>CM056998.1:7500-1275117 GCA_029891345.1 Dryococelus australis | reverse complement strand
AATGGGAAATCCCACAACTCAACGTTCCTACAGCCTTCTTGAATGGGTACGTGGATGATGACATTTACATCAAAACTCCTGATGGAGTTAAGAACGAACCAGGTAAAGTACTCAAGTTGAAGAGAAGTCTGTATGATCTGCGCTCAGCATCTAGGAAATGGAATGAGAGATTTCACAACTTCATGGAGACTCATTGTATGAAGAGATCAGCCAGTGACTTTTGCCTCTGCATTGGTGAGAATGTCTGGCTTATCATTTGTGTCGATTACATGCGTGTAACAGAAGAGAAAACACAATTAGAAAACTTGATAAGACTTCTGAAAGGTGAGTACAAAGTCAAAGATCTGGGGATTTTGAGTCAGTTTCTAGGAACCATGATTGTAAATTATGGGAATGAAGTAAGAATTTCTCGTAGTAGTTTCATCAACAAAATTCTTTCCAAATTCAACATGATTCTTTGCAAAGGAGTGAACACCCCCATGGTATGTGATTTCCAAGTTGACACTGATGAATTTGTCAATGAGAAGTTCATGTTTCAGCAACTAATTGACTCACTCATGTATGTTGCAGCTCTCAGTAGGCCTGACATATCATGCTCAGTCTGCTATCTAAGTAGATTTTGAACAAACCTATCGAGCAGTTAGTGAAAGCTGGGAAAAGTGTTCTCAGATACTTACAGTAAACCCACGATTTGTGCCTAACTTTCAAACCTAGTTCTGATGATAAGTTAGTCTGCTACAGTATTTCTGATTGGGCAGGGGACAAGCTTGATAGAAAAAGTGTCCTGTTCCATGGCCAAAATACAGTTTCATGGGGATCAAGAAAACAAGGAACTGTAGCTTTATCAACAGCAGAAGCAGGATACATTGCCTGTGCTACAGAAGCATGTGATTTAGTATATCTCCAGGGAGTGCTTCAAGATTTCCAGTCTGCAACAAGCACATCAGTTCTTCTAACAAACAATCAAAGTGCCATTGACATGGCAGAGAGTTTTGAGAACAGTAGGCATAAACACCATATAGATATTAAATTCTACTATTTAAAAGATTTAGTAGATAAGAAGAGAATCAGAATCAACTATGTTAGTTCAGAAAATAATACTGCTGACATCATGACAAAAGCCCTTTTCCAATCAAAGTTTGAAAATTTCAGAAATCAGTTAAACGTAAAGTAATCTTTTTTCTTGATTTTCCTTCTTTGAAACAAGTCAAAATGTTATAAAGGACTTAAGTTAAGTGTTATTATTATTTTTTTAACATGTGTGACTTGAGCAGGGGTGTTACAATTTCATTGTTCATGTTCTGTTTTGTATGTTATGTATCGATGTTGGCAAACATTGTTGACCAGTCAGCCAATAGAAATGGCGTCGTAGAGATGTACCTCAATTAATGTGCAATGTAAACACTGAGGCTTTTACTTAATAACTACCACTTTAGTAAAACAAATTCTAATATTTTTAAGATCATTCAATATCAAGCACAGATTTTCCATTTTTCAGATCTTTTAAACCTTTATAGATTATAAAAAAGTTTTTTTCATTTATTAATTTTATAGCATTTTTATCAAATATATTTAAATAGCAATCAGGTAATGTAATTTTATACCTATCACCTAGAATACTATTAATTTTTTTTACCAAATTTAGATTCATAAATTAGAAAATCGGTAGCAGCATGACATTTATTTTTTCTTAGATCTTGTAGTTTAGTCAATTCTAATGAATTGTTCAACTTGTTGAGCATAGATTCCATTTTTCTTTATTTATAAAGAAACAAATTATTTAAGAAATATATATTTTCTTTTTCTTAATAAATTAATTTTCTTAACGAATAAAAAGGAAACACTAAACATAGAAAGTTTTGCATCACATAAACACACAAAATATAAGCATATTAACACATGTAAAAAATGTACCATTGAATATGCTAAAAATGTACCATTGAAAATGCTAAAAATGTACTATTGAATATGCTAAAAATCGTTACAATTTAAATAAAGGGATTATATTATGCAACTGTGGAAAATATGTTTCTAAACTACATCACAAAAAGAATAAAAATAGTAAATCGCACAATACAACTGAAATTCAATATGATTATTCAACTAAGACATGTGTTGTATGTGATGAGAATAAATCTATCGATTCGTTTTATCCTCTTAAAGCAACTATAGACAGACATACAACAAAATGAAAAAATAGAATTTTATGAGAAAATACTATGTGAATATGGAAAACATGTTTGTATTTCATATCTCAAAGAGCATAAAAAAACGAAATCACACATTACATTAGTATATATTCTAGATGAAATTCAAAATTATAATTATCCAACAAAAACATGCACACTCTGTAATGAGAATAAATCTACAATTTTATTTTTATTAATAAAAATACTAAAGACAAACATTCAAAAATATGCAAAAAATGCTGAAGTGAGAAATGTATCCATAAGAAGTTAAATATTTAAATTTTTAAATAATTTAACCACCTTTCCACTTTCATTCCATTATATTCGTTTATTTTTAAAAACATCCAAAAACATTGTTTTGTCTCAAATCAGATTTTTCATATTTTAGAAACCTTCGTAAATTTTTTCTTACTACATAAATTTAAAATGCCAGTGAACAATCTTGCAGTTGAGTTGGGCGAGAAGAGAATGAGAGAATTAAGAATTATAGGCAGAGAATTAAAAATTAATTATTGGTATTACCTAAGTAAAGCCTATTAAATTTAATCTATTTGACTCCATTGAGTGAGACGCGAGACGAACAATGACACAAATACTTACTGGTAATTTGGGCGCCAGCGGTGCTTCCCAATCACTGCACTGTTGAGACTCAGGGTTCTCAGGGATGTTATGGGTTCTGTGTGTCCGTCTCACCCGTGCGTACTTACAAACACGTTGGCAATACTAAACTTTTACTTAACATACTTATCATCTCAAAAACACATGTGGCTAGGACACGGTCACTACAAATAAATGAGGTAAGTTCACTGCGAGACTTGTTTTTATATATATACTGTGCGTATAAATCAACGTGTCATGAAATTAATTATACACTCGGTCATGTCTAGCTAACTCCGCTTGGGTTCTCCCCAGCCCGCCAATTAATCATACACTGTGGTGTATGAAAACACAATCTTCACAAGAGAAGAGAATCGACAGCCGCTAGGGTGGACTGACAATTTTTCCTTGTAGATAGGGCACACTGAATTACAAAATTAAACACTGATGATACATTAACACGTGTGATTACTCAGCATCACTAACACAAATTCGTTGGGGCTCGCCCTCCAGCTCGTGGTTAATGTGGTGATGGACTATACACAGAGTCAGCTAGGACGGGAGTAGTTCCACCACACACTAATTACAACATTACATAGAACCTTGAATGATACATGAAATAAGATGGGACACGAGATGAATATTCACAATAAACACACACATGTGTGAAAACAAGCTTAGGTGGTGCGGATGCCGCTGGATGAAGTTCGTAGCGGACCATGTGGTGCAGGTGAAATTGCAATATTGTTCGTGGAAACGGCAAATTAAATTCAGACAAAATATTATTCTTGTTGAGAAAATTATTCCCTTTACGACTTACGTGATTACAGGCATGTAACATGCCTGATGGCAGTGAAATCAAACATTTACATGAACAAAAAGCATTAATTTACATGAAACTAAATGGAACTCTGACAAAAATTTAACATAGAACCCTGAATAAAATATTGCATATACGATGTTACATAAATAAGCTCTCAAAACGCAATGATGGAATATACAATTACTCGGCGTCGGTCAGCCACATGGCTATACGTGATGTTGCCGTAAAATATTCAAACATGGAAAATACCCCCAAATACATATATGAAAACAAAGCCCTTGAAAGTTCACCTAGCAATAATGCAGAAATTACAATGAAATGCCACTAACATAGGTGGATGGCATCTCATTCAAATTACGCGGGTCGCATGACCTCTCCGACATCTTTATACGCCTTCTCAATTAAGTTAGAAAATAATAGTAAGAAAATAATAAAACGGAAGCATAATTCTGGGAAAATGTTTGGCAATACGTACTCAAGCAAATGTTGACCGGTAAACTAAATTTACTATGGAAACCTAATTCAGTGACCAAAAGTTGTAGTGCGTACGTGACAGTGTCTTACCTCACCAGCTCTCCTCGACAGACTGTCCAGAGGCAAGCGTCGCATGGACCTACCATGGTTGCCTACGGGGTTCACATAAGCGGAAGTGCTATGCTCGCAGAGTAAAATATTTTATTATTGAAAATAAAATTGCACAAATTAAATTAAATACTGTTTTACATTTTTATAATTTTCTTATGTATTTTTCATATTATTTCAGTGCCTCTTTGTGATGGCGTTCAAGCCGGAGTATTAAGTGTTCTTAATCTTGGTGCTGTGGGCACTTTGAATTTCATAACCAAACAATTACAAAAAAGCAACAAACACTGTAAAACATTTTAAGACATATTAAACCCTGCAAATACATATATAAAATCCATTTTACACTGAAAACAAGATTCATGGGAAAGTTGAAAATTATTGGCATCTTTGCGCACGTGCGGGACACGTGACACGTGAATGTTGAGCACCGTCATGGGCTCTAGTGCCGCTGGCTGTTAGCCGGCGTCAAATGACCCCTCCCTTGAAGGCCAAGATGGTGCGAACAATGCAGCATTGCTCTGGCGGGCTCTGCCCATCTGGATGCCGGTTGAGGCCAAATTGTTAACAACTTTACTTAATAAACAAAAGTATGTACTACAATATCGTAATATGAAACAGTGTTTAAATATTGATTCAAAACTTACCAAAATACATAGAATATTGACGTACGATCAGTCCGGTTGGCTGAAAAAGTGTATAGATTTGTATAGAGAGATGAGACCTAATGCAAACAAT
Organism: Dryococelus australis; assembly: GCA_029891345.1. Classification (NCBI taxonomy): domain Eukaryota; kingdom Metazoa; phylum Arthropoda; class Insecta; order Phasmatodea; family Phasmatidae; genus Dryococelus; species Dryococelus australis. The sequence goes on along the minus strand of CM056998.1, from coordinate 1,270,188 downwards.
GACTGTTGTAAAGATTTTTATTAACTGATGAATAATTCTGTGTTTGGTAAAACTATAGAAAAGATTAGTAACAGGGTATGTATAAGACTGATATCAAATGGAAAAGTATGCAAAAAATTAGTAGCGAAAGCAAATTTCAAGAAAAGTACAATATTTAATGAGAATCTTGCGGCCATACATATGAATAAAACAAGTCTAAAATTGAATGAGCCTATTTAAGTTGGTATGTCAATTTTTGATCTATCAAAAAAAGTAATGTATGATTTTCATTATAAAGTAATGAACCCAAAATATGGTGCTAAAATAGAAATGTGTTATCAAGATACCAATTCATACATTTATAATATAAAAATGGAAGATTTTTACAAAGACATGAAGACAATGATAGAAAAATATTATACATGTGATTATTAAAATGACGATATCTATAACATGCCACAAATAAATAAGAAAGTTATAGATAAGATGAAAGATGAATGTAATGGTAATATAATGAAATAATGTGTTGATTTAAGAGCCAAAATGTATTCATATAGGGTTGGTGATAAAGATAATAAAAGCTCTAAAAGAATAAAGAAATGTGTTGTTTACAAGAGAATTACATTTGAGGACTATAATAATTGTTTATTTAAAGAGAAAATAGAGTATAGAACTATGAATTTAATGAGTGAAAAGCATGAATTATACTCAGTAGAAGTTAATAAAATTGCATTAAGTCCTTGTCATAATAAAAGGATTATAATAGAAAATAAAATAGATACATTACCATGTGGGTATCTACACATTTAAGTTTAACTAATTTTCTAATATATTGTGACATTTTGCTGTGTGTTTAAAAGCGCAGCACCTATTTTAGGGATGGTTCTAAATTCAATAAATTTATTTTTACTATCATTATCAAAATATTACTATATTATATTTTAAACATCTTTAATTTACAAAAAATGTCAGTATCAGAACCATCAAAATTAAACTTCATTATTAATTACATAGAAAATTGGATATGCTAGTTCATAAATAATATAATCTCTAAAACGAAACATTGTTTTTGTTGGAAAACTAGCAATTATATCAGTTTTTAAATAATTAGATTCATCATATTTTATAAACATTCCATATGCCAAATTACAATGAATATTTATTGTTTTGAATGTATTAAAATTAGGTTATTTAGTACCTATAACAATTTTGTCTTTTTCAATAGTCATATTTCTCTCAAAACCAAGCATATTGGATAATTGGTCATCTAATTTCTTATCAAACTTAGATTTGACCACAGCTCTATTTTTCTCATTGTCTGATGTCAGTTCAATGTAATTTGTTGAAAATGGGTCAATGGAATTTATAGTTTCTTTTAACAATTCGATATCGTTAAAATGCATGAAAACTAATCAAAGCAATAGATTTTTCACTATGGACGATATCATAATAAAGTTTTTTCTTTTAGAACAGAACTATTATTTGTTCATTTAAATACTTTATTCTCCATATATATAAAACATTATTGTTATTAAATAAAAAAAGTTAATTATGGTGTTGGTGTTTCAATTTCTGAAGAAAACTATAAAATTAAAAAGAACAGAGAACTATCACCTGATGACATTAGAACAATAATAGTTCGGCGTAGTAAGAGTGAAAAAATTAATTTGATGGTAAATTTTATTTATAAGTTAGGATAGTTTAATTTCAAAAAGCTTGTACCAATCCAAATGTATTCTGTTAAAAAATGATTTTGATGAGGCATTAAACAAATTTAAGTTAAAAGAAAAATGGCTCACTTTTCAAATAATAATTATGAAATGATTCCTTAAGATAGGTATGAAAATGAATCTCTAATTGTAATTGATGATGATATTTTAGACAATCAAGATATAATTCGCGAATATTTTACTAGGGGAAGACATAAAAATATGGATGCATTTTATGTTGCTCAAACATTTTAAAAAGTACCTAAACAATTGGTAAGAGATAATACCATTTTTTTTTGTATATTTAGAGAAGGTGATATTAATTGAAACATATTTATAATGATTTTGTTGGCAAAGATATATGCTATGAAAAATTTAAAGAAATTTGTTCAAAATGTTGGGACGAACATTATGGTTTTATCACTTCAGATCTGAGTAGAAAAATGAATGATGTATAGTTTAGAAATAAAATCAAACACTTTATTAAATTTTTAAAATTTTGAAAACATGTTTACATTAAAGTGAACATTAAAGTGAATGCGTAAACAAATGTTAGAAGAAACATTAAAATGAATGTTAAAATGACAATAGTTGGGTTTTGTGTTTGGATGTGCTTTTTTAGATAGCACCATTTTAATGCTATTTAAATTATTATAAAAATATTTAAAAATTTCTAAACATCTGTTTTATTAATCCAAGAGTTATGAGAATAATAATACTTGGTTTAAAAACAAGATGTTGCTGGAATTTTAGAATATAACATATGAAAGACACTCTATAAAAATGTTTTTCCAAAATATAGGAAAACTTTATCAAAAATAGTTGGTATGCAGAACACATACCAACTTGGCTAGCATGGTGGTAAAGCAACTTGGCTAGCATGGTGGTAAAGCAACTTGGCTAGCGTGGTGGTAAAGCAACTTGGCTAGCATGGTGGTAAAGCAACTTGGCTAGCTTGGTGGTAAAGCAACTTGGCTAGCTTGGTGGTAAAGCAACTTGGCTAGCATAGTGGTAAAGCAACTTGGTTAGCATGGTGGTAAAGCAACTTAGCTAGCATGGTGGTAAAGCAACTTGGCTAGCATGATGGTAAAGCAACTTGGCTACCATGGTGGTAAAGCAACTTGGCTAGCATGGCAGTAAAGCAACTTGGCTAGCTTGGTGGTAAAGCAACTTGGCTAGCTTGGTGGTAAAGCAACTTGGCTAGCATGGTGGTAAAGCAACTTGGCTAGCATGGCGGTAAAGCAACTTGTCTAGCATGGTGGTAAAGCAACTTGGCTAGCATGGTGGTAAAGCAACTTGGCTAGCGTGGTGGTAAAGCAACTTGGCTAGCGTGGTGGTAAAGCAACTTGGCTAGTGTGGTGGTAAAGCAACTTGGCTAGCATGGTGGTAAAGCAACTTAGCTAGCATGGTGGTAAAGCAACTTGGCTAGCGTGGTGGTAAAGCAACTTGGCTAGCGTGGTGGTAAAGCAACTTGGCTAGCATGGTGGTAAAGCAACTTGGCTAGCATGGTGGTAAAGCAACTTGGTTAGCATGGTGGTAAAGTAACTTGGCTACCATGGTGGTAAAGCAATTTTTATATCAACCTGGCCTATATTCTTTAATTTTATATAACAATCTATAAATGGAAATAGTTGAATTTTTGTGAGTGGCCTGAATAGTAGCACCCCTTACTTTCATTCAAGGAAACACAATTTAGATTCACAAAACATCTGTTTTATTAAGCCAAGAGTTATGAGTTATCAAAACCTAACCATTTTACATATATTTTACCATCTTTAGTTTTTAAAACTTTTTCGGCCAAATATTCATCAGGATAGTTAGTTTTCATAATTTTGTATTCATAAAAACTGCATTTTATTTCTTCTCCTTTAGTATCTTTCAGTTTGTTAGTGGGTATATCATAATTTAAAACTTCAAAAATGGTAAATAATTCTGTTGTCCAATTAGCTGTATAACCCTTTTCAGAGATTTGTTTATTTATGCTCACACGAACATCTTCAACTTTGTTATTTTGGTTCAGTAAACATATTCGCAAAATCTTGCTGTCTTAAATATTTTCATTTTTTTTATTAATTTCTATTGGCTTCATACCAATAGTTCTATGTTTTGTATTGTTGTATTCGTTAACTAAATCATCTACCCATATATAATTGCCATTTAAAGCAAATTTCTTTTACATTGTGTTCTTCATTGTACTATTATATCTCTCCCCAAAACACTGGCTTTAAGTTCACTGAATGTACTATAGTGACTGATGTTATATTTTTGCATAAGTTCTTTAAATATTTTATTATAAAATTCTGAGCCAGCATCGCTTTGAATATTATGCAGTTTTCTTTTAATTACTATAGATTCTAGGCCATTTATTAAATTTTTAACTGTTTTATTGTTAATTGGAATAGCAAATGCATATTTTGAAAAAAAAATCATTAATTAATATAATATACTCGTATACGTTGTTTATATATGATATTCCTTTCAAATTGCCAGTATCCATCTCTACAGGATCAATTTGCTATAAATCATCAATTCCATATGAAATTACTTTTATTCTTGGAAAATTTCTTCTGCTGGCTTATATAATTAATTTATTATGCCTTCTCTTGCATTGCAATTTTTTCTTAAATGTTGATTTTTTAGAATTACATATCGAGCATATACTTTTCTGAACTAATCGTCCATTTTCTAGTATTTTCAATTTTTATATTGTTAATTTTGGTGATTTTCTTGTATTTCAAACACCAAGTACTCTCCATTTAATTTTGTGTGTGTGTGTGTGTGTGTGTGTGTGTCCGTGGGTGTGTGTGTGTGTGTGTGTCTCTCTCTCTCTCTCTCTCTCTCTCTCTCTCTCTCTCTCTCTCTCTCTCTCTCTCTCTCTCTCTCTCTCTCTCTCTCTCTCTCTCTCTCTCTCTCTCTCTCTCTCTCTCTCTCTCTCTCTCTCTCTCTCTCTCTCTCATATATATATATATATATATATATATATATATATATATATATATAATATATAAAATCTTTATATTTCATGAATATTCCTATCACTATAGTCACATCATCATCATATTAAGTTTTTATTATTTTTTATTTTAAAAGTTAATTTATCACCTCTTTTAATATCAAAAGGCTTACTATAGTCTATTTTTGTAGTTGCCTCAATTACAGTTAGAGTATCATCATGTAAAAAATTATCAGGTAAAATAGTTATTTTATAAACAATACAATCCATCAAAAAAGTAAAGAAAGGTATCTGATTATCTAAGTGAAAAAAATTCTTATTTTTAAGCCACTTTACAGAAGAATAAAATACGTATGATTTTTCTTGATCTTTTGAGTTAATAAGCGTCTCACATTAATTCACTACTGTTGGGTTTAAATTTTGTAATTTATCATCTATTTCTTTATTATTGTATTTTGAATCTCTAACCTTTTTTTAATGCGATGCATACCGAATCTAAATCTGATGTTAAGGCATAATCAGAAGCAATAGTTTTGTATATTGATTCTACATTTCTTTTTAAAGCATAGTTAGAAACAATATTATTGTATCTTGAATCCCCATCAATTTTTAATGCATAATCTGCTGTATGTATATCAAAAAATCTTATATTGACTCCATCTTTTTCATCTACAGGATCATCTATATTAATAATTCTGTGTCCTAAAAAAGAAACATAAGATCTGGTATAATCAGCACAAGCCCTTAGTTTGCTTTGTGAAGTAGAAACACTTGACTTGCGTTGTGAATCTACATATGTTTTTTAAGCATAAGCACTAGTGTCAAAAATTTTATTTAACGTTTCCCAAATATATCCATTATTTAATAACAAAGAAATTATATCGTCTAACTTAAAATCTTTTGAAAAAAGATATAATACAATTAAACATAAATGTCCACATATAACTGAATTAAAATTCTGAATTCTATCATCATTGTAATAAACATTTATATTTTTAAAGTAATTAGTTAAATTAGTAAGAATAATTCCTCCAAATGAGTCAAAATAGTAAACATCATTATTTTCTTTAAAATAACAAATCCAATGGGTACAAGAATTTGATGAAATGTCGAAATTAACCACAGCACATTCATTTTTTGCATACTTTTTGGAAAATTCACAATCATACAAACATATCTGAAATTTTTTTATATTTAATATTTTTACATATTTTTCAATATCGATATTAGATAATGGAGCTAAATTTTTTTGGCCTTCCTCTTTTTGCAACTAAACATTTTCCTGATTTATTTTCCATTGCTAAACTATGTCTTTGTGGTTCTTCTAATTTTCTTTATTTTTTTCTAGTTTGTTCAACAGAGTTATAAATTAAAGTACAGTAGACTCCGGACTATCCGGCCTAATGTGGTGGAAGGGCAGGCCAGATAACAAAAAAGCCGGTTAGGCCGGAGTTCTATAACTACTCACTTCCTGCTCCACCCACGCCATTAACAACACACTTTTCATACCAAAACCCGATCTTATTCATATTTTCTGACCTCTTAGCACAGACCAGTACTTTATAAATGTTTGTTATGCACTGTACTGTCCGTTTTAAAATTTGTAACAGAGATAGTAAGTCCAAAAATAAAAATATTGCACACATTGTAAGATAAATTTATAATGTCTAACTTAATTGCTGGAAACATAAAATAATGTACACTGTACAGTATGTGAAAGTATACATCCAATTCTAGGCCTAATTCTTTAAAAAATTAATTCCACTTATTTTACTGTTCATTGATAAGACTACACAAATGTAAATACTAGGCATAAGATAAAAGAGTGGGAAAATCTACGGTTTTTAGTTTTTAAAAAAGTCTTTGATAGATGACTGCTTCTCCCTGGTAGCCCTCTTTTGCGACGCAATATCCCTCCACTTACACAAGCAGATGATATCAGCTGGCGTCACTTCCTCCTGCTGGCTAATGTATTGCAGCACTGCCTCAATTGTCTTGAACCCTTCCGAATGTGGGATGAGATTTTTCCTGTCATCTAAGAATTCCTCCTCCTCTTCTTCTTGTATTTCTTCTCCCTGTGTCACCATTTCCATAATATCGTTGTCAGTTATTTCATCAACTTCGTCATTTGCCATCAATTCTCTAATGTCCTCTGCACTGGCATCGTCGCAACCTGGTACTTTTTCCAGCAATGAAACAAGTTTATCATTTTCATCTTTCACTTTGGTTTCATGAAATGTCTACCTTCATGATCCAAAAGAACTTTCCAAGACCTTACAAGTGATATGTTTGTAATCTCTTCCCATGCTTCGGCCACCCACCTTACGACATGTAGCATGTCAATCTATTTCAGAGTTGTTAAGTAGTCTTCATTATTATCAATCGCAGATATCAACAAAATGAGAAGATGCCGGCAATACTCTTTCTTCAACATTTCAATGACACCCTGGTCCAGCGGCTGAGAAACAGCCGTCACATTGCTTGGTAAATATAAAGCTTTGATGTCTCCATCTGTGAGTTCGTCAGTGGCCGGATGCCAAGGTGCGTTGTCAAGAATTAGCACAGCCTTTCTCTGCAAATCTTTGTCTTTCAAATGTTTTTCTACAGCCGGTACTAATTCATTTTGGAACCACGTTTTAAAGATTTCTGAATTCATCCATGCTTTCTTTTAATGTGTGTAATATAGGGGTAGTGATTTCTGATTTCCCAGTTTTTTAAAAGCTCTAGGTTTCTTTGATTTTGTTATGAAAGTCAACCTAAGCTTGTTGCATTACTGCAAGCCAAGATGATGACTCGTTCCTTGCTTTTCTTGTATCCTGGTGCTGCGGCTTCGTTTATTGATGCAAGAGTTTTTGTAGGGAGAATCTTGTAGTTTAAACTGGTCTCATCGCAGTTGTACAAATGCTCCCGAGAAATTCCCTCCTTTTCAATAAGCTTAAAAAGATAGTCATTGAACAAAGGTACAGCCTCTTTATCAGCAGATAAAGCCTCCCCACCTATGGTAATCTGGCGAATACTGAATCGTTTTCCAGCGATCTAACCATATGCTTTTTCCTGCAATATTGGCCCATTAACAAGCAAGCCTTTACCTCTTAAGTGTTTATGCCACAAAAATAAAGCTTCCTCAATTTCTATATTCTTACCTTTCAGCATGGTTTTTATTACTTTCATTCCACTTTCACTTACTTGGGCGGCTTACCACTTTTCAATTTCTGCACGACTTTTCTTCCAGTCACCAACTGTACTTTTCCCAACTCCTAACTCCGAAGCAATAGTTTTTGCTGTTACCCCAGAGTCTAGTCTCTTTATAGCATGTAGTTTCTGCTCCATAGTCATTACAACCTTTTTTCATTTATCACTCATTTCCTGATCTTCAGTGAAAAAAACAACGAAGCACACAAAAAAAAACTATTTTCGAAGGTAACCAGGAACAGGGTCAAACTTATTCATCTTTTGTTGACACCCGATACACAACTGAGGCAACAAAGATCAGGTAGCAGGGCAAGGGAAAATCCGTGCTTTTCATGTTTCAACTTGTGTTTTGCACAAGGTACGTAGGAGGATCATACCAGATGTCGGCTTGCAAAGTATTGACAATGTTGCGATTTATGAAAAGGTGAAAAGTCAGATCATTCAAAAAAAATTCCTCATTTTACCACAGAGAATTTATTTATTGGAACCAGGCCATATAGTGTGGAGGCCAGATAGTCGCGAGCCGGAGTCTACTGTAGCTACTCCTGCTAAAGCAGCAACAATGAAGGGAACAATTCCTCCATGATGTAATCCATTTCCTGTTTTTTATTTTAATATTTTTTTGAGTATTGGAAGTGTCAAAGTTAATAACAATCCTTTACCTTCTTTTCATTTTTTATTTTTTTTATCAAGTTGATGTTTTAAAAAAATTATCTATATCAAAATCTCTCAATTAGTTGAGGCAACAGCAGCAGAAACAATTAGTTGAGGCAACAGCAGCAGAAGCAAATAGTTGAGGCAACAGCAGCATAAACAATTAGTTGAGGCAACAGCAGCAGAAGCAATTAGTTGAGGCAACAGCAGCAGAAGCAATTATTTGAGGCAACAGCAGCAGAAACAATTAGTTGAGGCAACAGCAGCAGAAGCAATTAGTTGAGGCAACAGCAGCAGAAACAATTAGTTGAGGCAACAGCAGCAGAAGCAATTAGTTGAGGCAACAGCAGCAGAAACAATTTCTTCACCAATCTGTGTATTTTTATCTAACATAATTTCTTTTGCTCCTTATTGTAAAATTTTATCAGAATTATGTTTAGATTCTAAATCTTTATGGTCTTTATAAGTAATATCGTGAAATTCGCATCCTTCATGTAATTTATTTATTCCTGTGTAACCTCTTTCTAGTCTTTCGTTTAATTTTGTAAATGTTTCACAATAATTATAACCTGGCAAGTGCATTTCAGGTAGATGTAAATTGTTTAATAGCCAGTTTATCACGCCTTTACCATGATGTTTAGAATTCCAAAATAAATGTGGAATTACGTTTGAAATTCTTATAAGTTATGGGATTCCTTTTGGATTATTAATAACAAAATCAGGAAACTTATTGTTCAACATATTTATTATGCTTACTTTTTGATTATAATTATTGTTGTTTCCAGCATTTTCTTCACTATGTTTAACTAATAATCTATCAAATAATTTTCTATCATCATTGTTCCAAATACATTCTGTTGGCAAATTATTGTATTTTTTTTATACCTTCTCCAGATCTAGGAGTTCTTGGCGAAATCATTCATTCTGGTGTGTTTGGTGCCGTTCTTGAATGTGAATGAATTATATATTTTTTATAAATTGGACTAATAAAATTATTATACTCCCAACCTGTTGTAATTTGTTAAGTTAGTGTCATGTTGGGCAAACGGAGATGACGATTGGTGGGGTTGGTACCTGGAGTCACCAGGCATCGTGGTGGTGACATGAAGGGATGTAAGATATTGGTACATAAATGTAAGTGTGAAAGAATAAATAATAAAATATGGCACAGTTGCAGGTGCGTATCTACAATATTGAAGAACGACTTCCACGGAGAGTAGATGTCATAACAATTAAGGTCAGTTGTTGGGCAGTGTACTGACTCCATCTCTGAAATTGCAGTACGGGCATCATGGCGGACATAAACAAGCCACGTACTTTGGTATTAACCAGCAATATAAGTGGCAATTGGCGCAAATTGTCGGGGAAGTCGAAGAAGCCGTCTGCAGTAAAGGTTGCGGTCTTTCTCAATATTGTGGGTGAAGATGCTATTGAGATATTTAACACATTTAACTTGCCTGATGAAGTCAGAGGCTATCAATGCTTTTGAAAGTTACGTCTGCCCCAGAAGAAATGGTCCTTATGAGAGATAGCTGCTATATTCTCGGAAGCAAAAAGAGTGGGAGCTGTTTCAACAGTTTATAGCTGACTTGAAGACACTCGTGCGTAGCTGGGAATTTGGTGATCAAGCCTATGATATCGTTAGGGACTGTCTCTTCATGGGAGTCTGTGACATAATACTCCAGAAAGAAATATTGCAAACATAACATCTAACATTAGAGCGGGTGTGTGAACTAGCAACCTTGGCAGAAGTCAGTCAGCAGCAACTGAAGAGTCTATAAAGTACTACACAGGATACACATCTACCAGATAGTGGAACAACCACGCCTGTAAATACTGTGGCAAAACACAAAAGGGGACAGGATTGACACTCCAGAAAATCTAGTGCGTAAGTCCTGCAAAAGTGTAAACAGTGTGGATTCAGTCACCCTAGATACAGGTGTATGGCTTATGGCAAACCTTGTTTCAAATGCGGAAAGCTCAATCACTTTCCCAACATGTGGAAAAATATCAACCATATCAAGGAAGTGAAAGTTGCATGACATCATAACAGTGACATTGAAAGTGGAGATACTTTTCTTATGAACAGTGTACAGGTTAGGGCAGAATCAGCTTATAGAAAGGTAAACAGTGTAAATAAACTGCATGAAGTAACCAAATGGCATGGAGTGATTTTAATTGAGGATGTAAAATTCAATCTTAAGCTAGACACCGGGTCGGAAGTAAACATTATCCCAGAAACAATTTTCAACAAAGTCAACAGACAGTTTAAGGTTAGGGGCACCAATGAAACATTATAATGCTATGGTGGGTTTAAAATCAAATCTAAAGGCATTGTTAGCCTGAGATGTAAAACCACAACTGTGGTAGAGAATTTGGAATTCCGTATTGTGAGTGCAGACAGAACACCAATATTAGGGCATGATGGATGTGTGCGACTCAATCTAATCAAAAGGATTCACTCAGTTGAGCCGTTGCATTCTTATTGAATCAGAACACAGCAAGATCCTAAAACTCAATTACTCAAGATAACATAGATGTCTTTCAAGGTCTAGGCTAGTTCCCATATCAATGCAACATGAGTGTCCAGGAAAATGCAGTACCAAAGGCAACATCTCTAACGTTCCATCCGCAAACTATTAAAATCAAGTCGAAGGAGACACTGAGAACTCTTGAAGAAGAAGAAATCATCAGAAGAGTCTTAAATACAAACTCCTGGGTTAGCAACTTAGTAATAGTGGAAAAACCTAACGGGTCTTTACGAGTGTGTCTTAATCCTAAAGATCTTAATAAAGAGATTAAAAGAGAATATTATCAGATCCCTACAATTGAGCAACTAACAGAAGCCCTCTCAGAAAATAAAGTGTTCTCTTTATTTGACATGGAAGATGGATTTTGGCAAATAGAACTGGAAGATGAAGCTAGCTACTTGTGCACATTCTCAACACCATGGGGTTGTTACCTGTTCCTTCGATTGCCATTTGATGTGTGCTGCGCTCCTGAAAAATTTCAGGAACTAAACGAACGCACCTTTGGACACACGAAAGATGCTGTGGTCTATTTTTATGATATACTGGTAGCGGCAAACTCTGAGGAAGAACATGATAAAATTGTAGTATGGCGGAGTATGGAATAACCTTAGTAACTGTTTCACCTGGCGGAGTAGTTTCTAGTGCTTTGGGCTGCACTGAATTCTACCAGTTCGGCAGAGCTCGCGTGGCCTCTTAAGGTGTATGTTTCTGGCTTTGTGCCTTAATATGTTGCCGGCTTCACTTTAGAGTTCTGAACTACGTAAGAAAACCAAAGCGTATTACACAAAGAAAATCAGCGTATAGAGAATATATAAGATTCATGTACAGTGAAACCCTGTTAAGAAGTTCCCACTCAAAAATTTTCCTGCTTAATAATTTTAATAATTGCACCCTTGTGTATCTGCACATGTGTAATTTGAAACTTTTAATAAGTTTTCCTAGTTAATAAGAATTATTTTTTTGGTCCCTTTAGAAACTTCTTTACAGAGTTTTACTGAATTTTATTAACATGAGTAATAAAAAATTGTGGTACTGTACTACCTTCTATGCTAGACAACTTTGATACAGAAGTTACCTCGGCAATCTAGTTGAAGGCGACCTGGCAATCTAAGTAAATGATATTTGGTAATTACACTAAGGGGAAAGGTGATGTTTGGTGTTGGAGAAAATATGTATTCAACAGCTGGCTAACTGGTGGTGGTTCTGACTGAACAATCTGGGGTGACTACCACCAGAAAGGTAGCATCAATGTTGCCAACACCATCTGGTCTGAAAGGACATTGTTGTGAACAGGAAGGTGATAAGGATGCAGAGCGATATCTCTAGGAACCTCTGGAGGCTCCAGTCTCCCAGAAGCAGGGGATCTGTGGTAGCTGCAGTGTTGTTGGCTCCTGGTCAATGGTGTCTTCAGCTGGTAGAGACTCCGACCCAAGAGAGCGCTACCAGCAAGTCGTGCACCCTGATGGCTGCCTCCGGCCCTATCAAGAGAGGCGGAGGTGCAGAGACTTAGTTTTCTGGTCATGCCAGACCTTTTATTCTTATCTCATATAGGCGCTCGGAGGTGAGGGGTGCGGGGAGTGAAAGCCTCAGCCGAAGGGGTTGAAAATTCTATACTTCTATGGTGGCACTATCATCCCTTTTATTCGGATGCTGCTGGGTGCTGCCCTCTTTCGCCACGCTGTGGAACTAGCTTGGTGGAAGGGAGTTGTGGCTCAGCAGACAGTACGATCACGCATGGGGAGTGTTGACATGAAAGCTTCATGGAGTTTCTTGGCAAACAGTACAAACTAGGATCACATGTCTGTATTCACTTTTGACATTGCGCCATCATACACTGTAGGCGCACGTTCTGCTTCTTAAGTACTGTGTGGGTTAATGTGGGTTAATTGCGCTTAACATGGGGCAAAGTCATTTTGTAAATTGTGAATCAAAGATGCGGAAATGTGTCACGCGTCACCTTGTGTGATATCATTTTATTTGGAAGACATCTAACTATTGACTTAAATTAATATTCTATTCAAAAATTATGTTAATTGTATGCCAGAGATGATTGAACATGGACTTATCGATTATTAGTAGCTCCTCGTGATGCTTAAATGTTTTTAACATTTTGGGTGACAAGAGTTCTAAATATATCCTCTCAGGTATCACTTTTTAGATGATTGACTTGACTTTGTGCAAAAAATCGCAACTTTGTTGTTTAGGGGTTTGGGTTGAGTCAAAATCGGTCCAAAATTTCCAAAAATATTTATAGCAGGAGTCGTGTCATAGTGACTTTATTTCTGGAAAATATTAGGGTCGCTTTACTAAGGTCTGCAATTTGTAAGAAATATTATTATACTTCAGTTAACATTTTCCCTGTTAGTTAAAACCATAAATATAATTCAGCATGTTTTGAATTTATAATTTAATCAGCTTTAAATAAACAATACCAACATAACACACTATAATTCACATCTTGGCAAGCGCTACTTCTGTGACTCTACTCTTCGACAACTGCCACTTGTCGCATCTGTGGCCAAGGGTTACAGCATTAGATTAAACTTACCTGTAATAAAAGACATGCTAAATTACTGTCGCTACATTTTTTTATATATTTATTTTTTATTTTCAAAGAAGTTTGAGATATGGAATATACAATATCCCATCCTTTGCCCATATGGGATAACACTTTTAGTCCCATGTATGTAACATTCTGTCGAATACAGGACAGGTGGTATTCCTAAATCCTGTAACTTCCTGCCTTCATTCTAGCTGTGGTGACTTCTTGTTTGTTTGATAAGCATGCACATTCACAACACCTAGAACTGGCATGTTGTTAACACAAATAACAGTATGACATTGTCAACTTATTTGTGGAGATTGTCACTGTATCCACAGTATTGTATGTGGACATACAAATACCATGTTGTCTCTGAATAAGTGCTGTTGTACTGTGATGTTAGTGTTACTCTGGTACTAAACTAGACGTAGTTCATTTCATCCCACACTACTCGTACCTTTGCCATTGTTTCAAACAGCTATTATGCATCAATATCATGCACAAGTCGTGATACATTCTCTGTTCATTTTTTTGCAGTATGTCAATGTGTTCAATATTGTAGATTTTAAAGTAAGAATGGGTCAGCTTCACTTTCTTTTACGGGTTCTCAATTCAATTCCAGGTTCCAGTTCTTAAATTTTGTTCTCTTTTTTATATTAAAATTGTAAAACTCTCTAAAAATCTTAAAGAAATCTGATTTACCTGTAATCTAATTACTTTCGCTTAGATTAAGTTGTACACTCCATCCTCATTAAATAAATATTTTTAAAATATGTTTTTAAGTTTGATGTTTATTTCAGCTTGCCCCAAGAAATCAGTTTTTCACACAGTTGAAACTTTGCATAGAATTCATTTTCACTCTACGTACTGCCACACTTCGGAAGTCATTATTTTCTTTACCAACGCTATGTGAAAAACTCGTGGTAATAAAGACTGCTTAACCTCAAAGAACCCAAAGTGATTTTGTACTGTTAGAAAAGGTAAACTATGATTCAAACAGAGACTTCAGTAAATAAGTCAAGTCCCGGATGCCATCTTCGCAACTACTGCTGCCAACCTGATGGTACATCCTTCTTCTCATTTATTTTAGAAAACCATGTACAAATAACATAGTACATTACAAAGTTTCCATACAGTAAACGGTACCATATCCCCTACAATTCCCTGCAGTAGGCAAATTACACAGATTACAAATCACCTCTACTCCAATGTTTATTAAGAGGCTTCAAACTGTTGCTTAATGCCAAACTTAATGCACAAAATTTTGATCAACAACCCTCTTCCTATTTAACAAAGTCACTTAGCTATGCAGGTTATTTCACCTGCCTATCAGATGTACGTATCACTGTGTGTGAAGTATTCTTCCTTGATTGAGTGTACCCGCATATACCTATTTCTGTACACTCGATCCCCTTAACCATCTCAAACCCTTTGAAATCTTCTTCACTATCACTTTTCTCCTTGTTCACCTCCACTGGTGTGTTCCTCTTATTAACGTCCGGGTTACACAACTCCCCTATTAACCACCACATTGCTATCCTTGTATGGAGCCGATACTAAATACCACCTGTTGTGCCTGTAACTACCTCTTCTGGTGCACACTATATAGGACCTGGGCTCTGGACCTATCTGTTCAATCGTGCCGTACTCCCCTATTAACCACCACATTGCCATCCTTGTATGGAGCCGGTACTAAATACCACCTGTTGTGCCTGTAACTACCTCTTCTGGTGCACACTATATAGGACCTGGGCTCTGGACCTATCTGTTCAATCGTGCTGTACTCCCCTATTAACCACCACATTGCCATCCTTGTATGGAGCCGGTACTAAATACCACCTGTTGTGCCTGTAACTACCTCTTCTGGTGCACACTATATAGGACCTGGGCTTTGAACCTATCTGTTCAATCGTGCCGTACTCCCCTATTAACCACCACATTGCCATCCTTGTATGGAGCCGGTACTAAATACCACCTGTTGTGCCTGTAACTACCTCTTCTGGTGCACACTATATAGGACCTGGGCTCTGGACCTATCTGTTCAATCATGCCGTACACCCCTATTAACCACCACATTGCCATCCTTGTATGGAGCCGGTACTAAATACCACCTGTTGTGCCTGTAACTACCTCTTCTGGTGCACACTATATAGGACCTCGGCTCTGGACCTATGTGTTCAATTGTGCCGTACTCCCTATTAACCACCACATTGCTATCCTTGTATGGAGCCGATACTAAATACCACCTGTTGTGCCTGTAACTACCTCTTCTGGTGCACACTATATAGGACCTCGGCTCTGGACCTATGTGTTCAATCGTACCGTACTCCCCTATTAACCACCACATTGCCATCCTTGTATGGAGCCGGTACTAAATACCACCTGTTGTGCCTGTAACTACCTCTTCTGGTGCACACTATATAGGACCTGGGCTTTGAACCTATCTGTTCAATCGTGCCGTACTCCCCTATTAACCACCACATTGCCATCCTTGTATGGAGCCGGTACTAAATACCACCTGTTGTGCCTGTAACTACCTCTTCTGGTGCACACTATATAGGACCTGGGCTTTGAACCTATCTGTTCAATCGTGCCGTACTCCCCTATTAACCACCACATTGCCATCCTTGTATGGAGCCGGTACTAAATACCACCTGTTGTGCCTGTAACTACCTCTTCTGGTGCACACTATATAGGACCTGGGCTTTGAACCTATCTGTTCAATCGTGCCGTACTCCCCTATTAACCACCACATTGCCATCCTTGTATGGAGCCGGTACTAAATACCACCTGTTGTGCCTGTAACTACCTCTTCTGGTGCACACTATATAGGACCTGGGCTCTGGACCTATCTGTTCAATCATGCCGTACACCCCTATTAACCACCACATTGCCATCCTTGTATGGAGCCAGTACTAAATACCACCTGTTGTGCCTGTAACTACCTCTTCTGGTGCACACTATATAGGACCTGGGCTCTGGACCTATCTGTTCAATTGTGCCGTACACCCCCATTAACCACCACATTGCCATCCTTGTATGGAGCCGGTACTAAATACCACCTGTTGTGCCTGTAACTACCTCTTCTGGTGCACACTATATAGGACCTGGGCTCTGGACCTATCTGTTCAATCATGCCGTACACCCCTATTAACCACCACATTGCCATCCTTGTATGGAGCCGGTACTAAATACCACCTGTTGTGCCTGTTACTACCTCTCCTGGTGCACACTATATAGGACCTGGGCTCAGGACCTATCTGTTCAGTCGTGCCGTACTCCCCTATTAACCACCACATTGCCATCCTTTTATGGAGCCGATACTAAATACCACCTGTTGTGCCTCTAACTACCTCTTCTGGTGCACACTATATAGGACCTGGGCTCTGGACCTATCTGTTCAATCGTGCTGTACTCCCCTATTAACCACCACATTGCTATCCTTGTATGGAACCGATACTAAATACCACCTGTTGTGCCTGTAACTACCTCTTCTGGTGCACACTATATAGGACCTGGGCTCAGTACCTATCTGTTCAATCATGCCGTACTCCCCTATTAACCACCACATTGCCATCCTTGTATGGAGCCGATACTAAATACCACCTGTTGTGCCTGTAAATACCTCTTCTGGTGCACACTATATAGGACCTGGGCTCTGGACCTATCTGTTCAATCGTGCCGTACTCCCCTATTAACCACCACATTGCCATCCTTGTATGGAGCCGGTACTAAATACCACCTGTTGTGCCTCTAACTACCTCTCCTGGTGCACACTATATAGGACCTGGGCTCTGGATCTATGTGTTCAATCGTACCGTACTCCCCTATTAACCACCACATTGCCATCCTTGTATGGAGCCGGTACTAAATACCACCTGTTGTGCCTGTAACTACCTCTTCTGGTGCACACTATATAGGACCTGGGCTCTGGACCTATCTGTTCAATCGTGCCGTACTCCCCTATTAACCACCACATTGCCATCCTTGTATGGAGCCGGTACTAAATACCACCTGTTGTGCCTGTAACTACCTCTTCTGGTGCACACTATATAGGACCTGGGCTCTGGACCTATCTGTTCAGTCGTGCCGTACTCCCTCAGATCGCTGATCAGTTGTCGGACCCAATGTCGCTTGTGGAACCTGTCGGCTTGTAGAGAAGTTTCGCTATTTTCTGTTTCCTGCACATGCTTATGTTCATCTTGCTGGGACTGTTTTGATGGCAGCAGTGGAAGTGAGGATTTTAAACTCTTATTCATGAGTAATTCTCCTGGACTGAACCTTTTCTAAAGCGGTGTGATGTGATACACCAAGAGTGCGGAAGAATTTTCATCATTTTTCTTTAATAGCTGTTTGGCAACCTTGACGGCTGCTTCCATTCCACCGTTAGACTGATAATAGTGCGGTGATGATGTAATAACTGTGAAATTGTACAAAGAGGAGAATTCTCTAAAGCTTGCTGATAGAATCTGAGTACCACTATCTTCTCGCAATATTTCTAGAATGCCAAACCTAGAGAACACTTCTTTAAAATGTCTAATGACAACTTCATCTGCTAAAGAGGACATTGCAACAATTTCAAGGAATTTTGAGTAGTAATCTGTGACAACCATAAACCACTACTTATATTTTAAAAAGTTAACTCGCACTTTTAGTCAAGCTTGAGATGAAAAACGTTCCTGCTGGTATGGTTATCTTTGGTTAACCCGTTCGTCTGCACACTGGGGACAGTTGCATATCAAATTCTCTAACTGTGATGATAACTCACTGATAACTTTGTTCTTTCACGGCACTTTGTGATGTCTTGGTGCCCTAATGGATAAACTGCAAACACTTAAGCTGCAAAGATGGAGGTAAGATTAAGCGAAAACCTTTTAACAAAAATCTTTCTTCAAACGTGATCTCGTGTCTGAACTGATAAATGATAATACATATGCATTTGTTCTGGCAGGTTTCCCCGTTCAGGCCACCCTGTTCTTGCATACGGTTTGAGTTTAATACAAAGTTGATCCTTCTCTTGTTCAAACAGAATAATTGACAGAGACTGCTCTGTTCCTACGTTAATTCCTCCTCTTGTTCCCTTGCCTCTGTGGACACAGGATTACAGGACAGGGAGTTGGCAACACTAACTATTTCTCTGGGTCATACTGAACAGAATAGTCGTATCTCATTAAACGAATCTGAAAGATTTGTAAACATCAAGAAATTTGGTGTGTAAGATCTGCTGCAAAGGCTTATGGTCTGTTTCCAAGATGCAAGATGACTGTCACGCCTAGCAAATATTGCTGAAACTTTTATGCTCCCCATGCCAAGGCCAAGGTTTCTTTCTTTATCTGAGAGTACTGTTTTTCAGTAGCTGAAAGAGTACGTGAGCCATATGCTATTACCCTCCTGTAATTCCCTGATGGCTGCATAAGACAACAACCTAGGCCGAATGAACTTGCAGCTGCAGTTAAAGTTACTGGTTGACCAGGGTCAAAAAAAGCAAGAATAGGTGCTTCAGATAGAATGGTTTTAATTTTTTCAAAGGCAGAACTCGGAGCATGTGTCCCCTCAAACTTAACGTCTTTTTTTATTTCTGCAAACAAAGGGCCTAATATTTGTGATTTTCCTGGAATAAGTTGTAATGAAAAGTTGATCAAACTTAAGAACTGCTGGAGTTCACTTTTATCTGAAGGTTGTGGAAAGTTCGTGAGGTCTTCAACTCTCTCTAGATATATCCCATTGCTTTTGAATTCAGCAGAAAACCTAAATACTTGGCCCGCCTAACTCCAAATACACTTTTGCTTTCATTGAATGTAATGCCCTCATCCTCTAGTTAATGCAATATATTTCTTTTTATGTATATTGTCATGCTCTAAAATGGTTGAGGCAAAAATAAAAATGTCATCTACATGAAACACCACACCTGGGATGCCTTCTAGAACTCGACTCGTGAGATCCTGTGAGAAAAGTATCCTGGTGCACAAGAAATCCCAAATGGTAGCCTTTTAAAAAAATACGGCCCAAAAGGGTTGATAAATGTAGTAAGCAACAGACTTTTGTGATAAAGTTAAATCTGGTAAAAACATGAGTAAGCATCTAGCTTGTAAAAATATTTGGTACCCTTAAGCTGAGTGAGTTGGGTTTCCATAGGGAAATGTGGACGTCTGATATGGTTGTTTAATTCTGAGTAGTCTCCATAGATACGCGCTACCTCACCTTTAGGAACAATTACAATAGGTGCAACCCATTCCATGGGCTGTGTCATTTGGTCAATTATGTCCAACTGGATGAACCTGTTCTATTCTGTTGTGAGCTTGTCAAGTAAAGGAATATCTACAACTATAGGAACTGACTGCACATATGGTTTGGGGTTTTCTTTTAATACAATTGTTACCTGCCCTTTCATCTTCCCTAACCCCGTAGTTAAACGTGACAACTGTAATAGTACTTCTACTTTTGTGAATGCTCCAATGTGCTGAACGTCAGCACTATCAACAGCTGATAATTTGCACTGATCTCCTTGGAAGCAGACTTTGCCCAATTTTGCCAGCACTACCTTCCTAATATGGGTGTTATCAGTCCTGATATAACATTCCTCTCTGCTATACAGTTCTTACTAGCAAGAAGCTCAAGTTACAGACAGCCTCTTATGGATAAGGCATGTCCATCTGGCCCTGAAATAATTTTGTTACAGTGCTTTAACTGGGAAACTAGCTCCGGAGGTACAATCTCTGGAGGAATGTAAGTAATATCAGCAACTTTGTCAATTAAGAATTGGAAATTAGATTTGAACATGAACTGGAGTTGTACACTTACTTGTACCAATTGAATGGAGAAATGAACTACCTAGAATGAACTCACTGTCATCATGTCACTCCGTCTGAAACTATGAACACTCTACCATGATCCGTAGATTTGTATACTTTACAAACTGATGCCCATTGGCTTAGCTTGTTACACCAGAAACACTTGTCATTTCTAGCTGGACACTTATATCTCTCATGCACTTGTAACCCACAACCCTGACATTTTTCCGCTAGGTGTTATCTCCTTGAGGCACTGATTTGCGTCTGTATGAAGTAGACAGTGGGTTGAGGAATGTTTTTTGGCACTTCCACGTGACAATGATGTTCCTGGTGGAGCAATGCTGACTAGTTGCTCTGAAGTTCTGCTTGTTTTGCCACTAGAATTGCCTTTTCTGAGGTTAGCTGAAGTTATTCACTGGTTTTTACGTTGGACATTCCAACCAATATTCTGTCACGAATCAATTCTTGTTTCAGTGTCCCATAATCACACCTTTCTGCTGAACCATGGAGAGCTGTGATAAGATCTGTGACCGTTTCCCCTGGCAGTTTAGCTCGCAAATTAAATCTGAATCATTCAAAGATGATATTTTTTCTGGGAATGAAGTACTTATCAAAAGCATGTATTGCATTTGCAAATATGTAAGTGTTGGCTGAAACTGAACCCATATTTCTTCGGCCTTATGGCCCATTATTAAAGGTACGTCAAATTCACAATTGCGATAAATTTTCTGTGTTTAGCTAAATATTTGCGAAATTTTATGAAAGTTTATGAATGAAAAAAAAATTGAAATAACTATCTTTTTGAGTAACTAATTACCTTTGTTTATGTTTCCTTGCAGTTTTATCACAACCGATATTGTTTTTCAAATAAAATATAAGATATTAGGTAAGTAAACTGTCTGTTTTAGAGGTAAAATACAGATCCGTGTATGTATTTTGCTCGTGCATTCGTTAATAAACTCCGGCGGCAGGAGGCTGCAGTCGTCGCCAGGCCACCCTCCGGCCGGCCAAACTCACACCTCTTTGCTGCCACCCACATTCCACATTTAGCCCACCTCCTCCCGCCCCTCTGTTCCCTCCCTACCTCCAGGTCATGCCCATACACCTTTTCTTCCATCCAATATCCAACCTTGTAGCCACGTCCGTACACCCTCTTCTCCCTTCCGGTAACAGTAGCAATATTCTGGGAGCAGTCTTCCATCTAGCCACGTCCACACTATTCATCTCCCATCCTCTCGCTCTCACATCCTTTTTTCCTCCCCTGCCAACGCCTTCATTCTCGCCCTCTTGCACCTAACACCCCACACCTTGTGGCTGCATCCATCCCAACAAGCAGCCCCCTTTTCTTTGTCTTGCTCTCTTTCACTCCCCCTCCCAACTTTAGAGTAGGTGTGGCACTAGCTGTCTCATCTATTCACTACTTCTTCCTCTTTCTTCCCTCTTCGAAACCCGTACACAAGCTGTGAAAACTATGTTAAATACATGGTGCACATTCAACATTCAAGACTACTTGTTACATTATTGCACACGAGTGAAAAGTTATTCATTTGTTCTTATTTTATTTTACTTCCTTAGAAACTAAGTTAAAACATTAAAATGTACTATATTTTGACAAATTTCTAAACTTGTTTTGGGGGTAATATTTTTTTTAATGCCAATATCTCGTCAATAAGCTATACCCCTCTTTTTGTAGTAATTTTTTTTTTGTAAAAATGCGTGGCCTGTACATGTCGAAATCTATTAAAATTGTCAATGTAGCAATAAAAATAATTTTAGTGAAAATGCACTAATAAAATGTCGACACTTAACAAGGATAACACGAAAAAAAAGTTTTTAAACGCTATTTTTACGAGTTTTTTATATATGCTACAGAGCGCTAAATTTCACTCAATAAATGCTATAAAAATGCTAAAAACCACAAAATAAATGCTATAAAATGTGTTCATAAATAGTCTTTCAACGTACCTCTACCCATTACGTATAATAGAAGATCAAATTTTTTTCTTTCTAATTTACTCTTATGTCCAGCCACAGAAACATACATCTCGAATCATTGTTTCCCTGCTGAAGTTCCATTTTTAGTAAGAGACATGATGATGGTGAAACAAGAGTAACAGTTGTCTCGTTAATACATTTTATAATCAACAGCAGACACACTGCTGCCACCATGTACTTTTAGGAAAGGTCGAAACTATGATACAATATTCAAGTCAAGTCCCTGTGCCATCAGGTTGGCAACTACTTTGCCAACCTGATGGCACAGTTTTTTTTCATTTCATAGATTAATTATTGTACCAATTGGCAATCACATTGTTTCCACGGATAGTGTATCAACAGTTTCCATGGACACCATTTTTCTGTGATTGGTCTTAAGTAGTTCACTGGAATGACAGTAATGTCAACAGTGTGGAAAATTTATACTTTATGCACACACCAGGATTCAGTAACATCTGTGGAAATTTGTTTTTGTTCATGGCTAATAGACTTGTTTGTTTAGAATAGCGAAATTGGGTTTGCGTGACATGTGCTATTTTTTTGTGGATATAATTTTATGTATAAATTAATATTATACATAGCAAAAATTTGGCGTGAACTAAGTCGGTCGCTGTTATAAATGAAGTCGAGGAATCAAAAATATATCTCAGGTTCTCGGTTCTGGTTCGCACGGCTGAGGACCAGTGGAACAAAGAACTGGGAACCAGAACTGACACATTTATAATTTGAAGCATAAGTTACTTAAGAAAGTATAGAGCCTGTGGAATTATTTATAACTTTAATTTTGCATTGAAGTTACTGTTTAGTCTTTCTTTGAGGAGTGGTTGTCCATATCTGTGTTCAGGTTTCATTCTTAAAGAATTTTCTTTATGATGTATTTTTATCCGAGGAAGGACTGTGGATGTTTCAGACGCCCAGCAAGGAGAACATAGAAACGTTGTCTGCATTGGAAATTGCTGAGCAGATGACTTATGTTGACCACCAAATCTTCATCGCGATTAGTAGTGAGTAAGTGGCTTTCCTTATTAGTATTGCTTCGAAAATTGCATGGAAATAAAAGAAAATGTAAAGTGTACTCATTACAAGGAACCATGGAGCGAGATTAAGTTAAAACTCTTGGACTCAAACTCTGAAATAGTCTTTATCCAAGCAAATTTAAACAAGTTAAAAATAAAATTATTTTAATTGGATTTTTTTTGTGGAGAGAGTTGTAGATGTTACCTGTGTGCCAGAGCTGGTAACCTCGCATAGACTTGGCAGCCTAGCGGGCGGAAGCCCTTGAGCGGCCATGTTGTATGTTATGCCTTTTGTGTGTATAGTTGTCATGTAAGTAAAGCAATGGAAATCAGCTTGGGATATTGTTTAATTGAACAACCAACCTCAAATAACAGAATAAGACATTTCGCAGTCTAGTGGATCTTCTGTGAAACCAATTAGTAATGTCTCAACATTGTTTTGTGCTCAGCTGATGAATTAATCTGCAAGCCTGGGTGCTAACGCTACTTCACGTGTTTCTAAAGTTTGCTTTTTCCGCTAATGTGTTTGTGATGGCGGAGCTAAATATTGTAAACCTTCCGAAAAGTGTTGACTTTCAGAGTCCTTCTGCTTGTAAAGACTGGGAAATCTTCGAGGGGGAAGTTGAAAATTACCTTATTGCTACTGGTCAAGATGAGTGCCCCGGTAAGGTTAAGATCGCACTTCTTAAATATATGCTCAGTTCACAAGGACATGCTCTGTTTGAAACCTTTGACATTTCCCCAGAGGACAGGTTAGTGTATAATAGAGTAAGGGAAGTAAACAAAACATTTGTGGTACCAAAGTCTAATCCTCTTTATAAACGTTTCTTATTTCATCAACGAGTGCAACTGGAGGGTGAAACATTTGACCATTTCCTGACCGAATTTCATCGGCTTGTGAAAACGTGCGGTTATAACCGTCCGGTCGCACAAGAGAAAAATATGTTATTTGACTGTATTGTCCAGGGCATCAGTGATGTGACATTGCAAGATGCGCTGCTTTGAATGGAGGATGCAACACTTGCAAAAGTAGCTGCTCACTGTTGGCTCATAGAACAGAGTCAGGAGCAAGCCAAAGACATTCAAGCCAAGAACTTTGTTCAAGTTCGCAGCAATGTAAGTGTTGATTTTGTGGTTGCAAAAAGTAGGCAGTCTTCAAAACCCAGAGCTACCAATGATACAGCACACAACAGTAACTGTGAGTACTCTTGTTCCCGGTGTCAAACTCAACACAAACCTAGACAGTGTCCAGTCCATGGTAAAAAAAGTGCCAAATGTGGCATTTTAAATCCTTTTGCTGTGTCCTGTAAAGTTCGCAGAGTGAGGGAGGTTAAAGTCAATCACTCCTCTAATAAATCCTTGTATTGTGATACTGTAACAATTCATTCTGTTGGTCCGGCCAGTTCTAAAACAGTGCGTCAAAATTAATGGAGAGAACAAGTACTTATTGAAGGCAGGTACGTTGATATCAAATTAAACCCTGGGTCAGAAGTAAACATCCTGCCATTCGAGCTGTTCCAGGCCGTAAATCAACAATTCAAAGTTCACCCAACAATTCTCAAAATAGAATTTGGGGGGTACCATTCTCCCAGCTCGAGGTGTTGTTGACTTGTGTTCTATTAAGGGTCATGAATGCTACATACAGTTTGTAATCATTGACTCTGACATCACCCCTTTGCTAGGGCTGCAATCCTGTGTTGACTTTAACCTGGTAAAAAGAGTTCATTCAGCTTCTGCAGTCGCTAAAGACCGCTTTGTTAAAAAACATGTGGAAGTGTTTTCTGGTACTGGCCATTTTCCTCAAGTGTGCAAAATAAATATCAGAGAAGCTAGCCAGCCTGTGTGTAAACCTCCACGGAGGGTACCTAGAGCTATTAAGGGGGCATTACAAACAGACCTAATTAGACGTGTGGAGAAAGGGATTATATGTAAATTATGTAAACTTGACTCCAAAGCCTGGATAAGCAATCTGGCACTTGTTGAAAAGTCTACTGGCAAATTACGACTTTGCTTGTATCCAACTAAACTGAACAAGGTGATAGTTAGGGACTATCATGCAATCCCGACTATTGAGGAGATGTCGGAGAAGTTGACTGGCAAGAAATACTACTCTATTTTTGATCTCAAGGAGGGTTTCCATCACGTGACACTGGATGAAGACGCAGCCCTATACTGTTGTTTCTTCGCACCTTTTGGGTGCTATAGTTATTTGCTCATGCCATATGGCATAACCAACGTGCCAGAAACCTTTCAAAAGTTTATTGAAGAGAACTTCAGTGATGTCCCAGGTGTTGTGATTTTCTTCGATGATGTTTTATGCACAGGAAGATCGGAAACTGAGCATGATGAGTGTACGCAACAGGTAGTTGAGCGTGCAGCGAGTCTGAGCATCAAATTTAATGCTGACAAACTACAATATAAAGTTTCACAGGTTAAGTACATTGGTCAGATGTTTTCTGCTGAGGGCCTGTCACCTGATCCAGAGAGAGTTCGAGCTTTGACCGCTCTACCAGCGCCCAGCTCTCGCAAGGAAGTACAACAAATTTTGGGTATGTTTAATTATGTCCGTTCCTGTGTCCCAAATATTTCCAGTGTTTGTAGCCCTTTGTATGACCTGAAATCTGACGTGTAGTGGGCCTGGTAACCCTGCCATGATGAAGCCTTCTCTAAACTGAAGTAATTAATTTCTAGTGCACCAGTCCTTGCAACATTTCACCCATTAGCTACTCTTGTTGTTCGGTGTGATGCATCGCAAAAAGGCCAAAACGGCCTTCAATGTGTGCATATTTCTTCCCGGTCACTAATAGATGCAGAAAGAAACTACTCTCAAATTGAAAAAGAACTTTCAGCTGTTTCATTTGCTGTGTCTAAATTTCATTACTATGTGTATGGGCAAAAAGTTCAAGTTCATTCGGATCACAAACCTCTTGTTAATGTGATGGCCAAGTCGATTCATCACAGAGGCTCAGCACGGCTTCAGAGATTAAGGCTCAAGCTACTTAAGTATGACTTGGATATAACCTATCTGCCAGGTAAATTTCAGTATTTTGTCACGAGCCTACCTTCCCGACGAGGTACCTGATGACGCTGCCATGTCGAAGGTGGTTCACTAAATCAGCAAACATCTGCCTATATCCAAACAGCATCTGTCTCAGTTCCAGCTAGAAACTAGCACTGATCCCTAATTGAGTCTCGTATCCCAATTTTGTAAGTCAGGTTGGTCAATTTATAATTCAGTGCGTGTCGTATGAAGGATGATGTATGCTTGGAGATGGGTGTCATATTTCTTGGTGACAAAGTTGTTGTTCCGGTCGCCTTGCAAAGATATGTATTGCAGTTGCTTCATCCGGGCCATTGTGGGGAAACCAAAACCAAATACAAAGGTTGCCAGTTATTTATTCTATTGGCCTTCTATGATCTCAGATATTGCCAACTTTATTCAACAGTGCCCAATCTGCGAAAAGTATCGCCCATCTAATTTCAAGCAGCCGTTGATTCCACACCCATCACCAAACCTTCCATATGAAATAGTGGGTTGCGGACATCTTTGAGTTTTCAGGAAAGTTGTACCTTGTTCCTGTGGATAAGTATTGGAAGTGGGTTGATATAATTGAACTCCCTAGCAAAACTTCTACTGCTGTTATTAATGCCATGCAAACTGTCTTTGCTACTCGTGGTCTCCCATGAATATTGTTAGCACACAATAATCCATTCAGTTCTCTTGAGTGCCATCAATATTATATGCAGAATGAAAGTGAGCTGTGCACCAGTAGCCTTCATTACTCCCGCAGCAATGGGTTGGCAGAAATGGGGGTTAAAGTCAGTTAGATGTTATTACGCAAAAGCCAGGGTACCGATTACAGAGAGATGCTTCAAGACTATAGGAACACTCTCCTTCCTGGTTTGAACTGGTCTCCGGCTCATTTGCTATTTAACAGGAGGCTCCGAACCAGATTACCTGTGTCATATAACTCCCTGAAACCAAAGGTCATCCAGCTTCGTCATGTGGTCCAGGCTCTGGGCTTTAAGGAGCAACAGATGAAGAATGCTCATGATAGAACTGCTCGTAGACAGGAAGTCAAGTTTGTCCAGGATGAAAAGGTGGTTGTTAGGACCAGCCACTGTGACATCTGGAAGCCTGGCGTGATAGTAGAAAAACATTAATCTCCCCGTTTGTATTGGGTACGAATGTTGGAGGGTAACATGGTTCGCCCCAATGAGAAACGACTCCAGTCCTGATGGATGAGGATTATGAGACCAAGTCAGAGGGTGATGAGTTTCACACTACTAGTGAACAGCTGAGGCAGTTTCCGTGCTCTTCCCCATCAGAACCAGATTTCAGGGGATTTGAGCCGAGCATGACCATCTGATGAGTGTAATACAATTAGAAGTGGAAGGGTTGTCAATCCAGTCAAGCGATTAAATCTGTAAACAATGTGTCTCACCAATGCATATTTAAGGCCAAGAATATTAACTAATAGGGAGGGTGTATAGTTTGTGTAGTTATTAATCTGTGTGTAATCAGGGTTGTATATTTTGGCATTCTTGTTGTGTGTTGTGTTCAATCTGTATATATTGTGTAGTTATCAATCTGTGTGTAATAAGGTTTGTATATTTTGGCAATCTTGTAGTGTGTTGTAGATGTAATGAACCTGCTAAAATGTTATCTGTATTTAACTGTTAATCTGGATTGAGGCTGCAAAGTGTTTGTTGATATTGATTAAAGAGGGAAGGTGTTGTAAATGTTATCTGTGTGCCAGAGCTGGCAACCTCGCATAGAGTTGGCAGCCTAGCGGGTGGAAGCCCTCGAGCGGCAATGTTGTATGTTATGCCTTTAGTGTGTATAGTTGTCATGTAATTAAAGCAACGGAAATCAGCTTGGGAAATTGTTTAATTAAACAACAAACCTCAAATAACAGAATAAAACAAAGAGGGTAAAAACTGATTTACTTGAAGTCTCCTCCTGGTCAATAACAGATTTGAAGTAGAGATCATTCTTGCACATTTGTCCTAACACAAGTGTATGACAAGCCATGTGCTGGAAAGCTGAGGACATTCCTGCGCTGACCCGAGGTAAGTGGATTGTCACTCCATTCAGAACACGTACGTCGAAGAGGAACTATTATATATTACTCATCTTACATTTGTTTGGCTGGTAGTTGTCAATCATTAGACTAATATTATTGAAAAAACTTTTCAACTAGCTTAGATTTAATAATATTTTGTGGCTAAAATCATGTTTGTGTTTTAATGTAGTTCAGTTTACACAAATAGCTAAGTGGTATTTGGTAGTCTCTCTCACAAATAAATGCCTCTAATAACAGTTCTCCATTTTGTTCAGTTTACATCTGGCTCCATGGTTACACAAGTACATACATCACTATTCTGCATAAGATGTCAGCAAATGTAATAACACCTAACTGTTAAAATGTGTTTGAAATGTGAGGAGTGTGAATATAAATTGTAGCAACCTTGTTACACATCAACTCTAGTGGCCTGCGAATCGACTAAATTTGTAATAAAAATATACGTATCGTGCAGTGGTTGTATATGAACATGTTTTCTTACATAGTCTTAGTAATTAAATAAAAAAACAGAAATTATGTTTATTATTAAATACTAGGGTTGTCCCAATACAGATACCAGGTATCTGTATCAGCCAGTACTTAAACCTTATTTAATGTATTAGCATTGGTATGGTATTGGGCTGATACATTAGTAGTGAATTCATAAATTATAACAATCTTTGCCTATTACAAGACGAAAGTTTTAACACATTTTAGGCCCTAAAAATTTCCTTCTCATCTTTATAAAGGTACAAAAATTTTGGTACCCAAAAATTGCTTGCAAGATAAGTTGTAGTCTGTGGTAGGTTACACACGAACCTTCATTATGTGACGACCTTTGACTGTGAGGTGGTTGCCATAGTCAAATTTTAGTTTTGTTCGTGCCACCAAATAATACGAAAAAGTATAACCTAGATTTGGTGGCAATTATTTATTATTAGCCTGAACTTGTCCGGTATAGAGAGTTGGACAGGTGGCTTGTATGCAAACCCGCAATTGGCTGCTGTGGGTTGTCTGGTTGCCCCCCAACCACGGGTTATTGATACTTCACCCTGGTGGACTGGATAATACGTGGAGTTACCACAGTTGTAACAAGAAATTAGAACTAATAAATAATAAAGAACATAAACAATAATAAGAAAATCCTTTGACAATATACACAGTGGTCCATACTTATGCTCACTAACTTTGAGTTGAAACAGAAGTTATCCTACCCACAGCCAGGTGAGGTAGACATTGTCCTGACCTGATAAAGCTGATTATGTCCAGATAGTTAATTACAACTGGCCCTCACTAATCTGCCTAGTTGTCCTAAAGATTCGGTTGGTAACCACTACCAGAGGGGTAGAAGTGGTTGGTGACTACAACCACAGTGGCAGTGTGGTAGGTGACCACAACCAGAGAGGCAGTAGTGGTTGGTGACTACAACCAGAGAGGCAATAGTGGTAGGTGGCCACAACCTGAGAGGCAGTTGTGGTTGGTGGCCACAACCAGAGAGGCAGTAGTGGTTGGTGACCACAACCAGAGAGGCAGTAGTGGTTGGTGACCACAACCAGAGAGGCAGTAGTGGTTGGTGACCACAACCAGAGAGGCAGTAGTGGTTGGTGACCACAACCAGAGAGGCAGTAGTGGTTGGTGGCCACAACCAGAGAGGCAGTAGTGGTTGGTGACCACAACCAGAGTGGCAGTAGTGGTTGGTTACCACAATCAGAGTGGCAGTTGTGGTTGGTGACCACAACCAGAGAGGCAGTAGTGGTTGGTGACCACAACCAGAGTGGCAGTTGTGGTTGGTGACCACAACCAGAGAGGCAGTAGTGGTTGGTGACCACAACCACAGTGGCAGTGTGGTAGGTGACCACAACCAGAGAGGCAGTAGTGGTTGGTGACCACAACCAGAGAGGCAGTAGTGGTTGGTGGCCACAACCAGAGAGGCAGTAGTGGTTGGTGACCACAACCAGAGAGGCAGTAGTGGTTGGTGACCACAACCAGAGAGGCAGTAGTGGTTGGTGACCACAACCAGAGAGGCAGTAGTGGTTGGTGACCACAACCAGAGATTCAGTAGTGGTTGGTGACCACAATCAGAGAGGCAGTAGTGGTTGGTGACCACAACCAGAGAGGCAGTAGTGGTTGGTGACCACAACCAGAGAGGCAGTAGTGGTTGGTTACCACAATCAGAGTGGCAGTTGTGGTTGGTGACCACAACCAGAGAGGCAGTAGAGGTTGGTGGCTACAACCAGAGAGGTAGTAGTGGTTGGTGACCACAACCAGAGAGGCAGTAGTGGTTGGTGACCACATCCGGAGAGGCAGTAGTGGTTGGTGACCACTACCAGAGAGGCAGTAGTGGTAGTTGTGCAATGCCACAGGGGTAGTAATGGTTGGTGACTACAACCACAGTGGCAGTAGTGGTAGATGAGCATTATCGGAAGGTCAATAGTGGTTGGTGACCACTACCAGAGGGTCAGTAGTGGATGATGACCACTATCTGAGGGGCAGTACTGGTTGCCATTATCAGAGAAGGAAAGCCTCAGGATGTCTATGTCTTCGGAAACCAATGGTGGAGTCTCCTGAAGTTGTTGAGGGCGTTGCCTCAGTCGTTGAAGAAACTTCTGGTAGAACAAGCGCAGGAGTAGGCTTTTTACGACCCTATGGAGAGCGGTGGAGGAAGCAAGGCGAACTTGAGAGAGTGCTGCTGGAGGCTTCCACCGATCTTGTCCAGACGATGAGGTATAGACTGGCCTCAGATCTTATATACTGTTTGGTCACTGGTCTTTCTAGGCGAGAAGTGGCTAATTCCTCCCCATTTTGTCTTCTGCTATCATCTTCTGCTGTGCTGTGGTTTTGCCTTCCCTTGGTGCCCCATAGAACTATGTGGCTTTGGTTGGCGGGCTCTGAGGTTTTTCCGATGGTACAGCCTCAGTGCTGTGTGTTGACGTGTTGTCTGGCTTTTAATGCATGTGAACAGTACAAGTATGACTGGCGTGTCTGTAATATCACTCCTCGGTGCAAGTGCGTATCGTGTAGGCATGTCCATCCTCTTCTACACAATTTGCAACTTGCCTAAGTCGAAATGAAACTACGTTCAGATGAGACAGTCAAGTTTGGATCATTAAGCAGAGCATTATTTGTCAGTTGTGAACTTATATAAACCCAATATTAAAGGTCATGGTAGTCTGCATCTAATATGGTGGTAGTAGGTAATATTGAAGTGTGCTTGATGACTTTGAGGTATTTTTCTCTAGTTTTTGTTTTCAAGGTAGTTTAAGATCAAGGGGTCACAGTCAGGTCACCTGCATTTAATATGGTGGTAGTAGTTAGTTGTTATATGCTTGTTGACTTTTATGTATTTCTTCTCAAGATTTGGTTTTCAAGATCATTCAAGGACATGGGGTCAAGGATGTTGGTACCTACATCCAGTATGGTAGTGGTAGTTTGTAATTAATTATGCTTGTTGACTTTTATGTATTTTTTTCTCGAATTTTGGTTTTTGAGATCATTCAAGGTTATGGGTTTGAGGTCATGGTTACCTGCATCCAATATGGCGGACAGGTGATATCTGCTACGATGGAGGTCGCCTATGTATATGGTGGTCGCCTACCAAGATGGTGGCTGCCTACCAAGATGGTGGTCGCCTATCATGATGGTCGCCCCTTGCACCTACCAAGATGGTGGATGCATATGGGTGAGAGGTGACCTCTGGAAAATTCATTTTTTAATACATTTTTTAAAACGATTTTTAATAATTATTTAATTAATATTTAATAATATTTTATAGATTTTAAAAATGATTTTGAATACATTTTTAATAATACATTTGTTAGTGATTTTTTTTAAGTTTTATAAATAATTTTTAATAAATTGTTGATAATACATTTTCAACAATTTTTAAAATACATTTTTAAATATTGTTTAAATAATTTTTTAGTACTTTTAATAATATACTTTTTTTTTTTTTTTTTGGGTCAAATGTCAAAGGTCCTGGCCCTGCTCTTCTGCCCCTGGGGTCTCTGATCCCGTTCACCGGGGTCGTTGATACTTGATCCTGGGTCGCTGATCCGTCTCACTGCTCTATCCAGGGTCACTGATCTGCCAGGGAAAATGGGAATTTTTTTAAGGGAAAAAGGGACGTTTTTATTGGACATCTCAAGTTTTTAGGGACATTGAGTTTATTTTGAGGAAAACATGGAAATTTTGATAGAAAAAAGGAAAAAAGGGAAATTCCAACATGATGGCGGCCGGTTTCTCCGCTACTATCCCCCATCCCTGTGCTCCAAAGTAATTTTTATATAGTACTCACAACATTACAAATTAAATTGTTACTGTGAATTTATTCATTTTTTAACTTGCACTACCAAACCTAATAAATGTAGAAGAAAGGGTTAGAAAGTAGAACAGATTGGTGGTAAATGATTAAGTATTTTTAAACGACCACTGCGAAATAGAACTTGAGTGGATCAGGATGGACCTTCCTGTACGACATTTTGGAACTCTGGCTCAGTAACCTTTCATTTGACTGCATGTCATATTACTAATATTTAAAACGTACCTCCACTTTCCCAACCCTTTACGTCAATATAACCTCTACGATTTTTATAGGTATGAGGTCAAGTTGCGGGGACTTCAAAGTCAGATGTTGGTAGATGTGTTATAAAGAAAATGCAATTCTCTATCTCTATATGTGTACCTATTTCATACAGGCAATGAATACGGTCTTCCACCGGTTAAATTTTCGGTTATTGGTCAACCAATTTGGACTCAAACTTAGAAACTGCAATATCTTATCCCGCAAGGAAGGTAATTCTTAAAGAAACATTTATTTAGTAAATATTTATATGTGTGAATGTTTCGTGTGTAAGACAGTCCAAGATGACGCAAGTATCAAATTGGTATAAATTTTTCTTATTTTGTAGTTGTGGAACTGACAATGATTTATAAAAAATATATAAAGAATGTTGGCAAATCATGTTTGTGATCACAATGTGAAATATTATCAAACAAATGTTAGTTGTGTACGCCACAATGGCTAGCATTCGCATAACATGGTGCGAAACACTGAGAGGCCAATTGCTAGAAAGCACACTTACACATGTATCCACCAATCAGTTAGGTGCTTGGTCGGTGTGGTGTCTGCCAGCCACCAAGTGTTTCAAATTGGGTTACTTACCATTACTAGCACGAATCGCCAATGGAGGCAGTTCGATGAGAAACCACATCATGAAAAAAACACTTTGAGTTGAACTGTCGAGCTTAGATGTAATGGTACTATAGACTGTTCACACCAGAGTGAGATATTAACTCTTTTCGTAATGGTGCTATAACACACATATGAAACATGCAAGCAATTTTATTTATACTTCAGTTCGTGTATAAATGAAAATAAAAACTGAGTTACGATTTAATATGTAATCTTTATTGACATTTTGGTGCATACATCCATATATAAAATGTGACAGGCATCAAGGAGTGCTCACATTAATGCGAATAGTTTCCTTCGAAATATATATAGTAGCTCGTTGCATGTATTCTATATGTTATTATGTTTTAAAAGGTGAATATTTTGAGTATTTTTAAATAACCGTAGATCTTTCAAGAGACTATAATGATTCCCGCAGATAATACTATAGTAAATTCGTGTTATAACACTTTAATAATCAATAACTATTTACTGTAATCCAAATTTGGCTACTGTAATCCAAATTTGGTTAAGATATGTAGGTGCATGTAAATAGGCTTTTACTTTATGAACGGAACAAAGCAGGAACAGGAAAACTGCGGGGATTATTTTGAGGACAAGCTAAACTTTACACACTTATAGACCTAATCTATCTTTGCATTGGATTGTAGTTAACAAGGCTCACTCAGGAATGTGTGAAGTAAATACGAAACTGACAAGGAAAGACGTTTAGGGATCACGTGCTGTATGTTTTAGAGTAATATTGGCCACTTACTGGAGAAACGAACAGTGAATATACAGTAGTTGATCAGGTAATCATTGGACTGTGAAGTCTAGAATACAGGCCATTCATTTCGAGACATTTAAAGGGGCTCTAATTATCATACATATGAAAGATTAATCCATATGATGTATTATTTAATGTTTTTAGTGATTATAACTTTATGTTTTCAAAGATCTCGTGTGTGTTGGCAAGGGGAATTATAATGTAACACCTCCTTTCATATTTACAATTATGCATGATTTGGAAGTAATTTTTTTAAGTGGTTCAGTGTGGTATGTTCAAATTTATAATTTACTATTTATTTCTCAGATCTGATGCAGGCTAGTTCATAATTCCAAAGGTCTCACCACTAATTTACTTTAACTGCATTACATATAATGTGTTGGAATATATTCGGACAAAACTGAGCTCACAGAACTATTATTCGAGTTTTGTATCCATTTTCCTCCAAAGCCATGTGTTGCTGCAGCTCATAGCCACGCCCACTCTGCGGCACGTGCATGTGACTTGGGAGGGGGCAGCCTGCTGAACATATTTTCAGCTACACGAGGTGGCTCATTTTTTGTGACAAGAAGTGTACATTTTACCAAACTCATTGTTATCTAATTTCCCTCACTATGTTGGTGGGAGATCTCGGCAAGGTAGCTGGATGTCTAAGCCACCATCTTCAGTATGTTCTCCTAGAGCCTTCATCTACTTTTTCTTATCACTTAGCTGCAATAGTAAGTTTTTAGTGTACCCAAACCCTAGTTTTTTTGCTCCTCCCGTGTACATATTCTCTTATCTGAGGGTCAATGTATGTTTTGTTTCAATTGCAATCTTCTTCTGCCAATATACGCTTTCAGAGAATCCGAGTCTTAACTGTCCTTTTCTTGTGTGTATGTACCTTCGGGGTCTGGTTCACTCCAGGAACTACGTGCTTAAGTGCATTGAATGTGTAATTGTGTACAACCTGTACTTTATTTATTTTGTTTAACTTGAGCTTGTGAAGGGACAGACATGTGGCTATTGACCTGCTACTGCCCTGAGAATTAGAGTACACGTGGATGAATAAATGAGCTGGCACCCTACGAACATTACTAACATCTTTTCTGAAATGTTGTAATCATGACCCAGGGTCTATCTGAAATGTTGTAATCATGACCCAGGGTCTATCTGAAATGTTGTAATCATGACCCAGGGGCTATCTGAAATGTTGTAATCATGACCCAGGGTCTATCTGAAATGTTGTAATCATGACCCAGGGTCTATCTGAAATGTTGTAATCATGACCCAGGGTCTATCTGAAATGTTGTAATCATGACCCAGGGGCTATCTGAAATGTTGTAATCATTACCCAGGGTCTATCTGAAATGTTGTAATCATGACCCAGGGGCTATCTGAAATGTTGTAATCATGACCCAGGGTCTATCTGAAATGTTGTAATCATGACCCAGGGTCTATCTGAAATGTTGTAATCATGACCCAGGGTCTATCTGAAATGTTGTAATCATGACCCAGGGGCTATCTGAAATGTGGCGAATCTTACCCATCACCAGCGCCCAGACTACGTTAAATGATTACATTTATTAGGTTCGAAGATCATAACATATTTCCACAATTTTACATCAAACGTCCACAAATGTGTATGCTGTGTTATAAATAGCATTTTTTATAGGTTTATAAATATATATAGTGTGCCGTTTTGAAAACTGCTATATGCAGCAGCACATTTTTCATTATAACTAATATTTACCTATTAATAAAAAATAAAAAAACAATTTAATAAATCACCAATGTACATTACCTGTACATTTTTCTGTAGGAAAACATATTCATGTAATAAGCCATCAGATTGCAAACGAACGAATCTATTTATTCCCATTTTTAGTGCTTCACTGCTTAAGAAAAAATGAGCCTAGGCCATCCATCATAGCATAATATTACTATGAAAATTGACTAGGAAAGGGGACAATCACACAGAGAAATGTAAAACTTGCACAGTTACAACAGTTTTTAGCTTGCTACTGCACTTGCAGCTAAGCGCTAGGGAAGTATGTATTATTTTAGCTTGCTACTGCACTTGGAGCTAAGTGCTAGGGAAGTATGTATTATTTTAGCTTGCTACTGCACTGCAGCTAAGCGCTAGGGAAGTATGTATTATTTTAGCTTGCTACTGCACTTGCAGCTAAGCGCTAGGGAAGTATGTATTATTTTTTCACACACTTGTAAACAGTTGGTCACATGGATACAGTCACTTTCAGTCGCTATCTACTGTCCAGTATGTGCGTACTGTAAATGTAGGGACATTGACATCTGGGTAGAACAGCGACACCCAATCAATACGAATACAAGCAGATGTTTGGCTGAGTAGTCTATTGAACAGTCTGTGCAAGAGTGGCGAATGGTTCAGATTTTGCCAGCCACAAAGACATAACACAGATGATACGAACCTAGGTATTACATGTATCCACTA
This sequence comes from Dryococelus australis, assembly GCA_029891345.1. NCBI lineage: Eukaryota > Metazoa > Arthropoda > Insecta > Phasmatodea > Phasmatidae > Dryococelus > Dryococelus australis. The sequence continues at coordinate 1,233,351 of CM056998.1, read as the reverse complement.
AAGATTATGTGTCCATATTAAATCACTTCCTCGCATTTATTTTCATGAAAATGTGTTTCAACTAACTGTTTATCTTCCTGGTTAAGGTAAAATATTATTTTTGACTGGAAATCATTTTACAAGACCTAATTTCTTTTTTTCCAATGTTTAGTCACTTCCATACTATTATACTGACAAAAACGATATTACATTGTTTAAGTTATGTAAAATATATTGCAAAAGATGTCCAGGTTAGGTTATAATCACATATTATACTTTACGCATGATTGTAGGTAATATTTGTTACTTCAGTTATAATAGTATGGATTTTTTTTATAAGGAAGGTAAATTGTAACATCTATTGCTAGTTCTTATTTGTCTTCATTATATTCACTTAATTGTGCACAAAAATGCTGAAATGAAAATATAAATATGGAAGGGAGAGATAGTTGTATTGGTATCACTATCACTATCACTATCATAAAATGTGGTATTGGAACAACTATACTTAATATTATAGTAAAAAACCCATGCATGACGCCTTTTCAACAATGAATGCTCAACTTTGTCTCATCAGTGTGCATGCCTTTGCTGCTCGAATTTACAGAGTTATGATTGTTGCCACACATCACAAGACATTAGGAATTGTACTGTCCATCCAAGCTAAAGAACGGACGCTCCATGCTAGATTGTATTATTCACATGCCGAGACACTGAGACTATGCTCCGAAGATCATCCAAGTACAACAATGCATCACCAGATGGCCTTACAAGTACGATTGGTAGGGCTTGCTCCTGGATCCAGTACCGGCCACTGATGTCGCATACTAAGAGAATCTATGCCACACTTACTCCCTCCACAACTCCAGTCAGTGTGCGCCGGCCAGAGTATAAGTAGCGGGTTGCTACCCTTATAACGCCAGTATGTCCTGAACTTCACTGCACCCCTTGTGCCAAGGATCATCTCCAACTGACTTTTCTTCACCCCATTCTTTGTCGAATACTCCTACCTGCACCTTACCATGTCTTCACTTCATCCTGTGCCAAAGACTTCTATCGCCACCTATGCAACAAACACTAGACACTGCCGGCCCCTTCAAGGCAACATAGTTGAGTAGTCCAGTTTAAGTTAATATCGTAACCTTCATCTATCCTGCCATTGTTCACCTGTCTAACGTAGGATTAAGCTTCTGTTAGCTTTTGTGGAATTAGGAAGTAGTGCAATACCACCCTGTTTATTTCCTTCACAGGAATAAAGTGTTTTATTGTCCCAAGGGTAACTTTCGTGCAGTATAGTACCTCATCCTGTAGACATCAAGCCCATCAGGGGTAAAGCAGGTGAACAGGATATTTACTCAAAACCGCTACACACCAGTATTTCTGTGTACCACGGTGTACAGAACGGTAGAGCCCCGACACTAGGTACTCCGCCTCTTGAGGTCAGCTTGTCAGCCTGGTGCGTACTCTCTCCACCACGCTCTTTTGAACTGGAAGGAGAATTCCCGCAAGGGGCGAGACTGGTCCTTCTGAGACACTCGCCGTCATGCTGGGACTGCTCGCTGATGAGAGCTGACTTTCGGTGTTAACAGCACTTCTTGCGTTGGCGCTGGGATAGGAATACTGCACTCGGTTAGCAGACATGGTACATGGTTCTGCATTAGTTATTCTGCCCATACGCCTTATTCCCGTCGGAGTGGCAACAGAGAGCGGGTTAAGCGGTTAAACACTGCCTCATAAGACCATTCCTCGCTGCATTCGCACACCTGCCAACGAGGGAGAGAACCCAAGCGTTACATTACATGTAGAGATCAACCACACCAGAGATTCCCGCAGGTCTCTCCATAGCACCCGTCCGCCTCAGTGAGGAAACAAACCCATGTTCTCCACTTATTTGAGTGGATCATACCTCTGTAGGGATTGCCAGTCCATGCTGGTGGGGATTTCAGATAGCAGAGCCGACCGCAGCAACAGTGTATACTAGTGAGCACCTGACCACCAGGCAGCCACATGGTAACTCACCCAAACTAGAACCACGAAATGTCATGCAGCCGCCCTCAAGCGAGCACCTGACCACCAGGCAGCCACATTGTAACTCACCCAAGCTAGAACCACGACATGTCATGCAGCCACCCTCAAGCGAGCAGCTGACCACCAGGCAGCCACATTGTAACTCACCCAAGCTAGAACCACGACATGTCATGCAGCCACCCTCAAGGGAGCAGCTGACCACCAGGCAGCCACATTGTAACTCACCCAAGCTAGAACCACGACATGTCATGCAGCCGCCCTCAAGGGAGCACCTGACCACCAGGCAGCCACATTGTAACTCACCCAAGCTAGAACCACGACATGTCATGCAGCCGCCCTCAAGCGAGCACCTGACCTCCAGGCAGCCACATTGTAACTCACCCAAGCTAGAACCATGACATGTCATGCAGCCGCCCTCAAGCGAGCACCTGACCACCAGGCAGCCACATTGTAACTCACCCAATCTAGAACCACGACATGTCATGCAGCCGCCCTCAAGTTACTTGTCACCCAGGTTTACCTGCAAGAGCAAACCCGCCAAAGCACAAAGTGTTACTCGCTGCACCAGACTTTCTCGCCTTCTGCAAAACTACCAGGCCCATGTTATATACAAGATGCGCTATCACATAAGGACTAGAGTTGTTAACCCCAAACCTGGTTGTGACTGATGTAGCACCCACCAAAACACTTAAGAAGTGGTAATTTACTCTCCTCAGCCACAAGGCATCTTGCGCCAAAACTGAAATTGTTTTGATCTGCAATAATTTATTCTGTGCTATACATAAATATTCATTTTTAAATCGTTGCAACATGAGCTCCATGAAATAATAGCACAATAAGTCACCTCAGGGAAGAAAATTTGTATGTAATTACTGTACAAATAAATATTTTTTAACAACGAAGTATAAAACGGTACTATATCATAGTTGAAAATGTACACATTACACTCTGCATACATGAATTAGTGCATGGTTTGCAGATATTTACTGCTCACTTATTGGTAAAGTTTCCTGTAGAAAAAAATTACATGACTTACCTTTAACAAATACCACTGAAAAATATTTATTCAGAAAATGTGTATCTTTTTAAATTAATATTTCAATAACAAATACCATATTATTTTTCCCCTAAGAAACACCTTAAAATAGACTCTGCACTCTTTAAAAAGCATAAACTTAATAAAATTTAATGACTTGTAAATCATATATTGGCTTGCTCTCAGAGTGTTCGGGGAGTCAAGGAAATTGAAAAAAAAATTTCTGTGGGTAACATATGTGCCATTGTTATTGTGCACTGACGTGTGACGCTCTGCGCAACTTTTATATACACTTGACTTTGCCCCATCTGAATGCAGTTCATCCCACTGGGCAGTACTCGAAGAGGCTGGACATGTGCCTACGGTACTCCTCGTAATGAGAGATGATGTTACAGACACTGCCATCCAGCTTGTACTGTTTACCGTACTTCAAGGAGACGTCACGCCAATGCCCCCTGAAGTGATGTACTGTCGGCTGAGACTCCAAGCTCGCCATCCAAGGGCACATAGTTCTATGGCATGCAAAGGGAAGGCTCCACTCACCTTGTGGACAGATAAGGGACGAATCTGCACTATTAGCGATTCTTCATGCAGCAGATGATTCCACCAGAGGTCAACCGGTATAAATAGCCCTACCAGACTCACAGACTTCAGTCTATGTTTCCTCCACCACTCTGGACAGGGCCAGATGAAGCCACCAGTGACTCTCATGCTTTGGTACATCACTAATTCCACTGCTGTCTTCAGAGCTGGAAGAAGCATACCCTTGATGACAGACCCTCCAGAAGACTCTTCTGTGCCTGTGGCAACACCGTCTAGAGCTTCCATAAGACTGGACCAGCAGCTCCTGAAGATGTCGAACAGTATCCTTCCTTAACACCCCATGGTAACAGTTGACTGTCTTCTTCAAGGACCCCGCCTGCCTTACCGGATGTTAACGGCAATCTTCAACACTGCCCTTCCGGTAGTTACTACTCCTGTCCCGTCAGGACAACTGAGGTAACGTACTTACCTAGCAGTATTATTATTATAACAAGGTCACTGTCACCTGGCTGAGCATAGTTTGAAACTTCCGTGTCAATTCAGGCTAGACTAGGAGGTAGTACGGGCCACCGTGTCAATTCAGGCTAGACTAGGAGGTAGTACGGGCCACCGTGCTCAATTCAGGCTAGACTAGGAGGTAGTACGGGCCACCGTGTTCAATTCAGGCTAGACTAGGAGGTAGTATGGGCCACCGTGTTCAATTCAGGCTAGACTAGGAGGTAGTACGGGCCACCATGTTCAATTCAGGCTAGACTAGGAGGTAGTACGGGCCACTGTGTCAATTCAGGCTAGACTAGGAGGTAGTACGGGCCACCGTGTCAATTAAGGCTAGACTAGCAGGTAGTATGGGCCACCGTGTTCAATTCTCACTAAATAAAATGCGTGATCTTTACTTAACTTCCAAGGTAGTAATTTAGTGTTATCCTTAGGTAGTTTTCAGTCCATCAGAGTGAAGCCGGCAGACCTTATGCTATACAAAGCTAAATACCCACACATTAGATGGCCACCCTTGCTACTGTACTTCAGGGGAAAGCACGGTAGAGCCCTGACCACTCGAAACTCCTCCACTAGGTGAATCAACCAGTCAAACTAACCCATAGTCAGCCACTGCTCTTTATGGGGCCGGAAAGCAGTAGGAATCAGTCTTGACGAACTGACCCCCTGTGGATATCACACTCAAGAGACATAAGTGTACAGCCTGAGCTAACCTATTGCTCTCTACAGGGTCGAATGAAAGGATCACAGGGTATAACTCTCGCCTGTACGACTGCGGTAGGAAACAGAGTCCCCAGCTTCACTTTTGCGAAGCAGTAGTTTGCACCATTTTCCTATGCCGTACACCCGGAAAGGCGCTGACCGGAGGAAGTTACAAAGGGCGGCTTACACCTCCAAAGTTAGATTGAATTGCGAACTTCTTCCAACACCGACACTTTGCACTCCATCTGAGCGGCCTATCCCCTCAGCTCTAACACAGCCACTTTTTCCTAAACTCATTAAAACCGCTGGTACACCACATCTCTAGTGGAGGCTGTCAGAAACCTCCGCACATGATAGCCAACTCATGGTTGCGGGGCCAGCTGTTCAGCAGTCACCAGTCCAGCCCGGACATCTGCCACATCAGCAGCACTTCGCGCCCTGGTGAAGCCGACAGCCCGCAATCCAACTGTAGCAGGAGCCTCAGTGAGGCATCAATCACTCAGGTAATCCAGTTATTAAGGCCCAGTGCATTGCCGGGCCATGACAGTGACTCCTAATTTTGTGCCAGTCAGAAAGGCCACCCGACCAGTCCTGTATACAGGCCAAGCACCAACGAAACACCAGATCACATCTATGTTTCGCGTGATACTGTCATCACGGATCTAAACTGTAAACATGGCTATGACTTCAGCCTCCTTTTTTCAACATTCATCTAACTACAATTTACGTAGCACTCAACCTCAGGTGTCAAGAGTCACAGTTTGATGTGACTAGCCCACTTAAATAATACTTTACTCCAGTTGGGCACACGTCATCACAAACACCATTTCATGAAACTTAACACAGCAAACAAAACATTTATCTCTCCTGCAGAAGAGAGAATATGTAATTGATTTTGGCACTCACATTTTGTGCCTGTAGTTACCAAGTTCATTGAAAAGACTAACAGACGTCATATACTATGTGTACACTCAAAAGAAAGCATGGTATTATATGTTTTATACTATAGTGTCTTTCAGGAGACAATAAGCTAATGTGATTCTTATTGTGATGCAGTGCCAATTGTGTGTTTTACAACACTGCAGGTCAAAATTCACAATTTGTCAAATTAAGTCAGTGTTTGGAAAGAAAATTGTATTTTTTAATTAAATAAATACTCATTTTTGTAGGCAGCCAACTTGAGACGTATAATTAGCTTCTCCTTATCTCGCAAAATGTTAATAATCATTGATTGGCCACAAAGTTTTACCTAGCCTTGTAAGTCCATGATTCAGTCATCATCTCTGGTGTAACATTTGCATGATTTTCGCATTAAATATTAATTTTTTTCATGCTCATACATCTTCCAAATAAAAAGATACCCCAAACATGTGTATTTGACCTCCCCTTATCGTTATAAATGTTTAAATATTGTGCGGTATCCAAGTGAGAAGTACATTTTCAATTAATTCTCGCAGGAAAATCAAAGAATTTGTTACTGAAATGGTTATTTATTTCAATAGACACGTGTCTTCTAAATAAACTGATATCGTCAAATTATGTATAAGCATCGAGCGCTGGTAACTCACATGGGTGGTTGCTTCACACATGCTGTACAATTCAGGGGGGGGGCTGCTGCCATTAGTAACCTGCCAGGTGTCCACACACCACACACATGAACTGCTTGTCTCCCCTTTTCCAGCTGACTTTGCGTATGGCCAATACTGCTCTCCAGACGCGTACAACCACACCCACAGATTGACAGATTCATTGCATGATCAGTATTACTTATTTGTATTAGAGATGTCTGCAGATATTTGCACGAATCTAAATATATTGGACTAAAGGGATTTTTGCACCATTGAATTGATGCACAACATCTTTTCAACTTACTTAAATCAACTTTTACTCATCAGTGTGAACCATTCTGCCGCATCCCAACGGGGTTTGACTGGTATCACAATCTTCCAGACTCTAAGAACTTGTGTACTGTTTACCCAACGGTAAAATACGCATGCTCATATGCCTAATAAATTGTACTGTTTACTGGCCGAGCCACCGAGATGATGCTTCAAGGTCACCTAGTACTACAACGTGCCAAGAGATGGCAGCAGTAGTATCAACCGTCGAAACATGCAGCAGCTGGAAGTTTGGCCGGCCGGTGATGTCACGCGCCCAGAGGATCTAACGCCACCATCCCCCTTCCATGCGGACAATGGCGAGCAAGTAGAGTATAAGTACCAGGGCACAGCCCTTGGAATGCCAGTCTGTCCTATTTCTTCAGCGGTGCCGAAGGAGCCATCAGCTCTCACCTGCTCTTCACCGCATTCTTGATGCCGAAGCACAAGTCTTGAGATCTCCATCCACGCCTTCATAGATGTTCCGCAACTCGCAAACACCCTCCAGAAGCTCCCTACTGTTGAGTCGTCGAACACTTAAACATTTTTCGGTCTCTTCAGGACAAACACGTTATGTTAGTTAAAGTCAAGTTATTTTCATAGCCTTTTTGCCTACCTACCCCATTAGATTAGAAACAGGTCACATTCACCCTTTTAAGCGTAGCCAGCTTCCATGAACTCTTGTAGATAGGAGGTAGTACAAACCACCATGTTTATTTCCTCACAGAAATAAACACGTTTTACCCCAATTAGAATATTATTCCCGTAGTGCTAGAACCTTACCCAGTAAACATCAGCTCCTTTGAGGGAAAACAGGAGATTGGGAATATTTTCTAACCAGTTTGCCAAACGTAGCACAGGACTGCAAGTTTCCCTTCAGGAAAGTTGTACATAAGAAACACACACACACATATTGAACGGCCGCCCTTTCTATGTACCCCGGTGTAAATGTTAGAGCCACAACCACTAGAAACTTATCCTCTTGGGACTGGACAATCAGTCCAGATTGTACTCCATCCACTGCACTTCTGGTGCTGGATGCTGAAATAGGGGGCAGCCTTGTTCTGCCGATTACGATGGTTGGAAGTACAACTAGATAGGGACGAATGGCACCTGCTTCACCTCCGCAGGAGTCGTCGTATTCATAAGAGGGTTAGAAAGGTAGTTATCACCTTTAAATACCAACAAGAGCTTAGCCCCAACCCAACAGTACTTAATAACCTAACTCCCTGGGAGAGCGCTCAAGTATCACGTCATCTAGAGAGGCCGGACCCTCCAGCCCTCATATCAACTTTGTTCTAGCCACCCACCAAGACCGACTGAGAGAACCACCTTATCATCCAGGACTTCCTCGGGTATGAATAAGTCCCACACGGCATCGCCAACCCCTGGATCCATGGACACCTGTTCACTGAAACCTCCAGGTTAACCTGCCCACCTGTACACCAGGTCCCATTGTTAGCCGACGCACATCACGTGCAGAGCCTCCCCAGGCCATCGGTTACCCAGGTATACAAGTGAGAGTTCTTCCACCCAGACATAACTTTGTACTTGCCATTCCTGACCACATGACCAGTCCTCTACGCTGGTGAAGCTCCTGTTCTGCACTAAGTAGTCACCGTTCAAACTCATTCCGGGTGTATCTGCCCTCACACCCACCAAAACACTTCTGCCATGACGTGCCTTGTGTGCCAATAGGACATCATGTGTCACTACCAAAATCTAATACACACTTTGCTTCAAAACACTTTGAGATGTAAAATGATTTTCTTTATTTTAGTAGTACTGTATGCAGTATAGGTTATCAAAAGAAAGTTATTATATTGACATGTGGTGGGAGGATATGCTAACAGAAGAAAGTTATTATATTGACATGTGGTGGGAGGATATGCTAACAGAAGACAGAACCTGCTAAGTCTTTCAAAGGGGATTACTTTACTTAAAGAGTCTACATATAGTGCAACATCTTACTCCCTTTCCACTCGCTTCTAACAAAGTAAGTATAGAAGGTACGGGTCATCAATAATTGTTTACAAGACCAAGTCAAAATCATTACCAATTCATATTCCAAAAATATATCTGACTATAATAAGTAGTTAACAAACAGTAATGAAAAACTAAGAGAAATCTGATTAATAACACAAGCAGTTTGAGAATTGTAGTGGCAGGACAAATGCATGACAGTAGTCATGTGTCATACGGAAACATTCGACCACCTGAAGGATGGAGGGTGGGCAAATTTCAATACGTATTGGTTAGCGCTGATGGCCTACGGGAGTGGTATCTGAAATATGTACTGTGACTTTCTTTCAGTGGTTTACCTCAAAAGGGCTTACTTTGCAGTGAACAGCCTTTAACTGCATTAATAAGCATTATGTCGCAATTTCACTTTCAAATATTAAAGAGGAGAGAGTGTGTGACAGCAAGTGTAATATGTGCAGTGATCAGAATGTAATCTGTGATTGGTTGCAGGGAGTTCCTGGGCCAGGCATGGATGAAGACTGACAAGGCATCCAAGGCCCCTCACATTATCCTCCTGACACGTCGTTTCAACGAGGTACTTTCTCTCTTATCACTATGCCACTGGACACATGACTGTTATTATATAACATTTTATTTTAGTCATGCTCGTGTTCAGTATGCCAAAGCCAGTGTAAAATAATCTTCACTTTCATTTTAGTTTGTATATGATATTTATTCTCTATTTATTTTACGAAAAATTTCGGAGATTAATAAATATTTGAGTGTGCTTGAAATTATTTGATTATTAGAAATTAAATTGTATAAAAGCAGCATCACAAAATTGGAGAGTCCTAAAGAATACTTGTAATTATTTCTCCGTATCTATCATTTTTGTTCTGTTCTTCAAGGTGTTTACTACCGCTTTTATTTCTTTACTGTGCAGTCCGCTTATGACTCTTGTGTTTTAAATTTGCTACAAGGAAATATTTATGAAGTACTGTTGACACTTATTTTAGTTAATGGGCTCTCATTAAGTCTGTATGTAGGCATCAGATATTGCATTTTCTTGGTGCAGACTGCAGAGCACCATTTGGAAAGTTCTGTTATCAGCTACTGTATTTAATTTAGAAGGTGGAGTTGGTCAGCAGGGGTGTAAAGTTTGGTGCGGCTTCAGGGAACTCAAGACCAACCCAGGCCAGGGGATGTACTTGCCAGGTACCTTTGTTAGAGTCTGGGTGGATACTAGTTCAACTACAATCTAATGTCTCTCAAGATATACCCTGGCTTTCTGCTAGACCTGTTCATAAACAATTCAGGAGTCAAGTCCTTCCGAGGACAAGGAAGAGAGTGTCTTGTCAGGTTGGTACTGCCCCATCCCACAGCAGGTTGCAGTTCCCCGTAGTAGCGGTGGGAGAGGACAACAGGCTTTGACGAGGACACAGATCTCGGACACCTGGCTGTTGTTGCTCTTGCTGCCTGCACAATGGCTTTCAGTCCATCTCAAATGAACAATAAGAACAGTACTATGTCACCCTTCTATAGCTGCTGCTGTCGCTGTCTTTGTTTCTCTTCCTCCTGCCCTTGTTAAGAATAACGTATGAGAGGAGATACTGAGCGAGAAAGAAAGAACAAGTGGTAAGTTGTCAATATCCCCAATAAATGTAATGCATTACCATCTTACTACGCTTTTATAAAGATCAGAATGGAGGTAGCTAATCTATTTAGTTGGTATGTGGGAAGAGCCTATTTAAATAAGTAGTTAATCTATTATTTTTTATTTTTCTCTAACTTTTTATATAGTAGGGTTTATAACGAATTCAGATGCCTAAGGGAGGTGAATAGCATAAGTCGTATTCGTCAGGACCACATAAGTGAACACCCCCTTTTCATTATTGTTTTCCACCCTTTCATCATCATACTCATTTAAATTAATTTATTAAGGTTTGATTATCCGGTTGAGTACTAGTAACCTCTTGAACATGATATTCATCACCTTCATGAGTATCTATTGTTAGGAACAATTTGAGAGTAAAGAACTCTACTCTACCAACATTTTGTTTCTAGCCAGGCAAATTTAAGTTCTTAGCTTACTAACAGGTTTTCATTTTAATTATGTCTGAGAGTTGAGACACAACCTGAGAGTTGAGACACAACCTGAGAGTTGACACACAAGCTGAACTAAAATCCTACTGTGTATTTGTGGCCTTGAAAAGTTTGCTTCCTACTTCAAACACGATGAATGTGATTTATGCACTGACAATGAGGCCCTCAGTTGGCTACTAAATCACTCCCAGCAGTTAGGAAAACTCGGTCGGTGGGTTTTGCGTTTATCCCATTTTCGGTTTAAAGTACATCATGTTCGGGACACAGAAAACCAGGTAGCCGACATGTTGTCACGAATATATGACCCTGACGAGTTTGAGGTTAAGCAGGATGACACACCTTCCACCTCGCTTGGCTTTATACAGATTGTTCCAGAACTTTTTGTTAAGTTGAAACAGGCTCAAGGGGAAGATCCCTTCTGTACACAGATTGTGAAAGATCTGAGAGCTGGTGTTCCTATGGCTTATGTTGTTGATAAAGTAGATGTGCATCGTTTAGACTAGTCACAGCTCGGGCCAGCAGTCACTTGTGTGGTGCTTGTTGAGGTGCCGTACAGAGAGGCGAGGTATCTCTGGCTCCAGACGGCGGCTGCACTGCTTCCAAAGAACTAGTTGGCTATGCCCAACCTGGTGTCACTCCCAGTGACCAAGGCACGTACTGCAGGATGTGGCTCTGTGCCACATCTGGTGTGCGAGAGGAAGTACACTGGGGTGCTGGCTGAAGAGGACTGCCTCTCCATGTGAAAGGCAGACTGAGCACATTCCCATGAGGTTGCTCCATCAAGTGTGGATGGTTGGTTAGTGCCCACCCGCTTAGCAGTAAAGATCTCCTCCCTTCAAGTACCATGCCTTAGCCCAAATGGCATAGAGGCGGTATTGACACTTAAGTTCCATCTGTGCAAGCAATCAACGATATCCCTACTATGTGTAAAGCCCAACAGCAATTGATGGTGCGAACCTTGTGCTCCTACGGTTCTGCTCCTTGACTTATAAACCTAGAGCGGTAGGTTGTGTGGGCCGTCTTCCTACTAATGTTGGTGTGAGTTCCAGCAACAGTCATGCCTCCAGTCTCAGGGAAATACCCCTGCCAGCACCCTCGATGCTCTGGTCAGCGATACAACCTGGGGTGGCTGTCCTGCTCCTGATGGAGGTGTACCTAGTGGTTGAGGCTCTACCTTTCTGTACACCTGGGTACACAGAACAGGTGGCTGTTGAAAGTGGTGTGTGTGTGTTGATGTACAGATACCTGACGGGGATCTGTAGTCATACACTATGGTTCGTACTGTTATTACACCTGGTTGCTTGCTTGCTCCGTCTAGAAGTAGAGTTCCTAGAATTGGACAGGATTTACCTCTAAACAAACTTACTCTCAAGATAGGATTAAAAATAATGTTTATTGTAAATAATAATAACTGGTGACTTGTACCTACTACCAAGCAGAGTGCGAATGGAAGTAAGCCACGCTTAAGAGGTGGACGTTACCAGTTCCTGGACTAACCAAGTATAGAATGAACTTGACGTCTATGAAAACAACTCTGTCGCAGTTAACACTAGCTTGGGGTGTCTAGAAGAGACCTAACAATGGGGGCCACTACCAGAAGGGTAGTGGCTGTAGTTGCCACTTACCAGCAAGTAGTGGCGATGGTTGATCCAGAAGGGTCAATAGCAGAAGTGTGGAATGTAGTTGAGCAGGCTTCTGGTGTTGAAGACTTCTGGAAGCTGATGGTGCTTGAAGTCTTCGGGAACTTCTGGACGAAGTGGTAGAAGTCTCTGGTCTTTGGTGGTAGCAGCCACTGGTGGTCGTTGAAGAACTGGAAGCTCTTGGAGAGGAGAGTGAGGGCCTATGGCCAGTAGAGTCCCAGCACAGAAGTGTTGAGGCGAACTACTGGAGAATAGAACTCGCGTCTTCGACCGTGCACTTCCTTGTATTGCGTGGTCGGCTAGCTCATGCCTGGGCTGGAATGGGAGGCGTGACAGTGGGGTGGGAGAACTACAGTTTCGCTCAGCTATGTGGCCTCGGGCAGCCTCGTGGCTGTGGCTACACACTATCTGCCGGCTGTGTCAGGGACGTGTTGCGCTGCAGCTTGGATACCATGCTTGTTTCATGTGCTAGAAACACCCACTAGGGTTGGAGCAATCCTTTACGCACTCGTGAATAACGTGTTGGATTTGAACCTTCCTGGGGATACGTAGATACTACTAGTAGTGTGAGGAAGTTGGGTCAGGTACATCAAGAAAACATCACATGTCTGTAATTGTCCCTTCCGCGGGAAACAATAAACAATTCTCTAGCCATCTATGGTTGTGGTTACTGATAGATGTAACACGTTAGAATGAGTTGTAGTCGTGTTTGGTATACTCATGCAAGTGGCACACAGACGAGACACGAGACGAACGATGACACAAATACTTACTGGTAAGTTGGGCTCCAGCGATGCTTCCCAATCACTGCACTATTGAGACTCAGGGTTCTCAGGAATGTTGTGGGTTCTGTGTGTCCATCTCACCTGTGCATATTTTCAAACATGTTGGCAATACTAAATGTTTAATAAACCTAACTGAAATAAACAATGGATAAAACATATGTGGCCAGAACACTGTCACTACTGAATAAAGGAATTGAGTTCACTGTAGACTTGTTTTTATTGATATTATTCATACACATCAACATGACAATGAAATGATTATCTCTGTCATGACTAGTCAATTCTGCTTGGGTGCTCCCCAACCCGTAATTATTCTAGCGCACGCCTAAATGGATGATCTCACCGAGGTGCGTGAAAGCACAGCCTTCACAAGGGAAGAGGGCCGACAACTGCTAGGGTGGACTGACGGTTTTTCTCTGAAGACAGGACACTGTGAATTACAAATTAAAATCCTTCATATACATGAACACATGTGATAACACGGCATCACTAACGCAAACTCGTCGGGGCTCGCCCTCCAGCACGTGGTTAGTGTGGTGACGGCCTATACACTGAGCCGGCTAGGTCGGAAATTATTGCAGTGTACACTAATTACAACATTACATAGAACCTTGAATGATACATGAAATAAGATGGGACAGGAGAAATGGACATTCACAATAAACACACACGTGTGTGAATTCTAGCTTAAATGGCGCGGATGCCACTGGATGAAGTTCCTAGCGGACCACATGGTGCAGGTGAAATTCCAATATTTCTGCTTGGAAATGGCAAACTAAATCCAGATAAAATATTATTCTTGTTGAGAAAGTGATTTTCTTTACGATTAGAGTGGTTACAGGCTTGTAACATGCCTGATGGCAGTAATATCAAACATTAACATGACCGTGTGGTCAAGTACAAAAAGCATCAATTTACGTGAAAAACACATTGAACCCTGAATAAAATTGACATAGAACCCTGAAATAAATGATTTCTTGTACAATGTTACATAAATAAGCTCTTAAAACACAGTGATGGCGTATAGAAATACTTGACTTCGGTCGGCCACGTGGTTATATGTGATGTTGCCGTAAGATATTCAAACACGAAAATTACCCATAAATGCATACATAAAAATAAAGCTCTTAAAATTGCATGTAGCGATTATGCAAAAGTTACAATGAAATGCCATAAACCTAGGCTGATGGCGTCTGATTCAAAATGCGTGGGTCGCATGTCCTCTCCGACATCTTTCTCCTCCTTCTCCTCGATTAGGTTAAAAATACTGCAAGGACGCAAGAAAATAATAAAGTGGAAGCATAATTCTGGGGAAAATGTCTGGCAAAAATGTATGCAAGCAAAGGTTCACTGGTAAACTAAATTGACTATGGAAACCTACACCAGTGAACAAAACTTGTAATGCGTATGTGACAGTGTCTTACCTCGCCAGCTCTCGTCGAGAGAATGTCCAGATTCATGTGTCCCATGGACCTACCATGGCCGCCTATGGGGTTCACATAAGCGGAAGTGATATGCACGCTGAGTGAAATATTTTATAGTGAAAATAAAATGGCACAAATTAAATTAAATATTGTTTTACATTTCTATAATTTTCATATGAATTTCAATATTATTTTAGTGTCTTTGTGATGGCGTTCATACCGGAATATTAAGTGTTCTTAATCTCGGTGCCGCAGGCACTTTGAGTTTTCATAGCCAAACAATTAAAATTAGTACAAACACTTTAAAACATTTCAAGACATATTAAACACTGTAAAGATAATATACCACATTTTACACTGAAAATAACATTTATGTGATAGTTCAAAATGATCGGCCTCTTTGCACACGTGCGGTACCCATGATACGTGAGCGCCGTCATGGGCTCTAGCGCCGCTGGCTATTAGCCGGCTTCAAGCGACCCCTCCCTCTAAGACCAAGACGGTGCGAACAACACAACATTGCTCTGGCGGGCTCTGCCCAGCTGGTTGCCCATCGAAGGCAAAGAAATCATGCCCTTGGAGGTCGTCAGTTTCTTCGACGTTTGCAGGGGGTGGTTGTGTAGGCAGGAACAACAATGCGGTTACGTGGTGGTGACTCGGCTCACCTCTTGCGAGTGCTGTGTTGCAACTTGTTGACACTTGACGTCACACCCGCTGACCTACTAGTTTCCCCAAACCCTTTCAAACTCTCTTGCCCTACTAGGCTCTCCCTTGTGGGAACTGGAAAGTCTCTAAAAGGCGTCTCGTCTCGCCTTCACAGGTGGTATCAAGATTTACATTTACACTTTTGTTTCAACCAAATTCAGCTGTGCCCTGGGGAAACACCCTAACACTCAGCTCTTTTGCACTGGTTGTGTTGAAATTTAAGTGTGCACTGATGTTACCACTTTCTTCGTGTACACTTGGAAACCCCTTAAACTCGCTCTGATTTGTTGTGTGTTTACCTGTATTAACATTAAAACCCCAGTTGCGTTACTACTTGTTTCCACCTCCTCACTACTAAGTGTTGAGTGTTCTGTCGGTGCAAAACTGGGCACACCCGTAACTCAGGGGGTAGCTGCGGAGCAAGGCCAAATGTGTGCTGACATGTGCACACCTGCGACTCACGGGGAAGCTGCGAAGTAACATCAACCCTGCGCTGAACTGGGCACACCTGCGAATCAGGAGCTGGCTCCTTAGCATCGCCAACCCTGCTCTGAACTATGTAAACCTGTGACTCAGAGGTTATCTGTCGAGCAAGGACAACCATGCACTTAACTGGGCACAACTGCGACTCTGAGGCTGGCTGCGCACTAATACCAAATCTGCGCTTAACTATGAACTTCTGCGATTTAGGGGGTATCTGTGGACCAAGGCCAACCCTGTGCTTAATTGGACACACCCCCGAATCATGGAGTGGTTGCAGGGCAAGACCAACCCTGCTCTGAATGCACACCCACGACACAGGAGGTTTCTGCAGAGCAATGCTAACCCTGCTCCTAAATGTGCTCACCTGCGATGCAGGGGGTGGTTGGAGAGCAAGACCAATACTGCTCCTAAATGGGCCACCTGTGACTCAGGAGGTTGCTGTGGAGCAAATCCATCCCTGTGCTTAACTGGGCACACCCGCGTCTCAGGGATTGGTTGCAGAGCAAGACCAACCCTGCTCTCAACTAGGCATACCCATGACTCAGGAGGTTGCTGCAGAGCAAGGCCAACCCTGTGCTGAATTGTGCACACCTGCGATTCAGGGAGTGGCTGCAGAGCAAGACCAATCCTGTGAATAACTGGGTACACTCGTGTCTCAGGGGGTTGCTGCAGAGCAAGGCCAACCTTGTGTTGCACTCGGCACACCTGCGACTCAATGGGTGGCTGCAGAGCAAGGCCAAACCTGGGCTGAACTGTGTACACATGCGATTCAGGGGTATTTGTGTAACAAAGCCAACCCTGCGCTAAACTGTCCACACCTGCAACTCAAGGGGTGTTTATGTTGCAAGGCGAACCCTGTGCTGGACAGGGCACATCTGCAACTCAGATATTGTATGCAGAGCAATATCAACCCTGCTCTGAAATGGGCACACAACCGTGACTCAGGAGGTTGCTGCGGAGCAAGGATAACCCTGCGTTGTCTGGGCACACCTACGACACAGGGATGGGATGCAGAGCAAGTCCAATCCTGATGTGAACAAGGCACACCTGTGAATCAGGGGGTAGCTGCGGAGCAAGGCCAAACGTGTGCTGACATGTGCACACCTGCGACTCATGGGGTAGCTGCGGAGTAACATCAACCCTGCGCTGAACTGGGCACACCCACGAATCAGGAGCTGGCTCCTTAGCATGACCAACCCTGCTCTGAACTATGTAAACCAGCGACTCAGATGTTCTCTGTCGGGCAAGGACAACCATGCGCTTAACTGGGTACATCTGCGACTCTGAGGCTGGCTGCAGAGCAAGACCAAACCTGCGCTTAACTATGAACCTCTGTGATTTATGTGATTTAGGGGGTATCTGTAGACCAAGGCCAACCCTGTGCTTAATTGGACACACCCCCTTATCATGGAGTGGTTGCAGGACATGACCAACCCTGCCCTGAACTGGTCACACCCGAGACTATGGGGATTTCTGCGGAGCAAGACCAACTCTGCTCTGAACCGGGCACACCCACAACAAAGGGGGTTTCTGCAGAGCAATGCCAACCCTGCTCTTAAACGTGCACACCTGTGATGCAGGGGGTGGCTGGAGAGCAAGACCAACCCTCCGCTGAACTGGGATCTCCCGTGTCTCAGGGGGTATCTGTGGATCATTGCCAACCCTGCGCTAAACTGAGCACACCCGCCATTTATGGGTGGCTATGTAAACCTGCTAATCAGTGGGTATCTGCGGAGCATGGCCAACCCTGCGCTGAACTCGGTAGACCTGCGACTCAGGGGGTGGCTGCAGATCAAGGCAAAACCTGCGCTGAACTGTGTACATTTGCTATTCAGGGGGTACCTGTGGACTAATGCCAACCCTACGCTAAATAGGGCACAAACACAGCTCAGGGGGTTATACGTAGCAATGCCAACCCCGCACTGAACAGGGGGCAAACTGCGAACCATGGGGTGGCGGCAGAGCAAGACCAATACTGCTCTGAAATGGGCCCAAATTGTGCCAAAGGGGGTTTTGCGGAGTAAAACCAACTCTGCTACTAACTGGGCCACCTGTGACCCAGGGGTTTTTTGTGGTGCAAGTCCATCCATGTGCTTAACTGGGCACACACACACGACTCAGGGATTGGTTGCAGAACAAGACCAACCATGCTCTGAAATGGGCATATCCATGACTCAGGAGGCTGCTGTGGAGCAAGGCCACCTCTGTGCTGAACTGTGCACACCTGCGACTCAGTGGGTATGTGTGGAGCAAGGCCAACCCTGCGATGAAGTGAGTACACCTGCGACTCATGGGGTTGATACGTAGCAAGGCCATCCCTGCACTAAACTGGGCACACCTGCAACTCAGGAACTGACTGCGGAGAAAACCAACCCTGCTCTTAACTGCACACACCTGCGACTCAGGGGGTTGCTGCGGAGCAAGATCAACCCTGTGCTGAACTGTGTAAACCTGTGACTCAGTGGGTATCTGCGAAGCAAGGCCAACCCTCCGCTGAACTGTGCACACCCGTGACTCAGAGGGTTGCTGCCAAGCAAGGCCAACCCTCCTCTTAACTGGGCACACCTGCGACTCAGGGGGTGACTGCTGAGCAAGACCAACCCTGCTAGGAAAATGCCACAACCATGACTAAAGGGGTTGCTGTGGAGCAAGGCTAACCTAGCGTTGACCTGGCCACACCTGCGATGCTTGGGGTAGTTGCATATCAAGACCAACGACCCACGATTCAGGAGCAGGCTGCGCAGCGAGGCCTACCCTGCGCTGAAATGGTCACACCTACGACTCAAGGGGTATCTGTGGATCAAGACCAACCATGCGCTGAACAAGGCACACCAATAACTCAGGGGGTGGATACGTACCTAGGTAAACTCTGCACTGTACTGGGCACACTCGCGACTCAGTAGGTGGCCGTAGAGCAAGGTCAACACTGTGCTGAACTGGGCACACCTGTTTTTCAGAGTGTGGCTGTGGAGAAAGATCAACCCTGTGCTGAACTGTGTTCACCAGAGACTCAAGGTGTATCTGTGGAGCAAGGCCAACCCTGCACTGAACTGGGCACACGTGCGACTCAGGGGGTATCTGTGGATCAAGGCCAACACTGCGCTGAACAAGGCACACCAATGACTCAGGGGGTGGTTACGAAGCAAAGAAAACTCTGCACTGAAATGGGCACACTCACGACTCAGTATGTGGCTGCAGAACATGATCAACACTGCTCGCGAAGTGGGCACACCTGCTTTTCAGAGTGTGGCTGCAGAGAAAGGCCAACCCTGTGGCGAACTGTGTTCACCAGAGACTCAGGTGGTATCTGTGGAGGAAGGACAACCCTGCGGTGAAATGGGCACACCAGCGACTCAGAGGGTGGATACAAATCAAAACCAACCTGCGGTGGACTGGGCACACCTGCATCTCAGGGTGTAGCTGCAGAGCAAGATCAACCCTGCTCTGAATGAGGCACAACTGTGACTCAGGGTGTTGCTGCAGAGCAAGGCCAATCCTGCGGTGAACTGGTAACACCTTCGACTTAGGGTGTTGCTGCAGAGCAATCCTAACTCTGCATTGATCTGGTCACACCTGTGACTCAAGGATTGGCTGCAGAGCTAGTCCAACCATGCTCTGAACTGGGTGCACCCATGACTCAGGGGATTGCTACAAAGCAACGCCTACCCTGCACTAAATTGGGCACACCTGTGACTCAGGGAGTGGCTGCAGATCAAGACCAGCCCTGTTCTGAACTGGGCACAGCCGTGACTCATGGGGTTGTTGCTGAGCAAGGCCAAAGCTGCGCTGAACTGGGCACACCCACGACTTAGGGAGTGGCTGCAGGGCAAGACCAACCCTGTGGAGAACTGAGCACTTCCCTGACTCAGCGGTTTGCTGCAGAGCAAGGACACTCCTGTGCTGAACTGTGCACACCTACAACTCAGGGAGTAGCTGCAGAGCAAAACCAACCCTGCAGTGAGCTGGGCACACCCATGACCCAGGGGAATGCTGTGGAGCAAGGCCAACCTCGCCCTTCACTGGGCACACCTACACCTCAGGGGGTGGCTGCCGAGCAAGACCAACCCTGCTCTGAAATCGGCACACCAATAACACAAACGGTTGCTGCGGAGCAAGACCAAATCTGCTCCTAACTAGGCACACACGTGACTCGGGGTTGCTACGGACAAGACCAACCCCGCGCTTAACTGGACACACCTGCGCCTCAGGGGTTGGCTGCAGCACAAGACCAACTCTACTCTGAACTGGGCACACATGTGACTAAGGGGGTTGCTACGGAGCAAAACCAACCCTGCGCTGAACTGGGCACTCGCGTGACTCAGGGTGTTGCTGCTAAGCAAGGCCAACCGTGCGCTGAACTAGGCACATCAGCAACTCAAAGTGAGTGTGCAGAGCAAGACCAATCCTGCTTTGAAATGGGCACATCCGTGACTATTGGGGTTACTGTGGAGCAAGGCTAACCCTGTGTTGACCTGGGCACTCCTGTGACACAGGGGGTAACTGCAGAGCAAGACCAACACTCCGCTGAACTGGGCACACCCGCGACTCAGGAGCTGGCTGCGCAGCATTATCAACCATACGCTGAACAGGCACACCCATGACTATGGGGGTATCTGTGGAGCAAGTCCAACCCTTCGTTGAACTGTGTACACCTGCGACTCAGTGGGTATGTGTGGAGCAAGGCCAACCCTGCGATGAAGTGAGTACACCCGCGACTCATGGGGTTGATATGTAGCAAGGCCATCCCTGCACTAAACTTGGCACACTCGCGACTCAGGAACTGATTTTGGAGCAAGGCCAACCCTGCTCTTAAGTGCGCACAACTGCGACTCAGGGGGTTGCTGCAGAGCAAGATCAACCCTGTGCTGAACTGTGTAAACCTGCGACTCAGTGGGTATCTGCGGAGCAAGTCCAACCCTCCATTGAACTGTGTACACCTGCGACTCACTGGGTATCTGCGTAGTAAGGCCAACACTTCGCTGAACTGGGCACACCCATGACTCTGAGTCTGGCTGCAGAGCAAGACGAGCATTGCTCTGAAGTTGGCGCACCCGTGACTCAGGTAGTTGCTGCGGAGCAAGACCAACCCAGCTCTAAACTGGATACTACCGTGACTCAGGGGTTTGCTGCGGAGCATGGTGCAACAATGCACAGATCTGGGCACACCTGCAACTTAGGGAGTGGCTGTAGAGAAAGACCAATCGTGCTCTGAAATATGCACATCCATGACTGAGGGATTTGTTGTGGAACAACTAACCCTGCACTGAATTGGGCACACCCGCTTCGCAGGGTGTGACAGCAGACCAGGACCAACTCTGCGCTGAACTGTGCACACCCGTAAATTAAGGTTTGCTGTGGAGCAAGGCCAACCCCACGCTGAACTGGGAACACCCACTACTAAGGGAGTGGCTGCAGATCAAGACAAACCCTGCTCTGAACTGGGCACATCTGCGACTCTGAATCTGGCTGCGGAGTTAGGCCAAACCTGCGCTTAACTGTGTACACCTGCGATTCAGAGGGTATTTGTGAAGCAAGGCCAACCTTGCACTGAACTGGGCACACCTGCGACTCAGGGGGTGATTGCAGGGCAAGGTCAACCCTGCACTTAACTGGTCCCACATGCATATCAGGGAATGGCTGTGGAGCAAGGCCAACCCTGTGCTGAACTGTGCACACCCAAGACTCAGGGGCTATCTGCGGAGCAAGACCAACCCTCCGCTGAACTGGGCACACCTGTGTGTCAGGGTGTGGCTGCGTATCAAGGCTAACCCTGCTCTGAACTGCGCACATCTGCGACACAGGGGGTGGATGCAGAGCAATACCAACCATGCACTAAACTGGGCACATCCACGACCCAGGAACTGGCTGAGGAGGAGGGCCAACCCTGCTCTGAACTGAGCACACCTGCAACTTAGGGGGTATCTGCAGAGCAAGGCCATCCATGCGCTGAACTAGGCACACACGCAACTTAGAGGGTATATTTGGAGCCAAGCCAACCCTGCGCTGAAGTGAGCACATCTGAGACTCAGGGGGTTGCTGCGGAGCAAGAAAATCTCTTCCCTGAACTGGGCACACCTGCGACTTTGCTAGTGGCTGCAGAGCAAGACCAACCCTGCTCTGAACTGGGCACCCCTATGACTCTTGGGGTTTCTGCGTAGCAAGGCCAATCATGCGCTGATCTGGACACACTTGCGAATCAGGGTGGGTCTGCAGAGCAAGGCCAACCCTGCTCTGAATTGGGCACAAGCGTTACTCAGGGGGTTGCTATCGAGCAAGACCATTGATGTTCTGAATTGGGCACACCCGTAACTCAGGGAGTGGCTGCAGAGCAAGACCAACCCTGCGCTGAACTGTGTACACCTGCGACTCAGGGGGTATCTGCAGAGCAAGGCCAACCATGCGCTGATCTGGGCACACTTACGAATTAGGGAATGGCTGCAGAGTAAGATCCACCCTGCTCTGAACTGGGCCCACCCGTGACACATGGGGTTGCTGCGGAGCAATACCAACCCTGCTGTGAACTGGTCACTCTCGTGATTCAGGGGGTTGCTGCGGAGCAAGGCTATCCCTGCACTGAACTGTGTACACCTGCGACTCAGGGGGTACCTGCGAAGCAAGACCAACCCTGTGCTGAACTGGGCACACCAGCAAATAAAAGTGTGGCTGCGGAGCAAGGCCAAAACTGTGTTGAACTGGCCACACCCGCGGCTCAGGGGGTGGCTGCGAAACGAAGCAAATCCTGTGCTGAACTGGGCTCTTCTGTGACTCGGGGGTTGGCTGCAAAACAAGGCCAACCCTGCGCTGAAGTGTGCACACCCGCGATTGAGGGGGTCCCTTCTAAGCATGGCCAATCCTGCGCTGAACTTTGCACACCTGCGAGTCAGTGTGTGGCTGTGGAGCAAGACCAACCTGGAGCTGAACTGTGCACACCCACGACTCAGGGGTTTCTGCTGTTCAAAGCAACCCTGCCAATCCTATGCTGAACTGGGCAAATTTGCCCATCTCAATTGTGTAGTCTCCAGTACTTGGCAAATGGTACTTCTCGGTGATGTACACCTCTTGAAGTTTCCGGCTTCTTTTGCGGTTGTGCAGGGCAGCTTGACGTATATCTTCTGGTAGTGGGCGTTCTGTAGGCGAATGTTCCCACTGACGTTCTTTCAGGTTTCTAAGAGTTTCTGCCAATAGCAGTTGACTGGAACTAGAGTCGAATTTTCTCATTGGTAGGTCGGCCCAATGGAAAGATAATCCTCAGTATGTGCCGCTCCCAAATGTGCTGATCTGCTTCCAAACTGAGGTGTAGACACTTATTGAGCTCTTGGTTATGGTGGTCAGTTGGATTGGCTTTGAGGGTGATAGGGTGGCGTAGCCCCTGTTTCGACGCCCCATCCTTGACAAGTCCGTAGTCAATTCTTGCTTGTGAATTGTCTGCCATTGACGATGAGGATACTCTGGAGTCATCCTTAACAAGGAAATATCTCTAGGTTGAATTTTTGGTTGATATGGTAGGTCTCTTGGTTGAGTTAAAGGAATGCCTCTATCCACAGAGAGAAAAGTTCATTACGACTAGTAGGTATCTGTTCCCTTTTGTTCTATGGGGATATGTTCCCATTAATTCCAGCACTACCTGGATCCATTGTGTATGCGGGTTATGTGGTTTGGCTATGGGACTCCTGGCAGGGTATACCTTATGCTTACAGCACTTGGAGTACTCGCCGATGTGTTTGTGGACATCCCGGCTCATGCCATCCCATATGTACCTTATGCTGATATCGCCGAGAATCTCCTGTGTTCCAGGTTGTCCTGTATCTTGATGGTTGTGGAAGTGCTGGCAGACATAGTGTCTCACGTCTTGGGGGATCAAGATCCTCCATTTGGTTTCCTGCTGGTTATTATAAGACCAGAAAACGTTTCCTCTGAGTTCGAACCGTTGCAGTTGCTTAGCTAGAAGGTCCTTCACTTCAGGGTCAAATTGTTAATGATGTTCGATCTGACTGCGGCTCTACTGTAGTTGGAGGAGTTGTAGCTGCTCTTCTGGATGCACCTTAGGAGGTTCTGGTGAAAGGATATGGTTCATGTCCTCATTGGGTTTGGCTTCCTTGAGTTAGTCGGGCAGACGGGACACAGCGTCGGGGAAGTCATTTTCCCTGCCGGGGCAGTGCTGGACCTCGAAGTTGAATTCCGAGAGTGAGACTCTCGCAACCACTTGAGAGCTCTACTGTCCATCCTTAAGACGAAATGGGTTCCTTCCAAGTAATAACAGAATTTCCTGATCGCCCAGATCACGACCAGACATTTCGGTTCACTGATATTTTTGCTCCGTCGTGTTCAGTCAAGTGCTGGCGTAGGCTATTTCCAGAGGTCTGCTGTCCTGGTCCTCTTGGTACAGGACCGCGCCCAGTCCGTCCTGACATGTTGCCATTTGTTGAATGAGGGGGGCCCTCCCCTTGTGGTCGATACAGACATTGGATGCTTTGGAAACTAGTTTTTAGCACTTTGAAAGAGGCTCTGTGTACAGGCATCCATCTCCATTAGGCTTCTCTCTTCGACAATGGGGGAGAGGGGCCATTAGATCTGCAATATTGGGCACAAAATCCCTGAGCCAGTTGTATAAGCCCAGAAGACTTTGATGCATGATGTATTTTCCAACAATGGACATTAGACATGTCTCCTGATCCACCCTTAGTTCAGTTTAGCCAGGAGATGGAAGTTTGCATTTTCATTTGTCCTGAGTAAAGTGAGATTGTACTGTCTGCCGTGCATATTGTTTTATCCACCAGCCTGCCATAACCATGCTTAGATGCAACAAGTACTCTTACTCCCCACTAGATGGCTCTAGTAGTAATAATATTGTTTGTCTTTGCTTTTCTTGCCGTCCAGTCGGCCGGTGACATCACGTAGGCAAACTATGCATTCGCTACTCCCCACTCTGCAACTATACCCCTTGCCTTAGTGACATCAGCCTATCAGCGTCAGGCAGTGACCCGAATTAGTATAAATGGAGAGACATCCTACGTCTCTTGGCCAGTCTTCAGTTGACTAGCATGCATTGCTCAGACACTGGCCAGCCTGAATGGCCAGTCTTCGCTTCTAGCCTCAGTCGCTCAGAACCGACCTGACTGCCTTAGTCTCCAGCATGCGTTCCGGGCACTAAATCTACACCCTGTTTTCATCCTTAAAGCTTTGCTTACAATAGGGTTAGGTTACATTAGTTAGGCTCTCTCCCAGCTACCTATCTTATTGAACATGTTTACTTCATTAAAGAGAAATGGTTAAATGCAATTGCTATCACAGGGTAGGGCACTTGGTAATCAGACTTGTTGGAATCTAACTAACAAATTTTACTGTAATAGTATTCGTCAATCAAAATGTTGTGTTGCATCTTGGGTAACTTCACAGGCAATAGCCGGAGTGGCAGACACTACTGGCTCTGCTTCATATAAGCGCCATTCATTTTAAATTTAAATGCTCTAAAAGTAATCATCTAACTTCTATCTATTTATTTATTTTCTAACAGAAAACAAGTTTGAAAATAATAAATTTATTTCATTAATAGACATATTGTATGATTTATTTCAAAGAATTTAAAATGCTCTCAATCATGTAAAACATAGAAAAAATGTGCTTGTGCAGAAGGTGGATGAGGAACATAAGTAGGTGTAATTATGTTGGGGCGGTGCTGCTTCCAGATGTCGCAGCTGGTGGTGTCTGAGATAGTGCGACGGGGTAGTATGACTTCACGCATCGCTGCAATAGAGAAGTGGGCAGCTGTTGCGGATATCTCGCGCTGTTTGCACAACTTCAACGGCGTGCTGCAGGTGTGCGCTGCCTTCACCAACAGCTCTGTATTTCGCCTCAAGAAGACCTGGGAGAAGGTGTCTAAGACTGTGAGTGTGGCATCTCTCTCTCTCCTCAGTTCTGCTCTAGTACTGTTCCAGGACATTTGCATCAACCACTGTGATGAGTCACTTCTCAGTGTTCACTCCACTCCACTAAGACCTGTACAGTCAAACATCTCCCAGCAAAACTTCGGCCTAGTAAATCCTTTGTAACAAAACTTGAGTTACTATCTCCATTTGTCATGCTTCTTCCCACAAACTGTAGATAGAGTAGCATACAGTAGATCCACTATATAACAAAACACTATTGATCATGTTGTATGTCAAACAATATCACCAATGTCAGAATTAAATAGAAAAGTAAAGACAACTATAAAATTCCGTTATGTGAAAAATGCACAAGATTATCAGCAATGTTGACTGTAGGTGTAGCCGTATGAGAGATAATATTTTGTATTTGTCTTGACGCATGATGCGTTTTCAGCAATAGTAATTAGATGACTTTAGTTCATCAGTATAGCCAGAAGCGCATTTGATTTCTACGGAGTTTCGTTACCATTGACCATATGTTACTGGTTCACTTAGCCATATCTGCATGTACTAGTGGTTCATATTTTTTTTAAATAATGTATTTTGTGTTAAAATGTTGTTTGTCATTCTTAGTTTGTATTGTGTGTGTTTCAGTGTTTGCTACATCCTGAATCCCATGGTCTCGTTAAGTACATGATGCTAGTACAAAGTGTTCTCTTGAAGTAAGCTGATATGAAGAATATTTAAATAAATCATGTTATCTTGGTTGTTATATATGAATACCTGGTAAAGTTGTACTTGTATATCCTTCATTTCTACATTCCTATCCTATTCAGTGAGCAAGCGTAGCAACTGCTATTACACTTTAACCTGTGATGCCGAGGTGAACTAGAATGTGCTGTGTTGGCATGAAGGCAACAGAGTGTATCATGCGACAGATACTATGTGAAGTACAGGTGGTTTCTCCCTATGCTACACTCTGGTGGCAGGTCACGAGTGTGTCTTGCAGTGCAAAAACAGAAATGAGCTGGGTGTGCGACGTGCTGTTGCAGACGAGGCAGACTATAGAGAAGCTGCAGGCCATAGTGTCGTCTGATGGGAGGTTTCGCAGCCTACGAGATGCCCTGCACCGCTGCGACCCACCTTGTATCCCCTACCTTGGCATGTACCTCACTGACTTGTCCTTCATAGAGGAAGGCACGCCCAACTTCACTGACGACGGTCTTCTCAACTTCTCCAAGATGCGCATGGTCAGTATTCTCTCTCACTGCACATTCTCTCACTCTCTCTTTCTATCTACACACACAGAGTTAGTCTGGATAACACTGACTATAACTCCATCTGCACATTCCCCATGAAAAAGTTAATTTGAATGTGTGTATATTCAAGCTATTTACAAAAATGCTTCCTAAGGTTTAAATTGTGGGGTTTGTTAATTTGTTGCTGATGCACAAGCTGGGTGAGCTTCTTCGTATACACCACCTGGGCCCATGTGAGATATAGTGCCGGCCTTCGGGTACCTTACTTGGCAGTCGTGTTCGAAGGACTCAGGTACAACGGAGACATGCGGAACAGCCACAGTACCGGGCATCAAGTTGCTAGTTGGGGATTTCTCCATTGAGACTCAATCATCCGCCGTAGGAATTGTTTTGTTCTTGCCTGACCATGGATGCCCAGTTCTCTTATTCCTCGCAGAGAAGTCTTTGTGGACATGTAGATTACTGGGTTAATGGGAAATGCAGATAATGACAAGATAAATGGATATAACCCCTCTCCTGTAAGCAAATGAAACTCACTCTAGCTGTGTAGAAAATTTAGTCACAGGAGTCAAAGTCGCAGATCAAGTTACGGTGAGGTGGTTGGTATAGGAACCATGGCCTCCGAACACCTTCGAGAGTAACATAAATGCTAAGGTTGCTCGTCCCTAATGGACAGTTGGCAGGTGGTTGCAAGCAGTGGAGTATCGTAGTGTTTTCCAGGGCTGCAGTTCAATATATAGTGACATGGCGCGTGGACATCCCGAGTGTTGCGTGATGCACTGCTTCTTCTCACCCACATTCTGCATCAGCTGCGTGAGCTGGCTACGCGCGAGAGTGGGTGGTAGGGGATCGTGGCCAAGCTAGACCAGGTTACGAAACACTAACTGGCAATCGGGAGGGTGGTATCTAGGTCCAACTAGGTCTGACCATACATCTTTAACTTAACTGCGGTGGGAGTGGTCCAGACAATGTGTAACATTGACGATGGTGGTTTTGGTCAGATGTGCATCAATTCATCACATTACCTATTTACAAATACTGGTTAGGAAAAATTTATGAAAGTTGAAGAAAATTGTTACATAAATTTAAATTGTAATCAATAATGAAATGAAAACAAAAGAATTGTTTACCATTTGAATATTGATCAGTTTTATATTACTATTGCTTTCAGATTTTGTTGCATGAAAGTTATACTATAATCCATTCCTTCTTGTGAAGGTAAGTAGTGTGTGTCAGAATGAGTATAATCTATAGAATGTGGGTATAATAGTATGAAGTTGGTTTGAAACTCTTATTTTGTAAGATTGTTAGAGAGTGTAGTACTGCACCTACAAATTTGTTTTTGTGTTGTACATGGCAGATAGCACACGTGATCAGGGAGATCCGACACTTCCAGCAGACGCCATACAAGATAGACCTGAACCAGAAAGTTATCAGTTACCTGCTGGACGCAAGTATGCTGCTCGACGATGATGAACTCTACCGCATGTCGCTGGAGATCGAACCCAGGACCTCGCGTCTCAGCTCCTCCGCCATCGGCCAACTACCACTCGTCTCTTATCCTGTCTCCAGATCGTAGTTCACGGTATGTCTCGGGCTCGAGCATCATGAAAGTCTGATGCAATGTTCCTGATCACACTCGGCAGTTGAGGCTTGTCGAGCAGTTCATTCTGTTGGGGTTGTGACATTTGTGATGCAACTTCCAGCCACTGAATCCAGTACTTGATGCTGCACGAGACTGTCTGAATCCTGTGCTCTCTGGAGTGCATGTGTCTTCTGCCCAGTAAGCGTCACCAGCATTGTGAGAAATATTGTCAAATATTAAAAGGAACTTGTATAAAACTTGGACGAGTGTTGTACTTTCAACACCAGTTAGTACGTATTGATTTCTTGGCCTAGTTTTGTGTTACTGTTAAGTATTGCGGGGTTGGTACTCCTTTAGCCTACTACTCTCCCCTGCACTCTCCCTCTTCTATTGTTCCTAACGTGACTATTGTACGTCATGTCACAGTGTCTCTGGCCAACCATACAGCTACTTCCACACATGTTCCAGTGTTTTACAACTTTACTGTGTATGTACTTCATGAGGGAATGCATGTGTAATATGTAATCATTTGTTGGTTTTTGTAACATTCAAAAATGTAGAATTTTATATCATTATTTTGTTTTTAGAGTTATATTACTGATCTCATTCTATAACATGCAAGTGTAGCATACTGCTTTTATACTTTTATACACGCGCGCGCACACACACACACACACATGTAGGGTTGGGTCGATACTACATTTTCTTGTTACTCGATACCAGTTTTGATATCAAAGCATTCTCACGATACTCTATACCGATACTTATCTCGATACCAAATTTAAATTGTCATTGCACAAAACAACTTGGCCAAGAAAATTGCTAATTTTAGTAGTGTCGTTGACACACGGTGAAACCATATAAAAACCCACATCACACTGGAAACAAATGGTGGACGGCATGTAACCCAAATATCCATAACCAATAATAAACCAACACAGTCTCCTTCGATTCTATAGAATCATGTTTCCACAGTAAAAGCTGTAATCAAACTTTGAGGTAGATGATAGCTCAGTACACACTTATTTTGTGATTTCACAGTTTTTCATTTTATGTTACGACTTCAAGGAAATTACTGTAACATTAAATAGAGATGCACCCACCATGGCCAAGCCCGCGGAATACGCAATCTAGGCCACGATGGGTGTATCGGATAATGATTGTATATATTTTATGTTACGACTTCAAGGAAATTACTGTAACATTAAATAGAGATGCACCCACCATGGCCAAGCCCGCGGAATACGCGATCTAGGCCATGATGGGTGTATCGGATAATGATTGTATATATTTTTTTGTGAATATTTAATAATGCAGTTGCATCAGATAATTATGGTATGTGTGGGATGTACAATAACTACCCAATTTGCTTGCTCGTGCCTATTGGCGCTTACTCGCATCTCTCTACCTGCTTTTATTGTACCTGGAAAATATATGTACCTTAAAAGTGATTAATGGCATAAAAATGAATTAAATGAAAAATTTTGGTGCAGCATATAATTGTGGTATGTATTGGGTGTACAATAACCACACAAGTTGCTCACTCACGCCTATTGGTGCTCGCTCGCAACTATTGACCCATTTTTATTGTACTTCACTTATGTACGATAAAAGGAAATGTCAAAAATCATAATTGCAGTTTGTATGGGTTGCCTAAAAACACCTCAAGGTGCTTGTAGCTGTGAATATTGCGCTATGAATAAAATATAGTATATTATGGTACACTTTTACTTTTCAAATTTAAGGCGTTTTGGAATTCTTGCGGGAAGCTTCGAAATGCCCGCTGTCAGCCGAGATAATTATGTTACACGTTTAAAAGTTGCTGTTAATATCTTGCAAGCCATTGGACTTAGGTCAAATTTTATGGGTGCATTTGAATGCCCGAGGAATGCAGATTCCATTATGGTACGCTTTTTGAAAGTATCTTACACATTTAGAAAGTTATGGTATGGTCATACCATAATTATGGCACGAGAAGATGGGATAGTGCAGATTAAATTATGGTGTGCTTATCAAAAGTATTATACGCATTCCGAAAGGTATGGTACGTTTGTTCAATAACTATGGCACAAAAAAAATTAGTGTTCAAATTTGATACCTTTGGATATTCTCATGCAATATTCGATACTATAAAGTATTGACGGTATCGAGTATCGTGGTATCGAGGATCCCATCCCATCCCTACTCTCAAGTTCACCTTGTAAAGGAACGTAGAGGAGAAATTTTGTAGCCAGCAAAGGTTATCAAAATGATCTGAGAAAGACATGTTGTACATTGGGAACTATTTGAAAAGAGTTACTCTAATAATTTTTTTTTTTTTTTTTAGTGCAACTTATAGAGAAGAAAGAAGTATCACAACTAACTGGTTTACCATTTGTGTTCTGTTTTGTAAGCGTGTTTGTAAAGTTGTTTGACTGTTGAGCATTTTGTAATTAAATTATGAATCACCATTTTTCTCTGTGTATGAATGATTGATAATCTTCTATGCATAAAGATATTGGAACACATATTTAACATGGGCTGTTTTTAACTTTTTACAAATGTTGACCAATAGCATAATTGGTAATTCTGCAGTTAGGTTGTAGTACAGTAGATATACAGTAAAACTCTGTTCAGAAGTTTTTAAAGGGACTGAAAAAATAATACATATTAACCAGGAAAACGTCTTAAAAGGATCAAATGACATGTACAGATAGATAAGGTGCACAATTATTCAACTTATTAAGCAAGAAAACTTCTTAAGTGGGAACTTCTTAACAGGGTTTCATTGTATGATTTTTTTAACATAATAAGAATTTTTTTATTTGGATCTTAGCAGATGTACAGTAAAATATGAGTGAGATAAGTATGGTAAAACATTTGAAACCTTTTATGTACATGACTATTATTATTTTTACTTATTGTTGTAAAAAATTTGAGAGCTTAGCTGTGATATTATATCTGAGTGTTGACAATTTTGTACAAGTTTAATGTACTCCGTTTTGCAATTGTATTTCAGGTAAGCTCATTTCCATCACACATTTCTGTAAAACATTTTATGTAAATTTACTTATGTTTTGATAATTATTATGTTTATATAAATATTTGTGTATTCATAGTGAAGTGCAGAGTTTTCGTTGTGAGTGGTTCATGGCTGAGTCAGTGCATTGAGTACGGTATGTCAGAGACTGGTTTTATGTATTCTGAACATGCACACATCTTACTGTAAATCATACGCTTGGTTGTAGCAATTATGGACAGATCATACAGTATGCAATGTTTGTTCCAAACACTGTCCAGTTTATGTACTTGTGCCATTTCTAGCAAATAAAAAAAGTTTTGTATGCCACGGTTTTTACATATCACATGTCAAAATCACAGTTATATTGTTTCTGGAGTAAAAATTACATGTCACGTTAGGATGTAATTTTTATATCTCTCACTATAAATAAAGGTATGAAACTGAAACGTGTTGTGTTGTCAGGCACATACTGGCATATAGTCAGTTTAAAAATGGAATTTATTATATGAGGTTACGGTTGCATGGCACATAACATTAGATGGTTATATATATATATATATCACTACAACACTAAAAATTAATTCCTTTAAGTACATACAAAAAAGAAGGAAACAAGTTGATTACATACAGAAGAGGTAAATATGCTGTACTTATATCTGTGAAGAATTTAATAAATTTATTCTGCCAGCATTTTATGGTTTTATTTATGAAGTTATTTTTGTATTGCTATAATGGATTCAAAACAAATGGATACAAAGGCACAAATTTCCATTGATATTCAACTAAACAAATATTTCATAAGCACTTTAATACCTTTTCACTGAAGTTGAAAATTTTTATTTCATTTAGACATTCATTCAGTATCTAATTTTCTTACCGAAATCAAAAATGAAAACTGTGATTTTCCATTATTATTTCTGTATGCTGAATGTTCGTAAAACCGTAGATCATGTAAACTGTGCCACAACTCAACACAGCACGTATTACACCTGCATAGTCGCAGAGGCAGCAATTGTAGCGGACAAGAAAATATATGCTTGCTGTTTGTTACCAGCTGTAAGAAAATATATGCCTGT
This sequence comes from Dryococelus australis, assembly GCA_029891345.1. Taxonomy (NCBI): domain Eukaryota; kingdom Metazoa; phylum Arthropoda; class Insecta; order Phasmatodea; family Phasmatidae; genus Dryococelus; species Dryococelus australis. The sequence goes on along the minus strand of CM056998.1, from coordinate 1,200,802 downwards.
TGTGTATAATCTGTTGCTGCTACTGAATTTTTGTTAAGCACATCAAAATATGAATTAATTATTACAACACTTAGCTAACATTTTTCTTGTTTAATTGTTTGGAAGTAGTTTTGGTCAGTTTCTTTGTGTGTTCCGGAAACAGTAGAATTCTGAATCTGACACAGGATTGTGCAATATTATACTGTAGGATATAGTGTTTTGTTATGGGAAATGACACAGCATGTAACATATTGAGTTGAACTCTCATCACATAAATATGTATTACGGATCAGGCTTACCAGTTATGTTGAATTTCCCATTTATGTGCCATAACTATATTTTCAGTGAAATAACTGAATATTTCTTATCAAACCACATTTACATTTCACAAATGCTCTCAGATGTACTAGTCAAATATTATTGATACAATATCTGGTAATAATGAATCAACTATAATCATTTGATAAGTTAAAAATTATACTGCATTAATTATGTTATACAGTAGAATTCCGCTGTTGCGAGCACGTCAACTGCGAGAACATTGGTTTAATGAGGTCTTTTTGAGGAATCATTAAAAAATTGCTAAAAAATTCCATGAAAAATTGTAATTTTACGAGTTGAAACATGTGTGGCGAGATCGTGTGAAGCAGGCTTGCGGCGGGACTCGTCACCATGTGAAGCAGGCTTGCAGCAGGACTCGTGACTTTGTGAACCAGGCTTGCGGCGGGACTCATGACTAAGTGAAGCAGGCTTGCGGCGGGACTCGTGACTTTGTGAAGCAGGCTTTCGGCGGGACTCGTGACTATGTGAAGCAGGCTTGCGGCGGGACTCGTGACTTTGTGAAGCAGGCTTGCAGCGGGACTCGTGACTTTGTGAAGCAGGCTTTCGGTGGGACTCGTGACTATGTGAAGCAGGCTTGCGGCGGGACTCGTGACTTTGTGAAGCAGACTTGCGGCGGGACTCGTGACTTTGTGAAGCAGGCTTTCGGCGGGACTCGTGACTTTGTGAAGCAGGCTTTCGGCGGGACTCGTGACTATGTGAAGCAGACTTGCGGCGGGACTCGTGACTTTGTGAAGCAGGCTTTCGGTGGGACTCGTGACTATGTGAAGCAGGCTTGCTGCGGGACTCGTGACTAAGTGAAGCAGACTTGCTGTGGGACTCGTGACTATGTGAAGCAGGCTTGCTGCGGGACTCGTGACTATATGAAGCAGGCTTTCGGTGGGACTCGTGACTATGTGAAGCAGGCTTTCGGTGGGACTCGTGACTATGTGAAGCAGGCTTGCTGCGGGACTCGTGACTAAGTGAAGCAGACTTGCTGCAGGACTCGTGACTATGTGAAGCAGGCTTGCTGCGGGACTCGTGACTATGTGAAGCAGGCTTTCGGTGGGACTCGTGACTATGTGAAGCAGGCTTGCGGCGGGACTCGTGACTTTGTGAAGCAGGCTTGCGGCGGGACTCGTCACCATGTGAAGCAGGCTTGTGGCGGGACTCGTCACCATGTGAAGCAGGCTTGCGGCGGGACTCGTGACTATGTGAAGCAGACTTGCTGCGGGACTCGTGACTATGTGAAGCAGGCTTGCAGCGGGACTCATGACTATGTGAAGCAGACTTGCGGCGGGACTCGTGACTATGTGAAGCAGGCTTTCGGCGGGACTCGTGACTATGTGAAGCAGACTTGCAGCGGGACTCGTGACTATGTGAAGCAGGCTTTCGGCGGGACTCGTGACTATGTGAAGCAGGCTTGCTGCAGGACTCGTGACTATGTGAAGCAGGCTTGCAGCGGGACTCGTGACTATGTGAGGCAGGCTTTCGGCGGGACTCGTGACTTTGTGAAGCAGGTTTTTATCTGTCTGCCGTAACTCCGCTTCCTCACCCCATCTACGTGTGCCGCTCTCATATATCAAATTCTTCCGCCTTGCCATTTGACCACCCTCTTTAAAATAGCCAAACACTTTGTTCAGTAAATAGAATCCCACCCTTTCTACCTTCACCCTATTTTAATGAACCAGTTATGCTTTTCTGTAGTTGTTGAAGGTCATTGTGCTGTAAAAAGTATTTGGATTCAAACAACTTGGTGTATGTAGGTCGATCATTATTGTCAAATGAAAAGCGATAGCTGGAATCGAATACATTTTTCTATCAACAGATTTTTGCCGGTGAATTTTACATACTGTGACATAGCAATTAAAGACAGTGACACAACAAATAAAACATTTTATCGCTGTGCTATAAAGAATGTAATTTGAACCAATTTTTATAAAGATTTCTTGATTTTTTGCTAGTTTTGAGTAAGTCTTGCACCATGCATGTTTTGTTATTAACGTATAATTTCCCAGTGACTAACCGTATTTACTGGCATAATTCTCGCATTGGCACTATTCAAGTACCCGAATTTTATGGTGCCGAATTAGGGGAAAAAATTTTCCTTTCATATTTCACGCAGCATGTTTCTCTCAATGAGGCATGTAATGCTAAAGGACGCGTGCTTTGTTTGACCGCGCCATATTGCTGACACTTCAAGATAACTGATCCTGTTGTCAATTTCTTGCTGCCGTGCTCGCTCTGCAAACTGGAGACAAAATCAGTCACGGAGTTTATTTGTATGTGAGTGATTTTTTTAAATCCGAATGGAATAGTTTACATTTATATTGTTTAGTACGAATGCATAATGGGTAAATATACCCATCAAACTGCTGCATTTAAACATCAGGTAATTCCGTTTCCAGAGGAACACGGCAATATAGATGCGGACCGAAAATACACTTTCTGAGCTTAACGTGCATGTCATGTTTTCTGAATACCGGGCCGCTGTTACGTTGTGAACCGGACTTGTAATGACACAGTGGTGGGCAGTGGCCGCCTGCCAAAATAATCGTGTAGCAATCGACAGACAGCAATTAGCTGCTACATCAGGCCGCTCTGCAAGGATCTATGCGCTCGCCCAGCTACGTGCACATGGCAATGTTTACACTGCTAGCCCCAGCACACGAGTCATATAATTGTTAATATGTATCTTCATATCTATTATCAATAAATAAATTGCTGTGTTTAAAAAAAAAACGTGTCCCCCACAGTTGGCGATAGATTACTTACAGTAGACCCCATTTTAATGTTTACATCCACATGTCTTGGAAATTTCTTGCATAATTCATGCACCCTAATTTTTGCAACTAAAATCCTGTAAATAGGTGCGAGAATTATGCGTGAGAAGCTGTGACGGGAGAGTTATCACTTGCAGGGCAGTGCTTCGGCGGCCGAGTAAGAGATAGCGGGAAATGCTCTATTGGCAGGAAACTGATTGTAGGCTGAGCGGCTGTACTTAAGTTGCGCGGTCAGATTTTACGCTCATTTTCACGCAATCAGCAATCATATAATAGGACATTTTTATGTTATGGTGGTTCAAACACAATTTAAAAGCAATTTTAGGGCGATTTTTAAGTAGGGGATCAAAATCTGTCTAATTCCTCGACAGCGAGGACACTCTTATAGTGACGATCGAACCTGGAACCGTGACATCTCGGTATAACGAGACACTACTGTAATTACCTGACAAAAGTTCAGAATGTATGTTTATTCTGCTGCGTAATGTGTCTTGCCTGAGCGGTACATACAGACACTGTAATTGTCCCTTTGCCACGGCAATACATAGTAAGTTAGAAACTAGTAATTCATCATAATGTGTGAGGCCGAGCTTTCAGGCTACGCATCACCTCTTTTGCAGAAATTTGTTATTTTCATGTGATAATTTCAGCAGAGGTTTAATATTGCAATGCCAGTATAACAGGAACATGGGTCAGGCAAGGGACCTTAGTGTCTTGTAAGTGTCTGGCGTGTGTAAAAGACTGGTCTGGTAAGCTGTCAATTACCGTGAGATGACTGGCTCGGCAGGCGGCGGAACTGCAGCGGGTTCTGGCGGCTGTGGAGAACTCGCTATTTGTTGGGGGCTGTTGATTGTTGTAATGGGAAAATTAGGTTTGCATAACCTGAAGGGCTCTAGAATGGGCTGAGCAGGGCATTCAAGTTTTTCTAGTGGCGGAAGTAATTGAGTAGATACCTCACAGGCGGTATGAACTCTGCCCTGTGGATTAGACTGAGTAAAGCAAGTGGTTTTACTCTCACATTCATGTATAGCCTTTTTAAATTTCCTCTATACCCCTCCTTTCCAAGGTATGGCATAAGGAAAGGATCTAGAAAGCCTCGCAAAGAACAAGACGGTGAATACTTCCCTTCTGTGTTCGGCCAAATATTCACACTTGCAGCGAGCGGCATCCAAGTTGGTCCTTTCTTCCAGCCGTAAAGGAGGTGGTGGACAGAATCCGTATAGTGTTCGAGCTGCTTCCTGACCGAATGTCCAGGCGAGGTCACCACAGGTGGTTGATAAGACTAAGCAATTCCAGCTCCATTCCGACCCCAAATGAAGCGGTGGAGAGGTATCGAACTACTCAGTCAGCTCAGTCATTCACCTGGTGGATGTGTACCTAAGGCTTTTGGGCTCCATCAAAGGACAAGCAATGTGGCTGAGCTTAAGTGGCCTCTTAGTGTTTGGGTAATTATCTTTACGTTCACATCTGTTGTCTGCTTGATCCCTGCTTGGTTAGGTTACATAGGACATTCAATAATTCCAAGAAAATCAGATTATAAAGAATAGATAGAGTACACATGTTTAACTTTTTTAATTAATAATAAACATTTTGGCTTCGTCAAACCTCCTGAACAATGACTTACAATGGGATTTCTGAACCTCACGTAATTAACCAGTTGAAGGTGACCTGTGCAAGAACCAGTGAACAAAGGGCGATTAATTAATATTAAAAATAATTATTGTTTAGTGATTAGTTCAAAATATCTTAAAATTAGGGTGGGGGGGGGGAATTTTGTGAAGGAAATTGATGGTAATTGATGGTGGATGTCTACCAGAATGGTATTGATGTCAATGTTAACACCATCTGGTGTGGCGGGGGAAGTTCACAAGGGAATTTCCTTACCAGAGATTTAAGTGGGTACTGGGGGGATGGTAGGGGGACGAAGCTATGTATTAGGGAACCTCTGGTAGTGGTGGTTAAGTCTCTCCGAAGCCGCTGGTAGAATCTGCGATGTTGGCTGCTAAAGAAGTGGTGAGCTTCTGGCAGAGATTCCGGCCCTGAGAGGTGGTTGAATCTCCAAGAGTTCCAGTCTTCGTGCACTGCGATGGCTAACTCCGGCATCGAGAAGCAGGGGAATATCCAGAAGTTCCAGTGTTTGTGCTACCCGATGGCTACCTCTGGCCCCAAGAAGCAGTAGAATATCCAGTTGATCCAGTGTTCGTGGAAGCCGATGGCTACATCCAGCCTCGATAAACAGTGGAATATCCAGTGGTTCCAGTGTTCGTGCACCCCGATGGCTAACTCTGGCCTCGAGAAGCAGTGGAATATCCACTGGTTCCAGTGTTTGTGAACCCCGATGACTAACTCCAGCCCCAAGAAACAGTGGAATATCCACTGGTTCTAGTGTTTGTGCATCCTGATGGCTACCTCCGGCCTCAAGCAGTGAAATATCCAGTGTTTCCAGTCTTCATTCATCACGATGGCTACTTCCGGCCTCGAGAAGTAGGTGAATATGTAGTGGTTCCAGTGTTTGTGCACCCCAATGGCTACCTCCGGCCCCAAGAAGCAGTGGAATATCCAGTGGTACCTGTGTTTGTGCACCCCGATGGCTACCTCCAGCCCCAAGAAGCAGTGGAATATCCAGTGGTTCCAGTGTTCGTGCACCCCAATGGCTACCTCCGGCCCCAAGAAGCAGTGGAATATCCAGTGGTTCCAGTGTTCGTGCACCCCGATGTCTACCTCCAGCCTCAAGAAGCAGTGGAATATCCAGTGGTTCCAGTGTTTGTGAACACCGAAGACTAACTCCAGAACCAAGAAGCAGTGGAATATCCAGTGTTACCTGTGTTTGTGCACACCGATGTCTACCTCCAGCCCCAAGAAGCAGTGGAATATCCAGTGGTACCTGTGTTTGTGCACACCGATGTCTACCTCCAGCCCCAAGAAGCAGTGGAATATCCAGTGGTACCTGTGTTTGTGCACACCGATGGCTACCTCCAGCCCCAAGAAGCAGTGGAATATCCAGTGGTACCTGTGTTTGTGCACCCTGATGGCTACCTCCGGCCCCAAGAAGCAGTGGAATATCCAGTGGTTCCAGTGTTTGTGAACACCGACGACTAACTCCGGCCCCAAGAAGCAGTGGAATATCCAGTGGTTCCAGTGTTTGTGAACACCGACGACTAACTCCGGCCCCAAGAAGCAGTGGAATATCCAGTGGTACCTGTGTTTGTGCACACCGATGGCTACCTCCGGCCCCAAGAAGCAGTGGAATATCCAGTGGTACCTGTGTTTGTGCACCCCGATGGCTACCTCCGGCCCCAAGAAGCAGTGGAATATCCAGTGGTTCAGTGTTTGTGAATACCGACGACTAACTCCAGCCACAAGAAGCAGTGGAATATCCAGTGGTACCTGTGTTTGTGCACACCGATGTCTAACTCCAGCCCCAAGAAGCAGTGGAATATCCAGTGGTTCCAGTGTTAGTGCACCCCAATGGCTACCTCCGGCCCCAAGAAGCAGTGGAATATCCAGTGGTACCTGTGTTTGTGCACACCGATGTCTACCTCCAGCCCCAAGAAGCAGTGGAATATCCAGTGGTTCCAGTGTTTGTGAACACCGACGACTAACTCCAGCCCCAAGAAGCAGTGGAATATCCAGTGGATCCAGTGTTTGTGCACACCGATGGCTACCTCCAGCAGCAAGAAGCAGGGGAATATCCAGTGGATCCAGTGTTTGTGCACACCGATGGCTACCTCCAGCCCCAAGAAGCAGTTTAATATCCAGTGGATCCAGTGTTTGTGCACACCGATGGCTACCTCCAGCCCCAAGAAGCAGTGGAATATCCAGTTGTTCCAGTGTTTGTGAACACCGACGACTAACTCCAGCCCCAAGAAGCAGTGGAATATCCAGTGGATCCAGTGTTTGTGCACACCGATGGCTACCTCCAGCCCCAAGAAGCAGTGGAATATCCAGTGGATCCAGTGTTTGTGCACACCGATGGCTACCTCCAGCCGCAAGAAGCAGTGGAATATCCAGTTGTTCCAGTGTTTGTGAACACCGACGACTAACCTCCAGCCCCAAGAAGCAGTGGAGTATCCAGTGGCACCTGTGTTTGTGCACCCCGATGGCTACCTCCGGCCCCAAGAAGCAGTGGAATATCCAGTGGTTCCAGTGTTTGTGAACACCGACGACTAACTCCAGCCCCAAGAAGCAGTGGAATATCCAGTGGATCCAGTGTTTGTGCACACCGATGGCTACCTCCAGCCCCAAGAAGCAGTGGAATATCCAGTGGATCCAGTGTTTGTGAACACCGATGGCTACCTCCGGCCCCAAGAAGCAGTGGAATATCCAGTGGTACCTGTGTTTGTGCACACCGATGTCTACCTCCAGCCCCAAGAAGCAGTGGAATATCCAGTGGTTCCAGTGTTTGTGCACCCCGATGGCTACCTCCGGCCCCAAGAAGCAGTGGAATATCCAGTGGTTCCAGTGTTCGTGCACCCCAATGGCTACCTCCGGCCCCAAGAAGCAGTGTAATATCCAGTGGTACCTGTGTTTGTGCACACCGATGTCTACCTCCAGCCCCAAGAAGCAGTGGAATATCGAGTGGATCCAGTGTTTGTGATCACCGACGACTAACTCCGGCCCCAAGAAGCAGTGGAATATCCAGTGGTACCTGTGTTTGTGCACCCCAATGGCTACCTCCGGCCCCAAGAAGCAGTGGAATATCCAGTGGTTCCAGTGTTTGTGAACACCGACGACTAACTCCAGCCCCAAGAAGCAGTGGAATATCCAGTGGTTCCAGTGTTCGTGCACCCAAATGGCTACCTCCGGCCCCAAGAAGCATTGGAATATCCAGTGGTTCCAGTGTTCGTGCACCCAAATGGCTACCTCCGGCCCCAAGAAGCAGTGGAATATCCAGTGGTACCTGTGTTTGTGCACACCGATGTCTACCTCCAGCCCCAAGAAGCAGTGGAATATCCAGTGGTTCCAGTGTTTGTGAACACCGACGACTAACTCCAGCCCCAAGAAGCAGTGGAATATCCAGTGGTACCTGTGTTTGTGCACACCGATGTCTACCTCCAGCCCCAAGAAGCAGTGGAATATCCAGTTGTTCCAGTGTTTGTGCACACCGATGTCTACCTCCAGCCCCAAGAAGCAGTGGAATATCCAGTGGTTCCAGTGTTTGTGCACACCGATGGCTACCTCCAGCCCCAAGAAGCAGTGTAATATCCAGTGGATCCAGTGTTTGTGCACACCGATGGCTACCTCCAGCCCCAAGAAGCAGTGGAATATCCAGTTGTTCCAGTGTTTGTGAACACCGACGACTAACTCCAGCCCCAAGAAGCAGTGGAGTATCCAGTGGCACCTGTGTTTGTGCACCCCGATGGCTACCTCCGGCCCCAAGAAGCAGTTGAATATCCAGTGGTTCCAGTGTTTGTGAACACCGACGACTAACTCCAGCCCCAAGAAGCAGTGGAATATCCAGTGGATCCAGTGTTTGTGCACACCGATGGCTACCTCCAGCCCCAAGAAGCAGTGGAATATCCAGTGGATCCAGTGTTTGTGAACACCGATGGCTACCTCCGGCCCCAGGAAGCAGTGGAATATCCAGTGGTACCTGTGTTTGTGCACACCGATGTCTACCTCCAGCCCCAAGAAGCAGTGGAATATCCAGTGGTTCCAGTGTTTGTGAAGACCGACGACTAACTCCAGCCCCAAGAAGCAGTGGAATATACAGTGGTTCCAGTGTTTGTGAACACCGACGACTAATTCCAGCCCCAAGAAGCAGTGGAATATCCAGTGCTCCAGTGTTTGTGAACACCGACGACTAACTCCAGCCCCAAGAAGCAGTGGAATATCCAGTGGTTCCAGTGTTCGTGCACCCAAATGGCTACCTCCGGCCCCAAGAAGCAGTGGAATATCCACTGGTACCTGTGTTTGTGCACACCGATGTCTACCTCCAGCCCCAAGAAGCAGTGGAATATCCAGTGGATCCAGTGTTTGTGAACACCGAAGACTAACTCCGGCCCCAAGAAGCAGTGGAATATCCAGTGGTACCTGTGTTTGTGAACACCGACGACTAACTCCAGCCCCAAGAAGCAGTGGATTATCCAGTGGTTCCAGTGTTCGTGCACCCCAATGGCTACCTCCGGCCCCAAGAAGAAGTGGAATATCCAGTGGTACCTGTGTTTGTGCACACCGATGGCTACCTCCAGCCCCAAGAAGCAGTGGTTCCAGTGTTTGTGAACACCGACGACTAACTCCATGCCCAAGAAGCAGTGGAATATCCAGTGGTACCTGTGTTTGTGCACACCGATGTCTACCTCCAGCCCCAAGAAGCAGTGGAATATCCAGTGGATCCAGTGTTTGTGAACACCGACGACTAACTCCGGCCCCAAGAAGCAGTGGAATATCCAGTGGTACCTGTGTTTGTGCACACCGATGTCTACCTCCAACCCCAAGAAGCAGTGGAATATCCAGTGGATCCAGTGTTTGTGCACACCGATGGCTACCTCCAGCCCCAAGAAGCAGTGGAATATCCAGTGGATCCAGTGTTTGTGCACACCGATGGCTACCTCCAGCCCCAAGAAGCAGTGGAATATCCAGTTGTTCCAGTGTTCGTGCACCCTGATGGCTACCTCCGGCCCCAAGAAGCAGTGGAATATCCAGTGGATCCAGTGTTTGTGCACACCGATGGCTACCTCCAGCCCCAAGAACCAGTGGAATATCCAGTTGTTCCAGTGTTCGTGCACCCTGATGGCTACCTCCGGCCCTAAGAGCTGTAGAATATCCAGTGGTTTCAGTCTTCGTGCACCCCGATGTCTACCTCTGGCCTCGAGAAGCAGGGAATATCTTGTGGAACTAGTGTTTGTGCACCCCGATGACTATCTCTGGCCCTAAGAAGCAGTGGAATACTCAGTGTTTCCAGTGTTCTTGGAACCTCGATGGCTTTCTCCGGACTCGAAAAGCAGTGGAATATCCAGTGGTTCCAGTGTTTATGCACCTCGATGACTACCTCCAGAAGGTAAAATGACTCTCTGAGTAAAGCAAGTACCATTGCAACTTTAAAAATAAAGTTCGCCTGAATTTCACTAAAATGTACAACATAGAATAATAATTTCATGAATGCTATTGGAAGGAGCAAAAACCCTCATTACATGTAACCATGAGCACAAAGGCACACCAGGAAATACATACTAAAATCTTTGGCATTAAAATTATTTTTGCAAATCGTATAGTCCAGCAGACCATTCCTACAGTACCCCAAAAAAGGAATAATCCACCTCTTACAAACATTCCTGTAAAATACCATATTGAAAATTTACACATTCAAAACAGAGAAGTAACACTTCCCTACAAAAATCCATGTACACGAAAATTGCAAAAAAACACTACCAAAAGGGAAACCCTACAACCAGCATAACAACTACGTTCATTGCAATACTTAACTTTAGTAGTACTCATATTATGTGAAAACATGTCTAGCATGGTGAAGCCCCGAAGTACGAAGTGGTGTAGACATGATCTGCCGTCGGGCTGTGGACGAACATTTATACATGAAAGCATGGCTCGGAAGGTTATGGAGACGATAGGAATAGCGGAGAGGCGTGTGGAAGGTGCCGCACCCTTGCTAACCAAGTTCATTAACGTCATATAGTTCTGTAAACACGCAACACTATAATAGCATCATTTAATCGTACTCCAGAAAATTGTAGGCATCATTCATTTCTCCAGCTGGCAGGACGAAAAATAAATCGTTCAGGCAGGACAGTCTTTGGCAGGGCAGGAGTACTCACATAAAATTGCTTGAGGTTGCTAATTGTCACGCATGTCAGACTTTAAGCAGGGCTTCAACTCCATGAAAATCACACCATCTTGAACAATTGCAAACCCAACTAACTGCTGATGTGATGACTCCTCCAAGACAATTCACTTCACAGCTACTGTTCCATTGCCAAGCGAGAAATTTTTCACAGAACAAAGTACTTTTTTTTACAAATCACAACGATATAAATTGTGTATTGGTGGTAATATAGTTGGCCTCATTCCTCATATGTTTGTTGGAACTGAGCTTTACTAAATCATCTATGTCTCTAAGCCTATCCATAGTTGTGTCCCTAGTTCTGTAGATATACGAGTCAGGTATAAATGGTACTATTACAGAAGATTCTCTATCCACCAAAAATGGATATACCAGAAAATGGTATCAACCAAAAATTTTCAGTGTTCCCAGAAATATTACCATATGTATGAATAATGATAAAATGATCTGCTTTGTACTGTTTATGAAGTATTGCCCCAATCGAAAAATCTTTCACTATCGTTACTTAATATTTCATGCAATAATAATTTTTGAGCTTGTTGATATGTTAATAATGCATATGCAGTTTTGTATTGCAATTGGTATAAAACAAGGGATATAGTTTCAGTTGTCACACAATTATTTCCAAATAACACTCACAAGCAATTTAGTGTCATGTGTTGAGATCTGTTTTCTTAAAGTAGCTAGCAACTTAGTGAAGAGTCTTCTTACCGGTGTGTGAATGTTCTGTAGTTAACAGGCTACGGTTTGTTTCAACATTGTAGTGGTTACGTACAAACCGTATTGATCTACAGTACAGTGCGAGGTTTGTGTTTTCTTAAAGTAGCTAGCAACTTACTGAAGAGTCTTCTTACCGGTGTGTGAATGTTCTGTAGTTTAACAGACTACGGTTTGTTTCAACATTGTAGTGGTTACGTACAAACCGTATTGATCTACAGTACAGTGCGAGGTTTGTGTTTTCTTAAAGTAGCTAGCAACTTACTGAAGAGTCTTCTTACCGGTGTGTGAATGTTCTGTAGTTAACAGGCTACGGTTTGTTTCAACATTGTAGTGGTTACGTACAAACCGTATTGATCTACAGTACAGTGCGAGGTTTGTGTTTTCTTAAAGTAGCTAGCAACTTACTGAAGAGTCTTCTTACCGGTGTGTGAATGTTCTGTAGTTAACAGGCTACGGTTTGTTTCAACATTGTAGTGGTTACGTACAAACCGTATTGATCTACAGTACAGTGCGAGGTTTGTGTTTTCTTAAAGTAGCTAGCAACTTACTGAAGAGTCTTCTTACCGGTGTGTGAATGTTCTGTAGTTAACAGGCTACGGTTTGTTTCAACATTGTAGTGGTTACGTACAAACCGTATTGATCTACAGTACAGTGCGAGGTTTGTGTTTTCTTAAAGTAGCTAGCAACTTAGTGAAGAGTCTTCTTACCGGTGTGTGAATGTTCTGTAGTTAACAGGCTACGGTTTGTTTCAACATTGTAGTGGTTACGTACAAACCGTATTGATCTACAGCACAGTGCGAGGTTTGTGTTTTCTTAAAGTAGCTAGCAACTTAGTGAAGAGTCTTCTTACCGGTGTGTGAATGTTCTGTAGTTAACAGGCTACGGTTTGTTTCAACATTGTAGTGGTTACGTACAAACCGTATTGATCTACAGCACAGTGCGAGGTTTGTGTTTTCTTAAAGTAGCTAGCAACTTAGTGAAGAGTCTTCTTACCGGTGTGTGAATGTTCTGTAGTTAACAGGCTACGGTTTGTTTCAACATTGTAGTGGTTACGTACAAACCGTATTGATCTACAGTACAGTGCGAGGTTTGTGTTTTCTTAAAGTAGCTAGCAACTTACTGAAGAGTCTTCTTACCAGTGTGTGAATGTTCTGTAGTTAACATGCTATGGTTTGTTTCAACATTGTAGTGGTTACGTACAAACCGTATTGATCTACAGCACAGTGCGAGGTTTGTGTTTTCTTAAAGTAGCTAGCAACTTACTGAAGAGTCTTCTTACCAGTGTGTGAATGTTCTGTAGTTAACATGCTATGGTTTGTTTCAACATTGTAGTGGTTACGTACAAACCGTATTGATCTACAGTACAGTGCGAGGTTTGTGTTTTCTTAAAGTAGCTAGCAACTTAGTGAAGAGTCTTCTTACCGGTGTGTGAATGTTCTGTAGTTAACAGGCTACGGTTTGTTTCAACATTGTAGTGGTTACGTACAAACCGTATTGATCTACAGCACAGTGCGAGGTTTGTGTTTTCTTAAAGTAGCTAGCAACTTAGTGAAGAGTCTTCTTACCGGTGTGTGAATGTTCTGTAGTTAACAGGCTACGGTTTGTTTCAACATTGTAGTGGTTACGTACAAACCGTATTGATCTACAGTACAGTGCGAGGTTTGTGTTTTCTTAAAGTAGCTAGCAACTTAGTGAAGAGTCTTCTTACCGGTGTGTGAATGTTCTGTAGTTAACAGGCTACGGTTTGTTTCAACATTGTAGTGGTTACGTACAAACCGTATTGATCTACAGTACAGTGCGAGGTTTGTGTTTTCTTAAAGTAGCTAGCAACTTAGTGAAGAGTCTTCTTACCGGTGTGTGAATGTTCTGTTGTTAACAGGCTACGGTTTGTTTCAACATTGTAGTGGTTACGTACAAACCGTATTGATCTACAGTACAGTGCGAGGTTTGTGTTTTCTTAAAGTAGCTAGCAACTTAGTGAAGAGTCTTCTTACCGGTGTGTGAATGTTCTGTTGTTAACATGCTATGGTTTGTTTCAACATTGTAGTGGTTACGTACAAACCGTATTGATCTACAGCACAGTGCGAGGTTTGTGTTTTCTTAAAGTAGCTAGCAACTTAGTGAAGAGTCTTCTTACCAGTGTGTGAATGTTCTGTAGTTAACATGCTATGGTTTGTTTCAACATTGTAGTGGTTACGTACAAACCGTATTGATCTACAGTACAGTGCGAGGTTTGTGTCAAGTGTGTTTGCATTATCATAAAACAGAGACTCTTTCACGGTCTAACCACAACATATTGTACCACAGTTGTTCTTAACTTGGCACTCGTGTCATGTACATGGCTTACAATCATTTTGAACATTTTTATACACATTCTTTGAAGTGGCATGCACTTAAAGAGAATGTGCATACAAAATAAATATTATGTTGCTTTCGACTGAAAATTTAATGAGCTCAAAGTGACTCTTGATAATTTGTAATTTTTTGGAGTGTGACTTCATCTGCCAACATTAATACCCAAGAAAATGTACATTTTAACATATCATCTTGTAAGTGGTAAATCTGTGATATGCAAGTGCTCTCCCCTGCTTGCTCGCTCTCTCTCTCTCTTTCTCCCTCTTTGCATTTGCTTGTTTGACTTGGTTAGTAAACATTGAACTTATGTGTTAAGATTGTAAATGGATTTTGGCATTTTTCCACATCCTGAATAATTTGACTGTTTGAGTAAATTTGAGGTTAGGTTGTTTCAATGTTGCCAATGGCTGAGCACTTTTGAAACACCACTTATTCTGCCATACCTTGTGCACCTCAAATAGGCACTTTACATAGCTATTCTTATCATATTCTCTGTTTCAGTTTACTGAATTTACACCAGAAATAAAATTATGTAGCAAGCGGTAATGCTTTAAAAACTATAACAGGTATTTCTATATAACAAGCTGTTTAAATGTTAATGAATATATTTTATGATTTTTGTTTCTTACAGACAATAATTCTGTTTCAGTATTCTAACCATCGAAAACCACAGTAAATTGTATGTTGATTTGTTATGCAAGAAAAACACAAGCACTGTTTTCTTCCTACATAAGCACAACACATTGAAAAAATATATTTTAGTAGAAAAGCATGTACTATATTGAATTTTTGCCTATTTTACTTCATCAGAGGTACAGTGCACATGTATATGTAATGCAGTAAGCACTGTACCTACATATTTAGTTTCTTGGTATTCAGCCAGTCGAGCAGAAGAAAATTTCATAATGTATAGTATTAAGTGCAACTGTGTGCATTGAGAAATGAAATTAAGTGCAGGTTGAAGTTCAGTACCTGTAAGGGTGATATGATGGTGTTGAGAAGGAAAAGTGACCGAACCAGCATGAAGGTAGAAAAATTAAATATATTGGTGCTGAAGTAGGTACAAAAATTCAGATAAGTGGTTAGCAACATGGAAAGACAAGGAGGTAACAAGGACAAGGTGATGGAGAAGAGGCAGGGAGATGCCTATGTGAGGGTGTTACTGCACATGGAGCAAAAGCACGGATAGTGACAAGAGGAAGGAAAGAAAGAAGGAAATGGTGAGCATAAAATTTGCAAAGCGCAAGATGGCGGTGATGAGGAGGGAAACAATGTGAAATGAAATTTAAGAGAGAAAGTCTAGATACAGACAGGATTTGGCAGGCAGAGTTCATAGAAGAGACAAGATTGAAGCGGCACAGGCACATCAAGAGGATCGCAAGAGTGAGGTGGTATGGTCACATCAAGAGGATGGCAAGAGTGAGGTGGTATGGTCATGTCAAGAGGATGGCAAGAGTGAGGTGTTATGGGCACGTCAAGAGGATGTCAAGAGTGAGGTGGTATGAGCACGTCAAGAGGATGTCAAGAGTGAGGTGGTATGGTCACGTCAAGAGGATGTCAAGAGTGAGGTGGTATGGTCACATCAAGAGGATGTCAAGAGTGAGGTGGTATGGTCATGTCAAGAGGATGTCAAGAGTGAGGTGGTATGGTCACATCAAGAGGATGGCAAGAGTGAGGTGTTATGGGCACGTCAAGAGGATGTCAAGAGTGAGGTGGTATGGTCACATCAAGAGGATGTCAAGAGTGAGGTGGTATGGTCATGTCAAGAGGATGTCAAGAGTGAGGTGGTATGGTCACATCAAGAGGATGTCAAGAGTGAGGTGGTATGGTCACATCAAGAGGATGTCAAGAGTGAGGTGGTATGAGCACGTCAAGAGGATGTCAAGAGTGAGGTGGTATGGTCACATCAAGAGGATGGCAAGAGTGAGGTGTTATGGGCACGTCAAGAGGATGTCAAGAGTGAGGTGGTATGGTCACATCAAGAGGATGGCAAGAGTGAGGTGGTATGGTCACGTCAAGAGGATGTCAAGAGTGAGGTGGTATGGTCACATCAAGAGGATGGCAAGAGTGAGGTGGTATGGGCACGTCAAGAGGATGGCAAGAGTGAGGTGGTATGGGCACGTCAAGAGGATGTCAAGAGTGAGGTGGTATGGTCACATCAAGAGGATGGCAAGAGTGAGGTGGTATGGTCACGTCAAGGGGATAGCAAGAGTGAGGTGGTATGAGCACGTCAAGAGAATGGCAAGAGTGAGGTGGTATGGTCATGTCAAGAGGATGGCAAGAGTGAGGTGGTATGGGCATGTCAAGAGGATGGCAAGAGTGAGGTGGTATGGTCACATCAAGAGGATGGCAAGAGTGAGGTGGTATGGTCACGTCAAGAGGATGGCAAGAGTGAGGTGGTATGGTCATGTCAAGAGGATGGCAAGAGTGAGGTGGTATGGGCATGTCAAGAGGATGGCAAGAGTGAGGTGGTATGGTCACATCAAGAGGATGGCAAGAGTGAGGTGGTATGGTCACATCAAGAGGATGGCAAGAGTGAGGTGGTATGAGCACGTCAAGAAGATGGCAAGAGTGAGGTGGTATGGGCATGTCAAGAGGATGGCAAGAGTGAGGTGGTATGGTCACATCAAGAGGATGGCAAGAGTGAGGTGGTATGGTCACGTCAAGAGGATGGCAAGAGTGAGGTGGTATGAGCACGTCAAGAGGATGGCAAGAGTGAGGTGGTATGGGCACGTCAAGAGGATGTCAAGAGTGAGGTGGTATGGGCACATCAAGAGGATGGCAAGAGTGAGGTGGTATGGTCATGCCAAGAGGATGGCAAGAGTGAGGTGGTATGGGCACATCAAGAGGATGGCAAGAGTGAGGTGGTATGGTCACGTCAAGAGGATGGCAAGAGTGAGGTGTTATGGGCATGTCAAGAGGATGTAAAATAAAATAATTAATAAATAACGATGCACTGCACTGGCACACACACACACATGCACACATGGAATACTGGTTGAACGTTGCTGCCCTCACATGGTAGTGTGGTGATTTGGTTGTGCTGCTCTCGGTATGGTGAATGGACTTGAGGCTTACATGTGGTACACATCAACACGATAATAAATGTAGTTACAATCTCATTAAAAGAACAGGTAGTTGTTTTCTAGAGGTTCACCACAGAGATAACTGCAATAGGGAAAACTATCTCGAAGCCTTTTGTTTTCCAATTACCTATTTTGAAGGGATGTCTGCATTAAAGGTTAAATTCATGTAAGCATTAATGTAAACATCAACACTGTTTCTAAAACACTCATAATAACTGCCCAAGTATTGACTGTTTTCAGCGACTATTTCTCGACTTACTATACAGATGAAGATAAATGAATAAACCTTCACAGATTATTGATTGGCCAAAACTTATCAGAAAAACTAAAGCAACAAGCAGAAGCTAGACAAATACTATAGGCTAAAAGTTACGAAATTTCAAAACTATAAACAAGACATTGAACAATTGCTAGGGAATGGTTATCAAAACAAGCCAACGTCATAACTCACTGCTAATCTTCGCAACCTGATTCCTAAATAAAATGAACTCTTAAAGCAACAATAACAAATGATGAAGACTAAGTTTTCACTTACTTCTAGGTGCTTCTTAAATTATTCATGACTAAAATAAAAGAATTCGAATGAATTAAATTTCTTAAACTCCCAGTGTCTTCCTCTCCTCTCACCAAGTCTACTCCCAAAACTAATTGACTGCTCGACTGATCCTAAGAGACTCTCTGAACTCTGAATTCTAAACTCTAACTTCCTCTAAAATTAAGACCATTAGTATTGATCATGGCCATTCTTCCTGAGGTCAGGAAAGAATGGCCATGATCAATCAACACAGACAAATACTTAGCTGATCTCCGAAGTCTCTAGCAGCCTCCTCCAGGCCACCTCACCCTCTGCACCCTCGTCCTCCTAGCTCCCCGCCATCGTGTCGACTATTACCTGCATCACCATCACTCGACGACTCCCAGTCAATCGGAGTCCAGGATCCCTCCCCCTGGCAACAGCTGGTCAGCAAACGTCCTTGCCGCAACACCCCCCTTTCCCCTCAACAGCCTATACTCTCGCTGCTATTTTCAGCATGTCTTCTCCTTACCCCTGGTAAGTACCACCAAACTCTCAACTGGCATAACACGAACAGACCACCGACTGCGATGGTGCAGGATCTTGCAAAGTGAACAATTATGCACAAAAATTCCGCAGAAATGTCCTAAAAATGTCTGAAATATCTGTTCACCACAGGAAAACTGAATTTTTTTCTTCCATGGTGGTATTTGGCTATAAAAGTGAATACCTAAAGACAAGCTCAGCTCGAAAGTTCGAGAAGAACCAGAAAAAAATACTGCCAATTCCTAACTCAAACCTCTGGAAGACTCGATCTACAGCCTAAGTGGAAAAAAATACAAACATGGAAAAATCTCTAAACTAACCAGCCAAAGATTTTATAATCCCAACTTACCTTGAAATAATAAAGAGTTTTAAAAAGGTATTTACTACTAATAAAAAATAGTAACTTGTCCTAACAAAAAAAACCTTCCCCAAGGAAAATAAAAGTATGTGAAGAAAATAATATGTTGATAAAAAAAATTTCCTCACATTTTTACTTTGTCACATTATTGTCAGACTGGAAAGTAACTTCCAGGTTTCCTTGTCCTTGCTTCAGGAATATCAGTAAAGATTTAATTTTAATATTGATGATAGAAATTTTTTGCAAGTTAATAAAACATTGAATTTTGCCAACTACATTTATAGACCCATACACTTACATTGACGCCGTTGGGTGAGACACGAGACGACCGATGACACAAATACTTACTGGTAATATGGGCGCCAGCGGTGCTTCCCAATCACCGCACTATTGAGACTCAGGGTTCTCAGGGATGTTGTGGATTCTGTGTGTCCATCTCACCCGGGCGTACTTACGATACATGTTGGCAATACTAAACTTTTACTAAACATCACTGAAATAAACAATAGATAAAACATATGTGGCTAGGACACTGTCACTACTAAATAAAAAATTGAGTTCACTCTAGACTTGTTTTTATTGATATTGTTCATACATATCAACGTGCCAATGAAATGATTATCTCGGTCATGACTAGCAAATTCAGCTTGGGTGCTCCCCAACCCGTAATTACTCTAGCGCACGCCTAAATGGATGATCTCACTGAGGTGCGTGAAAGCACAGCCTTCACAAGGGAAGAGGGCCGACAGCTGCTAGGGTGGACTGACGGGTTTTCCCTGAAGACAGGACACGGTGAATTACAAATGAAACCCTTAATACACATTAATACATGTGATTACTCGGCATCACTAACACAAACTCGTCAGGGCTCGCCCTCCAGCACATGGTTAGTCTGGTGACGGCCTATACACAGAGCCGGTTAGGACGGGAATAATTGCTCTGTACACTAATTACTTAGACCCTTGAATGATACATGAAATAAGATGGGACATGAGATGAATATTCACCATAAACACACTCATGTGTGAAAACAAGCTTAGGTGGCGCAGATGCCGCTGGATGAAGTTCGTAGTGGACCACGTGATGCAGGTGAAATTGCAATATTTCTCCGTGGAAATGGCAAATTAAATTCAGGTAAAATATTATTCGTATTAAGCAAGTGATTCTCTTTACGATTAGCGTTGTTACAGGCTTGTAACTTGCCTGCATCAATTTACATGAAAAATACATTGAACCCTGAATAAAACTGACATACAACCCTGAAATAAATTATTGCACATACGATGTTACGTAAATAAGCTCTTGAAACGCAATGATGGCTTATACAATGACTTGTCTTCAGTCGGCCACATAGTAATATGTGATGTCGCTGTAATATAATCTAACATGAAAATTACCCTTAAATACATACATAAATCTAAAGCTCTTAAAATTGCGTGTAGCAATAATGCAGAAGTTGCACTGAAATGTCATAAATATAGGCAGATGGCGTCTGATTCAAAATGCTTGGGTCGCTTGACCTCTCTGTCATCTTTCTCCTCCTCGATTAAGTTAAAAATGTTGCAAGCAAGGTGTAAAAATTAGTAAAGCGGAGGCATACTACTGGGAAAATTGTCTGGCAAAATGTACCAAGCAAATATTAACTGGTAAACTATGGAAACCTACATCAGTGAACAAAAGTTGTAGTGCGCACCTGTCAGTGTCTTACCTCGCCAGCTCTACTCGACATACTGTCCAGATACCAGCGTCGCACAGACCTATCATGGCCGCCTACGCAGTTCACATAAGCGGAAGTGCTATGGACGCAGAGTGAAATAATTTATTTTGAAAATAAAATGGCACAAATTAAATAAAATATTGTTTTACATTTCTATAATTTTCTTATGAGTTTCAATATTATTTTAGTGTCTCTTTGTAATTACGTTCATGCCGGAGTATTAAGTGTTCTTAATCTCGATGCCATAGGCACTTTGAATTTTCATAACCAAACAATTAAAATTAGTACAAGCACTTTAAAACATTTCAAGACATATTAAACACTGTAAAGACAATATAATACATGTTATCCTGAAATTAACATTTATAGGAAAGTGAAAATTATCAACCTGTTTGCGCACATGCACGACATGTGACATGTAAGCGTCTTCATGGGCTCTAGCGCCGCTGGCTGTTAGCCGGCGTCAACATATTTTGTCTGTTTCAAGAATTAATCTGCATCAGAGACACCACACACAATCTTGTTAAAACATAATCTTATTTACTGATCAATTTTAATCTTGAATGAAATAACATTTCTTTAGCACTTTTGATGCCCCCTCCAAAAGGTGTGTGTTCTTACACCACTAGAATACCAACAGTTTCTGTTCGCGTGGAAAGCAGACAACATATGTTTGCTGTGACTGCGTCATTTTCCCAAATTTTGGATAACATTTAAATGATTTATTTACTTGGAATGTGTGCTTTCAGAATCCAGAGAAAAATAAGTGTTGCATTGTTATTACAATCCATTGTGGAAGGTAAACTTACGAGGCTTTTCCCGAGACATCTCTATCAGCAGAAATATTCTCTCATGTCTTTTTTTCTTTAATTGCCAATTTCTTGAATCAAATATCAGTCGTTTGGAAATAATTTACATGAGTCAGACTTTGCTAGTCGCACAGCTTGTTACAAAATTAACTTTTGTTCTTCAGTTTATTCAACACTCCATTTTTCTCAACACCAAAAGTTGTCAGCAAAATTCAATATTCCAGTAACGTTGTCTCAGTACTGAAGAAGCAGTTTGGCAGCAGAAGGAAAATGGAGTGTTGTAGCATGTAAAAAATATTGCGTATGAAGTTTATTTTATGTATTGTGATTTTAGGTATGTGGACATGAATGTTTTTATGAAAGGTTGCATGTCGGATATTGAACAAACTATGAGTTGGTTGCTTGCTGATTTAGGTAGTACTTTGTCTCTCCAGAGTGATCATTTTTTAATTATAGTACTTAATGAGCTGGTAGCGAATGGACTGTTTGTATTATACTGTAAGCGAAATGCATAATGTATAAAGCTCAATTTTTTTATACTTAATGTACATGTGAATGTGTTGCCATGTCAGTGATAATGAGATGAGTAGTGAACTTGTTCTCTCTAACTGTACTGCAAACTGAACAATATGTCTACATATAGTAGATTTTAACATTCCAAACAGTGAATCAATGTGTGTACAATATATCATATTCACCTTTTTTTTGGAGATAAAGACATTTATAATTACACATAAATCTCAGTTCTAAATGAATGATGTTGATAGTTTATCTTTTATTACAGATAGATCCCTAGTAAGATTATGACTCGTATACATATAAGTATTTAGTCTTACAAGTTGATACACATGTACGTAGTTGTTAGCAGCTGTCGAAACATGAAGTGCAGTCTAATTGTGTACATTGTTATGACGTCTGAGTAGTGAAGTTCCGTATTAGTGTCTTAGTGGAGTGGAAATTGTATAAGAGTATTACGTTCCTGCTTTAGTAATCACCATCTCAAAGTGTGCTGAATATGTGTGGTAGTGCAGTTTTGATGTGTTGCAAATTGTGTCCATGATAACTGGACTGGAGTGTTTGTGTTACAATGTTGTTGTGTCATTTCCATTCATCACTCAAACTTTGTCACTTTATGGAGGACACCTTGATAAGAGTGAATGCTACTACTGGTTATCACTCAAACTTTATTTCCATGTGTGATTGTCTAGCTGAGTGTGAGTTGAAATGTAAGTCAGAAGAGCTGCTCTGATATTTTGGTGATGTTTCCTGTTACGTATTTATTATGTGTCTAAACTCAGCATGCCATGTTTCAAGATATTCTTTCAATTAATTTGTGAATGTGAACAATTTGTCATTATAAAAGTCTTATGTGAGCATATGAAGATAACATGTGCAGTTCCATATGACTTCCACTGAGGATATCCAACCTCCAGACCTGTTTATGAATCAGTTCTCAATCCATGTCACAGTGACTGATCAATAGCTATGCTAAATGTATTAGAGTTGTTTCAATATCACTACCAATACAGATACTCCAATACCACTTTGTTCAATGTTCCTTATTTTTTCTCAAGTTCTCATCCCTTCATGCATACTTGGTGCACTCTTTGCTAACCAAAGTACAAACTTCTTTAACCCACGCCTGATTCAAGCCGTGTTCAAATTGATAGTTTTGATATGTAGTCATTTCAATTTGAGTTTATATATATTTTTCAATTTGAATGCAGTCAGAAGTGACTTTCTTTTCACTAGTAGCAGCACATCAAAATTTTAACCTGAAAATATATTTTAAGTAATGTAATTGTTAAAAATTCATGAGTTTGTTTAATGTAATCCTTGAAACATCCACATGGTTTTTTATTTGAAAATTATAAGCAAAGCATTTATAGACTTATAGTTTACCATAAAGTTGCAATTTTCCAAATAATTTAAACCACAAATTATGCTTTAAAAAAAAAACAAATTTTTATTCAGAATTAATTACGCATCCCGATAGATATTTAGTTGGTTAAATATGCCACATCCAGATAATAAAAACAAATGCTGTGTTGTGGCTATCTGGTAAGTTAGTGTTTTCATAAAGCTTTGCTAAAAACAAAACACTAACTACAAAATGACAAATTATATTATATTGTTTGTTTACAAAATCAAGTCACATGACTGTTATATTAACAAAATATGCCAATTTGAGGAGCAAAAATAATTCATCGCATTGAGATCTCCCTTTCTTTATTTTTATCATTTGTAAGTGATGGCCTTTTCACACCACACAATATACCATTGCTGATCCCAACATAAATAAATGCCTTAATTATTGCTCTATAAATAGAGGTGGGATGCTTACAGGGAATATATACAGATATGTAAATATGTAACATAAAATGCCCGTTTATTTTGCACACAAATTAAACAGCGGATCAGCACTACCACCAAGTATTCAAAGAAGTAAATTTATTTACCGCCGGTAATGTGCTGTAAATGTGTGGTACTAATGGCTTATTGTGAGAGCAGAGGGCAGTCAATTGGGTGGGAGATCTGCGCAAGGAAGTCAGAGTGTTAGATAACTCTATCTTCCTTCTCTTTGTTTTCAAAACATACTGTATACTTATGCTGTAAAAACATTCATTGGGACCAAAAATTGTGTGTAAAATGCAGAAAAGTTTAAAATCCAGGGATGTAATATGGGGTTCTACTGACAACTCTTTGCGGAGGTGTGCGCATTTCTTTCTGTAGAATGCATGTTTATTTGTTAGTGCCTTATCTAGTTTGTCATCCTTCTTGGGTGCACCATTGTCTCACACATTTTTGATTGTCGTTTTTTCTCGCAGCAACTCCTTTTCCATTTTGTGCAGCTTTATTAACCACACTTGAACGTGATGGTGCAGATTCACTTTTTTCCCGAGCTTTAACTTTTGATTTGTGTTATCTGTTATTCAAACCTAGAAAATGGACTGTACACGACGAAAATGAAGTTAGGATGTGAATATAGAAATACAGATTGGTAGCAAACTTACTCGATAGTACAACCTACAGCCGTGATATTCACAAACGACCGATTGTCCGATTGCAGGTCCAGGGCCACCAACTCTTGCAAAGCAATGCTGCACAGTTTGGCCACCAGTAGCTCAAGAGATTCAAATCGTACAGTATGTGCACATAAGAGAGAACATCACAAAAACAGTGTGGGGAAAAATTAAGATATGTACAGGTGCCAGCACTCCACCCACCTAACATGTACCTACCAGGCAGAGTTTCACCACGGCATGCCAGAGATGTTCGCATAATAGCCACTCGTATCACACCATCTCTTCCAGGGTGGATACTATCTTATTTCGTGGGACCAATTATGATTCTGATGCTCTAAAGCAGAATGTTAATGACTGATCTGCAAATAATTTAGCCGAGTCAAAAACTTGAAATTCCTATCATGAAAGGACAAACAAGCAATAATGTTATTGAAGCAATTTTGGTTCTAACATTTTGACGTCGCCTTCGCTCTGTATGCCACTCAGGGGGCAGCCCGATAATGCTCACTGCTGCATGGACCGCACGATGTGCATCAATGTGTGTGATGTAGTATGCCATTCGTGCATGAACGAACTAGGGATCCATTCATTGCATACAAAAATCAGCTCGCCAAGAGCAACAGGCGACTAGCTAGTTTCTTTTTGTATGTTAGTGTGACCCCCTTAAAGCAGAGCCTAATGCATGCCCTAGGAAGTGTTATCTCCTCCTTGCGTCCCTGCCTTTATTTATATTTTAATGTTAAAGGCTCATCCACATGGTGCACATGTGTTTACACACACACAAACCGAGATGCTCTAGATTATTATATTATTTTTCTATGTGCTATGTTGTGTGTTATTTTGTTTTCAGATGCTAGTAAATGACTAACATTTTTAAGAGAATAAACATTCAATGATGCTTGCAGTTCCGGCAGCCATATTGCAAATTCATAGAACAAATTTCCAACAGCTCATATGTAAATTTTTACTTTAATTAATTTCGCTGTTTGAGAAGGTTTATATATTTGTTGTAATTTTGTTAAATTTTACTACGGTGTTTTATGTCTTCTACTTGCCTGTCCTGGCATCGAAACATAATATGCAAATCTCAGAAATGCTTAGCAACAATAACGAGTGACTTTCCTGAAGAGTTCTGAACACTATAATTTATGTAAAATAATCCACTGATTATTTTCCTGCTATCAGTGATTTTTGTATGAAGTGTTTTGCATTGTGCCTTGTGTAATATTTTGGTAGAGGTGCTGGTGGGAAGGTGTCCATTACTAATGGTACCTACATGCGACCATCTTCAGTCTGGTCTAATGGGTCTTCGAGGGCGGACGTGCGTCTCTCCACACTGCGTGCCACATCAAGTTTGTGTTAATCATTTAGGGTGTCAATAGTTTAAAGTATGTAATTATTACGGAATCTTTTTCTAACTTTTGCTCTCCGGTGTGCCGACCCTCCTCTCTGCTGACTCGCAACCCTGGAGAGTTTAATCACATAATTTACATCTTGGCGAGTTAAGCCATTTTTCGCAGCATAGACCCCTGGCAGGCCTCATGTGCCAGGCCCGCTTCAGACACGGGGAGATAGTATGTTACCACGTGTAATCTTTCTGGTAATATATTCCTTAGTTGTAAACCACGTGTTTTATTTTAACGTAAAGAACTTTTACCTCGGGAACTGGCCAAGTGTAACCACGTGGTCAGTGTCTTAAAGTATTGCCATAACTTTCTTAATCATTTCATAAGACGTGTGCTGCGAGCGGATGCCACCAGAGGCTGTCGACCTGTAACGACCCTGAGAGAAAGAGATCCTCGTGCTTTTCCGAGTAATTGAAAAGCTGGCATCCTGGAAAACTACTATCTGAATCCGCATCCATCGCCGATCTGGAGTATCATTAAGTTAATTTGGCATGTACACCTCTTGTAAGCCCCAAGCGACATCAAATTATTTTCACGATTTATATATACATTATTGGTAGCTTAATTTTAGTGCAAGAATTGGCTAACTAAAGGCCATTTTCACAGTAAAGTCAGTCCTTTTGAAGCAAATATTTGTAATTATCATTGTTCCTTTTAACAACATATGTGAATGTATGTGTATACACACACACATGCTATAGTAGCTACACATTAACATGCAGTTTCTTAGCTAAGTTGACAGCGAAATATTTGGAATATGTCCTAACAATTGACGTTACAGTGCAAGTGTCATATTTTAAAGTTAACGGCCATCTAAGTCCTGTTGGAGCCAATCTACAAGCTGCCATAAAGTGTAGGTGATTGTCTCCAAGCCTGGTTCAGTCAAAGCTTCCACAAGTTCCAAGGTTAGGAAATATCCAGGTGTAAGTGCCCAAAGATCATTTGGGTAACTACAATTTGTACACAATGACCTGGAATTCAATGTTCCTTTTATCTTGACCAGCACAGTGTATAGTTCTTCAAATGCTAACACTTGATCCCCAATCACTTTGTGCAAATGGATCTTAGCTGTTTAACCCCAGCTTCTCACAGACCTCAGAAGTGAGGAGTGGTGGTGGGGGGGGGGGGGGTGAAGTGCCAGTTGACACCAAGCTGGGACAGTATGTTCATGACTGCATGCTGATGTGTGGAGAATGGCAGTAGCGTCTGGAGTTCCTTCAAGCAGCTCTGTACCACAGTCTTTTTAAATATCAGACTTGCCTTTTGAAGCACTGAAGCATTTCTATGCAGCCAGGAAAACTTCTGGGGACAGACCAGAGGCCATTTCAACATGAACTGCCTTGGTGGCAAAATATATGATAATACAGAGATAGACTTTAAGACAGTTTCCCTGTGCACCTGATAATGTTTGATCATGAAGGGACTACATATCATAGTCTTAATTCTGCCTTAGCAAATGGTGTGATCTTTTGTACCCTCATGGCTGGAAGACTGCCCACATTAGGTTGATGGAAACAGGATCTGTGCCTAAAACAAATAATACAACTGGTGAGTGATGGCGTCATTGCCAAAATCCAGGATGAATATTCTCTTCATGGTAGTGACTTATGATGAGGTTAGTGCAGGATGTGGCAACTACACCTGGGGCAATCTGAGGCAATTCCTCCTCCGGATCTATTAATCATGATAAACCCATCCACCACAAATGATGATCCAGCAGCTGAGCAGGTCAAAGACTGCATGACGCACCTGCCGCAAAATTGTCTTGAGAGCATATATGCTTTCACCATGAAGGGTAGGTAAGATCTTTGAGTTCACTCACCCTGTTGGCCACAAACATTTTTAACTAATGAGCTGAGTTGAACCAAGTCAAGGAGGATAAACAAGGTCATATTTATAGGTCACACTGATATTGTTACGCAAACGTGCCAGTAGGAGAGCACCGTACAACTCTTTGACTGGTGTCACCGTAGAATTGGCCACTGACAACTGGACATTGAGTTTACCAGCAAGACATCTCACCTGTAATTTATGCTTCTTCACAACAGCATACTGATCTACGCGGTTCAACTGATTAATTTCACAGCATTTCTATAATGGATGCAATGCATTATATAAACAACATGATTGTGTTCTGGTAGGGTGCCAGCTCATCTATGGCATCGATAAGCACGAGGACTCTGGTTCCCAGGGCAGTAGTTGGTCGACAGCCATGTGGCGTATCCCTCTCACAGCTCACGTTTACGAATAAACTACGTAAATAGTCACTGCTGCCTTTACATTACTTAAGTGGCACTTGGACTGAACACTCTGGAGTAGGCCAGAACCAGAGGAGAATTAATGTTGAAATGAATTAAAGCGAGATTTACTGAAATATGCACAGTAGAACCTCTCTATTATGACCCCTCATGGTTCCCGAGAATAGGGTCTTAATGGAAAAAAGGGGGAGGGGGTCATAATAAAATATTTGGTAAATTTTGGGCCGATTTTGACCCACCCTAACCCTTATGCCCCTAAAATTGCCATTTTTTGCACGAAGTTCATGTTCAATTGTTTCTAGCACATAAAAAAAACACTTTTTTAATTAAATATAAATATGTATGTATATTTTAATAGCTGGATGTCACCTGATAAATTTTATACCCAAGAAAGGCATATTGAACCACCCCTTGTCGTAAAAAAGGCCTAAACACCATATGGTATGGCCATTGAAAGTATGTGAAAATATTAGACTATTTATTATTAAAATATAAAGTTATTATTAAAGGTCTATTACGCGGGTCTCGTTGGTCATACATTGCTATGAGGCACGTAGCGATTAAAAAGTTTAGGTGGTGTTGTGCAATACATGTGCGCGCCTTGCTCTCTCTCACTTTGGTCTGGCCGTGTACATGGCTGGGCGATCGCCTAGATCCTATGCAGTGCGGCCAGGCGTGGGCGTGGCAGTTTGATGCAGTCTCGTGGCCCTAGATCCTCAGGCCGGGCAGCTGTCTGTCAGTCAGTACCAGATGGTGGGCGGTGGCCGCCCGCCATCTATACACGCACACAGCCTCACTCGCCATAATATGGTACCGGTAACATAAGAACACATTTTATTTACACACACGTATCTTTATTCACTTTATACATAAAATTGACCTCACAAAAAAAAAATGTCCACCATAAAATATTAGCATATTACGTAGGCATGGGCGCACATAAACTATAAAAGGGCATTGAATTAAATTTCAAGTTATCATACATACACTGATTAATAAACTAGTCTGTGTAATGTGCCACTGTTTTTACAGCAAAAGAAGCGGGATAATGGACGCGAAAAAAGACAGGGAGTGTAAGGCAAAGGTGGCGGCATGTGACTAGGACAAAGAATCCTTACTGACCCGGCCTGCAGATCCCCCTCCCACGGACAATACATCAGTGTCCCCTTCTGGCATTAAGTAATTTATTGCTTCACGCTGCATGGGACAACAAATGTCTATGTCTATGATGGTATGCACGACCATTAATATCAGTAAGGACTAGGATTACCGTATCTATTTTTAGACGTGCCTTAAATTTTCGACTTTTTCGACCAAAACTTTTCACAGTTCTACGAGATCGGGTCATAATAAAAAGGTGGTCGTAATAGAGGGGTGTTATTATATATGGACTGAAGCAGGAGAAACATACAATCACTCAATGATACTGAATCCCTAGAATAAGTGGGCATGGTGCGCAAGGCCCGCCATCAGCAGATACTGTATAAAGCACTTTCTAGAGCATGAAAACTTGAGCGGTTCAAAGAGTCTACAGTGATGAGAGTGCAGCATGGGGGAGGAAAATAAATTAATGAAATGTTCCGGAATAAAATACACTGACTATGGAAGTTACTAACCTGACAAAGACGATAATATTCCCAGCAATGCGGACACGTACATCTTCCTAGGCCCGCCGATCTAGACTGAGGAGGATGGTGTGGAGATGCTGTTACCAAGCGAAGATCTCCCGCCAACTCCATGAGGGAAAAGCAATTACACATAACTCACAAACATGTATATGCAAAACAGAATATGACACAGCAAAACACTTGGAGGAATTAAATCATGAGTTCTGACACTTAATAATTTCTTTTAAATGTTCTGTGTCCGTGTTAATATGTGTGTCTGGGAAAATTATAACACTTGTAAAAGCCTGAAGGGGTGTGCAAAACAAATAGAAAATTACATCAAAATTACGCAAGAAATATTAACCTCAGAAAACCCTTTCAAAATGTTTCATTATATTAAAAGTTTAATTTAGTAAAAGTGCTAGGAATTTAAGATTGTGCGCTTGGCATGCCGGCTATTGGAACTTCCAAGTTCAACATATTGTTTACGTTAATAAAACTGAAAACATAATATATGCCCTTTTTGACAGAAGAAACATACCAGCTCTGAAAAATTAAGTAATAAATTTAGAGTGTTTCCAGTTGTAGGTCTCTTTCACTATGTTAACCACGTGGTCGGACACTTTTTAATGATTTATGTAGCACTGAGGAGAAGCAAACAGGAGATAACAATGCCCTGTTTTTACTTGAGTCTCTGCTTTCAGGGGATCACTACACTCGTCCAATTAAATCATAGGTACATGAGATCTCTCTTGGCAAGCAGGTAATTTGAATCACTAAACAGGTCATGGAGTTCCTGCATGAATGGCAAGGTGAACCGTACACGACATGCACGGCCGTGCGTGTGGCTGATGCACAGCGAGCAGCATTGGTCTGCCACCCAAGCAGGGCAGTGAGTGCCACGACAAATGCCCCTCCCCAAGGAGTACCAATGGGGCGATGCTGCAACCTCCAGCATTGAAGACTATGCTGAAGTGCAGCGTAGGTGAGGCGGCCTCAACCTGTAAGTAGGGAATGGCTCATTCCTTACCTTGTGCTTATCCACGCTATAGATGATCTGACGCCTTACAGAACTTTAGACTTTTTTGTGATAGTTAACAATGCACCCAGGTTTCTTTGAAACTATGCCGCCTCTCGCAAGCTGCCAAGCCACCTTAACGTCCATTTGTTTTCATCCATCAGTAACTCGTATCCCCCAGGCCACCTCTCTAGTATCTGTAGGGACCCTTTCATTTCGGAAATGGTTTTTTCACGAAATTTTTATATAAGCAAGTAGAGCCTATTTCTCAACAATTTGGGTTATTTTTGGTGGTGTCACTTAACGATTTTACTTCGCCAAATATCGCGAAATTGGTCATTTTTCTTGTTTTCCACGAAAATTCCCAAAATTATGCTTTTTCATGAAATTTCGCACGAAATATCACATTTTCAATCTTTATTTTGAGAGTTAAGCGATATTTCTCTTTCAAGTTCAAGGAGAAACTCCACAGAAAACCAGACAGTTTTACAGAAAGAGACACAGAACGGGAATATTTTCACTTCCCTGTTTGGTTAATATAAATTCCATCTGGTTTTAATGCCTGTGGTTTTTTTTAATGGGGCATCATCATAATAAACTCATCGCTCTCAATGTTGTGTTGTGAATTGAATGTTTACGGCGCAAATTCGATAAACCGTTTCAATGTATAATTGGGATCGGGAAGTCGACACAATCGATGTATCGAACTAAAAGTGCCGAAGCTATAGCACCAACTAGCATCTATTTCTACATCTTAAACATCGCTATGTTTAAGATATAATTAGATCTCTGCGACTTTCTAAAATAAACATATTATTTACATTCTGTCCTTTTTCAATTTTCGTCGCATACTTAACGTAACTTCGTTGGTAGTATACAGATGTGATAAATACAATAATTTCTGAATACTTATTTCAAAAATGCTATTAAATTTTCCGTCGCCATTAATTGCTGGCCGCGCGTTTGTACGCAAAGGCACACAGTACGCTCCGTAGATTTGTATATCTATGGTATTACGAAATGGTTTTTTTTTTTTTTTTCGGTTACGTTTTTTATGTAAACATGTTTTTAAAATTATCCAAGTTATGTGTAGACGAATTGTAGCTGGCACAGTTAAATTTTTTTGACGAAGTAATATATTAGTTGAGGTTCTGTTTATTTTATTGGTAGGCCGTAGAACTTTAGCTGATCACTTTTATCACCTTTCGCGAGACGAGGTTGTTTTGCGCCTCTTAGGAAAAAGTAGCAATTATAACTGCTCGTTGTTTTGATGATGCAGTGGAAAAATTTTGCTCGGACGGAAGTAACATTCAAATTACTACTATTCAAAAGTTGTAACGTTTCCGAAAGAACAAAATGTGATAAATGTGACGCTTTTATTCATACCGGCGCAGGAATTACACAATAAACAATTTCATTAAAGTTGAAAATCGTTGGGCTTTTTATGAACTACGCCAAAATCAGTATGTATTCCAGTCAGTAATGTAGACACTCAAAAGAGTTTTTCAGTGCCTGGGAACATAATGACTGACAAAAGAACAAACTGAAAGCCAAGTAATGTGGTAGTAATTAATTAAAGTGCTTGCATTTTCCGATTAAGTGTATGCTACTTAATTTTTGCGTAGCCAAAGTTTGTTGCAATATGAAATATGTGTGAGTGCTTGCATTTTTGACCAAATATATAAAATTTTCTTTTTGTGCTATTACCAAACCATTTTTTTTCTCGCCTAAATTTTTGATTAAATGAATAAAACATTGACTAAAGATTCACCGAAATGGGCAAAAAAATCGACGAAATCTATTAAAAATTTTCACCACAAACAACTTTTGAACCACAGTATACATGTCACCTGGAACAGCCTATATTGTGTACCAAAGTGAGGAGGGCATGCTTGCTATTTTCCTGCATTTATTTGCTTAGTTACACAAATTTACTGTGTGTAAAGTGTTACAAATATTTTTTACCACTTTATTAATAATTTTGAGGTTTTTACACCGCTTCAAGTTTTTCGCACCAATTTTTTATACGGCTTCAACCTGTTTTTGCACCGATATTTGTACTTTCTATTTACCATTTTTTTTTTTCAGAGTTCCTACCCATCTGTTTTCATTTATCAGTTACACCTCGTTGCCTCAAGGCAACCTCTCTAGAATCTACGTTCTATAATGTCCTGTCTGTTGTCATTCATCAGTAACTCATCTCCCCAAGTCACCTCTCTAGTATCTTCTTTCTAAGCATCCCGTTGGTTGTCATCTGTCAGTAACACTTCTCCCCCAAGTTACCTCACTAGAATTTTCTTTCCGTGTTTCCCGTCTGTTTTCATCAATCAGTATCTTGTCGTATCCCCCAGATAACCTCACTAGCATCTGCTTTCTACATGTCCTGTCTGTTTTCATCCATCAGTATCATGTCATATCCTCAGGAAGCCTCTCTAGAATCTACTTTCTGTAACGTCCGTCTGTTTTCTTCCATCAGTAACTTGTTGTCTGCCCCAGGCCACCTCTCTAGTATCAACTTTCTATACATCCTTCTGTTGTCATTTGTCAGTAAATAATTGTCGTCCCCCAAGGCCAGCTCTCTATTATCTGATTTCTATACGTCTCGTCTGTAAGTAACTCGTCATCTCCACCAGGCCGCCACTCTTGTTTCTACTTTCTATAACGTCCCATCAGTTTTCATCGGTCAGTAACTCGTCGTCACCCTCAGGCCACCTCTATAGTATCTACTTTCTATAATGTCTCGTCTGTTGTCGTCCATCAGTAATTCTTTTCCCCGAGCCTACTCCATGGCATCTTCTTTCTATACGTCCCATCTATTGTCATCTATCAGTAATTCATCCTCTCCACCAGGCCACCTCTCTAGTATCTACTGTCTATACAACTGTATGTTTTTATCCATCTTTTGTCATTTCTCCCAGGCCACCTCTCAAGTATCTACTTTCTATACTTCCTGGTTTTTTTCATTCGTCAGTAACATGTCTTATCCACCATGCCACCTCTCTAGTATCTACTTTCAATACGTCCCATTTGTTTTCTTCTGTCAGTAACTCGTTGTGTACTCCAAACCACCTCTCTAATATCTACTTTCTACAACATCCTGTCTGTTTTCATCCATCAGTAATAAGTCACTTCCCTCAGGCCACCTGTGTTGTATCTACTTTCTATAACTCCCTGTGTGTTGTCATCCATCAGTAATTCTTCTCACAAAAGCCAAAACACTAGTAACTTTCTTCTGTATGCCCTGTCTGTTGACAACTGTCAATAACTTGTTGTCACCCCTAGGCCACCTATTTAGTATCTGCTTTCATCCACATGTAACTCATCAACTCACTCCCAGTACAATTCTCTAGTATCAGTTTTCATCCATCAGTAACTCATCATCTCCCCCAGGCCACCTCTCTAGTATATGTTTTCATTCATCAGTAACTCATTCCCTGCCCCCCCCCCCCGCCCACAGGCTACCTCTTAAGTATATTTTTTCATCCATCGGTAACTCATCTTCACCCCCAGGCCAACACTCTAGTATCTGTTTTCATTTCTCAGAAAAACATTTCCCCACACCCCATGTCACGGCATAGCTTCATAACTAGTATCATTTTTTCATTAATAAGTATCTCATCGTCTCTCCCAGGCTACCTCTCTAGAATATGTTTTTTCATCCATCAGTAACTCGTGGTCCCCCCCCCCCCTCCAGACTAGCACACTAGTATCTGTTTTCATTCATCAGTAACTCATCACCTCACAAGGCCATCTCTCTAGTATCTGGTTCATTCATGAATTACTCATCATCACCCTCAGGGTATCTCAATTGTATCTGGTTTCATCCATCAGAAACACATCGCCTCCAAACGCCATCTCTTTAATAACCATTTTCCATTCATCAGTTTCTCATCATGTCCACCAGGCCACCTGTATAGTATCTGTTTTCATCCATTAGTAACTCATCGTCTCCCACAGACTACTTATTTAATATCTTTTTTTCATTCTGCAGTAACTCATCATCTGCCCTAGGCCATCACTCTAGTATCTGTTATCATCCATTAGTAATTAATCTTCTCCCCCAGATAACCGATATAGTATCTCTTTTGATTCATCAGTATCTCATCATCTCCCGTAGGCAAACACTATAGCATCAGTTTTCATTCATCAGTACATCATCATCTCCCCCAGCCCACCTCTCTAGTAACTGCTTTCATCCATCAGTATATCATTGCCTCCCCCTGGCCACCTCTCTAGTATCTTTTTTCATTTATCAATAACTCATAGACTCCTCAGGCCACCTATCTAGTATCTGTTTTCATCCATCATTAACCCATAGGCTCCCCAGGCCGCATCTCTAGTACCTGTTTTCATTCTCAGTAACTCGTAGGACCCCAGGCCACCTTTCTAGAATCTGTTTTTTTTTATCCATCATAATCTTATAGTCTTACACAGGCCACCTTTCTAGTATCTGTTTTCATTCAACTCATGGGCTCCCCAGGCCTCCTCTCTAGTTTCTGTTTTCATCCTTCAGAAACTCATAGACTCCCCAGGCCACCTCTCTAGTATCTTTTTTCATTCATCAGAAACTCAAAGGCTTCCCAGGTCACCTTTCTAGAATCTGTTTTTTTTTTAATCCATCAGATTCTTATAGTCTTACACAGGCCACCGCATTAGTATCTGTTTTCATCCATCAATAACTCATAGGCTCCCCAGTCAACCTATCTAGTATCTGTTTTCATCCATCACTAACTCATGGGAACCCCGGGCCACCTCTCTAGTATATGTTTTCTTTCAATAGTAAATCATTGGCTCTTCAGGCCACCCAATGCATCCAGTTTCAAGGTCACTGTTAGGTATCGCTAGTATATTTCTAGGATTTTGGAGAGCAGCTGGCTAGTTCCCTCGTCCACCAATAGAACTTCGATGAGACATCCTGTCTTATAAGTGTGTGGATAAATGTGTCACGTGTCAGGCCGCCACATGGCATGAACATTCTTCGACCATGAGGTTGTGTGTCCATTGCTCTACGTGAAATGTTCTGTTGCCATAACTTCTTGAATATGACCAATTTTCCATAACTTTAATTCCTTCCTTACACCTTGCTAACAACGACCCTGGGACATGTTCAATAGTATACTAAAATTAATGAGTCATAGTGATTCTCTTGGATAGTTAGGAACTGGTAGCATAAAGTGTTATCCTTCACTCTCTCTCACTGCCAGAAAATTTAATTGAATGTGTAATTTTTTGAGTTTGCCATTCAGAGGCTCTGTTGGTTTCTGTTGTAATTCAACCAGTACAATTCTGTTGTATTTCTATTGGTTTGCACTGTTTTCAGTTACATTTCTGGTGTTTCAAAGGTTACTGTTGTGTTGGTTTATGTTGTTTATTGTACTGTTGGAGTCTGTAGTATTTCTGGTGGTTTCTGTCGCCGTCCCAGTGGTTTCTGTATTTTGTAGGTTTTTACTGTATTTCCCCCTGCTGGTTTTTGAAGTCACTCAGTGGCCTTTGTCTAGCATACGCACAGAGAGCGGAACTGGTAGAACTGTCTGCTGGTGCAGAACAACTCCCCCTCATGCTTGGTCAATGTAGAGGAAGTTCACACAGACAGGAAGCAGTGTGACTGGAATATTTGTGCAGCACATAATTTGGCTTTAATCTCACGAGTGACAGTTGACACCCACCGTCTCAAGAGCAATCCCAAACAACAGTTCTTGCATTTTCTGATCCAGTTTTCCAAATGAAATTAAGTCTAATACTGATGCCTATCCAATGGTAAGTTATGTTTAGTGATATACCTTGCAAAGGGTAAATTAGAGAAGTAATTTGAAATGTACTTGAAATTGTTTGGATTTTTCATGATCAGAGAATTTGTTGTTGGTTCAAAAGGAAAGAATAATAGTGTTTTATTATATTTGTTAATAATATTATTAACTTATAAATCGAACAAATATTTGGAACTGTATTTGTTGCGTCCGGGCGTCTTATAATAAATAAATGTACTGGGCCACAGCCCCACAAATTTTCAGAGCAACACATCACAGGTGACATTCAGCCGGACACTGTAGCCAGTCTCAAATGAGTTGTGTTTATAGAACCTCGTGCATCCAGTAAGTATCCAGTAAGTATCTCACTGTTTCGCTTCTGTAAAACTACTTTGTCTGTAGCATAACAAGATTTCTCAGGACGACATAGAACACCCCAATTTTGACTCCCGACTTGTTTAACACTCGTGATAACACACAGATGTAGTGATTGCTCAGATATTCAGATATATTCAACGTTAATAAAAACCAGTGTTTAAAGTGTAACTCAGTTTTGAACATTTTCATCCCCGAATTCAGAATCCTGACATATCCACAAAAACTATAACTGCATCAATTGTTTGGTGTATAAGGACTAAAAGTATTTTTTTCTCGACTTCACCTCATTATGTGCAACGTCGCATACTGAAGAGAGGCCAGTGGCCAGAGAGACATGAACTACTATACCGTCAGCATGCAGACCTGATAGGAATCCTAGGAGACATAATAAACAAAGGAAGACTGGGATGAGCACTCAAAATAATTAGTCTACAAGTACACACACAGTAATTATGTGAGAAACGAATATACCAAATGCAGCAATGCAATGGTGTTACCCCTAAGTGAGTATCAGATATCAGCCCGCCATACAAGGAAAACTACCCTTGCCTTTCGCAATCACCAGACATGGACGCAGCTAGGCTTCCCTGGCGAGAAGAGAGGGGATGATCAAAACTCCCCAGCAGACAACACCCCAGCCAGTTGTATATATAGCTGCTGCGAGCTCGCTCCCTACATTCATCTTGAGGAACCACCACTTGTAAAGTCATCAACCACCTTCTAACGACCAGAGGTTCTACTCGCCGACTCCAGTGCGAAGAGTCTATCAGCACCCTCGACTATTAACGTCACCCTACCACGAACATACCTAACACAGCTAGAAGGTAATCGAGTCCCTTCAGGTATTTCTTTAATTAAATACTCCATATACTTGCTCTCTTAACCCGACAGGCCACTTCACCTTTCTTTAATCTGACGTGTGCTGCTTTATTATACTGCTAAATACGATTACGAATTATCTCACATCACGCCAAGTATATCTACTTCAACCCACGTGAGAGTCAAACCCCGCCAACCTGTACACGGACGTTGCAGGCCGCCCACAATCCTGGAGGGCACCCAAACACATGGATACGACGGTTGCGCATGTCGCCCTCCCCACCCCTGTGCTGAAAGCCTACAAGCCATCAGCCGCCTTAGGGCATGGCCAAGCGTCATCGAACATTCACGAAGCTGAGAGATGACTAGATTGTTGCTACCTCCACTCCGGCCACACACCAGAGGGACGTCACCCCTCCTCCCACCCCCCGCAACTGCCTTCGCACCTAACCTTCGGACTATATTTAGTCTGTACACTGCAGGGCTCGCGAGTTATTCATTCAGATCTTCGAGTGCGCGCCACCGCTTCTAGTGCTGGGGCCTCCGACGACCTTCAAGTCTTCAGCAGTCTACCTGGGGCTGCTCCCATTGGCGTCAACAGTCTTCAGCAGCCACCAGCAGATGCTACCACTGCCGTCACCAGATGCTCCTGCAGAAACAGCGACCAGAGGCTTCTGTGACACCTATAGCCACCAGTTACCAGAAGCTTTTTCTGCAGTAGCATTGAACATTAACAGTTCCTGCTACTAGAGAAGTGGACATTAACTTCTCTCTCTCTCTTATAGACATCCCGTACTTAGTTAGCTTTGTATTAATATTATTATTAACAGTCAGTTAGTTATATTTTCCAGGTCACCTACACCTGGACTGTGTAGGTTAATTCCAGCATCCCGTCTGCTTGGTAGGAGCTAGCACGAAACACTGTGTTTATTACGGTACTAATAAACACAGCTTTGTTCTTCTAGCCGCAAGTTTTATTTATACTGTAATCTTGAATATGCCTGCTAGGAATGATACGAATTGCGCACTGCTGACCGAGACCGGATGTTTTTAATACAAACTAGGTACAACTAGGGGCCCCCTTCTGGAGTCCACCAGTCCCATACATACACCAGTCGATGGACACCTGTTCTAGACCTTCAGGGATAGAACAGCAGAGCCCCAACCACTAGAAACTCCTCCAACCAGGGAGAGACAGTAAGTTCGGGTTGCTAGCGGGGATATTTGTTCGAGTGTTATGGCCTGGCCTTGGTTGCGATACGACACCCTGTAGGAGCAGGAAGGTGACCCACTCTGCATTAATGCTTCTGGTCTGCCAGCCAGTGGTGGACGGGGGGCCCTTGTGGAGCACCGAGTCTGTGCCGCCAGCTGCTACTGGAAGTTCACTCTTCTAGGGATCTGTTTTGCATATGTGGTGAACAACACATATCATTCAGTGGTGGCCTATGCTCCATGCTGTTCAATGTGAGGCATGGTTCATGGAGAGAAGAACAAAATATTGCTCATCTCGCTGCCACGCAACGGGCTGTCTTAGCCCCACCAACTATGGACAGACAGGAGGAGCGAGATCGCAATAATACGAAGCTTTTGGAGAAACCAGCTTTTCCTGTACCTGATTATATTGTTTTCCCTCCGCATATCCGTACACACAAGGACTATCACCTCATCCTGAGTAGTGTAGTGGACGGATCTGAGGTCAGGTACGGTATCTCCAACCCGAGATAATGGAGTTCAGAGGGAGTCGCCTGGAATCAGCGGACTGTATTGGCCGACAAAATATCAAAGACCAGAAACCAGAGGACTGCTCCGTCAACTCCTGTCAGTAGTCAGCCATCGTTCTCCAGTCTGCCGAAAAACCAATAAGTAAGCCAGGCGGTCCCAACACCTCCCGCCAGTCACCTACCTTAATATGTTGACACCGTCGGGTGAGACACGAGGCGAACGATTACACAAATACTTACTGGTAATATGGGTGCCAGTGGTGCTTCCCAATCACTGCACTATTGAGACTCAGGGTTCTCTGTGTCCGCCTCACCCGTCTCTACTTTATAACACATAGGAAAATACTAAAATTTTTAATACACATATTTATCACTTGAAAAACTCATGTGGTCAGGGCACTGTCACTACAAATGAATGAGGTAAGTTAATTGTGAGACTTGTTTTTATTCATATTGTGTGTACAAATAAACGTGCCATGAAATTAATGATATTCTCTATCATGTTTAGCTAAATCTGCTTGGGTGCTCCAAAGCCCGCAATTAATCTAGCGTATGCCTAGGTGGGTGATATCACCGAGGTGCATGAAAGCACAGCCTTCACAAGGGAAGAGGGCCGATAGCCACTAGGGTGAATTGACGGTTTTTCCCTGAAGACAGGACACTGTGAATTACAAATGAAATCCTTGATACATTAGCATGTGTGATTACTCGCCATCACTAATGAAAACTCATCGGGGCTCATCCTCCAGCCCGT
This sequence comes from Dryococelus australis, assembly GCA_029891345.1. Lineage (NCBI taxonomy): Eukaryota > Metazoa > Arthropoda > Insecta > Phasmatodea > Phasmatidae > Dryococelus > Dryococelus australis. The sequence goes on along the minus strand of CM056998.1, from coordinate 1,161,085 downwards.
GGGTAGTGTGGTGAAGGCCTATACATAGAGCCACCTAGGATGGGAATAATAGCATTGTACACTAATTACAAAATTACAATAACCCTTAAAGATACATGAAATAAGATGGGACACGAGATGAGTATTTACAATAAACACACACATGTGTGAAAACAAGTTTAAATGGCGCGGATGCTGCCTTAATGAAGTTTGTAGCAGACCATGTGGTGCAGGTGAAATTGCAATATTTCTTCGTGGAAACAGCAAATTAAATTCAGAGTAAAGATTATCCTTGCTGAGAAAATTACTCGCTGTAGAATTGAAGTGGTCACAGGCTTGTAACATGCCTGACAGAGGTAAAATCAAACATTAACATGATCGCGTGTTCAATTACAAAAAACACCAATTTACATGAAATTACACGGAACCCTGACAAAAATTCAACATTGAACACTTAATAAAATATTGCACACACAATGTTACATAAATAAGCTCTCAAAATGCAATGCTTGTGTAGACATAGCCTTGGTGTCGGTTAGCCACGTTTTTGTACATGATGCTGTAAAATATTCAAACATAGAAAATACCCTCAAATACATATATGAAAACAAAGCCCTAAAATTTGCACGCAGCAATAATGCAGAAATTACTATGAAACACCTTTAGCAGAAGCGGATGGTGCCTGATTCAAGTTGTGCATATCCCGTGATCTCTCTGACATCATTCTACTCCTTCTCCTAGATTATGTTAAAAATGCCACAAGGGCGAGGTAAATTAATACAGTGGAAATGTCTGGCAAAAAACGTATGCAAGCAAAGGTTAACCAGTAAACTAAATTGACTATTGAAACCTAAATCAGTGAACAAAAGTTGTAATATGTACGTGAAAGTGGCTTACCTCGTCAGCTCTCCTCGACAGACTGTCCAAATACAAGCGTCGCATGAATCTACAATGGCTGTCAACGGGGTTCACATAAGCCGAAGTGCTATGCACTCCAAGTAGAATATTTTATTATTGAAAATAAAATGGCACTAATTATATATTATTTCACATTTTATAATTATCTTTTGAATTTTCATGTTATTCCAGTGTCTCTTTCTGACGGCGTTCATATTGGAATATCAGTGTCCTTTAATCTTGGTGCCACAGGGACTTTGAATTTTATAACCAAACAATTAAAAATATTTACAAACATTTTAAGCCATTTTTAGACACATTAACTCTGGAAATACAATCATAAAACAAATTTTACACTGAAAAATAACATTTATGTGAGATTTCAAAATTATTGGCATCGTTACGCTCGTGCAGGACACGTGACACATGCATGGTGAGCTCCATCGTGGGCTCTAGCGCCGCTGGCTGTTAGCCGGCCCTCGTAGGCCAAGACGGTGCGAACAATGCAACATTGCTCTGTCGGGCTCTGCCCATCTGGATGCCGGTTGATGGCAAAGAAAATATGGCCTCGGAGGTCGTCGGTTTCTGTGGCATTTGCAGGGACGGTTGTGGGTAGGAACAGCAATTTGGGTACTTGGTGGTGACTCGGCTCGCCTCTTGCGAGTGGTGTGTGGCAACTTGTTGACACTTGACATCACACTCACTGCCCTACTAGATACCCGAAAACCTTTAAAACTCTCTTGCCCTACTAGGCTCTCCCCTGCAGGAACTGAAAAGCCTCTGAAAAGTGTCTCGCCTTCTCATGTGTTTCCCAACTTACGTTTACACTTATGTTACAACCGGATTCACTTGTGCCTTGAGGAAACCCCTTCAAACTTAACTCACTGGCACTGCTTGTGTTGACATTTATGTTTCCATTTATGCTGCCACTTTCTTCATGTACATGTGGAAATCCCTTAAATTCACTTTGGATTGTTGTGTTGTTACAGGCATTAACAGAAAAACCAAAAAATAGTGTTGCAGTACAATTTAATTCCACCTCCTCACTACTAGGTGTTGAGTGTTCTGTCGTTGCATAACACTCAAATGACAGTTCATTCCCTTGGCTGGGTGTTCTCGTGTTAGTGTTGGTGTTCTCTTCAGTATAAGTGTTGACATTTCCCTATGTACTTCCCGATGAACTTCTGCGAACTCGCTGCAGTACTGAGTGTAACGTCGTTTCCTTGCCTCTCTTCCCTACAGGCGGTCGGGCTATTCGCAGGTCATCACAGTGCCGTTTCGTGACACATCTGGGTCCCAACTTCACTATATAAGTGGAATGTCCCATCTTTTCCACTACTCTCACTGGCCCTGTCCATCTAGGTGCCAGTCCAGCACAGTATTTCTTCGCCTAGCTGATAGCGGGTTCTCTCTTACATACACGTATATCCCAGATACAAGTTCAGGTGGCGGCCTCTTGCTCTCTGGTACCCACACATTACATTAACTGATCTGGTGCGCCCTGGCTTCTTCATGTATCTGCGCCTGGTGTTCAACAATTTGTTCAGGTGGTTTGGACGGCTTTTCGTAGGGTGCTCCGGGCCACACAGTTCGCGACCTTGTACCATCTCGGTTGGTGTTTTCCCGGTTGCCGCATTCACTCTGTTCCGTAGGTAAAACATCACCTCCAGGATCAATTTGGCCCACATAGTATAATCCTCTCCTAATCGGACACGTGATTGGATTTTTACATCTTGGTTACGTATCTTGGATGGGTTAGCCCTGGGGTGGTAGTGTGTTCCGTTCCCCACCTGGCACAGTACTTCCTCCATTTTCGTCCTACAAACTGTGTTCCATTGTCTGTCAACAAATACTCGGGGTGTCCCACCTCGGGAAAAACTCGTTCTTCATTACTTGTGCAAATGTGTGCACACAAACATTGCTGATGGGAAATGCATCGGTCCAATGGGTAAACAAATCCGTGGCAACAACTAGAAATCTTTTCCCAGTTTTCGTACGTTGGTATGGGCCTATGATGTCGATAGCTACTGTTTTGAATGACTCGGTTGGCAGCTTTGGCTGTTGTGGAGCGTTGTTATCTGCTCTCCATGGCTTACGGGTGTGTCACGTGACACAGTTCTGTACATGTTTCCGGATATCTCTCTGAATCCCTGGCCAGTAAAAAAATTCTGCACGTTCCTTTGTGTTTGCTCAGATCCCGAGTGTCCATGCTCCAAACTGTTGTGTGCATACTTTAACAGAAGTTCCAGTTTCTCTTTCGGTACATACGCCACCCATAGTGCACAATTACCAGGTGGTTTGCTTTGTATTTATCTGTTCACTACCCTCCAGTGTTCTTTGTAACACGTGGCACAGTATTGTCGGCGTTGCGCAGCATCTGGGGAATTTTCTTGTGCAGTGTGTACCTCTTTTAACACGTCACAATTATTCAAGAAATGAAGTCCGCCAGGTGGTGTGGTAACAATGTTTTGTACAACGAGAGTTGGTGTTTCTGCAGTTGGTATTGCACAACAAGGTGGTAGCGCCTCTTCCCACTCCACATTGCCAGTTATCGTTAGATTCGGGCAAGGATTCCTGTACAAGATGTCCGCAAGCTCGTTGTTTTTTCCCACCTTTTCCCACCATGTGTTCTACTTTTGAAATCGCACTCCTGCAGTAAAAGCGCACAGCGGGCAAATTTGATTTTCCCATTATGCATTCTCTCTAACCATACAAGCCTTAGGTTTTCAGTTTTGAGTGTAAACTGCATTCCTAGCAAGTCCGGCCGGTACTTCTGCAATGCATGTACAATGGCCAATCATTCTTATTCGTTAACATGATATTTACGTTCTGTATCTCCGAACTTTGCAACTGTGACACCTGATTATATGTTTTCCCCTGTGTTATCACTCCTTATACAACATGGTCCCAATTCCTTCTTGACTGGCATCTGTTTGTATGACAATGGGTAACTCTGGGGTGAATATAGACAGTGGATTACAGTTCTGAACTGCAATTTTAATGTCTTTAAATGCTTCATTGGCTTGAGGTGTCCAGACAAATTCACGTTTCTCACACAACAAAGCAGTTAACGGTGCAGTGATTACGGAAAAGTTTTGGGACATATTCCATTAACCATTTAATTAAGCCAAAAAATTTCCTGACTTGTTTACGTGATCTGGGTGTGGGTGTGTTTTGAATGTCCTGTAGGTGTTGTTGTTCTGGTTCGTGGCCGTTTGTTGTTACATAGTGCACTAGAAACTCCATTCTACTCATACCCAACTTACACTTTTCCACTTTGCACGTAAGTTTATTACGTTCGACCCGATCAAACACAAGGCTCAAATGGTGCAAGTGCTCTTCCCAGATGTTAGACCAAACAAGTACATCATCCAAATATGCCACCGCGAAGTCTCCGATGAAGCCATCCAATACATTAACCATTACGTTTTGAAACGTTGCAGGGGCACACTTTAAACCAAATGGCATGGGGTGCAAACCTAAATATACATCCACCTGGGGTAGCAAAGGCTTTTCTTTTTGTCCTGTGGGCGGATAGGCACTTGCCAATATCCAGACTTTAAATCAAGTGGTGTGAATACTGAAGCTGGTCCTACTGTTGACAAAGTGTCTTTCATGTTTATGACTGGTGGTGACATGTTTACTGTAATCTTGTTAAGGGGGCGGAAGTCAACACTGAATCGCTATTCGCCATCTTTCTTTGGAGCAAGGGTAATACCTGAATTATAGAGACTTTGTGTAGGTTCAATAATAATATCATTGAACATCTCACATACCTGCTGTTTGATGACACGGCGAAAGAAAATACCTGGATCTCGTGGCTTGGAGTACCCCGGGTCCTCATGTGTTGTTACGATCGTGTGATCCGTTACATCAGCGCGCTGCAGCTTCCCCTCAGTGTGGAACACACTTGCATACTGGTCCATCAAATGTTGCAGACGTTGCTGATGTTTTTTCGGGCACCTCGTGCTCGAAGTCAGCAAGCAGCACATCAGTTGTTATTGGTGGTGTTGCTTCCACGATGTAAACAGTCCATCAGGAACGTGTCCCTAAGTGCAGACGATTTAGGTGCGGTCCTATTACAGCGTGGTTGTCAACAAGCCATGGCAGTCCCAAAATCACTTCTTCGCACAAGTCCGGCACAATGTGAACATCGCACTTAGTACGCAGCTCTCTAATTCCTACCGTTAAGTGCCTCACACTTTTCGCTTCTCCCTGGTGGTGGGTGGTAGCGAATTGCAGACGTCTCAGTGGCACCCTAGTTGTTATTGCTTGTACTAAACCCTCATGCACAACGTTGTGAGTAGCGGCAGTGTCAATAATAGCTGCGACATTTTTCATTTCAAGTTCTACAAACACTCTCAGTGCTTTTACGGTGCTTTTAGTCATTTCCGACACTCTGGCGCACATAGCAGGTGGGTTACTCTCCTGCAGCAGTGACTGTGTGATCTGCCTGACAAGAGGTGGATGGTAGTGTGACATTGATAACCAATGCAGGGGTACAGAAAGCTGGGATTCACTTTGTCATTCCGGCACTTGTTCTTTTCGTTCCGCCTGCTTATATTTTTTGTAGGCATGTGACTCCCGGGTAAACAGTTCTATGCTCTTCCAGCTAGCTCAGTGCAACAAAAGCCTATTATCCGGCTTTTACAACACCATAATGATCTCTAAGAAGCTGTGCGGGTTCAAACGCTTGAACAAGCCTATCTTATGCTGCATAAACTCCTTAATACCCTCACGTTCATACTGGTGTTCATGGTACAGTCGCGCTTGTACTGGGATAGTATTTATGTAGGTGTTGAATCGACCTAGCACTCTCTCACAGAACTCTTCCCATGTGACTCGATAGTCTCTGACCAAGTTTCACCACGTCGCAGCGGTCCCCCTTAACCTGTTTGCAGTTACCTTAGTCCAATCATCCCTATGCATGCAATACCTATGTAATTTTTCTTCCCACACTGCAAGGAATGTACCCAGATCTTCTGAGTCGTGTTCCGCAAAAGTTGCTAAGAGAACGTTTCTGTCAGGTCCTGTCAAACCCTGTGGTATGTATGTAACAACTACTGGTGGTGTGGGCTTTACCTCTGGTGTTGTCGGTGTCGGGATCTCAGCACAGTTCGTCTTACAGCACCCAACACAGTTTATGATGTCATTGCGGAATATTCATCAGGCCCTATGCATCGCAAAAAAAAGTCCCGTTTGCACTGCTGGCACTGTGTCCACTTTGTTCCCGCCCCGTTACATCTGGTGTGCACACACAGATGTGGTTCTGACGGTGTGGGTACGGTGTCGGACGTGTATTGGAAAAAGGTCTGATCCCATACATTTTCACTAAACAGGTTGACTTCACTCATCCTTCCACAATGCACACATCCTTCGAAAGGCATGCCCAAATAGTTCGCGCTCGCATTTGCGGGTGTCGCAGTTGCCGATGTGGATGCCTTCATGGCTTCTCGCTGTTGATCATGCATGGTGTCCGCCATCTTCTCGCGGTTGACGCGGATGACGCGATGCGGATGAACACACTTGGCCCCACTTGGGCATGCAAAATTACGACATCAGATGAGACACGAGACGAACGATTACACAAATACTTACTGGTAATTTGGGCAGCAGTTTCGCTTCGGAATCACCGCACTATTGAGACTCGGGGCTCTCAGGGATGCTGTGGGTTCTGTGTATCCATCTCACCTGAGCGTACTTCCAAACACATAGGCAACACTAGATATTTACTAAACATATTTACCACTTAAAAAACCCATGTGGTTAGGACACTCGCTACAAATGAAAGACGTAAGTTCAATGTGAGACTTGTTTTATTGATATAGTGCATACAAATAAACGTGCCATGAAATTAATGATATTCTCTATCATGTTTAGCTAAATCTGCTTGGGTGCTCCAAAGCCCGCAATTAATCTAGCGTATGCCTAGGTGGGTGATATCACCGAGGTGCATGAAAGCACAGCCTTCACAAGGGAAGAGGGCCGACAGCCACTAGGGTGAATTGACGGTTTTTCCCTGAAGACAGGACACTGTGAATTACAAATGAAATCCTTGATACATTAGCATGTGTGATTACTCGCCATCACTAATGAAAACTCATCGGGGCTCATCCTCCAGCCCGTGGGTAGTGTGGTGAAGGCCTATACATAGAGCCACCTAGGATGGGAATAATAGCATTGTACACTAATTACAAAATTACAATAACCCTTAAAGATACATGAAATAAGATGGGACACGAGATGAGTATTTACAATAAACACACACATGTGTGAAAACAAGTTTAAATGGCGCGGATGCTGCCTTAATGAAGTTTGTAGCAGACCATGTGGTGCAGGTGAAATTGCAATATTTCTTCGTGGAAACAGCAAATTAAATTCAGAGTAAAGATTATCCTTGCTGAGAAAATTACTCGCTGTAGAATTGAAGTGGTCACAGGCTTGTAACATGCCTGACAGCGGTAAAATCAAACATTAACATGATCGCGTGTTCAATTACAAAAAACACCAATTTACATGAAATTACACGGAACCCTGACAAAAATTCAACATTGAACACTTAATAAAATATTGCACACACAATGTTACATAAATAAGCTCTCAAAATGCAATGCTTGTGTAGACATAGCCTTGGTGTCGGTTAGCCACGTTTTTGTACATGATGCTGTAAAATATTCAAACATAGAAAATACCCTCAAATACATATATGAAAACAAAGCCCTAAAATTTGCACGCAGCAATAATGCAGAAATTACTATGAAACACCTTTAGCAGAAGCGGATGGTGCCTGATTCAAGTTGTGCATATCCCGTGATCTCTCTGACATCATTCTACTCCTTCTCCTAGATTATGTTAAAAATGCCACAAGGGCGAGGTAAATTAATACAGTGGAAATGTCTGGCAAAAAACGTATGCAAGCAAAGGTTAACCAGTAAACTAAATTGACTATTGAAACCTAAATCAGTGAACAAAAGTTGTAATATGTACGTGAAAGTGGCTTACCTCGTCAGCTCTCCTCGACAGACTGTCCAGAGACAAGCATCGCACAGACCTACCATGGCTACCTACAGGGATCACATAAGTGGAAGTGCTATGAATGCCGACTAAAATATTTTATTATTGAAATAAATTTGCAAAAAAATTAATGTAATATTGTTTAAATTTAATCATTATTTTATGAATTTTCATATTATTCGAGTGTCTCTTTATACAACGTTCATGCCGGTACATCAGTGTTCTTAATCTCGGTGTCATGGGCACTTTGAATTTTATAACCACACAATTTAAAAATAGTAACAAACACTTTAAAACATTTTAAGACACATTAACCCTGCAAGTTAAATTTTAAAACCAGTTTCACACTGAAAAATAACATTTATGTGAGAGTTTAAAGTTATTGGCCCCTTTCCGCACATGCGGGGCATGTGACATGTGTATGTTGAGCACTGTCATGGGCTCCAGCGCCACTTGCTGTTAGCCGGCATCAAAGTAAACCCAATGTGGGCCATAAGGCAGACAATCCTAATTGACTAGCCAGCGAGGCTATCGAAAACTTTGTTCCGACAAGAAAAATGATATGCCCTGTTAATATATCACATTGGAAACATCTGTTAGAACAATAAATCCCTAAACGCGCATGCTGGTCTAGCACACTCAAAACCACGATGACCGTGCCCTATAATTAGTAACCCAGGCATGCATCAAATCTAACTCCGGCAGTTTATATGATAGTATGGGCAACCAGGTTCATTGTCATGGAAATAAATGTGTTATGATCTAACCTTTGTGTAAGATTTCTTGTTATAAACTCTGTAACCTTCTCGAAAACTCTAATAACCCTCACTCTTCAAAGGAGCAGCAGGTGACTGCACTACAAACACACTTTTCTGAACATAGAGTAGAACCATAAGCCGGTTGTTATCTGAGGTTTGCCTGCGAGTCAAACAGACACACTTTCATAGGCCACCCATACTACGTATGAGTTACATCAAGGTACCAGAGATGTATAATGGAAGAGTACCTTACTGAAAACATTCACTGCAGATAAATCTTCCGGACGGAGTGACATTCCTGACAAAGCATAACCTAACCACCACTGGACACAGATTAGTTAGGAAACCTACCCGCCTATGCCGTTCATTTACAGGTGTTCACGGTGGGGCGACCACAAGGCTGCAATTCTCCTCTCATGTTGTCAGTCTTTGGGCAACCAATATGAGCCAGCATTATCACTTTCACTACTCACAGAGAGCGAGCGCAAGATTATAGATAGTGACGAAGCCTCATCTCACAGCCCATCCTGCTGGACTCTTCAAGATTCCAGGAGAAGCACATCCAGTAGTAATTAGCATTAGACTGGGTTTGCCTGTGACCTTGGAGATTGCCCAGATGTGTCCCATGAACAACCAGTGACTCATATACAGCTACCCCAACCCAGTAGTCAGCGAGGGACTGTAGCTGGAGTTCATAGAGACTGCTGCCCATATATGAACAACAGTAGCCAGCCAACCCCAAGTGAGACCCAACAAAGCTAAGCCTTCGACTACTCTCACCCAAATTGTCATCTCGCTCTGCCAGACTTTGTTCCAAATAGACGATCTACCTGTCCAACCCTTCCCAAAGGACCAATTATATCCAAGCGTCAGTTGCACCAAACTCCACCACACTAAGTGTAGAGATTCAGTTAACATCGGATATCCTTGACCTGATACACTGAAACCTTGTTCCCATAGGACCGTGCAATTCCACCACATAGAAGTAACACATCATGTTTCCCAAGTAACAGACGAAAGGAAGACAAGATGAGAGTAGGCTAATGTTCATGTTCCCCGGAAGTCTGGATATGGAAGAAATAAGACTAAGTATGGATGGAGAAGTATAGGAAGCTGGCGAAGAGGACTGGAACTCGTACGGTGAATGCTTGGAACAATATTTTATTGCCAATGATATTGGCGAAGGTGACGATGGACTCAAGAAGAGAAAAGCCAGTTTGATCTCATCTGTAGGGAAAGTGATGTACGAGCTGTTAGGTGATTTACCTGTTAAATCAGCCAACAAATCATATTCAGAACTAATTTCCATCCTGCAGGCGTATTTTTCACCTTCGCCATCGGTGATTGCAGCTTAGCATAAATTTCATGAATGTTTACAACCAAGCACAAAGGCCATTGCACAGTTCATTGTAGGCCTGCAGAAATGTACGCATCACTGCAATTTTGGAACATTTCTTGATCAAGTATTACGTGGTCAATTTGTTGTGGGGATTAGCAAAAATCACATTACACAGGTTTTTTATATGGAAAATGAAACATTGTCATTTGACAAAGCTGTAAAAATCGCTATGTCCTATGAAAATGCAGCAGAAAATATGGTGGCCGTGTCAAGAGATCATCTGCACAACATCCCAGATCCAAATGCAGAGGCACACAAGATATTTTCCTCGCATATTCGGGACTCTCACAACCATCATCGTGAAAAACACATTCCCAGGTCTTCTGAAAGTGCCATTGCTGGCAACCAGGCAGTCACAAATAGTGCTCCTTACAGCAATAACAAAAGTGTGAAAGACGAGAATGCTGTACGTTTTTATTGTGGTAAACGTAACAAGTACTTTTCTTCCAAGTGCAGATTTAGAGGATACAGAATTCATAACTGCAACAAACTGGGTCACCTTTGTGTAACGTGTCATCTTCATAACTTTCAAGGCAATATTATGCAGCAAAATTACGTGGTTGTAACTTTTCAAGTTGATCAAGATAATCATCCAGAGTAAGATAACCAAGACACGTGGTTAAAGCTATTCAACATCAGTAATATTGGTGTACAGCCGTGGTTTGTAAAAGTTCAAATTACATCAGTAGTGCTTGAAATGGAATTTGACACAGGGGCAGCGATTTAAGCAATTTTTTATGATACCTACAGACAACACTTCTCAAATAACATAATCCAAAATACAAATTTCAGACTACACTCATATATAAATGACGAGTAGCAGCCAAGTGGTACAATAAAAGCAGCGGCTAAGGCTGTTTTGTTTCTGGATTCTCAGTATATACTTGTTAGGTATGAACATTTGCATACTAGCAGTGAAGAGTACTAGTCATGTACTTATTGAAACTATTCAGGACAAATAATCACCTCATGTTAGACTGGTCGCACATTCTGGCATAAATATCAGACACTATGTGACAACAGACAATTTTATGCATGTTGATACAAATACATTATGACAAATTCTATAATTTTTGATAAAGTAAGCAAATAACAGCGAGGCCAAGCGCTGAAACATGGCTTTAGCTGGGAATGAACAAATAATAGGAGCAATAGTGGGTGCGTACCATTAACATGTCACTAACAATGAAGTTATGTTCCATTTGTTTGTTTATAACTGTGTATCACATAATGGAACATTTGTCAAGTTTGTACGGCAGATGTGTTATAGACACATATATTATTACTTACATACACTCAGACATTTTCTCCATTCAAGAAACATATTTATGCTTTGCTCTCATGTTATAGAACAAATCCTGTAGCTAAGTAGTATATCTCAAAAATAAACTGTCCGGTGCTAATGAAATTAACAACTTTCCAGTAGCACTTTTAAGTGTTAACATTTCAATTACAGGCTCCTAGAAATAAGCTTATTATTGTTTCATGTACACAACATAGGTCACGGTTAGAGTGCTGTTAAACACATTCAGCTAAATACATTTAGTAGTCATGTCTGAACAAGTTTAAAAACAGAACTTGCTTTCGCGGTTACACACACAAAGCGGAACTAAATTTATGGAAATTCTAACCTCAAGAAACACTGAACATAAAATGTATGATATTTAATGATAATAGCCTCCAATGTTTATCACTATTGGTCTTTTTAATTCTTATGAAACATACACTTTTAATGTAATGACATAATGGGTGGGTATTAAAACATTCAACCTTAAACTTAAGTTAATTTACCAAGTGCAGGAATTCCGCCAAATTCAGCAATTTTTATTACACTGCTTGCTTACTCGGTGAAGCCAATAGGAGTGTAGCAGAGTAGATAAGTCGTTCAAAACGAGTAATGAAAACTGTTCACTTTGAACGAGAAACAACAGCGATCGGAACTCGCTCGAAGGTAGAGTCCCACATTCTCGTTGGTGTTGTGCAGGAAGGGCGTTATCATCAAAATACAAAATGTTCAGGAGAGCAATAAAACTGCTTCAAAAATAGACAATTAACAATCAAAGATTAAAATTTATACCAAAATACCTTCCATTGGATAGCATTTACTGGAATAATGAAAACATGTAAAATTATCTGCAATAAATTCAAACAATTATAAATAAGTACTTTCATATTGATACTGTCCTCACTGTATGAAAGAGTATCCACAAAATGTTGATAGGTTCAGAACAATGTTGATATAGGCTCTATTGCATTACAATCTTTGTACATGTTTGCACTTTGCTTCATACAGTTTTGTTTAACAAAATACAAAAAAGTTAGCTCAAAAGAGTTAATAAGAGTGTTTATAAAATAACAAAACATTTTACTGAAACATTTCAAAACATGTCAATTTGTCTTTTCTACCAATCATTTCTATTAACATACAAATTCCTATTGTGAAAAATTTTTATCACTCTCTTCCTGGTCACTCTCTGGCAAACAGTCTCGCGCAATTCCTTTCCAAGGAAGCTATTGGTTTTCATTCCAACAACGTTGAGGAATAATTTTATTTCCGCACAGTAGCTTTAGGTCCTTGTATTTTTGTGCTGCAATGGGTATTTTTGCCTTGTAGAGTTGTTTCGGAAGATCGACGTCGTTATGTTTCCGTAGCCTACCCCTCTCCAGTTGAGGTCCAAACACAATGGATTTTGAAGGGGCCTCTTCTTGAAAATAATACTTAACATCAACACTGTCAGAACCCTTACATAATGTAACCTGTCGAATTTCCTTAAACTTTATCTTGTCTACCGAAACATGTTCCTTTCGTTGTGGAGGCAAAAATATCATTTCTGTGGGTTTTCCATTGCTTGAAGTCATTATAATTTATCACGCAGACTGTGTATGGATAGGGCGACATACGAGTAATTTTCAATCCAAGTGAGCCATTCTGAAGGTGCCCACGCTACCCTGTATTTCAGATTTGTTTCAATCGCACTGTGAACAGAATCAACGGCATGTATAAGTGGCCTGGAAGCAAATAGTTTATTGTGATGCACGTAATTGTTGACAATTGTTTCAAAGCGTAGGCAATAATTTCTAAGCACGGCATGATTCTTGTTCTGCCCTGGGCAGCTATCACAATACAATGATAAATTTATAGTGGTTTTCTCAGCATCAACATTACTGATATACATGTATAACAAAGAAACTATTTCATTAGAACCTCTGTTGCCGTCACACTCACCCCACACATAATAGTATACATTCCTTCTATTGTTTTTGTACACAGTTAAGTTGTACACAGAGTATTTGCAACTATAATAAAGTAGCATGTTGTCACCATGTGGGGTGTTCAACACCTTCTGCAGACCGAAAATAATACACGAAAATCCATCAGTTCCACTGGCTTTCTGATCCTTAGCAAAGGGCTCATTAGTTGATAATTTTTCCCTTATGTGTTCGTCAAACATCTCAAGTGAGTAACCCCTACCCATTAGCTTCCCTTCCTCTTTGGCATGACACACTGCACATTTGTCTTTTTTTGGAATATGGATTCCATTGTTGTAGCCTTTCCTCCATGCTTTATTGAAGACACGTGACTTTGTGAAAGGAATTTCTTAGTTTTGCAGTCTTCTTTGTATAACCTGTACACATTTTCGAGGCTTTTAAAATCTGTAGGGATGTACACCTTGGTGGACGAGCTACGCCAGCAGTGCGATGTCACTGCTTGTAAAGTTTCAGTAAATGTGTCAATGCCATCGCACACCTCAGCACTGGTTTTGTTGATAGGCGATTTTCTTCTATGTTGGTCAGGTTTTGCACTGCTGAGTGTGGTTTTATTTTCCCAAGTATAACGAATAGTTTTTTTTCGTATATGTCCAATGTTCTCAACAAAAATTTAAGGCATACAGTAACCCGTGCCCCACTCATTGGAAGTGTGTACACTCTTGTGTTTCTCTGTTGGCATTTATCTTTGGTCCATCTATGTTTATTTTGTACTTGATTAATACAAGACAATAGCCACTATCTTTACTTGTTATGATCAGAAAGTTCCCAATACAGTCGGAACACTTCTTGTCTCTCAAGCTCAGAACATTTCTTTGAACCATCATTATGGCATTTCTTACTGAGGCATGAGTTTGGTTGCAATTTTCCCCACAAACAAACAACCCTTTATCATTTAGATAAAGTTCTCCACTGCTTCTCTGTAATTTACACTTGTCCCTAAGCCATTCAATCGCTTCTTTCCTTTTTCTGCTAGGCAGAAGTTCACTCGAGTCCTAACTTCCACCTGCCGAATTATTTGCATCAACATCAGCATTGTTGTTTACATCACTTGTCAAACCACTTGAGACAGTATTTTCATCCTCTACATTATGATGATGCGCTGCACCTGCAGAGGTGCTGGTGGTGTGTTCGTGTCCCACCTGAGAGCAGGTGGGGAACAGGAACTGATGATGTGCCCGCTGCCATGTTTGGTGTATAGAACGATTGTTGATGGGGATCGTACGGCCGATGGCTTATGGTGACTATGGATACGGTGTCAATATGAGGGAGAGCTGAGTGAATTTGTCCGTTATATTACGTGAAGGTAAAATATTGACTGTGGGCGAAGCTGTCGGCTACTTCGCATGCCTATATTACCACTGAATTTACCCTGCTTGAGGGATGTAGGTCCCGTGAATGCAAAACACACTGAAATACACTTATAAATTTGAAGGCTGCTATTAGGGCGCAGTACCCGATGAACTCAGGAGAGTTTAATGCAATAATACACACCTAATTATGATATGATTGTTTTAATAACCTTAAGGTACAACGGAATGTTACTGCACTTGTTAATGTGTACCTTAGGCAAGTGTACCCGGCACTCTGAACCTGCCGGTGGTCGCTACTGCTGGAAAATAAGGCATGGGCCTTAGATAAATTATGTGGAAAGCGTCCCGTGTGTGAAGTCCTGGAATGTTACGTCAAGATGCAGGGAGACCTCCCCTCGGCCAAATAAAAGTACTAAAAGTTTCTTGAATTACGTTAACTATGGATATGAAGAAAAATTCAGGCTATATTGAATTGCCGAGGGGGGTATGTGGACCCTACCGTCTGCCCTGCCGGATGTCTGGAGTGCTGAAGTCTAACTAACAACATGGCGTTGGTTTCACCGCACGTGCAGCGAATCCGGCACCAAAATGAAAACATGAAAAAAAAAACTGAACTTAGTGAATAACATAAGTGAAATTGATGTTGTACATAATTAAGATTGCTAAACTAAAACACATTGGTGGCATACTCGTGAACGCCGGAGCCCCAGATTGGCTAAGAATGTGATGTTACGAGAATGTCACCACACTTGAAGGGCGATATTAAATAAAATGATGCCTCAGGGGGCTGATTCTCGATAGATGATTACATGTACACTCTTATAATTAACATTTTAGAATCACGTGTTATTATGCAAATAATTTCAGGAATGTGTAGGGATGTGACGACACACGGATTTCGTAACTAAGGGCGGAGCTACACCCTGTTTGTTATGGAATGTTGTAGACTCTCTATGCTGGAGTTATAGTGAGTTATGGTGTAACCACCATTAATTATGCTTAAAAATTCTCCTATCAATTAATGCTGCTAGGGAACCACTCACCACTTCACACTTCCTGCGGGAATTTGATTCCCCGTCTTTTGAAACCACATACTTTCTGACTTCCTGTTTAAATCAGGATTGTCTTGAGAACTTTTTTTCGAGACATCGCGGATTTGAAGTGTTTTACAACAATCCTACACCTTCTGAGATAAACTGTGTAGCAGCTCACTCCTTGCTGGCTGACTACTTTGTGTGGCCGACTCCATTTGGCCGCAAATCCTACGTAAAAACTAAAAACCCCGCTGCACAGCTGACTGTGGGTGAGTTCTTCCATAGACCAGCTGGTCGGGCTGTAGACAGGGTGGCCGCCTGGTAGTATTCGGCGCCCACTGAAAGACATAGCTGCGCTGGATCTCCCCATGCTTCTCGACTCTCCTCCTCTTCCTCCATCCCGTTGTTCTCTCTCACCCCGCCTGCGAACTCCCCGGGGAGATGGAGGTTATCGTCTTGTCGCAGCTTGGCCTGTGTTTTCTCTGTCACTTCGTTTGTACGTGTCCTCAGCATAAAGAGGGTGGTGGTCAAGTGCTCAGCACACGAGGCATGATTTTCCACCACATGCAATCACAACTGTGTTTTGACGACCAGGTTGTGTCTCTCTGTTGGGTTTGTGCAGGGGTGATAAATAGCCGTGGTGTGGTGTATTTTCCTTGTGCAGAGGCCACGCCATACATTAATGGTGAATGGTGTACCGTTGTCACTGAGCATGGTACTGGGATACCCCCAGCATGTGAAGAACTCATTCTCCACTATTTTACCGATGCCACGTGCTCGTGCGCCAGAGATGGGGTAGGCTTCGACCCACCTGGAGAACATATCTGTTACGACCAAGATGAATCTCTTCTCTAGCTCATATGTCTCATGCGGCTGTTGTGGTTCCCCCCCCCCCCATTCCCATGACGGTTCTCAAAGCGTTTTCATGTAACGCAGTGCCACACAAAAGCTCTCACTGGCAGTCCCTGCTAGTAAAAGTACTTTAAAGTATTACCCTTTGTTTGAGCCATACCTGGGTGTCCGGAAATGTTATTGGTGTGCACGTAACGTGACACTGAATCATGGGAAGCTGTGGGTAAGTACATTCTCTACATGTCGCTGTATGTATTCGCACATGATTCGACACTCATTCACCACTCACTATTTCTCTATATTCTGCTCTCCACACTCTTCCTTCCACTTGCTTTTGATGAGACAGTTCCTCTGTTCTCGTGCGACTGCTTCTCTGAGTATGTCCAGGGTTGGCACGGTTAGTGACACAAACAGATATTCGCACTGCACAGACGCTCCGGCTGGCGTGCTTACCTGTGACACAGGCACTCCCACACTCTGTACCGTTCTTTTGCCTTCGTCCCTTCTGAAGAGGATTCTTCATGTGGTTATTTCGACTACGGTATTTTGTTTGGTCAGCCAGGGTGTTCCGATAATAGCTTCCTCCCTTATCTTGACGGATATGAAGTAACTGTTACCATTTACACACCACGTAAGCATACAATAATACATGCTTCCCCTTTCATTTTTCCCATATGTTCGCATGTTGCCAGTTGAACGGTTCTGTTGAAAGGGTTTATTTTGTCACTGTTGACGAAGCTGCTGCTTACAAAGTTGTGGGATGCAGCAGTGTCTATCAGTGATATGCAAGGATGATCGTTAACAGTTATTTATATAAGGATGAAGCTAGTCATATCACTATTGATTTTAGCAAGTAGGACTTGTTGTGGAGTCGGGTCAGTGGAACAAGTTTTTGTCCAGGGTTGAGTGACATCTGGCCGCTCGACCTCGACCACTCATTTTCTGGTGGTGGCATACCTCATCCAGCAGCGGGCGGTGCTCCAGCTCGTTGCAGGCAATGGTTGTCAAAGTGCGACCCATCACACCAATGGCATTGATGCGCAATATGCCGCACCTCTATTTGGGGGCATGAATGCTGTGCCTCATTACAGTGTGTTGTAGGCGACGTGGCTGTCACTTTCTGCCCCGATCTTGTTGACATGTTGTGTCCACTGGCCCCTCTTTCATTTTCCTCCTGATTATTCAGCGGTCTCGAGTGTTCATTTTTCCAGCACGGATGCTCGTGGTCGCAGTTGCGCAGTGGCTCGGCGTATATAATTGTACCCAGGAGCATGATGGTCTACAGAAATTCTTGTTCAGTTAAGTGGATGACGGGTGCAAGTGCCACTCTGTATTCTGGGTGTGCTGTTCTCGCCACGACTTCTAACACTTCTTGCGCGATCAGTTCTGGATGGTATATTTCGATGGTATATTTCGATGGTTGGATTAAGTGAGACAGTTTGAGATTGTGTTTACTGCATTTCATGAGACAGAACTTTCTAAATCTACCAAAGTGATCGAGACAATGACAAGATCGTTACATGAAAAGTTTCCACGCCTCTCTCGTGAACTGTTCTACACTGATACGCATTACTCGCCGAAGGTACAGCCTAATATATAAGGTGTCGCTAATACCACCATAATCTCAAGTACTCTGCGAATTTCCTGTCGCGAATGTAGGTGTTTATACAGACCCATTTTCCGCTGTGTGAACTCTTCAATGCCTTCTCTGTCATGCCGTTATTCATGGTAGAGCCTGGCTTGCAACTGTATGGCATCACCATCTGTATCAAACCTACCCAGAAAGCGTTCACAGCATTCCTCCCAGGTGACTCGGTAATCACGGTCTAAATTCCACCATGTGACAGTGGTTGCTCTTAGTTGGTTGGCAGTGACCTCGGTCCAATCGCCCCTATGTATGCGATATCGGTGAAGTTTCTCATCGCATACCGCTAGAAAAGTACCAGGGTCTTCGGAATTGTCTCCCGCAAAAGTTGGCAACAATACATTTCTATCGGTTCCTGTCAAACCCTGTGGCATGTATGTAACGACTACTGGCAACAGTGTGGACATTATATCTGGTGTTGTTGGTGGTGCGATCTCAGCACAATTCGTCTTACGGCACTCGACAAAGTTTATGACACCATCGCGGAAGGTTACATACTCATCAGGTGCTATGTACCACAAATGTAAGTCCTGTTTGCCTTGCAGGCTCTGTGTCCACTTCGTTCCCGCCCGTCACATCCAGTGTGTGCTCACAGGCATGGTTCTGATGGTGTGGATACAGTGTCGGACGTGCATTGGAATAACGGTTGATTCCACAAGTTCTCTTCATAAAGATTTATCTCACATACCTTTCCACAATGCACGCATTGGTAGATCGGCATGTCCAGATAGTTCGCACTCACAATTGCGGGTGATGCGGGTGTCGCGGTTGCCGAAGAGGAAGTCCTGAGGCCTTCTCGCGGATGATCAGCTGTGATGTCTTCCATTCTCTCGCGGTTGATGCGATGCGGATGAACACACTGCTCCCACTTGGAAACACCAATTGACATCATTGTCTGTGACACGAGACGAATGGTAACACAATAAACTTACTTTAGGTGGGTGCCAGCTGTGTTTCCCAGTCACCGCAATGTTCAGACTCAGGGTTCACAGGGATGCTGTGGGTTCTGTGTGTCCGTCTCACCCAAGCAAATTTACAAAACACTTTGCATTACTAAACAACTTTACTAAACTTGGGCAATTGCAGAGTTGGGTAAGAAGATGCTGCCACTACAAAGGAAAGACTTAGAGCACTGTGGCTTTGCTTTTATTTTATTAACCATACATGATCGTGCCAACATTACTTCTTATGATAAATGGGACGTAGCTAGCTAACTCCATTCGAGTGATCCCCAGCCCTGCAATTAATCCAGCACACACCTAGATGGATGACTTATCTGTGGTGTTAGAAATCACAATCACCACAAGCGAAGGGGTCGACAGCTCCTAAGGTGGATTGATGAAATTCCCTAAAGATAGGGCGCAGAGAATAATTAAATGAAACAAAATGAACAAATTTCACACACATGTGTGATTATTTCGCATCACTAACACGGACTCATCATCGAGGCACGTCTTGCCGCACGTGGTTAGTGAGGTGACAGCCTATACACATAGCCGGCTAGGACGGAAATAATATCACCATACCTTTTACATAAATTAAATAAATGCTCTTGAAATATGATGGGACATTACATGAGTGGTCATAATAAACATCCAGATACATGAAAGCAAACTTAAATAGTGCAGATGCTGCTGGATATACTCCGTAGCGGATCATGTGGTGAAGATGAATTTTCAGTCTTCCTCCATACTAACGGCAAATTCTGTCCAGATAAATTATTATTTATGTTGGGGAAAGTTATCCTTTTGCAGATTGAATTGATTTTGAACTAATAACATGTTGCATGGCAAGAAAACCAAACATTTAATTGATCGCGTGGTCAAACATACAAATCATCAGTTTCGTAAAAATTACACGAAACCCTGAATAAGAATACATAGGACCCTAAGATAAATTACAGCACACGTGATTTTACACTAATAATTCCTCAGAGCGCATGTATGGCGTGGACATTAAATGGGTGACCACTTACGACCACTTGGTCGTAAGTGATGTGGCCATAAAACTATTAAACATAATAATTACTCTGAAATATATACATGAAAATAAATCTCTTAAAATTCCACACAGCAATGATATAGAAATTATGATGAAATGCCTCTAGCATATGACGTGAGCGGAGCGCTCCTGTGTGCTCTCCTGACAATTTGTGCCGCTGCAGTCACCTATCACATTAGTGCATGCCAGGGGCGAGTCGAACAGCCCGGAGTACGTTGGTGCCACCCGCCGGGAACAGAAAGTAACTTTCCCAGTTACCCAAATCGCGTAACTCCAAATCGGCTGTTTAATCTGTTTTTCACAAGAGGCAACTCTTGCGGGCAATGAGTTAGCAGTCTGGCATTGCGTTCCTGTGAAGCCACAGTTGTCTGATGATAGCTCTATTGGAGGGAATGTGGGGGCTGCATGTACAACAGCTTAACACATGTCTCCAGTTTGGCGTGTGTCGGCGGGCCTGTAGGCCGAAGTATGAGTGCAGCAATGATTTGAATGTGTATCTAAAGGCTTGCTTAGATATCCCATTTATTGTGTCAAGACGCCACCCATGTGGTCACACATTTTAGTATGAATTCCTTTGTAGGCATGCAGAATGAAGCTGCACTTAGCTTGCTTTAGCATTCAGCTGCATCGCATAGATGAATCCCATAAGTGTGACATCACACAAAACGAGAGATCACAGGACGTTCCTTTATGCAACCAACATCCTGTGAACGGCAAAATGCAGTACTCTGGCCAATACCAGATTTGGGGTGGCGTTTTTAAGGTAATTAATGTACAGGGTTTTAATTAATAATTATATTTCATTTTTCACGCTATGTTCATCCCACATATTAATGTTTGTATATAATATTCATAAGGGCGGTGGTATTCCCATGAAGTCATTAGAAAACCTGTTAATTTAGCATTTAGAGCCATGGGAATGTCTCCAATATGTTTAATGTAGTAAACTAGAATTAAGAGGGCTGTGGAAATGTTTTTTAACCTGTGTGTGTTAAATAAGGGCCAAATCATAATGAGCTTGCACAAATCTGACTGCACCCTCAAATTCCACCCGCGCGAAACTGAGCGTCTTCAGTGCTGCCCCTCAGTAACATAACTTTTGGGCGCAAACCATTTAAGTTAACCATAATGTAAATTCCTGAACATTTCATTATTATTCTAATACCAAGAGGCTGACTGACAGTAATGTTACCGTAGAACTTAAGTGCAAAATATGCACATAGTGGAAAGCACCATCGACTATCGGCAGGCCACAGTGCGGAGTCCACGTAAACTAGCATAGTAGAATACAGGTCAGTGTTGTATTCAGATAAAAGTGTGTGCGATTGATCTCTCTACTTTTTATTGTTTTTACCCAAGGTAAGTTAGGGCACGGTGTCCTTAAGGCCGAAGTTTAATCGCCTGCCCTCGATAAGCAGAGTACTGGCTTGCATGACCTCTCATCAGGACTGCCACCTCCTCGCCCCTCGCCATTGTCCAGAGTGCGGCAACAGCAGCAAAGCAGCCGAAGCATGAGCAAGAGCAGCAGCAGGAGCATTAGAGAGAACAGCGAACAGCAGTAGGAGCATGGGAAAGAGCATCGGGAGGATCATCAGCAGGAGCAGCAGCAGTAGCATTTAGATGAGTCATTGGCAGGGAGAGTATCGACCCCTCCATGATGATCCAAGCATCTTCGGCGCTTGATTAGCATGGCATGCGTGGGTTGAGGTGGGAGCAAACCTCCTATACAAAAATATACGGCAAAGGAACACCAACACAAGAATCATCAGATGGAGCCTAGCTACAGAGTTGAATACAGCACATAGCGACACGAGCCATACAACTTACGGTCTCGCCGACTCCTGAAAGCACCAACAGCCTGCTGTACCTGACAGCGTAGTGGAGCTCTGAGATACTGTGGGGTCCAAAAGGCCACCATAGAGTGGGGCATTTGACTTGAGTCGAGTGCTTCCGTGTGCTCTTATGACCATTTGTGCTGCTACTGTCAACTGTCGCATTAGTGCAGGCTAGGGGCGAGTCGAACAGCCTGGAGTACATTGGTGCAGGCCACCTGGAACAGCGAGTAACTTTCGCAGTGACCCAAATCGCATAACTACAAACGGGCAGTTTAACCTGTTTTTCACAAGAGGTAACTCTTGCAGGCAATGAGTTAGTGATCTAGCATTGCTCCACTGTGAAGCCACGGACGCCAGAAAATAATTATATTGGAGGGAACATGGGGTCTGCCTGTACAACAGCTTACCACATTTCTCCAGTTTCGCTGCAACCAGTGCAGCAAAACAACTTCATGCTGCCCCCTCGCCAACTACTGAGGGTGGAGAGAACAGAGATAGAAGTGACGTGGGATCAACAACATCAACAATAGCATGTGCCACTGCTTACACTGTCATGCCTGCTAACTGACACAATGCACGTGGGGGTGCAGCGACTGGCCACACATCCTGCTTGTTCCACGCTGTTACACCAAACCGTACCAGCCTGGTAACCATAACCATTGAAAACAACCAAGTTTTGGTATGAAAATTGATGTAGGAGGACAGCCCATTCACCAACCATGCCAGCGGGATTTCAATCCCTTCTGGGATACACCAGCTGCTTGAACGAGGACCCCCTCAGATTTTCTCCACAACTGAAAAAATAGGCTGATGATAAATTAAGTCGACCTGGAAGATTGGCCGAATTTTATCGGCGAGTTCTTCGGAGGAGACACTCGACTGTGGTGGCGAGGCGTGAACCACTATGGACTCATGTGGGCCGAATTTAGTCAATCATTTTTGAGCCGATTCGCCAATACATTTGACTCTCTGTGCACATGGAACTGAATGGTGATGGAGGAACAAAAAGAGGAGATGTTGTACAATTTCGAGATACAAAATATCAGCACCACCAGAATGCACCATTCAGAACTGAGCACGCAGGAAGTTTTAGAAAATGTGGTGAGCTCAGCACACTCAGAATACAGAGCGACACTCGCACCTGTCATCCATTCTACTGAATGAGAATTTCTGCAGACCGCCATGCTCCTGGGTACCAGTATCAATGCCGAGTCGCTGCACAACCGGGAACGTGAGCAACCGCATCAGGAAAATAAACATTTGAGACCGCGGAATAGTCGGGAGGAAAATGGAAGAGGGACCAGTGGTCAAAACGTGTTAACAAGATCGGAGCAGGAAGTGACAGCCACATCGCCTATAACACATGGTAATGGGGCATAGCAGCCACACCTCCAAATGGAGCAGCGGCATCTTGCATGGCCATGCCACTGTTGTGATGGGCCACACTTTTGACAACCATTCCCCGCAACGAGCTGGAGCACTGCCCGCTACTGGACAAGGTATGCCACCAACAGAAAACGAAAGGTCCGGGTAGAGCGGCCAGACGTTATTCAACCCCGGGCAAATACTTTTTCCACTGACCCGACTCAACAACAAGTTCTAATTGCTCAAATCAGTAGTTATAGAACTAGCTTCATCTGTATATCAATAACTATATACGATCATCCTTACAGAGCACTGAAAGACACTGCAGTGTCCCATAACATTGCAAGCAGCAGCTTCGTCGACAGTGACAAAATCAACCCTGTCAACAGAACTGTTCAACTGGCATCATGCCAACGTATGGAAAAAATCAAAGGCGAAGCTAGTAATATTGTACGCATACATGATGTGAAAACGGTGGCAGTAACCTTCGTATCCGACGATATACGGGAGAAAGCTATTCTCGGAATACCCTGGCTGACCGAGAAAATTACTGTAGTCGAAACCACCACATGAAGAATACACTTTGGAAGATACAAAGACAGAAAAACGGTATACAGTGTGGGAGTGCCTGTGTTACAGGTAAACATGCAGGCCGGCTTGCAGTGCACAAATCTGTCAGTGTTGCCAACCTCACACACTTACAGAAGAAGTCGTACAAGAACAGAGGAACTGCCCCACCACAAGCAAGTGGAAGGAAGAGTGTGGACTGCAGAATGTAGAGAAATGGCGAGTGGTGAATGACTGTGTCGAATCACATGCGAGCGCTGTCAGCAATGTGTGGAGAATGTACATGCTCGCAACTTCCTGCAGTTCAATGTTACGTTACACACACGCCAATCACATTTCCAGAAACCTGGACGTGGCTCAAACAAAGGGTAATATTTTGAAGAACTTTTACTGCCCGGTACTATCAGTAAACTTTATAACTTTTGTGTGACAGTGCATTACCTGCAGCCATTTTAAGAGCAGACATGAGGATGGTGAGCAACAACAACAGCCACATGAGCCATTTGAAACAGTTTCATTGGTCTTGATGGGCCCTTACCCCAAGACACCGACAGGGAAGAGATTCATCTTAGTCGTAATGGATCTGTTCTCGAGGTGGGTCGAAGCCTACCCTATCTCTAGCACACGAGCATGTGCCATCGATCAAATACTGGAGGATGAGTTCTTCACATGCTGGGGGTATCTGTGTACCGTACTAAGTAACAATGGTATTAAATTCGCTGGTCGTGTATGGTGCGACCTCTGCACAAGATGGGGCATAGAACAGTACACCACTGCTATTTGTCACTGCTGCACAAACCCAACAGAGAGATGAAACCAGGACTTCGATACACAGTTGCGATTGCACGTGGGCTGAGAACTTGCCCGCCACCCTCTTCATGCTGAGGACACGTACAAACGAAGTGACAGAGAAAACACCGGCCCAGCTGCTTCAAGACATAATCTCCCCCTTCCCGGGGAATTCGCCAGTGGGGTGATAGAGAACAATGGGACAGAGGAATAATGGAAGAGTAGAGAAGAATGGAGAGAGAGAGGCGAAAGAAGCGCTCGAGAGCCAGCACCGCTATGTCTTGAAGTGGGTGCCGGACACTTCCCACCCGCCACCCTGTCTACAGCTCGGCCGGCTGGTCTATGCGAGGATTCACCTGCAGTCAGCTGGGCAGATGGGTTTTTACACAGGATTTTTGGCCAAAAGGAGTAAGCCACACGTAATCATCAGCCGGCAAGGAGTGAGCTTCTACAGGCAGCCTCAGCATGTGTCGTATGGCATCTTCCACTGGGACGTACTCAGACTTGCTGATGCTGGGCGCCGAAATGCCACTTCCAGATGCGGTGGCATATATTAGTGAGGAGACAATATCTCGATATGTTATGCCTGCATCAGGAAATTTAATGCGTTCTGGAATTCCTGAAATACCTGCATATGCGACATCTGGCGCTGAAATGCCCACACAGGATCCAGTCAGGGAAACACAAGGAAATAACATGGAAAAAGGTGGCGAACTGTCAATGGATATTTCCTTTCCCATCCTGCTAGACACACCACAATGGCCGCCTGGGACCGTGACCCTTCCGCAGATGAGGGACCCAACCGGTGGCATCGTGACACGGAGGAGACGCTAGCAGTTATCAACACAGATACCAGCAATGTTCGTGTTAGGGAATGCTCGCAAACGTAACTTACGTCATCCACGGCGAACTGAAAATGATGACAGTGAAAGCAGCGAGAGTGGCGGCAATGAGTCGAGGAAAGAGGCAATGTCTCCCCCCCCCCCGGCTGATCGAAGAGGCCACATTTTAACTGGCGTGTGTGTGCACACAGCCTGCTGGTGTCAGGATACACCCACAGCAGGCATCATAACACGGCTGGCCATGTGGGAGCAACAGTACCACATTCCAAGAAGAGTGCGACAGGGCAGCCACTACAATCTGTGGACACAGCATGGTTTCGGCCCACTACTCACATACTGTAGTTGAGCAAGAACCTTCAAGCGATGAGGAAACATTCTCCAGAGGAGGAGAAAACCGCCAAGCCATCTCATCGCCACCGTCTACATGTGAGTGCAGCTAGTGTGACATGTGCGCGATCTAGTGTGGATCGAATAGGGTGTACTGTGTATATGTACTTAGTATTTGTATTTTTATTTATCTCGGGGCCCTTTTGTGTTTTGCTTTGTTTTATTGTATCTACCAGTGTTAAAAGCGTAGAAGTAATTTTGTGTATAATTTCATGCCCATTTTTCAAGTTTAATATAATTGTTTACATCATGTGACCACCTGGTCTCGGACATGTCGCACTGTTTGCACTAGTGCGACGTATACGGAACACGTGTTACTGTGTGTCAATCTCAATATCGCCTGTGCGATTCAATGTTAAGTGTTTATTATTTTTAGGGTTTTTATTATTGTGTTTATGTTTGTTTTGAATTGATTTGTTTAAGTACATTGACGTGCGCAACTGGTGCAGATGTAGATAAACTGTGCAGTCACGTGTGATACACAACGCACATGAGATTTTACTTCATATTTTTCCGACTTGTTTTGTTAACTGCGCTGAATTGTGTTTCTTTAATTTTATATATTTGCAAACTGAACAGTACCAACGACAGTACAATACTGCACAAAGCCAGTATTTACGTTACATCGATTGCAAACCATTAATCCCTGTGACGTAACATATTGGCCACATGCCAAAAAGCAGCCTAATGTTTATAATTGTTCTTTTTATGTAAAATTTGCCATGTAGAATATTTTGATTGTGTTGAGTATAATAAATAAATATTGTGTGTATGAATACAAGGAAATCCTGGCACGAGCTGGGCCATGAATGGGAGAACCGTAAGGCACCAGAGTGAGGTTTAATATTCAATTCTGTCTTATAGTGTTATGTTTTATGTGTATCTTATTAATCTAGGGCCATGTTCATTCACTTCATCTCATTTAAATATTGTGTTAGAGTAATTTGTTGATCTAGTGACATGGTGGCGGGAGTTGGCCCCAGAGAGCAGGCAGCCCACCGCCAAGTTAAGGAGTAGAGCTATGGCTGCCACGTGGGGGAAACTTCAGACAAAACAGCCCATGGTGTTGTCGGGCGGAATTTTCGATGAAACAGCACCTTAATATTTGTTGATAGAGGGACTCGTATAAGCAATCTCCAGGCATACACAAAAAGTGTCAGCCTGAGCAGCTGCGATCCAAGGAAGCTACAAAAGCTGCTGCACAATTTCATTCAAATGGGGCGGTCTGCTGTGTTGGTGTCGTCCACACACCGGCCGGTATACCAGAGAATATTTCCAACAAGCTGTCGCTATTATTTCGGAACATAATAAACGTGCTTTCATTTTAGCAAACTATTCATTTACACATGAACTTTATGATCAAGACGTGATTTACGGAACTCCGTACTGCAAAGTATGAACACACAAATTACTGTAGATTTCGCTGAGGCTTTTCGGCATTCAACTTAAAGCAACTTATTTTCAACTCAGATGCAGACATCTCTAGCACCATTTATACATTTAACACTGCCGAAGCCTCTTCCCAAAATAGGCAAACTTCACTGTTACCTTCCGTTCGATTGTGCTCAGCAAACACACAGCTGACATCGCGAGCACACTTCCCGTGCCTCCATAAAGCTAGACAGCTAGCGATCTTATGCAAGGAACATGCCATTACCCATGTGCCACTAGCGACGACCACGGCAACTGCACACACAATATCAAAGAGCTTCAGTAGCTTAGCACAGATGTACGGCAAATAAATTACCGTCCAAATATTATAATACAACTCAGCTGAGAAATAAAAACCAAATAAAATGTGTGATCACAATTAAAATATAAATGCATAATAAAAGTACATTTATGTAATCCACAATATTAATAACCAGGTTAAAAATACACATTAAAAGCAAAGAGTATAGTGCGAGATCCATATCGCACACACAGGGCTACCAACTTTAGAGAAAAGCCACTAAAACAAACCAGTGACGACCCAGTAACCACAGTGCAGCCGACCACCATTGGCAGCTATCCTTCCCCTGTGCTGCATCACTCCTCATGCAGGTTGTAGAAAAATGTTACACATGCTACATGGCGAATTATTAAGGCTACCCACACGCCTATGCTACTTCACAATATCCTGTAAGCACTTGCAAATATACTCAGCTGGAAAGTTCAATACAAACGTGCGATTTGGGTGGATAATTATAAAGGCCCATACCCTGACATGCCTTGTGGCTTACCTCAATTAATAACACTCGTTTAAACGTAGTGATGTTTATTAGGCCATTGATTACATTTCATCAAGGGAAAACACTTTACACTGCAAAGCCGGACAATAACTGGTCGGCAGCGGTAACACTGTGAAAAATTGTGCGGCTGTCCATGCATGACTTTTAGTGCAAATAAAGCTTCTCCAGACGATGCAAACCTGGGGAAGGTTAGAGGCGGTGTTTAGGGCAGCTTGCCAAAAAGTTATTGTTAATTTTAAAGTCTACTACGGTGAAAATGACTGGTGCTAGAAGTAAATGCTGCCCGGGCGCAGAACCAGCGGTATACGTGACCTGCCTCTCGAAGTCCTTGGGGTCTACTGCAATTCCAACATGGCACACCTGCCAGGGTTACCACCGAAGGGCGGCATGTGAAACTACTTTCGTCACATGGCACTCTGCACTCAAACTCTTACTCTTGCTACAATTGCTATAACATGATTAAAAAAACTCCCTTAAATAATAAACAACAAATATATTCTGTAGAACTAATGAAATGTCGGGGGGATGATGATATGTGGTAATGATACACTAAAAACACATAGCAAATTTTCTGATAAAGGAACTGTAGGGAATTACAATGGGGATTGCAGATGTCCCTTCACTTGCACGTGACCTCTCATCATCACCCTTGCCTTGTTAAGTCCTTGTGTGGAAATTAATATGTGACGGCACTATTTCCTCTGATATACACATGTGTGCACACATGGCCACATGGCCACCGTCCTTGTTCTGCGGTGGGTAACACCACCTGTATCACACTGCACTGCACTGCCCCTCCATTGTGTTGATTACCGATGCGCTACTGCACGTAAAGTGCGGCTGTCTGCTGCAGTTGCTGTGGGAAGCAGGCAAACAGTCTAAGGGATGGGGAAGCTCGGCTCACGTCAGGTGGTTTCAGCATGCTTTGGATGGTCCCATTCCCTAATGTGACGGAAGGCTTGGTGAAGGGAAAACACATGGCAAATAGGGTCTATGCAATATTGACTGATCACAAACTGGAAAATTGAAATATTATAATGTGTATGCTCATAATTACATTATTGTGTATTCAGGAAATTAACACTACCCAAATGACAATTCACCGATATCTCCCTAACTATTCTCTGTTTCCTCCGAGGGTGAACATCCTGTATTGTTACAATCATAGCATATATCAATGCATTATTTAATTCAATTGATCAACAAATGTGTTTCAGCCAGTGCTACCTAAGCACACTCTAGCTGTAGCAGAATTAGGATGTTATCCATCTCTTCAATTCAGCCATTTCCACAGTGGATGCATGTACAAAGGGACTTAGGGATGCGAGAGCAATGGACACATCCACTTAATTAGGAAACAGCCATTTTTTAGCATACAACTTGGAAATATGCTGCAGACATCTACAAAATGCTCAGAATTTTATTCATAATTGAAGCACATTTGTTAATCTGACGATCATTTACACATAACAACAGAATGACATTTTGTAAATCTTAAGCCTAGGCTACAATCACTGTAGCATTCCTGTAACAAAATAACAATGCCATTACAGTGGAAGTATGAAAATGTACTGCCTACAACCACAGTGAGAAAACTTTTACACGGCCAATGAGAAACGAGTTTTAAAAAAAAGGCTGTACATGTATCGAAGATATATTCAAATAATGTGTTGCTTAACCTGATATTTATTTTCGTTTATCTACTTGTGATGAAAAATGTTTTGCGAGAGTGCTGTTTTGGGATAGTTGTGATATACATATTAATTATTGCATTGACTAAGTATTTAAATAAACAGAAATTGGAATCATACCACAAAGTTAATTTAATAACAATGTCCTTGTTACAAGCTTGCACTGGACTGACACTCTTAGTTATAAATGTTGTCTTGAGATTGGCCGACATAGAACTCGATGTAAGATAATTGAAAATTATCAATCCTCGTTACGTCGCTGTCGCGAGCAGGCCGCCATCTTATGTACTGGGAATCCGAACAGTGCTAGTATACACATAATGATATCACTTCCGGACTAGTACGTACAAGTATGCATTTTTTGGGAATCCAGAAACATGGGTGTTTTCTGGATTCTCAAAAAATTGATACTTGTACATATGGCAGCACATGCAACAAACTAATATTATTTGTTGTGCATAATAGTGGACCTGCTTTACAAGGCAGGAACTAGTATCGAGTCCTAAAGCTTCCAAAACAGGTTTTCCTAATGCATCAAGATATTTCTTGTGTTGTGACAATAGTGACAAGAGGTTGTGACAACGCTTAAGTGCGCTGGTGTTCTGCCATTCACACTAAAACGAATAGTGCTCGCTGTAGATTAAACTTTAAACATCCAAAGAGTCGTCTGTATAGAAACTAATAAAGGTCGACTTGGCAAAGAATGCCGCGAACAGCTGGATTAAAAGTCAACTGTCCATAATTGGGCACAATGTGACCAACTTATTTCTATAAGAACCTCTCACATGGCTACGCTTAAATTAATAATTCTTATCTAATATAGGAATTGTTTTTGAATCAGAGGTGCCCACCTGAAACCTACAATGTAATGGCAAGAAAAGGTATTTTTTATTAAAATAAATTAGAAAAACAGAGCAAATAAATTGTTAAGCTGGGTTTTGGTAGATTGGTACATTCTTCTCAGATCTTTGATAAGTGCATTTCATGCACCTCGCCAAATATAACTTACTCGGGAAAGCAGTGTAGGATGTAGCACACCATAAAGATATCATTCAACCAACTGCACCTCTGAAGCTAGCACTAAGCTAAGTGTTGAGATATACCACTACACTTTATGCATAACGCCTCTGCAACAATGATATTACTACGTAGCCTCACCATTAAGCAAGCCTATCCACCTGATTCCAACGGAATTTTCATTGTTGCTACGCATGATGAGACCCAAGATTGTACTGTTTGCACGGCTCAAAAATGGACATTTGAGATCATGATTGTATTATTCACCAGCTGTGAGGCAATGCATCCAAGGTACCGAGTTGACACCTAGCTGGGATCGGCAAGTGGAAGCCCAATTACGGGTAAGTTGATTTTGTGCTAATGGGTTTGACACAGGGCCACGAGTACAAACAGTAATTATTTTATGTGCGCCCCATGGTCCAGCCTAAGATGACATCAAGTGGCTCCCCTCTGTATGGCTTTTCATGAACACCCATACCAGAACCTCATGTTCCCAGCAAATTTCCGATCATTTCCCGACCAAGTAATCCTATGCAAATTTCATGTAATGTCTTGTGAGCTGCGTGTGACCATGTGTGCCCACATGTGCTAGCTCCTTTGAGCCTTTGGCCCCATATTTTTGCTACTGGTGAATTTTCATAGTATTTGTTGCACCATTTCAGCCAGCGCGCAGAGATAGCAGACATAGGAACTACAGAAAATGACAAAAAATAAGTTTTGGCACCCAATCGCTACTGTCACCAAGGAACCAGCAAAGTCCACCAACTTGGGCCCTCACAACATCTGTGCCATCAGTACCACCACCATATTGGACGAGTCCAGCGTTGAGGGGAATGTGCCACCTGCCACTGCCCCTTCCATCCGCACCATGCCATGCCAGCAGGACCACCCCTCCTGTGTCATGCGCGCGGGTGACAGCCGCAAGCCAAGAAGCCGTGAGGCCCGGCGGATATGTTTTGAGGTACTTATGTTAGAGGTATGTTTGAGGCATATTTGAGGCATGTATGAGTTATATTTTGAGGTCAATTTGTATGGCTTGGTGATTTGGTTGGTATTGTGGGATAGTATGGCTGGCTGGTATGGTCGGTATGTTGGAATTGCTGATTCGAATGTTTCACTTTTATGGATGGTTCGTATTGATGGTTTGTATGGGTACTCTTGCCCATTGATATATCAGTCTTGAGTGGAGTCAGTCATTGGTCAGTATGGTTGCCCTGGATAGCTGGTACTGTCGACTGGTGTGTCCACCTCATAATGGGTCAGTTTGTATGGTTGGTTTGCTGGTTTACCTGGTCGGCTGGTATGCTCCTTTGATATGGTCAGTTGTTGAAAAGATTTTTTCGATTGTTTTGCGAATATTTGAGGATATTTTGCGAATGTTTACGAAATAGTTGTCTTGTATGGATAGTTTGTATTGTCTGTTCGTATGGGTGGGTGTCTTGGTAGGTTTGTATAGGATGGTTTTGCCCATTTATAGTTAAGCCTTGGGCGGAGTCAGTTGTTGGCCAGTATGGTTGATCGGTATATAGGCTGGTCTGTTTGGTTGGTCGTTTGGTTAGTGTGTGATTGGTCGGTCTATTTGGATGGTTGTCCTGGTAAACTGGTAATTGCGCCGTTGGTATGGTCAGCTGTGGGTGAGATATATTGCGAAGGTTTTTGCGAAGATCTGCGAAGTGGTTGGACTATATGGATTGTCTATATGGTTCGTTCTTATAACTAGGTGGCTTGGTTGGTATGATCGGATAGTGTAACTGGTTGGTATGGTGTTTTCGTATGGTTGGTTCATATGGTCGGTTTGTACGTTTGAATTTTAAGGTTTGTTCGTATGTATGGTTCATATTCCAAGTTTCAAGGCCCTAGCCCTAACGGTATGTGAATGATATCGTCGACAACATAAGCAGTCAAGCTGGAGTCAGCGATGGTACATCCAAAGACGGAGGTAGGATGTGTGCTGGTAGCAGACACACCATTAAGCAAATGTTTCGTCATGATCCATATTCTCCAATACATCACTGTTTTAAGATTGTACTTAAAATTTGAGAAGATATTTACTTTAGTACGCCAATATATGTGTAACAGCAAGTACGTTTGATTATGTCCTGAAAAATTTGAGGGAAGAGATAAATACAAAATAACTTACAAGATGGAATGCTGGAAAGTGAGGAAAGAGAGAGCGATCTGTTAACTCTCACATTAGACAAAGAACTGTGATGTGATGTTTGGCTTCATTAATTATGAGCAGAGGACGAGATATTATGTGACCAACAATGAATCACAAGCGAACAATGTGACATTATTGTTAAATTGCTAGTAGATCTAGAGGTTTGTAATTGGAGTGGGGGAGGGGATTGAATGTATTGTGTAAATGGTGGAAGGACTCTGAGGGGGTTGGAAGGGGTAGTTGGGTGGGTGAGGGATTGCTAGATAGCCAGTGGGATATAGTTGTATGGTGGAGGCTTGCCGACTAAATGACTGATGTCAATGGTGGTTTGATCAGTCATCTGCTCGTCGTTGTGCCAGGGAATGGCTGTACGCAGCCATCTTTACGAGACTCGAACCATCAGGTCACACATATCCAACGTGTTGTTTTAAGGTCAATTATGTAATTTTTCCCTAATTATTTTTCAAATTTTTTCTCGATTTTTGGAATTCAAGGTTGCAGGGGGCAAGGTCTAGGTACCCAATCCAACATGGTTGATGAAGTCAATTACATAGTTTTTTTCCCCTCAATATTACTTTTTTTTTTTTTTTTTTTTTTAATTTTTGACTGTTTTTCAAGTTCGAGGGCATTGGAATCAAGATCAAGGCCATATACATCCATCATGATGGCTTGGGATCAGTAATGTATATAAACATGACCATATAAGCAGGCGAGCGCGACCCTACCAACCCGATCCACTGAGCCAAGCTCGGAGCCTCGAATGTGCCATGGGGCCATAGTTGCTTGCCAAACAGTTAGCCTGCTCGCTTCCCACCAAGGCGATCCGGGTTCAATCCCCGACTAGATCACTCCGGATTTTCGCATGTGGGAATTGTGCCGGACGATGCCGTTGGTCGGTGGGTTTTCTCGGGGATCTTCCGTTTCCCCCGCGCTTTCATTCCAGCACATCTCCATACTCACCTCAACCACCCTCATCGGCTCTAAAGACCTCGATGTTAAGAGCCATCCAAATCTCTTCACTCACTCATTCACTAGAATCTGCCTGATGCTCTCAGAATTCTTGTGCACTTGCATTGAGGAGGCTCAAATCTGTTTCGCTCCTTTGTGGACTTGATTAGAACATATTTTCAATTTTTTTGGTTTTTTTTTTAAAGCGATTTTGGGGCAAACCCATTTAACTTTGATTGGGGGTAAAACAATCAATTTTATCAATTGCCTAACTTGGCCACCCGAGGCCTTCAGGCGCGACCTCCGTCTGTGACGAAACCCGATTCGGCGGACGAATCATAATCCAACTACCGGTCCCCTTTATAAATTATCTTGATCTCGACGAAGGCATTCTCCTGAATGCTGCAGGAATGTAAGATGTGGGCTTCGCTGACATAGGCTCTCGGACCTATAGTGTTTTTATACAGTGCCAGAGTGCTCTTAAACTTGCCTCGATAGTTGCACATAAATCTCACGTTATTAAATCAACCCCTAGATACTGGATAAGAGTAAACAGAATGTTTAATTTACTTCCGATTCGATGTAAATAAACTGCTTATCGTTTTATGAATATTTTTCAACGGAATTGAAAAAGAAATAGTAATATTGATTCAATCGTAGAGTCTAAAGTACAATCATTTATATAAAATCTCATTTCTTTTTGCGATGTTGGTGGTGATGTCTCGTACGGCCGTACATTCTCATTGATGTGAGCTCGTTAGTGTTTTAACAACAACGATTTGGCGTTGTGTACCGACACTTGCCAGCTTGTAGTGGCCGTTTATTTTTGGATGTAATTCTTCATATTTTATATGTGAATATTAAACACATTTCTATTTAAATGGTTGGAATTAGATGTTAGAAATGTTTTGATGAAAACTGTTTACTTGTAGTAGTGCCAACCGGTGAACACATTAATTTTTGTTTGGACAGCGACACATTTGTACTGGGAAAAAAAATAAACACTATTCCACAGCATTGCCTTGAGTGATGTATCTGGTCTGCTTCTTCGTATAAAAGCCTCGCATCTTCATCTCCAGTGAGACTCGAGCTGGGCTGTCGTGGGATGAAAATCGTGCTCGTGGCTGCTCACTCTCCGAGATCTACCCGTTCCTTGGGACCAGCAAAGACGAGTTGCTTCTGCGAGTGCGACGGGACGATGGCAGTTTAGGTGCGACGACTATTCCGCAACTCGACGCATCCCCAAGAGGTAGATCGGAGATCCCCAGGCCCTGAGGTGTCTGGGAATATTCCAATACCAGACCGTGGACCAACAGGCCGGCATCAAAGTGCTGTCATCGTGGATGTCGGAAACCGGGGTAGCTCGATACGAGTCAGCGAGAAGTGAGAGTTCGCAGTGAGCCAGCGAGGACTGAGAGTTCACAGTGAGACAGCAAGGACTGAGAGTTCACAGTGAGTCAGTGAGGACTGAGAGTTCGCAGTGAGCCAGCAAGGACTGGGAGTTCGCAGTGAGCCAGAAAGTACTGAGAGTTCGCATGAGCCAGCGAGGACTGAGGGTTCGCAGTGAGCCAGCAAGGACTGAGCAGGTGGCAGTGCAGCACCGAGGTGACGGTACTGCAGCGGCCCTCACTTGACTAACTAACGTGAAATTGTCAATGACTGCTCACAAGTAAAGTGTGTTGCCTGTGGGCAGAATCACTGTGCCAACTACCACGGCTGTGGAGCTATATAAATGCGAAATGGAGCCATCTAGCACCAGAGAGGCGTGCCAAGCCCGCCAAATGCAATCAAGGCAGGCAATTAAACACAATCAAAGAGTAGCTGCCTGGCAAACAATGCCCACCACAGCTAAAACCCTAGTCGGGACACAACAGGCACTCCCGCTGCTGGCCCGACACAACAAATCAAAGGAAATATGTTTATGTCCTTGTGGGATCAACAACAGCAGCCAGTGCCTATCTATGCCTGTCTACACTTGATACGCCTGGCCGTGAGATGACATGGCACTCCCAGCTGTGGGATATGTACCCATTCCCTGTAACCACAATCAAAGGTGGGGAATGATACCGCAAATATGGGCCCGAAACCTAATAAAATGTCGCAAAAACAACACAATAAAGCTGAAAAGCAAGCTGCAATGAAAGCTACGAGGGTGTAACCCACGCGCCCCCGCAACAGCACTTTGCATCGAGCCTCGGT
Source organism: Dryococelus australis (assembly GCA_029891345.1). Classification (NCBI taxonomy): domain Eukaryota; kingdom Metazoa; phylum Arthropoda; class Insecta; order Phasmatodea; family Phasmatidae; genus Dryococelus; species Dryococelus australis. The sequence goes on along the minus strand of CM056998.1, from coordinate 1,124,894 downwards.
GCTGGGAGGACAGCCTGCCAAAGGCTTGGCTGTCCCCCTCCTCAAGGGAACTGGTCAGCCACTGAGGCTTTGGGTGGTAGGCGAGTTCGCAACATCGACTGGGCGATGTCGGCAGCAGGACGACAGGGCGTCGGAGGGAAGGAGCATAGACGAAAGGTAACTGCTGTATGTTCTAACGTAATGTTTATTTTTGGTTAAAAGTCCCGTTTTTATTTTACATGTGCCACGTCCTCCCTCCCTTGAGTCCGTCTGACAGCCGCTCCTCAGGTCAATGACGCAACACACACACGCTCTCTACGGCAGTGCAATGCAGTGCTATGCAAGTGTAAACAGTGCAGAGCAGTGTAAAGTGTCAACAAGTGCCAACCGTGCAATGCGACGTCTGAGTGCAGTGTGCTGTATCGCAGGCATGGATACAGGCCACTGCAAAGAGACCCGGTAAATAAGGTCAAATGTGTTTTAAGGGCTTTGCATGTAAATTACCAACACGTTCATCCATGGGTCTGGTAATTATAAGCAAGTGAATAGCCCAGGATATCAGAAGTGAGGTAATAAAGTGTTTTGTAGTGTTTTTGTAAGTTTACCATTCCTCACGTGTGCCATCCTTATCTCATTCATGCAATTGTGGCAAGGTAAGATTGTTCTGTGTTAAAGTTATAATATTTACATACACGATAAGTTGCAAGGGAAGAGGTGCAGAGTTATTTTGTTTGTAACATGCATTGTGAAAGTAGGCAGAGCAGTTAGTCAGCATCGAGCATCTCGGGAGTGTGGTTGCTTGTTACCGTGGCTCAGGTTTCGCCCACTCGGGCTGCATTCAACTTTTTTATTCAATCATTTTCATTGCAATAACTTAATTTTTACCGGGACCATTTTCAACTAGCCGCCCGAGACACCACCTCCCTCTTCCCTAGGGCTTGAATCGCCTGGGGAAGCGTAAACTGCACTTTAATCAATTTCTCGGCTTTGCGCCAATTTTTATTGTGTATCCTTACCTGCAGGTTAAGCCTTGAACCATATGTAAAGTGTTGGCCTAAGAGTCATGGCAAAAGACGAGTAAATACACCATTTAGAACAATTGTGAGAGTAATTTATTTCGTGACATTCAGGCTCTTCAGGGCACAGAAATGTGCATGGAGGTGGAGAAGCCATTATCATTCACCGATCCATACGACATCACACTCACCCACTACCACAGCTACAACACACACACAAGTTATAGCCATTGATGTCTACGTACACAATCAGCCAATCACAATCATAGCCGCATACATTCCATTAAACTCATCTCTAGACACAACTAAAATAGACATGCTATTGCAAGTCTCCCCACGAGTTCTAACAGTAGGAAACTTGAATACCAAATACCCAGAGTGGCCGTTCAGAATTACCAATGCAGATGGAAGAATATTACACAAACCTGCCAGCACACATTCTTACATAATAGATGTTTCAACCACCCCAACATTCATTCCAGATCACCCACATCACACACCCGATGTACTGGATTTTATACTTAATAAAGGTAACAATTTCTAGTACAAGCTGTACACAGACACAGCCCTCTTTAGCGATCACGTAGTAATTTTCATGGACATTCGCCACACATACCGCCCACAACTTGCACCACACACGCATAAATTCAACTACAAAAAGCCAACTGGAATATTTACCAAGATACACTATACAAGAAGGCAGGCACACTACGACACGCAATCGCCACAATAAGCACACCAGAAAACATAGACAACACAGCCATAATCATAGAATAAACTATCATCTCCGTAATCAAGAAACACATCCCAGCAGTCACACCAAAAAACACACAAACACACAGTTCCCACCATAGATCAAACAAACCATAACATAAAGGAACCGATACAAAAGCCTGTGGCAGCGCACTCATGACCTGTACTACTGGTAAAAATACCAACAAGCCCAGGACACAGTAGAGGTGCTGATTGGTGCGTTTAAAGTGGCAGTGGGACTCCACAGGGGCTGCCCTAAAAGCGGAAGATAATTCACTGTGGAAAATGATGCGGCGCCTTACTTTAAGCCACTTAACTGTTCCGCCATTCACGCATGCCACGGGGGTCGCACACACACACCTGCTGAAAAGGCAAATGTGCTTGCCAGGGCTCTGGAACAAACTTACCACTCTAACGAATGCGATGGAGACAGAGAGTACGAAATAATGATCAACAAACTCTAGCACATGTATTAGGTGGGGAAAAACCTGAGGAAACCGCTTAGATAACCACCACAGAGCTAATGACAGCCATGAAATCCGTTCATCGAAACACCGCACCAAAAGAAGACAATATTCTAAACATACTTATCAAACATCCCATACGATCTCATATGCATATTAGGCCAATACTTCACCCAAATGCTCCGACACCATCATCTCCCCGACCGATGGAAGCAGGCCAGAGTGGTGACATTCATCAAACCAGGTTAACTTCGCACTAGCTATCGCCCTATAAGCCGGCTCTCCATTCTCTCCAATCTCCTGGAGAGAGCGGTAAACAGCAGGATACTAGCCCACATTTCATCACACTACACACTTCGTGATGAACAGTTTTGGTTCCCGTGGGCACTTCACAGCCCATCAGCTCTCCCGGCTCACTCTGGAAGTCACAAAGTCCATAGAATACTGCCATCACAGTGTCGTCGCCCTTGAAGACATAGAAAAGACGTTCGACAGTATATTACCCTGGTCTGTAATACAAAACTCTATGAGTACAATTTTCCACAAGACATTATCCGTCTCATTACATTATATCTCACTTCACGATCATTCCATGTCAGCCTCGACGGTGAGAAGTCCATGATCTGCCCGATAACAGCAGTAGTTCCCCAGGGCAGCATCCTGGCCCGGTCCTGTTCGATCTATACATAAACGACAAGCCACGAATTAGAAATGCGAATATTGGCTGTTATGCCGACAATACTATAATATTTGTGTCGTCAATGAGCAGAGTTCAGGCCATAGGTTTCGTACAAGATGCCCTAGATGACACCTAGCCCAGGCTGGCAAAATGGCTCATAAAACTTGAAGCCCTGCTTCAAGTCTGACACGCATGTCAATCAGCAAACTCAAGCATTTTTATGTGAGTACTCCTGCCCTGCCTGAACGATTAATTTTTCTTCAAGCCAGCTGGCGAAATGTGTGATGCCTACAATTTTCTGGAGTACGATTAAATACTGCTATTATGGGGTTGGTGTTTTTACAGAACTACATGACGTTAATGAACTTGGTTAGCAAGTCTGCTTGGTTATTAGCCATGTCTATATTTGGTAGCCCAGCTTAATAAACTGTTATTGTTTGAAGAGGGGTTACTAAATGAAGAGCCAATATTTTTGCACCAGAAAAAGGCGTTATGTTTATCTTCACGCTGTCTGGTGGCTGCTACTGGCAACGAGTTGAGCCTCGCACACTCTGGCACCTTCCATACACCTCTCCGCTATTCCCGCCGCCTCCTTAACCTTCTCGAGCCGCGTTTTCACGTATGAATGTTGGTCCCTAGCCCGAGCAAGTGTCCAGTGTTCCTCTTCGAGTTGCGCAGGTTGGCCGACGATAGTTCATGTCTATACCACTTCGTACTTCGGGGCTTCACCATGCTAGACGCGTTTTCGCGTGATATGAGTACTACTAAAGTTAAGTATTGCAATTAAAGTAGTTGTAAATGCCGGGGGTAGAGTTCCATTTTTGGTAGTGTTTTCTAGCGAATTTTGGTGTATATGGATTTTTGTAGGGAAGTGTTTCTTCACTGTATTGAGTGTGTGAATTTTTAATATGGTATTTTATGGGAATGTTTGTAAGAGATGGATTCTTCTTTTTTTTTTTTGACGTGCTGTAAGAATAGTCTCCTGGATTGCGATTTGCGAAAATAATTTTAATGCCAAGGAGTTTAGTGAATATTTTGTGGCGTACCTTTATGCTCAGGGTTATGTGTAATGAGGGTTTGTGCTCCTTGTCAATGGTATTAATCCATGGAATTAGTATTCGATGTTGTACTTTCTAGTGAATCATCAGGCGTACTTTACTTTTAAACTTGTATTGGGGCTTGCTTTACTCAGGGAGTCATTTTACCTTCTTTAATGAGATTTTACCAGGGTATATTCAGGTTGGATGATTTCTCAGTACACATATATTAATAATGTTATTTTTCTGGTTTTTTTTTCCAGTACATGTGTGTTCTCTCCTTCCCCTAGTTCATCGATTGATAGCAAGCAACAGAAATATACAGATTAAATTTATATATTTATAATCAAGTTGCAAATTTGTTGTTCTTGGTTATAATGTAAAGATGGGCTTCAATATATTTTGCATTGATTTTGAAATTCTTGTGTCTACGCTTTCTTGATTTTTTCTTATGGTATGCGTCCTTTTCCTTGCCTTAATTTAGCCCTGCTACGCCCTAAAGCGTCGCAACAGAACCTAATACTGCCGAAACGGAAGCCATTGTCTTCAATACAAAAATACAGAACTCACCCACAAAACTACAGTTCTGTGCTCAGAAAATCGAATAATGCGACAAAGTTAAGTACCTGGGAGCACACAAAGTTAACAAATCTGGAAACATCACATTCACACTCAGCTCGCCAAAGCCAACACCCGGCTAAGGCAGCTGTTTCCACTCATCAATCTCAATAGCTCACTCCGCACACTAAATGGTGTAACCATCCATCTATCATAAACTCATTCACTCCATCCTCACGTACGGGAACAACAGTTCGCTGTCACATCCAGAAGCTACAGCGTTTCCAGAATAAAGTCCTCAGAATTATAACAAACACACCCAGGTACACGAGAAACAATTAGTCCCACACCGAGCTTTAAGAGACTACCATTAAACAGCACATCCACAAGTTGGCCACAGAACTGCATAATAAGATTCCGACTATTGAAAAACCCTCCGACGCATAAACTTCGATGGAAGACTGGCTTGCACGCTGAAAGGTCCCAAAGTCATCACTCTACCTCCCACAACATGATAAGAAGTGACTCAAAATTATGTAAATAATGTATAAAGTCGCTAGTAAACTAAATTAGTTCATAAACAACACAATGACGAACTCGTTTACAAATTCGTATAAGTTACATTTTCAACTTAGATTTATCCCTTCATAATTTTCATAAATTTTGTTTACAATGCTAGCATAAAACTTGTTTAGTAAATTAAAGTAGAATTAACCACAAGCCAATCCTCCAGTCTATTGCAGTAGACTAATTTGAACAGTCCTGAAGGGACTGATCAGCCTAGATTAAATCAAATTATCAATATTTTCTATATTATCTATTTTAATTAGACAACAATACACCTCTCATTCCCAACCAGCAGCATGTATACATGGTCCATTCGCCACTGCCGATTCCAAGGCGGTCTCTAGTAAGATTACCTGCAACATTTGAGGAGGCTTTGGCGATAGCGTGCTCTCTACAGCAGCCAGTGATAGTCCCTCACCAAGAATAAAAAGACCCCCTTCAAATCAGCAGCAACTCAAGTATTATAATTTTTTATATTACTTGTTACATTCACTATCTTTTCTTGCCAACCATACATCGCATTTTAAATTCAAGCAACATTGTCTTAATACTAACTTCTTTTGGCTAATTAAAATTCGCGGATTAATTTTCCAACTATTGCTAGCCCCCTTCAGGGACTAATTATAGCTTGAAAGCCCTGCTAGGCCTATATATATATATATATATATATATATATATATATATATATATATATATATATATATATATATATATATATATATATTCGAAATTCTGGCCTTGATAATTTGCAAAACCAAACCAGCTGGGAGTTTGCTACTCCTGCCCCCCCCCCAACCCTTTTCCCATGTGCAGGGGTCTGGAGGTAAACATTGAGAACTACAGCTCGCTGAGGTAACTTGGCGTGCTGCTTGTTGTAGTTGCGATGTGTAGGCATCACAACTACATTGGAAATATGCTGTAGGCTGGGAGGGAAACTTCCCTTAGCTTACAGCACATGTACAAGCTGTGGAGATTCTCGCACAGAACTCCTCGCGGTGCGCAGTGGTTTTGATAATTGGAAATGTATTGTTTTAGAAAAGTTTTGTTATTGGTGTGGCGTAGAGTTTACGCTGAACTAGCAGTATTTGTGTTTTCAAAATTTGCTTTCGGCCTGCAATTTAAAATTCCTTTCAGGCCAACGTAATGCTGGACAGCTGCTTAGTTCCTGTTAGTGGGGCAAGTTAAATGTGTATCTACTACCGCCATGCCTGATCATTGAGTGCTAGGAATTATATATTCTTAAATGTGTTATGAGTGATTGTTTTTAAGCCAACGGAGTTATGGTTAGAGCTTAAGTCGCTTTCATTGGCGAATGTTCAATTTTATTTCAGATTTTAAATAAAATTTTAACGTGTTTATTTTAGTTGTCAGGGACCGTGATAGGATAGATTATATATATATATATATATATACATATATCCCCCTCTTTCCACTTCTCAACCAAACGCTGTGTAATGCTCCATTTTGCAATAACATTTCAAGTTATTTGTGAGATATTACTTATTTTCTTTGGATATATTTTCATTGTTCGTATTCTATAAATACGCCATGTTATTTGTACTAACGTACAAATGTATTACGATTTTATCATCGGGCCCATGTATTAACTTTTCAATGGTAGAATTTTAATTGTAAATTAATTTCATAGTCTGGCAGTGAGTTTATTTCAAGAAAATATGGGGGCTTCCTTACGACCGAAAGAGCAGTGGCAGCCATATTGGTTTTATAGGCATAACCTATGTCAAATCGATACAAGGGATACAGACTAGGAGTCAGACTTAAGCATCAGCCATCTTGCATCCATATTTCTTGAAGATGACCTTTGACGTTTGATATTAACTTTAACTTTGCTCTTGAAAATGCAAAAATAAAAAAAAAACACAAAAATTTGGCAAAAAATCCCCAAATATACATCATTAAAAATTATTAAAAACTAAAAAAATTACAAATTTTTTAAAAATATTGTTATTTGAAAAATTAAAACTATTATTATTTAAAAACTCATAATTATTTTTTAAACTTACACTTTCGAAGGTCCCTCCAGCACCATGCCAAGCAGACGACTGACTCATTCACCCCCACGCCCCTCACCCTTACTCATCCCACCATCTTAATTTTTTCGTTCGTCATTTATTTACACATTACTGGAGGCCACCATATTGGTAGGTGACCTCCATCTTCGTAGACATCACCCATCCGCCATATTGGAAGCCACTGATCATGACCTTGACTCCATGCCCTTGAATGACCTTGATAACAAAAAACTAGAGAATAATACATAAATGTCAGCAAGCATAATACATTACAGACTGCCCCTGCCATATTATATGCAGTCGACCTCGAACTTGACCCCGTGAACTTGAAATAAAAACTTGAGAAAAATACATAAAAGTCAACAAGCATACGATGTCACAAACTATTACCGCCATATTAGATGCAGACTACATCAAACTTGACCCCATAACTTTGAATGCCTTGAAAACAAAAAATCGATAAAAATACATAAAAGTTAGGTAGCATAATACACTACAGACTACCACCACCACAGTAGATGCAGAATACCTTGACCTCGGCTCCACGACCTTGAATGACCTAAAAACAAAAACTCGAGAATAATTCTACGCGAAGAAGCATAAGCTAACCGAGACAATCCACCTTCCACGCAGCTGCTGTCAAACTAAACCTCTCAGCTTACCTCCCTACTGCTTGTAATATACGAGTGTACAAGTCCTATGGCATCATATTAACTTTGAACCAATCGTACTGCACCATTAATACATTGTGCAGACACCGACCACCCAATCATCAAGTTACTACATGATTGTAGCTTACCAAAAACATGTAGGCTTTGAGACATCACACACACAGGTAGGTAGGCAGGTTTCAGGTGCTAGTTCCTTGATCACATTACCATACAGTTATATCTTCAACAGTTTCTTCCAGACAAGTTCTTCGCTCGCCTATAAATTATGGTTACACTTAAATTAGACAACTGACTCCTGTCGTTGGAACAAACCCTCACAGGACAGACTCATTGACACATTGACCCATGACCAATTCACCCATTCACCCATTATGACCTCTGATTACAGTGCTGATCCCTAATGACCCCAAAACGACTCCTAAATGAACCCTAATGACCCTAAAATGACCCCGATTGCGGTGGTGGTGGCACTGGCGGTGGTGGTGGTGGTGGTAATGATTGCTAAAGATTGATCAAAGGATTGAGATTGGGATTGGTATTGGGATTGGTATTGGGATTGGTATTGGGATTGGGATTGGGATTGAGACTGGGATTGGTATTGGGATTGGGACTGAGATTTGGATTGGTGTGCATGTGTGCATTTGTATGGGTTGTGAGATTGATGGAAATATTGCGATTGTGGCTGATGGAAATGCTTACTCCAGCAAACTGAACGCACAATAAAGATTCTTTGTAGAAGCCATTCTCTCATTCCAGCGTGCATTTTTTTAACATAGGTGAAAACTCGATCGCAGAATATTCACCAGCAACAACCAGTTAGCGATAATGCAGGTCGAGGCTCGATTATCGTCGAGGTTATACACAAGATAATCAAGCTGTCTCGCAAGCCAGGAGAAGTTTGAGGCCCATGACGAGGAGGAGTCATTCTCCCCCCTCCCCCTAATGACACATGCCTACCACGCCTGGAGTTCAGTGCGCTAATCTCACAGTGTTGCCAACCACCCTCACTTTGGCTGCCCTGCATGACCATATCATCCACGAACAAGAAAATTGATCGGGCTCATGTAAGTGGAAGTGTTTATGTACACAACCAACAATAGAAAATTGGCAGGTAATGGACAATTGCGTTGAATCGCGAGACAATGCAAATAGCGACGCATGGCACATCTTTGTCCTCGCTCGAGCACATCACTTAGTGTTACGCCATGCTCATGCAAGTCACCTCTCTGGCCACCCCGGTGCAGTCCAAACCAAACAAAAAGTGTACAAATTTTTCCACTGGCCTGGCATATCATTACAGGTTAGGGTATTCGTGTGCGATTGCATAACTTGTAACCAACACAAGAGCAGCTGCAGCGATAGATTTCAGCGAAACAACCACGAGAGCCGAAAGATCCCTTTGAGAACATTGTGCTTGACATCATGGTACCCTATCGCAGAACACCTAACAGTAAACATTTCATATTGGTGGTGACAAATTTATTTCAAGATGGGTAGAGGCTTACCCCATCCCAAGCACATATACACAAGGAATCGGTAAAATGCTGGAGAATGAATTTTTCATCCTTTGGGGTTACCCGCGAATTGTACTGAACAATAACAGGACCCAGTTCAAGGGATGTGTGTGGCAGGATCTTTCCACGCGATAGGGCGTGCGTCACCATACCAATCAAAAAGAGATGCATAACTAGGATGTAAAAATACAATTATGTATGTACATGGGTGATGATCACGCATCAAGGGCTGAACATCTCGCTGCCGCCCTGTTCACCCTGAGAACACACACGAACCAGGCAATGGGAAAAACTCAAGCACAACTACTTCAAGGCTGCGATCTTCCCCTCCCAGTGAATTCCCCAGTGGGTTGAGAGAGCGTGCCATGAGCCTCATGAAAGGAGAAACGAGAGGGGAGAAGAGGTAGGCACAACTGCAGCCACGTCAACGTATGTCCTCACCCACCCCCAATCAGCTGGGCAGCATGGTTTTCGTGTGGACCTTGCCACGAAATTGAATGGCCCACATATCATCATAGCAGCACAAGGTGACTCCTGTTACAAGGTATGGCTGAGTACTAGGAGACATACTGTGTACCACCGCGACGCACATGCTCCAACACATCCAACACAGTCGTCACAATACCGCTGGCAGCACGGGAGCAACAGCCCTGCCCACTTCCACATCATCAACAAGGACAGCCCAACGAGTACAACTTGCGACCACGAAGCAAACACCAATCGCCACACAAGTGTTGTGTCTAAGAAGAGGAGTGCAGCTGACGTAGAGTGAACGGCCTCGAAAGGGCTCTGGGGCAGGGCTTTGATGTATACCACGTGTCTCACCCCAGGCCGTTCCCCATGTTGCCAGCTATATCACCAGTAATATACCTCTACACCACATTAGAGCAGCTGTGTGCCGACGAGCCAGCATTCTGCATTAGCATATGAGTGCGCATTAGTGAAGGGCGAGTGATGTAATTCTGGAATTATTTTCATCCCTTGTGTTTTATAGCCCCATTTGTTTTATTTTGCAGTTATTATGTATAAATTATATAGTTCTATGCAGTGTTAAATTTGTTAGTGTTTGCGTGTGTAATTGTCATGTGCAGCATACCATGTGCATGTGAGTGAGATATCTTTTAAATGGCTTTATAAAATATAGTTTTCGCCCGTGCATTCAAATGTTTTGTGCTTTGTTAATTTTAAGTTATTTTTGTGCTATTTACTTGTTTATTTGTGAAGGGTTTTATTTTTCGTGTTACCATGCGCACTATCGATGTCACATATCATGCTGCGTTACTATACGATGTACCGTGCAATATCTGGTATAATATTTTGTGCCATCCTCCATATTATATTTACTTGTGTGTGATCTGAATAAAAAATATATATAATTTTCTTATTTGGCTCGTATTGAGGGAGCTTTATTATTGGCTTTTTTCCAGTATACAATTGTGTGTGTTTATGAAACACAGAACATAAATATAAGGTACGGCCCACGTGGCAAGTAAACACATTTTTAGAAATAAGAAGTTCTTAAGATGTTTGTATTCTGTGTTTAGTAATTGTATAATGAATGTTGTTAAAATGGAAATGTTTAGATAATAAGCATCCCAAACCATGCACAGAGAGCACCATGCACGCCTATTGAAATAACTCCAAATTGGAGGTTAAGTCATATGTCATAGGAGTAAGTGTTATACTTAATATTTCATATTCATTGTTATTGTTTATAGAGCGTAATTCAAGTGATATTTTGTCTCTTCCCACCCTGGGGCCATGTCAATCCATCACACTTCATTTTGTAACATTTGTGCATTAATTATAAGCATCACATTACCTGAGCGGGAACTTTCAGCCATTGAGCCAGCAGCCCACCAGCCATCTTGAGTAGTAGCATCAGAGTCTTCACGTGAGGTGGACGTTTGCTTGCGGCCACCCCAGGCCTTCAACTTTTGTATCAGACGTTTCGGTTTTAATAGTAATTTTAGTTACTGGAATTTATAGTGAGCCTTTGCTTACTACGGTTTTGCCTCTTTGTCTCTCATGATTGATGTTTTAAGAGTTGCATAATCTTTGGTGTGACAATCCTTTTTGGTATGTTGCAGTTCAGGCTTTCCCCAAGTCTAGCAGCATCAATCAGTATTATATTTGAAGTAATTATAACAATTCATCTTCTGTAATGCATGACTCAAGCTATGGGAATTGTTTTCTGATTTTTTTCTCTCTTGTGTTCACCATAGGTTTTTGTACCTCTTTCTTCCTATTCCTTGCTACGTCCCAAAGAAGTGTAACATGTGAACGAGCATATTTTAATGTGTTAAATATGTATTGTTTAAACATGCTTTGTGGTCACTTCAAGGGGGAATAAATGATTAATATTATATGCCCTAATGAAAAAATCGTGTCGCTGTGAACCACCAAGTTAGATGTTAATAAGCATTATCAAGTCAATATATATTTATGCCAAAGAGTGGTCAAAATAAAGTAAAGTGAAAGTGTGTCAATGTTTCGTTTTATTACATTGAGGAAGTCAATTTGATTTGCTTAAAATTGTTCAGTAAAAAAATAAAGGAATAACAAATTACCCATCTGATTACCCTTACCTCCGAAATTCAAATAAATAAATAAAGGTAATATTTGTCTCAGCCAAGCTCTAACATCCAGACATTTTATTTTAAAAATATTACTACACATTTTTATGGTTGAAATAAAAGAAACATTGGAAAGAAATGGAATGGAAAGTTATTCTATTCATATGTTTCGTTCAAACAGGAAGTACCCTCTTGTGCCTCTCTCTCGTGTTTATAGTTGTATTAGTGATAAAAGGAAAATTTGAAAGAAAAAAAAACTAAGCTCTCTCTTTTATACTAAAAATGTTGTAATATTTAATCGAAGTAATCATGCAAAATATTTTACATATCGTTTCGCAGTCAAATGTAACTCTAACACGGACATATTATTTATGCCTGATTTTGCTACTTCAAGTGATACTGTGGAATAAGTTCATTCTCATATGATAAATAAAGACGAAACCAAATCGAACGGCTACCACTTAAAATGTTCCACGTTTGATAAGGCATTATGATGTGGCATTACGATGTCCTGGCTCCCAGCAGACTTTAATGTAATCACTACAGTAAATATTTACACTACAAACATACACAAGTTTTTTCTGAAGTAGACTTAAAAAGGGATTAGTTGAAGGTGAGGTGCATGATAAGTGAACACTAGTTGCTAGTGGTCGATGTGGGTAGAGCTAGTCCTTCTTTATGATCTCTGGAGGGAAGAGTGGCAGCTGGAAGTTGTTACGGCGCAGTGGTATCTCCGAGAGCTGCTGGTCGATGGGGATGCGTTGGTCGTAGAGAGATGGCGCCTGGAAGATGATGCCGCATGTGCCGACGATGCAGGCCATCGTGAAGACCCAAAGGAAGAAGCGGTCAAGCACCGTAGACACATACTTCCAGTCCTCCACCACCTGAGGCATGCATGTGGCATCTCGCTCCCCGCAAACACATGGCATGATATTGTGCTAAAAGTTAACACATTTGCATTGACGAGAATACACATTTAAAATCAAGTGCCATGAGACACGTCTGTGAAATTTTTACAGACGATTTTTTTTTAAATTCAATAAGCTGTTGAATATAAGTCGTCTTCCATGTTTATAACTTGTGACTGATACAAAATAAAAAAATAAAAAACTTTTACTAGCAATATTTTGTAATGTATTACGACAGTATAGTTTGTCTTCCCATGTCAGAAACATTGAAGTAGAGATTTTGATCAAAGATTATGCACAAATAATGTAATATAATATTTATTGGCTTACATTGAAATCACATGTGTGTGCAAGTAGGTATAAGAAACTAGTTATAAAACACTTGACTTTAAATATGTAAATAAACTACTTCTCCAAACCCCAACAGCATTAAGTAGTTTCGCTCAAACTTCTTTCCTTTCGGAAAAGGGAGAGAATTCGTAAAACATTATATTTATTTGCACTAAAATGGAAATCACCCAAGACATCCATAATGTATGCAATTAAGAATAGAATTAATATAACATTAAAAATTATTGACAACAATTGGGAATGTTTGAATTATTAGTTAAATTATTTCATTGCAAGTCCTAGAATTAAAAAAAAAAAGCATTTGATTGCATAACAAAATTTAAAAATCATCGAATTTTATGTCTGCTTCGACCTCTAAATTAAACATATTGTATAATTTAATTGAAATTTGTCTTAAGTTTTTACTTTTATACTTAAATTAAAAGGAATTTCATTAATTCACTTTTATAATTTTTGTACTACCATATAAAATGATTTTTCCTATCAGATATAATTTTAAATATTTTAAATTTGGTTTGTTATTCGATATAACAGCTTACCTTAGTAATTATCTATTTTATGGGGTATTTAAGTTGTTAGAAAAAGCACGAATATTATAAAAATTCTACACTGAAAATTTTCAAACAAACAAAATTAAATATTATGAAAACATAGAAAATAATATATTTTTTAAAAGTGTTTTTTCTTTTTTAAACATACATTGAAAATTGGTAGTAATCGAAAGTGGAAGTGTTAGTAACAAAATATTCAGTGAAAAGTGTAAATAAAGTGTAAGACATATATTCTAAGTTACCAAATCCTGATAAAGTAATTTCATGTAGAGAAAAAATAAAAATAAATAATTGCCAAGAAGTCAATGTTTTATCATGTTTTTCAAACTTTAGTTTTCAAGAGATAATATATACCTATATTTAAAATGTAGATGTATATTCAAACATTTTAATAAGAGTATTTGCTATTCTCTTATGAAAAAAATAGAAAGAATTGCCGAATCATTACCATTTAAAAATACATTAATAGAAATTTAAGTTTTCTTTAACCCCCAAAAAATTTCTAAATAATGTATTATTTATTTAATTTAAAGTCAACTTAAAAATTATGAATATACCTGCTAGTGCAAATTCACAAATAAAGTATGTATTTTAAATAGTTTACTTTAAAATACCACACAATCCCAAAATGGAAGAGCTATGAAATAAAGAATAAATATCATTCATATTCAAAATGAATGACTAAATAGAAGTTTATTTCATGTGGGACCAAGCCATACATAATAAAGACAAAAAAAAAAAAACAAGAAATTAAACTTAATTTTAATTTAGAAAATATATCTCAATATAATAACATGTTTGAACAAAACAAAAAGAAAAATATGTATTTTTTTAAATGTGTTTCATTAGACAAAAGCATCATAAAATTTGATATAATTTCGCATATAATTTCTGAAACAATAACAACAATGAAAATAAATAATATTTTATTTCCATTTTATCTCTCAAATTAAAGTTATCATAATTCATTTTAAAAAATGTAAATTATTAAAATAATAATGTTTCTAAAAATACTGAAAAATATATAACTATGTTTCTGAAGTTAAAAGAAAAGAAAAAAAATGGAAAATACTATTTAACTGTGAATTAAATATCTGAAAACAGAAAGTACTGAAGGTCTATAATTCCAGTTAAAATATTATAACTGATTGAAATTAAATTATTCCAAGAATCATAAATAGTTTAGATTTTGCAAACAAAGCAAGTTGTTACAAATTAAATATTTCTGCTGTTATTATAATATTCAGATTTTTATGCACATCTAAAATAGGTAAATTGAGATAATGTGCTAATAATTGCAAGATGGTGGACGTAAGTAGCATAAACATTTTCGGAGCTAATCAGTATCTACATTACTACGACACTGTTATAACGATTGAAAATGTATACTTAGCGTTCATATCAAAATTAAAGAAGGTATTCTTCACAACATGGTTTATGGACATAGTGTACTTACATGTCACGTAGAAAGCATCCTCGATCACTATATGCATACGAATTGGCAAAATGTTGCTTGTATAAGGCCTTAAATCAGTAGAATTGCAGACGGAAAGAAGAATAAAAATTTACTTTATTTATGTCAATATTTTATTTGGAAAGAAAACTCGAGTTTTCTGTTTCCCCTACAAGTTTAAAATATACCTTTAAACTATGTTATTTACTTAAGACATCGCTTCCACCAAAATTAATTTCTAGTCTCGTGTGCTTGGCTGAACACGAAAACAGCTATCTCAACTATGAACAGAGCTTAGAGTAAGGGGAGAAAGCATGTAACTCCTACCTCATTATCCTTGTCTGCATCCTTGATGTGTTGTGCAATAAAGTGCACTCCCTGCAGAGCAGACAGCACATCCGGGGACAGCTGTCTGGGTATTGTGTTGTCCGAGTCCGTCACTGCACACACAGCACTGCATCAGCACTGCCTCACATACATGTGCACTTGTGACTGCTCCCCCTCCCTCCATGTTGTTAGAGTGGCAATGTTTCTAGTAGAGACACACACAGACACTTACATCTTCATCGACACATGGGATTGCACTCCGTAATCACCTGTTTTCTAAGGCTCTATTTCAGTGTGTTGGCAAGAATTTGTGTAAGAAGTAGGGGCATGCCGGTTCTACGATCAAAGAGATCAACGGCAGGCATAGTGCCATAAGACAAACCTGGGAAGAGGTCTCGAACCAGAGTACACTTACTGGTGCTATCAGTTCCAATGTTATTTCAGGCTTCCACCCATTCCTCTACCACCTAATCGCTGTGCTGTGATTTGTCGTTGGTTGAGGCAAGGCATCACTTATGGCTTAAGTCCTATTATAAGCATAGTAAATCATAATTTACGAACCATTGAAGCTATAGTCATTGAATCTCGGAAAGGACACTTAATATTATTTTATTTTTGAATTTAAGAAAAATTTATATTTAAGTTATATTACTGATAAAGGTAATTACTGTAAGATTATTTTTAGAATACCAGATTCGAATCTCGGATAAAGCACTTAATAATATTTTAGATATTGAATTTAACAAAAAATTTATTTATGAGTTGGATTCCTGGTGGAATATAAGGTTATTTATGGAAACAGGGTTCGAATTTCGGACAAAGTACAACAAAAAATTTTATTTTTGAATTTAATGAAACTTTATATTTGAGTTGAATTTTTGGTGGAGGTTCTTAATGTAATGTTATATTTAGACTACCGGGTTCGAATCTCGAACATGACAATTAAAATTATTTTATTTTTTAATTAAACTAAAGTTTTATTTGAGTTGGATTCCTGCTGTGAGTATTTAATTTATTAGTTTTATTGGGTTACTGGGGTCGATTGCCAGGTGAGTCAATTAATATTTAAAAACATTCGAAGAAATGCATTGAATGATGCAAGTGAGTTAGGGGAGAGGGAATTACACTTACAGCTACTGTTCCTAGGTATCAGCTGAACAACTGCTGTGTTACCTGTTCGAAGTCTCTCGATCGAATGACACTCAACAACTGCTGCTTTCGCTGGTCTCGACTTGTCGGTGTGGAGGGGGAATGCAGTTGTATTACATAATTGTGTAATTACGTAATTGTGTAAATCCATACTTGCATAGAAAAATTTACTATGTACGTGCATGAATGATCATGTTATTAGAATCGACTACAACTATAATTAGCAGGTTCGACTACTTACCTAATATATTAATGTTAATTTGAAAATTTGTGAGCCTGACCAGTTCGATTCCAAGGCAATGCATTTATATTATTTTTGAACTTGGGAATTGTTTGGGGGGAATTTCCAGGTAATGCATGTGCATAATTACACATCGACTGAAGGTTCACAAGTAAGAATGAGTGTCCTATTCTGGGAAAAACAGGAAATGCATTGAATTAAGCAATCGCGCATATAGAGTCCATGGTGAAAGTGAGAAGCTGCTCAACCACACATGTTTACATCCTGATAGCTAGACAGCGACTGTAATCTTAACTCTTAGGCTGGTGTTGCAGAACCGAAAAACTTGAGGGATAATGCACATGCAACACATGCATTTTCACCTGTATCCGCTATACCATCGTTCATCTCAGGAGGTGTGTTTCATGGCTTGAAGAGCCAACAGGATAGGAGCTCTGACGAACAGTGAGTGAATTGGTACTTAAATCAAATCCCTGTCACTAAATAAAAGTTATGTATTTCAAGTAATATAATTTATTTCACTTTTAAAATTACAGAAAAATTTATGCCAACTAATGTGTATATGGATTCGTATTTTAAAGACGGATTTATATTATATGATGACATCACAAACATCGATTATGCCAAACATGATTGATAAATTCATGCTTTGTCATTCCATACTGTCCAAATTTTGTAAACTAACTAACTGATGCACTCATCGTTTGCTGGTAAACTAATGTGAGGTGTTCGTTTTCTAAAGGAAAAAACGGGAAATGATATTGCATTGGCAATTATTATCAACTTCATTTCCCGATTAGTATTAAGCTTGGAAAATTTATTTCAGTTTTTAAAAATTTTGAAAATTCTTGGGAAAATCCGGGAAATGCACTTTCATTTACTTACGCAACCTCACATGAAGAGTCTTCTAAGATAAAATGGTGCTGATGCGCAACAACACGTGTCAATGCTTCAGCAAATGCAGAGAGACTTACAAGTTAACACATCCTCAGATATGTCACATCTGACCTGGTGTGGAGGGGGAAATACACACACACAAACACACTTTCACCCAACCTCTGTGGAACTACCAGATACTTCATCTCGCCGCTGGCTGGAGAGCTAACAGAATGGAATCTCTGACAAACTGTGAGTGGAATGGTATGGAGATCGATTCCCGAACAAACTACTTAATCTATGGATTTAGAAAATTTTGAGTTAGATTTCCGAACAAGATATTTAAATAATTATTTCTTTCCTAACCTTCGAGCTCTGATGACTCGTGGGAGGATTGGTACTGACTTAATTTTCCGAACAATACATTTAAAAATTAATTATTTTCTTAACAACTGAAGTATGTGCTTTTGCTGATGGACAGAATGATATTGGATTCGATTCAAATTCAAGATAATTACATTTTATTTAATGTGTTAAACTTTTTACACATCATCATCAACATTTGAAAACCAGTTCTCGATTATCACCATTGAAATATGCAGAAGAGAATATGTTTCTTATATGCATTCGACTACTTACTAACTTGCATTCGACTGTCATTTGTTTCTCTCTTAAATTCATTTAACCAATTACCTCCATGCGATCCATCTCCATTATCGACTCTCAGTGTCTAATTACTCATTTCGTTCGACTACCATAATGAATTAAAAATTATTACAAATAAAAGTAATCATATTTAATTAAATTATTTATTATTATCACACTCACAGTTACCTAAATATGTGTAGTGAAATAGTTAATGAATATGTACTAAATATACATGTAGGCCTATGCACAAACACACACCCATGCATACACGCTTGCATACATCCACATTTATGTACAAACAGACTCAAAAATTTCCATTTTCTAATAAGTATAAAAATACGAAGGTATTTACATGAATATCTAGCAACTGCGCATTACATACCAAGAGAAAACGCGTCCACTCAACAAGACACCTAACACATGACTGAAGATCATTCACATATATGAAACTGTACTTGTTTCTCACCTGTGTTCAACTACCACCAATGTTGTTCCCACTGGCTAATTACTCACACACGTTCAACTGACATTAACATGTGCCACATACCCCATCCCTAAGACAGTTTGTCCGGCCATAGCCTGCGACTCCCGCAGCAGGGTTGTGCACTCTAATGGCATGTGGAGTGTGCACCTGGTCACCGGAGCGACCAGATCCGGAACAGATTGCAAGGACACGCCAGCGCAAGTGCAGCCGGTTGTTGCCATAGTAACGCAAGACTCCGCAGATGAATAATTAGGCCAGTATATTGAATTGGTACGTTTTAAGACATTATTGAAGATTATGTGTTTTCTCATTTAATCATTACGATTGTTTTGTGTTTATTGTTCCGTCATTTCTTTGCAAGGTAATGTGTATTTACTATCTCATTTCTCCATAAAGTGCTTTGTCCACATCATTTCACCAGGGTTTATGTTGCAAGTGTGTATATGTAATTTTTAAAAGATGTCTATTTATTGTTAACAAGTTACTAGTTTACTGATTGTAAATCATGCCATAGAGTAGTCCCGTTTCGGTATGAAGGTAAGCTGAGGCGAGCCTGTGTCGCCGAGTGGGTAGTCAGTCAGCGCGAAGCATCCACTGAAGGTGGCGGGCGTTTGTTGGGTTCCGGCATTTTCACGCGCATGCCGGGCGATCATCATAATTTTGCAACTGGACATGTAACTACTACAGACTTAAAGTATCTGGAACATTTTTCTCATCTCGTCGTCCGGTTAGCCACCTCCACTCCCCGGTGGATTAGCTTTGGCTCGGGGAGCTTAAAGTCTCACATAATGTTTAGATTGCTTAAAGATACTTTTCTGTTTCACCGCACGGCCGATCCAAATAGCCGAAAGTGTAATTCATGTCAAGTGCCCTCATCGAAGGGATGTAGTTTACTGTAATAAATATGTGTGTGTGTCAATTCGCTATGTTATTTACTTACATCACAGTATCTGTGAAAGGGGACTGTCCCTTACAATACCCGCTCACTCTATTCACATAAGTTCCTTTTTATGGAAATGTTCTGAGTTTGTTTCGCATTGTATGGGCGTATGGGAGGCCCTGACAGTTCACGTACGCGAGTGTTAAAAATAGGCATTTCTACATCAACAATGGTGTATAGTCAGCCTACCGGCTATCGCTTCACAAATACCACTCATCTGGAGTAATTCTCAACGGGGCATAGCTCAACAGTCATCAGTCATCATCGGCAGGAGATTTGGTCCGGGTGGACGGCCTGCAAACTCGAGATCGAGGATGTCCACCATCACGTTGACGTCGCCTCGCCGACTTCTGGCGCCACCAGGTATCCACCATCCAGATCTCAATTTCACCGCCCCTGAAAACCTATTTTCATCAATTCCACGGTCCCACAGGTGCCAATATCTTGTATTGATTTTACATATAAAATTATGGGAATTAATTTCAAAACAATTTAGTTCAGTCTTGGATGTCGTCGATGTCGCTTCGCAGACACAATCACCTGGGAACTATAGCAATCAAGACTTGAACCCGACTACATAATACCCGCTACAGAGAGAGATCCATGTATCTTAGAACAAGTCACATAACGCAGAGCGATGACTCCGAGTGACAGAGAACAAGGCTAGCCCTAGGCTGTATACTGAAAATAAACATGAGACTTTCACCTGCACTTGACCAACGCAGGCTCTGTGCAATCTGGATACAATGGCAACGGAACAATTTTGGAAGAAGTCTTCCTGTTAATGAAACCTACTAGTACATTGTGTACACTATGCTATTACCTTTAAAAATGAGTGTGACGATATTTACAGCTCGATATACTTTAAAACATACAGTGAGAATGTACATTTCCATCTAGAGTGATGATAATATTTCCATCAATCTTTCAATATTTACCTATCTTTATCAATCTTTAGCAAAGGTGTTAGGTTAGGCTTACATCAGGAGAGTTGAGCACTCATTCATGTAGAGTAAAATGTATGTAATTGTATAGCAAATAATGAATATTTACAGAGACCATTCACACACAAGTTATATGTACATAGCGATTCAAGAACCATACATTATAAGTAGATATTTTTTTAATGCGGGATAGTTAAATTAACCGGAGTATTGAAATAATGATTATCCAAATGCAAATAGTATATATGTAACGAGCTGAAATCAACTACCCGCGTACCGATGAAACACGAACAAGATTAAAATACAACTATAGGTTTGAGAACGTTTTCATTGCTTCATGTCATGTCAAAAATACTTTTAATTAGTATTTGCATATTGATTAACTAACATGATTTTATTTCACTGATTGTACACATATTACCATAACCAAAGATAACTTCCGACTAACAAATGTTATGTATTGTGCATAATTTTATATGCATATTTTCTTGTAACACACTACACAACAAACATGCAAACAATATACCATTCCATTAGCTATCTCACTCTGACTTAATCGTTTCTCTACCAAACTATCACAGGTCGTTGAACATCAAAGAAATACGTACCTCGTAACACTCCATTAGTCTATCATCATGTCTGTAATGATAATAACTGACTAGCAGAAAAGATTCAGGTGAATGCTTCAACTAGGAAGGATACACATTTGCAAGTAGCTTAACAGTTATATGTTGTTAAAACATACCAATATAAAAATCTTTCAACAAAAATTAATATTTGTTATATTTTCGAATCTCGAACTCAGAATCCTACTACGTATTTAGTCTTTGGTGTTCACATAAACATTTATATCAATCAAGCAATAATACTGCGAAAAATTACCATATTTTTTAAAAAATCTGATAGAAAATTATTTTTTCTTTAAATTTCAAGTCTTGAACTCAAGCTCCCACGACAAGCCTATCCGATGCATATAATTTAAATATTTATAGCAGATACGTATAAGCATGTAAATAAATATAAATTCCCATACATAGTTCTTTAAAAGTAATCCAAAACTTGTATTGGTAATCGAACTGAGGACCATTTATCTGACTTTACGAACTCTATGCTGCGTCCAAAATGTGTCTAATAGCTTACCTGAATTTCCAGGAAACAAATTTCACACTGTTTCATTATGTTACCTTTTGGAAATAGACTCACTCTGCAACAATATCGTTCATGAAAACATAACTTTCACACATCGAGATACTCCGTCTCAAAATATCAACACCTTTGTTGCGAATTCATTATTTGCTGTGAGCTTTCTTAGAATTATTACATATTGATTTATACACATAACAGTCTGAGATGTCGCATACAATACCTTAAATATTAATTGTTCACTTAGGGGTTATATGCTAATCATGTAACATAACCTAAAAAATTCGCTTTTTCAATTCATTACATGTAAAGACCCTGTGACACACACAGACACTAACACATAATCACAAAACTCATTTGCAGATGCCATACCAACCACCTGCAAAACCCAGTTAAAAATGTTTTTCATTCTGATACAAATTTTTTCATTCCATTACAAACTACACACACACACACAGTGTAACACGCACAAACACAAACAACCCGAAATATTTCAATTTGCACACTCGCTTCACCCAAGACCTGCTCCTAATGAACCAAAATCACCCAAATTGAGCCAAAAAGACCCAAAGTCCCCTAATCGACCCAAAATGATCAAAAATCGAATCCAAAACACACCCATGCACCAACACACACCAATACGCACACACACAAACAGAATGAAGTAAATACCTAAACATTCATCGCTTTCTGCCAGTTTTGCCTCCCCTAAACGCACCAAACATTTTAACTTTCATGAACATAGTAACCTACGAGAGAACAAAATATTATATTTATAAACCACCCCTGTCTAATTAAACTGATCATAAGTGTTATAATGCAAGCTTAAAAATATTTATGAAAACTCTTTAAAAAGTTTTGCCATATACATCATCAATACAAGAAATAAACAACATCCCAAATAGCAACATACATTGGCCCAATGGTTGGCATTTAGTTGAAAAGTTTGACAATATATTGCGTTAGAAAACATACACCAATAAAATGTTAGCCCAAAATAATATGCCAACGAATCATTTTTACTAAAACATTCTAATGTGATACCTTAGAAAAATGTACACCTCACTATGTCAAAAAAAATCACAACATGTTGCAAAAGCAATTATTGAAAACATAAAAATAGTTAATTTAATGTTGGCGATAAGTTGGTAGACGTACTGTTGGTAATGTGCATGCTTATTTATGTTGGGCCAATGTTGTAAAACCAAGATTTTATGATGAAGTTAGGGATTATATATTATTAACTAAAACAATGCCCCATTCCTGCATTTTATGAAATACAAATGTTTTCTCACGATACTGACCATTTTCTTTGAAATATATATAGTTGATTTTATGTTGGGACAATGTTCGAAACCAAACAGTGGACGATTGGTACTTTTTTTAAGTTGGGCCAACATTGTGCGGCTAACATATTTCTAACAATGCTCAATCCTTTTTTTGGAATGAAAAAAAAAAAACAATAACTTCCTTTAATGTTTTTTTATAGTGTAGATTTTTGTTTTACATAAATGTTTTTGTTTCAAATTGAATTTGATGGTCGAGGTTGGCTGAATGTTGGTAAAAAGTTAGTAGATATACAGTTGATTGTTGGTATTAATTTTTATGTTGGCCAACTTTGTACAACCAACATTTTAACATCGAAGTTAGGAAATAGTTATTCTTAACGAAAACAATGCTTATTACCTGTATTGTATGATACGTAAATTTTGTTCACAATACTGGCCATTTTTCTATAATATATGTTCAGTGGGATTTATTTTGGAGCAATGTTGGGATCCACATGGTTGGTGTTTTGTCATTTTTCTTTAGTTAGACCAACATTGTGTAACCAACATACTTCCAACAATACTTCATAGAAAGTTTGGTACCAGAAAAAAAATCCATGTTTGCTTAAACATTTGGTTTTTAAATAAATAAACTCTTTGTATTAAAAATATATTTTGATTGTCATGGTTGGCTCATTGTTGGCAACTAGTTTGTAAACATACAGAATCTTTTATTTGGTCCAACATTGGCTAAATGTCTGGCTCTGGCAATGGACCAACGTCGGAAAACATAAGTTGGCCCAAAGTCGAAATGTGACCCAGGGTAACATTGCCATAGTCGCCTGTAGTACATTAGTAGTATGATATTTATATTGGCTGATTTCCAAGTCAGTACAGTTCGCCCACATGTACTGCCTACACGCCCTCGTCCACAACCAGTTCCCGCCCACTCCCAGTCGTCAACAACCACATGTACTGCCTACACGCCCTCGTCCACAACCAGTTCCCGCCCACTCCCAGTCGTCAACAACCACATGTACTGCCTACACGCCCTCGTCCACAACCAGTTCCCGCCCACTCCCAGTCGTCAACAACCACATGTACTGCCTACACGCCCTCGTCCACAACCAGTTCCCGCCCACTCCCAGTCGTCAACAACCACATGTACTGCCTACACGCCCTCGTCCACAACCAGTTCCCGCCCACTCCCAGTCGTCAACAACCACATGTACTGCCTACACGCCCTCGTCCACAACCAGTTCCCGCCCACTCCCAGTCGTCAACAACCACATGTACTGCCTACACGCCCTCGTCCACAACCAGTTCCCGCCCACTCCCAGTCGTCAACAACCAATGTTGCTGCCAATCAACACATATCCGACTCTTCCGCAATGATTCTTCACACAATTGCAACTCATTCCATCTGCCTGAGTGTTTACACTTTCTTCGTCTGGCCCGCGTTTCGTTGGCAGGATGCTTATTTTGGAAGCTCCAAAAAAATCATAAAAATTCAGTATCTGGTAAAACAGTGAATTAAACTCTATTATGAAAAATAAAAAGGCACCATGATATTTAATTTAAATCTCTAGCGTGCCTTGGAGAAAATTCATAGCATTCATGAAAATATAACTAGAGATATTAAAATAAGTATTCAACAACATTTCCAGTTAATATAGCAGTAGTTGCCAAATTAAATATGATACTGTACCTATTTTATTGGCCAACGAAAATTTATGGTTTTCTGCATGCTGTCTTCAATTCAGTTCCTTTAAAACATATCCCAAAGCAATCATAAAACCAAAATGCTGTTTGTTGGCTTTATGTTGGTATATCGTGTGTATATTACATATCACCAATGTAATATATATCTTCTTGCTACTCTCAACATAACATCACTTTACAATATATTTAATATGATTAAATGGGAGAGCAGTATATTAATAACTGTAATAACTGTTATGCAAGCCACTCTGTCAATTAGTTATTTATTGTTGTCCTTACGACGTATCACTGGAACAGTTTCACCTTAAATATGTTACCGGTTTTCACCTTAAATATGTTGCCGAAGGCTGCATCCCTCGACGTATCGCAATGGCTGCTCTGGCACACCCCTCTCGTTGCCCTTCTCGAGGTCGGTCACTGGCTAACGTCCAGACAGCGCCCTCACACTTCTAGCAGACGTCTGGCTTCACAACGAGCCTCGCGCTGCCCTATATTCTTGTTTGTTTGGGGTCTCGCCAACTGTTTATAATTCCCACTTGACGAAATCCCTCGTGTCTTGTGTAATACTGCCTTCACACATGAACGTTAGCTATGGCCGCGTCCAGCCTGCTACATTACACCCTTGCTTCATGAAGAGCTGGTCCCCATCTCTGGAACTGACGATCTGTGGTGTGGTACAGCATCGTTGAAGTGAAGGTGATGGTCTGTTTCCCGACAGCGGGAAAATGGCGGGGTTGAAGCTCATTTCAATGAAGTCAGGAAGCAAAAGAAGTAAGAGGTGACGAAGGAAGGGAGTAAGGAGATGCCTTGCCTCCATTCGTTGGCGAAAAAGTATGAAGAGATTGCGTGCTCGGCCGTTAACTTGGCTAATAGTGTGAGGGGTGTACAACTTTCCTAGAGGAAGACGTGGAAACGCAAACGAAATGCATGTAGTCAGCTTGATGCCTACCTACTTAAGTGGCACTGGGATTAAAAGCGATAAAATTTTATAAACCCATTAAAAAGGGCGATTAAGGAATACAACAGAATTTACATTCAAAGTTGTTTAACTTTAGTTGTTTGAAATTTCAAAAAATATCTCCCGGAACATTAGGTATTAATTATAATAAATGACACATGTAAGGTAGTAATAATATTTTAGTTAGATATTATGTGGTAATATCATCTGAAAAGGACATATACTTTTATTTGAAAACATATATTTTTTTTAACGAGTGAGTGTATCATAACGAGCACATAATATATATGTTATAAATTAATAAGACCAACAAAAATATTAAACTTAGAACAACTATACTGCGAGCGCAATTTGAATGGATAGAGTGGATCGGCGTAATGAAATGTAGTATTGCCTAACATGAAAGTTAATTAATTATATAAGAAGTGCTGATGCAAAATTCAATACAAAACCTTGCTGCGTTTCATTACTGAGGATGGGAGGCAATGGATAGAAATACTTCACTTTGAACGAGCTCATGCTTACACTTGAATATATATATAAAACTGTTGTGGGAAAAATAGACTCAATACGAGGCAACTCTATAATAAAAGGTATAAAACCAATAACATAATTTATATAACAACATTATGACTAAGCACAAGAAAATGAGTGGCTTTACATTTAAATGTATAGAGATCAGTAATTGTAGTGTGCGTTCTATGTGACAATACAATTTAAATGTATAAAGATATATATGTCGAAACTCTACAGTCACATTTGTTGACTTTAAAAAAGCTTACGACTCTGTCGACAAACAAACATTGTTCAATAGCCTATAATAATTAGGAGTCGATAAAAATACCAGATCCATCATCCAGGAAACATTATCGGAAATCACCTCAAAATTCAAATTCAAGGGAGAAACCTCAAACTCCTTTGAAATTCACACAGGCGTCTTGGAGAAAATAATCAGAGAATATGGAAAGCAGGTCAAAGGCAAAGTCATCCAACTTGGAAAGGAGACATGAAAGAGAATCACCGTGAAATGCTTGGCCTTTGCAGGTGACTTGGCTATATTAACAAACAACAATGAAGAAGCCAAACTCGCACCAGAAAAACTGCATAAAACCTCCTATAAAACAGGATTCCATATTACATACGAAAAGACTCAATATATGGACACCAAATCAACAGGAAAACTCCCACTGAAAACACAGCATGGAAAAATCTCACAATTCACTCACTTCAAGTACTTGGAAGAAACCATCCAACCCACGGGACTGAACACAATCTCCCACACAGAAAGAATATTCAAACTACGAAAGGCATACAAAACTACACGGAATCACTATAACGAAATATCAGTATCTCGTAATACGAAACTACGACATTACAACACAGTAGTTTTACCAGAAGCCTTATATGCAGCAGAAACCACAGTAATCAGGGGAATGACTAAAATTCATGACATTGAGAAACAAGAAGGAAAGATCCTTAGGAAAATCCATGGTGCGGTCCTCCGAGACGGAACTTGGGTCAGACGACCTACAAAAGAATTATACGTAAACAGAGACACCATCACAGACAAGTTTAGGAAAAGATGCCTGCAGTTCTAAGGACACTTATGCAGGATGGGTAAAGACAGACTCAATATCGTTAATGCAAGACAAGTAAAGACAAATTGGATGAAATAAACACAAGAAGACCTGGAACGACTGAAAATCTCAGAAGAATAAATCAAGGACAGGAAAAAATTCAGAAATATAATTAGAAACAAGAAAATTGAACAAGAACCTAAAAAATAAATTATATGGAGAAGATGGACAGAGGAAAGGAAGAAAAAACATAGTGAATTAATAAAGAGGTTTTGGGAATAAAGGATAAGAGAGAAAGGAAGTGAAGCAGTGATTGGCTCAAGTTCACACGCTCTCCTAAAGAGAATAATAGGAAATAATAATAATATGTATATATATTTAAGTAGCCTTATGTATATGAAGGTTTTAAAAAAAAAATTGTACACAGGAGTTGAGGGGAAAAAACAATATTGATTCAAATGTATTTCTCAAGAAAATTTATATTTGAAAGAAGTACAAATTCTATTCCAGTTCTGCCAAATCGTGCACGTCTTTGATTTAATATCTATGAGTAAGGTGAGTTTAAACATATCTCTTATGATATCGTTTTGTGTTCTCTGCTGTAGTGATTTTTCTTTCACGGTATTTTTTTGGGGGTTTTGGCTTTTCTGATTTGTGGTTTCACCTTGTATGCATAGCCAGGCATGGCCACAGTCGATTTATCTAATATTTTATTATGAGTGTAAAGTTCTACATGATGTTTTTTCATACACTATACAGTATGCTGTCGTATTTTTCTAATTTTCTGAAGTAGGAGAATGGTATACAAATTCATTTTTGTGCCAATCGCCATTTAGTTGTACATTTAATATTGTGGTATTCCACTTGATCAGTATTGGTCTGTTAATAATGAGAATTATTTTATGGCTCGTCTTTTATATATTCATTATGTAATATGTGCATTTTACCAAGATCCTTTAAAATATATTTCGTATAAGTTTTATTTTTCTAATGAGTAAATTGTGGGCTGCCCTCCCCTTTACCTTACACGAATAGTTTTCGGCAAAAAGAGTGAGTATATTTACTAAACAAGCATTCATATTTCCTCTTCTGTGATAATTATGTAATATTGAGACATACTCAAATTTTGAAAGTGTGTTGTGTCATTTTGTTTAATAAAAAGGTGTTGTCTTTCCTCATCGTTTTGCCTGGTATAATATATTATCCCGTGTGTCATATGTGTATGGCGCAGGCTAAATGTGGTGTAAAGTCTTGAGTTCAAGATCCGGAAAAAAAAAGTCAATTTTGGGAAAACTTTTTTATATCGGTATGTTTTAATTACTTATAACTGCTATGCAGTTTGTGAATGTGTTGCCTTCCTAGTTAAAGCATTCACTTGCATCTTTTCCGCAAGTTTGTTGTTATCCTTCTAGAGATGACGATAAACCGATGGAGTTTACATGATAGGTATGTAGTTCTTTTATGATATTCGACGACCTGTGATAGTTTGGTAGATAACGACGTAGACAGAGTGAGATAGCTGATTGAATTGTATATTGTATACGTTTTTGTTGTGTAGTGTGTTACAAGATAATATGCATAATAAATTATGCACAATATCAAACATATGTTAGTCGGAAGTTAGCTTTGGTTATGGTAAGATGTGTACATAGAGTGAAATTAAATCATGTTAGTTAATAAATATGTAAATACTATTTATAAGTGGTTACATTACAAAACCTATAGATGTATTCAATTCTTGTTCGTTGTGTTTCATCATTACATACATAATATTTGCATTTGGATAATCATTATTTCAATACTCCGGTTAATTTAACTATCCCGCATTAAAAAAATATCTACTTATAATGTATGGTTCTTGAATCGCTATGTACATATAACTTGTGTGTGAATGGTCTCTGTAAATATTCATTATTTTCTATACAATTACATACATTTTACTCTACATGAATGAGTGCTCAACTCTCCTGATGTAAGCCTAACCTAACACCTTTGCTAAAGATTGATAAAGATAGGTAAATATTGAAAGATTGATGGAAATATTATCATCACTCTAGATGGAAATGTACATTCTCACTGTATGTTTTAAAGTATATCGAGCTGTAAATATCGTCACACTCATTTTTAAAGGTAATAGCATAGTGTACACAATGTACTAGTAGGTTTCATTAACAGGAAGACTTCTTCCAAAATTGTTCCGTTGCCATTGTATCCAGATTGCACAGAGCCTGCGTTGGTCAAGTGCAGGTGAAAGTCTCATGTTTATTTTCAGTATACAGCCTAGGGCTAGCCTTGTTCTCTGTCACTCGGAGTCATCGCTCTGCGTTATGTGACTTGTTCTAAGATACATGGATCTCTCTCTGTAGCGGGTATTATGTAGTCGGGTTCAAGTCTTGATTGCTATAGTTCCCAGGTGATTGTGTCTGCGAAGCGACATCGACGACATCCAAGACTGAACTAAATTGTTTTTAAATTAATCCAATCCCTTTATACATAAAATCAATACAAGATGACAGTCGAACATGTGTGAGTATTTAGCCAATGGGAACCACATTGGCAGTAGTTGAACAGAGGTGAGAAACAAGTAGGGTTTCATATATGCGAATGATCTTCAGTCGTGTGTTAGGAGTCATCTTGAGTGGACATGTTCTCTCTTGGTATCTTATGTGTAGTTGCTAATTATTCATGTACATACCTTCGTATTTGTGTAGTTGTTAGTAAATGTAAATTTGTATGTGTGTGTACATGTATGTTTAGATGTATGCAAGTGTGTATGCATGGGTGTGCTTGTGCATAGGTCTACATGTATATTTAGGACATATTCTTTAACTATTTCATTACAAATATTTAGGAAACTGTGAGTGTGATAATAATAAATAATTTAATTAATATATATTATTTAATTTGTAATAATTTTAATCCAATATGGCAGTCGAACGAAGATGAGTATTTCCATGCTGAAATTCAATGATGGAAATGGATCACATGCAGGTAATTGGTTGAATGAAGCTGAGAGAGATACAAATGACAGTCGAACGCAAGTAAGTAATCAATAAAATGCAGATGAGAAACAAATGCTCTTGTGCATATTTCAATGGTGATAATCGAGAGCTGGTTTTCAAACGTTGATGACGATGTGTAAAAAGTTTAGTGGCTTAAATAAAATGTAAATATGTTGAATATGAGTCGAATCTAGTATCATTCCGTCTATCAGCAATAGCACATACTTCAAGTGTTAAAAAAAATTAATTTCTAAATGTCTTGTTCGGAAAATTAAGTCAGTACCAATCCTCCCACAAGTTGTCATACCTCGAAGGTTAGGATAGAAGTAATTATTTAAATGTCTTGGTCAGGATACTAACTCAAAATTTTCTAAATCCAAAGGTTAATAACTAGTTTGTTCGCAAATCGATCTCCGTACCAATCCACTCACCATTCATCAGAGATCCATTCTGTCGGCTCTCCAGCCTACAACGATCTGAAGTCTCTGGTAGTTCCACAGGGCTTGGGTGAAAGTATGTTTGTATTTCCCCCTCCGCACCAGGTCAGATGTGATATATCTGAGGATGTGTTAACTTTTAAGTCTCTCTGCATTTGCCGAAACATTGATATGTGTTATTGCACATCACCACTATTTTCTCTTAGAAGAGTCTTCATGCGTGGTTGCTTAAGTAAATGCAAGTGCATTTCCCCGATTTTCCCGAGAATTCTCGAAATTTTCAAAAACTGAAATAAATTTTCCTATTTTAGCACTAATCGGGAAATGAAGTTGGTAATAATTGCACAATGCAATATCATTTCCCGTTTTCCTTTCGAAAACGAGCACATCACATCAGTTTACCAGCAAACGACGAGTGCATCAGTTAGTTTCCAACTCTTGGATGGTATGGAATGACAGAGCATGAATTTATAAATCACGTTTGGAATAATCGATGTTTGTGATGTCATCATATATTACAAATCCGTCTTGAAAATGTGAATTCATATACACATTAGTCAGCATTAAATTTTCTGTAAGTTTTAAAAGTGAAATAAATTATATTACATTAAATGCATAACTTTTATTTAGTGACTGGGAATCGACCTCCGTACGAATCCACTCACTGTTCATGAGAGCTCCCATCCTGTTGGCTCTTCAAGCCATGACACACACCTTATGAGATGATCTAGGATACAGTGGGTATACGTGAAAATGTGTGTGTGTGTGTGTGCAAGTGCATTAACCATTCAAGTTTTTCGGTTATGAAACACCGGCCTACAGGTTAAGATTACAGTCTCTTATTGGTTATCAGGATGTAAACACACGTGGTTGAGCAACTTCTCATTTTATCCATGGACTATGTATGCGTGAATGCTTAATTCAATGCATTTACTGTTTTTCCCAGAATAGGACAGGTAATGCACATGCATTACCTGGAAATTCCCCCGAAAAAAATTCCCAAGTTCAAAAATAATATAAATGCATTGCCTTGGAATCAAACTGGGCAGTCCCACAAATTTTCAAATTTACATTAATATATTAGCTAAGTCGTCGAACCTGCTAATTAGAGTTGTAGTCAATTCCAATTACATGGTTATTCATGTACGTACATAGTAAATTTGTTTATACGAGTATTGATTTGAATGATTACATCATTAAACAATTATGTAATACAACTGCATTCCCCCTCCACACCGACGAGTCGAGCCCAGTGCATGCAGCAGTTGTTGTGTGTCAGTTGATCGAGGGACTTCAAACAGGTAACAAGGCAGTTGTTGAGCCGATACCTAGGGAACAGAAGTCGTAAGTATAATTCTCTCTTCCCTAACTCACTTGCATCATTCAATGCATTTCCTCGATTTTTTAAAAATATTAATTGACTTGCCCGGGAATCGACCCCAGTAACCCAAGAAAACTAATAAATGAAGTACTTACATCAGGAATCCAACTCAAATAAAATGTTTGTTTAATTAAAAAAATACAATAATATTTATTGCCATGTACAAGATTCGAACTCGGTTGTCTAAAAATAACATTAAATTAAGTACCTCCACCAAAAATCCAACTAAAAAATAAAGTTTCGTTTAATTCAAAAATAAAACATATCATGTGCTTTGTCCGAGATACGAACACTGTATTCCAAAAATGCCTTTACATTAAGCACCTCTTCCCAGAATCCAACTCAAAAAATTAATTTTAGTTAAATTCAATAATAAAATATTATTAAGTGCTTTCTTCCGAGATTCATATTTGGTATCATACAAATTACCTTACATTAATTACCTTTACCAGAAATCCACCTTAAAAATAATTTTTTTAATTAAAAAAAAAGAATATTAAGTCATATCCGAGATTCGGTGACTAAAGCTCAGTGGTTCGTAAATTAAGACTAACAATGCTTATAAACAGGTTTAAGGCATAAATTACCTTACCAGAAAGGGTTTAAGACTTAATTGACCTTAGCACTGTGGTGTATATTGGGTACTATGTTTATGTTACGAATTTTATGACTATAGATTCAATTGTTCGTAAATTAGGACTAACTATGTTTATAAAGGGGCTTAAGGTATAATTGACCTTACCACCATATGGATATTGGGTACAATATGTATGATATTAATTTTATGACTATAGCTTCAACGGTTCAGAAACTATGATTTACTATGCTTATAAAAGGACTTAAGCCATAACTGATGCCCTGCCTCAACCAACGACCAATCACATCACAGCGATTAGGTGGTAGAGGGCTGGGTGGAAGTCTGAAATAACATTGGAACTGATAGCACCATTAAGCGTACTCCTGTCCGAGACCTCTTCCCAGGTTTGTCTTATGGCACTATGCCTGCCGCTGATCCCTTTGATCGTAGAACCATGCCGATAGTACAACCATGCCCCTACTAGTTATGTAGCTACAACAAGTTCTCTTTACAGTAACCCAGGTAAGATAGGCCAAGTTGGCTATGAACACACAACAGTTTGTCACTGGCTATCAGCACTATAAACTTCAATCTGAGAGAATTAAGTCAAATCACTGAACACAGTGAATATTGAGAGACGGAAAATCAGTGCCTGATAACTAATTAATATGGTGGCGGAATTCCACAGATGAACTTGTGATTTGCACTGGATGTCAAGAATTCCATTTCCATAAGAGACTTGTTCCCAGTTAGTTATCTTTGATTCGCCAGTAAGCACTAACTTATCAACTGACTTTCAGTGAATGTTATTTCAGTAATTTATATAACTGATTCGTATTTAGAGTGAGGGTTGCCTCTACATTGGATATACCTGTATTCCTCTAGTAGGCTACTTGTTCTTCAGAATGCATCTTTTAGCGTACATATTAACATTTTTCGGGAATTCATTATTTGGTTTTGCTCTTGCATTGTCACTGCTTTGACCATATCCAAAACTAACATATTTGTATTCGTTCCTTCAAAAGAGAACACAGGACTGAAGTAAGTATGTACTAGCTGCAAGTATTTGAAGCAAGCTTTGAGAAGCTTTGCATATTTTTGCAGAGATCTAAATAAACCCTAGATGCTGCAACACAGGGCTATCTTGAATTCCACATACATACTTTATGAGATGATTCGTTATGGAAACTGAGATAGAAACGCAATACGACGTCATGTGGACTAATATGATTATTAAATGAGGAAGTGTTTTCTTAAAAACATGGAATTAAAAATTGAAATTCGTAAAGATTCAGAAACTACACTCACATGATATGAAACAACAAATTCTTGAATAGGGAGAGCTCTACCATCTGTGAGCACTGGGTGCGTGGAAATACTCGCGGACAACATAGGTACTTCTGTTGGTTAGTAACACAATTAAATTTTATATTGACGGGCGATTTTCTTCGACCGAACTGTACCAGCGCATCAATATGTGCTACCTCAGTGTGAATGTTGCCCCTGAGTTCTGAAACTCCGTAACACAACCAGTATTACCAAATACCAATCAAACAATGCCGCTAGCAGTACCAATATTACAACCAATGAATACAAAAATTAAACTATTCAGTGTCAATACAATTATTACCAATACCACTAAACCAATACCATCATGATCTAATCACTGCAGGCAATAGTAAAATAAAATAAAATAAAATAATTACAACAAAAATACCACTATTGACCAAAGCGAGCTCAGTCGCTATAACTGACAAGATACATTTTACCAAAAATATAACTACTTATACCACAACTGTCACCATCAAAAACATCAAGCATGCCAAAAATAGCACCACTGTAAATAATACCAATACCACAAATTCCACCATAAAATATTAAATAAAAATCCATAACAAAGATTAAACATTCTGTTACTTATAATAATACTTCACTAACCAATGCCAATGGTATGTGTGCCTCCGCCAATACCTCCAATAATAATATAACCAATTAATCTTATGTGTGGCAATATGTATGACGACTACATAACTTACAGTAATTCCATAATCAATAACACTGCCAATGAAAACAGCTGTTAACCCAATAACATTTGACATCACCTATATTTCAACTAGAAAAACTCTGTTACTGCGAACACTGTTATCGCCAATACCACCACCAATAAGATAATTAAAGGCTATTCACGGTAAATTGGGCACTTTTGAAAGCCCTACTTAAGATCTACTTGAATGCACGTTGTGTATTGTTCAGCATTATGTATAATTAACGCTGCCAAGAGTCATATCACTTCATTCATTCGTCGATCAAGTGAAACTGTGGCATTATTAGAAATGTAAGTATTTTACGAATTTGCTAATTTTTACTGTTACATGCATGAAAAAAACATAAAGCAAAATAAATAATTTAAGTTATCACAAATGGTCACCTGACACTTTTAATTCAATGTTAAAACACGGAACTACTTTCGCTCCTTCGTCAGAAACTTTACTGGGTACCCAGTGCCACACAGTGAGCCCATAAAAATATATGCAGGTAAGTGCAGTAGCTATATTCTAAGGTTGATTTCAAACATGCTTACTCTATCGTGAACAACCTTTACCATAAATGCTACCTACAGTACTACATGTTCAAGAACATCACAAATAAAATCACAATTCACTACCAAAACCACAATATCAAAAACTCCAGCAATACAACAATTCATACCATGCCCAAAATGTACAAAGTCTGATCGCCACCAATACAACTATTAGCACACCCCACAAATAGAAGTCCGGACAGCACCATCAATAACATCAGTACCAAAGCAACCGCAAATAACACACACAAAACCAACACAAACCGAACTACCAATAATAATATCACCTATCCCCAACATAGTCACATAAATTAATAACAGTAATGCAAGTGTCCCCACGAAATATGCTAACTTCAAACCAAATTCACTAAAAACAATACCGCTACCGATTACACTGTCATGTATAACTATACCATCACATGCATGTGCGACACATTTATAAATTATTCATAATATTGTGTTGATCTTGTTGGTCCATCACAAAAATTCTTTAGTGCTGAGGAACTTTTCGAGATAATGGTGAACACATCTGGCTCTGGCCCCTTACATTCTGAATACAAATCTCGAGTGTATGCCCACAATATAGCTACAGTGTAGATTTGTAATATATCTGTGCCCCCGACCCATCACAACCAGCCAGCCTTCTATGAGGTCAGTGGCGTCTACCTGAGCAGTGCACACATACCTGAAGACTGTGGCTGATGTTGGCGAGCTTCCTCCTCCTGACTAAGCACCGTCTTGTAAGCCGATGTCACGGACTCGAACCCGGGACTGCCCTTCAGCTCCACTGGGTACGGATCACTGATGCTGTCCCTGCAACATAGTCACTATGCGTGGTCTACTTGCCAGCTAGCACCATGACTCCTAAACACCTGCTAGCTCATTGCTAACACTTCCTCTCACTTTACATCGTTAATAGAGAGGTGACATTACTGGAGTTTAAATTAACTCCAGTTTCTTCATTGGCTGCTATCTTAGTATGTAACCAGTGTCACTCCAGATGAAGCAGTACAGGATGCCATCAACGCCATCCTGGAGCATTTATTATAAACTGAGATCCAGTCGCGCAAATTAATTAAGGTAAAGTTAAGTGATTTGGGCAGCTCTTAACATAGAGGTATTGAAAGCCAATGAGCGTGAAGTGAGGCGAGTACGAAGCATCACCGGAATAAAGGGGTGGGGGAAACGGAAGATCTCCGAGAAAACCCACCGACCAGCGATATTATCCGACCCGATTACTCCTTGCGAAAATACGGAGAGAATCAGCTGGGGATTGAACCTGGTTTGCCTTGGTGGCAGGCGAACAGTCTAACCGCTCAGCCACCATGGCCCCCAAATTAATAAATGGTACAGATGTTTGAAATAAAGCTTGTGCTAAAATTAAGCATCAAAATTGTATTACCTACAATCATTAGTGCTTATAAAGAATTCTTCAGTAAAATCGTGCGAAAATGAAAGATAGACTAGAGGCCGCACCACGGACTGCCTGGTCTGCAAGGACAAGTTCAAGGTGATAAGAGGTGGACGATCCATGATGTGTTTGATCCACAAGGTCGCTCCATTTGGTAGCTGGATTGATCAAGGAGGCCTTACTATATGGTCTCGGAGATTACCCGACCTGAATACACTGGATTTTTTTGTATAGGGAAATCTCAATTCACTTGTGTAGGAGGTGTATGAGACCCCAATGAACACTGACACTGACTTGGTAGCCTGGATTGTAGTCACTCGCCTATGATGTTGTATCTAGGCAACATACGTGGGATATTTAAACGTGTTCCGGTAGAATCTCGTACGCCATTGTCATGCTTGCATTGAGGTTGGATGCCATAAATTCCAGCAACTCTTGTGAGGTACAAACTGATACATTAACATCGTTCCATCGATGGAATGGTCCTGTATAGACCTACTTATCAATCATGAATATACTGTATATCAATAATACGCATAACCACTCTGAGAACCTTTATTCCTGTTAGACAAGTTTACACGCATGTCTCATCGCTTACTACATGGGAGTAGTAGAGCATACAGAGAGTTGGTGCAGGATCCAGGATTCGGAGCATCGGAGCCAACGGCCATCTTGGAAATTTCCAATTTCCCCCCCCCCCCCCCCCTAAAATCGCATATTCTCACACAAAATCGTACGTTTTAGCCCAAAAATGCCTAGAAATTTCCCTTTTTTTTCTTAAAAATTTCTTGTTTTTCCCTCAAAAAGCACCGACTCCTATTTCTGAAAAAACGAGCCAACTCAGGTGATTTGGGGACTCGCTTCATACTTCTAGCCTACATCGATAAAATAAAATTATTTTTAATAAATTATTTTCATAAATTAAATATATATTTATAATAAAGAAATTTAAAGTCATGAGTATTAAGTATTATATATCACCATACTCGTCTTTTCAACGTGCATACGATCGTGATGTCATAACACCATACTGCCTGTTTTTTCATGCTCTGGCATTCCATGTTCATAACTTTCTCTCTCTTTCCTTTCTCTCTTGTCTCTCTTGTTCTCTTTAATTTCTCTCTCACTCTGTCCTATTTCGTCGCATTTGCTCCACTCTCCACTGATAACTCACACTTCTTCGACTCCACCGCCTACATAGTTCCTTCATCGCTTGCTTCAGTGCATGCATCTCCAGAATGTATGTTTATTTACGAATTAAAAAATGGAATTTTCCATACACGAGAATGTTTACAAAAAAATATTGTAAAGCACATTCCAGGCAGGACTTTGTAAAATATATTCGGTTTACAATACTTAATTCAATACTTTTTAAATATTTTATGTTATTGAATTAATTTTACTTTTGTATGAAAATGAAGTCGTCTATACAAATTCAATTCAATGAGCATAAACTTTATAAATTTCACACTTTCCTATCGCAGCTGATAACATTTAAATAAAGAAAAAGTTTCCTTGTTCGGACAGAATTTTAACTCAGAACCTTTGGGTTACAAGTCCAGCGTAGCAAACACAGGTCTACCACCAGCTCACATAGAACAGAGTGCTTAAATATTGAATTTAAATCCTTACGTTACTTTCTGAATAGTATATGTATTTACTTGCATTGATTGTTTTTATATGCTTTTTAAAAATTATGTAGAAAATTGCGGCTGTAAGCAAGCAAATATTTATAGTCACAGGTGAATACAATTTGCGAACTCTTAGGAGGCAGACAGTTTCGTGAAATTTTAGTTTGCAAGTATAATTCATGGCTCCAGGAATGTATGTATGGTTTTGGTAACCATGTTACTTGTATAGGCATAGGGTATGTCTAATACATTTTATATTTAAAAATGTATTTTTTTAAAGTTATGCTTAAATTTTTAAGTAGAGTACAGCAAAAAGTCCTCTCAACTGGAATTCTGGTCTACTATCTTCAAGACTATATACTACACAATGTTAATTATTCACTGCCTCGACTATTTTTTCGTAGGCATATATATACTACTCGGATTTTTATTCAATGTATGTGTATGTTACTAAACAAAGCACCATCATATTCTCTATATATCAGTCATGGTACAACATCAGCGATAAAATAAAGACATTTTCATTTATATATTTAAATACTTAAGACTACAAAAATAAAAAACGGATATCTTACATATTTCTGCACCATTCACGTTGTGCCTTTACACCAGCATGATCACTTTTCACTTAAGGAAGACGATCTTCTTATACACAGCTCAAGACAGTCTACACTAGCAAGCATCCAACCAGAACCCTTGGCCATACATTCTTCTTCTTCACAACAAAGTTTTTTTTTCCAGACCTCTACAGCCCCTGGGATACTATCAACATTGTACAATGCTTGATTCACAGTCTTGAATGCTCGGTGACTGATGGCTTCATTCAGTCTTAAGCTTTTCATATGTACACTCCAGACAAACATTGTACAATGCTTGATTCACAGTCTTGAATGCTCGGTGACTGATGGCTTCATTCAGTCTTAAGCTTTTCATAGGTACACTCCAGACAAACATTGTATTTTATGGGACCTTCTTCAACTTCTTCTGTTAATTGACTGGTTATCCTTTGCTTAATATGTTCCAGGTATTTACATATGTCTTTCGTAACTACAAAGTTATTTCCAATCACATAATCCTTTAAAGTACTCTTGAATGCTGATTGTTTCAGGTAGAATCCGTTCGATGTGGTTTCACCAACACCTAATACAGATCGTTTCTTAACCACAGAAACTCGACCTTTATAGTTGTTCTTATGTATCTTCAGTTTATCACCACGTTTGAACAGTTTTGTTGCACTTGCCACTTTGTTGCATAGCACAGGAAGGGCCCTTCACACAAGTAATTTTCTCATGCTTCCTCGCACTTTGGCTCTAGGCAAATATCTTGTAACAGTAATAGGAACGAAGCCTTGGCGAAGTAGTCGATGGCAGCACTGCTGTAGATGATCCATCCATAGAAGTCGCTGACGCTGTCTGTGTTATGCCTGAAGAAGTCGATGGCGATGCTGCTGCTGCCACAGGTGTCCCATCCGAAGAGTCCGAAAGCACTGTGCCAACCTCAGGCTTTGATGGGCCAGCAAACATGGCTTCATTATATATTCGACGAAGTGTCTTTCACGACTGCCAATGTCAAACTGAGCTTCTTAACTGAAACCTGGCTACTTATATACTCGTGAGCAGGCACCTTAACATTCAATGTTCAACCCACTACGACTCTAATATACCTCATTCATTAGTCCACACAGACAATAGAAAGCAAACACACAGCCCATACCAGTGACACAATCAACTTCTTCTCATACTATACACCATGTCGACTGACACCAGTCAAAATACACTGACCATCCATACCAAACACTTTAACTCAAGGCTACCTTAGCATTACATGCATACTTACTGTCCACACCATTCGAAATACACCAACAACCACAAGACAGATATTCTGGAAAGCATGTCACCCAACACCATCCATGATAACCCAAGTGTACCAAGTAAATTTTATAGCCCAGACCAACCCTGCAACAAAAACTTTCATACTATCTGTCCAACCAACATAACCTAACCTACTAAAGCCTCCCCACAAAAAAGTAACCTACCTTAACCTACGAAAGGCCAAAAAAATCAGAAATAAACTAACATACCCTTACCTACCATAGTCGCGATAAAAATTACACTTATCCTAAGCAAACATATGTCCTACATGTCTAGCATTATTTCAGCCACTTAAGAAAATTTGACATGTTTAACCATTAGAAACACACTTCAAGCTGACTGCGACCAATCAGCCTTCGAGTGACATTCGCCTTACACTTACAAATAAACAGTCGGATTAAAAATAATTATATTTAAAATCCGATATAGACAAATAGAAAGTCAGACACCATCACGTCTACCCAAGCAACCATACATTCAAGGCCAGCGCTTAAAAAATTACCTTAAATATGTCAACATACTATAATCGAATGATACCAGCCACCATGTTATGACATCACCCAACCACCATTTTAACCCTGGTGACTTTTGACCTTGACCCTGGTGACATTTGATCTTGAACTTACAACAAATTCTAAAAAAAATAATAAAAAATAATTTAAAGAATTGTTTTTCATCAATCAGCGCCACCACCTCCTTCTCCTCCTTCTCTTCCTCCCCCACCCTAATATTTGTAGCAAAACCAAATGACAAATAACGTTCCTCCAAGTTCACCATGGCTCTCGTCTTTCCCAAGAATTACAGACCCAGAATCAGGTTATGAGACAGGCATGAAAATACACAAAATGGGAAATTCTCAGAGAATTTCCCGACCTTAAAGTGGAGATCAACTACCATATTGCTCATGACCAAATCACCATTAACCACGTACAGACATTTCTCTGCAGAATTGCTGATACACTCTCTAGAAATCACCTTTAGTTCCAAAAGCATTTTCAAACACAAGGCACTAGCAATACACTAGGTGACACCCATATAAACTAATGTGGGATAGTTTGGCTCAACAATGCTGACAAAAACACAACATATTTGCAACAAGCATGGACTTTTAGTCGTCAAAAGACTGGAGCGACCACACAAACCTTCAGTCACTCCAAGTTTCCCGAACATTTTCAAGCATTGTGAAGGTGGCACCTTCTATATTGGAAACATGACTAGAGAGTGCAGTGCCACGAGCCTGAACATTACCTGCTGGAGAGGGGAAGCGAGCGTTATGTTCAGCATAATCGACCAGCTGACCCTCCACCTCGACTGCAAGTTGATGCGACTCCTGCAATGTGCGACAT
Organism: Dryococelus australis; assembly: GCA_029891345.1. Classification (NCBI taxonomy): domain Eukaryota; kingdom Metazoa; phylum Arthropoda; class Insecta; order Phasmatodea; family Phasmatidae; genus Dryococelus; species Dryococelus australis. The sequence continues at coordinate 1,083,270 of CM056998.1, read as the reverse complement.
ATAGCTATAAGGGTGCACAAGGGCAGCCAGGTTACCGATAATTTCACCAATTAAATTGCCCTCTTCCATATGCAAGCAAAGTGCATCATGGTAAGAGTAGATAGAATCAATAAATTCGCACATGCTTTCTCAAGGCTTCTGATACTTAAACACATAATCGCGTTCACATAATGGCGATTGATGCTTGGCACAAATAAGGCTTTTATGACTCGGTGCTTAAAGTCAACAAAAGTTCCCCAACTCGGAGATGCAATCTCCTCCCTAAGTAATTGCAGCACATTACCCTGACATTTGATGGCGATATCCTTCGTAATGGTATCCTCCAAACTGAGGCTAATGGCTTGTTTTGTAGTGGTGGAGGATGTGATTGTGATTGCTTGCAGTGCTGATTGTGATTCCGGTGCTGATTACAGTGCTAACTGTGATGTATGCGATACTAACTGCAGTACATACAGTGCTAACTGTGTTGATGTGGTGCTATCTGTGGTGCACAGTGTTAACTGCAGTGCGTTTGGTGCTAACTGTGATGCATGCAGTGCATGTGGTGTGTGGTGCTAACTGCAGTCCAAATGGTGCTACCTGCGATGCATGTGGTGCTAGCTGCAGTGCATGCAGTACTAAATGTGGTGCTTATTGCAGTGCATGCAGTGCCAACTGCGACGTTAAAAAATAAAAAAGCGATTCTTTTTTGTTTCAGGCACTAGGTTATTTTGCTCGAGGTGGTGGCCAAAAGTCAAGGTCAAGATCGCATGACGTCATCCAAGGTCCCAGGTCAAATTCAAGGTTACATGATGCCATCCAAGGTCAAGGAATGCATCCATAACCAAGGTCACATTTCGTCATCTAAGGTCAAGTTTAGGTAAAGGTTGCATTGCATCATCCAAGGCCAAGGCCATGATTGCTTGTCATGGTTCCTGCAATTTATATTTACAAAAAAAAACTTAAATCTCACTTACGAAATATGAAAAATATGTACATCATGTGAAATTGGCAGAAGATCAAACATCATCTCGAGCAAAGATGGAAAATATCTCAATAGAGCCGTTTGTACTGTTTCTGCAAGAAGTCTAATAGCCTGAATTCCGTCGCTCTGATCGTATGTGTTCTGCTGCTAGTGTTAAAAGTGTCGGATCTACTCGGAATTTTTTGATGGTTTTTTTTCGGTTGACAGGAAAACACACTTCCAAGGTCATGAATGGCAGTCTTGATTAGTATAATATAACTCGGCGTACAATGTTATATGTAATCAATAATATGTAGCAGTGCTGTCATCTCTTGCATGGCCAGTGGTTTAAATGTATGCCTTTGCAAACCATGAAATGCGTGTCTTCAAATTATCACCGCTGGTAAATAGTGTACTGTATGCATGGGCGAGTGTTCTGCATGCTGTATGTAGGAATTCGGTCATGTGCATCGATGCGAGTGCTCCTAGCTATCATCATCAATAATGCAAAAATCTTATTGACATTCCCCTCTGACAGGGGACTTTGTCTTTATTTTACAGACATGACATCAGACTGCATACTAATATATATATATATATGAAATATGCTCAACTTATTCTTCTTTCGAGCAAAATATTAATGGTGACTGGTTATTTTTGCAGAACACTTCCTGGTGTGAACATTCCAGACACACTTAATCTCATACACCACATAGCTGTTAACACATGGGTGCGTCTTGTAGATGATGGCAAATTGACAGTGACTCTCTTCATAACATCTGGCACCGGAGGGGTTAGTGAATGTCTTGCTGCAATACTTGCACTTTCTTCCCGATATATGGCGAAAATTTACTTTTAAACTTATTTTTATGCTTATACAGGTTATCACAGTGGAATTCCTTGCATGCTGGGCTGAACAAGCAATGACTACTTTAATGTCGACACACATGACAACTTTTACTAAATGTATTTCCACATTAGTAGCTCTGATAACATAATGCCTGTACATCTCTTCGAGACCTTTAGCTGTTGACGATGCTGATGGTGTTACAGATGGCAAGTCTTCCACCATTGAATCAATCTTCATATTGTAGCAGAGTACGCAATCGCAGTGGTAACATTGATACCGCACTACTTGCAGCGAATCTTCAGGGCCTCTTGCTGCTACTGATACTGAATGTGTACAGATGGATAGTGTTCAAGCAATGATGCCATCTTCGTATTGTAGCAGAGCACATAATAGTACTAGATGAATGCAGTCATAGCAGTCTGCTTTCCACCACCATGCTCGTCACCGAAATTACATATGTTTTACATGATGCTTGCTTGTATAATATACACACTGCATACTAGTTTGCGTTGGCAGTCTCGGGTTGTCTCAGTAAATTACTGTATGGTTGGACTGAAATATGTTATCTTATCCACTCGTTCGATGTCTAGCCTACGAAGTTGACAATTCAACCTCTAAAATTCTTTATGTTCGTTCATCTTAAATGCTCAACTTAGTCTTTATTCGAGCAATTCCTGCTGTGAGCATTCCAGATACTCTTATTTGCATATACCGCACAGCAGTTAACACATGGGTAGGTCTTGTAGACAGTGGCAAATGGACAGTGTCTCTCTTCACGACATCTGGCACCGGCGCGCTTAATGAATGTCTTGCCGCAATACTTGCACTCGCTTCCTGACGAATGACAAACATTTCCTTTGCACTTCTTGATATGTCTATACTGGTTATCACTGCGGGTAAACACTGCATTGCAGTTAACACAGTGGAACACATCATATGCTGGGCTGAACAAGTAATCACTACTTTCATGTGGGCATGCATTACAGCTGTTGCTAAAAGTATTTCCACATTAGTAACATTAATAAAGTGATGCTTGCATCGACTCTTCAGGACCCCTTGCTGATGTCGATGCTGGTGGTGTTAAACCATTGATTCCATTTTCATATGGTAGCAGAGTACACGGTCGCAGTGGTAACATGAATACCATAATGCTTGTAGTGACTGTTCGGGTACCTTGTAGTTAACAATGTTGGCTGTGTTACAGATTGCAAGTCTTCAACGATTGATTCCATCTTCATGTTGTAGCAGAGTGCACAATCGTAGTAGACGAATGTAGTACTAATGATCTGCTTTCTACAACTCTCATCTACGAACTGATGTCTGTTTTGCATGATATATGTTTGTATACTGTTCACACTGTATGCTAACATTACATTTCTCATCTCGGATTGTCTCAATAGATAACTGCTGGACTGAAGTATGTTACCTTATCCAGTCGTTCGCTGTCTAGCCTTCGAAGTTGGTAATTCAAACTCTCAACTTATTAATAAGACAGTCTTCAAGACTTTGTTACCCCAACCACTGGGTCCAGTACTGCAGTTTGGTAAATATATCTTTTTACCATCACTTGTGACCTTGGTAATATGTGTTTTCACCTCCAATGTACTTCGTGGCAGTTTTCATTTACTGAGTACTCTCACCTTCACCCCCACTCTCGCAGAGTCCAGGGTCCAGGATCGTAGGAGAAGTGCATTCATGCAAGGACATATCCTGCTATGCCTACACTAGTTACACTCATGGTTAGGCATGTATGTAGACATTAGTACATGTAATCAAGTACACCATACTACAGTTAACACTTTGGTAGGTCTTTAAGCGATGTCAAATTAACAGTTACTATCTTAATGACGTTTGATAATGGGGCTGTTTGTGAATGTCTTGCCGCAATACTTGCACTCGCTTTCTGATGAGCTACAAACATTTTTTAAAACACTTCTTACTATGTTCATACAAGACATCGCTGCAGTAGGAATGTTTGACACAGTGCCTTCAGAAGTGCCAACCAGTTCTTCAGCTGCGACACCTGCATCGTCAACTGGATCATCGACCTCAGTTTCAGCAACAACAACTGTATGGTCAACCACCTCTGCCGAATCATTTCGACATTATAAGTGTCGCTTCTGTGAAACCTCCTTTACCTGCAGCAGAAGTGTTCGTCAACTAGAGACGTATGGCTGTACAAAAAGCCCAACCCAACTAAAGTATGAGTGTTCGAAGTGTGGTGTGCCGATTTAATGGATGGATGGTCTAAGAGTGCATATGAATGTGTGCAAGATTTAACAGGTAAGTATGTTTTTTCACTTGGTGCTGTACTTACAGGTGTCGAGTTGCTTCCTTGGTTGCTAATGTATACCATAAACGAAAATGTGGAATGATCATCATAGTCTCTGCCTCCAGCGAGTTCACATAGACAAGATGTGCTCACGATCTACAGTCTTCGCTGCTAAACCAGTCAAGGTAAACCCCTGTTCTTTAAATTTCGCATCTTCTAAAAGCTATAAGTAGACAAAGGGTCTAGTTGAGCCTGTGGCAATGTTCAGTTTCGGGGGTGATGCCTATGTTAAGAATTTGTCCACTACATCTTAAATGGTGCAGATATTATGATCAATAGTTCTTATAAATATATGTAGGGTCAACTTGGCCCTTCTACCCTTATCATTGTCATTGGTGAAGCCTAGGTTATGAATATGGTAGTTGTATATCAAATTTTTCATAAATTACAGACATCTATGCTTACAGGTAGACATAGGGTATACTTAACCCTACGTCCCTTCTCATTGTCCTGGGTGATGCCTAGCTTATGAATGTGAGAGTTGTATCTTAAATGGTTCAGAAATTATTGCCAACTATGCTTATAAGTAATCACAGTGTCTGCTTGACCATACAACCCTTCTCATAGTCGTAGGTGATGCCTATGTAATTTGACAACTATATCCTAAATGTTTTGGAAATTACAGCCAACTAAGCTTATAAGCAAACATAGGGTCTACTTGGCTCTTCTACCTTTCTAATCATTGTGTGTAATGTCTATGTTATGGGGCATACTTGGTCCTACAAACTTTACTCATCATCATGACTGATGCCCATGTTATGAATTTGACTATATCTTTAACATTTCGAAAATTACACCCAACTATGCTTATAAATAGACATATGGTGTACTTGAACCTGCGACACTTTCTGCATCAGGAGTGATACCTGTGTTATGAATTTTACAAATATATCCTAAATAGTTAGGAAATTATGGCCAACTATGCTTATAAATAAACATAGGGTATACTTGACACCATGGTCCTTCTCATCATCCTAGGTGATACCCATGTTAAGAATTTGACAACTATATCATAAACAGTTCAGAATTTTTTTCCAACTATGTTTTTATATAGACATATGGTCTGCTTGACCCTATGGCACTTCTCATTGTCCTGGTTGATACCTATGTTATGAATTTGACAGCTGTATCTAAAATGTTTCGAAAATTATGGCTAACTAAGCTTATAAGTAATCATAGGGTCTAATTGATCCTACGGACCTTCTCATCATCATAGGCGAAGACTATGTTATGAATTTCACAACTATATCTTAAGAGGTTCGGAAATTATGGCCAACTATTCTTATACATAAACATGGGGTCTACTTGGCCCTACCAACCTTCTCATCATGGGTGATGCCTAAGTTATAAATTTCACAACTATACATTAAATTATTGCAAACTATGCATATAAATAAACATAGGGTCTATTTGGCCCTACAGCCCTTCTCATAGATGTAGGCGATGCATATGTTATGAATTTGACAACTAAATCTTAAATAGTTCGGAAATTATGGCCAACTATGCTTATAAATAAACATGTCTCATTGTCATAGGTGGTGCCTATGTTTTTAATTCGCCAACTATATCTTAAATGGTTACAAAATTATGGCCACCTGTGCTTATAAAAATATGTCTACTTGGCTTTACCACCCTTCTCGTCATTATGGGCGATGCCTTAATTACTATATTTTCAACTATATCTTAAATTGTTTGGATATTTTGGACAACTATGCTTATAAATAAACATAGGGTCTACTTGGACATAACATTCTTCTCATTTTCCTGGGTGATACCCATCTTATGAATGTGACAACTATAACATTAAAGGTTTGGAAATAACAGCCAACTATGCTTACAAGTAGACATATTGTCTACTTGACCCTATGAATCTTCTCATAGTGCTGGTTGATGGCTATGTTATAAATTTGACAGTTGTATCTCAAATGGTTTGTAAATTACAGCTAACTATGCTTATAACTAGCCATAGTGTCTGCTTGACCCAATGACCCTACACATCATCATAGGTGATGGCTATGTTATGAACTTTCAACTATATCTTAAATGGTTAGGAAACTATGGAAAACTTTGCTTATAAGTATACATAGAGTCTACTTGGCCCTTCTGCACTTCTCATTGCTGTGCATAATGCCTATGTTATGAGGTATTCTTGACTCTACAAACTATACCGTCAACATTAGTGATGCCAATTGAATGAATTTGACAACTGAATCTCAACATTTCAGAAATAACACCTAACTATGCTTATACATAGACATATGGTATTCTTAAACCTAAGGCCCTTATAGGCATCAGGGCTTATGCCTACAATATCAATTTGTCACCTATATCTTAAACAGTTCAGAAATTGCAGCCAACTATGCTTATAAGTAGATGTAGGGTCTTCTAGGCCTTTCTACCCTTCTCATCATCATAGGTGATGCCTATGATATGAATTTGGTAGTAGTATCAAATTGTTTGGAAATTACAGCCAACTATGCTAATAAGTAGACATAGAGTCTTCTTGGCAATACAATCATTCGCATGATCATAGATGATGCCTATGTTATGAACTTGGTAGTTTTATCTCAAATGGTTCGGACATTACAGCCAACTATGCTATGATTAGATATAGAGTATACTTAACCCTATAAACTTTCTCATCATTGTGGGTGATGTCTATGTTATAAATTTTGGAAATATTATCTTAAGCAGTTCGGAAATTATAGTTAACTATGCATATAAGTAGACATAGGGTTTACCACCCTTCTCATTGTCCTGGGTGATGCCTATGTTATGAATTTGACAACTTTATCACAAACAGTCCAGATATTATGGCCAACTATGCTTATAAGTAGATTAGGGTTTACTATACCCTACAACAATTCTCACCATCCTGGGAGGTGCTTATGTTAAGAATTTACAACTATATCTTTAATTGTTCAGAAATTATGGCCATTTATGCTTATAAGTAGGCATGGGTCTAATTGGACTTACACCACTTATCACTGTCATTTTTGATGCCTATGTTATGAATTAGACAACTATATCTTAAGTGTTTCAGTAACTATGGCCAATTATGGTTACAACTTGGCCTTATGATCCTTCTCATTGTGTGGGCGATGCCTATGTTATGAATTTGACAGTTATAGCTTAAATAGTTCGGAAGTTATAGCCAACTATGCTTATAAGTACACATAGGGTCTACTTGGCCTTATGACCCTTCTCATCCTAGTGGGTGGTGCCTATGTTATGGATTGACAACTATAACTCAAACTATTCCGAAATATTGGCTAACTATGCTTATAAGTAGACATAGTTTACTTGACACTGTGACCCTTTGCATTATAATGTGTAATGCTTATGTTATGAATTTGGCAACTATATGTTAAATGGATCGGAAATTTTTTACAACTATGCTTATAAGTAACATATGGTCTACTTGACCCTACAACTCTTCCTGTAGTCTTGGGCGATGCCTATGTTATGAATTTCGATGTTGTTGCTCAAATGGTTTATAAATTATGGCCAACTATGCTTATAAGTAAACATAGCATCTACTTTGCACTATTACCCTCCTCATCATTGTGGGTGATGCCAATGTTATGAATTTGACAACTATATCTCAAAGGGTTGAAAACTATGGGCAACTATGCTTGTAAGTAGACATAAGTATACTTGACCATACGATCCTTTTGGCCATGTTGGGTGTTGCCTATGTTATGAATTTGACAACTATAACTTATATGGTTCGGAAATTACAGCTAACAATGCTTTTAAGTAGAGATAGGGTCTACTTGGCACTACGACCCTTCCCATAGTCCTAAATGATGCATATGCTATAAATTTGGTATTTTTATGCCAAACTGTTAGGAAATTATGGCCAACTGTGTTTACAGGTAGACATATATTTGTCTCAGACTTGAGCAGGAGGCAGTGTTACAGAATGCTGGAGCAAGGTAGGATGGAAGCTTCCAGACATTTTTGACTGGCTTACAAAATGGCCACAGTCAGCATACTGGATGCCCTCAGTTTCCACAGCCAGGAGCCAGTTAGACAGTACGACTTACAAGATGGTGGACCAGATTGACCGAGCAGGAAGTTTTGCTTTAGTCACCAACTTTTACTAGGCAGTGCCACTTCCATGATGGTGGACCAGAGTCAGTATAACTTTCAAAATGGCAATTTTGACTAGGAACATATATAGTCCACCATTTTGCTAGACAGTACATTGGCACTCATTTTCTGCTAAACAGCACATTGACAGCCATTTAGCTAGAGAGTATGTCTTCCAAGATGGTAGACCTGATTGACAGAGCAGGAATTCTGTATTGGCTGCTATTTTGTTAGTCAGTATATTGACAGCCATTTCGCTAGACAGTGACACTTCCAATATGGCTGACCAGAGTGACAGAGCACGAAGTTTTGCATTGGGCACCATTTTGTTAGACAGTTAATAGGCAGCCATTTCACTAGGTAGTGCCACTTTCAAGGTGGCGGACCTAATTGACAGAGCAGGAAATTCTTCATCGGCCACCATTTCGCTAGTCAGCACGACTTCCAGGATGGCGGACCAAATAGACAGAGCAGGAAGTTCTGGTCCAGCCACATTCTCCTCCTCCTCATTGAGTCAAATGCCATAATGTGGAGTCCTCCATCCGGGTTGCGCAAGGCACTTTCAGGAGGGGAAATTTCGTGTGAAAAAGGGAAATTTCTGTGGTAAAGAACCAAATTGGAGGGAAAAGGCAAATTTTTCCAGTATCGGCCGTTTTTGTACGAATTTGTGCGAAAATGACATAATCCCAAATGGCGGACGTAAAATCCCTAATCCCCAGGTAGGAGCCATGTGTCCTGGTTTTCCCTTTTTCCAACTACTCACGAGGCTCTGTAAGAGGTCGTTGTGTCTGATTAGCTCCTTCATGTTGCGAAAGGTTTGCTATTGGCTGGGTGTCGGATGGCGAGAAGTTTCCAGGCGCTGATTGGCGAAAGGCATTTCTCCATTCTGCTGGCCAGCGATGCTATTTTGCTGGTCCATGGGGTGGGCAATATTTGCTGATAGGAGCGGTACGGCGAGCCCGAGGGGAGAAAGGCAAGCCAGGAGTGGCCGTGCAGACATACCTGAAGTCGAGCTCGTTGGAGTATCCGTTGTCGCAGAAGTGGTTGGCCTCGCCGCTGTAGCGCAGAGAGTATGGAGGTCGCCGCATCATGAGGAGGCGTGGCATGAAGTGCAGGAAGACTCGCTTCACCCACGGCGACATCTTGTGAGTGGACGGCGACCTGCAACACCACTCTACTGCAGCACACTCCGACATCGCAATGCTCGCACAGCTATCACACGCAGCTCAGATATTATAACAGCCACACACATGTTTGTTTATGTTTTATTTTAAGACAGCCATGTTATTTTATAACTAATAATATATAGTAATTTAAATATCTTCCTTTTGTAATATTAAAACATGCTTATTGATTATAAACTAACTTTTAAAAATACATTTATATTTAAACATAATTATTTGGCAGTTTTCTCAAGTCTCGAGGCAAGATAAAGGCCATCGATGCTAGGACTCGTTGCTATTTACAGCACAGGTGGCATGCATGTCGTATGCCTAGTACAACTCCAGCCCTCCACTCTGCTAACAATCCCAGGGCATAGTTCACAGGGCATAGTGCTTAAGCAGAGGACAGCACCGTTCTTCCAATTCCAGGACATAGTGTCCAAGCAGTGGACAGCACCCCCTTTCTAATACCAGGGCATAGTGGCCAAGTGGGGAACAGCACCACCCCCCTTCCAATCCCAGGGCATAGTGCCCAAGCGGGAGCAGCGTGTACTTTTCCAATAAAATGTGACAGGGGCTTATTGTAATGTAATATTCCATGGCTTTCACTGACGTCCAAAGTATTTACACATATGTATGTCCGTGTCTTTATGAATACTGACAGTTATTATTTAACATGTAAATAGAGAATTGCAGCCAAACCACTACTATCTATTTTTCCTCATAATAATTCCCCCTCCCCGTTCACTGCAAAACACTCTCAAAGTATTCACCTGAAACATGAAACAGTTCCTATGCCAATAATTTGATTACTTATTAAAAACCATGAAGATACTCAAGGTGTGTGTATATGTGTATGTATATATGTGTGTGAGTCTATTATAAATTTGATATTTTCCATTAAAATTACTGTGAATTAATTAACAGATATGCGAATAATTACATGCACGAACTATTTCCCTCAATACGAAATTCTAATACCGAACACCAAAATAAATGTCTAGAACAGAAAATAATATTACTTTATTTTTTGTATTTTGGATTTGAATAATTATTCCTTAATATGTGTTTTAGTCTTCTAGGCTGTAGCTTCGTCACTGTCCCAACATCTCTGGAGATGTTGCAGCCTCCATCTTCAGGGTGAAGTAGTAGCAGCAGTAACTCTTACAAACTGATTAAAAATATTTTAAAATGCATTTCTTGAAATCATTTGCATCAATGTTACTGAAGTTCAATGTCATTCTTTAAAAAGTCGAAACATTTATTCAAGATTATATTGTCTGCTGACTGCTCAGCTTAACATTCTGAATGTTGTCTCAGAATGTGTCCAAACATACTACTTACATTACTTATTACCAGGCTCAAACCAATAGGCTGTGCACTGAACACAGCAGTTTCGACATTCCAAATATATACAACTTTAAAATGCCTCTGAGAACCTTGCTGTGAGCACGTGAGCCGAGCACTTACGAACCACCAGCCTACATTTTTCTTTCGTCAACGGTGCAGTCTTCCACAGCTACAAGCGAATATTAACACTGCTCTGATCGCAGTGATCACTATGAACATGTATCCGTCATTTGGTGTTATGAAGTTGTCACAAACACACTCAACGATGCAAACTCGCACTCTGGAATACATAAGCTAAAGAGAAGTCAATTTCAGCGGCCGTCAGTTGTGAACATCGCATTTTTTAAGACGACTATTAAACGTGCGTCTAATGTGCTGAACTACGAAGGAACACACATTTCAGATGAGGCCTGTTGAGTGCTTACTAAACGTCATGCACATTAGAAACACCATTTCACAGCACATCAGCGTAGCTAAAACCTGCTTATTAAATGCGCTGTACCTACTAAACTACTCTAGGACTTGGCATTGAACCTTACTATGGACTCTACCCCAATCAAATGACAGGGCCACGACTCACAGTCGTGTCTGGAGCGCGTTGCGGGACTCACATGTACATGCAGGCGGGCACGATCGGAAGTGCTGGGCTAGTGGTTGGCGGGTTGGCAGGCGGGTGGGGAGACTGACCGGAAGTGCACGTTGAGCACGAAGACAGTGACGGAGATTGAGAGAGTGACGAGGATCATGGTGAAGAGCAGGTACTTGCCAAGCAGAGGTACGGCCAAGCTGGTCGGCGGGATGATCTCTGCCAGCAGCAGGAAGAAGACAGTGAGAGACAGCAGGATGGAGATGCACAGAGTCACCTTCTCCCCTGAGTCGGACGGCAGGTAGAACACTAGCACCGTGAGGAATGTGATGCCGACACACGGGATGATGAGATTCACCGTGTAGAAGAGCGTCTTGCGCCGCATCGTCATGTTGAAGGTGATGTCTGCAACATACATTCCTTCACAACACCCTTCACATCTTACAGTAACAAGTTCTTTTTGCCCACTCTCACATCAATACGTCTTTACAATCATTACGAAAAGTGGGGTGGCAGGACATGGGCTGTAAGTCGCCATGAAAAAGTGTAAGGCCCACCTGTCTATCAGATCACTGTGGCACTCAGTGGAGGTAAACACATCGTAAGCGACCGATATTGGGTCGACTGTTCCAAAAATCAAAAGTGAAACGAGACAGACGGTGTGCGCAGGTCTTACAAGTATGTAAAGACTGCAGTATGGACAGCATATCGTGGGAGGAACGAGCCGTCATGTATTTGATGTAAATTGCGACAGATTTCGTACCAGCAGAAATCCCGAAACTGCAACACCTCTCATAATTTCGCAGATGACCACTGCATATTGGAAACATGTACAATAACCATCAAAGAAATTATTGCACTCTATTCCTGTGATCTGCCGATAAGAGAAAGGGTGTCTGATAATCGTACCCCAGGATGAAAACGGCAATGTAACATCTGCAGGCTCATCCATATATGTGACTTACAACACTATTGTGGTCTCGCTTGCTCAGGTACATATGTGAGCATGAGCTTACCGCACATGTGCGTGATGAGGGTCGAAGGGCGGGCTCTTGGGGACTGATATAACCAACATTTATAGCCACGACTGCGATGTTCTAGTGTTTACCTCGGAACTTCGATGTTCTAGTGTTTACCTCGCAACTTCGATGTTCTAGTGTTTACCTCGCAACTTAGATGTTCTAGTGTTTACCTTCTGCGATGTTCATGTTTACATCGCGCCTGCGATGTTCTCGTTTTGACCCAGCGACTGCGATGTTTCAGTGTTTACTTCGCGACTTCGATGTTACTGTGTTTACCTTGTGACTGCGATGATATAGTGTTTTCTTCGTTAATGCGATGTTCTAGTGTCGACCTAGCGACTGAGATGTTCTAGTGTTTACCTCGTGACTTCGATGTTCTAGTGTTCACCTCGTGCCTGCGATGTTCTAGTTTTGAGCTAGCGACTGCGATGTTCTAGTGTTTACCGTGTGACTACGATGTTCTAGTGTTTAATTCTGGAGTGCGATGTTATAGTGTTTACCTTGCGACTGCGATATTCTAGTATTTACCATGTGGTTGTAAAGTTCTAGTGTTTACATCGTAACTTCGATGTTCTAGTGTTTACCTTGCGACTGCGATGTTTTGGTGTTTACCTCTCGACTGCGATGTTCTAATGTTTACCTCACGACTGCGATGTTCTAGTTTTTATCTCGCGACTTCGATGTTCTAGTGTTTACCTCACGACTGCAATGTTCTAGTGTTTACCTCACGACTGCGATGTTCTAGTGTTGACCTAGCGACTGCGGTTTTCTAGTTTATACCTCTCGGCTTCGATGTTCTAGTGTTTACCATGCGACTGCGATGTCCCAGTGTTTACTTTGACGTGTGCACATCCCCTACCATAACCTTTTGTCAGAACGTCTGCTCCTACACAGCACAGCATGCACCCACACTCTACCTTATATTGCCATTGTGTTGGGTAGTGTAGTGCAGCGTGAAGAGTGTGAATGCAGCAAGGGTATGCTTTCACCATCTGGACGTCAACAGAATCACCCAGCGGAGTAATACATAAAGAGTACCACAGTTCATTGTTTTATTATTATTTCTGAATCGCAAGGGAATGTGGACACGTAAAGGGGCACGTGTTTACGTGTGCGGAAAGACGGTGTGTCAAACCCACAGTTCCTACAGAGTCATTCGTTTTGCAGTGTTTCATCCCAATGTATTTTTGTTCATTCACACCAGTGTTATGTCCAAATCATTTAATGTGTGTTTTGCAAAGCAGGTGAAAGTTGTTGTGTTTTAATATTTTTATATGCAGTTCTATGTCCATTTACATAGTTTTAAAGCAGAAGTGTTTGAGTATGTGCACAAGTAGATCCCTCCGCGATGTGTGGGCCCCCTCTCGTCCGCTCTTGCACCACGGCAGGAAGGGTCGATCCACACGCGATCATGTTGTGTTCTTCCCGCGCCCGGTAATCCAGCACTGTTTTGTACCGGAAATGTAACTGTAATAGACTTATTAATTTCTGGAATCTTTTTCGTTTTTGCTGCCCAGGACACCACCCTTTCATCCCCTAGTCTTACATTGCCTGGGGATTATAACTTAATCAGCACACATAAGTCGTGTTAGCCTGAGTGTATTTTGTATCCTCACCACATTTACCACAGGTCAAAGCGTTCATAGTGTTAAGAAATCTCCTGGTGCATATGTAAAATCTCTGTCAATTAACAGTGATACTTGGAACTTACATGTACTTCTTAACTTTGATGCCGCAATGTATATCAGGGCACAGGCCCTTAAATTCCAACTTTCTATTGCAAGTGTTATTTCAATTTTCAAGATGAACGTTTTACTAATGTGTTGCACTGTGTTCAAGTGTTACTATTTTTGGGTGTAGGGTTGACCAGAACAATCCACAGCATAGGGAGTACTTATCCATTCAGTAATTAATTTGCAATACCATATGGCGAATGGGGCGCTCGAAGAGCCTCCTGTTTATCAAACTACTTGTGAACGAGGCTTATAACCAGGTGAACTGCAGAGCATCACGAGAATATTGGTCCATGTGATCAGCCCACAGCATCCTGAGAACATCAATGGTCATCACCTCCACCGCAACAACAACATTGATACTGCCAAGGTAACGTCTTGCGCCTACCGGGTAATTTTCCATAACCTTTCCTCACCTGAAAGTTCACCGCCCATATAACCTTAACCAACTCATTTCCAGGCAACTGACAGCCGTCAAATTGGTTACCCGAATGTGTGGCAGTATCATACCACTTCCTTTTCAATTTGACTCTGTGTTATTCCTTTCCACAGTGTCATATTTTCGTTTGCGATGTTCAAGTGTTTACCTCGCGACTACGATATTCTAGTTTTTCCTCGCGACTTCGATGTTGAAGTGTTTACCTCTCGACTTCAATGTTCTAGTGTTTACCTCACGACTGCGATGTTTGACATAGGTCGTTCCCCACCTTAGGCTGTTTGTCACGTCAGCCGCTTCACCAGTGCAGCAAACACCAGCACTAGATGTCTGATCAGCGGCGATTGTGTATTTAGTGATGTGTGGTGCAGGAGCGGTGCACGCTAGTGCAGGTGCAGGAATGTGTGAGTGGGACAGCGCCACTTGCGCTAAGCATCCCAGAGCAAGGGCGGAATTATACTATCACGTGCAGTAAGCATACAAGGGTTTTTGTAATATACTTAATTGTATTTCTGGACATGGGAAAAGGACACGTGTGCAGGAATTGAAAATGGCATACACAAAAACCTCATAAGACCAGTTGTTTTCTTTCTATAATGTTTGTGTTTTCGTAAATATTTATTTTCCTAGCCGCCAGTGTTTTACCTACTTCATTTCACCCTGTTAAAGTTATAGGTCTATAATGGTGTTTGTTTATTTTATGCTATCCTGCAAGTTCCCAAGTATTTTTTTCTATGATGAAACAGCAGAGTTCTTCCACATGTCTAAGTAGATCCCTCCGTGGCGCGTGGGCCTGTGTTAGCCAGCCCTCGTGCCACGGTGGGAAGTCAGGCAAAAAGCCACACCTAGAGGGGAGGATCGTATGAAAGCGCGCTTGTACTTTTCTCGCCTGGACGGCCTCATTACTTCATCACCGGTAACTTCTATACAATAGCTTAATTTTCTGGAACCATTTGTTTTCTGCTGTCTGGAACACTCCCCCTCGCCACCCCAGGAATTGCATCGCCTGCGGAGTTCGTAAATTGACAGTAACCATAATTACCACAGCGTAACAGCTTTTATCTGTGTAGCCTTCGCCACAGGCCAAAGGCGAACAACCTTGTCAGTTGTCCTCCTGAAGGGGACTGTGAAATCATCGAATAAAGTAGCATGAACAGACCAGTGCATTTTATTTCGGTCGCCGAGAGGCATTTCATGGTACGGGCCTCTTAAAATCGCCATTTTGATGCACGTGTTTATGTGAATTTTAAAGGGTAGTTATTTTTATTCATGTGTGCTGCAACGTATTTTAGTGTCGTGTTTACTATTATAGGCGTGTGGTTTGGCCCTAACAATCCACACGTAGGGAGTCTGATTGCGCCGATTCGGTATTTTCAATAATATTCAATACCACACAGCGATTGGCCGCCCGAAGAGCCCCTCGTTTAGCAAACATCGTGGCCTCTGTATCAGATGAACAACAGTAAGATCATCGCGGGAAAGGTTGGACGGGTGATCGGCCTGCAGAACCCCGAGAGCACCAAGGAGTTCTCAGCTCTACCACTTCATCACCATTGATGCTGCCCCGGCGATGGCTGATGCCTACCGGGTAATAATTTTCACACCAATCTGCTTCCAAATTGTTCATCGCCTTTATAACCCACAATTAACACTCTGCCACCTCACAACAGCCGTAAAATTGGCTAGCCCAAGCGTGACCAAGCCATTACAGCTTCCTTTTTCATTTGTAACCCAGTTTCACCCCACTACATGATGTCATGTTCAAGTGTTTTCTTCGCGGCTACGATGTTCTGGTGTTTACCTGGCGACTGCGATGTTCAAGTGTTTACCTCATGACTATGGTGTTCTGGTGTTTAACTCTGTACTCCATTGTTCAAGTGTTTACCTCTTGACTATGATATTTTGGTGTTTGCCTCGCGACTACGATGTTCAATTGTTTACCTCGCAACTATGATGTTCTGGTAGTTACCTCGCGACTGCAGTATTCTAGTGTTTACCTCGCGATTACGGTGTTCTAGCATTTACCTCGTGTCTACGATGTTCTGGTGTTTACCTCGCTACTGCGGTGTTCTGGTGTTTACTTCTTGGCTATGGTGTTCTGGTATTTACCTCGCAACTGCGATGTTCATGTGCTTAACTCCCGACTGCGATGTTCAAGTGTTTTCCTCACGACTATGATGTCCTGGTGTTTACCTCGTGACTGCGATCTTCATGTGTTTAACACCCGACTGCGATGTTCAAGTGTTTACCTCGTGACTGTGGTGTTCTAGTGTTTACCTCGCAACTACTATGTTCTGGTTTTTACCTCGCTTCTGCATTGTTCATGTGTTTCCTCATGGCAACGATGTTCTGGTGATTACCTCGCAACTGTGATGTTCTAGTGTTTACCTCATGACTATGATGTTGGTGTTTACCTCGCGACTGCGGTGTTCTAGTGCGCTGGTTTTATTGCCAAGCGAATGATCTCGATCAAAGCCATAAAAGCCAAGTGTTGGACTCGTCACATAAATTTAATTCCCTTATTGAAAGTAAAATATTACTTCCAAGTGCAGGCATATTTATATAACCTCACGACCATGTCTCACACACAATCACACACTGATTTGTCCATTTTTTGCAACATAAATTTAAAGTAGTGTAATTTATATACAAAAGCAGCTGGAAGCTGCAAACTATTGCATCATTCACTTAAGGAAATGATTGTCAAAAGATATTTTCTGAAAAAATTCTAGAACCAGAATCGACAAAAAATGGAAAATGTTCCCCTTACTCAATATTTTAAGTAAGTCATATGTTTTCTTTGTGCTAGTAAGGCGAGGTGAGAAGTATGTTGTAAGTACATACGTGGTCTGACAGTAATTGGAGGCGAAAGAGAAAAGTTACTGGGAG
Source organism: Dryococelus australis (assembly GCA_029891345.1). Lineage (NCBI taxonomy): Eukaryota > Metazoa > Arthropoda > Insecta > Phasmatodea > Phasmatidae > Dryococelus > Dryococelus australis. The sequence continues at coordinate 1,065,871 of CM056998.1, read as the reverse complement.
CCAGCTTGCTAAAGATACCTGCAGGTAAATGCCAGTACAGCTCCGTGACAGAGAACATGGCATTCTCCTTCACAACTGCTCACTACCCGCACGACATATAGATGCCGTTCTCTGCCACATTGTAGATAAATGCCAGTGCAACTTCGTGCCAGGGAGCGTGGCATTCTCTTTCCCTACTCCTCACTGTTCGCGCCACATGTAGCAGCCGTTCTCTTCTGAACTGCAGGTAAATGACAGTACAGCTCCGTGACAGAGAATGTGGCAGTCTCCTTCACAACTGCTCACTACCCGCACGACATGTAGATGCCGTTGTCTGCCACATTGTAGATAAATGCCAGTGCAACTCCGTGCCAGGGAACATGGCATTCTCTTTCCCTACTCCTCACTGTTCGCGCCACATGTAGCAGCCGCTCTCTTCTGTACTGCAGGTAAATGACAGTACAGCTCCGTGACAGAGAATGTGGCAGTCTCCTTCACTACTCACTGCCAGCGCCACATGTAGCTGCCACTCTCTACTGCAGTGTGTGGAGATCGGTGCGCTGCCAGGGTCTTGACAGCCGATGAGGTTGTAGCGGGGTGAGTGTGGAGCAGTGTCAGAATGAAAGATTGGAGGAAACAGGAGATCCTCGTGAAAACCCGTAGACCAGCGGCATCGTTCGCCACGATTCACACATGCGAAAATCCAGGAGCGACCCTGTTTGGAACCAAAATTCATTCATTTTGGTGGGAGACGAGCACTCTAGCTGTTACGACCACCTAGGTTCCAGTGTTCATGTGCCTTGTAATATTTTATATAGCATTTGAAAACATTTCATACTTAAAATAAAACAATTTGTCAACAGCAATTAAATAACGAAAAAAAAAAAAAACCTAGAGTCGCAATCTTTTTATTTCTTTATGAATATCATAACTACAATAATTGAATAAAACTAATTCTTTCATGGAAATGAAATAAGCTTATTTTTTTGGCTACAATATTAGTTATATTAATAAGTATGAGCGAAGAATTGTCTTCAAATTGCGACACTCCGTTCGCCTACAAGGAGAGCAAAATTACAACTTTTTAAATGTTTTAACATTTTTTTTTTATAAACTTTGAAGTGAAGTACAGACTAACTTATTCAATATATGAATTTCTACATTTCTTTATGAACTTATAATCATATTTAAAATTATTTTGATCTCTGTCTAAATGGTTTGTTTGGGTATCATTATGAAATTTGAGACAAAATAATTTTTCTTCATAATTACTTTAATTCCATATTAGAAGTTTATATCTGTCACATTTATTCGAGCGGTATTTTGTATAACGCCGCAATGATTTAAAAAATTCTCTAAATATAGAAAGCATTTAAGATATTTTAACTGTCATAAACTCTGTACAGTAAAAAATAGTCACATGTGCTGAACCAAGATAGGAGATTTCTTACCATAGCTGTGGTCATTTTCCTTCATAAACTACTCAAATGAGCGACCACTGCTCTAATCACTACGTACAATAAATACTGTTCTGTAATATTCGCTTTAGATCGTCGTCCACTCAAATATCGCCTTAAGGGAGGTGAGAGCCTCTTTAACATCAATAGCAAAACTCTGTTCCTGCAGTTTGTGCCATGGCATGAATGTATACAGCAAGTACATGTTCAAACTTTCGCTGCCAGCGCCTACATTACCAGGCATGTTGCATTCTGATTAAATGTATTGAGGGTGCTGTACGCTATAAAAATGTGCGAAGAAAACTTTCTAAATTGTAATAGAAGTTTTTAACCCACATATAGTGTGGGGATGTTTTAATCTATAACAAGTTGGAAACCACCCTACGCATTAGACTTCTACCTTAACAAAATGTAGGAAAAGTACCATAGATGCAAGGAAAAAATTACATTAGGGATTTCTTAGTATGCCTATATGATGATGTGAATATTTGCGAACTTTTTCTTAGAGTGTACTTGGAATATTATTTATACTTCTCCAGTCTGTATTAAAAGCACTGTATAAGTATCATGGTGATAGCAGGTATTGGTGGTAACCAGAAATAAAGCTGACAGTTTGTATATTATAGCAACATCAACACATGGTATTGGTGGCACGGACTCGTAGAGTGTTTGGTGGGTATTTCCTGCCATGAATATCAGAGAGCATGGACCTAGAGGGGGGAGAACTCCCAGGGGGAAGTGTTGGAGGCTATGGACGCCAGCCAGCAATTGTACTAACAGTTCTTGGAGACGAGATGAGAAGTGCTACATGTGGCAAGCTCTATTATTCTGTAATAACAGTAGTGGAAACTCTCAACGTCACCTATATACTAATTTTGCAAGAAGACAATACTATAAATCTCTCTGCAAAATTGATTACTGTCGCCCTCATAACACTTATAGGCCATGCGCGGTACGACTTGGTCTGCAATAATGCGCTCTGAGAACTAAGGAAGGTTCATTAAGTTCCAAGTACAACACAGCTGTTCCTAGCTACTAAGACTGTAAGAGGACGCGTATACCTGAGTATGGTTCCTTGCAGCATGGGTAGTACTCTTCGTTCCTAGTAGCAGGCACCTCGAGGATGTCCCACTCTACTGATAGGTAGAACTCCTTCAGGTCTATCCCCGTCTTCACCAGGTTGCTTCCTGCAGTCTGCTCGATGTGCTTTAGGTCAACCTGCCACAAGCACACACACACAGCACGTCCTGTATGTTAACGAGTTCTCGGTTTCACATTTGCCTATCTGTGTTATCAAGTTGTCTACTCTTATGTAGTCTACCATAACGTTATCTGTAAAGTCGTCGGCCCTAAAGCTGTCCGGCTTAGAGTTTTATGCTATCAAGTCTTCTGCCATGACGTCAGTTATAAAGCTGCGTGATAAGAAGGAAAGCGAACTCAAAGGAATGCGGTCCCATAGTCACTGTAGGTATAATATCTACTACTTTAGCGGGCAGGTTCCTGTCGCATTGAAATTTCTGAAAGTAACACAGTAGACGAAATTAGTCGACGATTATTACTCTTATTTGTCAATAAATCTTGCAGCCGGGGCTTGTTTGAATCAGGCAAACCATAAGGTAAAGTTTACTGCACGAAACAAACGCCCAATTTCCACAATTTAAATGATATATTTTTCTTATATCCTAATTGTCCAGCTAACGTGAAAAAAGTAATGGTTGAAGGGAATGGATAGACTTAAATGTTGTAAAACTTAATACGTAAAAATCCAAGTGGCAACCTCTGTACAGTTCTGCAAATAATTTAAGATAGCATGATAGTGATGTGAACCACACGTCCACGTGTGCCTTCGTGACAACTTGCACTGCCGCAGTCGTTTACACCACCTAGCCAACACCAGACCAAAGCGAACACTTGGTTATGAGTACGTTAGTGGAGATCGACAAGAATGGAACTTACACACTCCTCGCCGACAGGTACTACGTGACTCAAGTGACTGTGTTGCTTTATTTACCTCATGGGATAACTCTTGGGATAAATTAGCAAGCGTTCCAGAAGGGTGTCCCCCCGAAAGCCACAGCCATCAGGCGCACTGGCAGTTCGAGAGAGATGGTGCAGCTCGCTTCGTGACGCCCAAGGTAGATCTACCTCTTCTCTGTGTGATGTTAACTGGACTGCTGGCCGAAATATAAGTGCTGTGTGGCCTCAGGTGTTATCATTCAGTAGGGAATAATCTTCGCAGCCCGACCAGAGTGTTAATTACATGCTCTTAGCAAACCAAATATACTTTCTTTCACAAAAGCATAATCGAGAATCGCTATCCCAACCGCTTTCCAAGAGTGGACTCATTCGACCCCTCAGGTCTCGGCCACTTGGACTCGCACACGAGTAAAATACAAAGTATACTCAATGATATCACAGGAAATTAAATACAATGTAGTACACTATTATTTGGGCCATTTCTCAAGTGTTCATATAACCTAATGTTTATTAGTGTGTAATGTTCTTTTCTCAGCAGACTGCCTTTCAAGGCCAAATCACTTTTAATATCATTCATCAAGTGCGGAGACATCCCCAGTGGCATCACATTCTCAAGCGCAATAAACAGATAATTCACCATAGGTATGTCACCAATATGTGTGTAATTATTTATTAGTCATTTGTAGCATTTTTTGTATCGTGCAAAGTGTCAATGTCTATTTTCATAAAACTTCGGCCACCACCAGTTGAAGCCGACGCCATGAAAGTAGTCTGACTTCAGCTTTCGATCCGACCGGCAGCACGGGAGTTTCGCTTTGGGCAGACTCCCTGGGCTCTCAAGTTTGGCTGTGGCCGTTTTTCACACGGTTTATGCTATTTTTTTGCATAGGTCACCGATACACCAGAGGGCTGGGTCCATTTCATATCATAACTATTCATTTAAAGCAATATGTAAGTAAATATCTCAAGGAAACAATGAGTGTTTTATTTATTTATTTAATCCTCGTGATATTTAGGTTACTGCGCCGTTGAGCAAAGTTTATTCAGTGTAAGGCATGCAAGGAGGCCTACAACCTCACCAGTGTAATAAGTGTAAGTTCACAACACGTGCAGTTTATTGGTAAGTTCATCATCAGATTGACCGAGGACTCCAGAATCCCACGGGACTGTCGACCGCATGAACTCCATCACTAACTCAACCCACTGGATTATAGCGCCGGGCATTTTCGACAGTTTTCACCTCAGCCTAGTAAATCAGGCGGGGTGGGGAACCATTTCATCAAACATGGAACTTCGAACACATAAATAAGTAAATGCCTGTTAAACAATTATATTGCAGTCGATGGTATTTTAAAAGTAAATTTCCGCTAAGCTAATACCAAACAATAGTATAGAATAATTTTTATGATCGTTAGCAGAAATAATTTAACAAGCATGATGAAACAGTGTTTAGAGTTTCTAAAATTGTAGAATTGTAGTAATTTTTATTGCGGTTGGATGCAATGTGTCTGAAAAAAGAACGGTTCTTAGAAATATGTACATAAACATTGTTTAGGACTGCTTAGTGCTAGAATTCATATAACGTTTGTCAGTCGGCAACTATAGCATGACAAACTGCGACAGTGCTGCCAGACCACGAGTAGTGCCATAATTTACCGTGATCAGCGCCGATTGATTCGCTTCTCACCGCTCAGGCTCCGTCCCTACTCTGTCCCTTCCCCGTCTACCCTCTTCCCCTCCTGGTGCGTCATGAGGATGGTGTCCGAGGGGGTGTTATGGTCAGCTGGCTGCAAGCTATTCCCCCTTCGGCACCATTCTTCCACCGACAACTACGAGAATTGCTTCTTCTCCAGCCCAAGTTCCGCTAGACCGTGCAGTGCCAGACAACAATTTTAAATTGTAATGCGACAGGAGTGGGCCAAATGAGTTTAAATGTTGACAATTTAAGTGCTCTTGGTAGGGTTTAGGAGCCACGATGGGAATGATGGTGAATTGTGGACAATGCACGTAATATTTGGGCTAGATTTAGCATGTGTGTAGTGCTTTAGTAGTAGCTGGATGCACGAACTTGCTTTGGTCCTTTTGCATTTTAGTATTATGGCGGTAGTTCAGCCTGTTTATATTTTGCATTTGTGTGTTTGCTATGCGTTCTTGTGAGTGTATGAGTGCGTTGTATCATAGTTCTTTCGTTAACCCATTCAGCTGGCCCGGCTGTGTTGTTCTTGTCAAGTGCGTCCACAGCTCATGCCAGGGCTGAGGGAGAATATGGCAATAATTGTATTTTAATTGTTTTGTCCTTTTACATTTTAGAACCAGGCGCTGTGATGGCCCGTGTCCTAAAATTTACCGGGTGCTGCCTTTTTGGTACGTCTATTTTTAACGTAACTTTTGATTGAATTTTAGACTGTATATTTTATGAGTCGTGCCCCTTAATGGGCCTCGTATGGCTGCAGTGCACTCGTTATTTCCACATACTTTTTTACGTCAAATTTCTGCAGAGTTTGTTTTAGAGTAATGTGTGATACTCGAGATTGAGCGGCAAATTCCATCGATGCCTTAATGTCAGTAAAATGAGACTGGCATTGGTCTATATTGCTGAGAAATGTGGTTGATAGGTGGTAAATGGTGTGTAGGAATATTTTACTTCACACCTTAGTTTTCGCCTGTGATTTGCAGAAAAAAAATTAACGGCTTTGCCGAGTATTTTGGTGGACACTTTCACGTGTCTAAATTTCAAATTTAATTGAAAACACCAGCTGTCGGTGTTTCTGAGATTGTGCTATTGTAGATGCTGCGGCTGTAAATATTCAGTAGTATTTATTGTGTTAATTCTAGTAATTTTTGTCAAAGAATTTATTTTACATGCAACGGCTTTTTATCTTGATATTGTTTGTGTCACCAATTGTCATTTTAAATATATATTTTTCTTGGGGAAAATAAAATTAAATGAATTGAATTTTTCTCGTATGTTCATTGTAATTGGTTTATGCTTATTGTATGTAACCCAAAATTGCGTTGAATTCAGTGCAAAACTTTAGTAAAGCCCCGGGGAAAATGTGAACTAACATTCTCCTTCTCTCTCACACACCACCCCTCCCTTCACTGCCATTTAAATAGTCTCCTTCCAGACAATATATAGCAAGCGGCCTTATCTACTTCCTGTGCCAACAGTCACATCAGTTGAAGTGGTGTAAAAGTGGCTCAGACGAAGATGTTACGGATGGATTCGTAGTGTCCCACCCATGTAAAACATTTCTCTGACACAGAATATTAATGAGAGCGAGGTGATGGGTGCCAATTCGTCTACCAGACAAACTCGGGAGAGTACGAGTGGCTCTTAAACCAGGGATGTGACCATCGACCCTGTGGCGACATCACTCTGCGTTGTCTTTAAGTACACATCGTGGATGATCGGTGCTGTTAGAGCCACCCCTTACGTTTCTGCAGAACATAACACACTTCAAGCATGATAAGTGAATGTCTGAAAGATTACCTGGAATGGGCCAGGACTCGAAACACTTACCTGAAGTGGGTTTTCTGTAAAGAAGGAAATAAGCATTCGCTTCACTGCATTATATAAAGAAGTGGACCACATTGCAACCACATTCGTAGCACAGAGCTGAGACTGACAAGTTCATTGAGCATGGTTCCTAAGATCGACCAGTAGGCGACGCAGTAAACAAAAAGCCAACAAAGATGAGGTGAATAATTACAGATGTCGTTAAGTCTCCAAGGCGTGACGAGTCTGCGGAGATGGTGCAGTTTCCCCAGGGGATGAAGTAATAAAGATGTTCCGCTTAGTTGTAAACTGTTTCAAACTTTTATAGCTTGAATAAAATATTTAAGAGTCCCTGACTGAATTCAAAGTTATGTGCTAAACACAGTAAGCAAACCCACAAATGCAAAAACACCAAAAACCATTATAGGAATACAGTGCTCAATCTTTTAACATAAAACAAGCCATTTAATTAATATTTCTATAATAATAAATAATACATATTTCTCATTGTAATCTAAGTTTGTAAAGTGAGGGGCAAAAATATCGGAACTGCTGGGGTCGTTTTAATACCATGGTGCCAAATGTTCTGTAATGTTCCACTATGAGATCCTACACATGAGACTATTACAATTAACATTAAAAATTATCCTAAGTAAAAAATCTTTAATAATAAATGCATCCTATTCCCAAGAGAAACGAAGTAGCGAACATTATAAATACACTCACCCAATTAGAGGGAAGAAAGAATTTAGACACCAAATACAGTGCCCCCAGCTCTCGTTGATTCCATCACCAACACCAAAAATAAACAAATAACAAAATAACTTTTCTACTATTGTACTACACTACATTAGGCAATCAGCCTACACGCCAATTAGAAGATCATGATTGCTGACTACATCCCATAGTACGTAGGTGAAAGTTGGAGCATTGAAAAGCATGGAGGTCTGTCAAGAGCTGGGCAAAAAGGGTTCGTACGTAAGGACGTAGCAGTTCAGATGTGTCTTAGATCCATATTCGCTGGCGAGAAAAGGAACGAAACTTTTAGTTAAGAGTGCACCACTAGATGGCTCAGAGGACACAAAATGGCACTAACATGCAGTCTTTGAGTCGATCTTCCATCGAGTTTAGCGCTAGGAACCTGCATTTCAGCACGAGATTACGATGTAGCCGGCCACAAACAGCTAACTTCAGCTTGGATCTAAATATCATCTGACTTTGAGTCTAAGAGTATGGAGCACGACGAGACACTCTGGTAGCATACGTGACTAGACACGCAGAGGTGGGTCATGTATCAGCCACCTTGCCTTGGCCAGCCAGACCGGACTGGAGAAGCTGTGTTTGGGACGATAAACACATGAAATGGAAACTAAGTCTTCCAGTCCCTGACAACACTGAGTTAAAAACTCTGAAAAGTCTATCCATTAATTAAATTGGCATTTCAGTGAAATATGAATTCAACTGAAATAAATTATACCTAAAACCTGTTAACTACTAATATCAAATAGAGAAATTGCCCTACTTATTTAGAAAATATTCTGCTGATATGTTATATAATTTCAGATAAATGAATTCGTTTCTCAAACACGATAATATGGCAAACCAAACAAATTATAAATACTTAATAAATATTTATCTATTCTTTTATTATAACATACTGTCTACCTCGAGACAATAAATATTCGTGAAATACTGAATTAAGGTCCATGCATACCTGCAGGATTTAAAAAAGGACCGTCAAGACTACAAAAAGGGCTCAAATTAATAAATACTGACTTTACCCTGAATATACTTTATCTTCCTTACACATTAATGCTATAAAAAAGCCAAAATATACCAAATTGGGGAATTAAAAGTAACTAACATGCATTAAAAATTCTCCTGAAATTTTTAAATGATACAAATTTGGTCCATCCAGTTTCATTTACCCGCAAGTGATGAGTATTGTCATCTTGTATGTTGTAATGTGACTTGTAATCTATGTAGGTGTTGTGTTCGCTACATAAGTAGATATTTGTCATTAACTTGTGTTTGTGTGCACTGGAGCAGTTTATTTAACTATTATAATGTTTGTAATGTCAAAAAAATAAAAACAATAACCTGCGCACAGCAAAGCTATAGAAATTGTTAGAAGTGTTATTCAGTTTTAAGATAAATAAAGGAAGGTTGTAGGTGACGATTCCTATTCAGCATGTAACAAAACATGCTTAAATTGATACAAAAAAATGAGTTTTATTTAAATTATTCGTTAAGAGGGCAGTATAGCTTTTAGCAGCAAAACAAAATTGTCAACTACCGGTAAGAAGAGGAAAATTGCAAACGGAAGAATTCAGTTCGATTTATTTTATGATGGAGTAGTGCGGAGCAAAATGCAAAAGATTTATGTGATGAAAAAATAACACCCACACAGTTAAAAATTGCGGGCAGTGTTGGAAAAAGAAATTAACTGCACTTACAGTAGGGAAACTTTGCGAAATTCAGTGAAAGCAATATGGGCTTCATGTTCAAAAAAGTAAAAATTAGCAGTTGTTTTTAGTGGAAGAAACGAAATCTTCGTTTGGTGAGCGAAATACTTACGAGTTATAAAGAAAAATGACATACAAGGTGAAAGTAAATTACCTGTATTATACCGGTATCAGTGTGTATTCATCCGAATTACCTTGTGACCAACTGATGGCAGCACAATGATGTAGCAGAAGTGTACAAAAGCAAACAACCATCCAGGCCTGCGATGATTGTAGTTCACTCAGGTAGTGAAAATGGCTGCATTGAGAGAACCAAGTTAATTTATAAACCGAAAACTACAAGCAGAAACGATCATGATGAAATTAATAGCAAGAAAAAATTCCACGAAATGATGTGAAATGCAACTGCTACCCAACATTCCATCTCCAAGTATTATTGTTCTTGATAATGCTCCACATCATAGTATACATGAGAACAAACCTCCGATTACTGTATGTCTCCCAGTAGTACCACCATAGTGTGTATGACAACAAACCTCCAACTACTGTATGTCTTCTACTAGTACCACCATGAGACATTGGCTGATAAATAACAACACTAATTATTCTGTCGATGAGAGAAATTCCGAGCTGCTTGTAAAGGTTTGGTTACATCAACAACCTCCCATTTTATACCATCGATAAACCGTTTACATCCCAAGCACATTTAGTTATCCGATTACTGCCATATCCTTGTGACCTAAACCTAACAGAGTACATCTAGACCATAGTAAAATTGCGTGTTGCTAACAAAAATGTTAACATTGCGAACTCGTACCTTTTACAAATTATGCATTAAGCAAAAGCCAGTATTTCACCAGCGGACTGGAAAAAACCATGCGATCAAGTAAAAAAAAACTAGAACACGATTATTGAGTAAATGACGGACTGATGGAGGATGAGATTCCTCAAGTTTTGGTGAACCTACAACTGTAATAGTAGCGACTGCAGTAGCAGTGATGGTAGCAACAGCGACAGCACAAGTGTGTGTGTGTGTGTGTCACAAGCCAAACACACATATAATGGCAACATTTCTGGAGTGTAAGAACTGATTAAGCTAGCATTGTTGCCCCTTAACAGTTATTAATCAAGAAATTAAATGGTTCCTGTAAGTAATATTCAACAATAATGAATATATACTGGGCTTTTGACTAAGTAAAGCAAGCTTCTTTGCCGGCTGGTACTGATGATCTCTTACTTTTGTCTTGAAGTAACGCACTCTTCTTTGCCGGCTGGTACTGATGATCTCTTGCTTTTGTCTTGAAGTAACACACTTTTCTTTGCCAGCTGGTACTGATGATCTCTTGCTTTTGTCTTGAAGTAACGCACTCTTCTTTGCCGGCTGGTACTGATGGTCTCTTGCTTTTGAACAAAGTGTACGAGGAGGGTCCTTCCATGCTCTAGAGCCGACCTTGCAACACAAGCACTCTTACTACCTCTACCTGGGCCAGGTTACACTTGACTTGGTTACACAATATGCGCAAAAGTATTTAATATCATGATATCTTGACAGAGTGAGATGGTATAGAAATATACAACAAAACACATTAAAATTTTTCTTTTAAAATTTTTATTATTTTAATTGTATCGTGAAAAATATATGTTTTGTCTAAGGCAATACACCACTTAACTATAATTATAAATTTGAAAACTAAATGTATACTGCTTAAGAGAGAGATTTAGTAGGACGATTCTATTTCACTTGTTATGCACCTTTTACTTCCACTATATACACAAGGTCTAGGTATGTTACATTTTGAGTATTCATTTCTCAAATGCAAATTGGTTCAATTGTAATTGATTATGAGTAGTAGGGCTTGATATGTTCGGGCAAAACAGATTCCGGAGTTGGAGCTAGGAGCTGCCCGGCTGCCATGTTGTAATGTCACCATCCACGATTTTGGAAGTCATTGACCATAAAAAGCAGTCAAAACTGTCAAAATACCCCTAAATATTTTCCTTTATTCCTACAAATTTCCTATTTTCCCTCAAAAAGATGGATGCCCCTCAAGTACAAATGAAAATCCCAATTTTTGGCCAGTTTAAGTAATAAGAGGGTCTTCCTTACGACAGACAGAGCAGTGGCGACCGTATTCGTTTTATAGACTTAGGGTATACCAAATTGATACAAGGGATCCAGAATATGAGTCAGACCTAACCATCAGCTATCTTGGTTCTGTCAGCCATCTTCATATTAGATGCAGATCATCTTGACCCCCTAGCATTGAATTACCCGGAAAACAAATAATCGAAAAAAATACATAAAATCAGCAAGTACATGACATTACAGACTACTGCCACCATATTGGGTGAAGGAAAACTTGACCTTGACCTTGACCCCATAACCGCGAATAAAATTGATAACAAAAACTCGAGAAAAAACATCAAAGTCAACAAGCATACTACATTACAAGCTACTACCACAGTTATGGATGCAGGTCACATTGACCTTGACCCAATATCCTTTAATTAACTTGAAAACAAAACTCGAGAAAATTCATAAAAGTTTTCAAGCATATTATATAACAGGCTACGACCACCATATTGGATACAGGTAACATCGATCTTGACCCCATGGCATTGAAAGACCCGAGTTACCCCTTGGCGCTCGACACAGAGGACAATAAAAACAGCCTAGTGGTTTCCTACAAAAGGAAAACTCCAGCTGCTGGCCCCCAACATAAGCACCAAGGTGCCCCAGAGGAGGACGTGAAAATAAGTATCTCTACTCTCACGTGCAATCATTCAGTGTAGAAATAAATAATTGAGAAAGGAAATTATTTAACATCTAACTCCACTTTCTCACCTTGTTCTCCAATCAGGTACACAACACATTGGAACACACTCAGCAGTAAATAGGGTTAAAATACATTATGTAATTTTTATGAATTTACTGGGTATCAACTATGTTCCTAAAAAAAAAACTTTTACATTCATTTGGGTTTTATTTGTTACCCTTTTTTTTATCACTCACGATGAGAACCTACAATCCCAACAAAAAAATAAAGAGTTCAAACAACACCATTAAATATAAGTATTATTATTTGGTTACCCCTTTTTTAAATATATTTTTATCTTAATTATCTTAGGCGTTCTACCATCAATTATTAAAAGGGATATTACAGTTAGGGTGCACCCATGCTTCTACATTAAGAGGTTAAATCTCACATACTCTCTGTAATTTTTTCTTATATTGGTTTATGGCCAAAACAATATTATAAATTTGAAAATTAAACCAGTTCCTAATTAAATTGATTTCATGATTACAATGGTACACAAATTCAGTGAAGCTATTAAACGTATTTAAAACATCTTGAGGGACATTGGATTGCAGTCTCCTTCGTCGGCGTTCATGCAGCAATCAGTTATAACATTTTCACATGCCAAAAATTTTAAAATATCTGACCGAAAAGGTAGAAAGGTGGTGATCTGGCAGCGACACACTACTGGTAGCTTAATTCATAGCATGGGCCGCAGTCCCATTGCTTGAAAGCAAGAACAGCCCTATGTCACATCGCATCAAAATGGCTAGGTCGTGTAGCCAGGGAACCGCACTGAACAAAATTAAAAGAGAAACAACATTAAATGAACACAGATTAAGCAACAAACCAGAACGACTTACCAAAAGGTAAGTACAAAACACTCACCAGAGCGGTGAAGTATGGCTCTTATGCCATAATAAAGCTGAAAAGTCTTCTAGTAAATTTCCAAATGGACTACATTGTTTGGAAGAAAAGTTGGAGAAGACAAGGTAAGCACATTCATGCACATTCGAAAGTGATTGAAAGATGTTCCCAACTCGCGACATGACCAGTCGATAAATATCGAACGGCCTTTTCACAGAATTAAATACAATAGAAAATAACACATGGTATTTAAACATAATTTATGTAATGACAAAAACAAATAAAAGGCTTGACATTAAATAAATTGCAATCAAGGTAGCAAACAAGCATAACACATTACAGCCAGGAAAACCAAAACTTTGATACAAAAAATTATCGTTTTTACTGTGCTAGTGCTGCCACCTATCCTAGCGGTGGATAGACACAATCATAGAGACACAAAAATAAGTTCCAAAATGTTACACGTGCTACAATACTGACATAGAATGTTTTGTGCTGTTCATGGCACTAACAACTTAACATGGACTATATTATCAACTTTGGTTCAGGATTAACACAAAGTTTAGAGTAACATTAAAAAAGGACAATAAAAATACAGTGTACACACCTAATACAGCGGTAAAATAAATTATTTGAACAAATTGCAAAAATGAACACAATGTCAGTATTCGTTATATGTTAAAGGTGCTGCCCTCTGAAGGGAGAAGCAACAGATAAATAAATACATAATATAGTATATTGTGGCTTTAAAACTTGGCAAACAAGAGAGAAATGAAAACAATTTTTTTATTATCAGAGATAACGGTTATAAAAGACAATAACTTGAATACTTATTTACTTTTGGTTTGAACAGTAAAATAATAATAATAAAAATACATTTTCTACACATTAATACAAATGTGGTGTTCCAACTGGAAACAAGGGAAGATGATAAAGAAAGAAGAAAATTAAAGAAGCTTTGCAAAAACATATATTGCTAGAAAAGCAATAGAAAACATTTGTTAGGAGAGCTCATGCCATAAAATGGCTCAGACCTTGAAAACTAAAACCCGAAAAAAAAAAAAAAACATAAAAGTCAACAACCATATTACATTACAGATTACAACCACCATATTGGATGCAGGTGACCTAGAACTGGACCCCATGACATTGAATGACCTTGAAAACAAAAACTAGAGAAAAAAGACATGTCAACAATCATATTATATTATAGACAACTACCGCCTTATTGGTTGACAGTGACCTTGACCCATGACCATGAATGACATTGAAAACAAAAACTCGAGAAAAATACATAAAGGTCAGCAAGCATATGATGTTACAGACTACTACCAACATATTAAATTCGGGTGACCACAACCATGTCCCTATGGCATTGATTGACCTTTAAAATAAATACTCGAGAAAAATCCATGAAATTTAGCAAGCATATGATGTTACAGTATGCTACTAACATATTGGATGCAGGTAACTTCGACCTCGATCTCATGACCTTGAAACCAAAACTCGTAAAATCATATAGTAGTCAGCAAGTATATGACATTACAGACTACCACTACCATAATGAATGCAGGCGGTCTTGACTTTGACTCAATGAAATTGAATGACCTCGAAAATAAAAACTCGAGAAAAAGTCACAAGAGACATGCCTTCAGTAAACCTGGTACCAAGGTACTAAACGAGAAATGCACTTTAACTTTACAGGTCTTGGCATGTTTAAGTAAACTGTCACTATGAATGAACTGCTTATGACACCTGTCACACAAATATGACACACGACAGGGATCCGTGGCACAATTAAAGCACTCATGTCGCCCTACATTATGGTCTAAAGTAAACGCCTTATTACATAAGTGGTAGTGATGACAACATAGTGATTCAGGCAAAGACCCAGGCAGGCCTGTTGGAGATGTGGGTGCTCTAGTTAAGGAGGTAAAATTGGCAATGATATTCTAGGTACCACTCAAGTCTATGGCACTGCCATAGCTACCATTAGCTCTGGAATATCCGAGGATATCACATATACAGAATAAGGCATAGATGTGAAGATGTAGAAGCTAGCCGAGACTATGTATCTTTCACTGGACCTGCTGTCAAACTTAGCCTCTCAGCTGTCCTCACAATGGCTTATAATGTACAAGTATGCAAACCCCATAACTTCATATTTACATTGAACCAATCATATTACACCATTAAGACATTGTCCGAAAACCGACCAGCCATACACCGAGTAATTGCAGCAGGCACAAAGACAACATGTGCGGGAGTCAGTCTCTGACACCTCTCATACGAACCCTCACAGGAGCAATTTGAGCAGCTGGAGAATATGAAACAAATGGAGTAAGTAGAGCAGGTCTTAGGTCGAGGGAGTCCGCAAATTTGAATATTTCGATCTCTTTGTGTTGTTGTTGGTTGTGGTGTCATTTTGGAGTCATTTTTGTGTCATGTTGGAATCAGTCAGCAAATTGGAATATTTCGGGCTCTTCCGCACTTCGCCATTAATCGATGCACAACTAGAACTTTGTACTGAACAATGCAGCTCCATGGCAGAACACCACCATGCTTCCCAATTGGTAGTCGCGCGAAAAGGTATCTTCATACAGACTGCCCTCTCATACCGACGAGTGTTTTCAACATAGGCGAAAACTCGATCGCAGAAACGGCACAGGCGAAAACCAGTTGGCGATGATGCAGGTCGCGGCTGAATGATCGTTGAGGTCAAAGGAACCTCTTCGTATTTGTAATTCATCTTCATGGTATGGGAAAACTCTGAGGAAACCCACATACTCAGTCGTCCAAGAAGAAAAGAAGCAAGAAATTATATAAAAATATGTTTTTGAAATATTCTTGTAAGCAATTTTATATATACAAATATAAATTTCAAATTAATTTTATATTCTCATATTATATATATATATATATATAAAATAAATTGAAAATAATTTTTTTTATGAATTTCATATTTAAGTATTTGTATAATTATACATAATTAAACTAAATAATATATTTACTACTTTATGCAACTATACCTTTAATAGTTTTGTATAAAATAAATGGAAAACAATTCTATATTCCAAAATTTATATACTTATACATATTTGTATACCTAAACGAATTATGTATGAAATAAATGGAAAATAATTGTATATTTGCATATTTAATTACGTAAACATATTTAAATGTGGATATGCAATTATGTAGCAAATGACTTGAAATTTAAATAATAAGTTTACATTTGCATATTTATATACTTATACATATTTGTATACCTATATATTGTTATGAATATTCTTATCTTATATAATCACATATATGATATTATATTCATAATTATGTGTATTCCTATCATATCTGTGTGTATTTATATGTATACATATGTACACACATATATATAATATATACATAGTTGTGTGTCCGGGAACACAAACACAGCAATGATAGTAAAAATTACTGCGCAGGGTTTGCCCCAAAATCGAGTAGAGCCACACAGTGTAGTTAAAGCACTGGGTTTCGCGACCTACCTGATCAAGATAAGCAGCCGATGGAGGGCAGCTTTACACCATGATGACCTCCGCTTGGCCATGCTAGGACCCATAACCACGACGCCCGACCAAGAGGGTGTCCACTCCAGTCAAGAGCAAACACCCGCATTGCCAAGCGATGAGAGGGGGAGTTCAAGTCCAAAACCAAAGGGAGTATCCTCCGGCGCCTCTTTCCCACTGTGACGCCCAGTGTCTCGATGCCCATAAGGCAGCATAGGGGGCAGAGAGGAGCTCAGCGGGGAGGCAATCCCACCAGTAAACATGGCAATCGCCACTGCAGGAACTATGGGGCCATCTGGGTTATTCTACAGCATCCCGGCAGCCAGCATCGTGATGCTGACCTCAGAGTACATCGCTGAAGGCGAGTCAGCGGGGACACCTGTAGGCAGGATCTCCCTACATGTCAGCTCGCCTGGCTATACCGCGGCGCCTCCAGGGCCAATCACCACGGACGACACCATGTCGGGGGACGACCAGCCTAGCGGAAGGCCTCACAAGCCTGATTGTAGGGTACCTTACTTCCCTCTCGCCGGCTCAACACCCGCATCGGAGTCCACACAGCAGCAGCGGAGATAAATCGGCATGGGAGCGGCACTTGCCCCCTCCCCTCCCCACCAAGCAGCAGCATCACAGTGCATACACGGCTTGCAAAAAGGCCACTACCCTTCACCACATGCATGCCGTGGCTCATTACCACCATCGCCATCACCATCGCCAGGCCACAGACCCATGCCAGCATCACACAAACCTACAACATAAGGCTCTGCCACCAACTGCATCTACCAACCGCCTGCTGCCCCTGATGGTGTGATGGGTCACTTGGAGGAATGCATGGTCAAGTGAACACCAAAGAGGGGGGAGTTGGACGACATGAACCATGCGTCCACATGTGTACTCATGCCCGCTTGCAGAAATTCAATCACTAAACCACCTGGCGGACACAGGGTCAACCAGAACAACAAGTGCTTAGTGCAGGTCCCCGAGAACGGCGTCATTGCATTGCCTCATCGACAGGTACTGTGTGACTCAAGTAACCATTCTACTTTATTCATTGAAAGAGGTAATTCTTGTAATAAATTAGTAGGCGATCCCACACTTTGTCACCCCAAAGCCACAGCCATCCGGCGCACTGGCAATTCGAGGGAACGTGGGGGCTGCTTGCACCACGACACCCTGCATCCTTCCAATTTGCAACATGTCAACAGGCCTGCTGGCCACTTCAAAAGTACTATGTGGCCCGAGCGATTTTAAACAGTGGAGTATAATATCCCCAAGCGAGGCGTTGTTATGATTTAATGGAGCTCTTATTCTCATTTCGGAGCAATAGGCGAAACCAACTATTTTCTATTATGTAAAGTCAAAGCTCACTAAGGTGCAACATAACCTTGAAATTGGTTATCAAAGATTGCAACAAGAAAGGGAAATTAAACTACGTCACAAATGGTGAAATGCAATGACAAGAACCATTACGAGGCCTATTTCACAGGTGACAATTATATTTAGTATTCATAAAGAGAGTAGATGTGTTCATTTAGTAGCAAACTGTCAATGCCAGGCTGCGCAGCGGACGGGTTGTGTTTTGTCGCAATGTGCTGGGACTAACGGGAGAGAGATCGTCTCCGGAGGTCAGGCAGACTGGTTTTCTAAGCGACATCGCGGCGGTAGAGGCTTCCTTGGTTAAATGCGGCGGCTTGGACTGTGCTGTCGTTTCGAGGTGGTCATATGCACACAACGGTGATGTAACATAACTTGCTTATGTTGAATAGGTTCTCCTGGAAAAAGCCTGCCGCCGCGGTGTACATGAAAAGTTCGCGAGATATTTATGCGAGAATGTGTAAGCCACATTAGATGCCGTAAACATGTTGACGATTCCCGCAATGTTTAGTCTGGCATAGATTAATATAAAGTGCAGTCTGCGTGTCCTGCAAAAATGGCGGGCGCTGATCAACTATTGGCGACCGGCCGAGCAGTGGTAGCCGGTGACTTTTCAAACTGGGAGAGCTGTAGAGATCATAAAACATACAATTTTAATATAATTTTTAAATAGGCTCAGTGATATATATATTGCACACGACGGGCTTAAGTAAGTGCAGTTTATGTAGTTAAGTACACAAATTTATGTGGCTGTATGAAGAAAAATGTTTCATGGCCCGATTTGTAACTGTCAGCACAGTGAGGCCGCTGGTTCAGATCTTGTCACTACCACAGGTATGTACTTGAAATTGCAAACATCCAGTGGATACTGGTTCAGATCAAGTCACTACCAAAGGTATATATTTGTAATGGTCAACACACTGTGTCCTATGGTTCAGATCAAGTCACTACCACAGGTATGTATTTGTAATTGCCAACACACTGTGGACACTGGTTCAGATCTAGTCACTACCACATGTATGTTGTAATTGCCAACACGCTGTGGTCACTGATTCTGATCAAGTCATAACTACAGGTATGTTTTTGTAATTGCTAAGAGACTGTGGCCACTGGTTCAGATAAATAACTATCACAGGTATGCATTTGTAATTGTCAACACACTGTGGCCACTAGTTCAGATCTAGTCACTACCACAGATATGTATTTGTATTTCCCTACACTATGTGTCCACTGATTCAGATGTTATCACAACCACAGGTGTGTATTTGTAATTGTCAACACACTATGGTTACTGGTTCAGAACTTGTCACTACCACAGATATGTATTTGTATTGGCCAACACTGTGGCCACTGGTTCAGAACTAATAACCACAACATGTATGTATTTGTAATTGCCAACAAACTGTGGACAGTGGTTCAGATCTAGTCCCTACCACAGGTATGTATTTGTAATTGCGAACACACTGTGGCAACTGGTTCAGATCTAGTCACTACTCCAGGTATGGGTTTTCGTAATAGTCAACACACTGTGGCCGAAGGTACAGAACTAGTCACTCACCACATGTAAGTATTTGTAATGGCCATCACACTGTGGCCACTGGTTCAGATCTAATCCCTACCACAGGTACGCATTTGTATTTGCCAACACATTGTGGCCACTATTTCAGATCAAGTCACCACCACAGGTATATGTTTCTATTGTTCAAAACACTGTAGCTGCTGCTTAAAATCTAGTCACTTTTACATGTATGTATTTGTAATAATTAACACACTGTGGCCGCTTGTTCAGAGCGAGACACTACCACAGGTATGTATTTGTAATGGTCAACATATTGTGGCTGTTGATTCAGAGCTATTTACAACCACACATGTGTTTTTAATTGTAAAAAACACAGTGGCCACTGGTTAAGATCTAGTCACTACCACAGGTATGTATTAGTAACTCCAACACCTTTTGGAAGCTGGTTCAAATCTAGTCAATACCACAGATATGTATTTGTAATTTCCAACACATTGTGGACACTGGTAACGATTAAGTCACTACCACAGGTATTCTTTTGTAATTGCCAATACGCTATGGCCCTGGTTCAGAGCTAGTCACTACCACCGGTATGTATTTCAAATTTTTAACACATTGTGGCCGCTGATTCTGATGTTGTCACTACCAACGGTTTGTAATTGTGATGGTAAACACACTGAGGCGATTTGTTTAGATCTTGTCACTACCACAGATATGCATTTGTAAATGCCAGCACACTGTGGCCACTGGTTGAGATCTTGTCACTACCACGGGTATGTATTCGTAATTGCCAACATGTTGTGGCCACTGGTACAGATCTAGTCACTACCACATGTATGCATATGTAAATATTAACTCAGTGTGGCCACTGGTTCAGATCTAGTCATTACCACAAGCATGTATTTGTAATTGCCAACACACTGTGGACACTGGTTCGGATCTAGTCACTACCACAGTTGTATTTGTAATTGCCAACACACTTTGGCCATTGGTTCGAATCTAGTCACTACCACAGTTGAATTTGTAATTGCCAAAACACTGTCGCTGCTGGTTCAGATCTAGTCACAGCCACATTTATGTATTTGTAATGGTCAACACACTGTGGCCGTTGGTTCAGATCTCATCACTGCAGGTATGAGTTTTTAATTTCCAACAAACTGTGGCAAATGGTTCAAATATAGTCACTGCAAAAGGTATGTTTTTGTAATGACCAACATACTTTGGCACCTGGTTCAGATCTAGTCCCTACCACATGCACGTATTTATAATTGCCAACAAACTGTATCCACTGATTTAGATCTAGTCACTATAACAGGTATTTATTTGTTATGGTCATCACACTGTTGCCACTGGTTCAGATCTTGTCACTACCACAGGTATTTATTTGTAATGGCCAACACACCATTGCCGCTGGTTCAGATCAAGTCACTAGCACAGGTATTTGTTTGTAATGGCCAACACACTGTGGCAGCTGATTATGATCCAGTACCTACCACAGGTATGAATTTGTAATGGTCTGTTGCCAATGGGTCAGATATTGTCACTACAACAGGTATGTATTTGTAATGGCCTAAACACTATGGCTACTAGTTCAGTTCTAGTCCCTACCACAGGTAATGTAATGATAAACACACTGTTACCACTGTTTCAGATCTAGTCACTACCACAGATATGTATTTGAAATGGCTTACACACTGTGGCCACTGGTTCCGATTTAGTTAGTACTTAAGGTATGTATTTGTAATCGGCAACAAACTGTGGCCACTGGTTCAGGTCTAGTCACTACCACAGGTATGTATCTGTAATGGCCAACACACTGTGGCCGCTGGTTCAGATCTAGTCACTACCACAGTTATGTATTTATAATTGCTAACACACAGTGGCTGCTCGATCAGATCTAGTCACTACCACATTTATGTATTTGTAATCGTGAACAGACTGTTGCCACTGTTTCAGATATAGTCAGTACTACAGGTATGTATTTGTAATCGTGAACACAGTGTGGCCTATGTTTCAGATCTTGTCACTACCACAGGTATGTATTTTTAATTGCTGACACCCTGTGGACACTGGTTCGGATCTAGTAAGTACCACATGTATGTATTTGTAACTGCCAATACACTGTGGCCGCTGTTTCAATATTGGCACTGCCATAAGTATGTATTTGTTTTAAGTTTGTGTAGGTTATATGCCTTCAAACCAGTACCTACATGGTGTGGTACATTATACAAGACAATGAGAGATAACATAATAATACTAATGATTTTAATAATTTAAATATACTAAAACATATATTTTAAAAACCTAATACTAATTTACGTAGCCTAGAGTACGTACAAAATTCATGTCAAATTTAAATTAGAATATGGAAGTGGCATATTTATATTAGTATATTTGTAAACAAAATCTATTTATTAACCTGTTCGCTCTATCTAACTGGCAATATATATTCACCTTACCGAGCAATGAAATTTTGTTGGTATTTTTATATGTTGCGAACATGATTTATGTCTTTGAACTTTGTCTTCCATATGTTTTAAATCTTTTACCCCATTGACAGTCCACACAAGAACATTAGGTTTCAATGGCAATAAGAAAATTTAACAAAACAACACATTTCTAACTTCACACCTGCATAGCTAGTCTGCGAAAATGTATGTACTTACATCGATTTTTCTAATATACTTTTTCCCCTTGCCTTTGTTGCTGATTTATATTTAAGTGTGGGCTTGCTGGTCCCAAATTTTGTACCTCTAGTTTATTTACGTAATTGAAAATCTTTGTCGTAATAGGGTTTAAAATGTTACTCATCGAATTAACAATTATTTACAAGTTTGCACAACAAGACAATAACAACAATTCAACCCTGCTTCTGACTAATGCTCAAGGCTCATTATTAATTAACAACAAAATTATTCAGAGTATTGCACACTATATTTGAAGCTCACGTGAATTTGAACAATATCTATAAATAAATAATATTCGAAATAAATACAAGCATTGTTAAGAAATGTGTTTAACTGCAAAAGAGTGGAGCACGGAAGTGTGCTTTGAAAACATGTAGTTTTGGTAGCCTTGTCAAGTTCCAGGAAATAATTTTTTTATGTTTGAGCAGGGGCGTGCCCAGCTCTTTTGGATTTAGAGCATGCATTTCGCTGAAAGGGGCCAAGCCCCTGAAGCCTTCCCTCCCTCCCGTAGCCCCCTAATCATATGATCTGGTCATCTCTCTCTACTAACTCAACCCACTTCGGAGCAAAGAATCTGCCGCCCCACCACTCAAGATTTCTAAAAACATTTATCTTGTGACAAGAGTCTCGTCCATCTCAAAACCATTGGCTGCGAAATAACCTCCATATTCATACTCAGTATTATTTACTGAGTAGCAGATAAGTAGAGGTCTGCATTCTGAGATTTAATTAGGAGGGCTGAGCACTGCAGCCTTCCCTCAGCAGCTGCCTCTGGCAAAGTATGCTACATACTATGAGCCCTGTGGTAACGAGCGACTAGCGTGTATGCTGGGGCAATGGATTTGTTCTTACCCCGCCGTGAAGGGGTGACTTCTTGACAATCATACTGTGAAGTATGCAGGTACAAGCCCATTGTGGTTCATGCCTGTGGTTTGAGGGTGGTTTCTATGTACACTGGAAAGTATGGAAGTGTTCACATGTCCTATCCAGTGCGCCAAGCTTAATAGCAGTAAATCCTACAATAGTTTGCATGTCGTATTTCGTACAGTAATTTTATTTAGAATGTAGAGGGCCCTTTTATCTTACATAAACTTTCATTAGAAGCTGGTGAGAATACTTTTTTTAATTGTTCTATAATGTTTTACACCATAATCGTGTAGTGTTTGGGGCGTATGAAAAGCGACTTAGGGATTTTAGGTATATAAAGAGCATTGGTAAATTGTTCTTCGTATAGATGTAAAAGCAAATCTACAAATACATATTAAAATAAATAATACTGTCATTGAAAAGAACTCTGGAGTGCGAATTGGTTCTAGCTGTTTTATTTACGAATTAGAATAAATTATTGTGAGTATTGATATATGAACTTGGGATAGTATTTAGCATGTTAAGTTATCCAGGGTGCAAGTACAGCATTACTTATTTGTCTCTTTAACATCAAATGAGCTTTATAACTACCCGAGCATACTGCAGTGGGTTAAGGGTTATTGCAGTGCAGTGATGTAGCCGTGAGAATCCTGGAACACGCTGGGGTAGAGGGTGGCTCACTGTGACAGTGAACGACGGCTGTGATAGTAAAGTGCCTGCAGTAAGAAGCAGAGCAATGTCTTGTGCAGTCAGAGGCTCACCTGGAACATGCTGGGGTAGAGGGTGGCTCAGTGTGACAGTGAAGTGTCTGCAGTACGAAGCAGAGCAATGTCATGTGCAGTGAGAGGCTAACCTGGAACACGCTGGGGTAGAGGGTGGCTCAGTGTGACAGTGAACGACGACTGTAACAGTGAAACGTGTGGAGTAAGAAGCAGAGCAATGTCTTGTGCAGTGAGAGGCTCACCTGGAACACGCTGGGGTAGAGGGTGGCTCAGTGTGACAGTGAACGACGACTGTGACAGTGAAGTGTCTGCAGTATGAAGCAGAGCACTGTCATGTGCAGTGAGAGGCTCACCTTGAACACGATGGGGTAGAGGGTGGCTCAGTGTGACAGTGAAGTGTCTGCAGTACGAAGCAGAGCAATTTATTGTGCAGTGTGAGGCTCACCTGGAACACGCTGGGGTAGAGGGTGGCTCAGTGTGACAGTGAACGACGACTGTGACAGTGAAGAGTCAGCAGTACGAAGCAGAGCAATGTCTTGTGCAGTGAGAGGCTCACCTGGAACACACTGGGATAGATGGTGGCTCAGTGTGACAGTGAACGACGACTGTAACAGTGAAACGTGTGGAGTAAGAAGCAGAGCAATGTCTTGTGCAGTGAGAGGCTCAACTGGAACACGCTGGGGTAGAGGGTGGCTCAGTGTGACAGTGAACGACGACTGTGACAGTGAAGTGTCTGCAGTATGAAGCAGAGCATTGTCATGTGCAGTGAGAGGCTCACCTTGAACACGATGGGGTAGAGGGTGGCTCACTGTGACAGTGAAGTGTCTGCAGTACGAAGCAGAGCAATGTCTTGTGCAGTGAGAGGCTCACCTGGAACACGCTGGGGTAGAGGGTGGCTCAGTGTGACAGTGAAGTGTCTGCAGTACGAAGCAGAGCAATGTCTTGTGCAGTGAGGGGCTCACCTGGAAAACCCTGGGGTAGAGGGTGGCTCAGTGTGACAGTGAAGTGTCTGCAGTACGAAGCAGAGAAATGACTTGTGCAGTGAGAGGCTCTCCTGGAACACCCTGGGGTAGAGGGTGGCTCAGTGTGACAGAGAACGACGACTGTGATAGTGAAGTATATGCAGTATGAAGCAGAGCATTGTCTTGTGCAGTGAGAGGCTCACCTGGAACACACTGAAGTAGAGGGTGGCTCAGTGTGACAGTGAAGTGTCTGCAGTATGAAGCAGAGCAATGTCTTGTGCAGTGAGAGGCTCACCTGGAAAACCCTGGGGTAGAGGGTGGCTCAGTGTGACAGTGAACGACGACTGTGAGAGTGAAGTGTCTGCACTACGAAGCAGAGCAATGTCTTGTGCAGTGAGAGGTTCACCTGGAACACCCTGGGGTAGAGGGTTGCTCAGTGTGAAGGTGAACGACGACTGTGACATTGAAGTGTCTGCAGTACGAAGCAGAGCAATGTCTTGTGCAGTGAGAGGCTCACCTGGAACACGCTGGGGTAGAGGGTGGCTCAGTGTGACAGTGAAGTGTCTGCAGTACGAAGCAGAGCAATGTCTTGTGCAGAGAGAGGCTCACCTGGAACACGCTGGGGTAGAGGGTGGTTCAGTGTGACAGTGAACGACGACTGTGAGAGTGAAGTGTCTGCACTACGAAGCAGAGCAATGTCTTGTGCAGTGAGAGGCTCACCTTGAACATGCTGGGGTAGAGGGTGGCTCAGTGTGACAGTGAACGACGACTGTAACAGTGAAGCGTGTGCAGTAAGAAGCAGAGCAATGTCTTGTGCAGAGAGAGGCTCACCTGGAACACGCTGGGGTAGAGGGTGGCTCAGTGTGACAGTGAAGTGTCTGCAGTAAGAAGCAGAGCAATGTCTTGTGCAGTGAGAGGATCACCTGGAACACGCTGGGGTAGAGGGTTGCTCAGTGTGAAGGTGAACGACGACTGTGACATTGAAGTGTCTGCAGTACGACGCAGAGCAATGTCTTGTGCAGTGAGAGGTTCACCTGGAACACCCTGGGGTAGAGGGTTGCTCAGTGTGAAGGTGAACGACGACTGTGACATTGAAGTGTCTGCAGTACGAAGCAGAGCAATGTCTTGTGCAGTGAGAGGCTCACCTGGAACACACTGGGGTAGATGGTGGCTCAGTGTGACAGTGAACGACGACTGTAACAGTGAAGCGTGTGCAGTAAGAAGCAGAGCAATGTCTTGTGCAGTGAGAGGCTCACCTGGAACACGCTGGGGTAGAGGGTGGCTCAGTGTGACAGTGAAGTGTCTGCAGTACGAAGCAGAGCAATGTCTTGTGCAGTGAGAGGCTCACCTGGAAAACCCTGGGGTAGAGGGTGGCTCAGTGTGACAGTGAAGCGTCTGCAGTACGAAGCAGAGCAATGTCCTGTGCATTGAAAGGCTCACCTGGAACACGCTTGGGTAGAGGGTGGCTCAGTGTGACAGTGAAGTGTCTGCAGTACGAAGCAGAGCAATGTCTTGTGCAGTGAGAGGATCACCTGAAACATCCTGGGGTAGAGGGTGGCTCAGTGTGACAGTGAAGCGTCTGCAGTAAGAAGCAGAGCAATGTCATTTGCAGTGAGGGGCTCACCTGGAACACACTGGGGTAGAGGGTGGCTCAGTGTGACAGTGAAGCGTCTGCAGTAAGAGGCAGAGCAATGTCTTGTGCAGTGAGAGGATCACCTGAAACATCCTGGGGTAGAGGGTGGCTCAGTGTGACAGTGAAGCGTCTGCAGTAAGAAGCAGAGCAATGTCATTTGCAGTGAGGGGCTCACCTGGAACACACTGGGGTAGAGGGTGGCTCAGTGTGACAGTGAAGCGTCTGCAGTAAGAGGCAGAGCAATGTCATTTGCAGTGAGGGGCTCACCTGGAACACACTGGGGTAGAGGGTGGCTCAGTGTGACAGTGAAGTGTCTGCAGTACGAAGCAGAGCAATGTCTTGTGCAGTGAGAGGCTCACCTGGAACACACTGAAGTAGAGGGTGTTTCAGTGTGTCAATGATGTGTCTGCAGTACGAAACAGAGCAAAGTCTTGTGCAGTGAGAGGCCCACCTGGAACACGCTGGGGTAGAGGGTTGCTCAGTGTAATAGTGAAGTGTCTGCAGTATAAAGCAGAGCAATGTCTTGTGCAGTGAGAGGCTCACCTTGAACAATTTGGGGTAGAGGGTGGCTCAGTGTGACAGTGAAAGACGACTGTGACAGTGAAAAGTCAGCAGTACGAAGCAGAGTAATGTCCTGTGCAATGAAAGGCTCACCTGGAACACGCTGGACTAGAGGGTGGTTCAGTGTGACAGTGAACGATTACTGTGACAGTGAAAAGTCTGCAGTACGAAGCAGATAATGTTTTGTGCAGTGATAGGATCAACTGGAACATGCTGGGGTAGAGGGTGGCTCAGTGTGACAGTGAAGTGCCTGCAGTAAGAAGCAGAGCAATGTCTTGTGCAGTGAGAGGATCACCTGAAACATCCTGGGGTTGAGGGTGGCTCAGTGTGACAGAGAACGACGACTGTGATAGTGAAGTATATGCAGTATGAAGCAGAGCAATGTCATTTGCAGTGAGAGGCTGACCTGGAACACGCTCGTGTATAGGGTGGCTCAGTGTGATAGTGAAGTGTCTGCAGTACGAAGCAGAGCAATGTCTTGTGCAGTGAGAGGCTCACCTGGAACACACTGAAGTAGAGGGTGGTTCAGTGTGACAATGAAGTGTCTGCAGTACGAAGCAGAGCAATGTCTTGTGCAGTGAGAGGCCCACCTGGAAAACGCTGGGGTAGAGGGTGGCTCAGTGTGACAGTGAAGTGTCTGCAGTACGAAGCAGAGCTATGTCTTGTGCAGTGAGAGGCTCACATGGAACACGCTGGGGTAGAGGGTGGCTCAGAGTGAAAGTGAATGACGACTGTGATAGTGAAGTGTCTGCTGTATGAAGCAGAGCAATGTCTTGTGCAGTGAGAGGCTCACCTGGAACACGCTGGGGTAGAGGGTGGCTCAGTGTGACAGAGTGGTGTCTGCAGTATGAAGCAGAGCAATGTCTTGTGCAGTGAGAGTCTCACCTGGAACACGCTGGGGTAGAAGGTGGCTCAGTGTGACAGTGAACGACGACTGTGACAGTGAAGTGTCTGCAGTAAGAAGCAGAGCAATGTCTTGTAGAGGGAGAGGTTCACTTGGAACAGGCTGGGGTAGATTGTGGTTCAGTGTGATAGTGAAAGACGACTGTGACAGTGAAGTGTCTGCAGTAAGAATCAGAGCCTTGTCTTGTGCAGTGAGAGGCTCACCTGGAACACGCTGTTGTAGAGGGTGGTTCAGTGTGACAGTGAACTACGACTGTGACAGCGAAGTGTCTGCTGTATGAAGCAGAGCAATGTCTTGTGCAGTGAGAGACTCACCTGGAACACGCTGGATTAGAGGGTGGCTCAGTGTGACAGTGAAGTGTCTGCAGTATGAAGCAGAGCAATGTCTTGTGCTGTGAGATGCTCACCTGGAACACGCTGTTGTAGAGGGTGGATCAGTGTGACAGTGAACGACGACAGTGACAGTGAAGTGTCTGCTGTATGAAGCAGAGCAATGTCTTGTGCAGTGAGAGTCTCACCTGTAACACGCTGGGGTAGAAGGTGGCTCAGTGTGACAGTGAACGACGACTGTGACAGTGAAGTGTCTGCAGTAAGAAGCAGAGAAATGTCTTGTAGAGGGAGAGGCTCACTTGGAACAGGCTGGGTAGAGGCTGGTTCAGTGTGACAGTGAAGTGTCTCTAGTATGAAGCAGAGCTATGACTTGTGCAGTGAAAGGCTCACCTGGAACACACTGGGGTAGAGGGTGGCACAGTGTGACAGTGAAGTGTCTGCAGTATGAAGCAGAGCAATGTCTTGTGCAGTGAGAGGCTCACCTGGAACATGCTGGGGTAGAGGGTGGCTCAGTGTGACAGTGAATTGTCTGCAGTAAGAAACAGAGCAATGTCTTGTGCAGTGAGAGGCTCACCTTGAACACGCTGGGGTAGAGGTTGGCTCAGTGTGACAGTGAAGTGTCTGCAGTATGAAACAAAGCAATGTCTTGTGCAGTGAGTGTATCACCTGGAACACGTTGGTGAAGATGGTGGTTCAGTGTGACAGTAAGGTGTCTGCAGTACGAAGCAGAGCAATGTCTTGTGCAGTGATTGTCTCAGCGGGAAAACGCTGATAGAGAGATTGGCTCAGTGTGACAGTAAACGACGACTGTGACAGTCAAGTGTCTGCAGTACGGAGCAGAGCAATGTCTTGTCAATGAGAGGGTCACCTGGAACACGCTGGTGTAGAGGGTGGCTCAGAGTGACAGTATTTGTCTGCAGTAAGGCGCAGAGCAATGTCTTGTGCTGTGGGAGGCTCACCTGGATCATCCTGGTGTAGAGGGTGGCACAGTGTGAAAGTGAAGTGTGCAGTACAAAGCAGAGCAATGTCTTCTGCAGTGAGAGGATCACATGGAAGAGGCTTTGGTAGAGGGTGGCTCAGTGTGACAGTGAAGTGTCTGCATTATAAAGCAGAGCAATGTCTTGTGCAGTGAGAGGCTCTCATGGAAAATGCTGGGGTAGAGGGTGGCTCAGTGTGACAGTGAATTGTCTGCAGTAAGAAACATAGCAATGTCTTGTGCAGTGAGAGGCTCACCTGGAACACGCTGGGGTAGAGGGTGGCTCAGTGTGACAGTGAAGTGTCTGCAGTATGAAGCAGAGCAATGTTTTGTGCAGTGAGATTCTCACCTGGAACACACTGGGGTAGAGGGTGATTTAGTGTGACAGTGAAGCGTTTGCAGTACGAAGCAGAGTAATGTCTTGTGCAGCGAAAGGCTTACCTGCAACACGCTGGGGTAGAGGGTGGTTCAGTGTGACAGTGAACGATGACTGTGACAGTGAAGTGTCTGCAGTACGAAGCAGAGCAATGTCTTGTGAAGTGAGAGGCTCACCTGGAACACCCTGGGGTAGAGGGTGACTCAGTGTGACAGTGAAGTGTTTGCAGTCTGAAGCAGAGCAATGTCTTGTGCAGTGATAGGCTCACCTGTAACATGCTGGGGTAGAGGGTGGCTGAGTGTGACAGTGAAGTGTCTGCAGTACGAAGCAGATCAATGTCTTGTGCAGTAAGAGGCTCACCTGGAACATGCTGGGGTAGAGGGAGGCTCAGTGTGACAGTCAAGTGTCTGCAGTACGAAGCAGAGCAATGTCATGTGCAGTGAGAGGCTCACCTGGAACACGCTGGGGTAGAGGATGGCTCAGTGTGACAGTGAAGTGTCTGTAGTATGAAGCAGAGCAATGTCTTGTGCAGTGATAGGCTCACCTGTAACATGCTGGGGTAGAGGGTGGCTGAGTGTGACAGTGAAGTGTCTGCAGTACGAAGCAGAGCAATGTCTTGTGCAGTGAGAGGCTCACCTGGAACATGCTGGGGTAGAGGGAGGCTCAGTGTGACAGTCAAGTGTCTGCAGTAAGAAGCAGAGCAATGTCATGTGCAGTGAGAGGCTCACCTGGAACACGCTGGGGTAGAGGATGGCTCAGTGTGACAGTGAAGTGTCTGTAGTATGAAGCAGAGCAATGTCTTCTGAAGTGAGAGGCTCATCTGGAACACGCTCAGGTAGAGGGTGGCTCAGTGTGACAAAGAACGACGACTGTGATAGTGAAGTATATGCAGTACGAAGCAGAGCAATGTCTTGTGCAGTGATAGGCTCACCTGGAATACGCTGGGGTAGAGGGTGGTTCAGTGTGACAGTGAACGACGACTGTGACAGTGAAGTGTCTGCAGTACGAAGCAGAGCACTGTCTTGTGCAGTGAGAGGCTCACCTGGAACACGCTGAGGTAGAGGGTGGCTCAGTCTGACAGTGAACGACGACTGTGACAGTGAAGTGTCTGCAGTACGTAGCAGAGCAATGTCTTGTGCAGTGAGAGGCTCACCTGGAACACACTGAAGTAGAGGGTGTTTCAGTGTGTCAATGATGTGTCTGCAGTACGAAACAGAGCAAAGTCTTGTGCAGTGAGAGGCCCACCTGGAACACGCTGGGGTAGAGGGTTGCTCAGTGTAATAGTGAAGTGTCTGCAGTATAAAGCAGAGCAATGTCTTGTGCAGTGAGAGGCTCACCTTGAACAATTTGGGGTAGAGGGTGGCTCAGTGTGACAGTGAAAGACGACTGTGACAGTGAAAAGTCAGCAGTACGAAGCAGAGTAATGTCCTGTGCAATGAAAGGCTCACCTGGAACACGCTGGAGTAGAGGGTGGTTCAGTGTGACAGTGAACGATTACTGTGACAGTGAAAAGTCTGCAGTACGAAGCAGAGCAATGTTTTGTGCAGTGATAGGATCAACTGGAACATGCTGGGGTAGATTGTGGCTCAGTGTGACAGTGAAGTGCCTGCAGTAAGAAGCAGAGCAATGTCATTTGCTGTGAGGGGCTCACCTGGAACACACTTGGGTAGAGGGTGGCTCAGTGTGACAGTGAAGTGTCTGCAGTCTGAAGCAGAGCAATGTCTTGTGCAGTGAGAGGATCACCTGAAACATCCTGGGGTTGAGGGTGGCTCAGTGTGACAGAGAACGACGACTGTGATAGTAAAGTATATGCAGTATGAAGCAGAGCAATGTCATTTGCAGTGAGAGGCTGACCTGGAACACGCTCGTGTATAGGGTGGCTCAGTGTGATAGTGAAGTGTCTGCAGTACGAAGCAGAGCAATGTCTTGTGCAGTGAGAGGCTCACCTGGAACACACTGAAGTAGAGGGTGGTTCAGTGTGACAATGAAGTGTCTGCAGTACGAAGCAGAGCAATGTCTTGTGCAGTGAGAGGCCCACCTGGAAAACGCTGGGGTAGAGGGTGGCTCAGTGTGACAGTGAAGTGTCTGCAGTACGAAGCAGAGCTATGTCTTGTGCAGTGAGAGGCTCACATGGAACACGCTGGGGTAGAGGGTGGCTCAGAGTGAAAGTGAATGACGACTGTGACAGCGAAGTGTCTGCTGTATGAAGCAGAGCAATGTCTTGTGCAGTGAGAGACTCACCTGGAACACGCTGGATTAGAGGGTGGCTCAGTGTGACAGTGAAGTGTCTGCAGTATGAAGCAGAGCAATGTCTTGTGCTGTGAGATGCTCACCTGGAACACGCTGGGGTAGAGGGTGGTTCAGTGTGACAGTGAACGATGACTGTGACAGTGAAGTGTCTGCAGTACGAAGCAGAGCAATGTCTTGTGAAGTGAGAGGCTCACCTGGAACACCCTGGGGTAGAGGGTGACTCAGTGTGACAGTGAAGTGTTTGCAGTCTGAAGCAGAGCAATGTCTTGTGCAGTGATAGGCTCACCTGTAACATGCTGGGGTAGAGGGTGGCTGAGTGTGACAGTGAAGTGTCTGCAGTACGAAGCAGATCAATGTCTTGTGCAGTAAGAGGCTCACCTGGAACATGCTGGGGTAGAGGGAGGCTCAGTGTGACAGTCAAGTGTCTGCAGTACGAAGCAGAGCAATGTCATGTGCAGTGAGAGGCTCACCTGGAACACGCTGGGGTAGAGGATGGCTCAGTGTGACAGTGAAGTGTCTGTAGTATGAAGCAGAGCAATGTCTTGTGCAGTGATAGGCTCACCTGTAACATGCTGGGGTAGAGGGTGGCTGAGTGTGACAGTGAAGTGTCTGCAGTACGAAGCAGAGCAATGTCTTGTGCAGTGAGAGGCTCACCTGGAACATGCTGGGGTAGAGGGAGGCTCAGTGTGACAGTCAAGTGTCTGCAGTAAGAAGCAGAGCAATGTCATGTGCTGTGGGAGGCTCACCTGGAACACCCTGGGGTAGAGGGTGACACAGTGTGACAGTGAAGTGTCTGCAGTACGAAGCAGAGCAATGTCTTGTGCAGTGATAGGCTCACCTGTAACATGCTGGGGTAGAGGGTGGCTGAGTGTGACAGTGAAGTGTCTCCAGTACGAAGCAGAGCAATGTCTTGTGCAGTGAGAGGCTCACCTGGAACATGCTGGGGTAGAGGGAGGCTCAGTGTGACAGTCAAGTGTCTGCAGTAAGAAGCAGAGCAATGTCATGTGCAGTGAGAGGCTCACCTGGAACACGCTGGGGTAGAGGATGGCTCAGTGTGACAGTGAAGTGTCTGTAGTATGAAGCAGAGCAATGTCTTCTGAAGTGAGAGGCTCATCTGGAACACGCTCAGGTAGAGGGTGGCTCAGTGTGACAAAGAACGACGACTGTGATAGTGAAGTATATGCAGTACGAAGCAGAGCAATGTCTTGTGCAGTGATAGGCTCACCTGGAACACGCTGGGGTAGAGGGTGGTTCAGTGTGACAGTGAACGACGACTGTGACAGTGAAGTGTCTGCAGTACGAAGCAGAGCACTGTCTTGTGCAGTGAGAGGCTCACCTGGAACACGCTGAGGTAGAGGGTGGCTCAGTCTGACAGTGAACGACGACTGTGACAGTGAAGTGACTGCAGTATGAAGCAGAGCACTGTCTTGTGCAGTTAAAGGCTCACCTTGAACACGCTGGGGTAGAGGTTGGCTCAGTGTGACAGTGAAGTGTCTGCAGTACGAAGCAGAACAATGTCTTTTGCAGTGAGAGGCTCACCTGTAACATACTGGGGTAGAGGGTGGCTCGGTGTGACAGTGAATGACGACTGTGACAGTGTAGTGTCTGCAGTATGAGGCAGAGCAATGTTTTGTGCAGTGAGATTCTCACCTGGAACACGCTGGGGTAGAGGCTGTCTCAGTGTGACAGTGAAGTGTCAGCAGTACAAAGCAGAGCAATGTCTTGTGCAGTGAGAGGCTCACCTGGAACACGCTGGGGTAGAGGGTGGATCAGTGTGACAGTGAACGACGACTGTGAAAGTGAATTGTCTGCAGTACGAAGCAGAGCAATGTCTTGTGCAGTGAGAGGCTCACCTGGAACATCCTGGGGTAGAGGGTGGCTCAGTGTAACAGAGAACGACGACTGTGATAGTGAAGTATATGCAGTATGAAGCAGAGCATTGTCTTGTGCAGTGAGAGGCTCACCTGGATCACGCTGGGGTAGAGGGTTGCTCAGTGAGACAATGAAGTGTCTGCAGTATGAAGCAGAGCAATGTCTTGTGCAGTGAGAGGCTCACCTGGAACACGCTGGGGTAGAGGGTGGCTCAGTGTGACAGAGTGGTGTCTGTAGTATGAAGCAGAGCAATGTCTTGTGCAGTGAGAGGCTTACTTGGAACACGGTGGGGTAGAGGGTGGCTCAGTGTGACAGTGAGGTGTCCTCAGTATGAAGAAGAGCTATGTCTTGTGCATTGAGAGGCTCACCTGGAACAGGCTGGAGTAGAGGGTGGCTCAGTGTGACAGTGAACGACGACTGTTTCAGTGAAGTGTCAGCAGTACGAAGCAGAGCAATGTCTTGTGCAGTGAGAGACTCAACTGGATCACGCTGGGGTAGAGGGTGGCTCAGTGTGACAGTGAAGTGTATGCAGTACGAAGCAGAGCAATGTCTTGTAGAGGGAGAGGCTCACTTGGAACAGACTGGGGTAGAGGGTGGTTCAGTGTGACAGTGAAGTGTCTGCAGTATGAAGCAGAGCAATGTCTTGTGCAGTGAGAGGCTCACCTGGAACACGCTGGGGTAGAGGGTGGCTCAGTGTGATAGTGAATTGTCTGCAGTACAAAGCAGAGCAATGTCTTGTGAAGTGAGAGGCTCACCTGGAACACGCTGGCGGAAAAGGGTGGCTCAGTGTGATAGTGAACGACGACTGTGTCAATGAAGTGTCTGCAGTATGAAGCAGAGCAATGTCTTGTGCTGTGAGTGGTTCACCTGGAAAACGCTGGGGTAGAGGGTGGCTCAGCGTGACAGAGTGTAGTCTGCAGTATGAATCAGAGCAATGTCTTGTGCTGTGAGTGGTTCACCTGGAACACGCTGGGGTAGAGGGTGGATAAGTGTGGCAGTGAAGTGTCTGCAGTATGAAGCAGAGCTATGTCTTGTGCAGTGAGAGGCTCACATGGAACACGCTGGGGTAGAGGGTGGCTCAGAGTGAAAGTGTATGACGACTGTGACAGTGAAGTTTCTGCTGTATGAAGCAGAGCAATGTCTTGTGCAGTGAGAGGCTCACCTGGAACACGCTGGGGTAGAGGGTGGCTCAGTGTGACAGAGTGGTGTCTGCAGTATGAAGCAGAGCAATGTCTTGAGCAGTGAGAGGCTTACCTGGAACACGCTGGGGTAGAGGGTGGCTCAGTGTGACAGTGAGGTGTCCTCAGTATGAAGAAGAGCAATGTCTTGTGCATTGAGAGGCTCACCTGGAACAGGCTGGATTAGAGGGTGGCTCAGTGTGACAGTGAAGTGTCTGCAGTATGAAGCAGAGCAATGTCTTGTGCAGTGACAGGCTCACCTGGAACACGATGGGGTAGAGGGTGGCTCAGTGTGACAGTGAATGACGACTGTGACAGTGAAGTGTCTGCAGTACGAAGCAAAGCAATGTCTTGTTCAGTGAGAGGCACACCTGGAACACGCTGGGGTAGAGGGTGGATCGGTGTGACAGTGAAAGACGACTGTGACAGTGAAGTGTCTGCTGTATGAAGCAGAGCAATGTCTTGTGCAGTGAGAGGCTCAACTGGAACACGCTGGGGTAGAGGGTGGCTCAGTGTGACAGAGTGGTGTCTGCAGTATGAAGCAGGGCAATGTCTTGTGCAGTGAGAGTCTCACCTGGAACACGCTGGGGTAGAAGGTGGCTCAGTGTGACAGTGAACGACGTCTGTGATATTAAAGTGTCTGCAGTATGATGAAGAGCAATATCTTGCGCAGTGAGAGGCTAACCTGGAACAGGCTGAAGTAGAGGGTGGCTCAGTGTGACAGTGAACCACGACTATGACAATGAAGTGTCAGCAGTACGAAGCAGAGCAATGTCTTGTGCTGTGAGATGCTCACCTGGAACACGCTGTTGTAGAGGGTGGATCAGTGTGACAGTGAACGACGACTGTGACAGTGAAGTGTCAGCAGTATGAAGCAGAGCAATGTCTTGTGCACTGAGAGACTCAACTGGAACACGCTGTTGTAGAGGGTGGATCAGTGTGACAGTGAACGACGACTGTGACATTGAAGTGTCTGCAGTATGAAGCAGAGCACTGTCTTGTGCAGTGAGAGGCTCACCTGGAACACGCTGGGGTAGAGGGTGGCTCAGTGTGACAGTGAAGTGTCTGCAGTATGAAGCAGAGCAATGTCTTGTGCAGTGAGAGACTCAACTGGATCACGCTGTGTTAGAGGGTGGCTCAGTGTGACAGTGAAGTGTCTGCAGTAAGAAGCAGAGCAATGTCTTGTGCAGTGAGAGACTCAACTGGATCACGCTGTATTAGAGGGTGGCTCAGTGTGACAGTGAAGTGTCTGCAGTACGAAGAAGAGTAATGTCTTGTGCAGAGAGAGGCCCACCTGGAACACGTTGGGGCAGATGGTCGCTCAGTGTGACAGTGAAGTGTCTCTAGTATGAAGCAGAGCTATGACTTGTGCAGTGAAAGGCTCACCTGGAACACACTGGGGTAGAGGGTTGCACAGTGTGACAGTGAAGTGTCTGCAGTAAGAAGCAGAGCAATGTCTTGTGCAGTGAGAGGCTCACCTGGAACATGCTGGGGTAGAGGGTGGCTCAGTGTGACAGTGAATTTTCTGCAGTATGAAACAGAGCAATGTCTTGTGCAGTGAGTGTATCACCTGGAACACGTTGGTGAAGATGGTGGTTCAGTGTGACAGTAAGGTGTCTGCAGTACGAAGCAGAGCAATGTCTTGTGCAGTGAGAAGCTCACCTGGAACACGCTGTGGTAGAGGGTGGTTCAGTGTGACAGCGAAGTGTCTGCAGAACGAAGCAGAGCTATGTCTTGTGCAGTGATAGTCTCACCTGGAACACGCTGGTGTAGAGGGTGGCTCAGTGTGACAGTGAAGTGTCTGCAGTACGAAGCAGAGCAATGTGTTGTGCAGTGATAGTCTCCCCGGAAACACGCTGGGGTAGATGGTGGCTCAGTGTGACAGTGAAGTGTCTGCAGAACGAAGCAGAGCTATGTCTTGTGCAGTGATAGTCTCACCTGGAACACGCTGGTGTAGAGGGTTGCTCAGTGTGACAGTGAAGTGTCTGCAGTAAGAAGCAGAGCAATGTGTTGTGCAGTGAGAGGCTCACCTGGAACACGCTGGGGTAGAGGGTGGCTCAGTGTGACAGTGAAGTGTCTGCAGTACGAAGCAGAGAAATGTCTTGTGCAGTGAGAGGGACACATGGAACACGCTGGGGTAGAGGGTGGCTCAGTGTGACAGTGAATTGTCTGCAGTAAGAAGCAGAGCAATGTCTTCTGCAGTGAGAGGCTCACCTGGAACAAGCTGGGGGAATAGGGTGTCTCAGTGTGATAGTGAACGACGACTGTGTCAATCAAGTGTCTGCAGTATGAAAGCAGAGCAATGTGTTGTGCTGTGAGTGGTTCACCTGGAACATGATGGGTAAGAGGGTGGCTCAGTGTGAGAGATAATTGTCTGCAGTATGAAGCAGAGCAATGTCTTGTGCAGTGAGAGGCTCACCTGGAACACTCTGGGGTTGAGGGAGGATCAGTGTGACAGTTAACTACGACTGTGACAGTGAAGTGTCTGCAGTATGAATCAGAGCACTGTCTTGTGCAGTGAGAGTCTCACCTGGAACACGCTGGGGTAGAGGGTGGCTCAGTGTGACAGTGAAGTGTCTGCAGTACGAAGCAGAGCTATGTCTTGTGCAGTGAGAGGCTCACCTGGAACACGCTGGGGTAGAGGGTGGATCAGAGTGACAGTGAGGTGTTCTCAGAAAGAAGAAGAGCAATGTCTTGTGAATTGAGAGGCTCACCTGGAACACGCTGGATTAGAGGGTGGCTCAGTGTGACAGTGAGGTGTTCTCAGAATGAAGAAGAGCAATGTCATGTGCATTGAGAGGCTCACCTGGAACACGCTGGATTAGAGGGGGGCTCAGTGTGACAGTGAGGTGTTCTCAGAATGAAGAAGAGCAATGTCTTGTGCATTGAGAGGCTCACCTGGAACATGCTGGATTAGAGGGTGGCTCAGTGTGACAGTGAAGTGTCTGCAGTATGAAGCAGAGCAATGTCTTGTGCAGTGACAGGCTCACCTGGAGCACGCTGGGGTAGAGGGTGGATCAGTGTGACAGTGAATGACGACTGTGACAGTGAAGTGTCTGCAGTACGAAGCAAAGAAATGTCTTGTGCAGTAAGAGGCTCACCTGGAAC
The DNA here is from genome assembly GCA_029891345.1 of Dryococelus australis. Lineage (NCBI taxonomy): Eukaryota > Metazoa > Arthropoda > Insecta > Phasmatodea > Phasmatidae > Dryococelus > Dryococelus australis. The sequence continues at coordinate 1,027,969 of CM056998.1, read as the reverse complement.
ATGCTGGGGTAGAGGATGGCTCGGTGTGACAGTGAAAGACGACTGTGACAGTGAGGTGTCTGCTGTATGAAGCAGAGCAATGTCTTGTGCAGTGAGAGGCTCACATGGAACACGCTGGGGTAGAGGGTGGCTCAGTGTGACAGATAGTGGTGTTCTGCAGTATGAAGCAGAGCAATGTCTTGTGCAGTGAGAGTCTCACCTGGAACACGCTGGGGTAGAAGGTGGCTCAGTGTGACAGTGAACGACGACTGTGACAGTGAAGTGTCTGCAGTAAGAAACAGAGCAATGTCTTGTAGGGAGAGGCTTACCTGGAACACGCTGAGGGTAGAGGGTGGCTCAGTGAGAAGAGTGAACTGTCTGCAATACGAAGCAGTGCAATATCTTGTGCAGTAGAGGCTCACCTTGGACACGCTGGTGTAGAGGGAGTCTCAGTGTGACACTGAAGTGTCTGCAGTAGTGAAGCAGAGCAATGTCTTGTGCAGTGATAGGCTCACCTGGAACACGCTGGGGTTGAGGGTTGCTCAGTGAGACAGTGAAGTGTCTGCAGTATGAAGCAGAGCAATGTCTTTTGCAGTAGTGGCTCACCTGGAACACACTGGGTAGAGGGTGGCTCAGTGTGACAGTGAAGTGTCTGCAGTATGAAGCAGAGCAATGTCTTGTGCAGTGAGAATCTCACCTGGAACACACTGGGGTAGAGGGTTGGCTCAGTGTGACAGTGAATTGTCTGCAGTAAGAAGCAGAGCAATGTCTTGTGCAGTGAGAGGCTCACCTGGAACACACTGGGGTTGAGGGTGGCTCAGTGTGACAGTGAAGTGTCTGCGGTAAGAAGCAGAGCAATGTCTTGTGCAGTGAGAGGCTCACCTGAAACACGCTGGGGTACAGGGTGGTACAGTGTCACAGTGAATGACGACTGTGACAGTGAAGTTTCTGCGTACGAAGCAGAGCAATGTCTTGTGCTGTGAGTGGCTCACCTGAAACATGCTGGGGTAGAGGGGCGGTCAATTTGGTGACAGTGAAGTGTCTGCAGTAAGAAGCAGAGCAATGTCTTGTGCAGTGAGAGGCTCACCTGGAACACGCTTGGGTAGAGGGTTTCTCAGTGTGACAGTGAAGTGTCTGCAGTATGCAGAGCAAGTCGGCATGTGTGAGGCAGGTGGTAGAGGCTCACCTGGAACACACACACTGGGGTTGAGGGTGGCTCAGTGTGACAGTGAAGTGTCTGCGGTAAGAAGAGAGCAATGTCTTGTGCAGTGAGAGGCTCACCTGGAACACGCTGGGGTAGAGGGTGGCTCAGTGTGACAGTGAACGACGTCTGTGATAATAAATTGTCTGCAGTATGAAGAAGAGCAATGTCTTGCGCAGTGAGAATCTAACCTGGAACAGGCTGGAGTAGAGGGTGGCTCAGTGTGACAGTGAACGACGACTGTGACATTGAAGTGTCTGCAGTATGAAGCAGAGCAATATTCTTGTGCATTGAGAGGCTCACCTGGAACACGCTGGGGTAGAGGGTGACTCAGTGTGACAGTGAACGACGTCTGTGATAATAAAGTGTCTGCAGTATGAAGAAGAGCAATGTCTTGCGCAGTGAGAGGCTAACCTGGAACAGGCTGGAGTAGAGGGTGGCTCAGTGTGACAGTGAACGACGACTGTGACATTGAAGTGTCTGCAGTATGAAGCAGAGCAATATTCTTGTGCTGTGAGTGGTTCACCTGGAACACGCTGGGGTAGAGGGTGGCTCAGTGTGACAGTGAAGTGTTCTCAGTATGAAGAAGAGTAATGTCTTGTGCATTGAGAGGCTCACCTGGAACAGGCTGGAGTAGAGGGTGGCTCAGTGTGAAAGTGAACGACGACTGTGACATTGAAGTGTCTGCAGTATGAAGAAGAGCAATATTCTTGTGCAGTGAGAGGCTCACCTGGAACACGCTTGGGTAGAGGGTGGCTCAGTGTGACAGTGAAGTGTCTCTAGTATGAAGCAGAGCAATGACTTGTGCAGTGAAAAGCTCACCTGGAACACACTGGGGTAGAGGGTGGCACAGTGTGACAGTGAAGTGTCTGCAGTAAGAAGCAGAGCAATGTCTTGTGCAGTGAGAGGCTCACCTGGAAAACGCTGGGGTAGAGGGTTGGCTCAGTGTGACAGTGAACGACGTCTGTGATAATAAAGTGTCTGCAGTATGAAGAAGAGCAATGTCTTGCGCAGTGAGAGGCTAACCTGGAACAGGCTGGATTAGAGGGTGGCTCAGTGTGACAGTGAACGGCGACTGTGCCAGTGAAGTGTCAGCAGTACGAAGCAGAGCAATGTCTTGTGCAGTGAGAGGCCCACGTAGAACACGTTGGGGTAGAGGGTCGCTCAGTGTGACAGTGAAGTGTCTCTAGTATGAAGCAGAGCAATGACTTGTGCAGTGAAAAGCTCACCTGGAACACACTGGGGTAGAGGGTGGCACAGTGTGACAGTGAAGTGTCTGCAGTAAGAAGCAGAGCAATGTCTTGTGCAGTGAGAGGCTCACCTGCAACATGCTGGGGTAGAGGGTGGCTCAGTGTGACAGTGAATTGTCTGCAGTAAGAAACAGAGCAATGTCTTGTGCAGTGAGAGGCTCAACTTGAACACGCTGGGGTAGAGGGTGGCTCAGTGTGACAATGAAGTGTCTGCAGTATGAAACAGAGCAATGTCTTGTTCAGTGAGTGTATCACCTGGAACACGTTGGTGTAGAGGGTGGTTCAGTGTGACAGTAAGGTGTCTGCAGTACGAAGCAGAGCAATGTCTTGTGCAGTGATTGTCTCACCTGGAAATCGCTGAGGGTGAGGGTGGCTCAGTGTGACAGTAAACGACGACTGTGACAGTCAAGTGTCTGCAGTACGAAGCAGAGCAATGTCTTGTCAGTGAGAGGGTCACCTGGAACACGCTGGGGTAGAGGGTGGCTCAGTGTGACAGTATTTGTCTGCAGTAAGGCGCAGAGCAATGTCTTGTGCTGTGGGAGGCTCACCTGGATCATCCTGGGGTAGAGGGTGGCACAGTGTGAAAGTGAAGTGTGCAGTACAAAGCAGAGCAATGTCTTCTGCAGTGAGAGGCTCAAATGGAAGAGGCTGGGGTAGAGGGTGGCTCAGTGTGACAGTGAAGTGTCTGCATTATGAAGCAGAGCAATGTCTTGTGCAGTGAGATTCTCTCCTGGAACACACTGGGGTAGAGGTTGGCTCAGTGTGGCAGTCAAGTGTCTGCAGTACGAAGCAAAGCAATGTCTTGTGCAGTGAGTGTCTCACCTGGAACACGCTGAGTTAAAGGGTGGCTCAGTGTGACAGTGAACGACGACTGTGACAGTAAAGTGTCTGCAGTAAGAAGCAGAGCAATGTCTTGTGCAGTGAAAGGCTCACCTGAAACACGCTGGGGTACAGGGTGGCTCAGTGTCACAGTGAATGACGACTGTGAAGGTGAAGTGTCTGCAGTACGAAGCAGAGCAATGTCTTGTGCAGTGAGAGGCTCATCTGGAACACGCTGGGGTGGAGGGTGGCTCAGTGTGACAGTGAAGTGTCTGCAGTATGTAGCAGAGCAATATCTTGTGGAGTGATAGGTTCAACTGGAACATGCTGGGGTAGAGGGTGGCTCAGTGTGAAAGTGAAGTGTCTGCAGTATGAAGCAGAGCAATGTCTTGTGCAGTGAGAGGCTCACCTGGATCACGCTGGGGTAGAGGGTGGCTCAGTGTGACAGTGAACGACGACCGTGACAGTGAAGTTTCTGATGTACGAAGCAGAGCAATGTCTGGTGCAGTGAGAGGCTCACCTGGAACACGCTGGGGTGGAGGGTGGCTCAGTGTGACAGTGAAGTGTCTGCAGTATGAAGCAGAGCAATATCTTGTGCAGTGATAGGTTCAACTGGAACATGCTGGGGTAGAGGGTGGCTCAGTGTGAAAGTGAAGTGTCTGCAGTATGAAGCAGAGCAATGTCTTGTGCAGTGAGAGGCTCAAATGGATCACGCTGGGGTAGAGGGTGGCTCAGTGTGACAGTGAACGACGACTGTGACAGTGAAGTTTCTGATGTACGAAGCAGAGCAATTTTGTGCAGTGAGAGGCTCACCTGGATCACGCTGGGGTAGAGGGTGGCTCAGTGTGACCTTGAACGACGACTGTGACAGTGAAGTGTCTGCAGTACGAAGCAGAGCAATGTCTTGTGCAGTGAGAGGCTCATCTGGAACATGCTGGGGTAGAGGTTGGCTCAATGTTTCAGTGAGGTGTCTGTAGTAAGAAGCAGAGCAATGTCTTGTGCAGTGAGAGGCTCACCTGGAACATTCTGGGGTAGAGGGTGGCTCAGTGTGACAGTGAAGTGTCTGTAGTATGAAGCAGAGCAATGTCTTGTGCAGTGAGAGGCTCCCCTGGAACATTCTGGGGTAGAGGGTGGCTCAGTGTGACAGTGAAGTGTCTGCAGTACGAATCAGAGCAATGTCTAGTGCAGTGAGAGGCTCACCTGGAACATGCTGGGGTAGAGGGTGGCTCAGTGTGACAGGGAAGTGTCTGTCGTATGAAGCAGAGCAATGTCGTTTGCAGTGAGAGGCTCACCTGGAACACGCTGGGGTAGAGAGTTGCTCAGTGAGACAGTGAAGTTTCTGCAGTATGAAGCAGAGCAATGTCTTGTGCAGTACAGGCTCACCAGGAACACACTGGGGTAGAGGGTGGCTCAGTGTGACAGTGAAGTGTCTACAGTATGAAGCAGAGCAATGTCTTGTGCAGTGAGAGGCTCACCTGGAACACGCTGGGGTACAGGGTGGCTCAGTGTCACAGTGAATGACGACTGTGAAGGTGAAGTGTCTGCAGTACGAAGCAGAGCAATGTCTTGTGCAGTGAGAGGCTCTCCCGGAACACACTGGGGTAGAGGGTGGCTCAGTGTGACAGTGAAGTGTCTGCAGTATGAAGCAGAGCAATGTCGTGTGCAGTGAGAGGCTCACCTGGAACACACTGGGGTAGAGGTTGGCTCAGTGTGACAGTGAAGTGTCTGCAGTAAGAAGCAGAGCAATGTCTTGTGCAGTGAGAGGCTCACCTGAAACACGCTGGATTACAGGGTGGCTCAGTGTCACAGTGAATGACGACTGTGAAGGTGAAGTGTCTGCAGTACGAAGCAGAGCAATGTCTTGTGCGGTGAGAGGCTCACCTGGAACACGCTGGGGTAGAGGGTGGCTCAGTGTGACAGTGAAGAGTCTGCAGAACGAAGCAGAGCTATGTCTTGTGCAGTGATATTCTCACCTGGAACACGCTGGTGTAGAGGGTGGCTCAGTGTGACAGTGAATTGTCTGCAGTACAAAGCAGAGCAATGTCTTGTGAAGTGAGAGGCTCACCTGGAACACGCTGGCGGAAAAGGGTGGCTCAGTGTGATAGTGAACGACGACTGTGTCAATGAAGTGTCTGCAGTATGAAGCAGAGCAATGTCTTGTGCTGTGAGTGGTTCACCTGGAACATGCTGGGTTAGAGGGTGGCTCAGTGTGACAGTGAATTGTCTGCAGTAAGAAGCAGAGCAATGTATTGTGCAGTGAGAGGCTCACCTGGAACACGTTGGTGTAGAGGGTGGTTCAGTGTGACAGTAAGGTGTATGCAGTACGAAGCAGAGCAATGTCTTGTGCAGTGATTGTCTCACCTGGAACACACTGGGGTAGAGGGTGGCTCAGTGTGACAGTGAAGTGTCTGCAGTAAGAAGCAGAGCAATGTCTTGTGCAGTGAGAGGCTCACCTGAAACACGCTGGGGTACAGGGTGGCTCAGTGTCACAGTGAATGACGACTGTGACAGTGAAGTGTCTGCAGTACGAAGCAGAGCAATGTCTTGTGCAGTGAGAGTCTCACCTGGAACACGCTGGGGTAGAGGGTGGCTCAGTGTGACAGTGAAGTGTCTGCAGAACGAAGTAGAGCTAAGTCTTGTGCAGTGATAGTCTCACCTGGAACACGCTGGTGTAGAGGGTGGCTCAGTGTGACAGTGAAGTGTCTGCAGTAAGAAGCAGAGCAATGTCTTGTGCAGTGAGAGGCTCACCTGAAACACGCTGGATTACAGGGTGGCTCAGTGTCACAGTGAATGACGACTGTGAAGGTGAAGTGTCTGCAGTACGAAGCAGAGCAATGTCTTGTGCAGTGAGAGGCTCTCCCGGAACACACTGGGGTAGAGGGTGGCTCAGTGTGACAGTGAAGTGTCTGCAGTATGAAGCAGAGCAATGTCGTGTGCAGTGAAAGGCTCACCTGGAACACACTGGGGTAGAGGGTGGCACAATGTGACAGTGAAGTGTCTGCAGTAAGAAGCAGAGCAATGTCTTGTGCAGTGAGAGGCTCACCTGGAACATGCTGGGGTAGAGGGTGGCTCAGTGTGACAGTGAATTGTCTGCAGTAAGAAACAGAGCAATGTCTTGTGCAGTGAGAGGCTCACCTTGAACACGCTGGGGTAGAGGGTGGCTCAGTGTGACAATGAAGTGTCTGCAGTATGAAACAGAGCAATGCCTTGTTCAGTGAGTGTATCACCTGGAACACGTTGGTGTAGAGGGTGGTTCAGTGTGACAGTAAGTTGTATGCAGTATGAAGCAGAACAATGTCTTGTGCAGTGAGTGTCTTACCGGAACACGCTGGGTAGAGGGTGGATCTGTGTGACAGTGAGGTGTCTGCAGTACGAAGCAGAGCAATGTTTTGTGCAGTGTGTGTCTCACCTGGAACAGGCTGGTGTAGAGGGTGGCTTAGTGTGACAGTGAAGTGTCTGCAGTACGAAGCAGAGCAATGTCTTGTGCAGTGAGAGGGTCACCTGGAACACGCTGGGGTAGAGGGTGGCTCAGTGTGACAGTGATGTGTCTGCAGGTCGCAATAGTGCAATATCTTCGGCAGTGTGATTTTCACCTGGAACACGCTGGGGTAGAGGGTGGCTCAGTGTGATAGTGTAGTGTCTGCAGTAAGAAGCAGAGCAATGTCTTGTGGAGTGAGAGGCTCACCTGGAACATGCTGGGGTAGAGGGTGGCTCAGTGGGACAGTGAAGTGTCTGCTGTACACAAGCAGAGCTATGTCTTGTCCAGTGAGATGCTCACCTGGAACATGCTTGGGTAGAGGGTGGCTCAGTGTGACAGTGAAGTGTCTGCAGTGTGAAGCAGAGCAATGTCTTGTCCAGTGAGAGGCTCCCCTGGAACATCCTGGGGTAGAGGATGGCTCAGTGTGACAGTGAAGTGTCTGCACTACGAAGCAGAGCAATGTCTTGTGCAGTGAGAGGCTCACCTTGAACATGCTGGGGTAGAGGGTGGCTCAGTGTCACAGTGAAGTGTCTGCAGTACGAAGAAGGGCAATGTCTTGTGCAGTGAGAGGCTCACCTGGAACACGCTATGGTAGAGGTAGGCTCAGTGTGACAGTGAGGTGCCTGCAGAACGAAGCAGAGCAATGTCTTGTGCAGTGAGAGGCTCACCTGGAACATGCTGTGGTAGAGGGTGGCTCAGTGTGACAGTGAACGACGACTGTGACAGTGAAGTGTCTGCAGTACAAAGAACAGCAATGTCTTGTGCAATGAGATGCTCACCTGGAAAACCCTGGGGTAGAGGGTGGCTCAGTGTGACAGAGAACTGTCTGCAGTAAGAAACAGAGCGATGTCTTGTGCAGTGAGATTCTCAACTGGATCACGCTGGGGTAGAGGATGGCTCAGTGTGACAGTGAAGTGTTTGCAGTATGAAGCATAGCAATTTCTTGTGCAGTGAGTGTCTCACCTGGAACACGCTGAGGTAGAGGTTGGCTCAGTGTGACAGTGAACGACGACTGTGACAGTGAAGTGTCTGATGTACGAAGCAGAGCAATGTCTTGTGCAGTGAGAGGCTCACCTGGAACACGCTGGGGTAGAGGGTGGCTCAGTGTGACAGTGAAGTGTCTGCAGTACGAAGCAGAGCAATGACTTGTGCATTGAGAGGCTCACTTGGATCATGCTGGGGTAGAGGATCGCTCTGTGTTACAGTGAGGTGTCTGCAGAAAGAGCAGAGCAATGTCTTGTGCAGTGAGAGGGTTACCTGGAACACGCTGGGGTAGAGGGTTGCTCAGTGTGACAGTGAAGTGTCTGCAGTAAGAAGCAGAGCAATGTCTTGTGCAGTGAGATGCTCAGCTGGAACACGCTGGGGTAGAGGGTGGCTCAGTGTGATTATGTAGTGTCTGCAGTACGAAGCAGAGCAATGTCTTGTGCAGTGAGTGGCTCACCTTGAACACGCTGGGTAAGAGGGTGGCTCAGTGTGACAGTGAAGTGTCTGCAGTACGAAGCAGAGCAATGTCTAGTGCAGTGAGAGGCTCACCTGGAACACGCAGGGGTAGAGGTTGGCTCAGTGTGACAGTGAAGTGTCTGCAGTACGAAGCAGAGCAATTTCTTGTGCAGTGATAGGTTCAACTGTAACATGCTGGGGTAGAGGGTGGCTCAGTGTGACAGTGATGTGTCTGCAGTAAGAAGCAGAGCAATGTCTTGTGCAGTGAGTGGCTCACCATGAACACGCTGGGGTAGAGGGTGGCTCAGTGTGACAGTGAAGTGTCTGCATATGAAGCAGAGCAATGTGTTGTGCAGTGAGAGGCTCACCTGGAACACGCTGGGGTAGAGGGTGGCTCAGTGTGACAGTGAACGACGACTGTGACAGTGAAGTGTCTGATGTACGAAGCAGAGCAATGTCATGAGCAGTGAGAGGCTCACCATGAACACGCTGGGGAAGAGGGTGGCTCAGTGTGACTTGAACGACGACTGTGACACTGAAGTGTCTGCAGTACGAAGCAGAGCAATGTCTTGTGCATTGAGAGGTTCACCTGAACATGCTGGGGAAGAGGGTCGCTCAGTGTTTACAGTGAGGTGTCTGCAGTAAGAAGCAGAATAATGTCTTGTGCAGTGAGAGGGATAACTTAACAGGCTGGGGTTAGAGGGTGACTCAGTGTGACAGTGAAGTGTCTGCAGTAAGAAGCAGAGCAATGTCTTGTGCAGTGCGAGGCTCACCTGGAACACGCTGGGGTACAGGGTGGCTCAGTGTGATAGTGAAGTGTCTGCAGTACGAAGAAGAGCAATGTCTTGTGCAGTGACGGCTCACCTTGAACATGCTGGGGTAGAGGGTGGCTCAGTGTGACAGTGAAGTGTCTGCAGTACGAAGAAGAGCAATGTCTTGTGCAGTGACAGGCTCACCTGGATCACGCTGGGGTAGAGGGTGGCTCAGTGTGACGGTGACGTGTCTGCAGTACGAAGAAGAGCAATGTCCTGTGCAGTAGAGGCTCACTTGGATCATGCTGGGGTAGAGGGTGGCTCAGTGTGACAGTGAAGTGTCTGCAGTACGAAGAAGAGCAATGTCTTGTGCAGTGAGAGGCTCACCTGGAACACGCTGGGGTAGAGGGTGGCTCAGTGAGACAGTGAAGTGTCTGCAGTACGAAGCAGAGCTATGTCTTGTGCAGGAGAGGCTTACCTGGAACACGCTGGGGTAGAGGGTGGCTCAGAGTGAAAGTGAATCACGACTGTGACAGTGAAGTGTCTGCTGTATGAAGCAGAGCAATGTCTTGTGCAGTGAGAGGCTCACCTAAAACACGCTGGGGTAGAGGGTGGCTCAGTGTGACAGTGACCGATGACTGTGTCAGTGGAAGTGTCTGCAGTATGAAGAAGAGCACTGTCTTGTGCAGTGAGAGGCTCACCTGGAACACACTGGGGTAGAGGGTGGCTCAGTGTGACAGTGAAGTGTCTGCAGTACGAAGCAGAGCTATGTCTTGTGCAGTGAGAGGCTCACCTGGAACACGCTGGGGTAGAGGGTGGCTCAGAGTGAAAGTGAATGACGACTGTGACAGTGAAGTGTCTGCAGTATGAAGCAGAGCAATGTCTTGTGCAGTGAGAGGCTCACCTGGAACACTCTGGGGTTGAGGGAGGATCAGTGTAACAGTGAACTACGACTGTGACAGTGAAGTCTCTGCACTACGAAGCAGAGCAATGTCTTGTGCAGTGAGAGGCTCACCTTGAACATGCTGGGGTAGAGGGTGGCTCAGTGTGACAGTGAACGACGACTGTGATAATGAAGTGTATGCAGTATGAAGCAGAGCAATGTCTTGTGCAGTGAGAGGCTCACCTGGAACACGCTGGGGTAGAGGGTGGCTCAGTGTTACAGTGAAGTGTCTGCAGTGTGAAGCAGAGCAATGTCTTGTGCAGTGAGAGGTTCACCTGGAACATGCTGGAGAGAGGGTGGCTCAGTGTGACATTGAAGTGTCTGCAGTGTGAAGCAGAGCAATGTCTTGTGCAGTGAGAGGCTCACCTTGAACATGCTGGGGTTGAGGGTTGCTCAGTGTGATAGTGTATTGTCTGCAGTAAGAAGCAGAGCAATGTCTTGTGCAGTGAGAGGTTCACCTGGAACACGCTGGGGTAGAGGGTGGCTCAGTGTGATAGTGTAGTGTCTGCAGTAAGATGCAGAGCAATGTCTTGTGTAGTGAGAGATTCACCTGGAACACGCTGGGGTAGAGGGTGGCTCAGTGTGACAGTGAACGACGACTGTGATAATGAAGTGTCTGCAGTATGAAGCAGAGCAATGTCTTGTGCAGTGAGAGGCTCACCTGGAACACGCTGGGGTAGAGGGTGGCTCAGTGTGATAGTGAACGACGACTGTGATAATGAAGTTTCTGCAGTATGAAGCAGAGCAATGTCTTGTGCAGTGAGTGGCTAACCTGGAACACGCTGGGGTAGAGTGTGGCTCAGTGTGATAGTGAACGACGACTGTGATAATGAAGTGTCTGCAGTATGAATCAGAGCAATGTCTTGTGCAGTGAGAGGCTCACCTGGAACACGCTGGGGTAGAGGGTGGCTCAGTCTGATAGTGTAGTGTCTGCAGTAAGATGCAGAGCAATGTCTTGTGCAGTGAGAGGCTCACCTGGAACACGCTGGGGTAGAGGGTGGCTCAGTGTGACAGTGAACTACGACTGTGATAATGAAGTGTCTGCAGTAAGATGCTGAGCAATGTCTTGTGCAGTGAGAGGTTCACCTGGAACACGCTGGGGTAGAGGGTGGCTCAGTGTGATAGTGTAGTGTCTGCAGTAAGATGCAGAGCAATGTCTTGTGCAGTGAGAGGTTCACCTGGAACACGCTGGGGTAGAGGGTGGCTCAGTGTGTTAGTGTAGTGTCTGCAGTAAGATGCAGAGCAATGTCTTGTGCAGTGAGAGGCTCACCTGGAACACGCTGGGGTAGAGGGTGGCTCAGTGTGACAGTGAACTACGACTGTGATAATGAAGTGTCTGCAGTAAGATGCAGAGCAATGTCTTGTGCAGTGAGAGGTTCACTTGGAACACGCTGGGGTAGAGGGTGGCTCAGTGTGACAGTGAACGACGACTCTGATAATGAAGTGTCTGCAGTAAGATGCAGAGCAATGTCTTGTGCAGTGAGAGGTTCACCTGGAACACGCTGGTGTAGAGGTTGGCTCAGTGTGATAGTGTAGTGTCTGCAGTAAGATGCAGAGCAATGTCTTGTGCAGTGAGAGGCTCACCTGGAACAGGCTGAAGTAGAGGGTGGCTCAGTGTTACAGTGAACGATAATTGTGACAGTGAAGTGTCAGCAGTACGAAGCAGAGCAATGTCTTGTGCAGTGAGAGGCTCATCTGGAACACGCTGGGTATAGGGAGGCTCACCTGGAATCCATTGTAGGTCCACGATCCGAACTTCATGGTGCAACTCTGTTCGTCGAAAGGGAAGTATTCGACGTTGATCTCGCAGGAGGACTTGTAGATGGCGGGCGGCTTCCACACCACCTCGCCTGTGTACTTGAGTGTGGCCTTCGTCATGAGCGTCACCTCGTAGTTGCCATCAGCACTGTAACCCAGATACACACACACCAGGTGCCTAAATCTTGACATTGAGGAGATCCACATTGGTATCATCCACACCGATTTGTATAACTTTTTATTGACAAATAAAAATATTTTTAATTGTATAAATGTGTCAAAATCTTCACACACTTTATTACTTGGAAACTATATTTTATTTCGTAAATGTTTTCTTCCATAGGTGTCTGTAAATCCCTTATAACAGTTACTCACCCACACTGTAAACAATACAGTCAAAGTATTAATGAGTAATTAATTGGAGAAATATGCATTGAATAAATTGAAGGTACCTTACATAATGTCGAGAAATTTAGTTGTCAACAGTGTCAGAGATTCCCGCCCAAACCATATCAGAATTGAGACTTTTGCATAAAACTTGCATTTAGATTTTATTTTCGTTTTTTATTTTATGACTTTATATTACGACTTAATAAAACTACAATAAAGTTCGTTTAGATATTTAAGTTTTCCCTCAGAGTAGCGGGCATAATTTAAATATGCACAATTTTTGTAACAATCGGCAGAAACACTGTATTTGTTTTTCAAATCGACACCCAAATGTCTCTAAATATGCACCAGTATCCTTCACCAGGCATCTCTAAGTGAAAAATGAGATAAAAATTCTTAGTGACAGACCTATTATTAGTCATTAAAACTGACTTTAGCAGGGTTATACCACAGTTATTAAGAAATATACTTTTTGTAGAAAATAAAAATAAAACTGTACTAGTTTTATATGAATCACCAAACCTGAAATTAAAAAAAATTGGTATCAAATCACAAAACCAACACAATCAATTTGAAAATGGCAAACTAGGTACATATATAAAACAGAAAATTCTAAACATAATGAAACTGGACTGACATAAATTTTGTGGAACATGCTATTTGCATAAAGCAATTACGTAAAAATTAATTAAAAAGGCAACGAACAAAACTTATTCAAATTAAAAAAATTTATATTCCAAAATTGTTTAACTAAAATAAAGCTGGTTTAGTATAAAATTCTTAATATTTATAAAAAATGTATACAGTAAATTGTTTTACCATTGTTATCTTCATACTAAAAATAATATAAATAAAATAAAAGACAAACCTCTACAATGACCAATGATCAAGATATGTAGAAAATTATGAACAAACCCAGCAAAAGACTTTCGACTGTCATAGTGAATATAAATTGCAGATAACGTTGATCTAAGACACTGGATAATGTACATATGTTCCCCGTGAATAAGTGAACAGTTAGCATAGAAATTTCTTAATGATAGGCTTATGTGAGAGGTTTTTGAAGTTGCTAGCAGGACGTGACATCACTGCGATTGTTGCAATGTAAGATAAAGACTTTAAGCTTGAAAGTTTGCTTCTTCTCCAACTAGTCATGGCCACAGTTTGACGTATGTAGACGAGGGAGGATTCGACGCCGAGTTTGGCTGGTGCGATGGACGACGGTACCTAAGAGACGACCGGACCTATGATGACCAGATGCCCAGGATATGCGGGGGCGCATTATTTCCTACTGGGGAGCACTGAATTCCTTCCGAGATCCTGAAGGATGGAATTCGTAAAGGACCCATGTCATCGCGTCGTTCAGCCATGTAAGTTCTGTCCATATAGCTCTTAGCATCTTTGCTATTTGCCAAACCAACTCAAGCTTAAACTTCTAAATTCAATTGAACATTCAATTGTAATTAATTATTGAAAACTGGAATTTAAAAAAATCAAATGTTTGATGTGCAAATGACTTTGACTAGAATTAAAAATTATGCCTTGATTAATGTTTAGAGTTATTAGTTTTAATTACTTGTAACTTTTATAATGGTTCATTAATTTAAACATTGGTGCAGGAGTCACCGCTTCGTGCTTGCAGTGCATGGTGTATGAAGTGTTGGGTCGGTTAGGCCGATAGAGTAGTAACCTGGCTTTGGCCGAGTGCGGATATGTGTAAGCCAGTGCTGCACGTCGCCGTGGAGTGTGACGCAGCGCTTGGTAAATATGCTGGTGCAGCAGAATATAGTGGCTACCGGGTGAGGCATGCATGAGCAGTTGGTGAAGGAATATCATGACAGTTTAAGCCACAAGTTAATCCTGCAGTGAGCTACTGCGGCATTAACGCTAAATAATTAACTTTTCTCATTTTTCTAATTCACCGACAGGGCCTGAGTGTGATGTAAAAATTTTGCGTCTCATAAATACATTACATGGTAAACAGTACTTTCTAATGCAATACTGTGAGGTGCAGTTAGTCGACATTTTACTAGATGCTTGAATTTACCACATTTTGTGCCGCGAGTCCCAAAATGATGACGGCGTTTTCCACGAGTGGATGTAGCTACGCATCACAGCTTATCAGCTGACCGACGTGGTTCATTCTTCGCCACCAGTCCTGGGGTTGACGTGAACCGAGCATTCATGTGAGCTCCTATGACCATCTGTGCCGCGACAGACAGTTTTCACATTAGTGCACATCAGGGGCGAGTTGAACAGCCTGAAGTACATTGGTGCAGGCCACCAGGAACAGTGAGTAACTTTCCCGGTGACCCAAATCACGTAATTCAAAACCGGCCATTTAAACTATTTCTCACAAGAGGTAACTCTTGCGAGCAATAAGTTAGTAGTCTGGCATTGCATCCCTGTGAAGCCACGGTCGTTAGACGATAGTGCCATTGGAGGGAACGTGGGGGCTGTTTGTACAACAGCGTAGCACGTGTCTCTAGTTTGCCATGTGTCTGTGAGCCTGTAGGCCAAAGTAAGAGTGTAGTGATCAAGTGAAGTGTTTCAGAAGGCTAGTTTTAACATTATATTCGTTGTGTCAAGATGCCACTCGCGCGGTCACAAGTATTAGAGTACATCCTTTTGTAGGCGTGCAGAATGAAGCTGTACTTAGCTTGCTTTAGCATTCAGCAGCGCCTCATAGAAAAATATTATATATGTGACATCAAGGAAAACACGTATGTCATGGGACGTTACTTTATGTAATTGACGGCCTGTACACAGCAAGGTGCAATACTCTCGCCAGTACCAATATTTGGGCAGAGTTTTTAATCTAATAAATGTAAAGTGTTTTAATTCACCAATATGCATTGTCTTTCACGTAAATGTCATCCAACACACTCATGCTTATATATAACTTGTGTAACGGCGCAGCATTCTCGTGACGTCATTACAAATCCTGTTAATTTACCATTTAAAGCCACACGAATGTCGCCAATATGTTTGGTTAATTATTTAGAATTAAGAGGGCATATAGAAGTAGCATGTTAGCTTTGTGTGGTAGTCAAGGACAATAGCAGAACGAGCTAGCACGAGTCTGAACGTACCCTCAGTTTTCGCCCATGCGAAACTGAGCGTCGTTTGGAGTCTGACCTCTGCCATCAGCCAGCACGCTGCTCGGGAATCGTGCTCCTCAGTGCGTCCCCTCGGTACATTAACTTTTGGGCACTAACCATGTAGTTTTACAATAGTGTTAATTTCTGGAACCTTTTCTTTCATTTTTAGTACCGAGGGGCCAACCGGTAGTAAATTACCGTAATAAGTTAAGTGCACAGTATGCACATTTTGCAAGGTAGCAACGGTTGTCCTCAGGACATTGTGCCGAGCCCGCATTATTAGTTCGAATCATGTACAAAGTCAATAGCATATACAGTTAGCCGCAATAAAAGTGTGTGTGTTTATTACCCCTTTCAATATATTTACCCCAGGTAATTTAGGACACGGCTTCCTTAATGCCGAAGTTTAACCCCAGTGTTGTTTTAGTACTATGAGTCCTGCACTCCATAGGCAGAGTAGATTCAGTGTTTCGTATACGGCAGTGTACCCTTACCCTTGCGTACCCTTGCACTTGTATAGTGGTAGGAACAACTATTTTAGCATCAGTGCCGGTAAGTGCAAGACGAACACCGCAAATAGCACGAAGCATCCTGCAGGAATCCTCGTGGCCGTCGGCCTACGACCCCACATAATTGCTCTATCGAGCTGGTGCCAGGCGCACAGCACTTCGCCCCTGTCTTGGGTAAGAGGCAGGGCGATCAACATCATTCCTGAGAGGGGCGCATGTTATGGTCAGAGCGAAATCACACGCTGTGCCTTCTCATGGACATCGAGGGTTTTTTTTTGTTGTTACGTCAGCATGGCGTGGCTGCACTGTTTGTTACCTCCTAGATCTGAGACAAGGTATGAATTTTGCTACCTTTTGATTGCCCAAATTAAATCGTGGGTGGTGACGGCTTCTTAACTAATCAGCATGTTGTGACTTTGCTAGTTTATTTCCTGGCACAGTAAGGCTGTGGAGAGTGCACTGTCGGCAGAGCCTGTACTTTGTTATTGTGGTGTCGCTCCGTCCGATATATGTGTCCTCTTCCCCGCTCCTATATTTCCACTTCTTGTCTTCCCTCTCCCTTGCGCGTGTACACTGGCCAGACCACCGCCTGATTTGTTATGTGTGATTATTTTTTTACTTTTCGTCGGCCTATTATTCCTCCAGCCTTTGCTGAGGTGACTTGGTTCTGGTCGATGACTGTGGGCATCACATTCAGCGTTGTCGGTTGACATGTTTCGGCGACTTTAATGTGGGTTCGGCAGCTAACAGCAATTTGAATTAATAATGTTGCAGAAAGTTGAGAAGTAATTGTAATTCTGGGCTTAGAACTGGAAAGTTCATGTGCTTTTAATTATTTGCAATTTAGTATTGATTTATCTTGTTGGCAGTGAATGTCTTCATTTGTATGGAATTCGTCAATAGTTTTCTGATTGTATTGCCCATTTATATTTTGTCAGGTAAATGGTCTTCCAGTTTAGCATTGCCAGTTTGAGAAATTTAAACAAGCATGAAAGGACTTCCGGATTAGCATTGCCAGTGTGAGCCGGCACGTGATGTATGCATTGTCATGAGCGCATTTAACCTTTCCCCACTAATAGTTTTTCTTCAGTTGCACTACACAGTCATCTCTAGGAATTAAAATAAGGGCTATCAGCAGTTAGGGTGTGACGATTCGTTTTCAAGAGCTGATCGCTGAGGCTCGGAGGCTTGACCTTGAGTGATCTGAAACTAAATTTGTTCCTGTTTTATTCCCAAAACGCTCATTTTAACACAAAATAGTACGTCCTAGTCCAAAAATGCTTCAAAATTTCCCTTTCTCCCTAAAAATGTCCTTTTTCCCATAAAAATATCCAATTTTTCTCAAAATTTCAAGTTTTTTTTCTTAAAAACAACCAATCCTCGATGTTACTGATGTACATTCTCAATGTGGCTGAGATATACGAAACTCAGCCACATAATGTGGAGTTGACAAAATGAAATTATTCTAATAATTTTTAAAATTTTTAATATATTTTTATAATTAAAAATATAATGTATTTTTACAATAAAAAATGTAACATATTTAAAATTTAAAAAAATTAAAGGCGTAAGTATATGCACAGCCAATGGCTGAAAATATTATTATTTATGGTGACCGATGCAGCAGACACCAATTTTCCTTAGGGGGTATAACACAATGAAATTCAAAGTATCCAATCAAAATACAAATACGCACTAAACTTCTGTACTCTTGACCAAGATGCCGGAAGTAACATAACAAAAAGTCACCATTTCGGCGGCGCGCACACCTTCCCAAACTGGTTACCAAGTTGGTCATCGACTGTGCTGTGCTCCTAC
Source organism: Dryococelus australis (assembly GCA_029891345.1). Lineage (NCBI taxonomy): Eukaryota > Metazoa > Arthropoda > Insecta > Phasmatodea > Phasmatidae > Dryococelus > Dryococelus australis. The sequence goes on along the minus strand of CM056998.1, from coordinate 1,010,531 downwards.
GACGAATCACAGAAACATCAGTCTGCTGCACACTTCTTTGCCAGGCCTTGCTGTTGCTGCACATGAAAATATGGCACCGACATTTATCGTTATTATTCTGGGTACCTCAGATAATTTTAAGTATTTAGTAGTGGTGTGAAGCTGGCAAGAACATCACAGTTCTATTTTTTTAGTGTTTTAAATCACGTCAGAAAGATTTAAACCTTGAAACTATGTGTGTGAAAGTTCTTGCATAATGGATTGTATACTGCACAATTCAACAGGTTACCAGGCAGACACAGTAAGTACATTTTCTGCTACACAGTCACAAACCCCCAAATTTTAAGAGTATTTTTAAGTTGTTTTACAAGTTGAAAATTATTCACAGACGTGTGGTGACGGGTCGCCCGTCACATCACCCCTCCTTAAAGGGGAAAACTCTCCGAAAGAAGCAATCCATCCAAGTTGAAAAGTCCATCCATGTTAAGAAGAGGATGCCAGGAACCTAAAGTGAATTGGTCAGCTTCGAAGTAGGACCAGCAGTTCTTCTACCATTCCATATCAGAGAAGAAAGTCCACAGCATCACCATCAAGATGTTTCAGGAAAACCATCACCAGGAACATCCAGTGGGATGCCATCATCAGGAACATCCAGTGGACCGTCATCATCAGGAAAATCCAGTGGACCACCACCAAACAGAAAAAAACTTGCGCAAGTATTGTCATCATCAGGAGAATAGAGCCCCACCTCTGCTCTATCAGGAATGGGAGTCCCCATCGATAGCTTCCGAAGTCTGCTCCGACAATTTATAGGGGACAAAGGGGTCCTAAATATATTTTAAGTTATATTGCCCCATTGGGCTTTTATCCAAAATCCCTTTTACAACTATAAACTACCTAAATTATCATAATATTTATTATCAAACTAGTAATATACACAAAATTCGCAATGTATATTTATTAACCCTAATAAAACTACATGAGCATAGACAAAAAACTAAATGAGCATGCAATATGGTCAGCAACGGCCCCGGGGGAGCACACTTCTTCTACGCCCAACTTAAAAACAACATTATCAATTACAGTATAAAAAGTACATAAAAACCCACATACCACACGACCACAATTAGTGACAGATTATACCCATTACTTTACTGAGTGGTACACATCTTCAACTGTGTCATGCGACACTTCATTACAACTTTCTTCAGTACTATATCTTCCAGCTCGACAGTGATCCAGCTCGAAAGTGATGGGGGTCAAGAATCTGCATATCCTGAAGGGCCCCTGATACTTTGGCGCAAGCTTAGCGCTGAATTGAGCGGCCTTAATTACTAAGAAAATGTGTTTCAACCATTACTTTGTCTCCTATTTTAAAGGTCACCATATCACTAGAAAAACCTTTCCTGGCTGACAACTTCCTATGATACTTCTGCAAACTCTGTGTATCCTCTGCCCATACTTCCTCTAATGACTTCTTACTCCCTACATCCCAGCACAAGCTGTGCAAGCAACACACATGAATAGGTGGGTGAAAATGCCTTCAGCCAAAAAAAACACCTCAGATGGAATCTTCTGAGTCGCATCACTTTCAACACTGTTAAATGCTAATTACAGTTGGTACAAAACCAAATCCCATTCAGGATGTGTTCCGGTTTGAAAGGCTCTCAGAGCTACCTTCAAATTTCGGTTATATCTTTCCACCAGATTGGCTTGTGGTTAATAAGGGGTGGTCTGCACCAACTTTATGCCCCAAGCTATTGCTAAATTTTTCACCTGTACCGACCCAGAGTAGGTGGCATTGTCAGTAACGATATTCATAGGAGATCCAAATACTGGGAAAAGGTACTGACTCAAAATCTTACAGATTTCTACAGACTTCGTGGTACACAAACAAAGGAAAAACACAAATTTGCTAAAACTATCTACAGCAAGAAGAATGGATGTAAACCCTGAAGTGGTGTGTGGCAAGGGATCAAACATATCCAAGTATAATCGCTCCCAAGGGAACATGTCAACCTTAGAACTATATGGGCTGATATTCTTGGCATTTCAGGGCTTAGCCCTCTGACAATCCTTCACCAGATCTTCAATTTCAATGGTCATCCTATGCCAGTGAAACATCTCCCTTATCCTGGATACTGTTACATCCTGTCCCAAATGTGCTTCAAAGAAGGTATTATGACAATATTGGAATATTTGCCCCCTGCATAACTGAAGGAACAAATGTTCTAAACTTCCCTGTTTTGGCATCCACAAAACTTATAGCCCTTTCCGAACTTCAAAAGGATCATCTTTACCAACAATAATACCCTCCCAGATCTGCTCACATTCAGAGTCAATTACCTGATGGTGTTGCAAACTCATGTACGTCCGAGGGAAATCTTGGAGAGTCCCAACTTGCCCTCCCTCAGTACCTTCCACATCCCTACATGTATTATCGGTGGACACCAATAGGCCTGATTCTCTTCCAACACTAGTATTCCCATTTTTATCTCCACACGATAGCCTTTTAATTACTGGATTGTCTCCCGAAACACAAGGAGAAACATCAACAATATTAGAAACACTATTACAAATATGTTCGGTTTGGCAAAAAACATTAACCCAGTTTGCAGAAGGCAACACAGGAAAAACACTAGAAACATTAGAAACATCAAAAACACTATAAGTTTGACAAAAAACACTAAACATGTAAGCAAAAGGCATCACAGGAAGATCAGTATTAACAGAATCCGGGGGCTCCACACAAAATTCATTAACAAAATTCATTAGAATTAAACATCCGAGATAGTGCATCTGCTACTCCATTGTCCACTCCTTTTATGTGTTGAACAACAAACTTGAAACACATCAGGTGCACTAACCAACGAGCCAACCATCCCACGGATTTATTGGTTGACGAAAACCAGCTGAGAGCCTGGTTATCTGTGTGCAAGATGAACTCTGCACCTTCCAGATAATATTTGTACTTCTCCATGCTATATATGGCAGCCTACACTTCCTTTTCGTAGCCTGAGCATCTCTGCTCAGCAGGATTTAGGAGTCGACTAGCATAAGAAATTGGTGCTAGGTTCCGTTCTACCTCTTGGCACAGAGCCGCCTCCAAAGCCTTCGAGCTTGCATCGACTTGCGAAATAAATCGTTGGTCAAACTGTGGCAATTGGAGAACAGGAGGAGTAGAAATTTTCTCTTTAAGTAAGCAAAATGCATGCTTTTGAGCATCTCCCCAAACAAACTCCACCCCTTTCCTCTTTAAGGCATAGGGGCTCAGCTGTTTCAGCAAAATTTGGATTAAATATGGAATAAAATCCACCCATGCCAAAAAATCTGTGAACACCACTCAAGTTCTTAGGGGCAGGGAAATTTACAACTGGACCAATATTTTCAGGGTCCATTAACAAAGTCCCTTCAGATATCACAAACCCCAGTCATCTCATGTGGGTATTCGCCCATGCAACCTTGTCGGGATTCACAGTCAGCCCTGCCTCTCTTAATGCTGTTAAAAACAACTTCAGATGTTCTAAATGATCCTCAAATGTATTACTGCCCACACACACCCATCATCATCATCGATGTACATGAACAGAAAGTTGTACTGATATGTACCCAATACCTGGAAAATATTCGAGGCATTGCCTGCGGGCCACACTTCACACCCATCAGAAGTCTCTTCCACTGAAATTGCCGCCAGGGAGTTACAACGTCACGACTCCTCTAGAGTCTGGATGCAGATCTACTTGCAAAAAGTGCCGAATTAAGATCAAATATAGAAAAGTATCGGGCTTGCCCCACATGCTGGAAAACACTCTCTATGGTGGGAAATGGATAGGGATCCACAAATATATGTTTATTTCCCTTTCTATAGTTGCATGTAACCTATATAATCCCCAAGTGTTTTCTTAGGAATCAAAAATGCTGGATTGAAAAAATTACTTTCCGTGGGCTAAACCACATCATCCTTCTGTAATTCATGTATGATTTTCCTAAATAACCTTATTTTAGGAGGCGCTACTCGATAAGGTGCTGATGACACAGGCTCCTTACTCCTTAACCTCAATACTTTGGGTTGTTTACTATAATGCCCCAATTTACTTGTGATGACATACTGAATTCCTGGCACTATAATTTCAAACTCTCTTCATGGTTACTCTCCCCTGACTGAACTGTCTTTACCGACATATCAACAGTGTGAAACCGCTTTGATATTACTTCAATTACCTGAGAACTACAAAAGGAAAATTTAAATACTTAATTTGCAACATCTAAAAAAGCTTGAGTTTTGCCCAAAAAGTAATTTCCCAAAATAAGGTAATGTGAAAGATCAGACAAAATAATAAAAATAAATTTCCAAGAAAACTGTGCAATTTAAATCTTAACTATTGCAACACCATGTGAGTAATCATACAACCATTAGCCATGGAAAATCCTATCTCTTCTCCCTTATATACACGAATGAGTCCTTTTGGTAGTGACTGGAGCAAAAAATTACAAAACTCGTGATCGATTAATGAGCAATATTCCCCTTAATACAATAGTGCAGCAACCACAACCTGACCTGCTATTGCTATGAGGATATACAATAAACCATGTTGCCACTCGAATGACATAACCTGCACAGCAGACTCTTCCATAACCTTACTCTTTTCGACCGGACAATTGATATTAATGAGCCCCTTCTGATGGCAACTGAAACAGGTGTACTCCTTAAAACGATCCTCTGTCCCAGGATTTGTCTTTCCTGCTTGAAATTCCCTTGTTCACCCCTGCACAGGTTGGGTCTGTGAATACCAAGATCGTATTTGTATTTTCGGACTTCTCCCAGCCTTACTCTGAGGTATCACAGCTAACACTGCTTGTTTACGATAGCAGTCCTTAGCAAGATGGTTATTCAACCCACAAATAACATAATAGCTGGTTACCTTATTCCCCCCCTTTTCCCTATCCGGAGACTTAACTGTGTGTACATCAACTACACAATATTTAAGGGTCCTCTCTACTTCAGTTACCAACTTCAACAACTCAGTTAAAGTTACAGGTTTACTTGCAAAGCAAAAGATTGACTCTACCGCAGGTGGAGGTTATGGAAAATGATTTGCGTGAAATGAGCTTCTTCACAGGGATACCCTACCACTTGCACTATTCCCAAGATATACTTTACAAACTCTTGCATGGTCTGATAGGGTGCCTGCCTATATTCCAACAATTTGAACCGAAATTTGGCAATCTTCAATTCGCTAGAACACTCCTTTAAACCATCCTTAATCAACTGGGTCACATCCCAGTTTGCCTCCCTGGTTTGTCCAAATTTTGGTTGTAAATAATCAGGAACTCTAAAGATTGCAACTGCATACAACATCTGTCGCTCGCACAACTGAAGATTAAGCACAGAATTGAGTTCGTGAAAAAATCAACCACTGCTTGGATACTCAGTTTACCGAATTTGGGAATTTTAGCTACCAACTCGGTAGGCAAATACTTTAGAAATTTGTAAATAGGAGTTGTCTCATTAGAAACTGCCGTATTCCCAGCATTTACCTCACTCGCCTCCTTCCTCACCAAGGCCCGAGCTTTTACCCTCAGTTCCTCTATCCCATCACTATCCTCTACCTCAACCCCAGCCTCTCCTACCATTTGCACGAGGGCCGTTATTGAGAGCTTCAGAATCCATGCAGTAGCCAGGGTTGGAATTAATATTAATCCTATTAAAAGTCCTACCACTGTTACCATAACCTATCACTGCTATGGTCACGCAATATATGAAATACCACACTTCAATATTCCTTTTGCTCAAATTACACAACCCAAGACATGCTGCACATAAACAGAGTGCAATCAATCTTGCTTGAACAAAGCAGAGTGCCAGCAGCATGTTGCTATTCACAGCCAATGGCTGAATACATTACCATTTATGGTTACCGACGCAGCGGAAGCAAAAATTCCTTAGGGGGTATAACACAATGAAATTCAAAACACCCAATCAAATTACAAATACACCCTCAGATATGTTTTAGTATTTAGTAGTGACGTGAAACTGGCAAGAACATCACAGTTCTATTTTATTAGTGTTTTAAACCACGTCGGAAAGTTTTAAACCATTAAAGTACATTTGTGAAAGTTTGTGCGTAACGTATTGTATGCTTCACAATTCAACAGGCAGATATAGTAAGAGATTTTTGTGCTACACAGATTCACAGATGAGCGGTGATGGAGCGCCCATCACAAGTATTAATAAGTGTTGTATATCGCTGGACTTGTCTTTTCAAGGTGCATACGATGGCGATATCATAATATAATTTTATTTTAACAATTTTTTTAAATTAAATACATTTTTGTAATGAAATTAAAAAAATTAAAGGCATAAGTATTAAGCATTATATATCACCAGCCTAGTTTTTTCAAGGCGCATACGATCATGATGTCATAAAATTATTTTAATAAATTGTTTTTTTTTATTTCAATATATTTTTATATATACTTTATAGAGATAAGTTTTAAGTGTTATATATCACCAGACTCGTCTTTTCAAGACATATACGATCGTGATTTCATACCATCATTCTGTCTCGATATTACATGCTCTATCATTCTGTATTCTCTCTTTCTCTTTCACTCTAATCTCTCATTCCCTCTCTTTCTCTTTATTGTTTCTCTCTTGTCTCTCATTCCATCTTTCTCTCTTGTCTGTCTATTAGTCCATAGGTTTTCTCGGGATCCTCCCATTTTTGTGGTTTCATTATCTTTCCTTTCTCTCTTATATTTCTCATTCGTTCGACCAATTACTCCCACTGGTTCGTAATTACTCCACGGATTACTAATACATCTTCGACTCCACTGTCTACATAGTACGTTCATCGCCTGCTAGAGTGCGGGATTCGTCAGTGTATATATTTAAATAAGTATTTAAATATGTAATTTTCTATACACAAATAGGTATGTAAAAATTATTGTAAAGTACATTCTATGCAGGACTTTGTAAAAACATTTTTAATTTTAATACTTTAAAAATCAATTCAATCGATATTTGGTTTGTTAGAAATTTTCCTTTATTCAAATTGTTTTTATTGTAGTTCAAAAACTAAGTAGTCTAGCCTTGTAACCACGCACGTATTCATGCGTTGGCAGGCTCCGCGACCCAGCTGTTACACACGTGAGCAATAATGTCATCAGCAGATGTCGCGCGGAGGGGCCGAGTGTTGTCGACCTCCAAGCCAAGTGCACGCGAACTTGCGTGATCACTCGCGCTGCTGTGTGGCCTTGCCAATCATCAACTATGAAGCAAAACATGCATAAATAATAAGAATTATTTAAATTAATTTTATTTATCATTTGAAAAATGTAGAAAAAAATCATTGAATACAAGAAAAGTGTATTTTCAATTCATTTGTAATGAAAATTCGGTTTCAAAATTTTAAATTTTGTAAATTTCATACTTCCCCATTACAGATGGTAGCATTAAAAAAAAATTCACATATAGGATTCGAATCCATAACCTCTGGATCAGGAGTCCAGCATGATAACCACTGGACCACCTATCTCATAATGAGTCAAATGCTTAATATTTGTGTACAAGCATCCAAACGAAGAAGAGGCATTCCTGCAGTATTTTTTTTTAATGTTTATATATTTCTTCTCATTTAGGATTTAAATAATTATGTAACAAATTCGGGGCTGTAAGCAAACGAACATTTATAGTCACATGTGAATATAAAATGCGATCTATTAAGACTGGGCTCATGAAATTCAACAATTGAAGCATTATTTCTAGCTCCAGGAATGCATGTTTAAGCCCTATATAACCAAAATAGTAATTAGCTTAAAATACAATTTACTGCTTCATACCCAACAAACGCAACCTGTTGGCAAATTGTCGGCCTGATACCTGTACTGTCGGCTAATTGTCGGCCTGATACCTGTACTGTCGGCTTATTGTCGGCCTGATACCTGTACTGTCGGCCTGATACCTGTACTGTCGGCTAATTGTCGGCCTGATACCTGTACTGTTGGCTAATTGTCGGCTCGATACCTGTACTGTCGGCTAATTGTCGGCCCGATGCCTGTACTGTCAGCAACTGTAGTTTCAATGCCAGAAGATAGGCATATAACAACGGCATGATGTCTCTTTTGTGACAGAATGAATGCCGTTGGAAAAAAGACAATGGCCTGCTGTATTTTTTAGGATAACAGATGGATATCACCTAAATTATGTCGGCGTGATATCTCACAGCCAACATGTCGCCAATTGCAAAAATTAAATTCTGGCCTGATTCCGATATAGAATCTTTGTTTTTTTTTGGTAAGCTGGCCATCATCTTATTTATTCTGGCCAGCTTACATTTTCGAGACATGGCTCTTTATCACAATTAAGATACAAATATGATTTATTTTTGCCAACAAACATTTGGAAAGTGTTTTTTGAATAAGCAAGATGTTAGCTAGCTGTTAATGGCATTATGTCTTTTTTTGCATCCATGTGTTAACCATTAGCATGTTATTTTCATGATTATATATGTGTCATGTGGTAGCCCATAGCATTTTTTACTTTCATATTTTTTTCATTTGTACAATTATCCGACAGTGTATGGGATAAATTTACAATTAAAAATCTTAGTGAATATCATGATTTATATTTAAAAATTTATGTATAAATATTAACAAATGTAATTGAAAATGTTCGAAATGCGTGTACATATGCATATGATTTAGATCCAGCATGGTATTTTACAGCACCTGGATTATCATGGAATGCAATGTTAAAAATAACTTAACAACCTTTAGATGCTTTAAAAGATTATTATATGATTTTAATGATCGAAAAAGAAATTAGAGGTGGAGTATCACAATGTTGCAAACAATATGTAAAAGCAATTAATAAATATTTAGAAGATTTTAATCCAAATCAAAAGTATAATTTTTTAGTATATCTCGTTGCAAATAATTTATATGGTTGGGCAATGTCTCAATATTTACCATATGGTGGTTTCGAATGGCTTAATTATCCGGAATGTAAATTAGATAGTTTTGTGAGAAAAATATTTTATAACTCTAGGATGAATCAGAACACGGATACATATTAGAAGTTGATTTAGAATATCCACAAGAATTGCATAAATTACATAAAGATCTATTTCGTGCTGAAAATAAGGTAGTTCCATAAGCCAATCAATATAAATTATTAATAACTTTATATAATAAAGAAAAGTATGTAATACCCTTTTGTAATTTGAAACAATGTCTAAATACTGGATTAAAACTTACTAAAATACATAGAATATTGAAGTTTAACTGGTCTGATTGGTTGAAGAAGTATATAGATTTAAATACAGCGATGAGAACTTAAGCTACAAATTACTTTTATAAAGAAATTTATAAACTGATAAATAATTCTGTGTTTGGTAAACAATGGAAAATATTAGGAACAGGGTAGTTATAAGACTTTTTTCAAGTGAAAACTATGTTAACAATTAATATCAGAACCCAATATCAAGAAAAGTACTATATTTAATGAAGACCTTGCTGCCATACACGTGAATAAGATCAAAGTAATATTTAATAAGCCTATTTATGTGGGTATGTCAATTTTGGAAATATCAAATGCTTTAATGTATAATTTTCATTATAAAGTAATGAAACCAAAATATGGCGACAGTATCGAAATGTTTTCAAGATACAGATTCGTGCATTTATAACATAAAACAGAAGATTTTTTTTTACAAAAACATGAAGTCAGTGTTATATCAATTTGACACAAGTGAATATCCAGAGGACAATATATGTAATACGCCTCAAATAAATGAACAAGTTTTAGGAAAAATAAAAGACGAATGTAATGGCTAAATAATGAGCGAATTTGTCGGTTTAAGAGTAAAAATGTATGCATATAGAGTTGATAATCAAGAAAAAAAACGAGCTTTTGACAACTATAAGAAAAGTTTGTGCGATGAGAAAATATAATATAGAACAATGATTTTAAAAAGAAGTGAAAAAAACAAGTAGAAGTTAATAAACTGGCTTTAAGTCCTTATGATAACAAAAGGTTTGTACTAAAAAAGAAAATATATACAATACGACGTGGTTATCAAAAAAAGTTAAATTTTAATTCATTTTCTAATATATTATTATATACATTTTATGGATTGATGATATATGTAATATTATAAATATTTTTAGTTTCTAAAACAATATCGATATCAACACCATCAAAATAAATTAGTTTACCACTTTCATCTCTAATTTCTCAAACAATATAATTAAACTGCTCATCATTAATTTTATAAAATTTGGATATGCAGGCTTATGAACAATAGAATCTCTAAATCCAAACATCATTTTTTGTGGAAAACTAACTATTATGTCTGTTTCTAAATGATTAGATTTATCATATTCTATGAGCATACCATATGCCAAATTACAGTGAACATTAATCTTTTTAAATGGATTAAAAGGAGGTAATATACTAACGATGACAACTTTTCCTTTATCAATAGTCGTATTTCTCTCAAAACCAAGCATATTGTGTAATCGATCATCATATTTACTATCACACTTAGATTTAAGTGATATTCTGTTTGTCACATTGTCTGTTGTTAATTAAATTTCATTAGTTGTAAATGGATCAAATGAATTTATAGTTTCTTTTAATGATTCAATATCTTATTGGCCTCTTGGAATAGCTATAATTTCATTTTTTCAATTGTTGTTATAGTATTGTTTTCTATATCAGGAGAAACAAATTTTGCATGAAAACTAATCAATGCAATCGATTTATTTTGACGACTGATATACTGAAGCTTTTTCTTTAGTAGAGAACTATTATTTGCTAACTTAAATACTTAATTCTCCATTTATTACTAAAAAAATTAATATTAAATGAAAAAAGTTGATTTAGTTGTTAGTATTTTAATTTCCAATGGCGATACTAAAAAAATAATGGCGAATTATTGAATACGAATAATTGAATAATAACACAAGAGCTATAATAGTTGGTCCAAGCAATGGTGCAAAAACCAATTTGATGATAAATGTTATTTTTAAGACAGGATGGCAAAATTTTAATAAATTGTATGTTTATTCAAAAAGTTTAAATCAACCACTATATACTCAATTACAAAATGATTTTGATGAGTTATCCAAAAAGTTAAAGAAAATATGGGTTATTTTTAAAACAACAATGGTGAAATGATACCTCTAAATCAATGTGAAAATTATTCTCTAGTTATATTTGACAATGTTAGTTTAGATGATCAAAATGTGATTCGTGAATATTTTACTATGGGAAGACAGAGCAATATTGATGTATTTTATTTAGCTCAAACTTATTCGAAGGTACCAAAGCAATTGGTGAGAGATAGTACAAATGACAAGATGATGCGAACTTGAAACATATTTATAACGATTTTGTTGATGGAGACATGTCTTATGAGAAATTTCAAGAGATTTGTGCAAACTGTTGATGCAAGAATTTTAGATTTGAATAGAAAAATGAAAGAAGGAGAGTACAGAGAGAAGATTGGCAATTTTATACTGTAACTCTGTCTTCTGAACTATCCACGAGTTTTCCTTGGCCTTTCCCAAAACCGGCGTGCTATCTACCAACAACAAGAAAAGGTTATAGCAATTGTGTTACTATCTACTCGTGGTGCAATGAACGCTCCGCAAGGTACCACAAGATGCTTTAAAATTATCTCCTCACTCATCTTGTCGCCATAGCTCAGTTGACAGGACACTCGATTTCTCACTCGAGATTCGGGGTTCAAACCCGAGTCGAGAGGATAATTTAATAATATGAAGGTGCCTGTATTATTAAATTATTAAGCAAATAGTTCAGAATTTGAGCTAAAATATCAATGCTGATGCTCATATATTTCTATATGAGCAGTAGATGCAAACTAAATTGTGCTTCTCAAACTCCAGTTAAATACTCTCTATGATACACTTGTAATATATCAGACGTATAGCTGGGGTGTTTCATATGCTGTAAGGTGCCTACACTAAATGAGAGGGAGCACAAGAAATAAAAAAAATTAAAAACCCTCACCTCTGTAGTAAAAAAACTAAAATATAAAATGGCTCGCCCAGATGAGAGGTGATGGGTTTCGCCATTGGAGTTTTGTAGGAGTTGGAAATAAAAAAATATTTGGCCACTGGAATTATAGAAATATCTGTAAACCTTTTATAATTTTTAAGAATGTTGATTTAAGGAAAATTACAAAAGGTCTGCTTTTATCAATCCAAGAGTTAAGACAGACATTTAAACATTAATTAGTGTTGCATTTGAAATGAGTAGCCTTCTTAAAAACTATTAAAAAAAATTGTATATAAATTAAGGTTTACATAATCATTCTTGCTATCACAAAATAAACTCTGCACAGTCCAAAAAAGAGAATCACACAGAATGTGTTATCAATTTATAAATAAATATGGATATTTAGACAGTAGTCTAAATCCACTTTAAAATATTGATAAAGAAAAATTTGAAAATTCTTTAAGAGCATTTCAAGAATATCACAACTTCTCTTCAATCGAAGGTAAACTCAATGAAGAAATTATTAATTTAATTAATAAACCAAGATGTGGTATTAAGGACGATGTATTTGGTAGTTATTCATTAACCACAAAATTGAATAAAAATTTCTTTAAATGGTGTTTTGCATTTGCAAATAATTGAATTAAAAAGTCAACTGAAGAGTCTTTTGATGTTTGGCAAAAGCAAACAAATTTGAAATTTGTTTTTTGATACACAATTTCCAGACATACTTATATCGTAAAAACAAAATCAACATAGATATAGATTACGTGGAATTTGTCCTTATACATTATTTCTCCATGGTAGACACTAGCTCATGCATTTTTTCCACAGCAGCAAAATAGTCTTTTTGAAATTCATATCAATAGCAGAAATATTGGTATAATGATAGCAAAAACACTCCTGAAAATAAAATTAATTTACTAGTAATTTTGATTCATGAAATTGGTAATGCATTAGGCCTTCGACATACAAATGATAAAATGCAATCATGTATCCAATTCTTAATAATTATTTGAATAATTTGCAACCAGATGACAGTCAAAACATTCAAAACTTTTGGACCACCCCCAAAAAATAATTTTAATGACGACGAACCAATTGATTTATGCAAAAGCAATGTAAAAACTTTTTTAAATTATTGATAGCGAATTATATATTTTTTATAATTAATATATTTGGACAAATAGTTTGAATGACAAGAAAATAATCAATAGGCCACTTTTGATAACAGAATGGCTTGAGTTTTTACCATCCAATTTCAATAATTTTTTACATTCCAAATACCTTAGGGTGAGTTCTGTTTGTTGACACTAACATTTATATGATTGATTATCCTGGTTATAAACTTATTGACGGTTATCCAAAATTATTTTTTTCATTTGGATTTAGTGATGAGTTTATAATAAATGCTGTTTTTAATTCATATTCGGGAAAACTTTTATTTTGTATGAAATTTATTATGGTGATGTAGATTAATGTTGTTTCCAAATAAAAGAGAATGGCCGAATTAGAAAGAATTTTCCTCATTTGCCAGATAAGATAGAGTCAGCTTTTAGATATACAAATGGTTTGATGTATTTCTTAGTAACAAAACTTTCATAGAATACAATGAGTTTACAAAAAATTGACTAACATTAGTAAAAACAGCATTTACTTGTTTGGTATAAAGTGTGAATCTTATAACGAAATTATAAATACAATGATAAAGATTGTCAATGATTAAGAAAATTGAGCTATTTAAGCACAACATTTTATTTCATAAAACATCTGTTTAAGAAATAGGTGGGATGAAAAATTCATCCCACCTCTATTATAATGAATTTCACAGTTAAATGCTCAATTTAGCAATGAATCTGGCCACCTATATTCTTTAATTTAATTTTTCTTTAATTTCTCATTTCCTTATTAAAAAAGAATATATTTAAAAACATATTTACTATTCGCTGATTTCACTTGCACATTATTTCACATATAAAAAAGGAGTCAATTCAAGACATAAATAATAACACACATATTTACTGGGGGAAACAATTTTTTATAATTATTGATGAAAATAATTCTTGGTTTAAAGGAACTGATATAACTAGACATTTGGTATGCAAAAAACCAAGTAATATATTAAATTATAATGTTGATAATGATGATAAAAAGAATGTAACTGAACTTAAAGGTGTCCCCATAAAAAAGAGACCTTTAAACACACAGCTAAACGCTATAGTTATCAAACGAATCGGCACTGTATAAGTTAATATTTAGATCAAATATGCCTCTAGCTGAAACAATTACTAAATTGCTATCTAAAGAAGTTTTACCATCAATTAGAAAACAAGGTGCATTTAAGGTTAAAAAGGAAATAATGCATTTATTCAAAGGCCACATAGAGCATATTAAAAAAATATTGAAATTGAATTTAATCATTTAAAAGATATAAATAAAATTAAAAATGAATGTGTGGAAAATTTAAGAGAGACAGTTCATATGTATTTAGATGTAATAACTCGCAGATATGAGGAAATCAGAGAAATTCCCCTCAAGTTATAAAACAAACACAAAATCCAAATTTTAATCCAACATTTGTTCTTTTAAAATTATTTGATGTTGTGAATATTATTATTGTGTCATTAGAACTCGAAGAAAAAATGTACAAATACAATAATATAGAATTGAAGATAAACAACTAAATTGTGAACAATTATTAAGATATGATTGCATTCCAAATTCTATAAATTTATATCAAAGAATGAAATAAACAATGAATGGTCACATAGTGTGTTTTCATAACTATTTTTAAAATTGCCAGAAATAGCTATACTCAACAAAAATTGATTAATGATGTTCATAATCTTTGTCGAATTGAGTAAGAAGCTAATTTTTATTTTAATATTATTATATTTTCTAGAAGCAATATTCAAGTTCACAAAACATGTTTTATTAATCCAAGATGTATGCGAATTATCAAAACCTAACCATTTAACATAATTTTTATTACCTTTTGTTTTTTAAAACTTTTTCAGCCAAATATTCATCAGGATAGTTTGTTTTCATAATTACATATTCATAAAAACTACCTTTTATATCTTCTCCAATGGTATCTTTTAGTTTGTAAGTTGGCACATCATAATTTGAAACCTAAAAATTAGTAAAGAATTCTGGTGTCTAATTAGGAGTATAGCCCTTTTAAAAAATCGTTAATTTTCGCTAATACGGGCAATATCTCCAACTATATATTTTGGTTTAGTAAACACATCCACTAAATCTTGTTCAAATATATTTACATTTTTTAATTAACTTTAGTTGGTTTCATACCTACAGTTCTATGTTTGTTATTGTTGTATTCTTTTAATAAATCATCTAATATATTTACCCATTTATAGTTTCCATTTAAAGCAAATTTCTTCAACATTTTATCCTTCATTGTATGATTACATCTTTCTACAACACTGGATTTCAGTATGCTGAATGTAGAATATTGATTGATTTGATATTTGCATAAGTTCATTAAATATTTTATTATAAATTTCGGACCCATTGCCACTTTGTATATTACGTTGTTTTATTTTCATCTATATATATTCTAAAGCATTTGCTTCAATTTTAGCTGATTATTTTTATAGTAATTGCAAATGCATATTTTGAAAAAAACATCGATAATTGTCATAATATATTCAAGTCAATAATTTATATGTGATATGCCTTTTAAATTTCCAGTATCCATCTCAACAAAATCAATTTGCCATAAATCATTAATACTGTACGAAATTACTTTTCTTCTTGGAAATTTTTTTCGTGCCGGTTTATATAATTCATTGATAATTTTATCTCTTACTTTGGGCAAATTAAAAAAAGTTGATTTGTTGGAATTACATATTGAACATATACTATTCTGCACTAATCGTCCATTTTTAGTATTTCATTTTTATAATATAATTTTTGGTGATTTTCTTTCACTTCAAACACCAAGTGTTCTCCATTTAATAGTAAAAATATATATAGTTAGTCTTTGTATTTCATGAATACTCCTATTATAGTTTTAAACCCATCTTCGCCTGCATATTCAGATATTTTATCTTTTCTGATTAAAAAAAAATTAAGTATCACCTCTGACAACTTCAAAAGGCTTACTGTAACCTATTTTTGTACTATGATTCTTATAAACATCCTAATAACTAGTTATTAAAGTTGGTTCATCATCCATTATTTTATAAACAGTACAACCCATCATAAAATAAAAAATTCGTAGGCCATTATCTAAGAGAAACTCATTCAAATGTTCTTCCCACTTTGCACATTTATAAAATATATAGAATTTTTCTTCAACTTACGAGTTAACAAGTGTATCACAATAATTGACAACTGTTTTGTTTAAATTTTGTTATTTAACATCTAATTCTTTATCAGAATCTCCATAGATTGTTTCAACTTTTGTGTTAACAAGTATATCACAATAATTCAAAACAGATTGGTTTAAATTTTTTAATTTAACAGCTATTTCTTTATCGAAATATCTTTTATTGGCTGCATCTTGTCCATCTACATGATCAGCCATATTATTAATGCTACTTTTTTGAAGAGTAAAATAATCTGTTGTATAAACAAAAACTTTACTAATTTGATCTCATAAAGCAGAAACAATGATATTGTATTTTGAATATACATATGTTTTCAAAGCATATTCAGAAACAATAGTATTGTATTTTGAATCTAAATATTTTTTAATGCATAATCAGAAGCAATAGTTTTATATTTTGAGTGCACATCTTTTTAAACTCGTGTTTTGTATTATTTATCCATTTTGTATAATCAGCAATATTATCACAGAATGGTAAATGTATAAATAGTCTTTTAAATCATAATCAACAATTTTTTTATCAAAATTGTACTTTATTGACTGTGTCTTTTTCATCTCTAGATTCTTCTATATTAACAAATTTATGCCCTAAAAAAGAACATAAGATTTCGCGTAATCAAAACATATATGAAGTAATAGATAATACAGATTTGTATCTTGAATCTACATCTGCTTTTAAAGCATAATCAGAAAGAAAACTATTGTAATTTGAATCTAAATCTTCTTTTAAATCAGAAGCAATAGTTTTATATTTCAAATCTACATATTTTTTATAATCAGTAATGATAGTTTTATATTTTGAAACTACATATTTTTTAAAAGCAAAACCATCAGTGTTAAACTTTTTATTTTAAAATTTGAATAATGTTTTCCCAAATATATCTGTAATTTAATAACAAAGACAATATCTCTTTAAATTAAAAATCTTTCGAAAAAAGGTGTAATACAATTAGACATAGATGTCCACTATAACATAATTAAAATTCTGAATTCGATCGTCGTCGTAATAAACATTTCTATTTTGAAAGTAATTAGTTAAATTAGTAGGAATATTTCCTCCAAATGAATCAAAATAGTAAATTTTGTTATCTTCTTTAAAATACGAAACCCAATGAGTTCCAGAATTTGTTGAAATGCCGAAATTAACCACAGCCCATTCATATTTGTGCATTATATTTGGTAATTCATTAATCATATGCACATTTCTGAAATTTAAAATATTTAGTATTTTTACATATTTTTCAATATTGATATTAGATAATGGGGATATATTCGATTTTTTTTGGTCTCCCTCTCTTTGCAACTAAACCACTTCCTGATTAATTTTCCATTGCTAAATTATATCTTTGTTGTTCTTCTAATTTATTTTTATTTTTTCTAGTTTGTTCAACATAACTGTAAATTGCAGTAGCTCCTCCGACCATAGCACCAAGTGTGCCTATAGCAGAACAAATTGGTAAATATCCTCCGTGATGTAAACCACATCCTGATTTTTCATTTTATCATTTTTTGATTGTTGGTATTGATAAAGTTAATTTGAAAGCTTTTCCTTCTTTCATTTTTAATTTTTTCTATCAATTTGAGCTTTATTTAAAAAAATATCTATACACAAAAATCTTAATTGGTCAATGGGTATATCGAAATGTATTTCTGTTATCTTCATTTATAGGCAAAAAAAATTAATTAATTAATTAATTTTAATACCCCAACCTAATGTTGTTTTTGTAAACATGGTTGAAGCAACAGCAGTAAAAGCAATTTTTTCACCAACTGGAGAATTTATATCTAGCATAATTTCTATTGCTTATTTTCATAAAATTTCATCAGTTTCATGTGTAGATTCTAAATATTTTTGGTCTCTACAAGCAATATCGTGATATTTACACACTTAATCTAATTTATTCATTCCTGTACCACCTCTTTCTAATCTTTCATTTAATTTAGTAAGTGAGCCACAATAATTATAACCAGGCAAACGCATTTAGGGTAAATTTAAGTTCTTTAATGCTCGATTTATCTTTACCATGATGTTCAGAATTTAAAAAAAAAAGTGGAATTTAATTTTATAACTCTTATATGTCAAATAATAAATTAAAAATACTAATACATACTAGCCATTATAAAGCCTATACGTTTTGAATTATTAATAAAAAATTCAGAAAATTTATTGCTCAGCATATTCATTATGCTCACTTTTTCATTGCAATAAGTGTTATTTCCAGCATTATTTTCGCCGTGAATAATTAACAATCTGTCCACCAATTTTCTAACATCGTCCATCCAAATATATTATTTTGGTAAAATATTGTAGTTTTTTATACCTTCTCCAGATCTAGAAGTTCTTAGAGATATCAATTTTTCAGGTGTGTTTGGCAGTGATTTGGTTGTGGTTTTATATGATGTCCATAAATTGTTTCATAAAATGGCTTAATTTCATTAGAGTATTTCCACCCTTCATTTGCTTTTATTCGATTAATAGGCTTATGCCCTCGGAATGCAGCATTGGTTGCTATAGTAATTTCTTTGTAATTTTCATATCCATTTTCGGTGTAGTTATCTTCAAGATCTGATTGGTCATTTTTTGTTAGCAAATTAGATAATCCTTCTGTAAATGTATATTATTTACCTTTGACAGTAAGTTTATCATTATTTATCGTTACTTCAGTATCTCCAATTTTAATATTTTGTCTTTCTCCATGTAATCCATAATGTGCTTTAAGAGCATTTATTCTTTTTGCAATATCTTTTCCTAGATGTATAGTAGAATCACCCATTATATGCTGTAAATCTTTTTAATTAATAATTCACTTTACTTCTTCTGAATTAGATTTTGGGAATAATTCTTTTTCAAATGATGTTTCTTGTGGTGTTGGTATATAATCTAAATTTTTTGCTTCTTCTGGAACTAGTGTATTTATGAAATTTTTATTTTCTTCACTTATATATTCTACCTTTTTCAAATGCTGTGTACTTCGTTAATTAAAGGTAGCTCTTTTTTTCTTATTTTTTTCGTACTCTACCGCATGATTATTTTTATGTTTCGATGAGTTATTTTATTCGGGAAAGGTCATTACAATCTTTCATTAGTATATAATTTTTTTCTTCTAAATGATTTATAAAAATTTGAGGGTTTTGATAGACAAATTTTTCCTCCAACTGATCAGATTAAGGGGAATTTAAATGTTTACAATAATATAATTGAATTTGATATTCCTATAGGAGATGGGTTTCTTTTCCAAATGATACTTATGTTTATGAACAATTTAGTTTTCTAAAGAGAGATAAGGTTGGAGATGAGGCAAAATACGGCGAATCAGATAACGCTGATGTTGGTTCTAACTTTTGTCCTTTTCAGTTTTCTAGTGTAGAAATCTCAAAACATGGGATTAATATTGAAGTTGTTGATAATCTGGGTGTAGCATCAACAATGATGAATGCTTTATTAAGATTACCAAGTGAACAAATTTATTTAGAAGTTACTGGTATTGATAATCTATATCGCGATTAATCCGTTTCTAGTCATATAACATATGAAGTTAAAACTGTTTCTAGTGATAAAACAAATGAACCAATGTATCCGCTGAGATATTTGTTTGTTATATTCGTGATAACAATGAGATTTATTGGAAAGGCAGTTATAAAATTACTTTTTTTTCGTAATTAGTCTGATAACAAGTGTTTATTTCCTTATGAAACTTTAGATAAAGAAGATAAATTTAAGAAACATCGTCCTGACCCCGGTAAAATTGCTATTCAAAAATGATAAATTATGTGGCCTATTGTTTAATATGAACCTAACAAAGACATTGCAATTAAAGAAGAAATGTACAATTATCCAAAAGTACCTACTAGTATTAATTATAGTTTTTAGAAAAAGAAGTTCCTTGTGACATTGATATAAAATATCAGTTTAGTAGTTTAAAGTTTGATATACCCGATTTTGTAATTGTAGGTTTTCAACTTAATAGAAGAAATCATGCTAAACAGCTTAAAAATGATTCTGTGTTTGATCATTGTGATGTAAGAAATACTTATGTTAAAAATGGTACAAATTAAATTTTTCCAAAAGAAAACCGAAATCTAGATGTTACAAATGGTGTTTGTCTTAAACAGTTCCTCACTTATACTGATTTTAGAAATTCAAAAACAAAACTACTTATCATATGTACAAATAATGAACTTCACTATAAACCTACTGTAAACTTTGATGGTGATATTATTTACTATTAATTTTGGATTCGAAGACCATTATACATTATTGATTATTTACATAGAAAAACAGTTGTAGTTAAAGATAAAACAAATATAAAAATTAGTGTTGATTTTAATAAAACAGTCGAAGCTGGTAAAATTTGTTATGTTGTTTTAATTAGTCAAAGGAATTTAATTTATGATTATTTTAATGAAATGATTACTAATGATATATAAATATTTTTAATTAATAAATGGAGGAATCAAGAAAATGTTTTCATAGCCTAAAAAAAAGTTTAAGATGTATAGTTATATTGTTACATCTTTTAGAACTTATAATTTTAAGATGTTTAGTTAATTTTTTTAACTTTTACAAATTTAAGATGTATAGTTTTAGTTGTTTTAGTAAATTTCTTTCTTTATAAATATAAATTTCCCTTTGTTTCCATGCGGTATGATTAACCTTTTGAAAGTTGGTATCTGTTGTATGCCACTTTCCTATAAAATTCATAATGCGAATGCAAATCTCGAAAAATTGGTTTACGATTTTTATTCAAATTTACTAATCTTACAATTAACACTATTAGAAAACATTTATGATAAATATGACCTTCGAGAAATAGGTTAAAATCTAGAGCATTTAGAAGAAGTTTTTAAAAAATTAGTAAAGCTTCTAATATAAGCTATAGTAATATAATATTTCATTTGATTTTAGATAATATTTACTTGATTTTAGCTTAAATTTACAGTTTTTTTTAATTAAGACAAATTCAGTACAGCCATTTTTTTAAATTAAAAAATTTACTTGTTTTTTTTATTGGTTTTAACTGTTTTTAGCTTAAATTTGCTTGTTTTTAATAATATAAAATTTGAGTCAAATAGGGTTTCTAGAAAAACGAAAAAGTTGCTTGAAAACGATAAAATTACTTGAATTTTGGCTTAAATTGCTTGGTTTATTGAAGAAAGGCTGAGGTACGCCAGGATCGGCTTTTATCATCTACTGGTCTGGAGTCTGAGGAAAACTGCCATAGTGAGAATATTCTTCTGAAAATATATTTTCTTTTGGTCTTCTTGGTCAGGTTTTGTGAGTGCCTCTTTTTTCTTTTCTCTGCCTAGAATATTTATTTTCCTGCGAGTGATTATTTTTTAATTTACTAGGGCTATGGTTAGTAATTTTTTTAATGAATTTCATCCAGTTCGCTGTCATCTGTATTACAAGAACTCACCGAGAGTTCACTTGTGGGATATCCACCACATAGAGAAAAGACGATTCTTTTACCATCTACGAAATTAGCACTGTGTTGTTAAAAGACTAAGCCCTATCTTTAGTCATATTTTTCAAGAGACTTTCTGAATTATGAGATAGAATATCATTTGCTGGCATTATTTCATCCCATTTCCCAACACTTTTCACATTGGGAATTATACACTCATTTCCACTTCTGAAACCATTACAGAAGTATCCTCTTGCAGGACACTTCGAATGGTCACCGAAGACATGGAATGGTCCATTTTGAAAGTCAGTGCATAATTCCCTTATATGCTGCTCTTCGTTTATTCCGACTTGACTTTCCCTGTATCTGATAGCTCGAGTGATGGCACAACGAAAGTGCTGTAGTCGGTCTGACAGTGTTTTCCTCAGCACCACTGGAACATCTCCAAGAATCATTTTTTGGCTTCGAAGAAATATCTTGTAACCATCTCAGATAATTCCTCAATATATGGTTAACACACACTATTTTTTGGATGACAAATGCAGGACCATAGCGTTTAGCTTTGTCAAGCTGGCGCATGACACTGCTATCTTCATCGCCTAAAATACAGATACATTTCTAAAGAACTTGCTATACAATATTTCATCTCTTATTATTTAGCAACCGAATTATATGTCTGGCTTTATCTTTAAAGAATGCCTATATATAATGTAAGATATTAAATTAATGGTAATAAAACCACAATGGTTTAGCAATAAATGTAAAAATGACTTTGCTTTTTTATGTTCTTACCTATCAACTGGTGATATTTAACTCCATACATCGCCACACTGCACTTGAACACCTCAACAATTATAACTGCTTCCATTTATGTATCAGATTAATTCCAGTTTTATAAACAATATAATCACTATTAGGCAGGTTCTTTTTCATAGAGCGAGCACAAATGAAGCAATATGAGTTTCTGATGCTCATTTAAATAACTTTGACTGTAGATGGTGTCTCAAAATTATTGATCCTCCCCCCTCCCCTTTAGTCTGCCCGATGCGGCTGACTGCGTTTGGAGCAGGGAATGCTCGGCTGCCTTCAGCTGCTAAGCAACATATACCTGATGCCAGAAAACTTTCCACTCTAAAACCGCGTTTAAATTAACTATGAAAATCGGCAAGTGATTATAGTGAATGATGGTAAAAAAACTTACACAACTAATAATGACTGGCCAAAAATAATGTCTCATGTTGACTCTGCGATGAAAATTTCCTTGAATGGGCAAGGAAATGGCGTCCGGCACGGGAGTATTGCACACACATGTGTTACGACCACAGGCCCGCTCACCGCTGGGATGCCAAATGAGTGGAATTCATGCCGGTTGGAGCACCACCAGCAGGCAGCATGTTTGAGCGCTGTGCTGGGTGATGTGGTGACCGGTGTGACATCACTTCCTTTGGGCGAAAGTTGCAACGGAAAATAATTTGTGGTAGAATAGTTTAGAAACTTCTTTGAACGGGAATTCGCTATTCATTTCCAGCCACTCATCTAGGGATTATTGTTTCTTGCCTGTATACATACACTGGGGGCTGACTCATTCGGCAGAGAATGACAGCCCGGGGTCTGTAACGAAAATATAAGTATCCAGAAGCATTGTTCTGATATTAAAATAGGAATTATGGTCAAATAGGCCGAGAGTAGGGACATATTTTATGTCCGATGATAAATGTTGTAGGCATTATAAGAGCGCATAGAAAAACTTTAATTTCATGAGGACGAACAGAGGTGGTGTCGTGTGGTAGTGATAAGGGACAAGCGCATGCGCGAGCAGGCAGCAAAATTATGCTAGCCCAAGCTTCCTAACCACCCCGCCAACCAAGAGAGACAACGTGAGGGGAAGTGGCATGTAGGCCAGTAGCACCGAGGGCGCCACGAGACGGTGGACGATTCCGCCGATACAGCGATGCACTTCCAGTATTGCGATTTAAAGTTTTAAGAAGTGACATACCAATTAAAATTCACGTGCCAATACAGGAAGTTTTGAGCCGTACCTGATTGCTGGTTTCATTTAAATTGGATAATTTTTAGTGCAAAAAATACATAGAAAAAGAGAATTTTTATGAAATTGGCGATGTCAGAAAAGTGTATATGCGGCTTAAATGCAGCTCAAATGCACCCGGCAGTAGTAGAATGTACATTTTATTTCTTTCCAGGGCAAAGAAGAATCCAAAATAATTTATACATTTTGAATGAGAGCTATAGAATAAAACATAGCCAGTGTCTTCATTCCCATAACCAGACGGCACACTTAATAGACTCAGATATGTAATATCGAGTATTTTTGGGTTATTTTTGTGTCAATGTGTCAAGGGTCAAGAGTCAAGAGTCAAGGGTCGAGTACAGAGTCAAGGTTCAAGAGTCAATAGTCAAGGGTTGAATGTCAAGAGTCAAGGGTTAATGGTCGAGAATCAAGGGTCAATGGTCAAGAGTCAAAATTCAAGGGTCAAGTGTCAAGAATCAAGGGTCAATGGTCAAGAGGCAATGAATCATTCTTGTGAGTGGTCAGTCTGACAGGAGTTAGTTGTCTGCTTTAAGTGTGACCATGAGTTCAAGCTGAACGAAGATAACACAAGGATGATATATATTTTCACATTAAAAAGAACTTATTCACTGGCAGGGCAACGACGATTAGTTAGCAGCTATCGTTGGCCATGTAGAACTCAGTTGATGTTACGAGTACTATAGCCCTCCTACGACATGCACTCGCATAAATGTTGATTTAAAACACCACCGAATGAATAAGTCTTTCAGAGAAGCAGATATACATGTTACTATGAGTATATAGATTATTATTTTATTTTTGTTTTTATTCGCATATATATTATGCTATTAAATAGATACATCACCACAGCTCTACCAGCAAACACCAGACTAATTATATGCATACCTCTTGCTAGAATTCAAGCATACCTCAGCCCACACCCACTAAGATATACCATAATTCGTAACTTCAACATATTTGTCATAGCATCATTGCCACCAGACACTAGCCAAATATATACTATCCATGTAGCAAGCCACAGTCGGCCGATTGCGGTTTTACTTCTATCACTTCTGGATGACTGCTAGCACTGAAAACTTATGGATTTACACTAATGGCCCTATTATGGCTGACTGCTGGCAACAGGACATTTGGCATGCCATTTATGGTCCACTGATGGAATGTTGATGGAAATGAAACTGATGGTTGAGAGTAGGTGTAAGATATGTTTCCAAACATGTTGTGTTGGCAACATGTGAGATGAGCGTCATCAGACTGATGAGCACGACATATATGGCGGCTATGTAAACATGCTGTCATGTAATTAAGTTGTTTTGAAACATACATCTGCGATTATTTTATTTGTCTAACTTGTTGTCAGGTATGGCGTCATTTTCTTTTAGTTCGTGATGTTCTAGTAAATATGTTCGGCGAATTTCGTTGTATTCGGTCAAGATGGAAAAGTTTGCGAAACCACCTGATCACCTTGTTGTGGAAGGTAATTTAGACCAAAATTTGACATTTTGGAAACTAAAATTCAAGTTGTACCTTTAAGTACTGAAAATAAATTATGACTCCGAAATCCCACGAGTGGCACTGTTATTGAATGCAATCGGCGACAAGGCCATTGAGATCTACAATTCATTTAACCTCGCTGAGGCTGAAGCTCAAGTATATGATACTGTCATTTCAAGATTCAAGATTCAACAAGTATTGATCTCTACGGAAGAATCCATTGTATCGCCATTTTCAGTGTCTAACCTTAAGGCGCCTGGAAGAAATGCCAGTAGAACAGTTCATTACAGACGTGAAAAATCTGTCTCATGTGTGCGAATACGGTGCACAAGAAAGTATTTTGTGTCGTGATATACTAGTGGCGGGAATTAATGATGCGGCAATGAAAAAAAGCTTCTTCAAACAGGATATGATTTACCACTTAATAAGGCTATCGATGTGTGTCGTTCCTTAGAAGCTAGTCGCATTCAGTTAAAGGTTGTGCATAGTACAACAGTTAGTATGGAAGCAAACTTAATGAATGAAGTGCTTGCAGTTCAGTCGCCTCAGGTTGTTGATAAATATTACTAAAGCGTACATCTAAGCATAGCAGTAAATGTGGCTATTGTGGCTATAATCATGGACGTGAGAACACGTGCCCTGCAATAAATAAAACATTTGCAAAGTGTCATCGGAAGAATCATTTCACAGTTGTTTGTAGGATTTCGCGAGTCGGTGATCCAGTAGATTGCAATAAGCAAAACAAGCAGTCTAGCCCACAGCAAGCTAATAAGGTCTCTCTTAACCTAGAATCTCAGTCCTGTCAAGTCGAAGAAACCTCTGATCCTGTTGACTATTTGTATGTAGCAGAAGTTGGTTGTCCTGCATCACTTGATAAGCGGTCATGGTGGGAACCCATTACTGTTCTTAACACAGTTGTTCATTTCAAGCTCAACACAGCTACTCAGGTCAACACGATGCCACTTGCTTTGTTCTCAAAATTGGGTGTAAGCACAGGTGACATCCAGAAGAAATGTCCATCACTAAGAGCGTATGGAGAGTTCGAGATACCTCATTTGGGATCTGTCACATAACCTTGCGTGGTTCGCAAAGAAGAGCATCAAATACATTTTGAAGTTGTTGACATTCTGCAAGCAGTACCTTTGCTGGTCTTAGAATCATGCGAAGCAATGCATTTGGTACAGTGTGTTAGTGTTGCTCCACATTCAGTATCCAGTAAGGACGACATATTGCAAGAATTTTAAGATGTGTTTACAGGGCAAGGGAAATGTTCTGTTAAGCCACTTACAATCCATGTTGATCCGAGTGATACTCCTGTTGTTAACTCTTTCCGTATATTTCCCCGTAGTTTATTTACCAAACTAAAGCTAGCTTTTAAATTTTTAGGATTAGTCGCTTGTAATCTCTAAAGTAACTCGTCCTACTGCATGGGTCAGCAATTTTGTCATTGTTGAAAGACAAAGTGGTGTTCTATGACTCTGTCTTGATTCTAACAATTTGAATAAAGCCATTTAACATGAAATGCATCCAATACCCTCACCAGAGGATCTCGCATCAAGATTAGCAGGATTTAAGTATTATGCTACATGTCATTTCTCAAATGGATTTTTTCAGGTTCCCTGTGATGAGCCTAGCTCAAACACTTGTTGTTTTGTTACGCCGTTTGGGAGGTTCAAATTCAATCGCCTTCAATTTGGACTCAGTTGTGCACCTGAAATATTTCAGCGTAAAATGTCAGAAATATTTGTTGATATTGATGAACTGGAAGTGTATTTTAATGGCATCATTATGAGAGCTAATTCACAACTAGAGTTGGAAACAATAGTTCGTAAGGTGCTGTGTAGTTATAGAGAATGTAATGTTACGTGCAATTAGTAAAAGTTTCAGTATCTTGTGTCAAGTGTAAGCTATGTTGGAAATGTAATCTCTGCTCAGTGTGTTGAGCCAGACAAAAAACATATTGATGCTATTTTGAGCATGCCAGTGCCTAGAAACAAGACAGAGTAGTTGTGCCTCCTGGGCCTAGAAAAATATGTAGGAAGATTTATTTCCAACATTGGCAAAGTCTCTGCTCCCTTAAGGCTCCTTAATCATAACAATGTACCTAAACAATGGTCACATGAGCAAGAATCTCCAGTGGTAGCCTTAAATGGTCTAATCTGTTGGCCCCTGTTCTGGGTGTTTATGACCCAAACCTAGAACTTGTAGTCTAAACTGACGCTTCTTCTCTTGGAAATGGTTGTTATGCCATGGAAAATGGCAAGCCAATAGCATTTTCTTCAAGAAGCTTAACTAGCTCTGACCAGAAATGGGCACGCATTGAGCTAAAATTTTTGGCTGTTAAATTTGGGTGTGAAAGGTTCCATGAATTCACTTATGGGAGGCCGGTTAAAGTTCACAGTGTCCATAAGCCACTGGTGAGTATCATGAAAAAGAATATCAGCTCATTGAATCCACTTGTTCAAAATATTCGTCGACTGTTGTGTACAGACCAGGACAGGAAATGTATGTTGCTGACAAGTTGTCTCGTGCAACCTTGGAAAATAATGAGAACTCTGTTGATGACTTGCAGTTTGAAATTCATTCCCTGGTGTCCAATTTACCCATGTTTAACAATAGAAAAGATGAGTTTAGAGAAGCAATACCTCAGGACACTAAACTCTCTGTTCTTGCTAAGGTGATAGCTGGTGGCTAGCCAAGTGCAAAAGCCTTATTACCTGAT
Source organism: Dryococelus australis (assembly GCA_029891345.1). Classification (NCBI taxonomy): domain Eukaryota; kingdom Metazoa; phylum Arthropoda; class Insecta; order Phasmatodea; family Phasmatidae; genus Dryococelus; species Dryococelus australis. The sequence continues at coordinate 982,505 of CM056998.1, read as the reverse complement.
ACTTATAAAATATTTTGGAGGCTTTGGCACTTGTTAAAAATTGTAGATGACTTGATATTTGTATGTCCAAAAATATTTGTCCCTTAGTCTTTAAGGCCAGCAATGCTCGAGTTGATTCATGAAACTCACTTGGGAATCAGCGAGTGTAAAGCGAGAGCCAGAGAGGTATTTTACTGGCCTAACATGTCTTGTGACCTAGGGCAGGTTGTAAGTAACTGTGAAATTCGCCAAACCTAATAATCAAAGCCAAAGGTCTAATAATAAGGAGTCACTGATGACTCACCCTGTTCCCAATAGGCCTTGGGCTCATTTAGGGACAGCTATTTTAGAATTTGTAGGAAAAAAACTTCCTTGTGGTCATTGATTACTTTTCTAAGTGGTTGGAACTAAAGTTGCTTGGGGCTAAATAATTAAGTGAAGTATTTAAAATATTTGAAGAAGAGTTTACTAATTTTGACAATCCAGATTCGGCAGTGAGAGACAACGTACCTTTAAGTAGTTGCAAGTTTAAGCAGTTTGCTAAATGCTGGAACCTTAAAGTTTAAACTAATAGCCCACATTTCCACAGGTGAATGGGTTAGCTGAAAAAGCAGTACATTCTGCAAAGAGTATGTTGTGTAAAGTGACTGAGTAAAATTCCACTGTCCCTGGCACTCCTTGACTACAGGTATACTCATATTGCTGGAATTAGACTCTCCCCAGCTCAAATGCATTTGCACCGCCATTTAAGATCCGAAATTCCCACTCATTCTGATCTACTACAACCTCATGTTCATGTCGATGTATCTGCCAGGCTTCGAGCTCGTTAGCATAGTCAGAAGTGCTACTATGACAGGAGTGCAGTAGCTCTACCTGAACTAATTCCAGACCAGTCAGTTAGAGTTCCGCAAGGTAATAAGTGGACCCATACAACGATTGTCGATAATTTTGATGCTCCTCGATTATATGTACTGAAAATACTTGATGGCACAGTTCATATGCGAAACATGAAACACCTAAGGGCAGTGCCTAGTACTTATTTTAATAATGAGCCTTCATGTAGTGGTTCAGAGTTGCAAGAAAATAGCAAAAGTATAACTACTACGACTGACTCTGGTTCTGAACCTAACAATGTTTGTGGGGAAAGGAGAGGCGACTTGAGGCCAAGTAGGGTTATAAAACGACCCAAATATTTGCAAGATTCTGTGAGCTAATTGTTAAAGGTATTTGTTGTCATAATTGTAATTTATCATACCAGTGCGATGTTAACTATTAAGTAAATTAATTTTAAACTCTTAGTTTAAAAAAAGTTGAAGTAAGAGAGATGTTCTAAGATAATGTTTCCAAATACGCTGTGTTGGCAACATGTGCGATGCGCGCCATCAGGCTAATGTGCACGACATATATGGCGGCTATGTAAACTTGATGTCATGTAATAAAGTTGTTTTGAACAATGCATCTGCGACTATTTTATTAATCAAACAGTAGGTGATCTATTAATGGCCCATAAATGGCTTACCAACTGTATTCCAGCAATGACCGCATATAACCTATACTTATTGCTGGTAAAATTATAGGTACCCATCTATAGGCCATCTGATGGCTGTAAAATGTTATATCGATGGACCATTGCTGGTGCAATTTGGTTTATTATGGGAATTTTTATGGCTCCCACTTTTCCAAGATAGCATCTTCAATCTACATACACACATATATGTATATATGTGTGTGTCTAATATAATTACAGATTATTTGTAAATATATTGCGGTGGAAATATGTATGGCAAAATACTGTAAATACAGAGACTGGTATTGAATAATTTTAACATATGTAATATTTTTCATGTATGACTTCACATAATTAAATTGAGAAGTTAAAAAAGCAATCCAAACAACCTTTAGAAAATTAACACTGAAGGGATTTTTTTTGTTTCATATCAATAAAATATTCATAACTGGCGACGGCATTTCATTACGGATGAATAGAATAACCAGATGACATACATACTGCGAAATATTACATTACAGGAAAATTGTTTGGTTAATATCGAGATTCGCGTAGGAAGATTTCGCTCAAGGAAAGTATTTTTTTGTTTGCATCTTTTAAAAAAACTGATTTGTTCGCATGGTAGATTTTAAGGCTAAGGAATAACTGATGTTATTTATATTAGATTAGTGTTTGTTAATAATTCAAATCCACACATGATCTAAATTAGTTCAACTAAACATAAGAATACACAGTGGACTGTCAATGTAAACGGTGTGGGTTCGCGCCCTCTCTCCTGCGATGGTAAGCATAAGATATTCATATCGTATAACATGTTTAATACTGAAGTAAAATTAATTAATAACTAAGAAAAGTTTATATTGACAGTGAAAATAATTTTTTTTGAAGATATATAGTTAGACACATGGTGTAAAGATGGTTAGCAATCAGTAAACCATATAATGGCCGTGAAATGGTAAATCAATGAGCCATTGCTGTTGTAAGCAAATGGGCCAAGCTTGGGCTATTTGTGTTAACCAGACCTGGAGCAGTTATGGGTACAGTATGACTAGTTAGTGGTGCCACTTCAGGACCAGCAATGGTGCCAGGTGCAAGTGGATGTATAATGCCGATTTTGGCTCTCCCCTTGTTTTTACATCGAAATATCGAGGTTTTTTAAATTCAAAATCAAGGTCTTTAGGTCTAAATTTAGGCTCAAAAATTTTTTTTAAAGAGGAGCTCTAAAAAAAATGAAAATTTAAGACAAAATCAAGCAAAATTTGCAATTTTTCAAACTTGTCGTGCAGGATTTGTACCAACTAAAAGAACATCAAAATTTAAGCAAAAACATGCAAATTTCTCATTTTCTAGAAACACTAATTTTGCGAGCGAGTAATCTAAATCAACCAAATGTGTGCTAAAATCGTGCAAATTAAGATAAAATGAAGTGAAATATTAAACAGATATAGGGTAGAATTCAATTTATTTAACGAATATAATATCATGAATGATTTTTCCATTTTCATTTCTTTTAAGCCTTTATATGCTATAATATCTCTTCCTTCATTCATCATTTTTAAGCTATTCTCGTCAATTATCTTTGCGTAGCGATCTCGTAAAGCGATTTTATTCCTGCCATTTAGAATGCAATGAATTTTTTGCCAAACTTACATTTGTAGATTTGAAATTCTGTAGCTTCATAACGTTTATCAATTTCTAGGTCAGATAGTTTAGTCAATTCTTTTGAATTGTTTAACTTCTTGAGAGGTTCTTCTATTTTGGTTTGTGTTATTTAAAGGGAAACAAATTTAATAAGACTGCAAAATTTAAGATTATAAAAAATATTTTTCTCTTTCTAAGATTTTTTTCTGTAAAAGTAAAATGGAATCGACACATGAAGTGGAAAATAGTGCAAGCAATGTAAAACGGGTGGCGAAACATAGAAAGTTTTGCACCACATAAACACACCAAAGATAAGCATTTTAACATCTGTAAAAAATGTTATAGTGAATATGCTAGTAGTCGGTATGAGTTAAAAAAAGAGAAAGTAATGTGTGAATGTGGAAAATAGGTTCATAATGCGTCTCTCAAAAAGAACAAAAATTGTAAATCACAATACGGCATTAGTTAATTTTAACGAAAATCACCACGATAATATCCAACAGAAACCTGTAAAAGTGTGTAATGAGAATAACTGTATGAAATTATTTCCTACTAATAAAACTGCTAAGGACAAACAAGCAAATATATGTAAAAATTGTTTTAGTGAATATACAAAGAAATATTATCAAAACAAGAAGTTCAAGATAGTTTCCCAATAATTTAGGCATGTTTAGAGTTTTTCATTCATCTGTATTTTATAATTTATTTATAAGTTTTTATTTCTTATAAATACAGCATTATGGAGACGAACAATCTAACAGTTGAGTTTATCAATAGGACAGTGAGGGATTTGAGAATTATAGCTAGAGATTTTGGAATAAAAAATATAAACAGGCTAAAGAAAGAATATTTAATTATTGAACTATTATAACATTTATTATTGATGGGCAAAGAAGAAGGAATATCGCAAATTCGCATATTTCTTATGCCAACATCAATTGATTATATTAGAAAGATAGAAAGAAATTGAAAAAAATTTCCATTCTCTAATAATCTATTTGTAAAACAACAAAAAAGTGAATTAAAAGAAATATTCCCATTATCAAAACATATCTTCGTAAAACAAGAGAAAAAGGAAATCAATTAAATATTTCCTTATTCTATCAACATATTTGAAAAGTGTAAAAATAAATTAAGAAGATATCTGAATGGATAACAAAGAATTATTATACAAATTCGCCTTTAACTGACTCTAATATCAATGAATTATATCCCGAAAATAGAAAGGAATTGGAAGAAAAATTTCCATTCTATAATAATTTATTTGTTGAAAAAATAAATATAAAAAGAACCAATAAAAATGACTTCATTAATAAAGCTTTCAAAAGTAAGATATCAACATATAACATTGAAAATACCTTTAATTTATTAATTTTTGACTTCATAAAAAAATATTGTTTTTTGATATAATATTCAATAATCTTAGAACATACAGAGGGCTGAAAACCAGTATTAAATTATATACCAATTGCCATAAGCAAGATAATAATCAAGTAAAATAATTTACCTTTTAATCAACTAATTATACAGTATTGAATGAAGGATATATTAAAAGAATTTACAAATGTATAGTATAATTAATAACTACACAATTATCTGAATTTCAAAGACGAGGTTCAGGCTGGACATTAGATAGAATAGTTGGAATACAATTAGCTATAAATAAGTATAATTTATTAAATGGCTCATCATATATAGAATTACCAGAAGTTATTAAGAATAAGAAACCATAAACTAATGTTAAAAATTATGATCGAAAATGCTTTCTTTGGGCAATAAAATCTGCACTGTTTCCAGCAGACAAGAATTCAGACAGAGTAACTAAATATAAAAATGTGGGGATTAATATTGATAAAATAATTGATAAATATGAATATTCTATTAAAATGTACGATATACCAAAAATCGAACAGCAAATTGATATCTATAAATATATACTCCTTTGAAGGTAAGTAGACCATAGTTTATCCACCTAAGCTTACAACAAGTAAAAAGTACGCACATAAATTTACTTTGTTTCAATGATGATAAAGCAGAAGTAGCAGCGCGAAATTCGCAATATATGCCGATTTTGAATCAATATTGAAGAAAATATCAATAGTTAAGGAAAACCAAAGAGAATTAAGTAACTTTAACATTATAAAAATATTCAGTTTTGACCGAACATGATAGTAATAATGGCCTTTATAAGGCTGTACACAATGAAATATAAGTTACACTAGGCATCTGGTTTTTGGATTTTTTATATTGTTTCTGCTTATGGTGATTATAAGCCACCAGTTGTATACAGAGGTCCAAATGCTCATAACATTTTTATACAATCAATTAAAAGAGAAGTAGAAAGAATTGGGGAAATATATTCACAAATTAAACCAATGTGACAGCTTACAAAAGAAGAAAACAATTTATTTAATAGATGTAAATATACACTGTATGTGAATGCGAATATTCGAAGGATAGACAAAATTTCACCACTACGATCATTTAAATGGAAAATTCATTAATCCAGTATGTAATAATTGTAATCTTCAATTAAAATTGCCTAACTTTGTACCAATATATTTTCATAATTTAGCTGGTATATGATGCACATTTATTTACTAAAGGTTAGGCTATGATGAAAAAAATATAGATTTTCTTGCAAATAATGAAGAAAAGTTTACTACTTTAGAGAAAGAATCAGAAAATAAAAAATGAAATTTATAGACACATTTAAATTTATGATAAGTATTTTAGCTAAATTATCATCGAATATAAGTAAAGATAATATGAAAGGCACACACGCACATATTTCCTAAAGATGAAGTAGATATAGTTATGAGAAAGCGTGCTTATCCATATGATTATATGGACAGCTGGGAAAAATTTAATGAAACCGATCTTCCACTAAAGTGTGAATTTCAAAACATAATTAAACGAAGCTGACATAACTGGCGCCGATTTTGAGCACACAAAACTTGCATGGAATCAATTTAATATTGAGAATATTGGAGAATATCACGATTTATATTAAAAAAGCGATGTGTTATTATTAACAGATGTATTTGAAAATTTTGGAAATACATGTATAAATGCATATGGTTTTGATCCATCGTGGTATATAACAGCATCAGTATTATCTTGGGAAACAATGTTAAAAATGACCAAACAACCACTAGATATATTTCACAATTATGATATGATTTTAATAATAGAAAAAGGAATTAGAGGAGGACTATTGAAATGTTGCAAATTATATGTTAAAGCAAATAATAAATATTTATATGATTTTTGACTCTGATCAAGAGTCCAACTATTTAGCATATCTCGATGCTTATAATTTATATGGCTGGGCAATGTCACAATATTTACCATATGATGGTTTCGAATGAGAGAATTATATAGCACTTCATTCTTACAATGAACAAATATTATATTTGGATGATGATTCAATTTATGGTTATATATTAGAAGTTGATTTAGAATATCCACAAGAACTGCATAAATTACATAAAGATCTAACTTTTTGCACCGAAAATAGGGTGGTTTCAAAAACAAAGCAGTATAAATGATTAACAACTTTACATAAAAAAGACAAGTAAGTAATACACTAGCATATTTTGAAGCAATGCCTAAAGAATGGATTAAAACATACTAAAATACATAGAATATTGATGTTTTATCAGTCTGATTGGCTGAAGAAATATATAGATTTGAACACAGAAATGAGAACTAACGCTGAAAATGACTTGGATAAAGATTTTTATAAGCTGATGAATAATTCCATGTTCCGCAAATCTATGGAAAATATAAGAAACAGAGTGGATATAAAACTAATAGCAAATGAAGAAAAATTTGAAAAATTAATAGCAAAACCAAATTTTAAGAGAAGTACTTTATTTAATGAAAACCTTTCAGCTATACGAATAAAACAGGCATGAAATTTAATAATCATGTTTATGCTTGCATGTCAATTTTAGAAATATTGAAAGAGTTAATGTATGATTTTCATTATAAAGTTATGAAACCAAAATATGGCAACAAAATAGAATTATGTTATCGAGATACTGATTTGTACATTCATAGCGTAAAAACAGAAAATTTATATGAAGACATGAAAACAATGATAGGAATATTTGATACAAGCGATTACCTAAAAGATAATATATAACATTCCTAAAATTAAAAAAAAAGTTTTAGGAAATATTAAAGATGAATGTAATGACAAAATAATGAAAGAATTTGTTTGTTTACGAGCCAAAATGTATACATATAGAGTTGACTATAAAGAAAACAAAAACTATAAAGGAGTAATGAAATGTGTAGTTAACAAGCGAATATCATTTGAAGATTACATGAATAGCTTATTCAATTAAAAAATACAAAATAGAAAAATGAATTTAATAAGAATTAAAAAGCATGAATATATACAAGCGAAGTAAATAAAATAGCATTAAATCCTAATGATGACAAAAGAATTATACTAGGAAATAAAATAGATACATTGCCATATGGTTATCGAAACAGAGAATGTTAAACGTCTTTAGTTTCTAAAAGAATATCGATATCAGAATCATCGAAATCAGTCACTTTGCTATTTTGGCTCAAATTTCTAAAACAATGTGATTAAAGCGTCCATTGCTAATTTGATAGAAAATTGGATATGCAGGTTCATAAATTATATAATCTCCAAAAGCCAATTGTAGTTTTTGGTGGAAAACTAGCAGTTATATCAGTTTCTAAATTGTCAGATTCATCATGCTTTATAAACAATCCATATACTAAATTACATTAGACATTTATGGTTTTGAATGGATTACAATTAGGTAATTTAGTGCCTACATCAATTTTGTCTTTTTCAATAGTTAATTTTATTTCATAAATATGAATATCAGATAAATGGTCATCAAGTTTAATATCGAACTTAGATTTGATAGATATTCTATTTTTCACACTATCTGCTGTTAATTCAAGGTTATTTGTTGAAAATGGCTCAATCTAATATATAGTTTCTTTGAAGGAGTTAACATTGTATTGGCCTCTGAGAATAGTTATAACTTCATTTTTATTAACAATGGGGCTCGATTTTTCAATTGTTGTTATAGTATTTATATAAAGTTCTACAAATTTTGTATGAAAACTGACCAAAGCAATCGATTTTTCATTATGGACAATATCATATTGAAGGTTGTTCATTAGAACAGAGCTGTTGGTAGTTAGCTAAAATACTTTATTATCCATTTATATAAAAATTATGTTATTTAAATGGCAAAGTGACAGTTAATGCAGTCTAAAGTTGAGTGGGGTGTTGGTGTATTAATTTCCGAAGAACTATCTGATATTTAAAAAAATTGGAGAACTATTATCTTGCTATTAAATTAGAGTAATAATAGTCTGGCTGAACAATTGTCCAAAAACAAATATGACGATTAATTTTATTTTTAAGCTAGGCTGTATAAATTTGAATTCACTGTATGTTTGCTCAAAAAATTTAAACCACCCCAAATATATTCAGTTACAATGTGATATCGATGAGGCAAAGAAAATACTACAAATAAAAGAAAAAATGGCATACTTTTTTAATAATACTATGGAAATACCCCTTTAGACGAATGTGAAGATGGCTCTCTAGTTATATTTGACTATGTTATTTTAGAAAATCAGAACATTATTCGCAATTATTTTACTAGAGGAAGACATGAAAATTTAAATGTATTTTATTTAGCTCAAACTGATTAAAAAATACCAACATAATTGGTAAGAGTTAATACCAAATTCCTGTGTATTTTATTATTATGTAAGTGAAAATTATTATTACTTTTATTCCACTTTGCAGGCAAATAAAATATATCTGTTTTTCTTTCTTACATATTTCAATTTTCAAGTTAACAAGTGTATCACAATAATTCAAAACTGATTGGTATAAATTTTGTAATTTTACATCTATTTCTTTATTATTGTGTCTCGAATGTACTTGGTATGTATTCAGGTTATTATTTTTTGGTCGTCCTCTTTTAAATCCACTGTCAGATTTATTTCCATTGCTAAATTATGTCTCTGTTGTTCTTCTAATACATTTTTACCTCTTTAGTTTGTTCAACACAATTATTAATTTTACTAGCTAATCGAGCTAAATCACCAAGTGCACCTAAATCAGCCAATATAATTGGTATAATACCTCCATGATATAAACCACTGCCAGTTTTTTCTTTGGTTATATTTTTAACTATTGGCAATGATATAATTAATTTGAAACTTTTGCCTTCCTTCAATTTTTTTATTTGTCTTTCAATTTGATCATTTGTTAAAAATTGATCAATACCTAAATCTTTTAATTCCTCAAAGGGAATATCGAAATTCATATTTGTTATCTTCAATTATAAGATATATATATATTCAATAAAACATTTTAATTCCCCAATCTAATTTTCTTTTTGTAAACATAGTTGAGGCAACAGCAGCAGAAGCAATTTTTTCACCAATCGGAGTATCTTCATTTAACATAATTTCTTTTACTTCTTTTGTGAAATATTATCAGCTTTATGTCTATATTCTAAATCTTTATGATCTTTATATGCAATATCATGAGATTTGCATGCTTCGTCTTATTTATTTATTCCTGTATCGCCTCTTTCTAGTATTTCATTTAATTTTGTAAATGGTCCACAATAATTATAACCAGGCAAATGCATTTCTGGTAAATTTATATTGTTTAATGGCCAGTTTATAATGTCTTTACCATGATATTCAGAATTCCAAAATGAGTGTGGAATTACATTTAAAACTCTTATAAGATAAGGAATTCCTTTTGGATTAAACTTATTGTTTATAATATTTGTTATAATTATTTTTTCGTTGTAATAATTATTTCCAGTATTTTCTTCGCAGTAAATAATTAACTACCTATCGATTTATTTTCTTATATTATCCATCCAAATATGTTCTTTTGGTAAACTATAATATTTTTTATACCTTCTCCAGATTTATGAGTTCTTGGAGAAATATTTTTTTCTGGTGCTGATTTTGAATGTGATTTTTATTTAGTTATTATAAATTCGTCCAATTATATTTTCGTATTTCCAACCTCCACTCAAAGATACCTTATTATTAGGAATATTTTGTTGGAAAGCAGCATTGGTTGTTTTAATGTTTTCTGCATAATTTTCATAATCCTCATAATCAAATATATTCTCAAGGGCTTCCTGTGAATTTTCTGTTAAAAAATTACAAAGTGCTGGTGTTAATATGTATTATTTTTCCTTAAAAAATAGTTTATAATTATTTATCATTACTTTTGTATCACCAATGTAAAAATTTTCCCCATCTCCACGTAAAGCCAATTTCTCATTAATAACATTTATAATTTTTGCAATTTCTATTCCGAGAATTATAGTAGTAGCACCTGATATAGGTGGCAAAACTTTTAATGGAATAATACCCATTTGCTCTTCGAAATTAGGAGACTTTTGTTCTGAGAATAATTCTCTTTGAAAAGATGTTTCTTCTGGTGTTGGCGAATAATCTAAATTTTTTTCTGCAACAGGAACTAGTGTTGGTTTTAGATTGTTATTTTCTTCACTTACTTTTTCTACTTTTTTACCAATATTTCGTAATTCGTCGATTATGATTGCTCTTCCTTCTCATTTCTTTGTATTATTTTTCATGATACTTTGTACATTTTTTATATCTTTAAATGGGTAATTGAATTCGAGAAACTCCCTTTCATGTTGTCATTTATATATATATATAAATCACTTACTTATAAATTAGAAAAATAATATTGAGAGTTTTGAGAGGCAGACCCAACTGATCAAACAAGGGGGAGTTTAAATATTTACACTAATAGAATCTAATTTGATATTCCTATATGGGTTGGCTTTTCTTTTCCAAATGAAGCTTATGTTTATGAGCAATTTAGTTTACTAAAGTGAGATAAAGTTGGAGCTGAGGCAAACTATGATGAATTAGATAATATTTGTGTGTGTTCAAACTTTTTCCTTTTCAAATTTCTAGAGTAAAAATCTCAAAACATGGGCAAATTATTAAAGATCTTGATAATCCTGGTATGACATCAACAATGATGAAATCTTTATTAAGATCACCCAGTGAACAAAATTATTTAGAATTTATTGGTGTTGATAATCTGTATCGAAATAAATCTGTTTCTAGTAATATAACAAAAGAGGTTAAAACTGGTTCTAGTAATAAAACAAATGAATTAATATATCCTCTTAGATATATGTTTGGTTTTATTCGTGGTAACAATTAAGTTTATTGGAAAGGCAGCTATAAAATTACTTATTTTTTGTGATTCATTTGATAACTGTTTATTTCTTTATGAATCTTTTGATACAGATGATAAAGTTACGAAACATTGGCCTGATCCTGGTAAAATTGTTATTGAAAAATTAGAAATGAGGTGGCCTATTGTTGAATATGAAACTAACACCACCACTTCAATTAAAGAAAAAACATACAAAAATATCCAAAAACATTTATTAGTTTCGATTGTTGGCAATTTTTAGAAGAAGTTCCTAAAGGAACAAAAGATTTTAGCTTTGATGTAAAGGATATGTTTACTAATTTACAATTTGATAAGCCTGATTTTGTATTTGCAGGTTTTCAGTTTAATTGAAAAAATTGTGCTGACCAGCACAAACATGGTGCTATGTTTGATCATTGTAGTGTAAGAAATATCTATGTTAAAAATGGTAGCAATGAAATTTCTCCTAAAGAAAACTGGAATCTAGACATCGAAAATGGTGTTTATCTTAAACAATTTCTTGCTTATAATGGTTTTAGAAATTAAAAAAACCAAACTAGATACCAGTTATATAAATAATTAAATTTATTATAAACCAACTGTAAACTCTGATGGTGATATTAATTACTATTTATTTTGGGGGCGAGCCCTTTATATGTTATTGATTATTCACGCAGAAAAACAACTGCAGTTAAAGAAAAACAAATATAAAAATTAGTGTTTATTTTAATAAGAAGTTTGAACAAGAGGGTACCAACTGTAGTGTTGTTTTAATAAATCGAAGGAATCTTACTTACTATTATTTGAAAGAAAGAAGGAATTACTAAAGATTTATATTTTTTAATATTATTTAATGGAGGAATCAGCAAATTGTTCCGATAGTTTAATAGAATATTTGAGACTCATAGTTGAGCCATTACATTTAAAACTTTTAAGAATTTTTAGAAATATAGATTAATTATTTGATTAAATAAAAAATCATTTTCATGATTCTAATTAAGTTTTTTCTTTCTCTTAATAAACAAATAATCTTTATGAATAAAATAAAAATGCCTGTGTTACACTCCAGTTTGACAAACATTTTAAAATGTTATAGTGGGACAAAAATTCCTTCCTATAGATTAGAAAATGTGCCTGAAGATCTTAAAAATACAGTTTTCAAATTTCATGTAAATTTACAAAGCTTACAATTATCGATCTTAGATAACATTGACAATAATTATGGCATTCGAGAAATTGGCGAAAATCTAGAGCAAATAGATGAAGTTTTTTTAAAAATTAGTTCAGCTTAGAATATAAACTGTAAAGAATAATGATATAATGTTTCATTTGATTTTTAGATTAATTTGCTTGATTTTTGCATAAATTTGCTTTATTTAGATTACTCGCTTGCCAAATTGATAGTTCTAGAAGACGTGAACAATTGCTTGGAAAAACAAGAAATCTGCATGTTTATGCTAAAATTTTGTTGTTTTTAAATTGGCACAAATCCTGCATGGCGAGTTTGAAAAATTTCAACTTTTGCTTGATTTTTTAAACTTGCTTGTTTTTGAGAGATCCTTTAAAAAATTAGAGCCTAAATTTAGACTCAAAGACCTTGATTTTGAAGCAAAAACCGCCGTATTTCGATGAATAACAAGGGATGAGCCAGTATCTGCATTATACATCTATTGGTGTGTGCCACCTGTTGGCCAACTGTTTCCTGGCCTGGCATTCGACTGTAAACCATCAATGGGCCATATGTAGTTTGCTACATGGGCATTATATAACCATACGAACCTTTATGACCCAAGTCATACCATGCTAACAAACATGTCATTAGGTACCTATAACCAAAGAAAAACTCAATTCAATAATACCACCCATACCATCTGCTCTATCAACCGTCATCAGACGAAATATACACACTGTTTACTAGAATCCAAGCAGACCTCAGCCTACACTGACTTTACAAAAAGTCACAGGTCCAACATGTTTGTCATACCATTAGACACCAGCCAAATATCATACCAGACATTAATAAAAACCACTGTATCAAATATCCATACCAACAAAAATGCTGACCACCATACCTCAGATATACAAAACAAAATATGAGTAACCTTGCTGGCCAGGAGTGATGAGTACTATATCAACCATAACCCCAGCATACTTCAGTAATTCCAAGATCACATTGTACATGCAACATAACAACTACTCATTTCATACCACCCCTATGCTGTCCATTAACACCACTAACCAAAACCTACATGTTGACAACCCTCCAGCATACTGGACATTAATATAAATCACTCTATCAGCCAACAAACCAGTTAATTATGCCAGCCATCCATACTAATAGCTGCTCCTACAAAACCAACCAGATAACATACCTCCAGAATACTTAATAATCATTTTGATAACCTAATTGACCTGAGTAATAAAACCGATATATAATAACTTTTACCATGACATTAGCCTACCTCAGCGATGCAATGTCTAAATCCATACAACACAGCATACCAACATACTAATACTACACTATCTGAATATATCAACGAACCATCACAGCAGATATCCATACCAACCGAAACATACAGCCCAAACCATATAATTTGCTCTAACCCAAGCATACCTCATTCATGCTACATACAATACAGACCATATAAACCCCCTCCCCCCACCAGAGACTTACTGATCAATCATAACAGTCAACTATATTGACTACTATTTGATGCCATCTAACTTCACCAGTTATAAAACATATAAACAAGCCATACCAGCGGCCGAGACAATCAAATATTACAATTATAACCTCCAAACATACTGTCATAAGATCAATAGTATTAATTTAACCATATATGACACCCATATCGTTTTAATTTCTAGATACTGTATCATACTTAAAAACAATACCAGCTAAGCATTCTGCCCTCTCTTACTAACTAACCATCCCATCAAACAATTCCGCTCTTAGAAACTAAACACACGATTAAACTATTCTCTCCACACCAACGAAGCTACACTTTTGTCATACTGCCAAAACAACCGAACATCAATCAGGCCATGCCAATTAACATAATGGATATAGAAACCATAAAAGAAACTAACTGTACAACCATGTAATACCGATAGGCTAATCCATTAGGATGTACGAGCTATAAAAAACCAAACCATGCAGGTAACCCACACAAGCAGATAAAACAATCATATTACTCCATCCATTTAAACTATTCCAAGAGACCATACCAACCAAAAACATACTAGTCAGACATACTTACAAAACATATTACCAAAACAAGCTATCTATAACAACCATGCAGAGAGGTCATACAGTATAAACATTCTAAAAGAGCATTTACCAATGTTGAGCCTACATACAATTCATATTATTATAAGACTGACCAACATAATATTCAAGCATTACATTTTGACCTTCTATACTAACCATCACACCTGTCACCATACCTTCTGCCCTCCTATCTAACAGCCATACACGCACGTCATACTATGAGACAAAGCTATTCCATCAAAATAAACTCCCTCCTACCGCCAACCCAAACTACTGCAATGTCCCAATAACACATTTCAGACATCGCTACTACCATACTGATATGTCATACAAGAGAGACACACCACCAAAACAGTCAACTAATGAACATACCACAGGTCATCATTTTAGAATAGTATAAAAAACAAGAGAGACTGCACTCATATCTCTAGCAAATCTCTCGAGAGTTATATCTCTCGAATGGTAGATGCGAGTAATGCAGACCAACTTGCAAACGAGATGAAGACGAAAGGAAGGGGAGGGCGAGATTAGTTCCAACATTGCTGCTAGGGGAGGTGCGTGTCGACGACAATACATTTGTTCCCCACCATCCGACCAGATCACATTCACCTAATATGACAACCTGCGAGGGTATCCATACAAACATCGCTAACAGCAACTTTACTATTTGCTACAGAACATATCTACTAAGCTATCACATTACATAAAACGTATATAGATCTCGTCCATCACATCCCACAACCCTATGCAAAAGTTTCAGCAGACAAATGACTGCCACTCATAATTTTGTAAACGACTTATGGGAACTAACATTTCTTACTATACTTTCCACACACGCACAAACAGAATGAAGTAACTACCTAAACCTTCATTGCTTGCTACCAGTCTGGTTTACCTAAACACACCAACCATTTATACATTTCGTGAATGTAGTATCATACTAGTGAAGAACATAACATATCTAAAATCCAGCCATGGGTAATTTAGCAGATCATAGAGGTTATAATGCATTACTTAAAAAAAAATAGTTATGCAAAACTCTTTCCAAGTATATATCGCCATATACATCTTACATACGAGAAATAAACAACATTATACCTTAGTCGTATATCACACAAATGCGAATAATATATTTATACACATATTAGGAAGAATTTAGGTTCGAACATTCTACTAGCCATTACCTATACACAATCAAGATAGTCCATTTACTAGAGAACATTCGCTATCAGTATACCATTTCATCTCTCCTATAGACAAACATTTTGAACTCTCCTTGCAAACATGTTACCACCATATCAGGATATTCTATTTACTTGAGATCATTCACTATAGGAAATAGTTATGTTAGAGCCATCTCAATTCCTACAAACCACTCACTTATAAACTTTAATTTAAAAATCCATGATATATTGCAATTGTTTGATGGATTGATTTATTTATCAGACTTTATAATCATTTCAATTTTTTTACGCATCCCGATATGTCAATACTTCACTCACAGAAATGGAGACCTCCCACATATCACAATATTATTATAAATTAAATATGTCGACCAGCATTTTTCCCCAATGTCCAATCATAATAATGTCATATCGAACTACTATATAGTCCAAACCTCCATATGCACATCGAAAATTGTTTAAAATATCTCGTAATATTTTGATGTCATATTGTAGTCGCTGCTAAAAAAACAGTCCAAAAATCAGTTTTATACGTATTCTTCCAGAGAAAAATATTCTAACTTTTCGACAGTGCCGCTATCGCGGACGACCAGACTTGTTAATTACTCTGGCTAAACGGCAAGCTCCTCGGCCAACTTGCTCCCCTGCCTAGCTCTCATCTCGATCCTCTCCTACCTCGACCCCTCCTTTCCCCTCCAGGTTAGGTTATTTAATGCCTTGCACACCCCCTTCATCGATCTCTCCTTTAAGTTCAGTGCGGTTCAGTGGTGAGCGCTAGGGCGAATATGGAAACCTCCATCGGGTCACTTCGGCTGTGATGGGTGAATTCAACCCGTTGAAAGATTCTACAATGAATCTCGTTAGTGTATTTTCACTATCAACTCATCTTTAAAACGATCCACCATGAACAACTCAACGAAAGCGGTGAGTCGCGGCACCCAAGCAGAACTAATCATTTAATAATGATATTTAGTGAGAGTAACTTTTTGCTGGTGCTAGTAAACCTGAGGGCCTTTGCCAAGCCTTCTGCTTGCCTAGAGTGTTTGATGAATGATGTTAATGGTCTGGTATAGTGTTGAAGTAAATTCTGCTGTGTTAAATATTTGCCTGTTTGATGGACTATCTGAGCACCTTCCCTGTTTGACTGCCACAACTCATGCTAATTCTCTGTCCACTCGGTTATCAGTCAGGTCGATAGTTTTTATGCTACTATTTTTTTATATGAGTCATACTAATTAATCAAGAACTGAAATTTTTGAATAAAAACACTTTTTGGAGGGCCGCTGTGGCCAAACGGTAGTTGAGAATGGGAGGGGGAGGAAAGCCGACCCCCTTCACTGATCTCCCATCCTTCCTCTTTGAAACCCTCCCCCCCCCCAAAGTACCCCTCTCTCCCAGGGAGGAGTTAGAGGGACAAGGGGGGTTCGTAATCCATTTTGTGGGATTGGGGGTGTGTTTTTCGCCTTCGAATCGGCCAGGAACGTGCATTATTCGACCAATTTCCTTAAAATTTGGGGGAGGGGTGACTTTCCGTGCCCCGTCCTCCTCTCCATTGGCAGTTAGGCTCTTCGTAAGACGAAGGCCTAAGTCTTAAGTGTTAAGTGTTAAGTTTTACATCTTAAGCATTGAGTCTTAAGTCTTGAGTCAAAATTTAAATATTACTTTCACCATAATTGCAACTGCATGTCGGGATGTGCGAGAGAGCAAGCCTGTGCTGAAGTTCCCAGACAAAATAGCACCATAAGTACTAATTCGTATGGTTACCTGCTTCACCTATTGTGGCTCAGCCCGCGGATTCCGCGGTCCAGTCCCCCGGTATTTTCATGATTCGATTCAGACAGTTGATTAATTTTGCTAAGAAAATGTTCTACCCAAGTTACGAGTGGCTATGATAGGGCATTTATGTCGCATGCTCATGCCTGGGTCGATCGTTGAAGCTCCTGTCCGAATTTCTGGGTATTTGTAGGGATATACATAGCAGTGCTAATTTTATGAAAACCTTTTATATTGCTAGTCTAACCTGTCGGAAGCCCGATTAAGAGGTATTACAATATTAACATTAGTTTTGTAATAATGTGTTTTAAAAGAAACACGCAACAGCTACTTGGGTCTGGTAGGAGTAAAATATAATGGGTTGTAGTTCTGAATGTATGCCTGCCTTATGAAAGTGAATTTAGGTCGTAACTTGACCTTTCAATATACGTATTTTTAGTGGTTGGTAAATTTAATCAATGTTGATCAAAGTTTGGTGTCAAACAACTTCGCAGTTGTGTAAAATTTTGAGATGGCTCTTATGTTTAATGATATGGATGGAGATTTTGTGAAATTTAATTGGGGTGCACCTTATTGAATTTCTGAGAATTTTTGAGATAGAAATAATCACTTTAAGTTCCCAGCCTTAAAATGATCTGAGCCTAGGAGAGCTTTGATATTTCACACTTCGCGGCTCTAAGTGTGAGCTCGTAGAATAAATTATACTGCTGACCTATTTTTTTTCTCTTGAAGGGCAAAAGCCGAAATATTCACGCTTGTCGCGTGATTGCAAGTGATATTACCTTTTATAATGCTTTATAATTTTGCGTAACCCTACCAAGCAGGAGAAAAATACATTTGTGTATATTGGTGCCAATTCTTCATTTAAGTGTGTTTTTAATATCACAATGTTTTACTTGTATATTTTGGCTCAATATATAATGAGAATTAATTTATAGCTCGTTATTTTCTATTCTCAATTGATTAATGAGTAGAGCATTTTATTAAGAGCCTTTAAAATATTTTGGTTTTTTTTTTTTTTGTATTGATATAAATAAGGGTTGCATTCCCTGGTATTCTACACAAATGTTAAGGGAGAATGTGTGAATGGTTATTAAATGAGCATTCATGTTGACTCATCTGTGATAGTTTTACAATATTGAGACCTGTTCAATTCTTTTAAAAGTGTGTTGTGTTATTTTATTAAATAAAAGACTTTGTCTTTCCTCATATATTTTGCCTGTTAAAATTTGCTGTCCCATGTCTTGTGTGTACGGCACAACTTGGAATATTCCAAAATACCCGACTACTACCTATAATTCATTCCATTACATCATATCGGTTATACCAAAACACTTTCGTTCATACCATTCAGGTCAACAAAACAATCATATAAGCTTTTCTATGAAGTAGTCCAGCGAATTTCCCTGACAAAACATTTCGTCATGTAATAGCAAAACACACACACATTCAAATTATACCAACACCCGTACAGTTTTCCATAGTCAACGATCCAACCTTAACGAAATATAATTCCAGTAGACCATATCACCGAACCAGCAATCGAAATGTTCCAGCAGAAAAAAAATTCTAACCACCTATACTCCCAGACCGTATCACACCACAACATCCATTTATACAGACCATCGTATCATATAATAACCAACATTATACCATACCATACTGTCAGAACATACAAATTACCCAACCAAATATTCCAAATTATGACCAGCCATACCATCACACCATAACATCTATTTGCAAAGACACGTTACCAGCAAAACTAACATACCATACAAACAAGATATATTAAACCTCGATCCAGTCATTACGACTACTACCAATTAAAAAAATGTTTAAGTCTTAATATTTGAGTTAATATCATACTCACTGCTAGAAAAAACATGCCAAACATCAAATTCTAAATATTCTGCCAGAAAAACATTCTAACTTGTAATACCTCAAATACCTGAACAGAACATAACACTCAATATCTACAATCTATTCTATTAGACTTTATCGGTTATACGAACCACTTTCCTTCATACCATCCATGACAATAAAACAGCCATAAAAGCATTCCTATGAAATATTCCAACGAATTACTCAGATAAACCATATAATCGTCATCATCATTACGCAGACTTACACTTAAT
Organism: Dryococelus australis; assembly: GCA_029891345.1. Classification (NCBI taxonomy): domain Eukaryota; kingdom Metazoa; phylum Arthropoda; class Insecta; order Phasmatodea; family Phasmatidae; genus Dryococelus; species Dryococelus australis. Next base: position 962,773 of record CM056998.1, on the reverse strand, counting down.
GTTCAGTCAGATACGATCTCAAACACCCAATATAGTGTCAAAGCAATTGCTACTGAAGGTGGATAGCATATCCCATCTCACACTTACTAAAAGAGGTTTCCCTTCCTTTATTCACAACTAACTCTTTACTGGAGAAATAATTTCATCAAAAAGTCTTACATGTCTATTTTTATTACCATTTTAAATTGCCAGTGAAGTCCATCTCAATAGCTACACCAAACCCGTATATACATATATTTTTATGTGGGCGGTGTCAGATAGCCTAAGTTAGCACATAGTATTTCTGCACCTGTACGGTGTGAGTTGATGATAAAATCAATAAAAACGATAGTCTTCCATACACTTTATCTTTATTTCACACATTTATACAACATGGGTGATGAACTTGAGCTTTTGAACCTGAAGAAGGGGTACAGGGGTGCCATAAAGACTATAACACTTGCTTTACCAGGAGATTGTGGCATTTCTGTAATTGGTGGCATTTGGAGTGTAGATTCCAGTTAATGAACCAGTTGAGATTTATTTGGTTTTATTAAATAACAATTTCTGGTCAAAAACCAAGGTGTAGATGTTAGCTCGAAAGTAAAAAGTTTTAATATATCATAATTATCCTCGACACCTTGCAATATCAGTCACTTACAGAGCATTAGCAGTTTATTTTTCTACATTTATTACTTTACCTAATTTTTTTCCCGAATGATTTTTCAGTTTATTGTTAGGCTCTATAACACCAAGTGACTTATCTTCAAACCTTTCCTTTCTGAACAGAGAGAAAGAGCCTTTTTCTCCAATTTGTATACATTTCAAAAATGAGTGCTTTTTGGACGATCAATTTTGTTTAGTATTGCTACTCTGCAGTTCTTTACCCCTGTTTGAACTCATGGAATTGAAAGTATTTCCTTGAGTCTCCATGAAATTCATAATTCTTCTTTCATCAGCGGCAGTAATGTTTTATGAAAACTCATGATGCAAAGAGTATTCATCTTCATACAGAAGACCACACATATCTCTCAAAAAGTGTACTATCTGTACTTTTTCATGTTTTATAAGATAACGAGGTACCACTGCATCCTTTTTCCTCGTCACTCCAATAATTTCTCCATGACGTTTTGCTGGTTCGTTGTAACTCTGTTCTAGTGCTTGATCCATAGCCACACGACTGAATTTCCAGTGTGTGTTTTTCACAACAAAGTGCCCTGCTTGGAACTGAGCATACATTTCAGGAAAATATCGAGCAAGAGTTAAAGAGTCTTCCAGGAAGACACTTGCCCACCAGGAAAAATTAGTCATATTAAATGCAAAGAAGAGAGAAATCGCACGCATTAGGGTGGTAATACTAAAACCCAGTTTCCTTCTTTTTGAGCTCGTGACAGATCTCACAGTACAGGAAAAAAAATCTCAGAAATTGGTACCAATACCGGAATGTCACATTGCCAGAACACTATCCTTTGATCCATTAATCGTCCAATGAGAGCACGGAACACTGCTATTAATCTAAAGGACACACCAGTCAGTGGTAAGAGAAATGTACTGTTAATGGTTGGAAAATATTCACATAGCAGAGATAGAGGACGAATGACTTTCGGGATTGATGTGTTGCATAAGCTAGGGTACTGTATCGATACTCGACTGGTGATGTGTTGCATAAGCTAGGGTACTGTATCGATACTCGACTGGTGGTGCTATAGGCATGCAATACCGAGTTTGTAGTGTTAACATGGCGAGATTTGTCTTCGCCAACGAGCTGCCCGGTAGTGTGTGGTCAGTCTCCTGTACTCTCTTCTTATATTTAAATCGTTGTTCCAGGCAGATGCGAAGGAAAAATTTTCAGGGGGTTGGGCACTATCGAAAACCAGCTCGGAAAGGTCACATTCTACCATATGGTGTCATTGAAGTAAAGACTGGTCTCTTTAAACTCAAGACAGTTTGCCAGTAGGGATGAATAATTGATCTGAATGTTTCATTTGTCTTGAGGAGAGGGCCACTATGGGGTTTTTTTCAGGTTAAATTTATGAAAACTGGTTTTAAGTGAATGATTATGTTAACTTCTGTGAAGTGACATACGATTGTGTAAATAATTGTTGTAAATAGAAAACGATAGACTATAATTGTCAAAATACTAAGTCTGAAGTAATTTTTAAATTATTTATAAATCAACTAGGAAATTATTATTGGGTCTTTTTTTAATCAAAACTGCCGGGTTTCTTTTATATATGTTCGTATTTTTTAATATCTGTTAATTTTTTAATAGACTTATAACTGTTCCTCTAGTATATTTTAAAAAAATTTTAAACCCAGCAGAATAGAATATATTTGTTAACTACTTGTCAATTTTCCCCACACAATTTACATTGCAACAAAGGTTTAGTAAAATGTTTAATTGCTTATTTTTCGTTTATTTTAGAAACACTTTAGTAGCTGAAATTCGTGTTAATTTTCAATATCTTCATCTAACATAATTACGAATTGTTGCTTCTAATTTTGCAACTCAGTTTTATTTCGCTTTAAATAAATCAAATGTTTCTTTATCTTTGGTGGGCAATTTAATAAATGTATTGCACCGCTAATGCTTAGACTGCACTCTAGCTCTGTGGTGTATAAGTTTATAAATGAAATGTTTAATGTTTTTTCGTTGACAGAAAAAAAAAATATTTTCTCGAAATTTCAGTGTTTTTTTTTTTTTAGATTGTGATATAGTTGCGCCATAATCCCGAAATGCTCGTGTAACCAAGTATTTCTTAAACAAACTGAGCTACATCTGATTGACCGACAGATAGTGTGAGTGTGCAACAAGAGTGATATATTCTCGTAGTTGACATATCCTACACATTCTGTGCAGCTGGCAGGTAGTGTGGGTATAATACAAGATGTGATTGTGTTGCAGGCACTCACTTGTTGAATAGCACGATATCCGGCAGCCAGATGTGCTCTGATGGCACGTACAGCATCTCCACTCCACCATACTCATCTGGGTTCCACCTCAGCTTGTAGTCCTCCCACATCTGAAACCCGCCACACAGCCCTGTTGTTGTCTTTTGACAACATATGTCGTGGCGTGCAGGCTGCACATCTCACGAGGTCACATGTTAAGTAATACAAACAAAGCTATAGCCTATATATACTATTATTCAGCCGCACGGACTGTGTTTCAAATGAATCCACTACTGCTGAGGGAGTCAGTCAGTAGTATAGATATGCCGATTTGAGCGCAACCACAAAAAAGTTGTGTTTGGGCGCAGTTGCAAAAAAAGTGGCTCAAAAAATTTGAATACGTAAAAAATAAAATATTGTATATAATAAAGATGGATCGGTTGCTAAATGTATTAAATGGAACCAAACAATTTAAGAAACTATCCGAGCTTACAATTGGACAGTTCTATCCCATAAACCATGCTGAAATAAATGATACATGGTATGGATACAAAGTAGTAATTACTTCTGGAAATTTTAAAGTAACCTTACCAGACAGATATATTCATATTTTCAGTGAAAAAGTTTTAAATGATGTTAATCGTGGAGGTATAAGTTTTTCATATGATGGAATGGTAGATTGTGGTGTTAAACAAATGCATTCTATTAGGTTTTTTAAAGAGTAAATGATTGTCGTCGTATAATTAGACATCAGTTGATTTTTATTTGTGCTCATATCTCTTTAAAGATTTGATGGTTATCCAATCATTAAAACACAATTATCGCTCTGATTTTGGCAATGTGCTACAACATGGTCTAATTAAAAATTTTGATACGCATTTCCAAATTCGACATATTAAAGTAGCCAAAATATTGGATTATTTTTCTAAATCTTTCATTGCACTTTCTTATCAATAAATGTTGTTTGGTAGTTAGTTAACAGTGAAATATCAGTTTTCAAACGCCCCAACGCTTCATCATAGCATTCATCATCATCGTCAATGTGTTTTAATGCCATCGTCATAGCATTTATCGTCATCGTCAATGCGTTTAACGCCATCGTCATAGCGTTCATTGGTGTCTGTTTTACCAAACACAACTTTTTATGCATATTTTTGCAGATGCACTCAAACGCAAAGTTTAACGCAACTTTTTTTCTAAAGACTACGATCGAACGAAACACAACTTTTTGAGTCACTTTTTTTTTGCGTTTGAGCACAACCACGACTTTTTGAATCACTTTTTTGCAACTACTCCCAAATGCAACTTTTTAATCCACTTTTTAGCAACTACTCCCAAACACAACTTTTTGAGTCACTTATTTGCGGTTGCGCTCAAATCGGCATTCCTATACTACTTCAGTCGCTTACATAGCATTACGAAGAATCCACAACAATCTGAACTAGGAACTGGCATGTCCAGCAGAGAACTCGGCCACTTGATCAACCGCATCAACATCATGGCAGCAGTGATGCAGAGATCTCAGATATGATAGGCAAATGCTGGTGCAGGAGGTACCTCTTCGTAAGGAACATGCAGTGATTGTGGTATAGAGAAAGCTTATTTGACCGAAAATCATCCAAATGTGTATAGTCGATAATACATTTAATTGCTTCTCCATTAAAACTTTTGATCTGCAGAATTTTACAAAATTATAACATAGATATTTTACAGCAAAAAGAAATACAAGATATGCGACACAGTGGTTGTCTGGAGGGATGTCAATTTTGAGTTTAAAAATCATAGAAAGCGATTGGTTTATTTCTACCGTCGTCTACAATGTATCTTGCATTAATGCTAGTACGATGAGTGAAATTACATCATTAATGCTAGTACGATGAGTGGAATTACATCATTGATGCTAGTACGATGAGTGTAATTACATCATTTGTTTAATCATAGTTTAAGTAGCTACATATATAGTTACAAAATGTACTATTTAAATGAAGGAATCAACAACACAAATGAATATTACCCATATATTCATGTATTACATATATACTTGCCTGTTCCACCCACACATTTGTTGTCATAACTTGGTTTTTCAAGTTCTAGAAAAAAGTAACACACATGTTAAATATTAATAATGTTACATTTTTCTTTAAGTGTAACAATTTAACAGGATACATGTTAAAAATGAAACTATTAGACAGAATAGTAAGAAAACAATAAACCCAGAAAACAAGAAAAGAAATTCCGAGAGAAAAAAGGACTGAACTGCAACTTCCATCAAGCAAACTTCTTGTAGTGGACACAAAACTGCATTATGAAAAATAATAATACAATATTTATTTACCTTAAGTGGCGAAAGCCAAAAGGTGATTAAAATACATTAAGAAAGAATTGTTAATCTTTTAAAGAAATACGTTTTCTATATTTTGTTCTCTTCTTTTTTTCAAAACAACTTACATAAGGAAAAAATAATTATGAACAATATACTTCATAACACCACTAATGTAGTTTTACAAACATCTTAAACTTATTGTTACTTTCAATTTATTTTCATGACAAGTATAGTTTAACACATTATATATTGTCACCTCATGTATGAAAGCACTAGTCACATGCATGTCCACACTAAAAGCCCTTTCACACTATCAAATTTACATAAATTACCTAAAACTTTTATTCAATTCAATTCATTGAACGCTACACGACGTCGCATGGACGTTGTAATCACGGCCATTTTCTCTTTATATTTCTTGAATGTCTCATTTTCTTCCAAGACTTTCCTTTTGGACATGTTTTATATTTTCTTGACTCCAAAATTTCAGTCGCTGACCACAGCTATTCTGACAGTATTAATAGTATTTTTAAAAGGGTTTCATTAAAAAGCTTATGATAAATTTCCATGTGGAGATTTGAAAGCTTATTAAAAGCAATTCATTGGAAAGAAAAATAAATGTTTTGGGTTTAATAAACTGAATTAAATCACTTGATTTCAATAAATATTTAACTGTGTGAGAGGGCTACAAGTGATATGCAGATAAATCATGCTTTGTTGTATAATTAATGTTAGCCCAGTTATGTACAGAGAAATTGACATTTTCATTGGAATTGCACTTTATCTATTTATTTAATTGTCTTTCATCCAGAGGAATATTTGTAACTTATTAATGTCAAGTGATCTGTTTCATTTACAGCCTTATTAAATAGGAATGCGTATTTTAAATTAGTAGTTAACCTTATTTATTTATGATTTAGTTAACCCCCTCCTTAAATATAGGTTAATTGTTAGAAGGAAGAAGTCGTAAGACTTTCTCGCATTCGTAGCACAGAAATGTAAATGGATGAAAGGAAGCATACTAGTAGAAAGAAAAACAAAACGAGTGGGCACAGATGGCCCACTTCTACCCATACACAATATGTTAAGGAAATATGTGTACAAACTCGGGCATGTGATTCGTGACCGGAAAAGAGGAAAAATTATATAGGACACCCATGGTCCATTAAAAATAATGACTATAGAAGCCCGTAAAGGTGGAGGGCGACAAGCATATTATGTAGGATATTATCCAAAGTACTTGGATTTAGAGGAGCACAAATTGGTATATGGAATAATTTAACCAAGATCTAGGATAAAATAAAAGAATGATACATCGTACACACTCCCATTATGTAAATAATAGGTATTGGCGTCCTTTGGTTGCAAGCAAAATTTACACCGGGAGGTTGAATTGATTGTGGATACCATTGGATGAAGCAGGATGTGGTAATTCACATAAAAAAAAGTCCCCCTAGTGGCAACTCTCTAGGACCTACCATATCTGGTTAAATCGCAAACTATGTGTTCAGTGGTAGCAGCAATGCCATGGCCTCATGAGTAGTGATAATGATTTAAGGGGCATAGTAGTGTGACTATGTACAAATGCATGTAAACACATGCAAATTCGGCGATGTAGCAATGTGTCATTGCAGCGGTATTGAAGGCACTACCTGAAAGCACAACAGAACAGAAATTGGAATACATACGATATTATGCAGGTAGCATATCAGTAGTAGGGCCAGGTGGGTTCTGGCTCACTACTAGAATTACATGTAGATGGAGCAGAGCAATTTCAGAATGTGCAAAAAATCTGCAAAGAATTCGCAAAAAAAAATCATTTTTTAAGTTTTCGGGGAGAAATGTGTAATTGAAGAGCGATGATCTATTTTAAGAAAGCGATGTTCACTCTCTGAGGTTCGAAAGCCGACTGACCAGAAAGGAATTTTTTTTTTCGGTATATAGGTGTCGATGTTGGTGGAAGAGTGGTACAAGGATCCTTTATTTTTTATTTGGTTGGAGAGTGGCGATGCACATCATATGTCGTCTGGAGGTATACTGAGTGCAGCACTTGTGAATGATTGGAGCAGGGTACATGTCCATTCAGGTGGAACGTCCATGGAGGAATGAGCACTTGCGACTTGTGGAACGCATGAGAGCAAGATACGTTTGCTTCGGGCGATATGTGAATGCATACTGAACATGAATCAGATACTGGATAAATTGTTTTCAGCAAAGCAAATGTTCTAATTAAAAGAGCCTAAAAGACACAATTTACATTCAAATACACAATTGATTACAAATCTATATCAAATGGATGCAAATGCTAACCATAATTACTCTTGGATTACCACACACAACATTAAACCCATTACATCGCACACGACAGCATGGGGCACCAATTTTATATTAAATCCATAAAGAAATATATTATTTCAAACATCAGAATAAACAAAACAAGTGCTAACCAAAGTTTCATTAATAAACCACATGTTAAAAAACACATACACACATAAATACCCATCGATGTTCACCTTAACATGTCTGGAGTTGGTAGAACACAAGTTACAAATGTGGTGCTGGAGCACTTATGACTAATGAAACCAGCAGAGAATCTCTGTTCAGCTTGCTCTCTGCATGTACATAGAACACTCGTGACTGATTTGAAATGTGAAACAGCATAAATAAATATTTAAGCGAAGCAAATGAAATAAATGCGAAACATTAAAAAATTACTTTAATGGCATGTTAACTATATGCATATTAAATCACACTATTATATAACAAACGATTCTCACACATTCAAAATATGCAAATCTACTAACGAACGAAATCCTACAATAAATTTTATTTACATATTAACCCATGAAAAAACTATTTTATACACAATGGAATAAGTTAATACTTTTACGATTACTGCATTCACATTAAACTAATCATATATCGCACAAGTTCTAAACTGTCATAAAAACACATGATTTACAATCAAAATAAAAAACTCACCAGCAATTTATATAAAAATGTACGCTAACATACAAAGAATCTAATAAAATGTACGTCAATTCACCCACATCTGCTCTCAAGACTAAAAGTAATCAGATTGAAATATTCTTAGTATCGAAATGCAAATACTTCCACTCCTTACAAAACACAGGTTAAAACAAATCATTACAAACACAAACAAGGAATGATTTATCACTCTCAGATCACACGAATATTAACACCACACCCAGAAATAAAATATTAACATACAAAATAACAACTTACCACAATTGCAGTGTATTCCCTTGTTTGGTGTTTGCCAACACACACAGGACGAGATCCTTGACTCAAGTACTTCCTGAATGTAGGTATTTTAAGGTGGAAAACAGCTGAGACTCCCAATTGTGTCAAAAAAAGGGATTTGGGTTCGTACCAGTGAAAATGTTTGAAAATATTTGTTGCCTTGCATTTATATATCAACTAAAATCATTTACAATATTTTCCCCCCAAGATCACATTGAAAAAAGTTTAAATAAAAATATACTTTTGCTACTGATTACATTTGGTATAAAAAGTTAGTATCAAAAATAATTTTGTTTAAAACTTGCCCCAAAAATTACATTTTTACAAAATTGCATCTCTTTCCAGCTATATGCAGGTTACAAATAGTTATTTTGCTTTAAACGAGACTTAACTAAAATGGCAGCAAGCCCCCCTACTATTTAAAATGTTGACGGAACACCGTTTCCTGCCCAAGTGAAAACCTTGTGCTGTCTCCCCGAATCTGGACGAGACACCTGTTATATATTTTTAAATTGAAATAATCTAGAATATTACAAAAGATCTTCCCTCAGTCGTTATCCAGAAGTCCCGGAGGGGTACCCTGGTGGTACGTGACAGGCTGGCATCACATGGTCAAGGAGACGTACGAGGGAGGAGAAGGCAGTCATAAATTTCGTGGGCGGCAGCGGCCCTGCAGCGCCCATACTTGCAGACCAACAGGCCCGCCCGGCGGACATGAGGTGTGGAGCTTGTCAAACACACCCCCGTCGCAGCGAAGGTAAGCTGTCCCAAATGGCCAACATTTTTCAATGTCATATGGCATCATCTGTTTAACTTTCGTTCGATGTGCAGGGATAGCCGTCACATCCCTCCTCCCCTGAAGTAAGACCCACGATGTCTGTGTGAAACACACGTCCAGAACATAAGGCATAGGCTGGCCAGGCCCTTACCCGAGGTGGCTTTCTGCACTGGACATGGGTCACGTTAGCAGCAACCATAAAACAGACAATCACGAGGGATCGCTCGACGTAGAACAAATCATAACTCATTTTCAAATTTATCATTGGGTAGGTTTGCTTAAAATTTTGAACCATTTTTCCATTGGCATATAAAATCTCTAATACTTCACTCATCATATACACAGGTATACCTTTTAAATATTTATGACTTTACGTATTCGTACATTTTTACTTATGTACTCATTTAAGTGTACATAATTGTACACGTGTTGGTCTGTACTCATTTAACTTTTGATTAGAGTATACTTGCTTACAAAACATTAATACTCTCTCTTTTAAATTTTCTTGCGAACACACTGGAAAACTATAATATATTTATGAAAATACAGTAATCTATAAAATCTTAGGAAGCTTAATAAAACAGTTTTACTTCCTTTAATGAACACAGTGTGGATTTCACAAAGGGAAGGGCTGAGGACAGCCCTTTTATGTTGTGGGTACATGATATCTTTTACACTGGGAGATATGAACCTTTTCGTATTTGTTCGGAGAATGTGGATCTTCGATCAAAACTGTCATAGGTGAAATAAACATCCCTATCTGAAACAGCCCTCGAAATTTCACTGCCAATGCACTAAAATCAATTTTTTAACTGAAGTGGTGAGCCTCGACTAAAATTAAATCACCAGGTTTCAAAGTTACATCTTTGTAAACTACTTTACTTTTCTGTTCCATTTTGTGATGATATGCAATTAAATTGTGTGTCGCATCCGCCCATATTTCTTCCAGTTTTGTATTATTCACATTTTCCAAACAAATGCCTTGGAGTGAACACACATTTATTAAAGGGTGCATCAATCTCCGCCCCGAAAACACTTCAGCTGGTGGATACTTGTGTGCACTATGAATCTAATTATTGAAACACAAAACAGTAAGTATAATACGTTATCCCATTTACATTGCTTGTCTGACTGAAAACTGTGTAAGGCATTCTTAATGTTATGGTTAACATATTCTACTAAATTTGCCTGTGGATGCTACGGGGTACTTTGAACCATTTTTACTCCCACATATAAAATTCAAATCTCTGAATTCTTGGGACAGAAAATACATACTTTTATCTGTTACTACAATATGGTTATGCCGAAAACACTATAAAATCTTTGCATTACAACTTTACAGATTTCAAATGCCTTTATGGTGCGTAATGGGAAAACTAGACTACATTTGCTGAAACTATCTACTATTACTTGGCCATAGACATACCCCGATGTACTCCGGGGCAATGGACCTATGATGTATAACTATACATGATCCCAAGGATACGTGGCTACCATACCCACATGCTGGCCTACTGGTTTTTGATTTTTCGGTTTAGCGTGTTGGCACGCATCCCAACCCTTTACCCAGTTTTCAAGGTCGGTGCGAACTCCTGGCCATGTAAAACTGTCTAACACGTGCCATATGGCCTTATCATGGCCTAAGTGTCCTCTGTAATAAGATTCGTGGTAATATTTAAACATCATTGCCCTAAAATTTACAGGTACAAAAAAAGGATTTTCCTCGTCTTGTCCATTCACCTAGAAAACATTTATGGATAACATATGGCGAAGTTCTATTCTTAATTTCAGACAAAATATGTTTACATTCCTGATTAGCATTTTGGTATTCTTTAATGCCAGTAAACATGCTTGAAGTTTTTGTAACGTATTCAATTCTGAAACTTCTGCGTTTCCTACTGCTGGTCTTGACAGCTGACTATCGGTCCTAGCTACACTCTCTACAGGTGCCCCATTTTTCACCTCTCGACACCTTGCTCAAACTCTTTGGCGCAATTCATGCACGACAACGTGTATGCTACCGAATTATCGACCCCATGTGTTCCACATTAATTTTGAAATGGGCCAATCTTGACAACCAACGTGCCAACCTGCCTGCAGGCTTTTGCTATTTTAATAACCAGCTGAGTGCTTGGTTAAAATGCAACCATACCAAAAAATATTTTCACTCCTCTTACATTTTTAGGCTGTGGGAATTTTAGGACTAATTTTACCTTTTCCGGATCTGTTTTGCAAACTTTCTTCGGAAGTTATGAATCCCAAATAATGCACACATTGTTGTGCCCAACTTGTCTTTTCCGGATTTGCAGTCAGCCAGGCATTACACTATGCGTCTATTACTAGCCACAAGTGTTGAAGATGTTCCTCTAAACATATACTGTATACGCACATGTCATCTATGTACGTAAATACCAAATCATATAGATATTTTTATAATATGTGAATTAACACTCTAGACATACACTGGGATCCGGAATTTACTCCCATCGGTAAACGTGTCTACTGGTACAAACCCCTTTGTGTACAAAATGCTAACGGTGCTCTACTATTGGGATGTAGCTCACACTGTAAGAATGAGGAATTTAAATTAAATAGAGTGAAAAACTTTGCCTTGTGCAAATATTGAAATACCGTTTCCACAACGGGTACCGGATAGGAATCCAAATGCAATTTTTTTATTTATTTTTGTTTAATCACAGATAATTTTAAACTGTCCCAGAGTTTTCTTAGGAATTAGAAAATATGGGTTTGCATACGGACTTTTGGATTTTTCCACGATTCCCTTCTCTTGCAATTCAGTGATAAAAATTTTCATATTTTAATATTGGGGGCTGACACACGATATGACATGCACACTACGGGCTCATTATCTTTCAGTTTTAATTCTACTAGAATATCTTCACAATGTCCTAACTTTGACGTAAGCATGTTTTCATATTCCATTTTAAGCTGTTTCGATGCTTTCACTACATCTTCAAATTGCTGAAGGAACTGAATTTTATGGAAATTAGAAGGTTTTACGCGCAAATTTACTTTCGTGCTGAGGGAAAAACTGAACCGAAATACCTTTATTGCTATGTCAACACATGCATGCGTACTACCCAAAAAATCGATTCCTAAAATCATGTCACGTGACAGATGTTCAAAAACACAGAATGCTACTTTCCACAAAAAATGTTATACATTATAAAATTGCTTTCTAATTTATTTGTTATGAAGCATTTTTAACCAAAATCATAGCGATCAGGTAATGCAATTTTATATATAATATCTAGAATACAATTAATTCTTTTACCAAATTTAGATTCACAAATTTGAACATTTGTTGCAGCACATAATTTATTCTGTTCGAGATTTCTTAGTTTTGTAAATTCATACGAACTGTTTAACTTGCTCAGCAGATAATCAGTTTTTGTATTATCTATAAGGAAAAAGATTATTAAAGAAGTTTTCTTTCGCTTAACAAATTAATTTTTCTTATAAATAAAAAAAAATGTTGCCCTTCTTGCAAAATGGAAACCATGCAATGCAAAAAGTGTGGCGAAATATTAAACATAGAAAGTTTTCCATTGCATAAACACACGAAAGATAAACATATTAAAACCTGTAAAAATGTTTCAATGAATATGTTAAAAATCGTTATGAGTTAAATAAAACACTATGCAAATGTGGAAAATATACTTATAATGCAAAACTCAAAAAGCATGAAGATAGCAAATTACACATTGCAAAATAAATTCGTGATTATTCAACCAAGATATGTGTAGTATGTAATGAGAATACATCTATTGATTGATTTTATCTTCAAAAAGCAACTATAGACAAGCGTACAACAAAATGTAAAACATGTTTTAATGAAAAAATACTGTGCGAATGTGGAAAATATGTTAATAGTGCATATATCAAAGAGCATAAAAAAAACTAAGTCACACAATACAACATCATATATTGTAAATGAAATTCAACAGGATGATTACCCAACAAAAACATGTACAGCATGCAATGAGAATAAATCTATAAAATTATCTTCTCTTCATAAAAATACTAAGGATAAACTTACAACAGTATGCAAAATATTTTTTAATAATAAATATTATCACAGAAGAAGTTGAAGAATTATTATCAATTAATTAAAAATACTTTCTCAACTTTATTCCTATATTTTATTAATTAATATCTTTGTATATTTTTAATGTGTAGAAAATTGTGTCATTCCATAAATACATATCGCTACGAATTATTCAGTAGCAGATCTGCGAGTTATGAGAGTGAGTGAATTGAGTAGTATAGGTAGAGAATTAAATATAAGCAATTGATCTAAATTACGTAAATACTATCTTATTACAAGTACTATTCAAATAAGAGAGTGTAAATTTACACGTCCTATCGAGTATAATCTAAGTACTTTAACAGTTGCGAGATTAAGAAGTAAAGCTAAAAGCTTTAACATAGCAAATATAAATAATTTAAGGAAAGCAGATTTAATTACAGCTGTTATTAATGAGCAAAGAAAAAGAAACTTTGCAAATTTGCCATTTTTTATTCCAATATCAATAAATTATACAAGAAAGATATTAAGAAACTGAAAAAAAAATTCCATTCTCTAATAACATATTTGTAAAATAAGAGAAAAAGGAATTAAAGGAAATATTACCAATTTCCTAATAATGTATTTGTAAAACTCAGAAATAAAAGTCAGCGAGTAAAAGGAGGGATAATAAATAATATTTTTACAAATTAACATTATCTGATGCCAATATCAATTAATTATATAAAGATGATATAAAAGTGTTAAAAAAAATATTGCCTTATTCTTCTAATGTATTCATTAACGAAATAAATAGAGAAACCAATAAAAATTACTTAGTTAATAAAACTTTTAAAAGTAGGGTATCATATAATTTTGGAAATACCTTTAATTTAGTACAGCCTCTTAATTTTTTGACTTCAGTAGAAAATGATGTATTTTAGAAAATACATGATTATCTTAGAATATTTAGAGCATTGAAAACCAGCATTAATTTATATATCAACTGTCATAAGCAAGAAAATAGCAAAGTAGAATTATTTACATTTCAATCACCCAATGATACAATATTGAATGAAGGATATATTGAAGAGATTTATAAATTCATAATACAAGAAATAACTACCCAATTTTCTGAATTTCAAAGAAGAGGTTCTGGGCGGACTTTAAATAGAATAACTGGAAAACAAATAGCAATAAATAAGTATAATCCATTAAATGGGGCAACATATATAGAACTACCAGAATTTATCAACAATAAGAAAGCATGTATTAATGTGAAAAATGAAGATCAAAAAGTTTTCTTTGAGCAACAAAATCTGTATTATTTCCAGCATATCCTATTAAAATTGATGATATACCAAAAATAGAAAATCAAATTGATGCATCTATAAATTTATACTCTATTGAAGATAAGTCCACAGTTTATCCACTAAAACTGACAGAGAATAAAAGGATAAGCATATAAATTTACTTTATTTAAAAAATTATACAAATTCACATTATTGTTGAAAAAAATGTATCTAGATTAGTTTCAGCACAAAAAATAATCATAAAAGTACAATTTATATATGTGATATGTGTTTTTGATTCTTTTATTCTCAAGGGAAATTAAATAAACATACAGAAGACTGCTCTAAAAATGAAGCTGTAAAAATCACTTTACCCTCGAAAGGAGAGCAAATATATTTCAAAAATTACAAACATACCATAAAGGTTCCATTCGCGATATATGCTGATTTTGAATCAATATTGAAGAAATTCTCAACAACAAACCTAAATCCAAGATAAATAAATAAATTAAAATTCATTCTAAATTACCCAGTTTTAACCAAAGATGGTATTGACAATGACATTTTTAAGGAGATTATTAAATAAAGATATAATCTTACTAATGAACAAATAAATAACATTGATTTAAAATTGAATGACGAATCATACACTATGAAATATCAATTACACAAAGGATCAGCTTTTTGTTATTATATTGTAGCTATTTATGGTGATTATAAGTCTCCAGTTGTATATCGAGGCCCAGATGCACATGAAATTTTTATACAATCAATTAAAAGAGAAAAGTAATATATTGGTGAAATATATTCACAAATCGAGCCAATGTGTCCACTAACTAAAGAAGAAAAAAATTTATATAGGAAATCAGAAAGATGTACTGATGCGAATGCGAATATACAGAGGAAAATAATAAAGTACATCATCATGATCACATAAGTGGAAAATTCATTAATCCAGTATGTAATAATTGTAATCTTCAACTAAAATTGCCCACCTTTCTATCGATTTATTTTCATAAGTTAGCTGGCTATGATGCACATTTATTTATTAAAGAACTAGTATATGATGATGAAAAGATAGGTTTACTTGCAAATAATGAAGAAAAGTTCATTAGTTTTGGGAAATTAACAGAAAATTTAAAGATGCTATTTATAGACACATTAAAATTTATGCTCAGTAGTTTAGAAAAATTATCATCTAATTTAAGTAAAGATCAAATGAAACATACTCAAAAACATTTTACAAAAGATCAAGTAGATTTAGTTATTAGTAAGGGTGTTTATCCATACAATTATATGGACAGTTGGAAGAAATATGATGAAACAGAGCTTCCACCAAAGAGTGAATTTTACAATAAATTAAATTAATCTGCCATAAATGATGATGAATATGAGCACACAAAACTTGTATGGGATAAAGTTATTGATAATCTTAGTGAATATCACGATTTATATTTAAAAACTGATGTTTTATTGTTATCATATATTTTCCAAAACTTTAAAGAAACATGTATAAATTCATATGAATTAGACCTTGCATGGTACTTTACTGCTCCGGGATTATCGTGGAAAGCAATGTTAAAAATGACTAAACAACCATTAGATGTATTATATGATTATGATATGATTTTAGTGATAGAAAAATATATTACAGGAGGGATATCACAATGTTGTAAATGATATGTTGAAGCCAATAACAAATATTGATATGATTTTAACTCTAATGAAGTCTCAAATTATTTAGCATATCTTCATGCGAATAATCATTATGGATGGGTGATGTACCAATATTTACCATATGGTGGTTTCGATTGGGTTTATTATACATTAAATGATGTAGATTACTGGAGTTAATAAATTGTAGATTTGGAAGACGATTTTGAATATGGTTATATATTATAAGTTGATTTATAGTATCCACAAGAACTGCATAATTTACATAAATATCATCCTTTTGCCCAGAAAATAAGGTAGCTCCAAAGACAAATTAATCTAAATTATTAAAAACTGTAGATAACAAACAAAAGTATTTATTCACTATCGTAATTTGAAACAGAGACTAAGAAATGGATTAAAACTTACTGAAATAGAAATAATATTGTTGTTTGATCAGTCCAATTGGCTGAAGGAATATATAGATTTGAATACATAAATGCGAACTAATGCTAAAAATGCCTTTGAATTTTTTTTTTACAAACTGATGAATAATTCTGTGTTTGGTAAAACTATGGAAAATATAAGAAACAGAGCAGATATAAAAATAATATCAGATGCAGAAAAATTTGAAAAATTAATATCAAAATCAAATTTCAAAAGTAGTACTATATTGAATGAGAATCTTGCTGCTCCACATATGAATAAAACATCTGTAAAATTTAATAAGCCTATTTATGTGGGCATGTCAATTTTGGACATACCGAAAAAATTAATGTACGATGTTCATTATAAAATGATGAAACCAATATGTGGTGATAAAATTTAGTTGTTATCAAGATACCAATTCATACAATTATATTTTTATGAATATGTGAAAACAATAATTGATAAATTCGACACAAGTAATTATCCAAAACACATTATATACACCATGCCACAAATAAATAAGAAAGTTATTGGTAAAATGAAAGATGAATGTAATGGCAAAATAATGAAACTATTTGTTGTATTAAGAGCAAAAGTTGTGTGCTTATAAGGTTGATAATAAAGAAAGCAAAAAAATCGCAAGGCATGAAAAAATGTGTTGTTAATAAGAGAATTACATTCGAAGACTATAAGAATTGATTCTTTAATGAAAAATATAATATAGAACAATGAATCTAATAAGGAGTGAGATATACAATATATATAATCGAAGTTAATAAAATTGCACTAGGTCCTTATGATAACAAAATAATTATATTACAAAATAAAATAGATACATTAACATATGGATATAAAATTTATAATTTATATTAATGAGAGGTTGGTATCTGTTTTGGATACCAACTATTTCTGAAAGAAAAGTTTTATATTTTATGTACCTCTTAAAGGAGAACAGCAGTCCCCCATATAATTAATAATAACATAGTACCATATTTTTCACTTCTTCAATCTCCAAAACAATGTCGATTTCAGAACAATCAAAATCAATTAATTTACTATTTCTGTCCCTAATTTCTAGAACAATGTGATTAAAATGCTGACAATTTATTTTATAAAAATTTGGATATGCAGGCTTATAGCTAATGGAATCTCTAAAGCCAAGCATAGGGTTTGGTGTAAAACTAGCAATTATGTATGTTTGTAAATGTTTAGATTAATCATACTTTATTAACATATCACATGCTGGGTCACAATTGGGCAATTTAGTACCACTGACAGTTTTGTATTTCTCAATAGTCATATTTATTTCAAAGCCAAGAATATCATATAAGTGAGCATCAAATTTAATATCAAACTTAGATTTACTATTTATTCTATTTTTCACACTACCTGCTGATATTTCGATGTTTATTGAAAATGGTTCCATTGAGTTTATAGTTTCTTTCAAAGAGTCTATATGGCATTAACTTCTAGCAATAGTTATTACTTAATTTTTATCAACACCAGAACTCAATTTTTCGATTGTTGTTATCATATTGTTAGCTATATTTGGTGTTAAAATTTTACATGGAAACTAATCAATGTTACAGATGTATTATTATAATGAATTATATCAAAGTGAAGTTTACTCTTTAGCATAGAATCATTATTCGTTAATTTAAATACTTTAATATCCATTTATTACAAAAATTATCTTATTAAATTAATAAAGTTAAATGGGGTGTTGGTGTTTTAATACATGAAGATAATTCCGAAATTAAAAAAGAATGGTGGATTATTGCCTGATAATATGAGGGCTATAATAGTAGGTCCAAGCAATTGTGAAAAAACTAATTAATGAGCAATTTTATTTGTGATATAGGACAGATAAATTTTAATAAATAGTATGTTTGTTCAAAAAGTTAAATTCAACCAAAATATATTGAGTTACAAAATTATTTTAAAATATTATCTTAAAAGCTTAAAGTTAAAAAAAGGCATCCTTTTTTAATAATACTGAGGAAATGACTTCTTTAGATCAATGTGAAAAGTATTCTCTAATTGTGTTTGATGATGTTACTTTCGATAACCCAAGACTAAGTTCTCGATTATTTTTACTAGAGGACGAAAAATAAAAATTTAGACATATTTTATTTAGCTCGAACTTATTCAAAAGTACCAAAAAAATTGATAAGAGATAATGCTAATTTTTTATGTATATTTAGACAAGATGATACCAATTCAAAACATATTTATGATTTTGTTGGTGGAGAGATGTCATCAATTGTGACGAAGATAATGGTTTTATTACAATAGATTTGAGTAAAAAAATAAAATAAGGAAAGTACAGAAATAAAATTAACAATTTTATTATATTTTAAACCTTTTTGTATATAAATTAAGACTTATATAATTATTCTCACTATCACAAACATAAATTTTACACTGTCCAAAAAGAGAATCAGATAGAATGTGTTATCCATTTTTTTAAAATAAATATGGATATCTAGAGGATGATGCAAATTCGCTTTTAAAAATTGATACTGAAAAGTTCGAAATTTCTTTAAGAGTATTTCAAGAATATTATAACACTTCTTTAACTGATAGTAAACACAATGAAGAAATACTTAATTTAATCAATAAGCAAAGATGCGGTGTTAAGGATGAAATATTCTCTAGTTGTACATCACCCAACAAATGGAATAAAATTTTTTATAAAATTGCATTTTGCACTTGCAAATAATTCAATTACAAAGTTAGCAAAAGAGTCTTTTACAATTTGGCAAAACGGTACAAATTTTAAATTTACTTCTGATACAAATTCTCAGGATATAATTATTTCTCACAAACAAGGTCAACATCAGAGATAAGATGGATTTTCTCCTTATACATTATTTCAGCATGGTAATGCACTAGCACATGCATGTTTTCCAAAGCAACAAAATAGTCTTGTTGAAATTCGTATCAATAGGCAGGAATATTGGTATAATGATGAAAAAATCACTCCTGAAAATAAAGTTAATTTATTGACAGTTTTGATCCATGAAATCGGCCATGCACTAGGTTTCCAACATACAAATAATCAAAATGCAATCATGTATCCGATTCCTAACAATGATTTATTTGATTCACAACCAGACAACATTCTCAGCATACAAAACTTTTATGGACCACCTCAACTAAATAATTTTAACGATGATGAACCAATTGATTTATGCAGAGACAGACATGCAAAAACTTTTTTAATTATTAATGATAAATTGTATATATTTTTTCAATAAAAAGTTTGGACAAAAAATTTGAATGACAACAAAATAACCAATAAGCCAATTATGATAACAAAAATGTTTCAGTTTTTACCAAGGAATTTCAATAATTTTGTTATATACCAAAGACATTCGGGCCAGTTAGTTCTGTTTATAGCTGACATAATTGATATGGTTGATTATCCTAATTATAATCTTATTACTGTTTATCTTTGTTGGTATTAAGGAATGATTAAAAAATAAATGCTGTTCTTAATTCATATTCGGGGTACACTTTTATCTTCTTTGAAAATGTGTATTATGGTGTAATAGACTAATGTAGTTTCCAGGTAAAAGAGACTGTTCATTTTAGCAAGAAATTTCCTCTTTTGCCAGATATGATTGAGTCGGCTTTTAGATGGTTTGCTGTATTTCTTTTGCGACGAAACTCTTATGGAATATGGTGAACTTATAAGGAAATTGACTAGAGTTGAAAAAAATAGCATTTCTATGTTTGGTATAAAGTGTGAATCTTATAACGAAATTATAAATAGAATAAATATATTGTTAATGAATTAGAAAATTTAAACCTATAATTATAAAGAATTCTTTACATCAATTTTTCAATTTCTTTAATAAAATAATATTTATATAAACAGATTTTCCTGTATACAAAATGGCCGAATCACTAGAAAAACAACTAGAAAACCTAAAACTATACGATGACCAGATTATTAATGCAAAATTGACTACCAACTCAAGTTTAAATATTTTTGAATTTATTAAGAATAATAATTATGATATAAGATCAGGAAGTTGGTTCAAAGATATTTGAAACCTCGAATTCGAAAAGAAAACATATTGATTACAAATGAAATGTTATGTTTATTTATTATAGAAAAGCAGCCACGGGGAAACACATGCCTGGAAATTTACTAAAATAAAATGCAATATACTAGATTCCATTAAAAATCATAATCTTGAATATACAGAAATAAAACACGATGATAAACTAGCCTTAGAGTATAAATATATACAAAATTAAACAAAAATTACAACACCCAACTATTTATCTAAAAAAAACTCAGATTCTACTTTCTGAACATAATTTTAAAAAATAATTCAATCTTTAAGAACGAAAGTAGCAGATGAAATAAAAGACTCTTAT
Source organism: Dryococelus australis (assembly GCA_029891345.1). Lineage (NCBI taxonomy): Eukaryota > Metazoa > Arthropoda > Insecta > Phasmatodea > Phasmatidae > Dryococelus > Dryococelus australis. The sequence goes on along the minus strand of CM056998.1, from coordinate 941,744 downwards.
ATCATGCTCAGAGAAAATTTTTATGATTATTCTAAATATGTTTACATATATAATATGTTAAAATACCAGTAGATAAAAATGATAGAAATTGAAGTTATATTTAAAAAATGAAAATAAAATAATAGAAAATGAAGTTTATCATTCAGATGATACAGTTCAAATGACTGTGGAACTATTAACTTATAAAAATTACGAAATCAGAGAAATTAAACCTCATGTTGTACCACAAACATGAAATCCAAATTTAAATCCAACTTTTGTTCTTTTAAAATTGTATGATGGTGCTTGCAAATACAGTTATAATGTTATTAGAACTCAAATAAACAATCTTCAAACATGTTTGCATAGAATTTAAGATTTACATCCAATTCGCATACGAATATTGAGATTTAATTATAACCCAAATTCTATCAATTTATATCAAATATTAAAAGAAACATTGATGGCTCACATGAGTGGTATCATAATTATTTTAGAATTGACTGCAATTACTATACTCAACAACAATAGTTAAATTATATTAATAATCTTTATCAAATTGAGTAAGAATGTAATTTACAAAACATATGTTTTATTAATCCAAGAATTGTGAGAATTGTCAAAACCCAACCATGTTAGATATATTTTATAATCTTTAGTTTGTAAGACTTTTTCAACCAAATTTTCATTAGGATAGTCAGTTTTCATATTCATAAAAACTATATATTATTTATTCTCCTTTTGCGTCTTTCAGTTTGTCAGTTGGTATATAATAATTTAAAAACTTTACAAGTAGTAAACAATTCTGTTGACCAATTATCAGTATAACCCTTCTCGGAAATTTTCTTTAGTTTGCTTACACGAACGACATCGCCAACTTTGTATTTCGGATTAGTAATTGTGTCTACAAAATTTTGTAGTATTTTTTTTTTCATTGGTCTTATTAACCTCAATTGGTTTCATGACAATAGTTTTATGTTTTGTGTTGTATTCTTTGACTAAATCGTCTGATATGTTTATCCATTCATAATTGCCATTAAAAGAAAATTTCTTCCACATTTTATTCTTCATTGTTCAATTAAATCTTTCTACAACACATGAGATATGCTTTTTAAATTTCCAGCATCCATCTCAACAAGTTTGTTTGTCATAAATCATCAATTCCATACAAAATTACTTTACTTCTTGGTAAACTGCTTCTTGCTGGTTTATATAATTCATTGCTTATTCCTTCTCTTACTTCGTGTAATTTTTTTGAATGTTTATTTATTATAATTACAAATAGAACATTTACTTTTCTGAACTAATGGTCCATTTTATGTATTTTCAGTTTTTATATTATTATTATTTTTGGTGACTTTCTTGCACTTCAAACACCAAGTGTTCTCCATTTAATAGTTAAAAATATATAGATAGTTAATCTTTATACTGCACGAATATTCGTATTGATGTCACTGTGCCATCAGTTTGTTCAGATATTTTATTATTTTTCATTTTAAAAATCCATTTATCACCTCTGTTAACAATAAAAGGCTTTCTGAGATTAATTTTTCTTCCATTTACAAGAACAACCAATTTGTCACCAACACAAAAGTTGTAATTGAGAGCAATTATCTTATAAATGGCACTATCCATCAAAGGAGTATGGAAATTTACATCTTTGGCTATGCAGAAAATATTAATATTTTTTTATCCCAGTTTGCAGGTAAATAAAATATATGAAATTTTTCTTCTACTTTTGTGTTAACAAGTGTATCACAATAATTTACAACTGATGGATTTAAATTTTGTAATTTAACATCTAATTCTTTGTCAGAATCGTCTTCGTTTTTTTTTTTTTTTTTTTTTTTTCAACTTTTCAGTTAACAAGTGTATCACAATAACTCACAACAGATTGGTTTAAATTTTGTAATTTAACATCTAATTCTTTATCAATAGCTTCTTTGCTTTTTTCGGCTTTTGTGTTAACAAGTGTATCGCGGTAATTCAAAACGGATTGATTTAAGTTTTGCAATTTATCAGCTATTTCTTTATCGAAATATATTTTATTCACAGCATCTTTTCCATATACAGAATCAGCCATTATATTAATTCTATGATTTTAGAAACATAGTCTGTTGTATAAACAAAAACTTTACTGAGTTGATCTTGTAAAGCAGAAACAATAATATTGTACTTTGATTCTACGTATGTTTTTAAATCAGAAACAACACACTTGTATTTTGAGTGTACATTGGTTTTTAAAAGCATAGTTAGAAACAATAGTTACATATTTCGAATCTACGTCCATTTTAATGTCTATTTCACATTATTTATGTGTTTAAACAATCAGCAAAAGTATTACTGAGTTGTAAATATGTATCGTCTTTTAAAGCATAATCAGAACAAATAATTCCTTATTTCGAATTGACATCCTTTTTAAAAAATAATCTTTTATATATATTTCGAAATATCTTTTATTGACAGCATCATTATTATGTATTGGTTTGCCTATATAAATAATTCTACATCTTAGAACAGAAATGTAAGAATTTGGAAATCGAATCAAGTTGTTAGTTTACTTTGCAAAGTAGAAACACTTGAATTGCATTTTGAATCTACACATGTTTTCAAATTTTTAATAATGTCAATGTCTTCATTTAAAGAGTTAATTAATGGTTTTCCAAATATATCTGTCATTTAATAGTAAAGAAATTATATTATGTAACTTAACATATTCAGAAAAAATATGATTTTTGAAAGTGTAAGTTCTTAAATTTCAAACCATGATTTTGGAGCAAAAACCTTGATTTTGACCTTAAAGTGTGCGATTTTTTATGAAAAAATAGAGGCGAGCCTGACCCGCATGATATATCTACTACTGCTTTTGTGTTTGTCGTTATCAAATCTCTGTCAGCTAAAGAAAATTCCACTGACTCTCCCCGTTTTAACTTTACAATTCCATGTGGCATGTCCGGCATAATTTTATTCAAGGTCTCTTGCCTTATGAGTGTCTCTGAAGCACCCGAGTCAACCAAATGTGACGTCGTTAAGTTTGCAATCACAAGCTGCACATACAGTAAACAATTTTTGTTACATAGATTTGTGTTAGTGACAGCGCCTATTTCTGCATGTTTTCCCTTCAATGGACAATTAAATTTAAAATTCTCAGGATTACAGCATCTGAAACAAATAATATCTTCCACGGTTTTACGACCTTCACACTTAACAACACTTTCTAGATTTACTTTGAAGTCTGACTGGCACCCGTTTTCAAGCGGCTTATATTTCCCATCACTACCTGATTTCTTATGGCAACATTTTTCCATCGGATGATTATTCCTAAAACAAATTTAACATTTTGTTTGAATTTTTCCTGCGTGGAATTTCCTTCACCTTTTTGCATTTTATAAAAAATCTAGCCATTGGATGATTTGTACGAGAACATATTTGGCATTGCTGTTTAGGGGTTACTACTTTAGGTTCTCTTTGCTTACAATCACCAATTGTTAATTCCACTTGAATAACTAAAACTAAAGATTCATTTAACGTTTTTGGCTTTGAAGCAAATATGAAATATTTACTATTTTCCAGCAGCAGATTAAAAAACAGTATTTCCATCAAATCCGCTTCCACACATGACAAACCTAACACTTCTACCCATATAAAAGTCTCACTGACAATCTACTACATTGACTCATTTGGACTTTGAAATCATTCGAATGTTTTCATATCTTGGTGTGTGATAGTAACTGATTAACCCATCTGTCTAAACATTGCCTGACTAAACTCACTAACTGGCATATATTCATTTATCGTCTGCCCCACTACATTTTGCAAAGGCTCTGGCACTTTGAACATTATAGCAGCATACAAAAGCATGTTCTCACAAATATTAAAAGATGCGAATCTAGCCATTTTCACCAAGAGAACTACTACTAACTTTAAATTCAGGCTGCGAAACTGGCTCAATACTATCAACCAAATGAGGTGGCAAATATGCTAACTGTGTCAGACTCATCCGCTTGTTGAGCACCAACTTCACCTTTCCTGACTAGCTCCATCATATGTTGTCGGAAGGTATCTATCCCATTGTCTGGATTGAAGGACACCCCTGCATCTGTCAGACTTTTCTGGAGGGAATCTTTCGTGAGGTGCTGGATCCACGATGTATGGATACCTTTAGAAGTCATTTTATGGATGAGTTGATGCACCACTACTAATAAAAGTCACTCTCACGACCACTGAAACAAACCCAAGGAAGTTTGTACGAGTTCGTAATTTTAGAAAATTCCTAACCTTTTATTCCCTTTTAACTTCTCTGCATTGAGGAAGCAGAGTGGCGCAGATTTCTCTATCTTGTATGTGATGGTGTTCGTCAACCCATACAGGACGAGGTCCTTGTCGCAAGTGCTTCCTGAATGTAGGTGTTTTAAGGTGGGAAACAGTTAAGAGCCCCCCCCCCCCCAATGAAATTTAAAAAAAAGGGATTTGGGCTGGTTCCAGTGAAAAGATTTTTAAATATTAGTTGCCTTGCATTTATATATCAACTTCAAATCATTTACAATGTTTTTCCTCCACGATCACATTGAAAAAACTTTATATAAAAATATACTGTTGCTACTGATTACATTTGGTATAAAAAGTTAGTATCAAAAATAATTTTGTTCAAAACTTCCCCCAAAAATTACATTTTTGCAAAATTACATCTCTTTCCAGCTATATGCAGGTTACATATAATTATTTTGCTTTAAACCATTCTTAACTAAAATGGCAGCAAGCCCCCCTACCATTTAAAATGTTCACGGAACACCATTTCCTGCCCAAGTGAAAACATTGTGCTGTCTCCCCGAATCTGGGTGAGACACCTATATATATTATTTAATTGAAATAATCTAGAACATCACAAAATAATCTTCCCTCCATCGATATCCAGAAGTCCCGGAGAGGTACCCTGGTGGTACGTGACTGACTGGCATCACATGGTCAAGGAGACTTACGAGGGAGGGGAAGGCAGTCATAAATTTCGTGGGCAGCAGCGGTCTCGCGGCACCCATACTTGCAGACCAGCAGGCCCGCCCGTGGACGCGAGGTGTGGAGCTTGTCAAACACACCCCCATCGCAGCGAAGGTAAGCCGTCCCAAATGGCCAACATTTTTCAATTTCATATGTTTAAATTTCGTTCGATGTGCAGAGATAACCGTCACATCCTAGAAAAAGTTACTCACTTAATATATAATCACCCCCAAGTTACGTATAAGTCTCACGAATCGCAACCCGTACTCCATCACAAGTCATTCACTGCTCGTATGTAGCGAAAACCTATCGCATTTAAACACACATAGACATCATATCACATGCTCAAATTACTAAAAATAATTAGAAACGCAATGTGTTGCAATACCGAGAGCAAATCCTGCTACTACAAGCACATAGTCTGATAGGCCATATACCAGTTTAGCACGCCCCGTCGCACAGACTGGAGATTACCCAACACACACAACTTAATATATCTCACGTTTAAATAAATATACGAACGGAAGTTCCTATATGTGTGTGAAATATAATGTTCACTATTTCTACATAATATCAACATAATTTAGGTACTTTTCACACATTTAAATTTGCTTATATTTAACACTTGTAATTTTCCATATGTTGTGATATATATTATTTACTTTATTTTTGTTTATTTTAAATAATATTAATAAATAATAAATTTTAAATAATTTTATGTAAGAGTGGCAATATTCATGCGTAAATGCATCTAGTTAGCTAGTTTTATTTTTGTTTGTATTTTTAAAGTATTATTTTTACATTAATTACTTTTTTGTGGTCTCAACTGATTGTTAATTTTTCAGGGATATATTGTTATATTTTTATTACATTTCTATGAGACCTTAAATTTCAAGGATTAAGTATTTAGGTCGTTTTGGAGTGAGTCAGTTTAGATTTACGTAGCGAGCCATTCTATTGGTCTTCTAAAGTGTCAAGATGTTAGAACAGGACGACCGTCCAGAAGTTGGACGAGGCCTAGGATATTTAAGTTAGATATTAGGGTGTTCAGTTTTAACAGCTCGCTTTAAATTTTTATTTCTGTATTAACATCGAGTAGAGTGTGAAAGAGCTCCTCCATTTTAGCATTAAGCAGCTGTTTAGTAGATAGTCAGGTAGCTAGACGTCGCTACATTCGTGAGCTGTGAGCCACGTAAGACATAACCCCTACACTTCTTATTATTGCATCCTGAGCCGACAAGTTTTGATCCTGTCCTGTTCCTACAAATTAAAAGGTATTCTTCTTCGAGATCCACTCTACAGTAACGTAAAAAATACAGTACTCAATTCTGCTACGTATCTAGTAAAGACAAGATGGTGTTTGTTCTACACATTTAAACCCGACGCCATGTTGGTTAGGCATTCGTAGCTTAATTGAGAATATATTTACTAACCACAAGAAACCCTAGTGAGAGCTTTAGTGTTTTAAAAGCAGCAGCTAAGCCAGAAGTATAAGTTTATTAGATTTTTGAACCGAGACATTTTTCAAAGAGAGGATTTTTACAGTATGAGTTACATCAGACTTTCATATATGCTAATGACTGTTACGCCCGTCCACTCCCTAATGGCAGCGTATGTTCTAAATATATTTTCTTTAATATTGTCATTTCCATTCAGGGTTATTTGATTGTTTCATTTCCCAGCATTGATATTTAAGTGTACACATATCCGAATAGTTTTATTGAATAAAAGGATAATTGCTGAAAATTAAATTGTGACATAGTTTTTCGTATCCTCTTCTCTACGCGATTTCTTGGTTTGGATGCTCTTCTAATATATAAACAGAATCTGAAAGAAGGCAAAGTAGTTTTAAAAGTCTTTGCATTCCAGAATAGTTTTTCAGCATATTGGCAAACTATGGTTTGTCGTGGTGTGTAACAAGGTGAATTGGGTATGCAGAGAACATCTGGAGTCGGAGTCCGCCTGTTGTTACTTGTCTGATCCTGACTTTGTCTTGTTCGTAGACTGATCACCTATTGAACCGAGTCATGTTATGATCCATATCTTTGTGAGCTCACACTTCAACAAAAAGCCATGGTACTAATTTGAGTTATTTCTTATATATGTTGTATTGTTTCTTGTATAATTTTATTTGTCTTGTGATAACAGTGGCTTTATATATGTATGTATATATGTACTGTGGGAAATTTCTTGGTGTAATGTCCAGTGTTTTGGGTATTTTATATTAATTTGGTATTCAACTAGATAGGTTCATCAGATGTGAAACTCTTGTAGGTATTTGAATCTTGAGCTGTGTGTCATCCAAGAATAGTATTTAACTTGTGTTTCAATTCATGTTAGATCTTTGTATTCGTCATATAGTTGTGTGTTACCACCTTGCTCTTTAAGGGGTTACGTTTTTTTTTTCAGTTACCCCGGTTTCACCATGTTGGTCTTATGAGTTATGTATGTATGTGTCTTCGGTCATGGTAAAACCCCTGAATTCAGGAGTCGTCTTTGAAAAGTATGAGGACATAACTTTTTCCGACAATTTCTACTCTGTTTTGCTTAATCTTGATTTAAAGGAACTTGAAGAAGAATGTGCTGCTTTGGAACTAATGTTGAACACTGTGCTTAACATCTACCAGAAGTTTCAAATGGACAATAATTCATTTGATCAAAATTTCAACTTTGCTTTATTACAATTAGAAAACAATCTTGGTGCGTTCAAAACATAAGTAAGTAGCCTGATTTTCTTGCTCCCTCAGTCCCGTCCAAAATGAAGAATATTAGGTTTCGGTGGAAAAATTCTGATAACTATTTTGGAACTTTAGATAACGACGACCGACAAAATTTGGAAAAACGGCTTAATTCTATTGAAGACAAGCAAGATAAAATTTCTATCAATCTTGCAAATGACATTATTTTAATTAAGGATTTAGAGGATCGCATTATAAACACCGCAAAGGGAATTCATAAATTAGCTACACATTACTTGAATAATGTGAAGGTGTTATATTATATTTTCAATCAAACGGCACATGAATTGTGGGACAAGATTTTGATACTAGGCTTCAGATTGGATTTGAGCACTATGTTATCACGTGTAAGTGAAGTTTTGTCTACTACTAGGTTGGAGGTTTTTGACCTAAAATATGCCATTGAAACTAGTGTACATGGATGGTTAAATTCCACTCTGTTGAATTCCAAGGATATTATTTCTATACTTAATCAGATACAATGGCTAATTACCCTTCCTCTACATATGATAGCATCAGTCACTTTTGAGAATATTTTTTCTTACTATGAATTCAGTACTGTGCAGACTATTATCTACAATTCTTCATTGAAAGTTGTGATGAATGTGCCACTGGCAAATAAGGAAATATTTCAGAGTTTATCGTGTTTTGCGTTTCCTGTTCTTGTTCCAAACATAAATAGATTTTTGTTATTTAATGTAGCTGACTTTTTGATTGTTAGCTTAGGCCGAAATTTTTTACACCTATTTCTGGAAATTTGTTGTCTAATTGTCAAACCTACGGCATAACTATTTGTCCTTCAAACTTCCCATTTTTTGACACCCTTGTTGATAGTTGTGAATTTAATTTGTTTGGTGGTAAACTCCACCTGAATTTTGTGAAATCTTTTGTATCCCTTGATTTACCTTTTTTTTTTGCAAAAAAAACACACTCTCTCTGGCTGTTTGCAACAAAATTCCCTATTGGTGAAACATTTTTGTATAGAACTACACTGGATTCTCAACCCCTCTTTACTCTATCCTTATCGGGTAGTATTTCCATCAGTAATGCTTCTCACTGTAACATTTTCAGTCAGTTTTTTTTTAACTTTTGGACAAGTGAATTCGGCTATTGATCTCAATCAGTCTCTTCCTATAATTCATTTCCCAAAACTCATTTGAAATCTCACTTGTTTGCCAATTCCAAAACTACCCGGTCTTGGTCCAAATGATTATCTTATCAAAGAACTTGATTCCCTTCTTGCATCCCATCCTCATGGCACTAATTTCCGGGATGTTCTGGATCTCCTTCAACCCTGCTATTCCCCACCACCTAAACATACCAGCGTAATTTCTGTCAGCGTTTCTTCTCTTGTGGTATGTGGTATCGCTTTTGTAGTAATCCAAATTTTGTCCGGTGATGCAGACACCTGCGCATATTCAACTACCCCCCCCCCCCCCCCCACACACACACAAGAACATGCTGTAGTGCCAGTTGTGTCTAGTGAAACTTCCTCCTCTTAAGGATTATTATTATAGTGTTTTCATGTGAAGTTGTATGTTTTTTTTGTTAGTGATAATTTTTTTTGTATCCCTCTTGCCACACCTTTTTCATGTGTGCCCCAGTTTCAGGGACAGAGTGTGTGCCAGTTGTTTTGGCACATCTTTAATTTTTTTAAATTTTGATTACTATTAATTTTATAAGTTTTTCGTTAATTACTTCTTTACCAAAAATGATTGATTTAGTTAAAATATACTCCAGTTATATTTATTTGATTTGTTTATACTATTCTAAATGTAAAAAATTGAGAGTCTATTTAAATTATTTTACTGTTGCCTTGGTCTTGTTAACTTGATGTCAATTTAAATAATTTTACTATGTGATATATGTCTATGTTGTGTCCAAAACTAAATTTTACTTAGTAATTTAATGAGTAATTATAATTTTCAATATGCAAATATAATTTAAGCTAACCTAATGAAATAATTGTTAGTTATCTCTGCTTTATACATCTTTCTAAATATTGTATTATATATCGATTAGTCACACCAGACTGGAGTTCTGAGCACGATCGATTTCATATGTATTCCTGCTAGCGAGATTATTGCCTTCTTGTGGAACTTAATCATACAGCATGTAGTTGTTCTACGAATATATATCTACTTGTCTACATTCTTCTTTCCGTGTGATTGGAAGTTTCACCCGCCGATAAGGGTAAGTTAAACAATGATTGATTTCTTTGCAGTTTCGTGTTATGTTTGTGTGTAGCGAGCCACATTATATATATATATATATATATATATATATATATATATACACCTTGTAGTGGTGCACGTGTTGGAGATTTGTTCTACGATGCAGTAGATCGTGGCCAACATCCCTCCTGGAATGTTTTATTCTCAGCCTTTCTTAGTTTATTATTGAGTGCTGCTTCTTGGCCTATACAGCGGACGAAATTTTGATTCTCTCCAGCCCCAAGTTTTGAGTTTTATCATTTGGTTTGTGCCTTTAAGTCGTGTTTGTGATGTCTGCCACACTGTGTTTGTTTTGCTACATTTTGGCACTTAGACTTGTCCATTTTTTCTTAGGGGTTGTGGGAAGTTGCTTGACACCTCAATTCACTTGTTTGTCACTGAGTCTTGTCTCAATAATTTTGACTCGTTATGACCCATGTGATTTTCTCGACTGATTTGTCCTAGGTACTTGTACCTTCATAATTTAACTCATTGAATACAATTTTTGCAGGCTACTTCATTTTGATACATGCTAAGTATTTTAAACTTATTTCTTGACATTGTTTTCTACTTGTGCATGTCAAAGTTGTTTACCTAAGTCTTTCAAGAATCTATCTATTGTCTAATATGTGAGTAAGTTTGTTTACCACTCCAACTTTCCTTTTCAGGACAGGAGTATGTAACATCTCAAATATGTTACTACTTTATTTTACAACACTTCACTACTTTTTACATGCATTTTTAATTACGACATTAGTTTTTAAACTATGCCCCTACAATTTTTATGCACCTTTATTACTGTTTTAATTATGTCACCATATTTTGTCACTTAAATATGCCTCTACCATTGTTTTTTCCATATGCGCAACTGTCAATTCTTTAATGTCTCACAGTTGAACAATTTTGAAAACATAAACTTTAAATGTTTTAATCAGTTACTACATTACTGAGTATTATCATTGGCTTTAGTTCTGCTAATGAACTTAATTTTAATTATAGCCGGTATTCAAGTTAATTGCCTATATTCAGAGTTTTTTAAATCGAAATGTCTCATCACTTTTGTTATTTTTATTATGATGGTAAATAATACATTTATTCTCATTTTTAACTACGTATGGAGTTATTTGATTAAAAAGTAAAGTCTATTTCCTATATATTTTATTATATCCATTTTCATTTCGTTAATTAATTTATATATTGTAACATTTGTTTATCTGGCGATATAAATCAATTGATTTTCTTTTTTTAATCTGCTTCTAGTGAGTTAATTAATATTTTATCATTGATAGATTTTTTTTTTTTTTTTTCATTTCAATGCTGTACAAGTTGGTACTTTCAAAGCTTCATTTTCAATCTCGTTAGCGGCATCCATAACCAAATTTCAGTCCTTGTTTTCCTTTTTCACCGGACTTGCTATGAAACATAGCACATTCCTTTGTCCCGCCATCCGTATACCTCTTCAACACGCCTTTTTTTTTATCGTAGCAACTTCTGCATTTTCCTTGCTATGATCACGCAGTTGCTGCGTGATATCGTATAAAAATCTGTTCCATCATGTGCCAGAGACCAGTGATGTAGCACTTCAGTCCTCATTGTACAACTGATGCCATCTAGCGACCCCAGTACTAGACGTCTTCTATATTATGTCTATTCACCCGGCATTTTCCTGCCACTTTTCTACATGGCCTGTTGTTGTCATGACGCATTATCGACATGCGGTAACCGTGGTGTTCTCGGGGACTTAAAATCCCTTTTTAGCATTCTGTACATTCACTATCACATAGAGTAGGGGCCACAGATATATAGTTTTTTTGTGGTTTTGTGAATTTTATTTATTTGATCTGAATTTATTCTACCCTCGTCTGGAGAGTACAGTTTTAATTGATTTTCTCACCGTCTCATGCTACCATTTATATTATTTTGACTCACTATTTCGTCTTCATTAATTTTGTTATAGCGAGGGTTTCACGTCTGCACATGCTCCCAATTGGCTAAGTTCCGTGCTTTTCCTAGCTTTCCATTCCATTCCACAAGTTGTTACAAGGTGTGAGCATCCCATTCCTTCCTCAGGAATGAATTCTACTGGCCAACAGTTTAGTTGCATGTGGCGATATTCGTTCGTTCCAGCGTTGCTTGTGGACACACTTCACTTTCTACGCGTTATTAAGTCAGTATTAACTTTTTTATTTCTACTGGACTAGTTTTGATATAACGAACTTTCTTTCAACAAAAATAAATTCTCAAGAGACATTCAATTTTAGTCTACTGCAACCTGTGTTTGTGGACATATTTATTTTTACTTAAAAAATAACAAACATATTTCTCTGTGCCTTAAAATATAATTATGCGACTGAATTTGTTTTTCTCAAATATGAAGGAAAGAATTATGAACTTTACAAAATTTAACACAATCTATATGAAAATGTTACATCTTATTTAATTCTATCAGTTGGTGGGTTTAATAATTGTATTTTGTTTGTACCTACGAACAAATATTTACCTACACTAGTATCAGTAAATGTCTTTTAAGACACCATGCCATTTTATTTACAAATGCTACTTTCTGTTACATAAAGTATATTTATTATTCTGTTTGAAGGAATAATATGTAGTAATACTAATTTCATTTTAGTATGTAAGGATACATCCTAGACTTAATTTTCTACACTTAAAATAATAATGTTTAGTGATATTTATATAACTGATCACTATTATCCAGGCAGAAACTAATAATTTATGAAATTCTAATACTTATTTGATTTCTGAACTCTGCCTCTGTTACATAACTTTCTCACTATTTATTTTTATTAATTTGATGTTCGCCTCATCAAGGATAGTTTAGTAAACTCTAGTATATTATAAGGGGCTTTTCTCAAGTTCAATCATTATCATAACCAAGTATATAATGTTGCCCCAGATTTATACAAACATTCATTGGTAAAAGTAATTTAAATGTTATACCCCAAGCCTTTGACTATGTGATATCATCTTTTATCTTTCATAGTACATTCAAGATATGCTTTACAAACAAAATAATGTTTATTTAAAATGTTTGTTACCCCAAAGTATAAGAACATTCATATTAATATTTTGGTGATTTTTCCGTATTGCGTATCTAAATTGCTCAATAACCACTGTATCGCGTATCCAATGATACAAAAAGTCGAGACAAAAAACCACCAATTACGTATCTAACCACAACCAGGAAATAGCCCAAATAAAATACAAAGTTTCCCCCTGCTTATCCAGCGCACCTTGAAAAGGCTGGTTTTTACCAAAAGTTTCCCTTTGCGTATCCAAGTGACAAAACATTTAGGACAGAAAAGGATGAAATTGCGTATCCAAGTGGGTAGGGGGGAAATTGGTGCCACACCCCACTTGTTTCGAATTGCGTATCCAGCCGAGTCGGGGGAGAAATTTCGACCTATACCCAATTATTTCCTATAGCGTATCCAAACCGAAAATGGAATATAGGGTAAAAGACCCCATTTGTTTCCAGTGGTGTATCCAGGTGCCAAAATTAACTATTGCTAAACGTTTCCTATTGCGTATCTAAAAAAAAAATTTTTCGCCTTTTACTTGTCCCTGTTTAAATACACGCGATTCGCGATGCATTATTTTTTATTTTTTTTAAAGAGAATATTTCATAATTATTAACATTTTAAAATAATTTTAACCATCTATTATATAAATATTCACACATAAGCAATCACTAAAGGGGCATGGTAAAACATTGTACAGTAAATAATTCGATTTTTTTATAAATGGAACAATTTATTGTTCAACATCTCATCTATATGTCATCACTAAATGGTGTACCAAAAAGGATAACATTTAAAATTTCAATTTTTTTATAATTTTAACCATTTACTATGTAAAGATTTACATGTACGCAATCACTAAAAGGGTTCACCAAAATCGTGAATTTAACCATATAGATTTTAAAGTTTTATATATACACTATCACTTTTTTTATAAATTACCTCAACACTCGAAACTGGCAGATCCAAAGTTCGCGAAAGCAACAGCGTATGCAATTGTATCCGCCGCTGGCCGAACTGGTCATGACAGACACTACCACGCTATGCCTTTTCGGGATCGCGAATTAATGTAATATTTTTTAAAATCAATTTGCCTCAATAATTTAAACTGGCCATCACAACCCACTCTACTATTTTGGGCTTTTTTCCAGATTTGCGAATGAACATTTACACATACAGCAACTCAATTAATTATCTTTTTAACCAAATCAAACAGCAAGTCAAGTACACTTTAAACTGAAACAAACACCAGTCAATCACACTTAATTTTATACTGCAATGGCAACGGCAACTAAATTAACATTTTTAAAACTGCAACAGCAACTCAATCTCGCTCGTGCCTGTAAATTAAAACAACCATTCAAACAGATACATGTCGAAATTAGGATAGCCTTCGCCGCCATCTCCTCTGCGGCGATTATGATGGTGCATGCCAGCGATGTGAATCAGCAAAGCGTGCAGTCGTTCTCCGTGCCGATCATTCTGTTTCCAGATGTACACGGCCAGGTAGCAGACCCAAGACTTTTTCCGTCAGCTAAAGCAGGAAATGCTGTATCGCACAGAACACCAACTTCGCTCAATGTTTTGAGTGTGCGCCCTCAACGTCTCGCCCCTCTCCATCTTTAGTGTGTTTCGAATGTTTACCATCCCGCTCTTTTCGCTGCACACAAATCCCCTCCTGTGATCCACCCGCATGTGACGGTAGCCGTGAATGTCCAAGTTGCTGTAACCGCGCCAGCAGTCCGAAATTATCGTCGTGCCCAGAGCGATCCACTCGCGAATGATTTTGGTCAGTGTCGCCGCGTTCCTCTTTTCCACCGGCACAAGGAAGAATTTCGTCTGATCGTCCCGCTGCACTCCGCCGAAAACCCACCGGCCGTGAACTTTGCGTCCTTAGTGGTTCTTGTGTTTACCCAGCTTCGACTCGTCGATCTCGACCACTTTGCCCAGCCCGCTGATGCGTTTCCGGTACATCAACACCCAGTCTATGCACACTTGGCGGCAGAAACTCGACCGGCGACGACCGTCTTTCCCAAGCACAAAAGTTCGTTCACTATAGTCTGCTGTCGAGGGTATTTGATCAGGCACCAGAGTAAACACAACTCGACTATCTTGCCCGGAGACAAGTTTGAATCTCCCACGAAACTGCCCTGTCTCGCCAACACTTTAAAGTTGCATTTGGTACCGTCCTCCAGTCGCTGGCGGCACCAGTAAAACAAGCCTCCGTTTTCCACCAATTTCACTTCACTTTTGTCGATTTGAGAATGTCGTGCTCAATGAGAAACGTGTTTATGTCTGGCGAGCAACGAGTAACTTGCCTGGCGTTCAACATTATGATTTTACATCCCGCACACACCAATTTGGATACGCTAAACGGGACTAAGCTGGATATGCGAAACGACACTAGACTGCAAAGTAAACAATTGGGATGGATACTTTGTAGTACACACTGAATGTTTGTATGTTTTTTTCCCATTATGATACTCAATACGGAACAATTACCAATTTTTTGATATTATGGTTTTCTGTGCTGATATTATGTAAAATAATACTATTTTTTCAAATAGTTGAAACTACTCAATTCCTATTAATTTTATATTATATAAACTAAAGAATGAATACAATAAATATACAAAAAGATATTTAAAGCACATCACAACACTTAATGTGTTTCTATTGATAATTTCTAGTTGATTTACCTCTGGACCTAGTATTTATTACAATTTGACAAGCAAGTATTAAGTCTTGCCCATTTTTTTAGGATATTTTCATCCTTTCTTGCCATGTACGATTCCCAGCATGACTAATGTGTTTCTTATGCCACTTCTATTTATATATGTATATGTTATTTCTCAGTCCTTCTATTATGTTACTGTAGCCACTTTTATGCAAATGTTATGTGATGAGTTTCTTAATTTTTAAGTGAACTTACTAGCTATATTTTTCCCCTGGTATCACACATGGGCACATTCCTGTTTTATCCGATGCAATCCAAAATCAATTTAACTTCACGGTGTAAATGTTGCATGCAATCAAATTATGTCAACCCCTGTTATTTACATGATGGGGTCTGTGTACGATATACTATACCTTCCTTTTATCCAAGACCTTGGTTTAGTAAATCCGTATACCAATTTGTGTTCCTCTAAATGCAAGTAGGCCTACTTTGAATAGTATCCTACGTAATATACTTGTCGCCCTCCATCTTTAAGTGCTTCTGCATCCCTTATTATTAGAGATGGACCCTGGGTGCCCTATATCAATCTTTATCTTTTCCAGTCACGAATCATTTGCCCGAGTTTGTACACATGTTTCCTAAACACATTGCATTTTACGATGTGGGTTGCGGGAAAGTTAATGATCAGGAAGAAGCAGCTTGCATTTATGACAATATTACCATGCTGTGTTTAGCTGTCAACGTGTTTAAATGATACGAAATGCTTAACTTTTAATGAAAATATCACTCTACAGTTTTAAAATAACGTGTAGTGTATAACTTTCAATGTGTTAAAAATAATACGAGACATTTGACCTTCAATTAATTGTGCACCACTGTTTAAAAATTGTGCACCTGATTTAACTTTCATAATTGTACTTTTTCATCTGTAAATATGCCAGTGTTCTGTTAAATAAGAATAATATATTTATATACTGAAATATGTATGCTTTTCATTATACATACAAAAGCATTTAAAAGTTACCATTTGTTTTTAACTATTTGCATAAACATGCCTAAAATTTATTCAACCGTAATTAAAAACTGTTCATTATAATCCTTGACTATGGACACTTGGGTGTAGATACCTAGCCTACATTTATACATTGGAACAAGAACTGAGGCAGATATGAGCAAATTTAGACATTTTATAAGTGATGGCAGCTAATCTGTGCATTAATTTTATTTACGTGAGTTGCTCAAGGCATTAGGGCAACACTTCTACTAGTATTGTTTAGTTGGGCCGAAAGGTAATGGAGATTCAACGTTGTTTAATGCGGACTGGAATTAACGGTAGAACTCTCTGGCAACCGGACTTTTAATTACAAATTTGTGGCCTTAGATGCACTTTGTGGTTGTTGTGGACGATGCGCGTGTAATGGTGGCGGGGCTTGTTAAGGAAACAGTTGTGTCTGGGTTCTAATATCATGCACAGAGGAAAATTAGGAGGGAATGTGTAGAAGTTAGTTGACGCAGAAATACATAGACTGTTCGTTGTTCGTACAGACACTAGTAATATCGAGACTGAGTGTTAATTACCTGACGCTTGTCCTCGCACACAGCAAAGCGAGCAGAGCCGAGGACAATCATGGTGCGACAGTGCTGCGGTATCGTTGAGCTTTGTTTGAAAGAGTTCTGTCACTGTTGTTTCTGTGGCTCGCGCTATCAACTCCCGATGGTGGCGCCGCCACTGCCTTTTCCTTGGTCACTTGCATCCGCTTATCTTTTTCCTTGCTCTACCCCACCCCTTTAACTCTCCTTTCACGTCACATATGATAGAACGAGGAGTGGCCAGAGAAGGGGTCTGCATAGTGGCTTGTGGTCTTTCGCTTCTTCGCCTCTCGTCGGTCATCGGGTGTGAGCTCCTGGCTTTCAACTGTATTCATCGGTGCTGCACTTGGGCTCCATTATACTTCGGCTGGCCACTTCATCAACTTTGGCATGCTTCGGCGTTGGTGCGCTAGACATGATGTATGAGGAAGTGCAACGAAATCTACTTGTGGGGCAGCACGCCGAGCTTTGATAACATGTGGGAGTATTATTTTCAGCGTGTACTATATTTTATTTAATACTGCCGATACAAGAAGGGAGACAAACTTGTGAGTGGTGGAATGTGCAAATGTGTTAACGAATATTTTGGGCAAGTAGATAAAGGTATTGTAGGGTGTGTTGTAGAAGTTTGCCACAGTAGCGGACCTTGCAAGGTGCTTTGTTTTATTTAAAATATTTCGGCTTATCACTACCTACATTTTAATCGAGTTATACTGCAAGTGTGTTTTGAGAGATTGAATTTTGCAACTAGTTGTTTGCTTAGTATGTCAGTTATTGCGGGCCCATTTTCCGTTGCCCCTGTTGCTTGGTGGATACAGCTGTTCACCACTCACCTCTTCGTTTATTAAGTTTTAAATATGTGTGCGTTTATAAATATTTTTTATGGCAGAATGCTCTGATAAGGTTATTTTAAGCAAGTAAACTAATCGCCATGCTGCCGACTTTAAATATTTTAGGGAAACTTCTAATTTGTGAACGTGTTAATTTTACACATGACGAGCTTTGATAACTTCTAATTTGAAGGCCACATCGTTGTTTGCAATATCTGATATATGGATTTTGGATTTCAGCGTGAAAACGCCTTTTAATTGTCCCGAAAGTGAGAGTTCTTGAACCCATTATGGTTCCCTGATTTACGAGGAAAGTGTTGGAAGCTGGGTTCAGACACAAACCCTCATATGTTGGACTAGTTTTAAACTTAGAGGATTTTGTATTGTACTCGCATATTAAATAACTATCGTTAAGGATAAAGTTTTAGTAATATTTTCACAATAGTTATTGGTTTTCCGAAATTGTTAAAAAACCTACAAGAGTTGGTTCAGGTATGATAGTGCATTAACTAAATTTTTTGGAGCGAGCACGTTTTTGTCTAGTAAAGTACCTGTTGATATATGTTTATAGCTACGTTCCTTTGGTATTTCGAACACAAGGTTGTTCATTAAATGTTTTGTGCTTGATTTTATTGGATGGCACTGCTTACACGAATTGGTATCATAATGTGTGGTGATACAAACTGCGTCTGTGATGTGAGTCTGTTGTTGACCTATGGGCCAATCATTATAATTGTACATGACTCATTATTGTGAATTTTATGAAAGTTTTTAGCCACGTCAGTTGCTGTTTCTTTGAAGTGGCACGCAGGAAAATGTTATGGAGAGTAATGCTACCAAGTATCTTTATAATGATTGTTCTTGCCACTTTGTAATTATACAGTATTATCAAAGTTTTGAGTACTCTTTTAATATATTGTATTTAGTCACGAAGGTACGCCAATGGTATTTTAATGACAAATACTGTGGTGGAAGGCTGTGATTTTGTGATATATTGCAATTAATGCCAGATTTGAATTTCATATTTAAAAAAAGTGTTTATTGTGGAAAATTGTGAGTTTCCATTTGAACTGGTAGGTTCAAGTTCAGTTAATGGCCACTGGCCTGAAGCGCTAAGAGGCTTTCTCCTTAGATGCTTGGGTTTCTCTTCCTTCTTCCTTTCCAACCCCCACCTTGCTTTACCACCTCGTATGCTTCACAATAATGTATTGGCAGGTGCAGAGGTTTGATGTGAGCTATGTACATTGGCCCCAGGTTCATTATTTTCCTTCTTCCATCTTCGATCACTTCTGAATCTATGTCAACTTACAACAACGGTGGTGCCTTTCTTCTTTTTATTTAATATTTGGCCCAGCACACGTCGCACTTTGACATTAATCAGTGTTGTAAATAACTAATTTATTAGGTGTCAGGAAGATGGGAGAGAATGGTGAGTTGTGACATCGAAGCTTACTATTTTAAAGGCTGTATAGGATTGTAACCATAGTTTTATTTTTTTGTACGTGCTAATTTTGAGGGCATGCGATAGTAGGATGTGTTTTCCAAATTGTGTTTAGAGGCAAATTCTAAGTTATTCTTTAGGCTTGCCTTCATTTGCCTTGCTTTAGTGTGTCATGATTGTGCGTGTAAAATGTGTCGTTTGTTCGTATGTTCGGGAGGAATTTTCCATATATTTAAAAGTGGATGACTCAAAGGGCGTCTAAGGTTAGGAAGAGATGGAGGAGCACCAGTAGATCCATGCAACACGCTATTAAAACCCACATTATAAACTAAAAATCTTGATCCCAACACGGGTGATCACAATCATAAAAAATGATGAGGCAAGCCTTGAGATCTTTATTAAACCTATCCAATTTATTCATCGCTTACTGACTCTAAATGGGATAAACTGCTTGGTGAGGTCCACAAGAACAACTGCTTATGGAGTTCACCAATATCGCCAATATCTCCAAGAAATTAGCCTACGACCGGTTGAGTTTGTCTAGATCTCCCTGTCAGTTTAATTCGGCGGTCTTGTCCTTGTTAGGAGCTACCCTCTCACTGATCTAGGAAGTAATATTTCGAGTAAATTGCTTCCGATACTATCGGATCCTCAAGTTTCCAGAGCCCAATACAGTAAATTTAGTATCCCCATCATCTGGAAGGTCCCTTTGTAAGTCACACGTGTGCCAACTTAAGATGTGTTTCCAGATCATGATCGTGCAGCTGTTGCCTGGTGTTCTATGGTTTTAATATTTTTGTTGTAAATTGCATACCCACCTTTTCCCGTACTTTAGTTCCTTCCCTATTATGTTTTCTTGTACTCCCATTCTAATTAGTCGTTGATTTGGTTTTACCTGTCTTCTGCCCTAGCTGTTCCGAGGAGGCCGCTGCATCATTGTTTCAAGAGGAGTTTGGCGTCCTGGCCGGAGGTACTGTGTGATTGGCTGTCACCATCTTGCAACCCCCGGAACACTCGAGAAGACACCTGACTGTTAGTGCTCGGTGATGTACCTGGCTGCCCACGAATATCTTCCCCAGGGAAGGTTTTCTTCGCATTTGTCGGTCTACAAGAGACAAAGAATTGTTTGTTATTGTGCATATGTCTACAGCTTTATTTTAAATGCTCTATATCTATTTCTGGGAGCCTGTCTCCTGACTACTTGCTTCAAGATATCCTCTACTCTTCTATACTTGTATTGCTGAAGTGTGATTCGTCTCGTAAATTGAGTTTGGGTGGCCAGAGTGTGAACCGAGAAAGATCGGATTTTGAAGTATGAGGGTTGTTCAGGGCAGGAGGTTGCGATAGTGCTGCAGTATCGCCGAACTTAGTACAGTTAACAACCACCGGATTGCAGCGCTAAGAGGCTTTCTCCTTGGATGCTTGGCTTCCCCTTTCTTCTTCCTTTCCATCCCCTACCTTGTTTACCCACCTCGTGTGCATCAGAATATTTTATTGGAGGGTGCAAAGGTTTGATGTGAGCTGTGTACATGTACCCTAGGTTCATTATTTTCCTTCTTCCATCGGTTATCACTTTTGAATCTATGTCATCCTACCACCACAATGGTGCATGAAGTTTGTAAATGTAATATTTAGCCAAGCAAACGCCGCACTTTAATATTGTTCAGTGGTATAAACATTTGATTGATAATGTGCCAGGAAGATGGGAGAGAATGGTGAGTTGTGGAATCGAAGCTTACTATTTTAAAGCCCGCATAGGATTGTAACTGTACTTGTACACTTTTTGTATGTGCTAATTTTGTGGGTATGCGGTTGTATTACGTGATTTCCAAATTTTGTTTACAGGCACGTTGTAAATTATTCTTTAGGCTTAACTTCATTTACCTTGCTTTGGTGTGTCATGAATATGTCTGTGTGTAAAATACGTAGTTTGTTTACTCGATGCTGCCCCATTTGGCTGGCTTGGCATTGGTTAGTGATGCATAGCACTTGCTTCCACAGCTCGTCCATCGCTAAGTTTTAAATGTGCTGCATAAATTTTACTGCTGGGTGCTTTAAGAGAACCTAGACTTATAAAGGTGCCGTCCAGCGGAATTAATGAATTTTATAGAAGTTTTCATTGTAATTTTTAACTTTTAATTTTTATGCACGAAGCGCCTTAAGGCTGCTGCTTTATACCAGTCTTGTGATAGTCCTTGATATTTTAAATTGAAATGTGTCTGGGTGCAGCAGTGCAAAATTTCAAAATAGGTTGTCACCAAAATCAAGTCTTGAGGTATGCTTTTTAAAATTACATTTGGCTCGCCAGAAAGGACGAGCGTAGCTTTAATTAAAGTTACTGAATATAGTGAAAAGCACAATTATTTTTAAAGGTTGTTATACGATTTGGTTTATACAAAGAATTTAGACCCAGCAAGGAATTAAGTATCATAAACATATTATGGTCAAGAAGTCTGGAATGGGCAAAGGTGCCTTTAACGTCATTTGTGATTATTTATTGAGAACATTCAAACTACATATTATGTTTTTATATGGCGTATATGCCAATTAGTATGGCAAAGAAGAAAAACTGTTATATAACCGGAACTTGTGTAATTATACTTGCCCAATACTATTGTTTTGCAGTGATCTGTCTTAATAGGTACATTCATTTTGAATTGTTTATGCAATGTAATTTTAATACACCTATGGGGTGAGAAAGTTACATGAAATATTCAGCACACATCTGATTGCATAATTTTTTTAATACACTATAACATGTGTTACAATTGTTTTAAACTACTGCCATATTAACTGGAAATATTGTTGAATACTTATTTTACTATCCCTAGTTATATTTTCATGAATGCTATGAATTTTCTCCAAGGCACGCTAGAGATTTAAATTAAATATCATGGTGCCTTTTTATTTTTCATAATAGAGTTTAATTCACTGTTTTACCAGATACTGAATTTTTATGATTTTTTTGGAGCTTCCAAAATAAGCATCCTGCCAACGAAACGCGGGCCAGACGAAGAAAGTGTAAACACTCAGGCAGCTGGAATGAGTTGCAATTGTGTGAAGAATCATTGCGGAAGAGTCGGATATGTGTTGATTGGCAGCAACATTGGTTGTTGACGACTGGGAGTGGGCGGGAACTGGTTGTGGACGAGGGCGTGTAGGCAGTACATGTGGTTGTTGACGACTGGGAGTGGGCGGGAACTGGTTGTGGACGAGGGCGTGTAGGCAGTACATGTGGTTGATGTGGTGAAGCAGTGGTGTGGAACTAGCCTGGCAGTTGGGGTGAAGTAGACTGTGATAGGGAGGGGAGATGTATGGTACGAGTGTACATAAATTACATGTATCCACTATCACTGTAATATAAGATCCAGATGACATTCAAATATACATCATGTTCATTATACCTGAATGATTTTCCATTAAATATTTCTGGGGTCACATTTATAAACATAATCATACTCATGTAGTAATATGCGAACTGTACTGACTTGGAAGTCAGCCAATATAAATATTATACAAATGTACTACAGGCGACTCTTCCGGGCTATATGAGCCTTTAAGTGAACTAGGGGCTAGTAGAATATACAGACAGGGTTCTTCTTAAATGTCTTTATATATATCTTCATGCTACTCTCAACATAACATCACTTTACAATATATTTAATATGATCAAATGGGAGAGCAGTATATTAATAACTGTAATAACTGTTATGCAAGCCACTCTGTCAATTAGTTATTTATTGTTGTCCTTACGACGTATCACTGGAACAGTTTCACCTTAAATATGTTACCGGTTTTCACCTTAAATATGTTGTCTAAGGCTGCATCCCTCGACGTATCGCAATGGCTGCTCTGGCACACCCCTCTCGTTGCCCTTCTCGAGGTCGGTCACTGGCTAATGTCCAGACAGCGCCCTCACGCTTCTAGCAGACGTCTGGCTTCACAACGAGCCTCGCGCTGCCCTATATTCTTGTTTGTTTGGGGTCTCGCCAACTGTTTATAATTCCCGCTTGACGCAATCCCTCGTGTCTTGCTTTCCCGCTTTGTGTGATGCCGAGTTCACACACAAGCGTTAGCTAAGGGCGCGTTCAGCCCGCTATAGTATATAGAAAATTTAAAATTGTATTGATAACTGTTAAAACATTAAACTAAATTTGAAAGTTGCTTTAGCTCATGGGATGCCTCCCTCATATACGAACAAAATTTATATAAATGTGAAAGAATCACAATAATGGCACCTTAAATTAACCTGTCATTGAAAAACACTTACACTATTTAAAGTAATGCTATTATTTTACAGAATGAATAAATAATATTTAAGATATATCAATATAATAAAACATAATTATAAATCATGACAGATGTTGGTACTTGATGAGGCACCATAATTGATCACCATTACAAGTCAAAGTAGGAGAAATACCTGTCTTGCTGCAATATAGTAACACTAGTTTCATTAGACTTCTCAATTTGCAGAGTGAAATGTTCTGGTTGGAAGATGCCACATCACTAATTATTAATAATAGTGTCCATCACTGAGGGCATGAGTTTATGTTTTGCACTGCACAATAAATTAATGAAATAGTGTTATATTTCTACAAAAGTCGTACCAGTTAATAGTTGGAAACAGTTGTGCGAGAAAATAACAAATATCACTTGTTGACTCTGAGTTGGGTTCATTATGTAGTAACACGATTATGTGTATAGCCATTCAGTTTGGTATTCAAAACATTCAAATAAACGTTATGCTATTTTAGTATTTCAGCCTTGCTCACTTTTATATATATTACTTGACTGGCCAGTCTGAGTAGACATTAATATAGTAATTGGTTTAATATTCTTCACCCTTATGCTATGGACCAATATAAGAATTTAATGGATCTGTAGATATGTAATACAAAATTTTACACATTGCTTATTTACAAGGTAAAAGAGAAATGTATCCTTACCTGTTAGATGAATAATAGTACAATTGAGCCCAAATAATATTATTAGTGATATCCTTATTTTATGTAACACTTTTTTTTGTACCTAGATATGGCCATTGTTCGTATATGTACCTATTACTGTGGACATCCACTATAGATGGCAAATATTTCCTCATTAAAATGTGCAAAAATAGTTTGTTTTTTTTCATGAAGTTATTGCGAGGGTCTCGGGCTCAGAATGTCTTATTAAAGTGACAAGAACGAATAATGTACTGCCGTGCCATTAGTTTGGCGCAGAGCATCGCGGACATTCACTTGTGGGCGGCTTGTAAGGAGCACTTGATCTTGCTGGCCACATCTAGTGACGGGCAGTAGTTAGTGAAGAGATGCTGCGTGGATAAGTTCGCATCAGCCGTTGTCGTCGCTTTTACTTTCGCGATGGGAATCAGTGTGTTCGGAAGTTGCTGGGGCGGTACTTGTGAAACTCCATTGTTTTACTGAAGACGTCTTCGCGTAAACCGGCTGTCCTGCTGGTGGTGGTCTTTATAGGAAGGTAGTGTTAGATGTAAGTGTAATGGATTTAGGAACACTGGCGTGTATCATTAATGTTGTACTATTTTTATATACCTCTTAATCGCACTGTAATTTTAATCATGCGTAAATAGAGGAAAAGGTAGATGATATTAATACCGCAAAGAGAGAAATACTGAAGTAGAAGAATTGAGTGCACATGACGAAGGAAAAAAGGATAGGGGAAAATTCTGTCTGGCGAAATAGAAATTTTTCTTCATCAGAAGTTATGTGGTCCGAGAGGTTGGTACGAACGTTCCATGCCATGTTGATTAAGCGAGTAATGTTGGTAACTATGACTCCATTAAGTGTGCTCAAATGTTCCGGCGGTAACTGAATGTCCGTCAACCACTGGATAGGAATACCCACGATGACTGTTGAGTTTATCTTTAAGGGGGGGGGGGCACGTCAAATGTATAGATTGGTTGCATATATCGATATACGACGATCCTGTTGTAATTTGCAACCACAAGGTAAGGAAACCTCTAATGTATCCACGTTGTTGTGTATCATGGTACGTGATTTATTTTTGCCAGTACAACTGATATACAATTTGTGGAGTACATTGGCAACTATGTGAACATGATAGTTAGGTAAACAGAATAGTTATTTTATCAGTATTGATGCAGTGAAATTGACAGTCGGGTGTGGCTGTAGCCATGACTATTTGAAGTATTAAGACATGTGGCTTGTTCAGTTAGAAAAAGGATGTCAGGGATCTTATATATTTCAAATTCTTTTTCTGGGGTCTCTGGGATGTCGTACACATTGAGAGTATTCATATCTGCTAGTATGACTTTTTCTTGCCTCACTATAAAACAGGGCAGGTTTTCAAAATGGAAGGCATTAGGAAAAAATTCTATATAACATTCAAATAGACTGTTTGTGAATGAACAGAACCTGAATTTTCAAAGCTATTTGCGTCTGTGTAATAGAGCATTCAGAAATGGGTAAATAAAAATATAAATTGGTCTTATCTGTCGGAATTGACACTAACGTATTACTCTGTATTACGGAATTTTGAAGGTTATCCAGATCTTTCTGAAGTGTTTGTAACGGTATAGTGTTTAGTGGAAAATAATTGTTTTTCAACAGGCAATATAGGTATTGATTTTTTCGTTGTTGAGGAGCGACGTAAATATTTCTAATAGAGATGTGAAAACCATTTGTTGCGCCTCTGTAATTCCGTAACTTGTTGGGAGGTTGGTTGAGAGATTTGAGAGATGGCTTAATGGCTTTACTTAGCATATATACTTTTGTATCAATTTGCATGGCTGCATTATTTGTACTTGCTATTAAGGTTGAATGCTCTCGATATTGTGAAGTGTTGTCCTCTTAAGGTTGTTAATGGCTGATAGTAAAACTTGGTCATTAGAGAGTATTTGGTCCAAATGTTTCTGGGATAGGGTGTTACAACACAGATCGAGGGTATCACAGAGGAATTGAAGCCCTCACTTAATGCATCTCGGAATGTTTATTTCGTTATTAAATACTGTTATGAGATGCGCTCGCAATTCAGTAATAGTGTTTAGAATCAAATGTACTTTTTTACATAATTGTGGAACGCGAAGCTCACAGACTCGCTGTGTCCAAATTTTCGGATCGCGTGATTGCTATGGAATCTGAAGTGGGAATTGATAAAACAGCGGGATGGACTCTTCATTTATTACTTGTGCCTTAATTGGTTTCCAATACACACCAGTGTGGATGCGATAGTAATTATTGTGTTGAGAGTGCGATATAAACGAAAGGAAGAGAAAAACGACTTGTAGTATTCTCCTTTCATCTTGGATGTCGGACCTGTAACAAACATTGGTGAGTGATATTATTATTATATTTCATAGTAAAAGATGTACATGTGTATCGGAGTGTGTGACTGAGTGTGTGTAGGTGCATGTGAGTTTTTTTTTTTTGGGGGTGGGGGTATGGCATGGTCAGTCGGCGATCGGGGTTTGTATATTTTTGTAAGTTATTAATAACTGGGGGTTTTAGTGAGTGTTGTCGCAAGTAGGCATGCTTCAAGTATCTCGTGTTCACTGTGTCTTGAATTGTTTTATCTTTATGCGATTTTGCTATCAGTGCTTTGTTTGGCAACAAATATTTTATAATTTTAAATGGCCCCACATATTTAAAAATGGGAGCCTTATTTCTGGTTGGTCTTGGCCATACTATTTGATTAGGTAGGAATGTATTTTGTTTGTATTTCTTATGAAAATATAATTTTCGCCTGTCATGACTCTTTTGTATATTTTCTTTTACTTTATCGCGTGCGTAGTCAGTCCAAGGTGTAAGTATGTGGTTTGTCTAAAACTATGCGACTAGGTTGAGTGGCATTTACCCCGTGTATTAAATAGAAGGGCGAGAATTTTGAGGACGAATTTTCAGTAGTATTATAATTAAACATAATAAAGTCGATGTATTTATCCAACTGATGTGGTGAATCATAAGCATACATGGTTAAGTGTTGCCCAAGAATTTTATTCGCAGCTTCTTTCAACCCATTTTTTTGTGGGCTATAAGCTGTCGTTCGCAATCTTTAAATTTATAAGTCTTAAAGCAGTTTTGTTATCAGTTCATTGTTAAATGACATACCCCTTTCTGCTAGGATATATTTGGGGCATCCGAATCTAAGGATCACTGATTTTATCAAACCCGCACATGCCGGGTAATCTATATTTTTAACTGGGCGCACAACTACATATCTGGTAGCGAATTCGGTCATAAGAAGAACGCATTTGTTACCAGCTTCAGTTTCTGGGAGGGTTCCTTTGGCATCAAGCGACCACATTGTGAAATTGGTGGAGGGTCCATTGGTTGCAATTGGCCTTGTTTTCTGCTATTGCCTGGTTTTGTCTTTTGGCAAATTTCGTAGGTTTTAATGTAATTTTCAACTTCTGTATGCATAGTTTCCCAGAAGTTTGAGTCCTTAATTTTCTGTGGGGTTTTTTGTTTATCAAATTGCCGCCCGCCTAAAGGAGCATCGTGATGTGCCATTATGATTTATGGAATATAATATTTGAGGATGACAGTTAGGTGTTTTTCGCCTGCAGGTGTGTATTTTATAATATACCCCACCATTACGTGTTATACCATAATGCCGTGCTTTTTTCATATAGTTCTAGGGGTAGCTTTATGTGGTTCTGTATGAGCTAATTTAATTTTCTGTGTATTGCTGTCATCGGAATATTCGCCTTGAAATGGTGATATGTGAGACAGTTTGTGCTGTAATGGAAAAGAAGAGTTGGTTATCATCTCTGATCTCTTGGGTTATTAAGGGTTTTTCCATCTTGGTTTGATAATGGTGCACTGATTATTCTCCTGTGTTAATAATGTTATGGAGTTTAGAGGTTCGTGAACTTCAATTAATTTATCTGCTGTACCATTAATAAGGATTAATCTAATATTAATGCAGTAAAATTTCTGCTATAGCATGGAAAATTATTTCATGTAGAAATTCGTCGATGGATAGTATATTTTGCCTTACATTTGATTTAATTTGGGTATAGTTGTTTGCTGTTATTAACTATGAATATTCCTCCCATATATGAAATATATATGTATATATGCATGAATGCATTTCACCTAATTTTTGGGGAGTTTGAAAAATTATAGTTGCTACTGCATCATACAAACTGTGAGGCATGTTAGAAATTTATATTGTTTCATATATTTCTCCATTTAAAGTAAATGTTACTGGTTTATTCATTTCATTTTTGGGAAGCTGGGAAAGTGTGTCTGCAATAATATAATTTTTGCTGGTAATAATTTTTGTGTCAAAGTCAAAATCGGACAGTGCTGTTGCTAATTTTTGGATACATGTGTTGTGTTCAGCCATTGAGCGGATATATCTTAGGAATGCATGATTAGTTTCAATGATAAACTTATGCCCACAAAGAAATTGGCGGAAATGGATGCAGAAATGTTTAATTGCTCCCAACTCTCTCTCCGTTGCGCTTCAATTTTGTTCATTTTGATTTAATATTCGTGATGCATATGCTATAATATATGGTGCATACCGGTACAGTCTTGTTGAAGTAGGGCCTCTCCTATGGCTGTTTTTGAAGCACCACAAACTAAAATTGTGTCCTTGTTATCCCTAAATGGTGCTGATGTGGTGGATGTACTAATAGTATATTTTAGTGTTTGGAATGCTGTTTGTTGTGGAGTTTCCCATATGAATGGTATGTTCTTCTTTGTTAGTTCTATTAGCGGTCTTACAATTTGTGAGTAATTTCTAATGAATTTACACAAATAATATGTTAGCCCAAAAAATGAACTTAATTGTTTAACTGATGTGGGCGGTGGTATTTCTGTAATTGATTGAATTTTTCCCAAGTCAGGAAACAAACCTTATGGTGTGAGATTATGCCCTAAGATAGTGAGTTCTTGTTTTGCAAATTGGCACTTTTTTGGATTTAGCTTGACTTTAAATTCCTTCATTCTTTGGAAGGCTTTTTCTATATTTTAAAGGTGTTCTTCAAAAGTATTACCTAGTACAAAGATGTCGTCTGCCAAACAGACTACCGTGTTCCAACAGAGATTTCCTATAAGAATGTCTACATAATTTTGGAAAAATCGCAGTCTACTTGAATGCCCCATTGGTAGACATAAATATTGAAATAAACCTAATAGATCTATGCTGAATGCCAATTTATGTCTATCTTACTTTTTTACTGGAATTGCATAAAATCCGCTGAACATATCCATGCTGGTCACATAATTTGTATTTTGAATGACTTGCAGTAAATCTTCTGTTCGGGGTAGTGGGTAATTTTCCTTTTTAATAAACTTGTTTAGTGCTCGGAAATCACTGAGGAAACGAATACTTCCATCTTTGTACTACTAAGCAAGGGGCTGCATATTGACTTGTATAAGGCTCTATTATTTTTGCTTCCAACATGTTATGAATTTGTTCTTTTATGGCCTCGCATCTTTTTGGTGCAAGGCTATAGGGTTTAGAGTGAATTAGTTTATCTGTTGTAAGCTCAATATTTATACTATATATTTCTGTTTCCATGAGGTCTGTCAATTTATATACAAATCTATCTTCATAATTTTTAAGGAGCTGTTGGATTTGTAATTTTTGTTTGGTTGGTAATGCTGGATCAATGTTTTTGAATGGTACATCATCTTCCTCTGTTTCAAAGTTTATTAAGTGCTGGATAGCATGTAGTATGAATTTATTATGTAAGGGGCATGAGTCATTTATAAGGGGCACAGTAATGGTTTGATCCTGTTTATGTCTGATTGTGGTAATGTTTTTATGTAGGCATGGTATTAGCTGACAACAAATGAAGTCACATCCTAATATAATATCAGTTTGTAAATTTCCAATGACTAAAAAGTCATGTTTTAATGTGTAGTCTGAAATTTGAAATGTTAGAGTTGTATAGAATCTTGGACGGGGTAATTCTTGTGTCACTGCCATGAGATTGATAGTGTTTTCTATAGGTTTCAATTTATCTTTGTTTACTATCGTTTCCGCTATATATGACTTACTACATCCGGTATCGATGAGTGCCAGAAAGTATTGTTTATCATTTTGCACCATGAGTTTCGGTGTAGACAGTATGTCATCTGTCAGTGCCATTAAATTAGTATTATATACATTTTGTTATGTCAAGTTGTCCTTATTGGTGTGTTTTAAATGGTATGATGTAGTATCTTGTTTACTTTCAGAAGAGTTATGTTTTTCCATTTTAATATGCTGATGGTTTTGCCTGTCTACTCCATTTTTCTTTTTGACTACAGATTGCCATGTTTAATTTTTTAATTGCTTGAATCTTTCTGCAATGTCAGTATACCGTGTAATATTTGTGTTAGGGAACTTTGGGCATTTTATTGCACGATGGCCTTCG
Organism: Dryococelus australis; assembly: GCA_029891345.1. Classification (NCBI taxonomy): domain Eukaryota; kingdom Metazoa; phylum Arthropoda; class Insecta; order Phasmatodea; family Phasmatidae; genus Dryococelus; species Dryococelus australis. The sequence goes on along the minus strand of CM056998.1, from coordinate 910,884 downwards.
TAGCAACATAGTGCACATGTAAGTGGAAATTGGAGTTTGCATCCTGATTTGATTTCTGATACTATCTTTTCTTTGTTATATTTTCCTGGCGATATTATGTTCTTACTGGTATAGTTCCGGTCTGTTTCTGTGTATACTTGAGGACTGTCTCTTATGTTGTCTCTGTGTGTGTTGCAAACAGATTTTATATGTTTCCTATCATTTGTTCTATTCTGCCTATCAGCACTTTCTCAACTGTTTTCATACTTCTTGTGGAGTTTCTTTTTAATTCATTATCTGGTTTTGTAAGTTGTTTTATTTCTGTCTGTATAGAAATTTGTTTTTCCATTTAATGGTGTGTCATACTGTGGATATGATATAGAATGCATGTTTTCGCGAGGCCTGCAATTTCTGGCCGCTATTTCGGTGTATGTGCGTAGGTTGCCTCCCTTTGGTTTAAGTTTACGTTGATAGGGTGTTGGGAGATTTCTCATCCTGTAAAACTCGATTTTTTGGCTTTGGTAGATTTTTGTAGTGTGGGTGGTTGTAATTTGGGTAGTGAGTCTGTGACATTCCGTTATATTTGTAGTGGAGTAAGGGTTGTTAAATGGAAATGGCGGTGTATGAGTTTGGGTTGGTAGATGTCTCTGTACCTGGTTTGTGTTTGTTGACGTACAACATTGTTGTTGGTGAGTAGTACATTTGCAATAATGTTTTTGGTGTGGGCAAAAATGTTTGTTGGGTGGTGACTAATTTCTTTGTGTTTTGCGCATATTTGTGTAGTGATTTTGGGCTGTGTTTCAATTTCCCAGTGCTTCTGTGCCATCTGGCTGATTCTTTTCGTATTCCAATGATAAGGTTTTAATTTTCCTTCTTGAGTGTTTGTATTTCTTTGCTTATGTATTTGGATTTGTTTTCTAAATTCTCTTTATATTTCAAAAATCCTGATTCGATCTGTTTGATGCTGCTAATTATGGACTGCTAATTATGGAGTATTCATGACAATAAGCTTGTCTACCACTGAAGGCGAGAGTGAATTCCACTATATTTCTAAAATCTCTTCCTCTGCCAGTGTTGATTTTACTCTATACACTAAACATAGTATTTCCCGCATGTGTAAATAAAATTGCTGGTTCTCTTGGTTACTGTCTTTTTCAGTAGAGCTGGTTTTTGTACATTAGCATTGTAGTGTCTATTGAAAATATTTGCATTAGCTGGTGTACAATGTAATTCCATGAAATTTCCTGTTCTAGGGGTGATGTTATTACATTTTGATATACTCTTTTTGCTGTTCCCCATAACTGAATCTGTAAGCAGTTTAATTTGGTGTTTTCATCCTAGCTATTAATTTTACTACATTTTTCGAAGTTCTCAAAAAATTCTAATTTGTTCTGGACTGAATTGCCATTAAATGGTTCTATGTTTACTGGCTGTTGTAAAACCACTTGAAATGGTTGTGTATGTGCCTTTGTTGTTAAGTTGTTTTCTTGGTTTCGTATAGTGTTCTTTTCATTAAGTTTTGTATCTATTTATGTATTATGATGTAAGGTATAAGTGTATAAATTTTGATAATTGTTTTCACTATTATGAAGGTTGGGTTCTAAGTATTCATTGTCTTTGTTGTTGAGTGTAAACTGTGGAGTTGATGTAGATTGTAAATTTTGTAAAAAAAAACCCTTGTTAGTGGCCTAAATCTACATGTGTTTTGTTGGGCTTGCTCCACTGTAGTGTTCTGATTATCTAATTGTGTGTCCTGGTTGTGTTGAATTTTTTCCAGACTTGCTGCTGAAAAAAATTTCAATAAAATTTTGCAGTTTTCCTCTTACATCGTGTCCTCCCTACATTGAACTGATGCATATTTGTTAGTTTATTGAATTTTATTAAAAGTGTTTTGTATTTATTTGTGTGTACATAAGTTGTAGCTGGGGTGTGTTGTTTACACACAGAATGCCATTCTACAGCATTTCAAACTACAGGTTTTTTTTCTAAACTAATATTTCAATAATAAAGCCCCAATAAAATGGATTTTGAGAGCAAGGATTTAGGTATGCTAATTATACCTGCATTGGTTTATTGTAGGAGTGGATGGGGATTATATCGAATTAAGGGAGTTGATGGTAGAGTAACTGCTTTAATTCAGTTAGAGGAGAGGGAGGAACTGTGCCTCGACCCCTATTAAAAACTCCCATTTGGGAGTATATAAACTTAAGAGTCTGACAATGGTTTGTAAGGGTAGGGATTTATGTGTTTATGAAATAACTCCCCACTAACAAATATAACTGAATTTTACTAACACCTTTTAATTGTACAAATTATTATGATGTGATCGAATAGAGGTCGATTTGGGATAGGTTAAGGACAGAGCTGGGTAGATAAAGGGCCATGGAACGGGCAAGTTCTCTCGCCCTAGCTCTAAGTCACTTACTCCCGATCGCCGACTGGAATCTGCAGACCTTTGTGGACCATCGCGAACTGACACCTTGGCCCACTGCTGTTCCAACACCACACTTCTCGTTCAGGCCCACCTTCGCCACAATCCTCTATTCCCTTTGGATCTCCCATATCGCTTGGGCGGGGTTACTGAAATGATTGCTGATAGAATTGTCCCAATCTTCTAATTCAGCCAGACCCAAATTTTCTGCTAACTCCTGTAGACCCCTGCACTTTCCACCATTGTGCCACTGTCCTCGTTGTCTGCAGTTATAGTTTATAAAACAAGCATTGGTCGCATTCTCGCCATGCTTGAACTCTTTTGTGATGTCACAAACATAACTGTAGCAAGTGCTGGGGATGTATATTATGCACGGTGATGACTCGGCATTAGTATGATTCGACAACATGATCTCTTGTTCCGAAAATGTTTTGTTACCTTGGTATCCAGGCTCCATGGTGTCTTGATTGGTCAGTGAGAGGGAAAGTGTTACTTGCACTTTCAACGGTTAGTCTCGGGGCATGCATGTGGTTTTCTGTCGCACGGGGTCATCGTGCTGTGTTACGAGATGGCTGTATGGTAAACAACTCGTTCTCCACTGCATGAATGTATCTCTGTATCTGGTCCAAGACTTGCCTGGCAGGTGGTGATGTAGATAGCTTGGGAGCCGACATCATCGTCTTCCATGATCGAAATGAATATTTTAAAAATCAACTCTAGTCCTTTTATATGCAAAGTCAAAGCAAGATGACAGTAATCGAACACAGGTGAGAAACAAATAGGTTTTAATATATGCAAACGACCTTCAATCTTGTGCTAGGTGTCGTGTTGAGTGGACGTGATCTCTCTCTGTATTATATGCAGACTTGCTACTTATTCATGTGCATACCTGCATATTTGTATAGTTTTTGGTAATTTTACAGTGAGTATTTGTTAGTTAATACATGTGCATAGATGTGTAATGTGTAAATCGAATGTATGTATGTGCACCCTTGTGTAATGAATACTTGCTAATTATTCATGTGCATACTTGTTAATTATGTAAGTGTGTAGTTTGCATTTGTGTACTTGGTAGGTATGTATGTAAGTGTATATGTGATATCTGAAACTATTTACTTTTAACATAAACCAGTAAAAATAAATTTTGGTTTATAAGGTATTGCGGAACTAGGAGTAAGCAATGATTTTTCTATGAGATTTTGTTTGTGTGTGCTACACAGATATATGACCTCTGAAACTATTTACTTTTAACATAAAGCAGTAATATTAATTTTGGTTTTTAAGGAATAAGAAAGGAATACACAATTTTAATTTTCTATCATATGTGTTGAGGGGGTTGTTTTTAAATTAGAAAATTAATTTGAATTTTACACCTATAACTATTTGTGTAAGTATGTAGCAACAGCACGAATGCTACATTAAAGAACCTCACTGTAGCCCAAATACAGATATCATGCATCTTAATGGTGGTGAGAACTAATTTGTCTACAAATCTACAGATACTTTACACACAAGTGATAAAGAAATTATGTTTTAAGTGCTACTCCAAGATATGGGCGAATTAGACCCTCGAAGATTATTAGGTTCATTCAAATAAAATGCTAATTGCTGAAATTAAGGAAGTTTTAGTATATTCTAAGCATTAAAGATTAACAACTAGTTTTGACAAACTGCCTTGTCAGTGCTCTCTGGCCCCTGATAAATCGCATACATTTTCAGATGTCCCATGGGTAACTAAAATCAATGCAGTTTTATTTCAATATTTAATTACCATTCCTTTGGAGCATTGTTCTCAGCATATGATATGTACTATTCAACATTCCCAGTGTATCCTACACAAAATATATTTCTTTAGGTAATATGTAAATTATACAATATCTCTATATAACATTACAAGCTTGATAATTACATGTAAATATTATTCCTTGTGCTGCCCTTTCTCTTTATTAATGACACATTTTCAAGTATGGGATTGCATATCTATTTTATTAAATTTTATTTACCTAGATCTGGCAACTCATCTTTTTTTTATAAAGGGTTTGTGTTCCAGCTTCTGGCACTACCATGCGTTACTCACCAGCTCTAAGAGCAGCAGCAGTCACACTCGCACTTGGTGCTCGCATATTCCTGTAGTACTTACAGCTAGGTCTTCCTGTGTGTCTGGCCTCAGGGTTTGTGCTCCAGCTTCTGGAACTATCATGCACTACTCACCAGCTCTAAGAGCAGTGGCTGTCGCAGTCATACTTGGTGCTCGCATATTCCTTCAGTACTTAGAGCTAGGTCTTACTGTGTGGTTGGTCTCAGGGTTTGTGCTCCAGCTTCTGGAACTATCATGCACTACTCACCAGCTCCAAGAACGGCGGCTGTCGCAGTCATATATTGTGCTCGCGTACTCGTTCAGTACTTAGAGCAAGTTATTGCTGCGTGTCTGGTTCATGGGTCTCTGCTCCATATTCGGGATACTTTCGTGCATTTCTCACTGTTTCGATGAGCTGTGGCAGTGACAGTGGCAGTCATCCCTTGTGCCTGCTTGTTCCTCCAGTACTCATGTCTAGGTCTTGCTGCGTGGCTGGCCACAATGTTTTTGCATCCAGCTTCTGCCACTATTGTGCCTTACTTACTGGCTCAATGAACTGCGGCTGTCGCAGTCATACCTGTTGCTTGCACGTTCCTACAGTACTCAGAGCTAGTTCTTGCTTTTCGGGCGGCTTCAGGATCGGTGCTCCAGTGTTTAGCACTATAGTGAGTTACTTACAGCCTCGATGAGCTGCAGCATTCGCAGTCATACATGTTGCTTGTGTGCTTCTACTGTTTTCTGATCTAGGCAGTGCTGTGCTACAGGCCTGTGGGCACGTGCTCAAGTTTCTGGTACTTTCATGATTTACTCACGGGCTCAATAAACTGCAGAAGTCGTAGTCATGCATGGTGCTTGCACGATCCTAAAGTATTTTGAGCTAGGCAGTGCTGTGCCACAGGCCTCACGGCTGATGCTCCTAGTTCTGGGACTGTCGTGCATTAAACACCACATCAATGAGATGCGGCAGTCGCAGTCATATCGGGTGCTCGCATATTCCTTCAGTACTCAGAGCTAGCTCTTCCTGTTTGACCGTCCTCAGGGCTGGTGTTCCAACTTCTGATTCTATCGTGCGGTACTCACCGCCTATATGAGCTGCATCAAACACAGTCATATCTGGTTCTCACATATTCCTTCAGTACTCAGAGCTAGGTCTTGCTTTACAGGTGGCCTCAGGGTTTGGAGCTTCAGCTTCTGGCACTATCGTTCGATATTCACTGCCTCGATGAGCTGCGGCAGTCGCAGTCTTACCTGGTTGTCGCATATTCCTTCAGTACTCAGAGTTAGGTCTTCTTTTGGAGGTGGCCTCACGGTTGGGGCTTCAGCTTATGGCACTATAATTCGATACTCACTGCCTCGATGAGCTGCGGCAGTCACAGTCTTACCTGGTTGTCGCATATTCCTTCAGTACTCATTGCTAAGTCTTGGTGTGTAGGTAGCCTCAGGGCTGGTGCTCCAGCTCCGGGCATTTTTGTGTGCTACTTACCACCTCAATGAGCTGCGACAGCCGCAGACCCAGGCGCACTGTCAGAGTCTCTGTGTTGTTGATGACTGGGCGGATGAGGCGGTTGTAGTTGCTCAGCAAGTCATCGTACAGTCGCTTCGCATCCGGATTGGCCTCGTATGCCACTGGCTTGCTGCCTGCAACAGCATTGCCCTAGCTCACCTCCTGGCCCCACATCCTCGTCATGTACTGTCCGAGCCCACAGGCGAATTAGGCCGGCTACTCTCTTTCACACTGATAACAACAAACTTGGATAGCAACAAATCATGCTCTTACATAGTGTTATTGAAGTGTATATTGTTTTTAGATTATCAGGATTTCCTTTAATAAATTGTTTATCTAATCAACGACTAAGTAATTTTGTCTCCAAAATCTTAAGAAAGACATCAAAGACTAAGCAGTGATACGAATTATTCATATATTCATTAGTTTTATTAATTCGTAAATTCATTTAATTATCAGGCACTTCTTTTATAAGCTATTTAACTGGTCAACTATTTAAACGTCTCAAGGTGATGTAAGGAATAATTGTACCAGTTCTCATCAGGATCTGTCTCAGCAAGCGGAATTTATCGCAAATAAGATTTGTAATAGTAGGATAATATTACATGTTATGTAATCCAATGGATAAAGCTACAGAAGTGTCAGACGGCAGACCACCTCCTCCATGAAATTAGCTCAAATTTTTATGTGTAATTTTGGATAAATTTTCCAGATCCCCTTTTGCCAGTGGTTTGCCGACTAAATTTAAATCCAGTAATTTAAAAACAGGTTTTATGTTATGCAGCACGAAAAGGGGAATCTATTCATTAAGTGTTGTAAGTAATGTTTTCGGAGTGTAAATTAATTGTGAGACGTTAGTGTTAAAAACTTTGTGATTTTGAAAATATTACTTCTTCTTGTGGAGAATTTTCTTTTATTTTTTTTTCTTTTTTTTTTCATCAGTAGAGGTCTTGAAGCTGCCCTCTATGTATTATTGATGAATTTTCTGCTGGAAACTAAAAACTTTATATCTCGGAGTGTAAGGGCGACTTCGAGAAGCGAGCGGCTAGGCCATCTGGGGCAGATGGCCTGGCTGTGTGCCCCTATCAAAAGAACACCTGTTGCTAGGGGTCATGGGCATTCTTTTGATTGGTTGAAACTCGCCGGCCGGCGGACGAAAGCAGTGTGCTCGTGGAGGATGAGGAAGGAGTGGGTCCCGGTGAGATATTGGCCCAGCGTGTGGACGAATTGAGGTCATCTTCTTGAGCTGCCATCGGAGACACATCAGTGTGATCCGGGCTGCATCCCTTAAGGATACCAACATAAAGGTTATATGTTAAAGACTTCATCTAAAATGTTTAATTAACCTTAGAGCATGGAAGGGGAGCACAGTATGTCATGATAGTTTTTAGAAATTTTTAACTGCGTCATAAAGTTAGGTGGAAGACCACGTCTGATCCAGGGGCATGTGTACCACTAAATTCTAAGAGAGTGACTATTGCTGGTTGTTTTAGGAGAGTAATATTCTGATAAGTGTGGGAGCATTAATGACGATTGTTAGACCTTGGTACTGCTTTCCCGGCAGACAAGATACACGACCCATCAGTTTAACATTCTCCCACCGAAACCCTACAAGAAGGTGTAAGAGTGCCAATTGTCTGAGTTCTAGTGTTTGGGATCATAGTAACTGCATGTGAATAAAATCTTGTTGTCAGAAGGAATAGGATGGTGGCTGGTGTATAGATGATTAAGTATATGTTAGCGAAGTTGTAAGTAAGATCTGATTGAGCTATGGAGGAAGCTTTGTTGCGATGGAGCTGAATATCTCTTCAAGTTAATAGTGATTAACAGATCGTATCATGGAATCACTGTGGTAAGAGGACATTACAGACGCTGCAATATGACATTCCAAGTTGGACAATTTGTTATTTGTCCAATGCCCTCACAATGAAGTTGTAATTGGAATGTGCAGAAGGTTTGAAGGAGTCAAATATTGTGCATGAACCAATGAAATAGAGATGAACACTGTTACAATTTAGCTAGACTAATCGCTCCAGCCATCACAGGATAGTGTCGTCCTATGATAATTGAATTAGTATAAATGGTGCTCCCAGAACCGTAATCTTAGGTAAATGTATGTCTCTTACTGAAAAGTTGTGTTCGTGTGAGTGTAGACACCCTCTCCCCTTGTAATAGCTAGCGATGCATGAGTGAAATGTGTTAACTACAAGAGGGAGGGACTTAAGCCAGCCGAGTTTCCGAAGGGGAAACTTTACGTATTAAGCAACCTATGTACCGTAAGATTTAAGTTTTGTCCTCGTCAATGGTTTAGAGACAAATGATTGGAGAATTTCGGTTACTCTAAATCTCATTGAACAGGGAGTTCAAACACAGCCACTTCAGTCTATTTATTGTCTGGAAATGGTTGAAATCGTTTTAAATCTTTCCGGTCCCAGGTTTACATACTCCGCGGATCTCCACTCCCTCTGAAGAAGGTCTAAGGCCGATGGTTGCCAAGGCAACCGTTTTAAAATAGTTCTATCACATCTCTGTGCTCGGTTCCCATCACCATTGATCGTTTAATCGATTGAGAAATGGGGTGGTGGCAGTTCTTACCCCCCCCCTTATAACATCTTCTGAAGTATTCGCCGAACAGCCCTAAAACTGCCATATCCTCTGTGGGTACCGGCCCTCAGCTGGTACCGGCATGACAGATGCTACGTAGTAACTTTCTCCTTTCTGGCAAGGTAACTGAGGAGGAAGACGCAAATAAAATGTAATTTTTAACTACTTTTTTTTTCTCTTTTCACATATATTTCTCACGAAAAAAGCAATGGCTGTAGAAAATAGTATTTTTCATTGCCTTTTCTGGAGAAAAAATTAGTATTTCCAGAACTCCAATCAACTGAGAAATGTACATATACGCTGCGATTCCCTGCGGCTAATTTTTACCAATGTGTTTTGCCTACATAGAAACTCAATTTTGCCGCTTGCAGAAGAATAAATACCGAGAAGACACTTCCTAGATAGTAAGGTGCCGCTTATTTGTCCTCATCCTGGCCAACCAGTTGACAGAGATGACGTGTTCGAAGATTCAAAGACACATTTCTGTGAGACTCTACACATTCGCCTTGTGCGTATAGTAGTGTCGCCCAGTACTAGAATTTAGACGAGTCTTAGACAAGGGCGTGGGGCGTCGGAGCTGAGCCGGCCCATCCGCCATGTTGTTTCGTCGCCCATCCACCATCTTGAGTGTCATGGACCTTTGACTCATGAACCATTACCCTTGACCCTTGACTTTAACCTCAGTGACCTCTGGTCCCCAAAACCCCCCAAAAAAACCGAAAACATTGTAAAAAAATTATTTAAAAACGAGCTGTTCCCCCCAATTTATTCGTGTGGACTTTAGAATTCGTTTACATATTTTAAAAATAGAAATGGAAAATTGAAATAAGGTGTGAATAGCGTCAATCTAAACTTATACATAATAATTCCTATTTTAAAAATATTAATCATATAGGATTTTCACATTTATTTTTATGTTTATTTGGAAATTAATGCAGTGCGTGCCACTTTCTTTAGGTGGACTTTGGGATTTCTTTACATAGTTTTTAAGTAAAAATTTTGCTTTACTTAGGTTCTATGTAATTATTAAAAATACAGCCAACCATTGCTTCACTCAGGGTTTATGTTTAAAATTGAAATATATCTTTGTTAAGGATTTATGGAGTTGTTTAAATACAGCCCACTATCACTTCGCCCAGGTTTTATGGAGTTATTGAAACATGCACCTATATATTTGGTTTGACAGATTGTTACTCTGAGACAGCGAGTCTCAAAACTTTCCGAAAACTACGCAACTTCAACTACCCCGCAGGCCTAGTGGACTTACCCGTTTGTCACCTGTGCCTAACATGTATTTGGCACGTAAGCAAATTTACCGTCAACTTGCGAAAACATAACTAAAGACTTTCATCAAGAAAAAAGAATACTTACTACAGTTAATAAATAAGTATTTCTTCTACTTGCTCTACTGAAGTGTTGAACTCTTGTTTCAAATTTGACGTGCGTAATACGAGAAAGTGACTATCTCCAAGGATATCGACACCGAGTAGCAGCATGACCTCAAAGTTAGTTTGTCTAGTATACTGAGATGGTTGCCGCCAGTTCGGTACGGCGCCACCTGAGAGCAGCACCATTGCTTGGAGCGTTAACTCAGTGGCAAAATTAAAAATATATGGCGCCACCTTCGCTCGTTTTCTTGGAAAATGCGAAGGGAAAAGATGTTCCATTTGTTCGGGTTGGAGGAATTTTGGTTGGTCAATTCCTCGTTTTTTTTTTGTAAAATGTTGGTGTATAAATGTATCCCAGGAGCCTGCCACTTGGCAAGTCATCTCCTGGGATTATGCCAGTTAAGTACTCTTCTTGAATATGTATCTTTGTAACTGTAGTTGTGTAACTTGGAGCCCTTCATGCTAGTAATGCTGTAGGTTGAACCCTGAGCGGTTCTTTAGCATGATATTTTTTATAAACACTTAAAATTTGTGTATAGTGGGCATAATTTTTACCATCATGTAAAGAGTTTGTAAGATTGAAATACTTTTAAGGCCCTTCATAATGGTGACTATTTTAAGAAAACCAAAACCGGTCACTGTCAGCAAAAATCAGAGTTCTTTAGAAAAGGTATGTGATAAACTTAAAGTTTTCTTGGAATGGAGTTAATTTAGCATGAAGGCTGTGATAACTAGGTTTTATGTCAGCCTTAGGGTTTAAATGTTTTTATCAAGACAAAATAAGGAAATAATGAGGAATAAAATCCTAACAATGTGTCATCCTGTGTTTTTAAATATCGGTAAAACACAAATATTTCTATCAAGTTTGCTTTTAGAAAGGTTCCAGAAAAAGGCTTCTGACTTTGGAAAATACTAGCTAGACCCATGTGTAGACCACCTCTCAATTCTTGTATTGCGAGTCGGAGTCTTTAATATAACTTTATTATATTTGTAGGTTATGTATATATTCAATATTTGCAATGAGTTAAAGATTTTAATTACTTTGTGGTATTATTTTTAGATTTCGTATGTAACAAAATCTATGATGTTGAATTTTGTATATCCAATATACAATATATAAAGCAGATAATTTTTTATGGCAGCCTTATGTATATAAAGGCATTTAATAAATTTGGTAAATGAAGTTGCGAGTAGGAAATGAAAGGTTGTAATAAAATATGTTTTCTACGGGAAAATTTATAGTAAAATATAAGGAAAAAATAAATATCAGTTCTGCCAATCCATGCATGTCTTAAATTTTACATCCAGGTGTAAAGTGCATTTAAACTCTTTCTTTTACTGTTGTTTTTTCTGCTGCTGGTTTTTCTTTCGGGTTTTTTTTTGTGGAGTTTTGACTTTTGATAACTTTTGGGGTTTTGCCTTGTATGCTCAGCTTGGTGGGGCCACAAAAATTTCCCTGCACACTCTGCTCGATTTGACAGTGTGTTCGCAATAAATATTACATGTGTGGCTTGGCAAAGCACAAGATTAATTTGTAAACTTAATTTAGCACTCCCGGGAGAATTTTTGTTTGCAGGACTTTTATAATATTTTCAGTGCATGTGTTTAATGCTATCAAAATGTCCGCAGGCTGGATCCAAAAGCTTTCAAAGGCATCTCTGGTGCACATGTTAACCGAATATGGGGAAGAAGTTTTAGAAACAGAGGGAATATCCGAACTTCGTGTGAGAGCCGGGGTACTTGTAAGGCGAGAGGAAGGTGATGTAGGTGTATCAGGCGGAGGTGAATCCGAATCAATTCCAAAATCTCTAAGAAATATCCCCTCTGAACGAACATCTAAGTTTCCATGTTTGAAAGATTTAAGATTAGAATCTGTTGTATTATTTGTGGCGCTGAATAATGCGATCTTGCTCAATTTTTGCCCTCGGCAGTAAGTTTATGATACGGCAACTTTTAAAGTGCCAGAAGAATTTCAATCCATTTTTTGTAAGGCCAGGAATGAAATTTGGGATTCCTCCCAACTTTATCAGACATGTTTTCTGTTAGTAGCGAATGAAATAGCAGTATCGAAATATCGTTAGAAGTTGCTGGAAAAATGTCAATTACCCACACAGAGTATGAAAACCTTTGTCACCGAAGTGATTGGGATAAAAGGAGTTTTAGTTTTGCCTTGTTCCGAGCAGTAGTTTGTGTAAGTAATTTTTCATAACCTGCTTCCCAAATACAATATATTATTTATGTATGCCTCAAAACCAACCACTTTGTATTAACTTTTAGAATTGGGTGCGGAAGAAGAAAAAAAACCACAGGAGTGTGTGTGGTTGAACAGTCCTCTGCTCTAATAAAGGCAAAGGATGAGAATCGAAAATTTCAAGTTAGTTAATCATGTTTTATATGTGGAAAAAGGAGTCACTTGGGTGGTATTTATAGTGAGCATATGAGCAATACTTGAAAAAATAAATACTTATACTAGTGCTTAAGTAAGATTTTAAATTCATAGTGTGAGATACAAGTATTGCTCATTTTGATAACTGTAATTAATGCTTCATGAAGTACTTCTTATCATGTACTCACAGTAACAAAATAAGTTTTACTTATTTCTCAAGTATTCATAGTCAAGAAGCATTGCTTATTTATGCATATAAGTAGTACTTCTTCAAGTCTGCTTCATTGTGGACTTAAGCACTGAATATTTAAAATTGGTCTAGGTTATTTACCAAATATTTTATAACAAACCATGTTTCCTTAAAATACTATATGGATACAGGAATAGGTATAGGTACTTTAGATAGTTAAATGGGACAAGTGGGGAAATTAAAATCCTACACTTTGATGTGAAAACACAACCTATTTTCTTAACTTTTGTGTGCAATGGGTTTTGGTTACTAGGACGATTTTTAACAATTTGTATATGAAGTACCTTACAGCGCATAAGTATACGCATGAAATAATTTCGAATGTTTCTTATTTGTAATATATTTTAGGGGCTGGTGTATAACAAGAAAATAACCAAATGTTTCTACATAAAAATGTCGCACATTCAGATTCAGCAAAAAGAAACAGCCTTTCGTTTTAGAATAAAGACAATTGCAAATTAATACTAATCACGAAAACAGACATTAATAATTATTATGGTGAAATATCCATTACATTAAAGCTAGCCGATTTTTATACCTAAGGAATAGTTAGTTAACATGCTTTGATGCTAACAAAATACTTATTAAAAAATCACAACATAAATTTTAGTACACAAACCTGTGCCACTGTATAATTTGTATTAGATAAACACAAACAGAACGTTCCATAACAGCTAGGTTATGATCGAACGTGTTTGCCGAACGTGTAGGCTACTGAAAGAGGTTATGTCGGTTGTACAGTTCATTTTTTGTTGCTGGGGCTCTTTTATTTTATATTTCGGGAGAAATATGCCGGTGGGGGGTGGGAATCTTTAGTTTCAACGTCTTTCATGAGACGGCATTGTTTTGCAGTTCTTACGAGTGTGTCATTTTGAATTGCAGTGATCCAGCAATAAACACACTTTTACCGAAGTTAATATTACACTCGTTGGTTGTACAACACATGCATAGTACACAAATATTATTTTTATAAGATAAAAGAGTTGATGGTGCTGCCTTTTTAGAGCATTTGCATTTCAAACTTTATAGTAACTGTTTCGAAATACATTATTTACGAAACACGTTAACTTACTGTTAATTGGCAACCTCTCGAATAACGTGTTTTTATATGGAAATCCTTGCACGAACACTTCACTACAATAATGCTTGTCCATCACTGATATGAAATAATTTATTTGCATAATCATTAAGTAAAATCAACACTTGGCCCATTCCCTGAAACCAACAAACTTAAAACCTTGGAAAAAAACGTAAATACTTTTGAGTATGTAGCTTCGTGGGGAACGGCATGGCAGTTGAAAAATGGCAGAACGAGCTGCTGTGGAAAAATTTTTGCAGATATATTACATTTCACTCAAGAAAATTACTAAAGCGGTACTTGCAACCAATCTCGCCTAATGAAAGCACACAAAAATAATTAACTTCCGATAAAATTTTTTACAACACCAACAAGGTACTTCAATAAACGTGATAAAAATTATTACAGTTCACAGGCACTGGAGTACTATTTTCTTTCATTATTCGAAACGGTATAGGAAAGTTCCAATATTCGCACAGGCCTGTGTTTGCAATACGAGGTCTGAAACACAGGTTATGTCGACTGAATGGTAGCACGAGATGTAAGCAGACATTTTTACGATCAATAATGTCATTCGCGGAATGGCGATTATTGGCGTTCGACGGAAATGTCCAGAATTATATTATTACAAGTTATGGAAGGTTTTAAATTAACTGAGATGTCATTAAAATGAACATACACATGATAAAAACGTCGAGTATGGACGTCAACTAAATTTTTTTTAGCACTGCTAACAAACTTCCGAAAAAATTATTACATAACACATGAAAAAAACACGTTTTAATTGCACATACGATTATTTTAATTTCAAATATACCACAAAACAAATTTAAATTATCCAAAACAGCAGTGAAAAATAAAATAATAACAAACTAATGTACAAATTCATTTTGTCTGGGTGACTGCTGTAAATAAAGGCACAAATTTAACTATGCTATTTTGGTAATGATATACTAGGCCCAAATAAGTAGTGCTTATACAATAATTACTTCGTCAAGTAACGATTAATAATTCATTCGTCAGATAAGTAGTGTTTGAAGAAGAAGCACTGCTTCACGAAGTATAGCTTCTTTGCCAAACAAGCCTCCGACTGTGAATTTCGGCCTAAGTCAGGGATTGATTCCATACGAAGGCCTTGTTTAATGATACTTCGTGAAAAGATAAAAGTGTAGGTCGCATTCAGGAGCGCGCTACTCAAACTGAATAAACTGAAAATATTCCTCAAAATAAATTTAAAGACATGAAATATTTTTAATGTAATCAAATGGGGCATATCAGGTCTCATTGTCCCCGACTGGAAAATGAAATAGGCGAGGCTAGTGTGAATATTTTGGTTTTTGAAAGGAAATATGTTCTGTTGTATGTCCCAGTAATTATAGTCTACCAGGGTATGGTGTCTGATTTGTTGGATTCAGGGGCCGCATGCTAATTGATAAACCAAGATTTTTGTATTTTTCTGTTACATAACATACTGAAAAGCCTCATTCGCGTTTATAAGAGAGAACAAATTGGTTTTTCACCAGCTAATAAAGGAGTCATTACTGCCCAAAGTGTACCTAGATTTAAAATCAAAATTGAAAATATTTCTTGGCAATTTGAGTTTCGTGTGTTATCAGAACTTAGCCACGATTTATTGTTAAGTGTTGACTTATTAGGTAAAACCAGGGCGTGCATCGATGTGGCTAGGAAGGAACTAGTGTTTAGATTTTGTAAACAGTAACCTGTTAAAATATCATCAGAAATATTTCGTTTTCAGATTATGAACATAAACAGTCATGAGGAATATCAGGAAAAAAATTGGCAGAACTTCACTCAGAATTTAAGGATATTATTACTAAAGAATTAGGACATTACGTAAAACAACCTATTGTGTTGAAATTAAAAGATTCTGAACCAGTATCTTCAGTTCCTTACAGAGGATCACCACCAAATCTCAAAATTTTTAAGACCTTGGTGCAAGAGCTATGGGATGTAGTATTGTGGAAACCTCTACTAGCCCTGCATTTATTTTGCCCAAAAAGGTCCTGGGGAAATACAGAGTTATTTGCAATTACTATAAAGTCAATAAAAAATCTATGTTGACCCTTATCCCCTCTCCGTCATCGAATCAGTGTTTCAACATGTAGGAAAGGCAGAATATTTTTCCATTTTGATATAAATTCCATGTTTTTACATCCGGACTCTAGGGAAGTGTTAGCATCTGTTACTCCTTGAGGTCAATTTCAATGGAAATGGCTGCCAATGGAAGTAAATTGTGGACCACAAGCAATGTCAAGGGTGTTGTTTAGGGAACTGGAAAATTTTCAATATGAATTCCTTTTTACATATGTAGATGACGTCTGTGTTTATAGCAACTCTTTCGAAGAACACATAGCCCACCTTCGTTTGCTTTAAATGCTTTATGTGAGGCTGGTTTAACCATAAACACCGAGAAATTTGATTGGGCTAAAATCTATGTCTGATATTTAGGGTTTGTGATTACCAATTGACAGCTGGTCATGGACCCGGAAAAAATTCGCCCAATTGTAAATTTTCCCGCTCCTATAAATTTAAAAGGTGTGCGTAGATTTATAGATATTGTGGGATTTTATTCAAATTTTATTCTAGATTTTACGAAATTGGTTCAACCATTAAATGCCTTGAAAAGGAAAAGTGTTGAATTTATCTGGGATTTGGAAAAACAAAATGCCTTCCATATATTGTCAGAGAAGTTAGCATTACCACCTGTGTCACACCGCCCTCATTTTGATAAAATTTTTACCTTTCAGGCAGATGCCAGTTCTAAAGCACTTGGGGCTGTACTTTGCCAGTAGGAAAATCATGTTTTGGTTCATGTAGCCTATGCTTGCCATTTTTTAACTCCTGCACAACCAAAATTTTCAGCATATGAAAAAGAAGTATTAGTCGCAATATACTGTATGGAATAGATTTACGATTATTTAGAAGCAAATTAATTTATCCTGCATACTGAGAACTGGGCATTAAGTTGATTTTCATCCACCAACAAACCCGTGAGTAGGTTAGCGAGGTGGTTGGTTCTCCTCACTATGATTAAATTTCCAGTCCAACATATCAAAGGAGTAGGAAATGGTGTAGCCTATAGCTTATCCAGAGTGTTTAATGAAGATTAGTTTTGTGAGATACCTCCACCTAGTTATCCTAGTGTGTAAAAACTGTGATAACTAGGTTTTATGTCAGCCTTAAGAATTAACGGTTTTTATCAAGACAGAAGAAGGTAATAACGAGAAAGACAATTTTAGACAATATGTCAACGTGCGTTTTTAAAGATCGTTAAAGCACAAATATTTCTATCAAGTTTGCTTTTAGAAAGGTTCCAGGAAAATGCTACTGACATGTGTGGTCCTCCTCACGATTCTTTTATTGCGAATCTGAGTTTTTAATATAACTTTATTGTATTTGTAGATTATGCATGTTATCAAGATTTGCAATGAGTTCAAGTTTTATATACTTTGTAGAATTATTTTGAGATTTCGAATTTAACAAAATCTATAATATTGAATTTTCTATATCTAATATATAATACAGATACATTTTTAATGGTAGCCTTATGAACACAAACACATTTAAATACATTTGGTAAATGAAGTTGAGAGGAGGAAATGAAAGGTTGTGTAAAATATGTTTTCTAAGGGAAAATTTATAGTAAAATAAAAGTAAAAATAGATCAGTTCTGCCAACCCATGTATGTCTTTAATTTTACATCCAAGTGTAAAGTGTGTTTTAACTCTGTCTTATTAGTTACTGTTGTTTGCTTTGCTGCTTTTTTTTTTTTTTTTTTTTTTTTTTTTTATAATTTTTGTGGTTTTGCCCTGTATGCACAGCCATGCGGGACCTCAACTTTATTATCGGAACTAGTTTTATGACTGTGTTAATGTTAGCTGTTTGATAATATGTTATTTTACTTAGTTTTCCAAAAACTGATGTATCTTATTCTCCGATGTATATTATATCAATGATTATTTTAAAACCCCTTGTTTCAACAATTCTTTTTGACAATAATCATTTTGCATGAAAATAAGTTATGAATCATAAAGGAAATTACATGAAAAAATTAATTTACATCATAACCATTTGAGATAAAATAAATAGTAAATATTAAATAGAAATAAACTCTATGATCTCCGAAACTTTTATAGAAATCGATTCAGTCATTTCAGAGCCTATACTGGACAAACATCCAGACAGAAACACAATATTTTATAATGCAATTTTATATGGTTTAACATTGTTTAAATAGCATAATTCACTTAGATGCCGATATCAATTATGAAATAACAGACAGGCACTTCAATTTTATTTATTAGTATATATATTATAAAAATTTTAATTTAAAAATTCCAAAAGATCCCAATAAATGTATTATTAAAATATATTAAATTATAAAAAAATATTTAAAAATTATAAAAAAAAAACACAGAAATTTATTTCAAAATATTAAAAAAACTTACATTTCCAGAAGACCCCAGCATCAAGCCCAGCAGTTGACTGACTCCCTCACCCACACTCCTAACATAGATACTCATTCCGCCATCTTGATTTTTTGTTCATCATAAAACAAATGACAATACTGGAGGCCAACATTTTGGTAGAATTATTCGTCACCATATTGATAAGTGTCATTTGTTTCGAAGGCTGTCATCTTGGTAGGCGAACACTATCTTAGTAGGCGACCGCCATCTGGGTAGGTGACCATCATATTGGTAAGAGAGCACCATCTTAATAAATGTCACCCATCCTCCATATTGGAAGCAAGTGAACATGACTTTATCCCCATGAGTTTGAATGATGTTGAAAACAAAAAAACAGCCTCTCATCTTCTCCAGCATTAGCATTGCCTGGGGAAGTATTATTCACAATAAGTCACGCAAGGGCCTTCGCGCCATTTTCTCAGTTTAATGCTGCCGACCGGTGTAAGTATGGCTTGCTTGTGTAAAGCATTTCCCTTGGGGAAAGTGTAATGTATGCCTAATAAAGGTCACAATGGAGAAACGTGTGTTTTTATTCAGGTAAGCCGCAAGGAGCTTCAGGGTACATGCTCTTATAATTCCCATATGATGTAAAGGTGTGTGAATAGCCCCCATAATTAACCACATAGGGCGCGCATCAGTTATGTGTAATTCTACAGAGGAGTGTTGCAGCACAGTTGAAAGGAGTGCAGTCAATTTTTCGTCGGCTGTACGATCCTGAGTATGAGAAGAGTCTGCTCTATCAACTTAACACGGCATTATGTCTGGATGATGCCTGGCGCCCCAGGTAACAACACCTATTTCCCACCAAATACTTCATTCCAGACTTCACCGTCCTCAATATCCGATTTATACCAAACCACGCCCTGGCAGCCATCAAAATGGTTTGCCCAAGCATTTGGCGAATTCCTACAACCTTCTGATCATTTGACTTCCATCAGTCCCACCTAAATACGTCAGTCTGTAGGCGGTATTTCTGTTGTGTGGTGTAGCCTAGGTGCTTCCTATTACATGGCAGTAAAATCTTAAACCTTTTGTTTCCTCGTCATAGTCGCTGTACAAGAAGGCAATCTGCTTGATGGTGGAATAGTCCAGTGAGCAAAAACCTGGGTAGTGCTTGCCAGTAGAACACTGGCACAGTGTCTCTTCTACAGGGAGGGCGGGAGTCGTCAGGACATCTTCTGCAGTTATCACTTGTGCATAGAAACTTTGCACAGGGGACAGGAATTGCAGATTTTTCGGAATATAATTTCCTGGGACGAGGGTGGTGGGATGAGCAATAGGTGGGGTAGGGTAATTTGTATGTTCTTAAATTCTATATAATTTGTTCTCTATATTTGTATTCAAGGTCATTAAAATATATGTGGTCAAGGTCAAGGTCATCTGAATCCAATACCGCAGTAGTAGTCTGTATAGAAATATTCTTGCCGACTCTTCTGTCCTTTTCTCTGGTTTTTATTTTCAAGGTCATTCCAGGTCATGGGGTTAAGGTAAAGGTTGTCTGCATCTAGTATGGTGGTTGTAGTATATAATATAATATGATTGTTGACTTTTATGTTTTTATAGAATTTTTTATCAAGTTCGTTCAACATCATGGGATCAAGGTCAGGGTCGTCTGTATCTAATATGGTGCTACCACCATATTAGTCTGTAATGTAATATGCTTGTTGACTTTTCTGTTTCTTTCCTCCAGTTTTTTTTCAGGGTCATTCAAAGTCATGGGTTTTAAGTTCGAGTTTGCCTGCATTTAATATGGTGTCAGTAGTATGTTACGTAATATGCTAATAGGCTTTTATTTATTTTTTCTTGAGTTTTGGTTTTCAAGGCTATTCAAGGTCATAAGGTCAAGATCATTGCCACTGGCTTCCGATATGGCAGATGGATGACGACTATTAAGATAGTGGATGGTGGTCGCCTACCAATATGATGGTCACCTACCAAAATGGCAGTAGCCTACTAACATGGTGGTTACCTACCAGGAATGTGGCCTTCGAAACAAATTACGGTTATCAATATGGTGTCGGATGAATGTACCAAGATGATGGCCTCCAATACTGTATAAACAAATGACCATCGACAAATAACAAGACGGCAGAATGATAAAAGTTTAGGGTAGTACAGGTGAGGGAATCAGTAGTCTTCTGTGCGTGATGCTAGGGGCCTTCCGGAAATGTAAGTTTTGAAAATATTTTTTTTAAATTTATCTATAATAATTTTTTAACATTTATTTACAAATAATTTTTTATAATAATAATTTTTGGGATGTTTACGAATTACTCAATTAAATTTTTCACAGTAAATATTATAATAATTTTTTAAGAATATTTTCGGAATTTATTGGGTATTTGCGGTCAGAGATCACCAAGGTTAAGGTCAAGGGTCAAAAGTCAAGGGTGAGGGGTCAATGGTCAATGACTTCCAAGAAGGTGGACGGTTGGCGTAATAACATGGCGGCCGGCCCGGCTCCAGCATCGATGCTCCACGCCCTTGCCTCAGGCTCATCTAAATCCTACTACTTGTCTCCCTCTCCCTCTTATTTCACGGGGTGGAAGGGGTTATCAGATTCAGCTTTATAATCCCTGACTTGCGCCAAGTTCCATGTTAAATCAACTCACGTCTGTCGTCCTGTAAATATGACTTGAAAATTTCACATTAATGACCCTTCAGATCAATAAATATGATTTGAAGTGAGCCTTATGCAGTGTTAAACGATTTTTAACTTAATTAACTCTCATGATTCTTAAATAAGCGACAATGTTATGGCTGGCAGAAGCATATGCCTACCATTGTATCATTGTTGTTTTATTAGATAATAGAGGCATATAGTTCATAAGTTATTGCTCTATAATATGAGAGACTTTATTTAACGTTTTATGTAACCTGCCATTGAAATAAAGCATATAATAAAAGGTTTTATGGCATTTTTAGATGTCTGTAGGTTTTTATGCAAATACGTTTTCGTTGAATGCAAATGTAATCAGCCATAAAAGAGTAAAACTGAATGAAACCAACGCTTTGACTTTTCATTTAATTCGGGTGTTTTAAAAACACATTTTTCACTTTTTTTACATTTTACTTAGAATTATTCCAATAAATTTCTTTCTGCTGGGTCGGTTTTCCAGGAGTAACCGTGGCCAAGTGTTGAAAGATTCTTCAAGTTTTGAAAATTTGCTAGCAAGTCTTACTTACCGGGGCCACAGCGTCAACACTCGCGATATGTAACTACATGCAGCTATTACGGGTGAAACACGTGAGCTGTAAGGTCGACTATTGCTCAACCACCATCTGCATCGGTGCCTCTATGCGTCGGCGACTATCTTCAACGCGACTTTAAGCTGTCGCCGCACATTTGTAAGGGATGTAAGGGATAGATATGAAAGTACGATGCGTGTTTAAATACAACTATGAACTCTCTGTATGGAAGAATTTTGCACCTAAAATTGATTCTGAAAACACCCATTTTAACAATTTCCAAGCAAAAAATATATAAATCCTTGGAGTTGAAATGTGGATTAGTAGCATGTCTCAGGGTGCGAAATGATTTTTAAATACTTTCTTGTTCAGATGACTCTATAAATACACAACCATTTTATAATCATGTTTCTTCTACCAAGCCTCTGCGATGCAACTCCTGTCCCAGCCAGGCAGAGTCTACCTGCAGCCAGGCTGAGTTTACCTGCAGCCAGGCAGGGTCTGACTAAAGCCAGGCGGAGTCTACCTGCAGCCAGGCAGAGTCTAACTACAGCCAGGCGGAGTTTACCTGCAGCTCTTTCCGCATTTGAGATCGAGAAGTGCAGGGTCGATAATGGCGACTTTCCCACATGCAATCAAGTCCGCCATCGCCATTAAAAGTGCAAGGCTCTGAACTGGTGTGCAGTGCTCTCAACTCACTCTGTATATTTATGGGACTTTCAGCGATTACATTATTATTTTATTGGTGGTAAGACTGTAGGATTATTAAGTGCAGGGACATTGAGTAGTGTTGTATTTATCTGACGCATAAATTTTTAAGATAAAACACTATGAAATCGCAATTACTAGCCATTTTAGAGTGCTCTAAAATAGCGTTTCTAATGTACGTGACGTCTTGAAAGCACTGAGCAGCCCTCGTCTGAAGTGTGTTCTTTCTTAGATCAGCACATTGAACACACGTTTAATGGTTTTGTTTAAGAGCCGTGTAGTTCAAACTTGATTCTACAACATAGTGCAGTTGAAGTGCCGTGTAGGCACAATGAGGATTTGAGGGCCTTTAACGATAAAGCGAGGTGGGTATGAAGAGAGCGCTAAAATGCAAGGATGGGGGGAGCTGGAGATCTCCAAGAAACCCCACCTACCAGTACGATTCGGACATGCGAAAATCCAGAGTGCAGTAGAATATACACACCATGTTTATAGCACGGACAGATTTATAACAAACCGTGGTTAAATAACAAAGGAGAGCTTCAAGAATAAAGTAGCTAAGGAGAGACTAAAGTGCTTATCTTACCAAGAAAATGCTAAAAAAAGGTCTTCCAAAAGTAGATGGTAGTAATGCTATCAGAGTAAACCTATATTATAGTGGCATAAGTGCAGTCACTGTAGGCCTATATAAATTAAGATGGCATAAAATGCAGTCATTGTAGGCCTGTACAATTGCAAGTGGCATTACTGCAGTCATTGTAAGCCTATATATATGTAAATAGAGATAGTGCAGAAAGTAGAGGCCTATATATAAGTAAGCGCCGTAAGTGCAGTCAGTCTAGGCGGATATAAAAGTAAATAGAATTATTCCAGTCAGTGTAGGCCTATATAAAAGTAAGTGGCGTTAGTGCCATCAGTGTAGGTCAAAATAATATAAGTAGTGTTAGTGCAGTCGGTGTAGGCCGATATAAAAGTAGGTGGTATAAGTGCAGTCTGTATAGGCCTAAATAAAAATAAAATGCACTAGTGCAGTCAGTATAGGCCTACATGAAAACAAGTGGCGTTAGTGCAGTCAGTATACTCATGTATAAAAGTAAGTGGAGATAGAGCAGTCAGTGTAGGCTGATACAAAATAAGTGGTGTGAGTGCAGTCAGTGTAAGACTATATAAAAGTCAGTGGTTTTATTGCAGTCAGTTTACGCCAATATAAAATAAAGTGGCATTAGTGCAGTCAGTTTAGGACGATACAAAAGTAAGAGGAGTTAGTGTAGTCAGTGTAGGCCTGTATAAAAGTGAATGGTGTTGGTACAGATAGTGTAAGACTATATGAAAATAAGTGGCATTAGTGCCGTGTAGGCTATATAAAAGTAAGTGGTGTCAGTGCAGTCAGTGTAGGCCTATATAAAAGTGAATGGTGTTGGTACAGATAGTGTAAGACTATATGAAAGTAAGTGGCATTAATGACGTGTAGGCTATATAAAAGTAAGTGGCGATAGAGCAGTCAGTGTAGGCCGATACAAAATAAGTGGTGTGAGCTCAGTCAGTGGAAGAATATATATAAAAGTCAGTGGTTTTATTGCAGTCAGTTTACGCCAATATAAAAGTAAGTGGCATTAGTGCAGTCAGTTTAGGACGATACAAAAGTAAGAGGAGTTAGTGTAGTCAGTGTAGGCCTGTATAAAAGTGAATGGTGTTGGTACAGATAGTGTAAGACTATATGAAAGTAAGTGGCATTAATGCCGTGTAGGCTATATTAAAGAAAGCGGTGTCAGTGCAGTCAGGGTAGGTCTGTATAAAAGTGAATGGTGTTGGTACAGATAGTGTAAGACTATATGAAAGTAAGTGGCATTAGTGCCGAGTAGGCTATATAAAAGTAAGTGATGTCAGTGAAGTCACTGTAGGCCTATATAAAAGTGAATGGTGTTGGTACAGATAGTGTAAGACTATATGAAAGTAAGTGGCATTAATGCCGTGAAGGCTATATAAAAGTAAGCGGTGTCAGTGCAGTCAGTGTAGGCCTGTTTAAAAGTGAATGGTGTTGGTACAGATAGTGTAAGACTGTATGAAAGTAAGTGGCATTAGTGCCGTGTAGGCTATATAAAAGTAAGTCGTGTCAGTGTAGAATGTGTAATACTACATAAAAGTGAATGGTGTTGGTACAGATATTGTAAGACTATATGAAAGTAAGTGGCATTAATGCCGTGTAGGCCTATATAAAAGTAAGTGGTGTCAGTGCAGTCCGTGGAGGCCTGTATAAAATTGAATGGTGTTGGTACAGATAGTGTAAGACTATATGAAAAAAGTGGCATTAATACCGAGTAGGCTATATAAAAGTAAGTGGTGTCAGTGCAGTCCGTGGAGGCCTATATAAAAGTGAATGGTGTTGGTTCAGATAGTGTAAGACTATATGAAAGTAAGTGGCATTAGTGCCGTGTAGGCTATATAAAAGTAAGTGGTGTCAGTGCAGTCAGTGTACTCCTGTATAAAAGTGAATGGTGTTGGTACAGATAGTGTAAGACTATATATAAGTAAGTGCCATTAATGTCGTGTAGGACATATAAAAGTAAGTGGAGTCAGTGCAGTCCGTGGAGGCCTATATAAAAGTGAATGGTGTAGGTTCAGATAGTGTAAGACTATATGAAAGTAAGTGGCATTAATGCCGTGTAGGCTATATAAAAGTAAGTGGTGTCAGTGCAGTCCGTGGAGGCCTATATAAAAGTGAATGGTGTTGGTTCAGATAGTGTAAGACTATATGAAAGTAAGTGGCATTAGTGCCGTGTAGGCTATATAAAAGTAAGTGGTGTCAGTGCAGTCAGTGTAGGCCTGTATAAAAGTGAACGGTGTTGGTACAGATAGTCTAAGACTATATATAAGTAAGTGCCATTAATGCCGTGTAGGACATATAAAAGTAAGTTGTGTCAGTGCAGTCAGTGTAGGCCTTCATAAAAGTGAATGGTGTTGGTTTAGATAGTGTAAGACTATATGAAAGTAAGTGGCATTAGTGCCGTGTAGGCTATATAAAAGTAAGTGGAGTCAGTGTAGTCAGTGTAGACCTGTATAAAAGTGAATGGTGTTGGTACAGATAGTGTAAGACTATATGAAAGTAAGTGGCATTAGTGCCGTGTAGGCTATATAAAAGTAAGTGGTGTCAGTGCAGTCAGTGTAGGCCTGTATAAAAGTGAATGGTGTTGGTACATATAGTGTAAGACTATATGAAAGTAAGTGGCATTAATGCCGTGTAGGCTATATAAAAGTAAGTGGTGTCAGTGCAGTCAGTGTAGGCCTGCATAAAAGTGAATGGTGTTGGTTCAGATAGTGTAAGGCTATATGAAAGTAAGTGGCATTAGTGCCGTGTAGGCTATATAAAAGTAATTGGTGTAAGTGTAGTCAGTGTAGGCCTTCATAAAAGTGAATGGTGTTGGTTTAGATAGTGTAAGACTATATGAAAGTATGTGGCATTAGTGCCGTGTAGGCTATATAAAAGTAAGTGGTGTCAGTGTAGTCAGTGTAGGCCTTCATAAAAGTGAATGGTGTTGTTTTAGATAGTGTAAGACTATATGAAAGTAAGTGGCATTAATTCCGTGTAGGCCTATATAAAAGTAAGTGGTGTCAGTGCAGTCAGTGTAGGCTTGTATAAAAGTGAATGGTGTTGGTACAGATAGTGTAAGACTATATGAAAGTAAGTGGCATTAATGCCGTGTAGGCTATATAAAAGTAAGTGGTGTCAGTGCAGTCAGTGTAGGCCTGTATAAAAGTGAATGGTGTTGGTACAGATAGTGTAAGACTATATGAAAGTAAGTGGCATTATGCCGTGTAGGCTATATAAAAGTAAGTGGTGTCAGTGCAGTCAGTGTAGGCCTATATAAAAGTGAATGGTGTTGGTACAGATAGTGTAAGACTATATGAAAGTAAGTGGCATTAATGCCGTGTAGGCCTATATAAAAGTAAGTGGTGTCAGTGCAGTCAGTGTAGGCCTATATAAAAGTGAATGGTGTTGGTACAGATAGTGTAAGACTATATGAAAGTAAGTGGCATTAATGCCGTGTAGGCTATATAAAAGTAAGTGATGTCAGTAGAAGTCAGTGAGCCTATATAAAAGTGAATGGTGTTGGTACAGATAGTGTAAGACTATATGAAAGTAAGTGGCATTAATGCCGTGTAGGCCTATATAAAAGTAAGTGGTGTCAGTGCAGTCCAGTGAGGCCTATATAAAAGTGAATGGTGTTGGTACAGATAGTGTAAGACTATATGAAAGTAAGTGGCATTAATGCCGTGTAGGCTATATAAAAGTAAGTGGTGTCAGTGCAGTCATGTAGGCCATATAAAAGTGAATGGTGTTGGTACAGATAGTGTAAGACTATATGAAAGTAAGTGGCATTAATGCCGTGTAGGCTATATAAAAGTAAGTTGTGTCAGTGCTAGTCAGTGTAGGCCTGTATAAAAGTGAATGGTGTTGGTACAGATAGTGTAAGACTATATGAAAGTAAGTGGCATTAATGCCGTGTAGGCTATATAAAAGTAAGTGTGTCAGTGCAGTCAGTGTAGGCCTATATAAAAGTGAATGGTGTTGGTTACAGATATTGTAAAGACTATATGAAAGTAAGTGGCATTAATGCCGTGTAGGCCTATATAAAAGTAAGTGGTGTCAGTGCAGTCATGTAGGCCTGATAAAAGTGAATGGTGTTGGTACAGATAGTGTAAGACTATATGAAAGTAAGTGGCATTAATGCCGTGTAGGCTATATAAAAGTAAGTGTGTCAGTGAGTCACGTGTAGGCCTATATAAAAGTGAATGGTGTTGGTTCAGATAGTGTAAGACTATATGAAAGTAAGTGGCATTAATGCCGTGTAGGCTAATATAAAAGTAAGTGGTGTCAGTGCAGTCGTGGAGGCCTATATAAAAGTGAATGGTGTTGGTTACAGATAGTGTAAGACTATATGAAAGTAAGTGGCATTAGTGCCGTGTAGGCTATATAAAAGTAAGTTGGTGTCAGTGCAGTCAGTGTAGGCCTGTATAAAAGTGAATGGTGTTGGTACAGATAGTGTAAGACTATATGAAAGTAAGTGGCATTAGTGCCGTGTAGGCATATAAAAGTAAGTTGTGTCAGTGAGTTCAGTGTAGGCCTGTAATAAAAAGTGAATTGGTGTTGGTTCAGATAGTGTAAGACTATATGAAAGTAAGTGGCATTAATGCCGTGTAGGCTATATAAAAGTAAGTGGTGTCAGTGCAGTCCAGTGTAGGCCTATATAAAAGTGAATGGTGTTGGTCAGATAGTGTAAGACTATATGAAAGTAAGTGGCATTAGTGCCGTGTAGGCTATATAAAAGTAAGTGGTGTCAGTGCAGTCAGTGTAGGCCTGTATAAAAGTGAAGGTGTTGGTACAGATAGTGTAAGACTATATATAAGTAAGTGCCATTAATGCCGTGTAGGACATATAAAAAGTAAGTTGTGTCAGTGCAGTCAGTGTAGGCCTTCATAAAAGTGAATGGTGTTGGTTTAGATAGTGTAAGACTATATGAAAGTAAGTGGCATTAGTGCCGTGTAGGCTATATAAAAGTAAGTGGAGTCAGTGTAGTCAGTGTAGCCTGTATAAAAGTGAATGGTGTTGGTACAGATAGTGTAAGACTATATGAAAGTAAGTGGCATTAGTGCCGTGTAGGCTATATAAAAGTAAGTGGTGTCAGTGCAGTCAGTGTAGGCCTGTATAAAAGTGAATGGTGTTGGTACAGATAGTGTAAGACTATATGAAAGTAAGTGGCATTAATGCCGTGTAGGCTATATAAAAGTAAGTGGTGTCAGTGCAGTCAGTGTAGGCCTGCATAAAAGTGAATGGTGTTGGTTCAGATAGTGTAAGGCTATATGAAAGTAAGTGGCATTAAGTGCCGTGTAGGCTATACAAAAGTAAGTGGTGTCAGTGTAGTCAGTGTAGGCCTTCATAAAAAGTGAATGGTGTTGGTTTAGATAGTGTAAGACTAATGAAAGTATGTGGCATTAGTGCCGTGTAGGCTATATAAAAGTAAGTGTGTCAGTGTAGTCAGTGTAGGCCTTCATAAAAGTGAATGGTGTTGTTTAGATAGTGTAAGACTATATGAAAGTAAGTGGCATTATTGCCGTGTAGGCCTATATAAAAGTAAGTGGGTCAGTGCAGTCAGTGTAGGCTGATAAAAAGTGAATGGTGCTGGTACAGATAGTGTAAGACTATATGAAAGTAAGTGGCATTAATGCCGTGTAGGCTATATAAAAGTAAGTGGTGTCAGTGCAGTCAGTGTAGGCCTTATAAAAGTGAATGGTGTTGGTACAGATAGTGTAAGACTATATGAAAGTAAGTGGCATTATGCCGTGTAGGCTAATAAAAGTAAGTGGTGTACAGGTAGTCAGTAGGCTATATAAAAGTGAATGGTGTTGGTTATCAAGTAGTGTAAGCTATATGAAAGTAAGTGGCATTAATGCCGTGTAGGCTATAATTAAAAGTAAGTGGTTGTCAGTGGGTAGTCAGTGATCAGTGCCTTATAAAAGTGAATGGTGTTGGTTAAGATAGTGTAAGACTATATGAAAGTAAGTGGCATTAGTGCCGTGTAGGCTATATAAAAGTAAGTGGTGTCAGTGAGTCAGTGTAGGCTTGTATAAAAGTGAATGGTGCTGGTACAGATAGTGTAAGACTATATGAAAGTAAGTGGCATTAATGCCGTGTAGGCTATATAAAACTAAGTGGTGTCAGTGCAGTCAGTGTAGGCCTATATAAAAGTGAATGGTGTTGGTACAGATAGTGTAAGACTATATGAAAGTAAGTGGCATTAGTGCCGTGTAGGCCTATATAAAAGTGAATGGTGTTGGTACAGATAGTGTAAGACTATATGAAAGTAAGTGGCATTAATGCCGTGTAGGCTATATAAAAGTAAGTGGTGTCAGTGGAGTCAGTGCAGGCCTATATAAAAGTGAATTGTGTTGGTACAGTTAGTTTAAGATTATATGAAAGTAAGTGGCGTTAATGCCGTGTAGGCCTATATAAAAGTAAGTGGTGTCAGTGCAGTCAGTGGAGGCCTATATAAAAGTGAATGGTGTTGGTACAGATAGTGTAAGACTATACGAAAGTAAGTGGCATTAATGCCGTGTAGGCTATATAAAAGTAAGTTGTGTCAGTGCAGTCAGTGTAGGCCTGTATAAAAGTGAATGGTGTTGGTACAGATAGTGTAAGACTATATGAAAAAAAGTGGCATTAATACCGAGTAGGCTATATAAAAGTAAGTGGTGTCAGTGCAGTCAATGTAGGCCTATATAAAAGTGAATGGTGTTGGTACAGATATTGTAAAACTATATGAAAGTAAGTGGCATTAATGCCGTGTAGGCCTATATAAAAGTAAGTGATGTCAGTGAAGTCACTGTAGGCCTATATAAAAGTGAATGGTGTTGGTTCAGATAGTGTAAGACTATATGAAAGTAAGTGGCATTAATGCCGTGTAGGCCTATATAAAAGTAAGTGGTGTCAGTGCAGTCCGTGGAGGCCTATATAAAAGTGAATGGTGTAGGTTCAGATAGTGTAAGACTAATGAAAGTAAGTGGCATTAGTGCCGTGTAGGCTATATAAAAGTAAGTGGTGTCAGTGCAGTCAGTGTAGGCCTGTATAAAAGTGAATGGTGTTGGTACAGATAGTGTAAGACTATATGAAAGTAAGTGGCATTAGTGCCGTGTAGGCTATATAAAAGTAAGTTGTGTCAGTGTAGTCAGTGTAGGCCTGTATAAAAGTGAATTGTGTTGGTTCAGATAGTGTAAGACTATATGAAAGTAAGTGGCATTAATGCCGTGTAGGCTATATAAAAGTAAGTGGTGTCAGTGCAGTCCGTGGAGGCCTATATAAAAGTGAATGGTGTTGGTTCAGATAGTGTAAGACTATATGAAAGTAAGTGGCATTAGTGCCGTGTAGGCTATATAAAAGTAAGTGGTGTCAGTGCAGTCAGTGTAGGCCTGTATAAAAGTGAACGGTGTTGGTACAGATAGTGTAAGACTATATATAAGTAAGTGCCATTAATGCCGTGTAGGACATATAAAAGTAAGTTGTGTCAGTGCAGTCAGTGTAGGCCTTCATAAAAGTGAATGGTGTTGGTTTAGATAGTGTAAGACTATATGAAAGTAAGTGGCATTAGTGCCGTGTAGGCTATATAAATGTAAGTGGTGTCAGTGGAGTCAGTGCAGGCCTATATAAAAGTGAATTGTGTTGGTACAGTTAGTTTAAGATTATATGAAAGTAAGTGGCGTTAATGCCGTGTAGGCTATATAAAAGTAAGCGGTGTCAGTGTAGTCAGTGTAAGCCTGTATAAAATGAATGGTGTTAGTACAGATAGTGTAAGACTATATGAAAGTAAGTGGCATTAATGCCGTATAGGCTATATAAACGTTAGATGCATTAGTGCAGTCAGTGTAGGCTGATATAAAAGTAAGTAATGTTAGTGCATTCAATGTAGGCCTATAAAAAGTAAGTGGTGTTAGTGCGGTCGGTGTAGTCCTATATATAATATATATAAATATATATATATATATATATATATATATATATATATATATATATATATATATAAGTATGTTGCGCTACAGCTGTCTGTAGGACGATTTAAAGTAAGTGTTGTTTGTGCAGCCAAGGTAAGCCTATACAAAATAAGTGGTTTTAGTGCAGTCAGTGAGTGCAGGACTATATGAAAGTAAGTGGTGTTACTACATTCTGTGTAGGCATATAAAAAGTGTATTTAGTGCAATCAAAGTAGTTCTATATAAAATTAGAAGGAGTTTGTGCAGTCAGTGTAGGCCTATATAAAATTTAGTAGTGTTTGTGAAGTGAGTGTAGACAAATATAAAATTAAGTAGCGTTATTGCTGTTACCATAGGCTTATATAACATAAGTGGTGTTATTGCATCTGTATAGGCCTATATAAAATAAGTGGTGTAGGTCCAGGTAGTGTAGGCCTATATAAACAAGAGCGTTAGTGCAGTCAGTGTAGGTCTATATGAAAATAAGTGATGTTAGTGCAGTCAGTGTAGGCCTGTATAAACTTTAACTGCGTTTGTGCAGTATGTGTATGCTGATATAAAGTAAGTGGTGTTTGTGCTGTCATTGTAGGGCGATAAAATAAGGTGTGGTTTTTGCAGTCTGCGTAACCCTATATAAAATAAGTGGTGTTAGTGCAGTCAGTGTAGGCTGATATAAAGTAAGTGGTGTTTGTGCAGTCAATATAAGCCAATATAAAATAAGTGATATTAGTGGAGTCAGTGAGTGTCGGCCTATGAAAGTAAGAGGCGTTATTATTTGTGCAACCAGTGTAGGCCTATATGAATTTAAGTTGTGTTAGTGCAAGTAGATATATAAGGGGAATTTTTGTCCAATTATTTTCATCGAAATTTTGAGGGATTTTGATCAATAACATAAATTTTCGAAGCTAAATCTAGGCTCTAAAATTTCTTAAACAGGAGCTCTAAAAAACAAGCAATTTTCCTCGAAAATAATGTAAATTTAAGTAAATTTTCAATTTTGCCAAAAAAATACTGTGTCAATCAAAATTTAAGCAGATTACAGGCAAATTTATTGCTTTTCAAGCAATTTTTCACGTTTTTAAGAAATGTCAATTTTGCAAGCCAGTAATCTCAATCAAACAAATTAAGCTAAAAACCAAATAATAATATAAAATTTAATAGAATTTATAAATTTATTTAACAAAAGTAAAACACCAATTAAACTTTTTCAAGGTTAAAAATAGAGAAAATCTGAAACATAGCCATTATTGATTCCATAATCCCATCCATCACAACAACCCAAATCATCAACAATGTTTTTTTTTTTTTTATGAATGGATGTTAATGTTTTTATGATTTGATTTCCACTATCCCAAAGTTCTAAAATATTTATAATTTTATCCATTAATAAAATAAAAAATGTATATTTATGTTTTATAAAAAAATGCGATACTATGAGAAAATTTTAATTAGAATTACGATTTTTAATTCAATCTAATAATTCATCTATATTACTAAAAAATTCGTAAGTTTTTAAATGTAACCACTTAACTATAATTCTTAAATATTGTATTAAAATATCGAACCACTTTGTTGATTCTTCCATTTAACAATATTAAAAATTTATAAATTTTCAGTTATCCTCTCTTTCAAATAATCATAAGTTAAATTCCGTTGACTAAGTAGAACAACATAACGATTGGTATGTTCTTTAACAGCTTCGTTAAAATCAACACAAATTTTTATGTTTGTTTTATCTTTAACTACAGTGGTTTTTATATATGAACAATCAACAACATATAATGGCTTTCGCCCCCAAAATGAATGAATATTGATTTTACCATCATAGTTCACAGTGAGTTTGTAAAAAAGTTCATTATTTATATAGTCGGCATCTAGTTTGGTTTTTTGAATTTCTAAAATCATTATAAGGAATAAACTGTTTACGGCAAAGACCCTTTTCAATATCTAGATTCCAAATTTCTTTTGGAAAATTTTCATTTCTTCAATTTTTAACATAAATATACTTCACATTACAATGACAAACATAGAAGCGTGAACAGTCTGGTATGCTTGATTTTTTCTATTTCTCTGAAATCCTACAATTACAAAATCGGGCATGTCAAATTGTAAATTATTAAACTGATATTTTATACCAAAGTTAAAAGTTGTCCCGTTAGGTACTTCTTTTTCCAATAATTGCCAATTATTAAAACTACTAGGAATTTTAGTCTCTTTGTACATTTTTCTTTAGTTGCAATGGCTGTTTTAGATTCGTATTCAACATTAGGCCACATCACTTATAATCTTTGAATATCAATTTTACCTTGATTGGCGCAACTTGTCGGAGCTGTGACAACTGTGTCCTATATACATATAAAAATTGTTATCAGATTAACTATGAAAAATAAGTGATTTTATAACCACCTTTCCAGTAAATTTCGGCATTATCTCTGATAAATCCAAACAGATATCTCAATGGGTAAAATATTGCCTTTAGACTATCACTATGTACAGATTTTACTCGGTATTTATTATCAAAACTAGTAGCCTCTAAATAATTTTCTCACCTGGATATCTTAACAAAACATCATTGTAGAAGTTAATCCACGATTATCTTGAGCTTCAATATTATTACCACGTTTTGAGATCTCTACTCTAGAAAACTAATATTGAAAAAAGTTAGAACAAACTTAAACATTGTCTTCTTTTTTATATTTTGCATCAGCTCCAACCTTATCTCTCATTAGTACCATAGATTGCTCAAAAACATAAGCATCATTTGAGTAAGAAAGGCCATCTCCTATTGTAATATCAAATTATAAAATTCCCCCTAGTTTGATCTGCTGGAGGAAAAGTTTGCCACTTGAAGCTCTCGATACTTTATTAACTCCTTTGTAAGTAAAAAATGTATATATAAATGGCAGATCAAAGAGAGTTTCTCGAGTTAAATTACTCTTTGAAAGATATAAATGATATACAAACCCAGCACATAAAATAATATGAAAAAATAAGAAGAAATAAATACCATTAATTGACGAATTACGAAATATTTGTAAAAAAAAGTAGAAAAAGTAAATGATGAAAATAAAAATTTAATAAACACACTTGTTCCTGTTGCAGTAAAAAATTTAGATTATCCGCCAACACCAGAAGAAACATTATTTGAAAGAGAATTATTTGCAGAACAAGAATCTCCTAATTTGGAAGAGCAAATGGGAACTGTACCATTGAAAAATTTACCACAGATAGCAGGTGTTTCTACTATAAATCTCGGAATATAAATTGGAAAAGAATTAATGTTATTAATGAAAAATATGATTTACATGGATTTGGGGATACAAAAGTAACGATAAATAATTATGCATTATTTGTTAAGAAAAGATAATATTTTTTAACACTGGGACATTGTAATTTGTTAACAGAAAATTCACAAGAAGCCCTTGCTGGTAAATACACTGCTAATAACTATGATTATTAGACAGAAATTGCTTTATTAACCAATGCTGTATTTCAAAGATACATTCTTATAAGAAAAGGAATTATCCAAGTACAAGCATTGGTTGGAATAGGAATAACATAATTAATCCAATTAAAAATAACTGTATTAAAGAATCACGTTCAAAATCAGCACCAAACATGCCAGAAAGAGAAATTTTTACATCTTCTTTTAAAACTGGAGATTGCATAAAAATACAATAGTGTGCCAAAAGAACGTATTTGGATGGACGATGTTAGAAATGAATTGATAGATTGTTAATTATTTACTGTGAAGAAAATGCAGAAAATAACAATTATTTCAATGAAAAAGTAAGTATAATGAATATGTTCAACAATGAGTTTTTCGATTTTGTTGTATATAATCTGAAAGGAATTCCTTATCTAACAAGAGTTATAAATCTAATTCCACACTCATTTTTGAATTCTGAACATCAAGGTAAAGGCATTACAAACTGAGCATTAAACAATTTAAATCTACACTAAATTAATTTGCCTGGCTATAATTATTGTGGCCCATTTACAAAATTAAACGAAATATTAGAAAGAGGCGACACAGGAATAAATATATTAAATGAAGCGTGCAAATATAATAACATTGCTTACAGAGATCATAAAGATTTAGAATCTAGAAATGATGCTGGTAAAATTTTACAAATATAATCGAAAGAAATCTGTTAGATAAAAATACTACTACAATTGGAGAAATAATTGCTTCTGAAGCTGTTGCCTCAACTATGTTTACAAAAAGAAAATTAGGTTGGGAAATTAAAATGATTTATTGTATATATATATGTGTGTGTGTGTGTATTACGTATTAGGCATAGATACATTTTTAACACATAATCAAATTGCGAGAAAAATAAAAAATTGAAAGAAGATGAAAAATTTCAAATTATCTTTATAATTGCCAACAGTTATAAAGATGAATAATGAAAAAAAGGCAGTGGTTTACATTGTCGAGGAATTATACCGAATATACTAGCTGCTTTAGTATGCACTTGGCAGTTTAGTTAGTGGTTTAGCCGGTAGAGTTACTGCAATTTACAATTCTGTTCAACAAAAAAGAAAAATTAAAAGAAGTAGAAGAACAGCATAGGCATAATTTAGCAATGGAAAACAAGGTTGGAAGAGGATTAAAATGAGGACGGCAAACAAAATTTAATATACACCAATTATCTAATATCAATATTGAAAAATATGTAAAATTATTAAATATTAAATATTTCAGAAATGTTTATATAATTGCTGAATTACCGAAAATAATGCACAAAAATGAATGTGTTGTAGTAGATTTTGACATTTCAGCAAATCCTGGTACTAATTGGGTTTCATACTTTAAAGAAAACAATGATTTTATCTATTTTGATTCATTTGGAATTATAATCCTAGCAATTAAATTAATTATTTCAAAAATAGCAATGTTTATTACATTGATGACGAATTCAGAATTTTAATACAGTTATGTGTACAGCTATGTTTAATCATATTATCTCTTTTTCGAAAGGGTTTAAGTTTAACAATATAATTTCTATGTTATTAATTGACAAATATATTCGAGAAACCACTAATAAAATATTTAAATTACATTTTGGACACTAGTGCTTATGCGTTAATTACATATATAGATTCACAATGCGATTCCAGTGATTCTGCATTACAAAGTAAACTCAGCACTTGATTTTCTTATACAAAATCCTTTGTTTCTTTTTTAGGGCATAGGAATGTTAATATAGATGATCCTAGAGATGATAAAGATGCAGTCAATAAAAGATTTTTTAATGAGCAAATACCTGTTTCTACTTCAAAGAAGATATACATTTGCAATTCAGTAACACTATTGCTAACTATATAAAACGGAAAAATACTGCAAAGCAGGCACTAAATGGAAGTAGA
Organism: Dryococelus australis; assembly: GCA_029891345.1. NCBI lineage: Eukaryota > Metazoa > Arthropoda > Insecta > Phasmatodea > Phasmatidae > Dryococelus > Dryococelus australis. Next base: position 874,907 of record CM056998.1, on the reverse strand, counting down.
TTCAAAATACAATAGTATTTCTTCTGCTTTATAAGATCAAATAAGTAAAGTTTTTACTTATACAAACAGTTATATTTCTTTTCAGCATTGTAGAATTACTAGTCTGTCTGATTCTATAGATGAAGATGGTGCACTCAATAAAAGATATTTCGATAAAGAATTACCTGATTATGCTTTAAAAACCAATGTAGATTCAAAATACAATACAGTAGTTTCTGATTTAAAAACATACATGGAATCAAAATATAATATCATTGTTTCTGCTTTACGAGACCAAATAAGCAAAGTTTTTGTTTATACAACAGGGTATGTTTCTCTTCAAAATAATCGAATCAATAATATGGCCGATCCTGTAGATGGAAAAGATGCTATCAATAAAAGATATTTCGATAAAAATAAAAACTGATAATTGTAAAATTTAAACCAATCAGTTTTGAATTACTGTAATGCACTGGTTAACTCGAAAGTTGAAAAAACAGAAAAGCTGTCGATAAAGTATTTGATCTTAAATAACAATATTTTAACTCGAAAGTTGAAGAAAAATCTTACATATTTTATTTACCAGCAAAGTGGATTAAAAAACTGATAACTTTCACTTAGATGATCTATTTTCTTTTCTTTCTTTATAGATTCTACTGTTTATAAAATAATTGCTGATACTTTACCTGATGATACCCTACTGTTATTAAAGAATCCAAAAAAAAATATTATAGTAATCCATTTTATTTTAAAATAGGTGATACATTAGTTTTTAAAATAAAAATAATAAAATATCTGAATATTTTCATAGGTTTATAACTATAATAGGAATATTTGTGAAATACAAAGATTAACTACGTATATATTTTTACTATTAAATGGAGATGACTACATCTCAGTAGCTTCAGCTGCCTCACACTTGGTGTTTGAAGTCCAAGAAAGTCACCAGAAATAATAACATAAAAAATAAAAATACAAAACTAGATGATTAGTTCAGAAAAGTAAATGTTCTAAATGCAATTCTAATAAATCAACATTCTTTAAAAATAATTTTGCTTTATGTAAGAGAAGAAATAATTAATTAATTATATAAACCAGCAAGAAATTGACCCAGAATGAAAGTAATATATGGAAACGATGATTTATGGCAAATTGATCTTGTTGAAATGGATACTGACAATTTGAAAGGTATATCACATATAAATAATGGATACAAATATATTATAATTACCGATGTATTTTCAAAGTTTGCATTTGCTGCAGCTATTAAATATAAAACAGCTAAAAATTTTGTAAATGTTTTAAAATCTACATTGAAGTAAAGAAAGCCACATAATTTACAAAGCAATGATGGTTCAGAATTTTGTAATAAAACATTTAAAGAGCAAAAATATAACATCAATCATTATTCTACATCCAGTAAGCTAAGAGCCAGTGTTGTATAAAGATTCAATCGAATAATGAAGTATAAAATGTGAAAGAGATTTGTTCTAAATGGCCATTATAAATGGATAAATATATTAGACGATTTAGTCAAAGATTACATAACACAAGAAATAGAACTATTGGTATGAAACCAATTGAAGTTAATAAGACAAATGAAAAACATTTAATGTAAACAGATTTTGTAGACACAATTACTAAACCGAAATACAAAGTTCAAGACATCATTCGCTTGAGTAAACTAAAACAAATTTTTGAGAAGGGTTATACTTCTAATTGGTCTACAGAGTTGTTTACTATTTGTAAAGTTTTAAGTTATGATGTGCCTACTTACACATTAAAAGATACTAAAGGATAAGAAAGAATGGGCAGTTTTTATGAATATGAAATTATGAAAACTGACTATCCAAATGAATACTTGGTTTAAAAAGTCTTAAAAATTAAAGATAATAAAATTTATGTAAAATTGTTAAGTTGTTATAATTCTCATAACTCTTGTATTAATAAAAACAGATGTTTTATAAATATAAAAATAAAAATTAGCTTCTTACACAATTTTATAAAGATTATTAATATCATTAATGAATTTTTGTTGAGTACAATTATTTCCATCAATATAAAAATAGATTCAAAAACACTGAATGTGGTCATTCAATCTTTCTTTCATACTTTGATATAAATTGATAGAATTTGGAATATAATCAAATCTCAATAATTCTATGCAATTTTGATGTCTATCTTCTGATCTATACAATAGTCTTTCAGCATATTTTCTTTGAGTTCTTATGACATAGTAATTATATTCAAAATCATCATCAAATAATTTTAAAATAACAAAACTTGGATTTAAATTTTGATTTTCTTTTTGGGGTACAGCATGAGGAGACATTATTCTGATTTCCTCATTTCTGCGATTTATTACATCGAACGCCATATGAACTGATTATCTTAAATTATCTTAAATGCCCCTTCAGCAGGGACACCTTTGAGTTTACCAAATTAATTTTTATCATCATTATCAACAAAATAATATAAAGCATTTCTTGCTTTTCTGTATTTCAAAAGTCTACTTACATCAGATCCTCTAAACCAAGGAATAATTTCCTCATCAATAATCATAAAAACTTGTTTAGATTTGTAAATGAGTTTTGATATTATTTATGTCTAGAATTGACTCAATTTTATATGCGAAATTATGTGCATGTGAAAGTGGTGAGTTGTAATAAATCTTTTTTACTAGTATTCATTTTTATAAAGGAAATGAGAAAAATAAAATTAAAGAATATAGATCAAATAAATAGAATTATATAGCTCTTTAGGAGTTAAATTTTCTAAGTCATTGATGATATATTACATTCTATTTATGATTTCCTTATAAGATTCACACTTTATACCAAACAATGAAATGCTATTTTTACCAACTTTATTCAATTTCTTTGTAAATTCCTTATATTTGCTAACAGTTTCATTAGTAAAAAAAAATACAATAAGCGATTTGTATATCAAAAAGCAGACTCTATTGTATTTCATTAATAACGAAATTTATCTCTAATTTCACCACTCTCTTTTATCTGGAAACGGCATTCGTCTATTTCAGCATAATACAACTTTTCATAGAAGATAAAGGTTTTCCCTGAATAGAATTAAAAACAGCATTTATTTTATAATCATCACCTATTCCAATTGAAGAAAATCCTTACAGATATACATTAATAAGTTTATAGGCAGGGTAATTGATCATATAAATTTAACCATCTACAAAGAGAACTAACTCAGCTGATAGTCTTTTGATATATAAAAAAAATTATTAAAATTGCTTGATAAAACTTAAAAAAAAATTGTTATCAAAATTCAGCTTATTGATTATTTTGTTGTTATTCAAATGATTTGTCCCAACTTTTTTATTTTAAAAATATACGTTTTATCATCAGTAAAAAAACGTTTTTACATGTCCGTCAATTGGTTCATTATAATTAAAATTATTTTGTTGTGGTGGTCCATAAAAGTTTTGAATGCTTTGGATGTCATCTAATTGCAAATCAAACAAATCATTGTTAAGAAATGGATACATGACCACATTTTTTCACTTGTATGTTTAAGACCATGCATGGCCGATTTTGTGTATCAAAACTGCTAATAAACCAACTTTATTTCCAGAAGTGTTTTTTCAATCATTATACCAATGTTCCTGCCTATTGGAATGAATTTTAGCGAGACTGTTTTGCTGATTTGGAAAAAATGCATGGGCTAGTGCACTACCATGTGGATATAATCGAATCTGACAAAACCCAGATAATTTCTGATATTTGTTGACCTTCTTTGTATGATTTCAAATTTGTGAGTTTTTGCCAAATGCTGAAAGCCTCTTCAGCTAACTTTTAAATTAATTTATTTCCATATGCAAAATTCCACTTTAATGGGTTTTTAGTCCATTCTGTGGTTGATGAAATGTCAACATGTATCTCATCCATTATCCTTAACACCACATCTTGGTTTGTTGATTAAACTAAGTGTTTCTTTATCAAGTTTACCATCAACTGAAGAAGTGTTCTGATATTCTTGAAATATTCTGAAAGAACTTTCAAATTTTTCTTTGTCAATTTTTGAAAGTGAATTTGAATCAACCTCTAGGTATGCATATTTATTTTAAAAAATTGATAACACATTCTGAATCTCTTTTTTGCACAGTGTAAAATTTATATTTGTTATAATGAGAATAACTATATAAATCTATTTATATACAAAAAGTTTTAAAATATAATAGAATTTTTAATTTTATTTCTATACATTCCTGCTTTTATTTTTCTACTCAAATCTATTGTAATAAAGCCATAATCTTCGTCCCAACATTTTGAACCAATTTCTTAAAAAATTTTAAAGGCATGTCTCCACCAACAAAATCATTATAAATATGTTTTAAATTAGTACCACCTTGTCTTGATAAACATAAAAAATTAATATAATCTCTTATCAATTATTTTGGTACTTTTGAATATGCCTGACATAAATAAAATACATCTAAAGTTTTATGTCTTCCTCTAGTAAAATATTCGCAAACTATGTCTTGATTGTCTAAAATAACATCACTAAATACAATTAGAGAATCATTTTCACATTGATCTAAAGGGACCATTTCATCATCATTATTAAAATAATATACAAATTTTCTTGAACTTTAATCTTTTTGGATAATATGTTAAAATCATTTTGTAACTCAATATATTTTCGTTGATTTGAAAATTTTGACATGCCATTTGTTAAAATTTAGCCATCCAACAATATAAATAAAATTTTCCATCAAATTAGTTTTTCCACATTGCTTGGACCTCATATTATAGCCCTCATATTATCAGGCAGTAATTCACCATTCTGTTTAATTCTGGAATTATCTTCATGGATTAAAACACCGACACCACATTTAACTTGCTTCATTTAATAACAAAATTTTTTGTAATAAATGTATAATAAATTATTTAAATTAACAAATAATAGTTCTGTTTTAAAGAAAAAACTTAGTTATGATATCATCCATAGTGAAAAATCGATTGCTTTGGTTAGTTTTCATACAAAATTTTTATCACCAAATATAAACAATACAATTATGACAATTGAATACGAGTCCTAATGTTGATCATAATTAAAGTTACAACTATTCCTAGAGTTCAACATAATATTGAATCATTAAAGTAAACTATAAATTAGTTTGATCCATTTTCAACAAATTACATTGAATTAACAGGAGATAATGTAAAGATAGAATATCTATCAAATCTAATTTTGATACTGAATTTGATGACTGATTATCTGATATCATTGGTTGTGAAATAAATATGCTTATTGAGAAAGCCAATACTGTCATAGGAACTAAATTACCTAATTTTGACCCATTTAAAACAATAAATGATCACTTTAACTTATCATATGGTAAGTTTATCGAATATGATAAATCAAATAATTTAGAAACAAAAATAATTGCTAGTTTTCGACCAAAAACTATGTTTTTTTTAGAGAATATATTAGCTATGATCCAGCATATCCGATTTTTTATCAAATCAATAATGAGATGTTTAATCATATTGTATTGGAAATTAGAGACAAACATGGCAATCTGATTGATTTTGATAGTGCTGATATCGATATTGTTTTAGAAATTAAAGATGTTTAAGATTCGATAACCATATGGCACGTATCTATTTTATTTTCTAGTGGAATTCTCTTGTCATCATTAGGACTTAATGCTATTTTATTAACTAATACTGAATATATTTTATGCTTTTCGCTTCTTATTAAATTTATTGTTCTAAATTGTATTTTTTAATTAAACAAGCAATTCTTACAATCTTTAAAAGAAATTCGCTTGTGAACAACACATTTCTTTACTCCTTTCGATTTTTTGTTTTCTTTATCGCAAATTCTATATGTATACATTTTTGCTCTTAAACCAACCAATTCTTTCATTATTTTGTCATTACAGTTGTCTTTTGTATTTCCTAAAACTTTTCATTTATTTGAGGCATGTTATATATATTATCTTTTGGGTAATCACTTGTATCAAATATTTCTATAATTGTTTTCATATCTTCATAAAAATCTTCTGTTCATTGTAAATATGATGTATAATTCTCCCTTTCGAAACCACCATATGGTAAATATTGTGACATTGCCCAGTCATATAAATTATTAGCATCAAGATATTCTTAATAGTTATACTCTTGATTAGAGCCAAAGTAAATATAAATATTTATTATTTGCTCTAAAATATCGTTTATAGCATTGCAATGTTCCTCCTCTAATACACTTTTCAATCATTAAAATCATATCATAATTATGTAATATATCTAATGATTGTTTGTTCATTCTTAACATTGCATCCCAAGATAATTCTGGCGCTGACAAATACCACGACAGATCTAAATTGTATGCATTTATACACGTATTTTTGAAATTTTCCATTATATCCGCTAACAGTAATACATCACTGTTTTAATATAAATCGTGATATTGTCCAAGATTTTTAATATTAAATTGATCCCAAACAAGTTTTGTGTGTTTATAATCATCATCAGCTATGTCAGATTCGTATAATTTATAGTAAAATTCACTCTTTGGTGAAAGATCGGTTTCAGTAAATTTTTACAACTATCCATATAATCGCATGGATAAGCACCCTTTCTCATAACTAAATCTTCTTTATCTTTAGAAAAATGTTTTTGTGTGTGTTTCATTTTATCTTTACTTAAATTCGATGATGATTTAGCTAAACTACTGGTCATCAATTTAAATGTGTCCATAAATTTCCATTTTAATTTTTTTTGTTTCTTCCCCAAAAGTAATAAACTTTTCTTCATTATATTGCGAGTAAATCTATTTTTTTTTCAGCATAGCCTAGTTCTTTAATAAATAAATGTGCATAATACCCAGCTAAATTATGGAAATAAATTGGTACAAATTTGGGCAACTTTATTTGTAGATTACAGTTATTACATACTGGATTGATGAATCTTCTACTTATGTGATCGTGATGGCATATTTATTTATTCTCTTATGTATGTACACTTTCGCATACAGTACATTATTTTGATTTACTATGTAACATTTTTCTTCTTTTGTTAGTGGATGCATTGGTTCAATTTGTGAATATATTTCCCCAATTTCTTCTACTTCTCTTATAATTGATTGTATAAAACTTTTATGAGCATTTGGGCCTCGATATGCAACCAGTGGCTTATAATTGCCATAAGTAGATACAACATAATAGCAAAAACCAGATGCTTCATGTAATTGATATTTCATTGTATATGATTCATCATTCAACTTTAAATCACTGTAATTTATTTGTTCATTAGTAAGATTATATCATTCTTAAAGTATCTCCCTATAAAGACCATTGTCGATATATTCGTATGTTAAAACTGGGTACTTTTTAATTAACTTAAATTTATGTTTCCCTTGGATTTGGCTTAACTCTTGATATTTTCTTTAAAATTGACTCAAAATCTGCTTATATTGCAAAATGAATCATCATTGTATGTTAATAATTTTTAGATTTTATTTGCTCTATTTTCGAGGGTAAAGTGATTTTTACTGTTTCATTTTTAGAGCAGTCTTCTGTATGTTTACTTAATTTTTCTTGCGAATAAAAGAATTTAAGACATATATCACATATATATGTTTTACCATGCTTATTTTTTTTGCATTGAAAGCAATCTCGATAAGTCTTTAATCCAACATTGTCAGTTACCACCTTCTTTGGAATATAGTAAATTTATATGCTTATTCTTTTTATTCTTAGTGAGTTTTAGTGGACATACCATGGATTTATTACCTCCAATAGAGTAATCATTTATAGATATTTCAATTTGATTTTCTTTTTTTGGAATACCATCGTTTTTAATCGGATATTTATAATTTTCTAATATTAAGCACTGCATTTTTATAATTAATAACTCTATCCGAATGGCTGTCTGCAGAAAACAATGCAGATTTTACTGCCAAAGAAAGCTTTTTTTTTTCATTATTCTTTATGCTAATACATCCATTTGTATTCTTAATCACTTCTGGTAGTTCAATATTTGATACATTTATAGGATTATACTTATTTATTTCTAATTGTATTTCTATTATTATATATAAAGTCCATCTTCAACCTCTTCTTTGAAATTCTTTTAATTGTGTAATTATTTCTTGGTATATGAATTTATAAATCCTTTTAATATCTCCTTAATTCAATACTGTATATTTGGGTGATTGAAATGTAAGTAATTCTACCTGATTATTTTCTTGTTTGCGAAAATTGACATATAATTTAATGCTGGTTTTCAACCCTCTAAAGGTTCTAAGATTATTGTGTATTATCTCAAAAACTATAGTTTTTTAGAACATAAAAATTGATTAGGCTCTAATAAATTTAAAGAATTTTCAATGTTATATGTTGATACCTACTTTTAAAGGCATTACTAACTAAGTAATTTTTATTGGTTCTTCTACTTATTTTGTTAGCAAATGTTGTTGGAAAATAAGCTATTATAATATGGAAGTATTCCTGTTAACTCTTTTCTATCTTTGTGATATAATTCATTGATATTTGCATCAGCCAAATGTAAATTTGTAAAAATATTCTTCGTTATCCCTTCTTTTACCTGGTGGCTTTTATTTCTAAGTTTTGCAAATACATTATTAGAAAAATGGGAATATTTCTTTTAGTTCCTTTTTCTCTTATTTTACAAATAGGTTATTAGAAAGTGGGGATGTTTCTTTTAATTCCTTCTTATATTTTGATTTACAAATAAAATATTAGAGAGTGGAAATATTTGTTTCGATTTCTTTCAATGTTTCGTATATAATTCACTGATATTGGAATAAGAAAATTGCAAATTCGCAAAGTTTCCTTTTCTTTGCTCATTAATAATAGCCGCAATTAAATATGCTTTCCTAAAATTATTTATATTTGTTATGTTAAAGCTTTTAGTTTAGTTCTTAATTTCGCAAATGTTAAATAACTTAGATATTTCCTGCTTGCAATAAGATCATCTTTACATAATTTAGATAAATTTTTTATGTTTAATTTTCTAGCTATAATTTTCAACTCGATCACTCTCCTTTTGCTCAGATCTGTTACTGAATAATTCGTAGCCATAGTTGTTTATTTATAAGGAATTTAATTTTATAAAAGTTTTAAAAAATAGAGAAATGGAGAAATGAAAAATATAATGAAAATACCGGGATGAAGTGCTTAAATTATTGATAATAATTTGTAATAACTTTTAACTCCTTCTGTGATAATATTTTTCACTATAGCATTTTTTGTATATTGTTGTATGTTTATCCTTAGTATTTTTACAAAGAGAAAATTATTTTATAGATTTCTTCTCTTTACATACTGTACATGTTTTTGTTGGGTAATCATCATGTTGAATTTCATTATATCTACTATTGTATTGTGTGATTAATTTTTTGCTCTTTGAGATATTTAATACGAATATATTTTCCAAATTCGCACAGTATTTTCTCATCAAGGTATATTTTACATTTTGTAGTACAATTGTTTTTAGTTGCTTTATGATGGTAAAATGAATTGATAGATTTGTTCTCACTACATGCAACACGTGTCTTAGTTGAATAATCGTGTTGAATTTCATTTGTATTTCACGATTTAATAATTTTATGCTTTTTTCAGACATAGTTTACTAACATATTTCCCACATTCGCATAGTACTTTCTCTTTTTTTAACTCATATTAATTTTTGGCACATTCAGCAGAACAGTATTACAGGTGCTAATATGTTTATCTTTTGTGTGTTTGTGTAATGCCAAGCTTTCAATGTTTAATACTTCGCCATATTTTTTACAATGCACAGGTATGGTATTATTTTCCATTTCATGCATAATTTAAATTTTATGTATTAAGAAAATTAATTTATTAAGAGAATGAAAAAATATTTTTTTTTAAATATTTTATTCCTTTTAAATAAACACAAGTTGGACAATTCATATGCATTCACTAAACTAATGGATCTAAAAATTAATAAATGGCATGAAACCACAGATTTAGGAATTTATGAATCTAAATTCGGTAAAGAAAATTATTGTAGTCTAGACGAAAGGTATAAATTTATTTTACCAGATCGCTATGCAAAGATAATTGATAAAAAATATTTAAAATTGATAAATGAGAGACACGTTTTCGTGGCATATAAAGGTTTAAAAGAAATGAACAATGGAAAAACTATGCATGATATTATATTCATGTAATATATTGAATTCTTCAAATTTCTATCTTTTTATTTTATTTTTAGGATACTTATCTTGATTTAGATTGCTCGTTTGCAAAATTGGCATTTATAAAAAAATGCGAAAAATTGCTTGAAAAGCGAGAAATTTGCATGGTTTTTGCTTAAATTTTGATGTATTTTTAATGGCACAAATTGACAAGGTAATTTTTGCAAAATTGAAAATGTTGCTTAAATTTACATGATTTTCGAGGAAAATTTATTGTTTTGGAGAGCTCCATTACAAAATTTTTAGAGTATAAATTTTGCCCCTAAAACCTTGATTCTTGAGCAGAAACCCTCGAAATTTCGATGAAAACAAGGATAGTTCCAGAACTCCCCTTATGTATCTACTAGTGCAGTCATTGTAGGGTAATATAAAATAAGTGGTGTTTAAGCAGTCAGTATAGGGGGCTATAAAAAGATGTGTTTGTGCAGTCAGTGTAGAACTATATAAAATTAAGTGGCGTTAGTGCAGTCAGTGTAGGTCTATATAAAGTACCTGGTTTAGTGCAGTCAGTGAAGGTCTATATAAAATACGCTGAATTTGGGCAGTCAGTTAGTCCTATATAAAAAAGTGGCGTTAGTGCAATCAGTGTAGGCCTATATAAATGTAAGTTTTGTTAGTGCATTTAGTGTAGGCCTATATATAATAAATAGCATTAGTGTGGATAGAGAAAGGAAATATCAAATTAAGTGGCATTCCGGAAGTCAGTGTAGGCCGATATAAAGAATGTGGAGTTAGTGCTGTCACAGTAGGCCTACATAAAAGTAAGTGGCGTAACTGCAGTCAGTGTAGGCCTATATACATATAAAATAAGTGTTGATAGTGCAGTGAGTTTAGGACTATATAAATGTAAGCGGTATTAGTTCAGTCAGCGTAGGCCGATATAAAATCAGTGGCGTTAGTGTAGTCAGTGCAGGCTTATATAAAATAAGTGGTATTAGTGCAGTCAGTGTAGGCCGAAATAAAATTAGTGGTGTTTGTGCAGTCAGTGTATTCCTATATAAAAGTAAGTGGCTTTATTGCAATCAGTGTAGGCTGATATAAAAAAAAACAGTGTTGTTAGTGCAGTGAGTTTAGGCCTATATAAATGTAAGCGGAATTAGTTCAGCCAGTGTAGACAAATATAAAATAAGTGCTGTTAGTGCAGTTAGTGTTGGCCGATATAAAAGTAGTGGCGTTTGTGCAGTCAGTGTAGGCCTATATAAAAGTAAGTGGCATGACTGCAGTCAGTGTAGGCTGATATAAATTGAGTGGTGTTTGTGCAGTCAGTGTAGACCTATATAAAAGTAAGTGATGTTAGTGCAGTTATTGTAGGCCGATATAATTTAAGTGACATCAGTGCAGTCAGTGCAGGCCTATATAAATCTAAGTGGCGTTAGTGCAATTGCTGTTGGCCTATAGAAATGTAAGTGATGTTAGTGCAGTCACTATAGGCCGGTATGAAATATATGGTGTTAATGCAGTCAGTGTAGGTCTGTATAAAAGAAGTGATATTATTGCAGTCAGTGCAGGCTTATATAATTGCAAGTGGTGTTAATGCAGTCACGGTTGTGCGTATAAAAATTAATGGCGTTAGTGGAGTTAGTGTAGGCCTATATTAAATTAAGTGGGGTTGGTGCAGTCAGTATAGACAGATATGAAATATGGGGTGTTAGCGCAGTCAGTGTAAGCCTATATAAAATTAACTGGTGAGCAGTAGTGCTGTCAGTGATGGCCTATATACAAGTAAGTGGCATTAGTGCAGCGATTGTAGGATTATATAAATGTAGGTTGTAATAGTGTATTATGTGCAGGCCAATATAAAAGTAACGCAAGTTAGTGCAGTCAGTTTAAGCCTATATAAAATAAGTGGCTTTAGTGTAGTCTGTGTAGGGTCAATATAAAATAAGTTGTGTTAGTGTACGTAGTGTATGCCTATATGTAACTAAGTGTTGTTGGTGCAGTTATTAAAGGGCCATAAAAAGGAAGATGCTTTTGTGCAGTCAGTGTAGGCCTATATAAAAGTAAGTGGTGTTAGTGTAGTAGTGCAGGCCGATAAAAAATAAGTGGAGTAAGTGCATTCAATGTAGGCCCATATAAATTAAGTAGCATTAGTGCAGTCAGTGTAAGACTATACACAATTAAGTGGCCATAGTGCACTCAATTTAGGCCTATATAAATAAAATATGTGTTAGTGCAGTCATTGAAGGCCTATATGAAAGTATGTGGGGTTTGTGCGGTCATAGTACGCCGATATGAAATTAAGTAGCATTAGGGAAATCAGTTTATACCCATATAAAAATAGTGGCTTTAGAGCAATCAGTGTAGGCCTTTATAAAAGCATGTGGCATTAGTGCAGTGAGCGACTGCCTATATAAAAGTAAGAGGCATTGGTGCAGTCGTGTAGGCCGACATAAAGAATGTGATGTTAGTGCAGAGGTAGTAGGCCTATATAAAAGTAAGCTGCATTAGTGCAACCAATGTAGGCCTATGTAAAAGTAAGTGGCATTACTGTAGCCAGTGTAGGCCAATATGAAGTAAGTGGTGTTTGTGAAGTCATTGTTTGCCGATATAAACGTAAGTGGCATTAGAACAATCAGTGTAGGCCTATATAAAAGTATTTGACATTAGAGCAATCAGTGTAGGCCTAAATAAAATATGAAATGTTATCGCAGTCAATGTGGTGATTTTAAAGTAAGGTGCATTAGTGCAGTCAGTGTAGGCCGATATAAATGTAAGAGGTGTTAGTGCAGTCCGTGTAGGCCGATATAAAAGTAATTACCGTAAGTTCTGTCAATGAAGGCCGATATAAAATAAGTGGTGTTAATGCAGTCAGTGTAGTAGGCCGATACAAAATAAGTGGTATTAGATCAGTCAGTGTAGGCCTATATAAAATTAAGTGGCGATAGTGGAGTCAGCGTAGGCTTATATAAAATAAGTGGTGTTAGTGCATTCAGTGTAGGCCGATATGAAAAAAGTGGTGCATTAGTGCAGTCAGTGTAGGCCTATATAAATTAAAGTAGCGTCAGTGCTGAAATTGTAGCCTATATAAAATCAAGTGACATTATTGCTGGCTGTGTAGGCCTATATAAAATAACTGGTTTCGAGCAGTCAGTGTAGGGTGATAAATAATTAAGTTGCGTTACTGCAGTCACTGTAGGCTTATATAAATGTAAGTGGCGTTAGTGCTGTAACACCCATGAAAATAGGGTTTTTATGCATACAATTAACATATTTTTCCTGTTCTTATTGCTACACATATTGTCATGCAAGAGTTAACGAAATATTTTTCATACACCTCACTTATAAGATTTCAACTGCCTATGTAAATTTTATTTATTTTTATTTATTTTATTTTCTTAACACGTAAGATTTTTAAAACTTAGATGTATGACGGCAATAATAATAATGTCTAATTTTGATAGGCTAGTTCATTTTTCATTATGTATTTATTTTTATAAAATAAATATTTATTTTTGGTGTGATCTCAATTTTGTGTCTTTCTACTTTTTATTGTATTATATATCAGTTCCGAGATCACGTATTCTTTGGTTTTTCTTCATTTAGGTCTTTAGAAGTTGTTCATGTGGGTGGTTTGAATAGATTTGATCCCCATTAGCCCGCAGGTTTAAATCCTGATTGTTGATTGGTTGGCGCTATAGGCCCCCTTAAGCTTGCGTCAGCCTCCAGAGACTAACGCTCTCTTCTCTAGCAGTCTCCAACGACGTCAGACGTAGGGTAGGACCTCCCGTCTGAAGTGGACGGAGAGGTAGAACTCTAAATTAGTTTTAGTGTGTGTAGACGTGTCCCTGAACCAACTTCTAAGAAAACTTGGAACCAGCAATTGAGCTTGTGTCAATGGTCGCCCATTCGCGAGGTTAAGTGGTCAGGAGCTAGAAAGTTTAAACACGCAGTCTACCTACGTGTAGAGCGTAGTTCCACGTGTCTCCACCTTAATCCTGCTACGCCAAATCCTGCAAGAGCATCCTACCTTCAATCTGCTTGGCGATTAAAAGATAAGTCCTACCAAAAGATCTGACGTTTTCATTTGGACCTAATTTTACTTAAAGTTTGATACAGCTCGATGTCCGTTAGCATCAGTACACAAGGGACGCCATCTTGACTTTTATAAGTACGTAAATTTCCAACACACGTACGCTCACTGCAAAACCTGCGATAAGAGTAGTTTCTACCAGAGCTAGACTGTTTAGTGAGAACACAATTTGTTTTAACTTAATATTTGCTACAGAGAATAGTTTAATTAATTTGATTTTGAAACCAGTATATTCAGACTCTGGCAAGCTATGTCACGTAACCGTAAAAGGGTTCAAGTAGGCTAGGCATGACCACTTTTAGCGTTGTTAGGATAGTGTGTTGTCTTTATAGCTTTTCTCATATTGCCATAAGGGTTTTTAATTATTTCTGATTTAAACAATTACAATACAAAAAGGAAATGAAAAGTAAAATAAATGAAATTTATTCAAAGGGCGTATATGTTTTGTCGTTTTCTCTGCTGTAGTGTCAAGTTAACCTATTTCTTACCCAGGGTCTTAGATATGTGTTTACTAGAGTTTTCAATTGCCTGCCTTATTTTGACGTACGTACATAAATGGTATACGTGCCAAATGCTAGTTTCTAGAGGGTGATAATGGTAATAAGCTTGTCCACCTACCGGCCCAGGACTGCACCGGGTAATTATACAGAAGCAGCCTTGGTAAGATCACATCCTTCCCCACTGATTTATTGCATGTCAGCTGTGCAGCCTGGTCACTCAAGTGCTATATGTGTTGTCCCGTTGTTGCGTATGCTAATTCTAAACCATACATAGCACATATCTATTTGAATATAATATGATTATATCTCATATTGTCTATCGCAACAAGGAGGCCTTGCGTGTATTCTTCACAGCTCTAAACACACTGCATTACATCTTTATATGATATTAATGCTATATATCATATTGTTGCACTTACGCGGGGATTTTTGGCAGTCCATCAACCCGCTGTTGCAGTAGTTTTCATATCATCACCCTAACGTGGAGGCATAAAGTTGTTTACATACCAGACACATTTCTACAGTATAATATTTCCTATTGGCGCCAATAACGTGGTGGCCAAATAATTCTGAAAGGAAAGTGTGGATCTATTAAATGAGTAGGTGAACAAGAACACAGTACTACCTACGTACACTTTCACCCATAAACTACAGAACTTTGCAGTATACTATTGAAATGGAGGAAACAGTAGAGATTCGACAGGAAATGTGACTGACAAGCCGGGTAGATAACACTGCATCTGCGTCAGACGCTACAGTAAACACGGAATCGCAAAAACCTGCAGGGGCAATTGCGAGTGTTACATGTCCTACGGACATCACACAACAGTTTGCTATTTTAATGCAGGCACAGGTCACACAAATGTCAAATGTGCAAACGCAGTTGCAGGAGCAAAGTGTGCGAATGCAAACGCAATTGCAGGAGATGAAATGCAACATGCAACACAGTTGCAGGACGTACGAAATAAGCTGGAGAGCATTGCGCAGGCGCAAACCACACAGCTGCAATCTCAGCTGCAAACCCACAGCGATCTAGTACAGCGACAAGTAGCTGAATTAAAGGAGGACATTAACGCTAACCTGTGTCAGGTTACTGCGGATTTGGTTACAATCCGTGAGGATGTAGCAGAGGCCAGGGAGGAGGCTAACTCTACGGCGCAGGCCTGCGAAGTAGAACGCCGCCTGAATGAAATGGAATAACGGCCATTTCCGCATTCTGATCGCACACTAATAGAGGTAGCTGTGACTAGTAAATTTGAGTCAGTAAATAGCTGTGTAGAAACCCGTTTAGTTCAGGTAGGGAGAGCATTCGAGCATAGATTTTCCTGTGTGGAGGATAAAGTTGATCAATTGACACAATTAATTGCAGGCGTACAAACTTGCAATTAGTTGCCAACGAAATCTCCAGGGAGGAAATTCAGCTACGGAATTTCAGCGCCACACAACCGGAAGTAACTAATCCAATGCCCAGTACACCTGCCATTGCAACTACTTCATATGCTCAGTCCCTGGTGGCACCACTCTCGACATTATTACATCATCCTTTCAAGTTGTGGGCAGAGCAACTGCCAAAGTTTGAGGGACGCCTAGGAGAAAACCGTATAAATTTCCTCATTAAGTTCGAAGAGTACGCTGTATTATTTGGCCTGACAGACAGCGATATGTTGCGCTGCCTTAATTTATCCCTCACCTCAACAGCATATTATTGGTGGGAGGTGGCACGAAACAGTATTATCAATTCTTCAGAATTCGAAACAAAATTTGTGGAACATTTCTGGAGCACAAAAGTTCAGGACTTAGGGGCCAAACTACACACGGAAAAGTTTTTCCTGGAAAGGGCAGAAGCCTAGAAACCCACCTATCTGATCTGTATGAAAGATCTAGGCATCTAACCCATCTCCTGAGCAATGAAGGATTCATTGCAATGGTTTTAAACCAATTGCCGTACTCTTACCAGGCGCATTGGATTGGTCGTACAGATAATGTTTTAGTGGCTTTTCGAGAAAGTTTATTGGCATTTGACCAAATAGACCGTTTGCAACGAACACACGGCGGCAGAGAAGGTGAGAAAGCTGCGCCTGCAGAACGAGCCCCACCCCTTTATCAAGGCCACCCGCAACAACAGTTCAGGAGTAATGGCGGACATGATCAGTATACGAGGATGCAGTCTTACCAAGTATACTATTATGAGTCCTGTCATGCACACCAATATTCCAGTCAAAGGAATGGGCAGCAAGCATTCCGGGGCCAGAAGTATTATTCCGGGCGAAATGCAAGGCGGAATAGGCGCTATCGAGACAGCCAGGAAAGCAATAATAGCTCGGAGGAGGAAAGGCAACGAGAGAAAAGTATCACAGAGTTGCCTGGGGCATCCGAACCACCGCAATCGGCGAGAGGTCGCCAAACACAGCCACGTGATACTGTCAAGCCCACAGAAGCAGGCACTTCCCAGCAATGTAAACAAGGAAGCACTATAGTTGGGGTATTCGCCACCTAACACACATGCGGTGTTCAATTCTACGCAAGTGGGCTATAGGGAGCAGCCAAGATTAGGTTATTTAGCTAATCAGAGGCCAATCTACCCGCGCGTACATGTGTTTACACCCGTCCTACAGCGCCATGGTTGGCAACCGCCTGACGCAGCTGGTCAGCGCATAACTAATTATCATACGTTAAATTAAGTAGTGCGGCTTATCGAGTATATTTTAAACCACGCAGTACATACTTACACGAGTCTGACTCATTGGGAGGTGATTACTGGAAAACGATCAGTGATTTATGACCCGGAATTATTACCAGATATTCCGAGGATTTTGGTTGAAATACCCTTAAACGCACATGAGATACGCGAGGGATTGACAACAATTGTACACCGGAGATTCCATATCGCAGCTGATAGAAGAGTGAGAAGCGCTAAGAAATCAAAAATTAGTAAGTTGGAACCAGGTCAACTAGTATTGGTACGAAATAATCTTTTAAGTAAACACTGGGATTTTTTCGCCGCCAAGCTTTTTCCTTTATTTTCAGGACCATTCCAGGTAAAGCTTCAAGTTTACTAAAATTGTTATGAGCTCGTTATGCCAGGCACTGATAGTATTGTAGGAAGATATAACCTCACATCGCTACGTGTTTACGATCCCAACGAAACTATGAAACACACAAGAGCACAGAACAGCAACGTCTTGTAAGGCAGATAGAAGAGCATCTGTATGACGGTGATTTTTAAGGCTTTTAATTTCGTGAAGCAGGGTAGAGGATGTTTTGTTTACTACGTGAAACGGCCAGGGTGTCAGGTGTCGACGCCCCGGACATGCCACGTTTATAATGTTGAAGAGCCTCCCCAAATTATCTATGAGGTGGGAAAATTTATAATTCACAGTAATGATTTTGAGAGCCACTTGGAACATTTACATTTAGTTTTGAAAAAAAAAAAAATGAGAGGAGTTGGCTTAACAGTAAACCCCGATTAGGTCATTCTTGGTCCGAGCGTAGTTAAATTCCTGGGGTATGTAATTTGTGAAGTCAGGTTCTTGATGGATCTCGACCGAACTGGCTCAATTGTAAATTTTCCGAGGCCTAAGACTTTGAAAGGCGTGCAAAAATTTCTGGGCGTCTAAAGGTACTAATCTCGGTTTATCCCTCACTTTTCAGAGATTGCGTGCCTCTAAATGCATTGAAGCGAAAAGGAGTGACCTTTGAGTGGGGAGCGGAACAAGAGTCGGCTTTTCAGAAGATAAAAGAAAATTTAATATCATCTGCAGTTTTGGATTCACCAGACTTAAGTAAATGGTTCGTTGTTCGGTTCGACACATCTTCTATTGCTCTCGGAGCGGTTTTAAGACAGAAAGTAGGTTCTTCATCGATACCTGTCGCCTTTGCCAGTCGCCTTCTGACTGAAAGCGAATGAAAATTAGACATCTATGAGAAAGAAAAGCTAGCTTGTATCATTGGTCTAAGAATACGACCTATACACCGACAATCAGGCGCTGAATTGGGTGTTGAATCACCGTCAGCAGCTTGGAAAGTAGGGTATGTGGGTGTTGAGAATATCTCATTTCAGGTTTTAAGTGCACCACGTTAGGGGCTCCGAGAACCAAGTAGGGAATGCTCAATCATGGATGTTCGATCCGGAGTATTTCGAAGTAGTAGGGGCGGAGTCGTCCTGCGCTACTCTTCATATTTTGCAAGGTTTTCCGGAAATATTTTTAAAATTACGTTAGGCTCAGAAGGATTATCCATTTTGTGCACAATTAATGGATGAAGTAAGCAAGGGTGCTAATATTCCATATTTCGTAGATAAAGGTGTTTTATATTTTTCTGTTAAGAATGGCCTTAGTAAAAATAACTGTAGTTCCTGTTGCTTTAAGACCAATCATATTGAGCTATTACAATGATTCAGTTTTCGGTTGGCACTTAGGTATAAATTAGACATTCAAGAAAATAGCCTTGAACTTTGCCTGGCCAACCTTAAACACTGATGTGTCAGGATAAGTCCGATCACATGATCTTTGTCAATGGTGTAAACAGGGACAAGGTATGAATGTGGGACATTCTTTTTTTCACATTCCCACTGCTCCATGGATGAATATACATTTGAACATATTTGGGCCCCTTGGGAGATCTAAAAAAGGCAATGTTTGCATTATGATCCTGCTTGATACCTTTAGTAAATTTATTTTTTTTGCCCCTCAGGAATATGAAACCAACTACTATAGTTAAAGCCTTGACAGATCAGGTATGAAAAATCTTTAGTGCATCCATTGAATTGGTTTCCAATAATGCTAGATATTTTACTTCCAAAATCTTTAAAAATATGTTTTTCCAGTAGGCCATTAAACATTGTACCTCTGGCCCTTCTCATCCCAGGGCAATGAATTTTAAAGATTCAACAAGAATTCGAAAGCTTGTCTTACCATCTTTTACTATAAGGATCATATGTTGTGCGATTAGGATCTAGACTTGATTAATGCACATTTTAATAGTGGAGTCCATGATTCAACAAGGTGCCCACCTTCTGCATCCTTCTTAGGCTGTGCCCTCATCCATACTCTATTGAACATTTGGTATGTACCTCCCATCCCTTTATCCTTGAGTGATGCTCAGCGAGATCGCTTGTCTGGGGAAGTAGTGAGTAAATTGAGCCTTGCTAAACAACAAGTGTTGTCTAAACTTGAACGTGGATATGGTGTGCCTAAGTCCAGTGTAGATGATTTGATATTATGTAAAATTTTTGAACTTGCTGTTTTAGCTCATAATGTTACGGGTAAACTGATCCCGAAGTTTTGGGGTCTGTTTCAGCTGCAGAAATTTTTGAACCCTAACACTGGGTGTTAGCTGATGTAAATTCTGGTAAAATTGTTAGAAAATCAAATGTGGCCCACATTGAACATTATATTGCTAGGAATTAATTATTGCTAGGAGTTGATTTGTGACAGTGAGTTGCTTATGTTTGTCCCCTTTACCATCCATTATCCCTACTAAATGCTAGTTTTCTTTTTCCATGTGTTATCTGCACACCATGTCCCCCTCCGAGTTAGCTTGAGTTGAGCATGCACCTTCTGAAGATGGAGTCCTTCTGCAACATTTTAAGATCTGAGTGTTGATGGACTGTGGTGTGTCGCTGCCCAGTTGCCCCCTGGACTAGATGGATTGAAAATCTCTCGAACTATCCTTAGTGCCTGTGAAGAATCCACATCTGTGTGTCGGGGCTTGGAAGCTCATATATGTAGTCTCCAGGGACTTGCTGCGAAGTTGTCTTGATGTAACTTGCATTGAGGACTGTGCATGCTGGAATTTGTACTGTGTATCTGCTGTGATTTCTTCGACAGAACTTGTTTCTCTTCATTACGTCTCTTCTAATTCTGTTTATCTTCTTCTTCTGTGATGGTGTATGTACTTTTTTTTCGCAGATAGTGGGTGCCAGGGAAATTTTTGGGTATGGTATTGCGATGCTTGTTCCAGCCGCCCGTGACACTAGTGCTCATCGCCGGACATTTATATTGACTCTGTGGCCACATATGTGCTCCTTGGTCAACTTCTCCCTCCCTCATTCTCCCTCTGCTCCCTACTCCCGACTTTTCCCTCCTTTCTCCTCCTTAGGTTGTCTTCTTAAGCCCATGCACTACCCCTCCCTTTCATACTACTGCTCTTATGCCTTCCTATTCCGACAAATAGGTTTGCTTCAGTGTACTTCATTATCAGTTGAGTTGTGCGACTATGCAAGATAGAGTTAGCTGACCATTTTGGATACTTTTACCATGCTACCTTCACCAACGAGTCTCCTCTTGATGATCAAGCTGAGGAACGATGGTGTTGTGTTGCTAGCTACAGTTGATGGCGAATTGCAGCGATTAATCTGCCAGTGTGGTGGATTGTCAGTTTTCGAGCCTTCAGCCGAGTTATATTTTTTTGGTGAGTACCAGTTTTTGGCATGGTGATGCCTGTTCAGTTGACGTCCGTTTTCAGGATGTGCCTTGTGTGGTTTGAGCATGACAAACGTGATCAGTAAGTACTTACTTCAAGCTTGCTTGAGTCGTCAATTTTGCGGGCTTTCAGTAAATGTGCGAGGAAATGCTCGCCAATTTTGCTAATTAGTTCGTGGAAACGAGTTTAGTTTGTTGTTGGTGTGTTTAAGTTTTATGCTAAGCTATTTCTCTGCTTTAATGTAATTTATAGTCTTTTTTCTGTGCAGCATTAATTTCCGGAGAAATTCCAATTTTAGTCATACCAGGCTATGAAAGGGCAACTATATGTCGCTAAGCTAAAAAAAACGTGGAGTTTTCGGCATGATTATTTGTAGTCGTGAATAGTAATTTATTTTTTTGGCCATCATAGATATTGAAAGTAATGATTGCGAGTTCAGTAATTAAATTCCACCAGCCAGAGACCGTGTGTTCCAGTTTAACTTTGATACCGACAATATACTTTTTCGGTGCTGCCACTATGCAGTTTGCTTGGTACATTTGATTATGGCGTGTAGTCCTCTTTGCCCGCTGGGTTGAAAATAAATCAATACCACATGTGATCAGCAATGTCTAGGCATGCGTGATCTTTAAATTGCTTAATGTCATTGGAATTCTAATCCCCTGTTAATTGAACGTTGAATAAAAAGTTTTTTAGGTGATAAGATACCAAGTGTTGTGTCACAATCTTTTGATTCAGAAGCCCGCAAATATAGTTGTTATGGAAATTATGCATAGTCGGTCAACGTGAATATGAACTGTATGGTAATGTGGGCCTTGGAATGTCGAATTTTACGGGATGGTTTGAATCCCTGTGTTTAGTGCGAAGATATTTTACGCATGTGTGTGCACCTTTCGAAATATACTCACACACATTCATATGATCATTTATCAAATCGTGTATTAACGCTAGTGATGAGCATGGTATTGTGCATAAAGTTAAATGTGAGATAGATGAGCTGGAGTGCTTCCTTATATATTGGTTTTTTTATTATTTGTGTAATTGTAGAGTCACGAATTGTTAGGCTTGTCCTAAAGTATGATTGATTCAGAGTGCATAATAGTATTCCTGATACATAGGGTTTGTTTTCGAAAATATTGGTCTAGTATTTACACTTTTATTAATGAATTATAATGAATTGTGGCTGGCCACACAAAGATATTACATAATAAGGTAAATGATAGCCTAGTTTTTCAATGTCTCTTTAAGAGTGAGATTCACCTTAAGATGGTAACATATGGTCCAATTTTGATAAGTTTCAGTACCGAAGAATTTATAAAAAAAGTATAATCATTTAATTAATTTTATTATATTTAAAAATAGTGAGTTATCAAGAGCCTAAAGAATCAGTTCCGGATTTTGTCGAGTCCGCTTGTGCTTATCATGACGTGTTGTGTGTAGGACCGACAGAACAGGATTCTATTAGTATCCTTATGGCGCATCTGGCAACGCATGTTAAAGTCTGATGCATAATGGAGAGTAAGCCAACAAATTCGCTTGAGCTACGCTGCTTTGTGGTAGATTAGGAAGGGAAAATAGTAGGCGCAGCTATCAACTGTCGGAAATTCCCCCCTTCAAAACCCCATTCAACCGCCGCCATGCGCGGTAACTTTTAGTATTATTGTAGGCAGATATAAAATAAGTGGTGTTGGTGCAATCAGTGTAGGCCGATATAAAGTAAGTGATGTATGTGCAGTCAGTGTAGGCAGATATAAAATATGTGGTGTTAGGGCAGTCAGTGTAGGCCTATATATAAGTAATTGGTATTAGTGCATTTAGTGTGGGCTTATATAAAATAAGTGGTGTTAGTGCAACCATCATAGGCCGATAAGTGGTTTTTGTACAGTCACTGTAGGCCTATATAAATGTAAGTGGCCGTAATGCAATCAGTTTAGGCCTAAATAAAGTAAGTGGCGTTATTGCAGTCAATGTGGTCCGATATAAAGTTAGTTTGAGTTTGTACAGTCAGTGTATGCCTTTATAAAGTTAAGTGGCACTACCGTAGTCAGTGTAGGCTCATATAAAATAAGAGTTGTTAATGCAGTCAGTGTAGGCTGAAATAAAATAATTGGTGTTTGTGTAATTAGTGTAGGCCAATATAAATGTAAGTGACAATAGTGCAATCAGTGTAGGCCGATATAAACTTAGTAGTGTTTGTGCAGTCAGTGTAGACCTATATAAATTAAGTGTTGTTTGTGCAGTCATTATAGGCCTATATAAAATTAAGTGGTGTTAGTGCAGTCAGTCTAAGCCGATATGATATAAGTGTTGTAAGTTCAGTCAGTATAGGCCTTTATAAAAGTAAGAGTCATAAGTGTAGTGTGTGTAGGCATTTGTAAAATAATAGATCTTATTGCAGGTAGTGTAGTCCTGTATAAAATAAATTATATTTTTGCGGTCAGTGTAGGGCTACATAATAGCAAGTGGTTTTAGTGCAGTCAGTTTAGGACGACATAAAAGTATGTGGCATAAGTAAAGTTAGGGTAAGCCGATATGAAAAATTATTTTTGGTCCAGTCAGTGTAGGCAGATATATAATTAACCGGCATTAGTGCAGTCGGTATAGTCCTATACAAAATTAAGTGGCGTAAGTGTTCTCAGTGTATGCCGATATAAAATAAGTGGTGTAAGTGCTGTCAGAGTAGGCGATATAAAATTAAGTGGTGTTAGTACAGTCAGTGGAGGCCTAATATAAAATTAGTGGTGTTTTTGCTGTCAGTGTATGCCTAAATAAACTTAAGTGGATTTATCGCATGAATGTAGGCCTGTATAAGAGTAAGTGGAGTTAATGCTCTCATGGTAGCCTTATTTAAATATAAGTGGTGTAGGTGCAGTCAGTGTACGCCGATATAAAATTAAATGGCGTTTGTGCAGTTAGTGTAGGCCTCTATGAAAATATGTGCCATAAGTGCAGTCAGTGTAATCCACTATAAAATAGGTGGTGTTAGTGCAGTCAGTATAAACCTGTATAAAATTTGTTCTAGTGGAGTCAGTATAGATCTGTATAAAATAGCTGGAGAGAGTGCAGTCAGTGTAGTCCTATATAAAAGTAAGTGATGTTAGTGCAGTCGTTGTAGACAGGCATAAAATAAGAGGTGTTTGTGCAGTCATTGTAGGACTATATAAAAGTGAGTGGTGTTAATCCAGTCAGTGTAGGCCCATGTGAAATTTAGTGGAATTAGTGCAGTCACTGTAGGCCGATATAAAAGAAAGTGGCATTAGTGCTATTAATGTAGGCCGATTTAGAAGGTGGTGTTAGTGCAGTCAGTGTAGGCCGATATAAAATCAAGTTGTCTTAGTGAATTTAGTGTAGGCCGATATAAAATAAGTGATGTTAGTGCAATTAGTGTAGGTCTACATAAAATACCGTGAATTAGTGCCGTCAGTGGAGTTCTATATAGAAAAGGTGACCTTAGTGCATTCAGTTTAGGCTTATATAAATGTAAGTTGTATTAGCACAGACAGTATAGGCCTATATAAAAAAGGGGCGTAAGTGCAGTCAAAGTTGGCTGTTATAAAATAAAGTGGCATGAGGGATTCAGTGTCAGCCTACATAAAAATAAGTGGTTTTATTGCATCATGTGTTGACCTATATTTGAGTGAGTGGCATTTGTGCAGTCTGTGTATTCCTATATAAAGGTAACTGGTGTTAGGGAAATCAGTGTAGGCCGATATAAAGAATGTGGTGTTAGTGCTTATCGTGTAGGCCTATATAAAAGTGGTATAAGTGAAGTCAGTGTAGGCCGACATATAAAATTAGTTATATTAATGTAGTCAATTTAGGCCTATATAAAAATAAGCGGCATTAGTGCAGCAATATAAAATACCTGGTTTTAATGCAGTCAGTGTAGTAGGCCGATATCAAATCAGTGGTATTTGTGCAGTCAGTGTATGCCCATATAAAATTAAGTGGCGTTAGTGCAGTCAGTGCAGGCTTATATAAAATAATTGGTGATTGTTCAGTCAGTGTAGACCTATATAAAAGCGAGTGGTGATTGTTCATTCAGTGTAGGCTTTTATACAAGTAAGTGGCGTTAGTGAGGAAAGTGTAGGTTTTATAAAATTTAGTGGCATTTGTGCAGTCAGTGTAGGCCTATAAACAGGTAAGTAATATAAGTGCATTCAGTGTACGCCGATATAAAATTAAGTTGAATTAGTGCTGTCAGTGTAGGACTATAAAAGTAAATGGCGTAACTGCAGACAGTGTAGGACTACATAAAATTAAGTGTCATGAGTGCAGTCAGTATAATACATTATAAAATATGTAGTGTTAGTGCAGTCAGTATAGGCCCATATGAATGTGGTTTTAGTGCAGTCAGTATAGCCTATATAAAAGTAAGTGGATAAGGTACTGTCAGTGTAGTCCTATATAAAAGTAAGTGGTTTTAGTGCAGTCAATGTAGACTGACATAAAATAAGTGGTGTTAGTGCAGACCGTGTAGGACTATACAATATTTATTGGTGTTATCCAGTGAGTGTAGGCCCATGTGAAATTTAGATGTATTAGTGTAGTCAGAGAAAGCCGATATAAAAGAAAGTGACATTAGTGCTGTCAGTGTACGTCGATACAACAGAAGGGTGTGTCAGTGCAGTCAGTGTAGGCCAATATAATATAAGTGGTGTTAGTGCAGGTTGTGAAGGCCTATATAAATTACCGGCAGTTAGTGCATTCATTGGAGACCTATATAAATATAAGTGGAGTTAATGCATTCAGGGTAGGCCTATATAAATGTAAGTTTTGTTAGTGCAGTCAGTGTAGGCCTATATAAAAGAGGTATTATAAGTGCAGTAAGCGTAGGTCTATATATAAGTGTAATTAGTGCAGTCAGTATATAGATTTAAGTGAAGATAGTGAAGTAAGTGTAGTCCTACATAATAGAAAGTGGTGTTTGTGCAGCAAGTGTAGACTGATAAAAATAATTAGTTTTAGTGCATTCAGTGCAGCACTGTATAAAATTAAGTGTTGTGAATGCAGTTAGTGTAGCCTATATAAATATAAAAATCATTAGTGCAGTCAGTGTAAGCCGATCTAACAGGAAGTGGTGTTAGTGCAGTCGGTGTAGGCCGATATAATATAAGTGAGGTAAGTGCAGTCAGTGTAGGCCTACATAAAATTAAGAAGTATTAGTGCAGTCAATGACGCGTTTTTAGTGCAGTCAGTAAATGGTAATATAAATTGGTGTTAGTCATTCAGTGCAGGTCTATATAAAAGTTAGTTAATATATGCAGTAAGAGAAGGCCTATATAAATGTAAGTGTTGTTTGTGCAGTCATAGTAGGCCAATATAAAATAAGTGGCGTTAGTGCAATCAGTGTAGGCATATATCAAATAAAGTGGCGTAAGTGCAGTAACTGTAGGTATATATATAAATAAGTGGTGTGAGTGCAGTCAGTATAGGCAGAAATGAAATAAGTTATGTTTAATGCAGTCAGTGTAGGACTTTATAAAAATAAGTTGTGAGCAGTAGTGCAGTCAGTGAAGGTCTATATAAAAGTAAGTGGTGAGATTGCAATAATTGTAGACCGATATATAAGTAGGTGGTGTTTTAGAATGTCCATGTAGGCTAACATAGAAGTAAGTACCATTAATGCAGTATATGTAGATTGATATAAAAAAGTGTTGATAGTGCAATCAGTGTAGGCTTATATAAAATAAGCGACGTTAGTGCATTCAGCATGTGCCTATATAAAATGAGTGGTGTTTGTGAAGTTAGTGTAGGCCTATATAAAAATAAGTGGTGTTAGTGTAATCAGTGTAGTCCTATATATAAGTACGTGCCGTTAGTGCAGTCAGTGTAGGCCGATATAAAGTAAGTGGTGCTTGTGCAGTCAGTGTAGGCCTATATAAAAGTTCGTGGCGTTAGTGCAAACAGTGTAGACCTATAAATAGTTACTGACATTAATGCAGTCAGTGAAGTCCGATATAAAAAATGAGTGGCGTTAGTGCAGTCAATGTATGCTTATATAAAATATGTGGTGTTAGTGCAGTCAGTGTATGTCGATATAAAATAAGTGGTATTTCTTCAGTTGATATAGGACTTTATAAAAGTAAGTGACGTTAATGCAGTCAGTGTAGGCCGATATAACATAAGTGGTGTTTGTGCAGTAAGTGTAGGCCTATATAAAATTAAGTGGCGTTAGTTCAGTCAGTGTAGTTTATGTAGAATTAGTGGTGTTAGTGCTGTCAGTGTAGTCCGATATAAAACAAGTGGTGTTTGCGCAGTCAGTGTATGTCTATATAAAATTAAGTGGTGTTAGTCTAAGCAGTGTACGCCTATATAAAAATACGTGGCGTTTCTGTAGTCAGGGTATGCCGATATAAATTAAGTGGTGTTTGTGCAGTCAGTTTAGGCCCATATAAAAATAAGTGGCGTTAGTTCAGTCAGTATAGGTCGAAATGAAATAAGTTGTTTGCGTGCAGTCAGTGTCGGTCTGTATAAAAGTAAGTGGAGTGAGTGCATTCAGTGTAAGTAGAAGTATAATGAGATACCTGGACCACCCCACATTTTCGGCTTTTTCCTTCGAAATTGCAAGAGAAACGTTACATTATCTATTTCCATTGATTTTCGACGAAATTACAAGGAAAAATAAAAAGCTCAAAATCTGAAATTTAACTTTAAAAAACGATCAAATACAAGCAATTTTAAGCTAAAATCAAGCGAATTTATCGTTTTCAATCTGCTTTTTTTATTTCTAGAAACGACTATTTTCAATTCAAATACGAGTTTTTTTTCATCGAAAATCAAACAATTTAAGCCCAAAATCAAGCAAATTCTACAATATTTCGCAAAATGGCCTTGCAGAACTTGTCATACTATAAAAGAAACAATTTCCATCGAATATCGAGCAACTATTTCAATAAAAAATGAAGCAAATGTTTTTTTTCCAAAATAGGCGTTCGAATTCTTCATTCTTGTAATCAAGCAAATTTAAGGTAAAAACAAGCAATTTGAAGCTTAAAATAAATAAAAATATATGAAAAGATAAAAATTATAGATAGAAACTAATAGAATATTTGCATTTTAAGAGTATTCTAAATCATGCATAGTTTTTTCCACCTTTTGTTTATATAAACCTTTTTACGTTATAAAAACTTGCTTCTCATTTATGAACTTTAAAGTATTTTTATCGAGGGTTTTTGGATAACGATCTGGTAAAGAAATTTTATATTTACCTCCTAGAATACAATTACATTTTTTTCCCAAAATTTAGATTTGTATAATTGAAATTCGGTAGCAGCATACTATTTATTTATTTTTCTAGGTCATGTTGTTTAGTCAATTCAAATGAATAGTTCAACTTGTTGAGCAGCGATTCCATTTTTGCGTTTATTTAAAAGGAAAAAAACTTGTATAATAAAAAAATTATTTTATTTATTTATTTAATTTAAATTTAAATTTTTGTATAGTAAATTTTACTACAATTTTTAGTTTTAATACTATTTTTTATTGTTAATAATTTCCTTTTACTAAACACAAAAATCGAATTACTGCACGCCAATTATGAAATGCATGAACAATGTAAAAATTGTGGTGAAGTAATAAACATAGTGTTTTACACCACATAAACATACAAAATATAAGCATATTAATGCTTGCAAAAAAGGTATTAGTTTGTATACTAGAAAACAATATTAGTTAAAGATTAAAAAATTATTATGTGTTTGTGGTAAATATGTTTCAGATGAATATCTAAAAAAAATCATAAAAATACTAAATTACACAAACATATAATTTAAATCTACAAGACAATTATTCGACAAAAACATGTGCAGCATGTAATGAAAAAGGTCTTTCGATTCATTGTTTTCATGAAGCAACTATACATACACATACAACGAAATGCAAAAATGTTTTAGTGAATATGATAGAAGGTGTTATGAATCTAAAAAAGAGAATTTACTATGCCAATGTGGAAAATATGTTTAAAATCTACAACTCGAAAATTGTTAATCACACATTATAACAGTAGACAATCTAAATGAAATTCAACACGATAATTATTCAACAAATAAATGTACTGTATGTAAATAGAATAAATCTATGAATACATTTTCTCGTCATAAAACTAATAAACATACAACAATATGTAAAAAATGTCAGAATGGGATATATCATCACAACAAGAAGTTTAACAATTAGAAACACCGTTTTCAATATTAACAATAAATAAAACGATATTGAATTCCATTCAATTAGATATTTTTATATTAATTTTGAGTAAAAATCATTGTACCAAATTGCAGCAATAATTTAAAACTTAATTTAATTTTCTTCCATTTAAGTACCTATAAAAATGGAGACATCTAATATAACTAGTTGGTTGAGCGAAAAGACAGTGCGGGAGCTAAGAGTTTAACTAAACAATTTCAAAATTAATATTTGTACATTCTAAGGAAAGATGAATTAATTGCAGCTATTAAACAATTTATTATATACGAGAAAAGAAAAAGAAACTTTGCAAATTTACCATTTTCATACGTCAATATATAGCAACAATATTCAAAAGATACAAATGAATTAAAATAAATATTTCCATTCTCTAATAATTTATTTGTTAAGCCTAGAAATAAAAGTAAGAGAATATCTGAATGGATAACCAAGAACTAATTTATAAATTTACTTTTATCAGACGGCAATATCAATTAATTATATACGGAAGATAATAAAGAATTAAAAGAAACATTACCCTATCCTACTAATGTATTAATGAGCAAAAGAAATAGAAGAACCAATAAAAATTATATAGATAATAAAGCTATTCAAAGTAGGATATCAACACATAATATTGAAAACAACTTTAATTTATTAAAGCCAGATAATTTTTTTAATTTAGTAAAAAATAAGGTGTTTGAGATAGTGCATGATCATCTGAGAACATTTATAGGGCTGAAAACCAGCATTGAATTATATACCAATTGTCGCAAGCAGGAAAATAATCAAATAGAATTATTTACATTTCAGTCATTTAATCATAGAATACTAAATAAAGGATAATTTATAAAGATTTATAAAATCATAATGCAGGAATTACTTACACAATCATCTAAATTTCAAAAAAGAGGTTTAGGATGGGTTTTAGATAGAGTAATTGGAATACAATTAGCAATAAATGTGTATAATCCATTAGATGGAGCATCATATATAGAACTATCTGAAGCGATTAAGAATTTAAAAAATCATTTGGAATTGTGAAAAATGAGAATCAGAAAAGTTTTCTTTCTGCAATAAAGTCTGCATTGTCTCCAGCAGACAATCATTCAGACAGAGTAACTAAATATAGAAATGTAGGGCTTAATATTGATGAAGTAATTGATAAATATGAATATACTATAAAAATTGATGTTATACCAAAAATAGAAAAACAAATTGATACGTCTATAAATGTATACTTATTGAAGATGAGTCTACAGTATATCCACTAAAACTTAGAAAGAAAAAAAAGGAAAAACATAAATTTACTTTATTTCAAAGATGATAAAAGTTCTCATTGTTGGATTAAAGATTTATCGAAGCTGCTGTCTGCGCAAAAAACTAAACATGATGGTTAAACTTATATGTGTGATATCTGTCTTCAATTCTTTTATTCTCAAGAGAAATTAAATAAACATACAGAAGTATGTTCTATAAATGAATCGGTAAGAATAACTTTATCTTTTAAAGGCCAACAAATAAAATTTAAAAATATTAAACGTACAACGAAAATTCCTTTCACAACATATGCTGATTTTGAATCATTTATAAAGAAAATATCAACCACTAAACAAAACCAAAGATAATTAAGTAAATAAAACTTGATCAAAAAACATCCAGTTTTATCACAGGACGATATTGACAGTGATGTTTATAAAGAAATACTTAAAGAAAGATATAATCTTACTAATGATCAAATAACTAACATTTATTTAAACTTAAACAATGAATCCTGTACTATGAAGCATCAGTAATATGAAGCTTCTGGTTTTTGTTATTATATTGTATGTAAATATGGTGATTATAAACCACCAGTTGTATATCGAGGTCCATATGTACATAAAATATTTATACAATCAATTTAAAAAGTAGAAAAAATTGGGCAAGTATATTCGCAAATTGAACCAATGCATCCATTAAAAAAGAAGAAAAATGATTGTATAATATATCTAAAAAAAATGTACTCTATGAGACAGCGAATATACGAAGGACAATAAAAAAGTACGTCATCATGATCACATAACAGGAAAATTCATTAACCCAGTATGTAATGATTGCAGTCTACAATTAAAATTACCCAATTTTGTTCCAATTTTATTTCCATAACTTAGCTGGTTATGATGCTCATTCATTTATTAAAGAGTTAGGATATGATCCTAAAAATATAGATATAATTGCGAATAACGAAGAAAAGTTTATTACTTTTATAAAAATCGCAGAAAAATTATAAATGAAATTTATAGACACATTAAAATTTATGGCCAATAGTTTAGATAAATTATCATCTAATTTAACTAAAGATCGAATCAAACATACTCAAAAACATTTTCCAAAAGGTAAAGTAGAATAAGTTATAAGAAAGAGAGTTTATCCATGATAATATAATGATATTTGGAAGAAATTCAAAGAAACTGAACTTCCACCAAACAAAGAGTGAATTTTACATTAAATTGAATGAATCCGAAAAAACTAACACTGATTTGGAGAATGAAAAACTTGTATGGAACCAGTTGAATATGATAAACCTTGGTGAAAATAACGATTTATATTTAAAAAGTGATGTAATATTATTAGCAGATATATTTTTAAATTTCAGAAATAGTGTATAAATGCATATGAATTAGATCCTGCATTGTATTTTACAGCACCAGGATTTTCTTGGGACGCAATGCTAAAAATAAATAAACAACGACTAGATTAAATACATAGCTATTATATGATTTTAATTATTGAAAAAGAAATTAGAGGTGGAATATCGCAATGTTGTAAGCGATATATTAAATATGTATTAAATATATTTTAACTCAAATCAAGAGTTCAACTATTTAACATATCTCGGTGGAAATAATTTATATAGTTGGGCAATGTCACAATATTTACCATATGGTGGTTTCGAATGAGTTTATTATACATTATCTGAGTTAAATTACTGGAGTGAAAAAATATTAGTTTTGGAGGATGATTGTGAGAATGGTTATATATTATAAGTTGATTTAGAATATCCACAAGAACTGTATAAATTACATAAAGATCTTCCGTTTTGCCCGGAAAATAAGGTGATCCCAGGAACAAATCAATCCAAATTGTTAACAACTTTACTTAATAAACAAAAGTATGTACTACAATATCGTAATATGAAACAGTGTTTAAATAATGGTTCAAAACTTAATAAAATACTTAGAATATTCGTATTTAATCAGTCCAATTGGCTGAAAAAGTATATTGTTAGGTGCTGTAGCTGGCGCCGACTCAGCTGCTCCGCGCCGTAATCAGAGACCCACTTCACCCTCCCCTCTTCTTGGAACGATGCGCTCGCAGCCTCCTGATTCCCCCTTCTGGGAATCCCGTGAACGCCGACAGCGGCGGGACTTGCTGGCATCACAGACCTCCTCTCGCCTGCTAGAGTTTCCGATACGTTGAGCGACGACACAAGAATGTTCTGGTGAGACTGGCTGGCGCTTCAGCCCTCCGCGACGCATCATGCGAGTTGGGGAAGATTCTAGGTGGCGGCCTGGACACTATATATACTGCCGTAACCCAGCGGCCTGAAGTCTTTGATGGATGCCGCCTGGCCGAGTGTGCGCGAGCGAAGTGAAGTGTGGACGACGACTGGAGATTGCGGGACGACGGTGAGTGAGGTGTTCTTGACGTGAATGGACGAGAGGCTGTAACACCGACGATTGAAGGCTACTGTACATGAGGGTGCTTGGAGGACTCTTGAACTTTGCGGCTGGCGGGACATGGACTGAACTGAGGTAGGACTGAATGGAATTGTAATACTGATTTTATTGTAAATATTCGAACTGTCAAATATGGATGCATAAATTATAAAATAATTGAATCGGTTGATACACTGTCTATTGGGACTGATTTTTAATTATTTAATTTCATTGATTTCTTTGTCGTAATTATACACTTTATTAATTGGTGTCAATTGTGAACAGTAAGTGATTTCAATTTATTGTGAGAATTTGAGTTCAGAGAATTTTGCTGTATTTATTGTAAATAAAATAATGAAATTAAAATTTAATTATTTAATTTGATTAAGACCGCCATCCCTTAATGAACTTGGTATAGCCCACTTAATTTCTAGAGACAGAAATTGTAACACTGGTGTCAGAAGTGGGATGTAGGCATTCTATAATAATAAAATAATTAAACAATTGTAATTAGTATTTGTAAATATCACCACATTTGTTGCAATAGGGCAAGGATTTGTTTTGCAATTTTTGAAAGCTAACTAGAAAAACGTCGGCAGATATGGAAGCACTACGCTCTTTAATCGGAAGTTTGAATGGTCAGATAAATAACAAAATAGACTCTGTAAATAGTAGAATAAATTGTGTTGTAGATAATGTTAATGATTAATGTAAACAGTCAAATTAGTGGAGTTTGAGAAAATGTTAATACTCAAATTAGTGGTGTTAGTGAATCTGTAAATAGCCAAATTATTTGTGTTGTTGAACTAGTAGATAAGAAAATAGACAGTGTAAACGAAAACGTGGATAGAAAAATAGACAGTGTGAATGAGAAATCTAGACAGAAATCTAGAAGTTGTGAGCGAGTTGATGAACAATAAAATAGACTGTGTGGACAAGAAGATCGATAGTGTGAGCGAGATAATAGACAGTGTGAATGATAGGATGAAGAGTGTGAATGATAGCATGGATAGTGTGAATGATAGGATGGACAGTGTTGAACAATAAATAAAACATGAAGTGAGCGCCCTCAAGAAGGAATGACAGGAGTTCTTGCAGCAGCAGGGGAAACGACATGCAGGGGCGGAAGAGGAGCTGAGATTGATGACCACAGAGACGAGTGCCAGCAGTTAGAAGAAGGTAGAGGTCGCCACCACTGCAGCTGTCGCAGGAGAGACGCAGCAGTTCTGCAGTGTAACTACACCCCAACCAGGGGTGGGTAAAGGAGTAACAATTAAGCCCGATCTCTACGATGGACAGATACCTTGGCGTGAGTACCAGCACCAGTTCGAGATTGTTGCCTTCCTGAATGGCTGGACTGATGAGAAGCGGGTGTACTACCTGGCAGCTGCACTGAGGGGATCAGCATTGAGCATACTGCAGTCGCTGCCAGAACGACATAGTCTAGAATACTCCACACTGGTGTCTGCTTTGGAGCTGCCATTCAGTGACCGGTAACTGCGGCACGCCCACCATGCCCAACTCCGAAGCCGCATCCAGCGACCCGGCGAACCACTGCAGGAGCTGTGGCAGGACATCGTAAGGTTGTCGCATCTGTCTCTGGAGGGATGCTCGGAAGAGGCACGAGATGTTATCGCCGTCGGCTTCTTTGTCGACGCTATCGCTGACACCGACATGCATCAAACTGTGTGGTTAGCTGCGCCTCACACCATGCAGGATGCCTTGGACCGAGCACTGGAAGTGGAATCAGCACGGCAGTCATAAGTGCCCCGGAATCCAGTTTGGGCAGTGATACTTGGTGAAGGTGAAGACGACAGTGTCAAACGTATGTTGAAGGACTTGCAGACAACCATGAGGGACATCACCTCCAGGGTGCGCACTACAGAGACTCGCCATCCCCCACCCAAACGGCCGGAATGTTGGACGTGTGGACAGCCGGGGCACCTGAGAACCAACTGTCCTCAGCAGCAGCAGCGTCAACAGCCAGGGAGCAGGCGTCATGGGGCAGGTGAGAGTGCAATGTCTTTGGGAAACTTGCAAACACCGGTTTTGAGGGGCAAAGGTCGGTGATTGATGGAGGGAAGGCCCCAATGCTTTTGCAGGTGCGTTCTATGAAACAGGTCTTAGATGCCATATTGGTGGAGGGGAGCCTAGATGATGTTTCTTGTCAGATAGTCATTGACACATGAGCAACTATAACAGTGGTAAGATCAGACAATCTTGGACCATGCCCCCAACGATCATCCGATAAGAGCATGGATCACTGCTATTTAACTACAGTAACAGGCGAGACCACACCAGTCAAAGGCAAGAGAAGGGTACTCTTACA
The DNA here is from genome assembly GCA_029891345.1 of Dryococelus australis. NCBI lineage: Eukaryota > Metazoa > Arthropoda > Insecta > Phasmatodea > Phasmatidae > Dryococelus > Dryococelus australis. The sequence continues at coordinate 839,537 of CM056998.1, read as the reverse complement.
GCTCGGTAACCTTGAGATAGAGCATGATATATACATAACAGAAATAGAGGACGAACACATTTGGGGTCTTGATGTATTAAGTAAGCTGGGATGCTGTATTGATACTTGACTGGCAGATGTTACATGTAGGTAATACCGAGTTGGTAGTGTCGACACGGCGAGATTTATCTTTGCCAATGAGCTGCCCAGTAGTGTGTAATTAGACAACTGTGCTACTTGCTTCTAGCGAAGTTGTTATTCCAGGCAGATGCCAGGGAATATTTGTCAGGCGATTGGGCATAATCGAACCAGCTCAGAAAGGTGGCATGTTACCCGATGGTGTCATTGTGGCTAGGACATTGATTTCTTCAAAATCAGACCATTTGCCCGTTAGGATGATTAATTTGTCTGACCGTGCTATCCGTCTTGAAGAGGGGGCCACAATAGGGTTTGGAAGCAGGTCTCGCAGGTACTTCCAAATGTTCCAGAAGCTTCACTGTCACAACCTACTGAATGTCCTTTTCGAGATGCTCTGGGGGAACAGCTGACAAGAACAAAAAAAACATTAACTGGCGACAGGAGAGGGCAGTATCAGAATTGTTACAGAGAAATAGAGGTGCTTTCTCCTGCGAACCCAATCTTGGCAGAATTAATGTTGCATGCCACAACATCGACACAGGGCATCCCCAGACCAATAAAGCAGCCACCAAAGCAATTACTGCTAGCTTCATATGAGGTCGCTGACGGTGTTCTGAAAGAGATGAGGGATTTAGATGTGATAGAGCCATCAGTCAGTCCATAGTCTTCTCCCATTGTGCTTGTAAAAAAGAAATATGGCTTTATTTAGATTTTGTGTTGATTACCACCAACTTAATAATGTGACCAAGAAAGATTCTTACCCGCCCTCTAGGATAGATGACACCCTGAATAGCCTAGAAGGCTCACAGTGGTTTTCTACTCTAGACATGAAGAGCGGGTATTGGCAGTGCGAGGTGGCCCGGGAAGACAAGGAAAAGACTGCCTTTTGTGTCCAAGGGAAAGGAACCTGGCAATTCAGGTAAGCAATTCCCTTGCCACCTTCGAACGAATAATGGAGAAAGTTCTGCCCTTAGATATTTGTCAGGTGTACCTAGATGACATTATGGACACAGGAAAAACTTTTGAATAGCACCTAGCATTCTTATATTCTGTTTTTCAGAAAGTGACTGTGGCCAATATGAAATTGGTTCCCAAGAAATGCCACCTTTCCCAAAAGAAATTTAATACCTTGGGCCATGTTGTACAAGTCCATGGGATTGAAACAGACCCCGAGAAGACCAGAGCAATAAGAGACTGGCCTCTACCAAAGGATAAAACTGAAATTCGAAGTTTTCTGGTCTTATGTGCTTACTACCGTCGATTTGTGCCTGGGTTCACCAATATCGCAAAACCTCTGCATGAATTGACTGAGGCAAAAAGAAAATATTTTTAGACCCCAGAGTGCGAAATTGCTTTCAATAAACTAAAGGAAAGTCTGATATATTCCACAGTACTGGGCTTCCCGAGTAGAGAGGGTGAATTTATTCTGGATACTGATGCTAGTGATGTTGAAATCGGGCTGTGTTATCTCAGATCCAAGATGGAAAAGAGCGGCCATTAGAAAACTTCAGTAAGGTGCTACACAAGCCCGAGAGGAACTACTGTGTGGCGCAGGGAGCTTTTGGCAGTGGTGGAGGAGATTGCACATTTTCATCCATATCTTTATAGCAGACACTTCATCCTAAGAACTGATCATGCTTCATTACACAGGCTGGTAAATTTCAAGAACACCGAAGGTCAAATAGCCCAGTGGATACATCACCTGCAAGAATATGACTTTGAAATACAACACAGGTCTGGACGCCTTCACAGCAATGCAGATGCACTCTCCAGGAGACCATGCAAACCATTCTGTCGTCATTGTGAACGCCAGGAGGAAAAGGTTGGTGTATCGTGGAAAGCAAGGAGGACATCTACATGGGATGAAAAGGACATAAGAAATTATCAGCTAAGTGACCACACCTTGCGTTCAATATTGGAGTGGAAGGAAACCGGGCGGCGACCGAGGTGGGAGGAGATTACTAGTCTAGGCGTGACAGTCAAGGCATACTGGGCACAGTGGAATTCCATTGTTATAAAGAATGGTGTGCTTTACAGGAATTGGGAAAGTAACAATAGGAGACAGAGTCATTTACAATTGGTGCTACCACAGAGTGCCCAATCCCAGAAGTGCTAAGAGAACTGTACAACACAGCAGCAGGTTGTCACTTCGGTATAAATAAGACACTTGAGAGAGTCCGAATTAGATTCTATTGGCTGCATTGTCGGCAGTATGTTGAGAAATGCTGCCATCTGTGTGATGCATGTACTGCAAAGAAGGGTCCGAGGGTAAAGGGACGTGGTACCCTCCAGAAGTGCAATGTTGGGGCCCCATTCTAGAGGATGGCAGTTGACATTCTCGGACCCCTACCAATCACTTAGAGGGGGAATAGATACCTTCTTGTAACACAAGACTATTTCACAAAGTGGCCCGAGGTCATACCAGTGCCAAACCAAGAGGCAGTCACAGTAACTGATGCTCTTGTCGAGAATGTTTTCTCCCAGTTTGGAGTGCCACTGGAGCATCATTCATACCAAGGACGTAATTTTGAAACATCTCTTTCCCAAGAAGTAACAAGAATTTTAGGAATGAAGAAAACCCGAACCACAGAATTAAACCCTAAGTCGGATGGAATGGTACCCTTAAGTTTCAGCTAAATGTTTTCCATACTATACTTGTATTATAACATATGTATAAGCTGGAGGGTTCTCATATAGTGAATGGAACCTCACTATATGAGAAAGGGTACTATAAGAAATAAAAAAATAATAAAAACCCCTCACTTATCCACTAAAATAATGGCCGGCCTGTGATGAAGTGAGCGGTTTATCCAAATGGAGTTTTTATTGTGCTAATTAAGGCCGGAAAAATTGGATCACTGGCATGATAGAGATATCTCTAATACCAAATAGTAAACAGATCCCTGCCACAGCATTAAATTGCTCATAAACCCTTTGAAATTTTAAAAAATAAAACTCCCACCATAGGTGAAATGTGCATTGAACGAACAATGAACGAACATTGAACGAAAAATGTACAAATTATGAATGAATGTTCAACATGTTTTATGTACACTAAACAATTATTAAAAATATGTTTTATGTTGTATTTGTAATGATTAGCCTTCATGATCATGATCCTGCATGGCTGTGATCCTTAGAGAAATAATTCATAAAACATATATTTTAATAATCCAAGAGATATGCGAGTTATCAAAACCCAGCCATTTAACCAAAAATGTTATCACCTTTAGTTTTTAAAACTTTTTCAACCAAATATTCATTTCGCTGGTCGGTTTTCATAATTTCGTATTCATAAAACCTACCATTTATTTCTTCACCTTTGTCATCTTTCATTTGTAAGTTGGTACATCATTATTTAAAACCTCAAAAACTGTAAATAATTCTGTTGTCCAATTTGCTGTATCACCATTTTTAAAGATTCATTTACTCTTCTTCACGCAGACAATATGACAAACTTTGTATTTCGGATTAGTAATCTCATTCGCAAAATCTTGTTGCCTTAAATTTTTTTTTATTGACTTCAATTGGTGTCATTCCAATGATACTGTGCTTTGTGTTGTTCTACTCTTTACTAAATCATCTAATATATACCCATTTGTAATTGCCTTTTAAAGCAAATTTATTCCACATCTTGTTCTACATTGTACGCTTATATCTATCTACACAACTGGCTTTAAGTTCACTGAATGTAAAATAGTGACTGATATATTTTTACATATGTTCTTTAAATATTTTATTATAAAATTCTAAGCCATTATCGCTTTGAATATTATGCTTTTTTTTAAACCAATATAGAATCTAAAGCAATCACTACCTTCTTGGCTGTTTTAATCTTAATTGGTATGGCAAATGCATATTTTAAAAACATCAATAATTGTCATAATATATTTGTATCCATTTTTTATATGTGATATGCCATTGAAATTTCCAGTATGCAGCTTAACAAAATCGATTTACCATAAATCATCAATACTATACACAATTACTTTTCTTCTTGATATTTTTTTGTGCGGGTTATATGATTCATTGATTATTTCTTCTCCTATATTTATTTATTAGAATTACTTATCAAGCATATACTTTCCTGAACTAATCGTTCATTCTTAGTATTTTCTTTTTTTATATTATTATGTTTGGTGACATATTTTACACTTCAAGCACCAAGTGTTCTCTATTTAATAAGAATAAAAAATAATTTATCTTTATATTTTATGAATATTCCTATCATTATAATCAAACCATCAGCATATGCAGATATTTATTTTTATTTTATTTCAAAAGTAAAATTATCAATTATTTTAACATCAAAATGCTTACTGTAATGTTTTGTTAATTACCTTCATAACTGTCATAGTATCACCAGGTAAAAAATTATCAGGTAATGTAATTATTTCATAGACAGTGCAGTCCATCAACAAAGTAAAGAGAGGTGTATGATTATCTAATTTAAAAAATCGTTCATATTTCTGCTCCACTTCAAAAAAAATAAAACCTATGTGATTTTTATTCAACTGCCGACTTAGCAAATGCATTTAAATGTTTTCGCAATTTCTTTGATTGCATCTTGTAATTTAAGATCTATTTCTTTATCAACAGCTTCTTTGGTTTTTTTTTTTCTACTTTTGTGTTAACATGTGTTTCACAATAATTAAAAACTTATTTGTTTAAATTTTGCAAATTTAATATTTTTTCTTTATCGAAATATCTCTTATTGACATCATCTTTCCCATCTACAGGATTAGCCAAGTTATTAATTCTCCGATTTTGAATAGAAATATAGTCTTTTGTATAAACAAAAACTTTGCTAAGTTGATCATGTAAAGCGGTAACAATGATATTGTATTTTGAATCTACGTCTTTCTTTAAAGCATAATCAGAAACACTAGTATTGTATTTTGAATCTACGTCTTTCTTTAAAGCATAATCTGCTATATATATAACGAAATATCTTTTATTGACCGCATTTTTATTATTTATAGGGGTATCTATATTAACAATTATACCTTGTAGAAAAGAAACATAACTTTCTGTATAATCAAAACAGTCGGATAGTTCACTTTATAAAAAAGTAATACTGGAATTGCATTACGAATCTACATATGTTTTAAAAGCTTAGCACTAGAGTCCGAAATTTCATTTAAACCTTTGATTTATGGTTTTCCAAATATATCTGTCAGTTAATAGCAAAGTAATTATATAGTTTACCTTAAAATCTTTCGAAAAAAAATGTAACACGATTAAACATAGATGTTCACAAATAACTGAATTAAAATTCTAAATTCTATCATCATTGTAGTAAACATTCCTATTTTAAAAGTAATTAGTTAAATTATTAGGAATATTTTCTCCAAATTAATCAAAATAGTAAAAATCATAATTTTCTTTTAAATAATAAACCCAATGAGCACCAGGATTTGATAAATGTCAAAATTAACCACAGCACATTAATTTGTGTGCACATTTTTTAGTAATTCATTATTCATACAAACATTTCTGAAATTTTTTGTATTTAATATTTTTGCATATTTTTCAATATCGATACTAGACATTTGGTATTCAAATTTTGTTTGGTCTCCCCCTCTTTTTTGCAACTAAGGCACATCCTTTTTTATTTTCCGTTGCAAAATTGTCTCTTTATTGTTCATCTAATTCCTTTATATATTTTCTACTTTGTTCAACAGAATTGTAAACTGTAGCTCCTCCAGGTAAGGCGCCAAGTATACCTAAAGCAGCACGTATAATAGGAATAATTACTTCATGGTGTAAACCACTTCCAGATTTTTCTTTGCCCATATTTTTGACTGTTGGTAGTGATGAAGTTAATTTGAAATATTTACCTGCTTTTATTTTTTTAATTTTCTCTCGAATTTATATTTTGTTAAAAATTTTTGTATATGCAAACTTTTCAATTCCTCAAGGGAATACCGAACGTTATATGTGTTATCTTCATTTATTAGTAAAAAATATATATAATCAATAAAACATTTTAATTCCCCAACCTAATTTTCTTCCTGTAAACATAGCTGGGGCAACAGCAACAGAGCAATATTTTTCTCCATTTGGAGTATTTTTATTACAATGAAAAAGTAAGCATGTTCATTATGCTTACTTTTTCATTGTAATAATTTTTATTTCCAGCATTTCCTTCAGCATTAATAACTGTCTATCAATCAAGTTTCTAACATCATTCGTCCAAATGTGTTCTTGGAAAATTCATTCTTTCTGGTATGTTTGGTGTTGTTCTTGAATGTGATTATTTTATATAGTTATGATAAATTGGTCCAATTATATTTCTGTATTTCCAACTTCTATTAGAGTTGATTTTCGTTCTGGGATTATATTCTCGGAATGCCACTATCGTATCTAAAACAATTTTCGTCTAGTTTTCATAGTCATCAGTTAAATTATCCTTAAGATCTTCTTCGTTTTTTTGTTAACAAATTATAATGTCCTTCCGTTAATTCATATTCTTTATTTTTAATGCATATGTTATCATCCTTTACTAGTGTATTACCTATGTCAAATTGTTGTCCCACTGCACGTAAACTGTATTGAGCATCAATGACATTTATTCTTTTTGAGATTTCTTTTCCGAGATTTATAATAGAATCAGACACCGCATGTGGTAATTTTATCAACGTTACAATTCCCATTTGCTCTTCTAAATTAGGAGATTTTTGTCCTGAGAATAATTCTCTTTCGAAAGATGTTTCTTCTGGTGTTGGTGGATAATTTAAATTTTTTACTGTAACCGGAACTAGTGTTGTTAAATTTTTATTTTCTGCGCTTACTTTTTCTACTGATATTTTGTAGCTCGTCAATTAATGGTTGTTCTTTCTTCTTATATTTTCATATTCTTTTTCATGACAATTTACATATTTTTATATCTTTCGATGAGTAATTTAACTCGAGAAACTCCCTTTGATTCATTCATTTATACATGAATTTTTTCACATGTGTATTATCTTTTTTCTTATAAATGAGTTATAAAAGTATTGAGAGTTTAAAGACACAAACTTTTCCTCATACTGATCAAACTAGGGGGAATTTAAAGGTTTTCAATAATATAATTGAATTTGATATTCCTATAGGTGATGGGTTTTCTTTTCCAATTGACGCTTATGTTTATGAGCAGTTTAGTCTACTAAAGAGAGATAAGGTTGCAGCTGAGGGAAATTATGATGAATTATATAATGTTAATGTTTGTTCGAACTTTTTTTTCCTTTTCAGTTTTCTAGAGTAGAAATTTCAAATACTGGGAATATTATTGATGCTGTTAATCTTGGTATAAAATCAACAATGATGAATGCATTACTAACATCACCTAGTGAACAAAATTATTAAAAATTTACTGGTGTTGATAATCTATATCGAGATAAATCTGTTTCTAGTCATATAACATATGAAGTCAAAACTGTTTCTAGTTACAAAACAAATGAAATAATGTATCCACTGCGATATATGGTTGGTTTTATTCAAGATAACAATGTAATTTGCTGGAAAGGTGGCTATATAAATATTTTTTTTTGTGATTCATCTAATGACAACTCTTTATTCCTTTATGAAACTTTAGATAAAGATAGTAAAATTACAAAATATCGTCCTGGACCTGGTAGAATTTTTATTGAAAAATTAGAAATTATGTGGTCTATTGTTGAATATTAATCAAACACAGCCATTACAATTAAAGAAAAAATATACAAATACCCAAAAATACCAATTAGTTTTAATTATTAGCAATTTTTTTTTTAAGAAGTTCCTGCTGAATCAACTGTTTTTAACTTTGATATAAAAGATCAGTGTAATAATTTACAATTTGATATGCTTGTTATTATAATTGTAGGTTTTCAACTAGAAGAAATAATGCTCAACAGCACAAACATGCTACTAGGTTTGATCATTGTAATGTTAAAAATACTTATGTTAAACATTTTAGAAATGAAATTTTTCTAAAATAAAATTGGAATCTAGATATTGAAAACGGTCTTTGTCTTAAACAATTTCTTGATTATAATGATTTTAGAAATTCAAAAACCAAACAAGATGCCATCTATAGAAATAAAAAACTTTATTATAAGCCAACTGTAAACATTGATGGTGATATTAATTACTATTCATTTTGAAGGCGAAGACCATTATATATAATAGATTATTTATACAGAAAAGCTACTGTGGTTATAGAAAAACAAATTTAAAATTTAGTGATGATTTTAATAAAAAAGTTGAAGCAGGTACAGTTTGCAATGCTGTTATAATTAGTAAAAGAAATCTTACTTAGGATTATTTGAAACAAAGAATTACTAAAGATTTATAATATTTTGACATTATTAAATGGAAGAATCAACAAAATGATTCGATAATTTGATACAATATTTTAGACTTATAGTTAAGTGGTTACATTTAAATGTTTTACAGATTTTTATAAATATGATGAATTATTAGACCAAATAAAAAAATCGTTTTCATAATTCTAATAAAAATTTTCTCATAGTATAATATTTACAAAACATATATAAATTTTAAATATTTTAAATGGATCAAATTGTACAACATTTAGAAGATTGTGCTATCGGATATGAAATTATAAAAACAACTTCCACTGATAAAGAATCGAACATTGCTAATTTCTAAATTGGTTTAAAAATCAATAAAAATGATTTAATATCAGATAAATTTTCTAATTTTAAAGGTGTTTATGCTCTGGATTGTTGTGATGAGTGGGATTATGTAGTCAGTAATGGTTAGGGTTTTTTATTTTTAGACTTTAAAAAGCCGTATTGGTGTTTTACTTTAGTTGAATAAAATTTATAAATTCTGTCAATTATATTATTTAATGTTTTAATTTATTTTAGCTTAAATTTGCTTGTTTTGAGCTTAAATTTGCTTGGTGTGGATAATGAAGAATCCAAATGCCTATTTTGAAAAAAAAAAATGGTAAATTTGTTTGATTTTGGAGTAAAATTGCCCGATTTTCGATGAAAATTTCTTGTTTTTATAGTATGACAAGTTCTGCACGGCCATTTTACCAAATATTGGAAAATTTGATTGATTTTGTGTTTAAATTGCTTGATTTTCGATGAAAATTGCTCGTTTTTTAAATTAAAATTTGTCGTTTCCAAAAACATGAAAAAGCAGCTCGAAAACGAGAAATTTTCTTGATTTTAGCTTGAATTCGATTGTTTTTGAACGATTTTTCGTTGAATTTCTCATTTTTACTTTGAGTGGAAATTGCCGCAAAAAGTGAGGTAATCCAGGTATCTCATTATACATCTACTAGTGTAGGCCTATATAAAAGTAAGTGGCGTTAGTGCAGAGAGCTTAGACCTATATAAAATTAAATGACTTTAGTGAAAACAGTCTAGGACTATATTAAAGTAAGTGTTATTAGTGCAGTCAGTGTAGGCCAATATAAAATAAGTGGTGTTAGTGCAGACCGTGTAGGCCGATTATTAATAAGTGGTGTTTGTCCAGTCAGTGTAAGCCTATATAAAAGTAAGTTGCTTTAGTAAAGTAAGTTTAGGCCTATATAAAATTAAGTGGCATTAGTGCAGTTAGTGTAGGCCTATATAACAATAAGTGGCGTTATAGCAGTCAGTATAGGCCTACATAAAATTAAGTGGTATTAGTGTAGTCTTTGTAGGACTATATAAAAGTAAGTAGCACTAGTGCAAACTGTGTAGACCGATATAAATCTAGTGTTAGTGCATTCAGTGTATGCCTTTATAAAAGAAAGTGGTGTTAGTGCTGTCATTGTAGCCCGATATAAAATAAGTAGCATTACTCCAGTCAGTGTCGGCATATGTAAAACTAAGTGGCGATGGTGCACTTAATGGAGGTCTATATAAAATTACATGGCGTTTGTGCAGTAAGTAAAGGTCGATACAAAAGAAAAGGTGTTTGTGCAGTCAGTGAAGCCCGATTTAATGGTAAATGATGTTAGTGCTGTCAGTGTAGGCATAAATATAAGTAAGAGGTGTTTGTGCTCTCAATGAATGCCGATTTAAAATAGGTGGCATTAGTGCTGTCAGTGTAGTCCAATATAAAAAGTGGTGTAAGTGCAGTCAGTGTAGGCCTTTACAAGAGTGGCATTAGTGCAGTCAGTGTATGGTAATATAAAATAAGATGCAATAGTGTAATCTTTGCAGGCTTATATCAAAGTAAGTAACGCTACTGTAATCAGTGTAGGCCGATATAACACTAGTGTTAATGCATTAAGTGCAGGCCTTCATAAATGTAAGTGGTGTTAGTGCTGTCAGTTTAGGCCGATAAAAAATAAATGCTGTAAATGCAGTTAGTGTAGGCCTATATATAATAAGTGGCATTATTGCAGTCAATTTACGCCATTATAAAATTAAATGGCTTCAGTTCTGTCAGGGTAGTACTATATAAAATATTGTGTCGTTAGTGCGCCCAGTGTAGGCCGATATGAAGTAAGTGGTGTTAGTTGAGTCAGTGTTGGCCTACATATAAGTATGTGGCATTAGCGTAGTCAGTGTAGAACTATATAATCAAGTGGCGTGCGTTAGTGCAATTAGTGTAGGCCCATATAAAAGTAAGCGGCGTTAGTGGAGTCATTGTAGGCCGATATTAAAAAGTGGTGTTAGGGCACTTAGTGTAGTCCTATATAAAAGTATGTGGTGTTAGTGCAGTCAGTGTACACATATATAAAATTAACACGCATTAGTGGTGTAAGTGTAGACTAATCTAGAAATAAGTGAATTTAGTGCAGTCAGTGTAGGCTTATACGAAACATAGTGTCATTAGTCCTGTCAGTGCAAGACTATATAAAATAAATGTTGTTAGTGTAGTTAATCTAGGCCTATGTAGTAATAAGTAGCGTTAGTGATGTCAGCGTAGTCCGATATAAAATGAAGAGGGTTTAGGGAAGTCCGTATTAGCCTATATAAAATTATATGGCACTATTGCAGTCAGTGTAGGCCGATATAAAATAAATTATGTTGGTGCAGTCAGTGTAAGTATATTCAAGAATAAGTGGCATGGGTGCAGTCATTTAAGACTATATAATATAAGGGGTATTAGTGCAATCAGTGTAGACCTGTATAAACGTAAGTAGTGGCAGTGCACCAAGTGTAGGCCGATATAAAATTAAGTTACATTGGGAAAGTCAGTGTAAGCCTTTGTAAAAGAAAGTGGCTTTATTTCATTCAGTTTAGGCGTATATATAAGTAATTTGTGTTATTGCAGTCAGTGTACGCCTAGATAAAGGCATGTATTGTTAGTGCAGTCAGTGTAGGCCTTTATACAAGTAAGTGGCATTAGTGCAGTCATCGTAGTAATATATAAAATAAGTTGAGTTGGTGCTGTCAGTGTAGGCCGATATAATATAAGTGGTATTAGTGTTGACTGCGCAGACCTGTAAAAAATAAAAGGTTTTATTGCTATCAGTGTAGGCCTATGTACAAGTACGTGGTGTTAGTGTAGTCAGTATAAGGCAAAATAAAATTATGTCTCATTAAAGCAGTCAGTGTTGGCATATATAAAATTAGTGGTATTCGTGCAGTTAGTGTAAGCCGATATACATTATGTTATGTTAATGGAGTCAGTGTTGTCATTTATTTTATAACTATGTGGTGTTAGTGCAGGTGGTGTAGGCCGATATAAAATAAGAGCTGTTAGTGCAGTCAGTGTAGGCTTATATAAAAGTAAGTGGTGTGCATTAGAGCACTCAATATATGCTGGTATAAAAGTAAATAACGTTAGTGCAGTCACTTTAGACCAATATAAAATTATGCGGTGTTAGTGCAGTGAGTGTAGGTCGATATAAAAGGGGACAGATAATTGAATGCGTAGATGAAAGTCCTCTTGTGTATTGGCATCGAGAAAAGCCAAGCAAAGGCTAGGCAAAGTCTTCTTACTGTGTACAGAGTGAAGCTGCTATGTCATCGTCGTGGGAGGTTACCGACACTTCTGGTAAGAGAAGTGTCTTGTCCACTTCGGGCCCACCACTACATTCTCAGTTCAACAAGTTTCTCTTAACAAGCCCTATATTCTCATCTCCTAATGCCCTCCCTCGTATATCATTTCGGAAGGGGTCATTACATATGTGTGACTTGGGTTTCTAACGCTATTTTTTTAATAAGTTTTATGTATAGAGGTATATTTTTCTCTCGTGCATTAATCATTAGTACATCATCCAATATATAATGCATTTTCCAACTGTAATTCTAAACAGGTTTTAAAAGAGTGCATATGTGGTTACTCAGGATGTTTTTGGACATTACTTACAAACTTGGGCAGGTTATTACTTACGAAAATATATGACTTAAACGTAGTTATGTCTTTTCCTATAGCCGATGGAGCTACTCGCCCCCAAAAATTGAGTTTTGAAATACTTTTAGTTGATACCATTAAGTACTACGATCAAGTAACTATTCTGTACAACGAAGAATTTTTAACTCTAAAAAAGCAGGTGGTTTTATCGACCCCCTTCGTTTAGTTGCTTAAAAAAATGTAAATAAACTTGTAAGTACTTTTCTGCGACGGTTCTAATTTTTTTTTCAATATATCAACAAAATGCAGGCGAATAAAAAAATATCTTTCAGTTTCTCTCGTTTTATTTCTGTAAATGGATTGGTTTACTTCATCTGTGTATCCCAGAAATATATCAATTGTAATTCGGAGATAAAATAATTCGGAAACAGTGGAATACATTTAATTTTATTGTTATTTATTTGTTATTATGTTATATTTATGTGGTATTTTTTCAGCTAGAGGAAACCACAAGTAAAAAGTGTTGGCAGTGAAACACAAATGTTTATCCAGCGCCATAATTCGCCTGTTCACAGTGTTGTCTGTGTACAATCACGTGTTGTCTGTGTGTACGTCAATATGGTGCGTGGTGACGTCAAGGCGTGGCATGGCACACAAAAATCAATAGCCACCCTCGTGGACTGGTCAATAAAGAGACCCCTCTTAAAGTCGTGGCGCCAAAGATGTAGTCTTATGAGGCTCCTGCACCGACCTTATGTAAGCCTAGAGTACTTTCTCCCAGCCCACACGAGCAAGAATATTCATTAGTTTTACTCTCGGCGTAAATATCTCTACTATTTTCTCTGAACCGAACCATTATCGGGGTGTGACCATGGCTACAAGTGCGGTCATGACATCACTCAATCCTCATATAGCTGCGATGCAAGGGCCCTGCACTTTACAACGCAATAACACCGACCTAAGACTTGTCCCGGGGTACATAGCCCCTGCGCCAACAAGACCTAGCTACTAACGTGTCCCGCAGATATAGCACCTGCTCCTAAAAGAAATAGCTCCTAACGTGTCAAGCAGATCAAGCCACTGCTCCAAGAAGACCTAACTACAAACATGTCCCACAGAGAAGGCCCCTACTCCTACAAGACCTAGCTACTTACATGTCCCCCAGACATAGCCCTGCTCCCTCTAAAACTAGCTAATAACATGTCCCCTATACACAGCCCCTGCTATTATAAAGGCGTGCAACTAACATGTCCAGCAGACATAGCCCCTGCTCCAACAAGACCTAGCTACTAACATGTCACGCGAAAATAGGCACTGTTCCTAAAAGACAGATAATAAAATTTCCCGCAGATATAGTCCTTGCTCCTACAAGACCTAGCTTATAGAATGTCCGGTAGATATAGCCCCTGATACTTAATTCAATTGCAACTAACATGTCCTGCAGACATAGCCCTTTCTCCTACAAATCCTAGCTACTAACATGTCCTGCAGACATAGACCCTGCTCCTACAAGACCTAGCTTCCAAAATGTCCTGCCCTCATAGCCCCTGCTCATACAAAACCTAGCAACTCACATTTCCCGCAAACACAGCCCCTGCACATACAAGTCCTATCTACTAACTTGACATGCAGACATAACTCCGGCTCCTACAAGACTTACATACTAACATGTCGCACACGCTTATCCTGTGCTCCTACAAGACCTAGCTACTAACATGTTCTGCCGACATAGCACCTGCTCCTGCAAGACCTAGCTAATAACGTGTCCTGCACACATATCCCCTACTCCTAAAAAACCTAGCTGCTAAACTGACCCCAAGCCATAGCCCCTGCTCGTTTAGGACCTAGTTACTAACATGTCCCACAGACATACACCCGCTCCTTAAAAGACTTAGCTACTAATATGTCCCACAGACATAGCCCCTGCTCCATCAAGAACTAGCTATTTATATGTCCCACAGGCATAGCCACAGCTCCTACAAGACCTAGCTTCTAACAATTCCCACAACCATAGCCCCTGCTCTTAAAAGACCTAGCTTCTAACATGCCCCACAAACTTAGGCCCAGCTCCTACAAAACCTATCTATTAACATGACCCATAGACGTAGCCCCTGCTCCTTATATACCTAGCTACTTTACACGCCCTGCAGACATATCCCTCGCTCCTACAAGACCTAGCAAATATCATGTTTCGCCGAAAAAGCCCCTGCTCCTATAATACTTACCTACTAACATTACCTGCAGAAATAGACCCTGCTCCTACAAGACCTAACAACTTATACGTCCGACAGACATAGACCCTGTCCAACAAGACCTATCTTCTAACATGTCCCGCAGACATGTCTAACAAGTCCTAGCTACTAAAATGCCCCTCTGACATAGTCTGTGCTCCTGCAAGACTTAGCTAACAACATGTCCTGCAGACATATCCCCTGTTATTATAGGACCTAGCTACTAACGTGTCCCGCAGACATATACCCAGTTACTACAAGACCAAGCTACTAATATTTGCCGCAGAAATATCCCCTGATCCTATAAGACATAGCTAATAACATGTACCGCAGACATTACCAGTGCTCTTGCAAGACCTAGCTACTAAAAGTTCATGCAGAGATACCTCCTGCTCTTATAAGTCCTAGCTTATAACATGTTGCGCACACATAGCCTCTGCTCCTATAGGATCTAGTTACTAATGTGTCCTGCAGACATAGACCCAACTAATACTAGACCTAGTTAGTAACGTTACCCGAATACATAGACCCTACTTTTATAAGACCTAGCTACTAATGTGTACCATAGACATCGCCTTTGCTCCTATAGGATCTAGTAACTAACATGTCCCACAGACATAGCCCCTGTTCCTACAAGATCTAACTACTAACATGTCCATCATACATAGCCCTGCTCATATAAGAGCTAGCTACTAAAATGTCCCGCAGACATATACCCCTGCTCCTATAGGATATAGTTACTAACATGTCCTGCAGACGTAGCGCCTGTTCCTCCAATACCTAGCTAATAACATATCCCGCAGTCATAGCCCCTGCTCCTACAAGACCTAGCAAATATAATGTCCGCCGATATTGCCCATGCTCCTACAAAACCTACCTAGTAACATGTCCTGCAGACATAGCCCCTGCTGCTACAAGACCTAGCTACTAACATGTCTCTCAGACATAACCCCTGCTCGTACAAGACCTATCTACATACATGTCCCGCAGACATAACCCCAACTCCTACAAGACCTAGTTATTTACATGTCACACAGACCTAGCACCTGCTCCTACAATAGCTAACAACATGTCTCACAGTCATAGCCCCTGCTCATACATGACCTTGGTAATAACACATCCTGCAGACATAGCCCCCGCCACTAAAAGACCTAGCAACAAATATGTACCGCAGATATAGCCCCTGCTCCTTCTACACCTAGCTAATTACATGTCTCGGAGACATAGTCCTGCTCCTAAAACACCTAGCTACTAACATGTCCCACAGACATTGCCCGTGCTTCTACAAGACCTAGCTACTAACATTACCAGCAGATATAGCCCCTGTTCCTACAAGACTTAGCTAATAACATGTCACACAGTCATAACCCCTGCTCATACCAGACCTAGCAACTCACATGTCCTGCAGACTTAGCCAATGCTCCTATTAGACCTAGATAATAATGTGTTCTGCACACATATCCACTTCTCCAGCAAGACCTATATACTAATGTGTCCCGCATACATAGCCCCTTCTCATAGAAAACCTAGCTACTAACGTGTCCCACAGAGTAACCCCTGTTCCTATAGGATATAGCTACTAACATGTTCCGCATACATTGCCCCTGCTCCTAAATGACCTAGCTACTATAATGTACGACAGACATAGCCCTACTCCTATAGGACCTAGCTACTAACATGTTCCATAGACATAGCCCCTGCTCCTACAAGCACTAGCTACTAAAAAGTCCCAAAGATAAAGTCAATGATCTTACAAGATTTAGCTACTAATATGTCCCGCAGACATAGCCCCTGGTCCTACAAAACCTAGCAAATAACATATCCCGCAGACATTGCCCCTACTCCTAAAAGACCTGGCTACTTACATGTCCCAGAGATTTATCCTCTGCTCCTACTAATCACAGATACTAACATGTCCTTCCGAATTAGCCCCTGCTCCTAAAAACCTACCTAATATCATGTCCTGCAGACATAGCCTTTGCTACTACAAGACTTAGCTACACACATGTATCGCAAACATAGACTGTGCTCCTACAAGACCTAGCTACTAACATGTCCCGCAGATATCCCATGCTCCTACAAGACCTACCTACTAACATGACACACTGCCCAGGACTGTGTTCGTACAAGACCTAGATGCTAACATGTCCCGCAGACATTCCCCCTGCGCCTACTAGACCAAGCTATTAAAACACCCCACAAATATATCACCTACTCCTACAACACATAGCTATAAGCATGTCCTGTAGACATTGCCCCTGCGCCTACTAGACCAAGCTATTAAAACACCCCACAAATATATCACCTACTCCTACAACACATAGCTATAAGCATGTCCTGTAGACATTGCCCCTGCTCCTACAAGACCTAGCTACTAACACGTCCTGCAGACATAGCCCCTGCTCTTACAAGGCATAACTACTATCATGTCCCGCTGACATAGCCCCTGATCCTACAAGATCTAGCTATGTATATGTCCCACGGACATAGCATATGCTCCTACAAAAGCCAGCTACTTACATGTCTCGCAAAAATAGCCCCTGCTTCTACAATACCTAGCTAATAACATGTCTTGCAGACATAGCCCATGCTACTATAATATCAAACTGCTAACATGTCCAGCAGACATAGGCCCTGCTCCTACAAGACATAGATACTAAAATTTCTCGCATAAATAGCCCTTGCTCGTACAAGTCCTAGCAAATATCATGTCCTGTAGATTTAGCATCTGCTTCTACATGACCTTGCAACTAACATGTCTTTCAGACATAGCCCCTTATCCTACAAGACCTAGCTACTTAAATGCCATGCAGACATAGCCAATGCTCCTAAAAGTCGCAGCTACTAACATTACCCCCAGAAATAATCCCTACTCCTACAAGTCCTTGCAAATAATATGTCCTGTAGATATAGCCCCTGCTCCTACCTGACCTAGCTACTAACATGTCATGCAGAACTAGTCCCTGCCCCTACAAAACCTACCTACTAACATATCCCCCAGAAATAGCCCCTGCTCCTAAAATTCCTAGCTACTGAAATACCCTGCTAACATAGCCTGTGCTCCTACAAGTCTTAGCTAGTACCATGGCCCACAGACATAGATATTGCTTCTTTAATACATACCTAATAAGATGTCCTGCATATATTTCCCCTGCTCCTACAAGACCTAGCAACTAACATTACCGGCAGAAATAGCCCCTGCTCCTACAAGACCTGCCTACTATCATGACCTGCAAACAAAGATAGTACTCCTATAAGACCAAGCTACTAACGTGACATGCAATCATAGGCATTGTTCCTACCTTATGTAGCTACTGAAATGTCTCGCAGATATATCCCCTGCTCCTACAAGACTTATCTACTATCATGTCGCACTCTCTTATCCTGTGCTCCTACAAGACCATGCTACTAGCAAGTTCTGCCAACATAGCCCTTGTTCCTTCAAAACCTGGATAATAACATGTCTCACAGACATAGTCCATTGTCCTACAAGACCTAGCTTCTAACAAGTGTCGCAGTCATAGCCCCTGATCATACAAGACCTAGCTATTCACATGCCCTGCACACATAGCCACTGCTTCTATAATACGTAGCTAATAACATGTCCTGCACTCATGTGCCCTGGTTCTTCAAGGCCTAACAAATATCATTTCCCACAGACATAGTCCCTGCACCTACAAGACCTAACTACTAAAGTGTCCTGTAGACATAGACGTTCCTAAAGGACCTAGTAACTAACATTTTCAACAGACATAGCCCCTGCTCCTACGAGACCTAACTACTAACACGTTCGGTAGAAATAGCCTTACTCCTATAAAACATAGCTACTAACATGTCCCGCAGACATAGCCACTGCTATTGCAACAATTATCAACTAGCTTCTAATATATCCTGCACACATAACCCCGGCACCTACAATACCTAGCTACTAACATGTCCTGCAGACATAGCCCCTGCTCCTACAACTACAAGACCTAGCTACTAACAAGTCCAGCAGACATATCCCCTGCTTCTGCAAGACCTAGCAAATATTATGTCCCGTCGACAAAGTCCCTGCTCCTTCAAGACTTACCTACTGACATGTCCGCAGACATAGCTCCTACAGCTACAAAACAAAGCAACTTACGAGTCTGTCAGACATAGACACTAGTCCTGCAATAACTAGATACTGACATATCTCGATGATATAGCCGATGCTCCTACAAGACCTAGCTACTGACATGATTCGGAGATATAGTCCGTTCGCCTACAACAGCTAGATGCTAACATGTCCCTCAGATAATAAAACTAATACTTCAAGACCTAGTCACTAACATGTCTAGTAGATATAGCCCCTGCTCCAACAAGACCTGTCTCTTAACTTGTCTCGCAGACATAGTCACACTTCCTACAAGGCTTAGCAACTTATATGTCGCACACACTAATCCTGTGCATATCCCTTACCCATATCAGATCTAGCTACTAAGATGTCCCACAGACATAGCACATGCTCCTACAAGCCCTTGATACAAACATTTCCAGCAAATACACCCCCTGGTCTTACAAGACCTCTCTACAAACCTGTCCCACTTACATAGCCCCTGCTCCTACAAGACATAGCAAATATCATGTCCCATAGACATAGCCCCTGCTCCTACAAGACAAAGCTACTAACATGTCCCAATTTCTAAGTCTCTGCTCCTACTAGACCTAGTTTCTAACATGTACAGCAGACGTAGACCCTGCTCCTTCAATCCTAGCTATTGACATTTCTGGCAGACTTAGCACATTTCCTAAAAGACCGAGCTAATTACATGTCCCACAGGCATAGCCACTGCGCCTACATGACCTTCCTACTAACATGTCCTGCAGATATAGCCCCTGCTACTAAAGACATCGATACTAACATGTCCCGTAGATATAGCCCTTGTTCCTACATGCACATACTACTAAGTTGTCCTGCAGACATAGCCCCTACTCATATAATATCTAGCTACTCACTTGTCCTGCAGACATAGCCCATGCTCCCACAAGACCTATCTACTAACATGATCGGCATACAAAGCCTTTGCTCCTATAAGACATAGCTAATAAGATGTCCGGCAGGCAAAGCCCCTGCGCCTACATGACCTTCATACTAACATGTCCTGCAGACATAGCCCCTGCTCCCACGAGACTTAGCTATTAAGATGTTCTACTGACATAGCCTTGCTCCTACAAGACCAAGCTACTAACATGTCCTGCTCCTACATGAACTAAATTCTCACATGTCCAGCAGACATAGCCGCTGCTCATATATGAACTAGCTACTAACGCATCCTGCAGACAAAGCACCTGTTCGTGCAAGACCTAGATAATTACACGTCCCACAGATATAGCCCCTGCTCCGCAAGACCTAGCTATTAACATGTCCTGCAGACATAGCCCCTGATAATATAAGACATAGCTACTAACATAACCCTCACATATAGACCCTTAACCTACAAGACCTAGCTAATAATATGTACTGCAGATATAGCCTCTGATACTACAAGACCTACCTGTTACATTTCCTGCATACAAAGCCACAATTCCTAAAAGACCTAGCTTCTAACATCTCCCGCAGACATAGCCCCTGCTACTATAACTTCTAGCTACTAACATGTAATGCAGACATAGCCCCTGCTCCTAACAGATCTAGCTACTAAAATGTCCCGCAGACATAGCCCCAAATCCTTACAGACCTAGCTACTAACATGTCCAAGCAAACTTAGCCCCTCTCCTACAAGACCTAGCTACTATCGTTTCTAGAAGAAATAGCACATATTCCTATAATACCTAGCTACTAACATGTCCCGCAAACATAACCCCTGCTCCTACAAGACCTATCTACTTATGTGTCCTTCAGACATAGCCCCTACTCCTACAGACCTAGATACTAACATGTCTTAAAGACAATGCCACCGCTCCTAGAAGACCTAACTACTAAAATGTGCCGCAGACATAGCCCCTGCACCTTCAAGACACAGCAACTTACATGTTCCACAGACATAGCATCTGCTCCCACAAGACCTAGTTAAAACCATGTCCTGCAGACATAGCCCATGCTCCTATAAGGTCCTAGATACTAATATGTCCTGCTGACATAGCTCATGCTCGTACAAGACCTAGCAATGAACATGCCCCACAGACATAGCCCCTGCTCCTACAAGACCTAGCTACTAACATGTCTCGGAGACATCGCCCCTACTCCTACAAGATATAGCTACTAACATGTCCCGCAGACATAGCCCTGCTCCTACAAGACCTAGCTACTATCGTTTCTAGAAGAAATAGCACATATTCCTATAATACCTAGCTACTAACATGTCCCGCAAACATAGCCCCATCTACTACAAGACCTATCTACTTATAGGTCCCGCCGCCGCGAACCCTCATACGCCACCGAATGGCCTGTGTGTAGTGAGACTGGGAGCCTAGACTCCCATAACTCACAGCTTGTTTGTAATTACAAAATGCACCTCGACACGTAGTCAAATCATTGGGTAAGGCGGCAGGGCGCCGTGTAGCCATGGTTTCTTGGGCACTGGGCCCGTGGTAAGGCTGTTGAATTTGTTGCCTATTTTTAAATTAAGTTACGTGTGGTTGTATTCGGCGGGGGAATGAGGCTCCCCTCCAGCCTCACAGCTGGAGTGAATGTTAGTGTCGTGATATCTGTCTAATATGTTGGTCTGTTGTTTGAAATGTGCAAACTAAACTCGCATTTTTTGTATTGGTGCGTCCCTAGTCTCCCAGGGGCAGCCCACAGGGTACGTTTTATCGTTTCAATATGTAGTGTAGGAGTGGATTAAAAAATTCCTAGTCAAATGTGATTGAGCTGATGGCTCTTATTCAAAGATACCATATACTTATTAACAATTACTTTTACTTATACTTATGGCACACTTCTGTTTCGGTGCTGATAGCACTTAAAACATTTTTTTAATTTTTTTCTTTTTTGGAGGAGACGAAATATGACTCAAAGTGGGTATGTTACAAAAGCTAGTTGTAATCTAAATTGTTTGTCATATTTTTTCATTCTACTACCTGAGAAGAAAAATTATATTTTTTTTTTGGTATAATTAAGTACGAAAAGGTCACGGGAGGGGGGGAGCAAAGTTTGATTTTTTTTTCTTTCCCCCTTTAATTTCGTTGAGCACTGAGGGTGCAAACCTGAAAGAAAAGTGGTCGTTATTAGTGCATATTCTAGGGGGCCCTTGGTAACATAGTCCAGTTAGATTTCTGGTAAAAGCAGGGCTCGCCCCTTGTGCCTTCTTGGTAGTCAGCTTCTCCCCGACCTGAAACAAGCTATCAAGTCGGTGCGTCACTGTGCGCGCATGATAATATAAGAATTTTATGGTGTTTTTGAATTTTATTCCTTTAAATTTTTTTTGTGAAATTTTTATTATATTTTAATTCATATTTAATTTTTTTATTTTTTTTTATAAATATGGTTTTATCATTTTTTAATTTTATACATATGTATACATACATATATATACATATAATTTTTTGTTTCCTTTTTTTTTTTATGATTTTCTATAATTTTAGTTATTGATTACCTATCCCGGTATGTCCAGTGTTGAAAGCTAGGTAAGTGATATATACAGTGATGGTAGTGATTATTGCGAAGTTACTCCATATGAACACTATTCCCTGGGCCAGTGCGAGTGCCACTAGGCCTGATTCCCGAGTGGAGGTGGGGCAGGTCTCCTTGCCCGAGAATCCACTCAGTTGACCCCTGAAGCAGCACACCTCTACTCCCTGTTGTTGTGTTTGTGTGTGTAAGAAGTAATTGTGCAGTGTGCTTCGGTGAGTGTAGTGAACATATCGTGCACAGCGTAGGAGGTGCGGTCGGCATGCGCGCTCTACCGACGCATGCTTCCAGACGCAGGCGGCGGGCCGTCTTTCCTGGACTGTGTGGTAGCCGAGGGCCAGGCACCCCCAGTGCCACAGAAAACACATATCCAACCACCGCGCGAAATATGCTTATACCTTCGTGGGCGCAAACACCAGCAGCCAGCACCTGTACCTGTGTATAACAGGTACAGGTGCTGGCTGCAAGACGAGATGGCTTTCCCGGCTCTGGCGAACCAACCCATTCTCCCCAACCCTAATGTGAGGTGGAGCAAGAAAACACAAGCAAAATCTTGGAAACAATCGCAAAAACCAACGAAAATTTGCCGAAAACAAGGCTGTAACACAAGCCACGAGCTCGCAGACCGCGACCGCCTCTCCGCCTCCCCCCTCAGCCGGCCAATCAGGGGCCAGCCAATCAGAGCTCACCTCAGCCTCAACAAAACTCGCGTCCTCAGGCCGAGCTCTCAACACACACTTCGCAGGCCATGGATGTCGCATCGCTGGAAGTCGCTCCGACATATCACCGTGTGGCGGACCTCCCCCCACCCTCGCTCCTGTAAACCAAAATGAAATCATGGCTGCAATTAATGTAGCCTTTACAAATGACGCGAATTAAAAAAAGTACCCCGCCCCTCCCCCTGACACAAAACAAAATTATGGCTGTAATTAACCAAGCCTTCACCAATGACATACATTTCAGTACATACCCTGACCTGGCACAAGTACTACAGTTCCTCTGTGCCATGATCGCCATCTGGACGACTAATATGTTGATCCAAGACAAAATACCCACGACTATCGACTCGTCCATTCAGCTGGTCAAGAATTTTGACCATGCCGGTAAACATAATTAATGAAGCTAATTTATATTCACCCGAAACACACCTACACTCCATTCTCTTCTGGAATGCATGTAATCTTAGCTCAAAAAAGGATGAGTTTATGGACTATTTGTATCGACATAGAATTAAAATCCCGGCAATAAATGAGACACATTTCACACATAAATCTCGCTATTCTGTTCCAGGCTATGCCGTATATCGAAAGGACAGGCCTTTGATAAGAGGGAAAGGAGGAAGAGTGGCTATTTTAGTACATACTTCCATCGCACATAACGAAATAAATCTGCCAGTGTTTCCTATATTAGAAGCAGTTGGCATTGAATTAAAATTAGGCCAACAATGAACTAAATTACAAGTAATTTATGCCCCCCCCCCCCCTCGGCGCTCGCTAACACTGGCCGACCTGGATTTATTATATAATCAAACAGGCAATACTTTCTCGCCCTTGGCGACATAAATGCCAAACATTCAAACTGAAATTCTAGGAATAGAACAGCAATTGGGATGCTCTTACAAAGGCATCAAACGAACAGAAATTATCATGTTATGGCCCCAACTGAGCTTACTTATAATCCACCAAATATTAACCAACATCCTGATGTTTTAGATATTGCTCTAGTTAAACAGTTTAACAGGGATGGACCAAAGAGTCTAACATGATCTCTCCTCCGATAATTACCCAGTTCACATTGAATTTTGTCAATATTTCCACAGAAGTTATTGCCCCGAGAAAAATGAAAGATTATTCTAAGGCCCATTGGCCGAGTTTCCCAAGTTTTATAACATAATTTTCCGCAGATAAATAATGATTCCCTAGCAAAAACACAGGATGTTGACGAAGCTATAACCGCCCTTACAAGCACAATACAGCAAGGCGTGGCTGAATGTGTTCCAGAAGACACATACAATTAAACTCGATACTTTTCCGCAATATATACAAGATTTAATCTCGCAGAAAAGCCGCCTAAGACGCCATTATTCTAGACGCCGAGATCGGCAAACTAAGTCGCTAATTAACGAAATACAGGCTGTCGTTTCAGAGGAAGTAACACTATGGCGGGCCAGTGTCTCGGATGCTAAAGTAGCTAAATTGACACCATGCAAAAATTATCTATGGGGTTTAACTAAACGCCTCTTAAATAAAACTGATAAAATCCCGCCCTTGCAAACCAACACAGGGTTTGTTTTTACCCCTAAAGCAAAGGCAAAAGCCTTTGCAAATGTGCTGGAAAATACTTTCCAGCCAAATGAGGAACCCTGTGATAGAAATTTTACAACCCACATTTATCGCAAAATTAAAATAAAGCAAAGAAAACCGACTGAACACGAACCTGAATTTACACAGTCGCACGAAATAAAACTAGCAATTCGCCGCATGCATCCCAGAAAAGCTCCAGGAGCAGACGGAATTCAGGCTACTGAATTAAAGAAAATTCCAGAACTGGCCCTTGAGTATCTAGCTACATGCCTTAATGCTATGCTCGAGCTGGAATACTTCCCAAACGAATGGAAAACTGCCAATGTGATTGTCTTTCACAAACGAGGGAAGGATAAGAAACTCCCACAAAATTATAGGCCAATTAGCCTTTTAAATACACTTTCTAAATTGCGGAATGTATAATCCTAAGACGGATTAATTCTCATATAAGTAACAACAATTTACTTCCCGAAGAGCACTTTGGCTTTATACAAAAGCACTCCACAACACACCAATTAGTACAAATCACTGAATATATTAACCATGCCTTTAACTGGAAAGATTATGTAGTCGCAGTTTTCTTTGATATCGAAAAGGCTTTTTACAGAGTTTTTCATGCTGGATTAATTTATAAATTATATTAATTAAAATTCCCCGATTGCTATATTAAATTATTAGCAAGCTATTTGAATCGCAGAACCTTTTCTGTCCAATGCGAAGGGGCGAAATCAGAAACTAATACCATATATGCTGGAGTGCCTCAAGGCAGTATACTTGGACCAGTTTTATTTAATCTCAATATAAACGACTTACCGAAACCAGGCCACCGACTGGTGCAATTCAGTTGCTATGCCGACGACACTGTCATATTTAGTCGCCCACACGACCTCGGCCTAGCAACACGACGATTACAAACTGCCTTAACAGCCTTTCAGGAATATTACATGAAATGGCGGATTAAAATCAAGGTCGGGAAAAGCGAGGCTATCATTTTTACGTGCAGGGCACTACCCCAAGCTGCGAATAGTCCGCACACTATTTGGCGAACCCATACCCCATAAAGATGTAGTTAGATATCTAGGCATACATATGGACAGAAAGATGACCTGGAAAGCACATACAGACGCCAAATGCGTAAGAGCATACGCTAGACTCTCCGCCCTATACCCTATACTAAATAGGCGAAGTGCCATAACACGAAACACAGCAGTATTGCTATATACCATGCTTATACGACCTGTTATAACATATGCTGCGCCCATATGGGCCCATGCAGCTAAAACATATATCAAGAGACTGCAGATTGTGCAAAATAAATGCCTGCGGATTGCGGCAAACGCGCCTAGATACTGCCCTAATACAGATCTGCATAACGAACTCAAAATCGAAAAACTAGACGAGCACTTCGTCAAAATGGCGGAAAATTTTTACAATGATTGTGCCACACATGCTAACCCGAAAATATCTTGTCTCGGTGATTATGACCCCGACGAGACACAGAAATATAAGCGGCCTAAAAGCATTTTAGCTCACAGGCCGCCTTACTACACCGAAACTTGCAATGCAGGCCCTCAGTCATGCACCCGACTAACAAATTTGTTCCGGAATCCCGTAAAACTGCAATACATTTAACTTCAAATTACACTTTTTAACAAAATAATTATCACAAATTAGCGAAGCAATATGTGAACACAGAACAAGGCAAGCAGGCTCTGTACAGCTTCTGAATCAGAGATGGCCCTGTACTTTACACTGCAATTTGTTTTCTATGCTATACTATGTGTGCACCCAAGTGTCAGTATCGCGGGATCCAACCTGGAGTTTCGGTCTGGTGTAGGCCTGTGCGTCGGCCCTATACACCTACCTGATACCCAATATGGCGTCCTCCAGGCTGGTGATTATCTTATTTATACCCTAATTACTCATTACTAATTACCTAATTCTTCGACACTACACTGGTCATGCACAACACTGCCAACATTACACACACCACCACACTAGTTGCAAGCGAATTTTCACTGTAGGTAATGCCATTTCATTACATCGCACTACCACCCCCTTCCCCTTCCTAATTACTCCTATTTTTATGCCTGGAACCAACACTTTTTCTGCTTCCAGAGAGATGACTGGCTTCTGCAGGAGGGTGGCGCAGTTCTGTCCCCCACCTCCAGGGGCGTGCTACTGTGGTACGACCCTGGATACATTCCAGCAGCGGATCGACACATTTCATATCAGCCTCATTAACCTCACAAAGTCTATCTTCGCGAACTAACAAACACCCTACTTTATCCAGCCCTAATCAAATAAAAGGAATTACATTTATCCTCCGCGACTGTCGCATAGATTTTCCCAGGTCCTCTCCGCTTTGCCTGGTTTTCTATGCCCCTTACTAGACCCTTCTTCTTTCGGGGTGTATCCATGGCTACAATTGCAGCCATGGCACCAGACAACCCTGCTATAGCCGCGATGCATGCGCCCATTTTGATAATTAAACTCAACCTAAGGCGTATAGGGGTTGCCCTGAGAGGCATCCCATTCTCTAACCGTCTTAGCTACTAACATGCATGCCGGAGGGCACACGGAAATGTGAAGGTTCTCATGCTGGCGTAGCGGGATTTGGGGGCTCGCCAGAAAAAAAAAATTGAATTTTCTTATGCCTGCGGGATCATAGTTACCCAAGTTTTTAATAATTTTATTGTCATGCCCTTCTAAATTATTATACAAATTTTAATTTTTGTCTACAATTATTTCTTTAATGTATTTGGCGGAGAGCAGCTCATGGATAGTTTGATTGGGTGTGAATCTGTCTTGGTTAGTTATTACTCTCAAATATTTATTTTGTGCAGTTTGCAAATCTTTTAATCTGAATTCTGCGGCATGTCCCCATACCTCACATCCATATAGCTTAGCTGGGAGTATTATTTGTTTACATATTAAAAGTGTTTTCCATAGTGGGAAGTTATCTGTATTTAAAATGGGGTATAAGCAGTTTAAGTTTGCCTAGTGCTGCATTTCTTGCGTTATTTACGTGTAGCTGCTAAATTCATCTATGGTCCAATGTTATGCCTAAATAATTTGCAGTTTTAACAAACGGGTTTTTTTTTATTAAACACTATTAGTTCTTTAGGTGATCTTGGTAACATTTTAGTGATTATTATTGTCTCGGATTGTCCAGGGTTTATTTTAATTCTCCATTTGTTGTACCATTTTTCCTGAGTTGTTAGTTGTCTTTGTGGGGCTGCTAAGGCATATTTTACATTACAGTGTTGTTTTATTATTGCAGTGTCGTCTGCGTACATTTGAATATTAGCGTTAGTTCTGGCATCTGTTATAGGGATGTCAGCGGTGTAAATACTGTATAGGAAAGGGGAGAGTGCTGATCCCTGTGGAACTCCTGCTGTTGTAAATTTAGTATTCGAGTCTGCTCCGTCTAGTGTTACGTAAAATCGTCTGTTATTTAAGTAGTGTGCTAGTAAATTTACATATGTGGCTGGGAAATTATAGTTTATCAGTTTATATATTAATCCTGGTAGCCAGACTTTGTCAAAAGCTTTTTCTGCATCTAATAATGTTACTATCGTGTATCTTTGTTCTTTATTTTTAAATCCATCTGTTATACCTTCTACTATTTTAATTAGTGGGTGGATGGTGACATGGCGAGCTCTTAAACCATACTGATTATCTGGGATTATTTTGTTTACGTCTTCATGAAACTGTAGTCTGTATAAAAGGGCTTTTTCAAAAATTTTGCTCATGCTATTTAGTAAGATTATGTCTGTTTACTGGTTTACTGGGATACTTTCCAGGTTTTGGTATTGTAATTACTTTAGCTTTCTTCCAGGCCTGTGGGAATCGACATATTTAAACATAGAATTATATATTTTTAATGAGAATTCTAGGGCGTTTACAGGTAATTTCTTTAATGCTTCGTATTTTATTCCGTCTGGTCCTCCTGATTTGTTATTGGGGTGCGTTTTTATTATTTTTAAAAGTTCCTTTAAAGTGACAGGCTCGTATTCAGGGGTTTCTTTTAATTTTAGGTATTCAGTTATGTCATTATTTACTGATTGTGTGAATTGCTTATCTTGTATGTCTTTATTGGAGGAAAATTGATTCTCTAGGCTTTCTGCAATTATGTTGGCTTTATCTCTTTCATAATAAACAAATCCTTGGGGAATTTCTATTGCTGATGTGTTTAATTTTTTACGTTTCCCTGTTAGTGCTTTAGTTAATAGCCACATTTCTCTAGGATATTTAGCCTCATTTTTGGTGGCCTCGTTCCAGTCTTTAATTTTTAATTCTTCGAGCTTACTTTTAACTTGTGTTTTAAGCCTATTGTACTTGGTTTTATTTGCGGAATTTCTATTTCTTTGCCAGTTATTTCGCGCCTGTCTTTAAAGGGCTATTAAGAAGTCTAATTCTGTGTAATTTATTCTTGTGTACTGACGTTTTTACAAATATTTAGTATTTTGTTTTAATGTTTCTGCTATCGTATCGGTGAGTAGTTATACTTGCACATTTAGTTCCAATCCATCATTAATTTCAGGTTGGGTTTCCATTTTATCTGTCAGGTCTTTCTGAAATCCCTCCCTGTCTGTTACTGGACGTTTTATTGTATGTTTATTACTAGATCTGTTTGTGTTTAGGGTTAATTTTACGAAGACTGGGAGGTGGTCTGAATCTAATTCGTCTAGTACTTCTGATTTTACGTTTGAGTTGGGAACGTTAGTTAATACTATGTCTAATTTAGCCGATCTCTGGCCATTATTCAGTATGCGTGTCGGCTTAGGTGGTGAAAAGATTACATAATTATTATTATCTGCACGTCTGCTTAATTTTCTGCCGTTTCTATTATTAGCTAAATAGTCTCATTCTTTATTTCTACTGTTAAGATCTACTGCGATTAAGAAGTGTTCTGTTTTGCCCATTATTTTATAAGTCTTCATCATTTATTTTTGATTTCGGGGGACAATATACTGCGGCCATTTGGATGTGAGTAGGGTTGTTTTTAATTTTTATATCTGTGGCTTCAATATGCTGTAAGTCTGTAATGTTTACTGGGTGGTGATGGATATTATTTTTAATTATTATAGCTGTTCCGCCTCCTTTCAGGTTACTGTCTGATCTATATACATTATATCCCGCAAATTTAAGTTTAACTTGGTTATCCAGTCTAGTTTCTGTAATAAATGCTATATCAATTCCATATATTATTTGTTGTTGTTCTAGTTCATATATTTGCGATCTGATCCCGCAGGCATTCCAGTTTAATAGGTTAAGTGTGTGCTCTACTCTAATGTTAGCCATTACTGTCGGAAAGATGCCAGTGCCGTTAGCAACAGTAATTGCTTGTCGGCAAGGGTTTTCGCTGCCCTGATGTGGCCGAAATATGGTCGTAGGTGTGTTATCAGTTCGGTGAAGTGCGTGTCGCGCAGAATGTTCGTGAGTTCCCGGATGTCGTTCATAGTGGCACCTAGGCCTCCATCCAGTGTGGGTGGCTGGTCTGGAGTTGGCAGTAGAGGTGGTCGTCTGTCTGGCTGCTGTGCTGGCCTGTTGACTTTCGGTCTCGTTGCCCAAGGGCCGGTCCCAGCCATTACAGCGCCCGGAGCACCCCGAGAAGGCACCGCCGGCGCAGCCTCGCTGTTTCCAGCCTGAACCGTTATCTCAGCCCTGCTGTTTGTGTGCGCGGGTGTGTTCGCAGTTCTGGGACCTGAGCTGTGTTCCTGATTTGTGGCGCCTGTTGTTGAGTGTACTGCGGACGATTGTTTTTTACATGTTTGCTCGACGAGCGTTTACTATTGTCTTGTATACTATACAAGATTTGTCCACAGCGTGATGACCCTCCTCCTTGCAGTTATTACACAGCAGGGGCTTGTGGTATTTCTGGTTTTCGCTGCATCCTATGTGCGAGTGCGGGCCTGCACAGTTCACGCACACAGTCGGCAAAGTGCAGTGTTATTGTGTGTGGCCCCACAGACTGCAGTTGCGGCAGATCTCCAGGACGCGGTTTGTACGGCTCTATCCGGACAGTAGTCCAGTAGAGTCGCTTGACCCTGAGAAAGTCTTGCTTTGTGTTCTTTATTGTAACTGACCAAGTGCCATTGGAGATGTATTTAGGTTCCTCAGAGGTGTGCGCTGGGGATTTCCGTGTGAAATTGCGGAGGTTGATAATTTCGAACCCACAAGCTCCGATATCGTCCCTGGGGTCTTCAATTTCGATATCGCTCTAGGGAAAATCTTTAATGATAAACCTCTGGGCCTCCTCATCACCGTGGGCGTGTGTGTAGTGGTGTATTTCTTTGAGAAGCACTCGGGATTTCTCGTAATCTGTCCGTGTGATGAACGTAAGTTTCAGTTCTCGCCTCCGTGTGAGAGTATTACGAAAGCTAATATTGCTTTGGCAGAGCAGCTTATCCACTGTTTTCAGTGACCTGCTGCCTGGGATTATTTTAGACACAGGCCTGTATCTTTGTGTGTTTGGTGGATTTTGTGAAGAGGGGTGGCTCTCTTCCCTTCCCTCCGCGCCCTCCTCGCCATGGAATTCGAACCTGTTTTTTTTTTAGAAAGATTTTTCCTTCCTCCTTAATTTTTGGGTGTTTTGCAGTCTTTCTGGGGAAAAGAAACTCCTCTTCGTCAAGGCCCTGAGGAGAAGAAGCACAACTTCCAATGTCAGAGTTGTCAGAGTGTCCGGATGACACTGATTCGTCTGCTTACCAAACAATGGTTGACCCGCTGGTGACGTTACCAGAACAACAGTGCTGTCATCGGGGACTGGCTCGCCTCACTTCCACTCGTGTTTGGGCTAGCGCTGTCCTCCAGTCGCCTGACTTCTGTTGTGTTTGTGTTGTTGACTTTCCCGCTGTTCGGAAATGTGTCCGTGGCACTTCGTTCCGGGCTCGTACTTGCTTTACTGGGTACAGGTAGCTTAGACTGTACTCGTGTAATTACTGTGTTCTCTTGTGTGTTGTGCGACATTTTGTCTGTGTTTGTAACTTCAGTTTGTCGACCGACCTTAGTGATGTCTTCAGAAAGACAGAGCAAGGCTAGTATGGCTTCTACGATATCAAACCGCTAGCCGACTCGCCTACAACCTTACACCTCGATGGCTGACCAGCTCCCTTGAGGAGGGAGACAGGCTAGGCCTTTGAGAGGATGTCCTCCCAGCACCGAGGTTTGGTGCGAAGTGACATTTTCCGCCAACATAGCCCCTGCTCTTATAGACCGAGCTACTAACATGTCCCACAGCCATAGCCACTGCTCTCAGAAGACATAGAAAATAAAATGTCACACAGACATAGTCCCTACTCATACAATATCTAGCTACTTACATGTTACGCAGATATAGTCCCTGCTTCCAAAATACCTAGCTACCAACATGTCCTGCAGATATAGCCCCTGCTCCTACAAGACATAGATATTTACATGTCCCACAGACAGAGCCACTGTTCCTAGATGACCTAGCTACAAAAATGTCCCGCAGACATAGCCCATGCTCCTACAAGACATAGCTACTAATTATTCCCGCAGACCTAGCCCCTACTCCTAAAAGACAAAACTACTAACATGTTCAGCTGACATAGTCTATGCTCCTATAAGACCTAGCTTCTAACATGTCTCGCACACATAGACACTTATCCTACATGACCTAACTAAAAACATGTCCCACAGACACAGCCCCTGTTCCTAGAAGACCTAGCTACAAACATATATCAGATATAAATTCCCATCTCCTACAAGACGTAGCTACTAACATGTCCCGCAACCATAGCCCCTGATTCTACAAGACCTAACTATTTATATGTCCCACAGACTTAGACCCTGCTCCTACAGACCTAGCTACTAACATGTTCGCAAACATAGCCCCTACTGCTACAATATCTAGCTTCTAACATTTCCCTTACACATAGATCCTTCTCCTACATGACCTTGCTACTAACATGTACTAATGACATACCCGCTGGTCATAAAAGACCTAGCTACTAACATGACCTACAAATACAGCTCTGCACCTACAAGACCTAGCCACTAACATGTCCTGCAGAATTAGTCACTTCTTCTTCAAGACCTATCTACTAATATGTAACACAGAAATGGTGCCTGCTCATACAAAACCTAGCTACTTACATATCCCACATATTTATCCTGAGCTTCTACAGGACCTAGCTACTAACATGTCCCACCGACATAGCCCCTGCTCCTTCAAGACCTAGCTAATAACATGACTTGCAGATATAGACCCTGCTCCTGAAGGACCTAGCTCCTAAAATGTACCGGAGTCAAAGCCCCTGCTAATACAATACCAATCTACTAATATGTCCTGCAGACATAGCCCCTTCTCCTACAATAAATAGCTAATAACATGTCTCGCATACTGCTCCTGTGCTCGTAAAAGACCTAGATTCTAACATGTCTCGCAATCATAGCTGTTACAAGACCTAGCTACTAACATGTCCTGCAGGCATAGCCCCTACTCCTATAAGACACAGTTACTAACATGTCCAGCATGCATTATACCTGCACCTACAAGACCTTAAAATAAACATGTCCCACAGACATATCCCCTGCTCCTACAAGACCAAGCTACTGACATGTCCCCCAGACATAGCTCCTGCTCCTACAAGAACTAACTAATAACATGTCCCACATACTGATCCTGTGCTCGTACAAGACTTACCTTCTAACACGTCCCACAATCATAGCCCCTGCTGTTAAAAGACCTAGCTACTAATGTGTCCCGCAGATATAGCCCTCTTCTCCTAAATGAACTAACTTCTAACATGTCCTGCAGACATAGTCCCTACTTATATAAAACCTTTCTACAAACGTGTCCCGCAGCATAGTCACTGCTCCTACAAGACCTAGCTTCTAACATGTAAGACAGACGCAGCCCCTGCTCATACAAGATCTATCTAATCACTTAACCCCCCGACATAACCCAGTTCCTATACGGCCTAGCTACTAAAATATCCCGCAGATATAGCACCTGCACCTACATGATCTTGAAACTAACATATCCAGCAGACAAGCACCCTATCATACAAAACCTAGCAACTTGCATATCCCACATATTTATCCTGTGCTTCTACAAGACCTAGCTACTAAAATGTCCCGCCGACATAGCCCCTGCTCCCACAAGACCTAGCTATTAACATGTCTAGCAGACTTAGCCCTAATCCTACATGACCGAGCTAATAACATGTCCCGCATACATAGCCCCTGCTCCTACATGAGATTGGTACTAACATGTCCTCCAGACACAGGCCCTGCTCCTTCAAGACCTAGCTAATAACATGACTCGAAGACATAGCCCAGCTCCTATAAGATCTAAGTACTAAAATGTACCGCAGACATAGCCACTGCTCCAACTTGAACTAATTTCTAACGTGTCCTGCAGACATAGTCCTTCACATATAAGACTTAACTACTCACTTGTCCCGCAGACATTTCCCCAGCTCCCACAAGACATAGATTCTAACATGCCCCGCAGACATAGCCCCTGCTCCTACAAGAGCTTACATTCAAACATGTCCCGCAGATATAGCCCTTGCTCATGTAAGACCTAGCTACTCACTTTTCCTCCAGACATTGACCCTGCTCCCACAAGACATAGCTACTAACATGTCCAGCTGCCATATCCTATGCTCCTACAAGACCTTGGTACTAGCATGTCCCCCAGGCATTGCCCCTGCTCCTACAAGACCTATTTATTAGCATGTTCCGCAGACATAGCTCCTGCTTCTACAAGACCTTACTATCAAACATGTCCTACAGACATAGCCCTGCTCATGTTAGACCTAGCTACTCTCTTTTCCCCCAGACATTGCCCATGCACCTATAAGACTTAGCTAATAACATGTACTGGAGACATATCCCCTGCTCCTACAAGACCTAGCTACTCATATGTCCCACAGACATTGCCCCTGCTCCTTCAAAACGTACCTACTAACATGACTCGCCGACAAAGCCCCTTCTGCTAGAAGACTTAGCTTATAATATGCCTAACAGATATCGCCCGTGCTATTACAAGATCTAGCTACTAACATGTCGCAGAGGTAGCCCGTATTTCTACAAGACCAATCCACAAACATGTCCAGTTGATATAGACCATGCTCCTACAAGACCTATCTACTAACATGTCCCGCCGACAAAGCCCCTGCTCCTAAATGACATAAATACCAACATGTGAAATAGACATAGTCCCTGCACTTACAAGACCTAGCGAATAACATGTCCCAGAGAAATAGCCCCTGCTCCTACAAGACATATCTTCTAACTTGTCCCTCATTATAAACCCCTGCTCCTTCAAGACCTATCTACTGATATGTGCCGCAGATATAACACCTGCTCCTACAAGACCTAGCTACTACCATGTTCTGCCGACATAGCCCCTGCTCCTACAACACCTAGCAACTAACATGTCCAACAGATATAGCCCCTGCTCCTAAAAAACCTAGCAACTAACATGTCAAACAGACATAGTCCCTGCTCATAAAAAAACCTAGCAACTAACAAGTCCAGCAGACATAGCCCCTGCTCCTACAAAACCTAGATTCTAACATGTCCCACACACCTAGCCTCTGCTCCTACATGACCATGCTACTAATATGTCCTACAGACACATAACCCCTGATCATATAAGATCTAGCTAATCACTTGTCCTGGAGACATAACCCTGTTCCTGCAAGATCTAGCTACTAACATGTCCCACATACTTAGCCTCTGTTCCTATAAGACCTACCTAATAACATGTCCCGCAGACATAACCCCCACTACTACAATACCTAGCTACTAACATTTAGGCAGACAAGCCCGCCTCCTACAAGACCGAGCTAATAATATGTCCCCCAGACATAGCTTCTCTGTCTACATGACCTTCCCACTAACATGTCCTGCGGACATGTACCCTGCTCCCACAAGACCTATATATAACATGTCCTGCTAACATAGTGCAGCTGCTACAAAACCTAGCAACTAACATGCCCTGCAGACATTGCTCCTACTCCTACTTGAAATAACTTCTAACATGTCCAGCAGACACAGCCCTTGCTCATATAAGAAATAGCGACTAACGTGCCCTGCAGACAAAATCCCTGCTCCTACAAGACCTAACTTCTAACATGTGCGAGAAACATTGCCCCTACTCATACAAGACCTAGCCATTCACTTCTCCCCCAGAGAGAGCACCTGCTCCTATAACACCAAGCTACCAACATGTCCTGCATTCGTAACCCCTAATCATACAAGCCTAACTACTAACATGTCCCGCTGTCTAATACCCTGCCCTACAAGACCTAGCTTATAACACGCCCCACAGACATAACACCTGCTCCTACATTAAAATACTACTAATATGTCCTGCAGACAAAGCCCCTGCAGACAAAGACATAACTAATAAAAAGTACTGCAGACATAGCCCCTTCTCCTACAAAACCTAGTTTCTATCATGCCCCGCAATCATAGCCCCTACTCAAAAAAGACCTAGCATCTCACATGTCCCGCAGACATAGCCACTACTGCTATAACATCAAGCTTATTACATGTCCAGCTGATATATCACCTGCTCCTACAAGACCTAGCAAATAACATGTCTCACAAACATAGCCACAGCTCCTACAAGATAAAGCTACTAACATGTCTCGGAGATATAGCCCCTACTCCTACAAAACATAGATAATAACTTCTTCCGCAGCCAAAGCACCTGCTCCTACAATACCCTGCAACTAACAAGTCTTGCAACAATAGCCCCTGCTCTTAAAAAAACTAGCTACTTATATGTCCCGCAAATCTAGCCCCTGCTTTTAAAGACATATCTTTAAACATGTCCAACACACATAGTCACTACTCCTCGAAGACATAGCCAATAAAATATCATGTATATATAGGCCCTCATTCCACAAGACCTATCTAATAACATGTCCTGCAGACATTGCCCTGCTGATACAAGACCTAGCTACTAAGAAGTCCCGCAGACATTGCTCCTGCTCCTACTTGAACTAATTTCTAACATGTCCAACAGACACAGCCCTTGCTCGTATACAAAGTAGCTACTAACGTTTCCTGCAGACAAGACCCTACTTCCTACAGGACCTAACATCTATCCTGTCTGGGAAACATTGCCCCTGCTCATACACGACCTAGCTATTCACATTTCCCCCAGAGATAGCGCCTGCTCCTATAACACCAAACTACCAACATGTACTGCATACATAACGTTTAATCATACAAGACCTACCTACTAACATTACCCGCAGCCATATACCCTGTCCTACAAGACCTAGCTAATATCACATCCCACAGACATAGCATCTGCTCCTACATGAACATGCTGTTTATATGTCCTGCATGCAAAGCTCCTGAACCTACGAGACGTAGCTAATAACATGCACTGCAGATATAGCCCATTCTCCTACATGACCGAGTTTCTAACATACCCCGCAGTCATAACCCCGGCTAATAAAAGACCTATCTACTCACATGTCCCACAGACATAGCCACTACTCCAATAATACCTAGCTAATAACATATCCCGCAAACATATCCTCTATTCCTACAAGACCTAGCAAATATCATGTCCCACAGACATAGCCCCTTCTCTGACAAGAGCAAGCTACTAATATATCATGCAGACATAGCCCTTATTCCTATAAAACATACTTACTAACAGAAACCACAGACATAGTACCTGCTACTACAAGACCTAGCTGCTAACTTGTCTGCCAGACAAAGCAATGCTTCTACAAGACCGAGACAATAGCATGTTCTGTAGACATAGCCACTGCTCCTACATGACTTTGCTTATAACATGTCCTGCAGACATAGCCCCTGCTCATAAAGACATAGCCAATAACTTGTCCTGCTGACATAGCACCTGCTCCTACAACACTTAGCTACTAACATATCCCACAGATATAGCACCTGCGACTACATGAACTAACATCAAACATCTCCTGGAGACATAGCTCCTGCTTATATAAGACCTAGCCAGTAACATGTCTCTCTGACATAGCCCCTCCTCCTACAACACCAAGCTAATAACACATCCCGCAGACATAGCCTGTGCTCCTACAACACCTAGCTACTAACATTTCCCACAGACATAGACCATGCTCCTACAATACCAAGCTTATAAAATGACCTGCAAACATAGCCCCTGCTATTACAAGACCTAGCCAATAACATGTACTGCTGACATAGCACCTTCTCCTACAAGACCTGGCTGCTAGCATCTCCTACAGACATAGACCCTGTTCATACAAGACCAAGCCAAAAGCATTTCGCACTGACAATGCCCCTGCTCCTACAATACATAGCTACTAACATGTCCCGCAAACATAGGCTTTGCTCCTACAAGACATAGCTACTTATATGTCCTGCAGACATAGACCCTGCTCCTACAGACCTACCTAATATATTGTCACACAGACATAGCCACTGTTCCTAGAAGACGTAAATACTAAAAATTCCGCAGACATAGTCCCAGCTCCTAGAAGACCTAGCTACTGAAATGTAACGAAGATAATGACACTGCTCTTACAAGATATAGCTAATAACATGTATCGCATATATAGCCACTGCTCTTACATGACATTGTCAATAACATGTCCTGAAGATATATTCCCTTCTCCTACAAAACCTAGCTACTAACACATTTGCAGACTTAGACCCTGTTCCTACAAGACTTAGCTTCTAACATGATCCACACACCCCTGCTTCAAAACTTGACCTTGCTACTAACATGTCCTACAGACGTAGCCCCTGCTCCTACAAAACCTAGCTACTAACACATAAAACAAATATACCCTGATCCTACAAGGCCTAACTAATAACATGTCCCGCAGATATAGCCCCCTGTTCTTACAAGACCAATCTACAAATATGTCCCTCAGACATAGCCCCTGCTCTTACATGAACTATCTACTTACATGTCCCACATACTTATCCGGTGCTCCATAACGACCTTGCTACTAAC
This sequence comes from Dryococelus australis, assembly GCA_029891345.1. Taxonomy (NCBI): domain Eukaryota; kingdom Metazoa; phylum Arthropoda; class Insecta; order Phasmatodea; family Phasmatidae; genus Dryococelus; species Dryococelus australis. The sequence goes on along the minus strand of CM056998.1, from coordinate 801,089 downwards.
TTGTCCTCCAACATAGCCCCTGTTCCTACAAGACCTAGCTAATAACATGTCCCGCAGACATTGCCCCTGGTACTAGAACACTTTGCTACTAATTATGCATCGAAGATATAGCCTCTACTCCTACAAGACATAGCTACCAACATGTCCTGCATATATAGGCCCTGTTCCTACAATACATAGCAAATTATATGTCCCGCAGCCATAGCCCTTGCTTCTACAGACTTACGTAATAACATGTCCCACAGACATAGCTACTGTACCTACAAAACCTAGATACTAATATCTGCGGCATATATACCCTCTACTCCTACAAGATCTAGCATATAACATGTCCCACGGACATAGACCATGCTCCTACAAGACCTAGCTAATAACATGACCTGCATACATTGCCCCTGCTCTTTCAAGATCTGGCTAGTAACATGTCGCGCCGAAATAGCGCGACATGAACTTGCTATTAACATTTCCTGCTGACATAGTCCCTGCTCCTACAAAACCTAACTTCTAACATGTCCGGCAAACACAAACCCTGCTCCTACAAGACATAGCTAATAAAATATACCGCAGACATAGCCCCTTCTCCTACAAGATCTAGCTACCTACATCTCCCACATACTTAACCTGTGCTCCTACAAGAACTAACTACTAACATGTCCCGCAGATGCAGACCCTGGTTCTACAAGTCGTAGATACCAAAATGTCCCACAGTCATAGTCCCTGCACCAACAAGACCCAGCAAATAATGTGTCCCACAAACAGATACCACTTCTCCAACAAGACCAAACTACTAACACGTCCCGCAGACATAGCCCCTACTCATACATGACATAGCTAATAACATATCCTGCAGACATAGCCCCTGCTTTTACATGACTTAACTTCTTACTTGTCCCACAGACATATCCCCTACTCATACAATAACTAGCTTCTAAGATTTCCCGCAGACATATCACCTGCTCCATTAAGACCTTGCTACTAACATGTCCAGCAGATACAGCCCATGCTCCAACAAGACCTAGATACTGACATGTCCCGTTTACATAGCCCCTGCTCCTACAAGACCTAACAAATATCATATACCACAGAAATAGCCCCTGCTCATACAAAAACTAGTTTCTAAAATGTACGCCGGACAATCCTAGCTACTAACAAGTCCCACTAACATATCCCCCATTCCTACATGAAGAGTTATCTAACATGACCAGCAGACATAGCTCCTTCTCATAAAAGATCTAGCTACTAACTTGTCCCGCAGACATAGCTCGTATTACAACAATACCTAGCTACTTATATGTCTCGCAGACATAGACTGTGCTCCTAAAGAGCTAGCTACCAACATGATCCGGAGATATAGCCGGTTCTCCTACACGACTTAGCTAATAACATGTCCCACAGACATATCCCGTTAACCTAAAAAACCTAGCAAATAACATTTTTCATAGATATAGCCCTCTCTCTAACAATACCAAGTTACTACCATGTCCTGCAGACATATCTCCTGATCCTAGAAGACCTAGTTACTAACGTGTAACACAGACATAGCCCCATCTCCTATAAGATCTACTTATTAACATGTCCGGCTGGCATAGCACCTGCTTCTACAAGACCTAGCTACTAACATTTCTGTTAGACTTAGTCCTGCTCCTACAAGACCTAGCTACTAACATGTCTTGCATACATTGACCCTGCTGCTACATGAACTAACTTCTAACATGTATAGCAGACATAGCCCCTGCTTATATAAGAACAAGCTACTAATTTGTCCTGCAGACAAAGCGCCTGCTCCTACAAGAACTAGCTTCTAACATGTCTGGCAAACAGAGCCCATGCTCATACAAGACCTAGCTACTCACTTATCCCCCAGAGAGAGCCTCTGCTCCTATAAGACCTAACTTCTAACAGGCCCCGCAGTCTTAGCCCCGGCTCATACAAGACCTAGCTACTAATATATGTCCCGCAGACATAGCGCCTATTACTAAAATAACTAGATAATAACATGCCCCCTGCTCCTACAAGACCTAGCAAATATCATGTCCCACATACATTGCCCCTGCTCCTATAAAACCAAGCTACTAACATCTCCCGCAGATATAGCCCCAGATCCTACAAGACATAGATATTTATGTGTGTTGCATAGATACACCCTGCTCCTATAAGACCTAATAACTAATATGTCCCGCAGGCACAGCCCGAGCTCTTACAAGACCTAACTACTAACATTTCCTGATCCTACAAGACCAAGATAATATCATGTCCAGCATACATAGCCCCTGCTACAACATGACCTTCCTACGAATATAGTCCCCGCAGACATAGCCCCTGCTCCTACAAAACCTAGCTAACAACATGTCCCGCAGACATAGTAACTGCTCCTACAAGACCAAGCTACTAACATATTCGGCAGAAATAGACCTGCTCTTAGAAGACCGAGCCAATAACATGTCCTGCAGACATAGTCTCTACACCTACATGACCTTGCTACTAACATGCCCTGCAGACATAGCCCCTGCTCATACAAGACCTATCCAATAGTATGTCAAGCTGACATTTCCCCTGCTCCTACAAGACCTAGCTACTAACATGTCCCGCATTCATAGCCACTGATCCTATAAGACATAGATACTAACATGTCACTCAAAAATAGCCCCTGTAACTACAAGCCCTAGCTACTAACATGTCCTGCACATTAAGGACCTGATCCAACAATACCAGCTACTAAAATGTTCCTCAGACATAGCCCCAGAAAAAATACCTAGCTACTAACATGTAATGCTGATATAGTCTTGCTCCTACAAGACCTAGCAACTAACATGTCCCGCATCCATAGCTACTGCTCCTAAAGTACTACCTACTAAAATGTACCTCAGTCATACTCCCTGCACCTACAAGACCTAACAAATAACATGGCCCACAAACATAGCCTTCTTCTCCAAGAAGACAAAGCTAATAACATCTCCAGCAGACATAGACCCTGCTCCTACAAGACCTTGCTAATAACGTATTCTGCTGGCATAGCCTCTGTTCCTACAATACATAGCTTCTAACATGATCCGCACACATAGACCTTGCTTCAAAACATGGCCTTGCTATTAACATGTCCTGCAGACATAGCCCCTGCTCCTAGAAGACCTAGCTACTAACATGTCCCGCAGACATAGGTCCTGCTTTTACATGAACTAACATCTTACACATCCTGCTGACATAGCCCCTGCTCCTACAAGACCTAGCTACTAACGTGTCCCGCAGACATAGGTTCTGCTTCTACATGAACTAACTTCTTACCTGTCCCGCAGACATATCACCTACTAATACAAGACCTAGCTACTAACATGTCCCGAATACATAGTAATACATCCTATAAGACCTATGTACTAACATATTCTGCGGACATAGGCCCTGCTCCTAAAAGACATAGATACTAACATGTCCTGCCGACATAGACCCTGTTCCTACAAGCCCTAGCTACTAACATGTAATGCACATATAGCACATGCTCCTACAAAATATAGCTACTAACATGTCCCTCAAATAAAGCCCTAGATCATACAAGACCAAGTTACTAACCTGTCCCGCATAAACAGCCCCTGCTCCTACAAGACCTACCTAGTAATATTTCGGCAGACTTAGCCATGCTCCTACAATACCGAGCTAATAACATGTCTCGCAGACATTGCCTCTGCTCCTACACGAACTAACTTCTAACATGTCCAGCAGACATAGCCCCTGCTCATATAAGAACTAACTACTAAAGTGTCCCACAGACATAGCCCCTGCTCCGATAAAAGCAAGCTACTAACAATTCCCACAGACCTACCCAGGGTCCTAGAAGACATAACTAATAACGAGTCACACAGAGAGACCCTGCTCCTTTAAGTCCTAATTTCTAACATATCCCGCAGGCATAGCTCCAGATCTTACAAGACCTAGCCCCTAAAATTTCCGGCAGACATAGCCCTGCTCCTACAAGACCGAGGTAATAACATGTCCAGCAGACATAGCCACTGCTCCTACAAAATCTAGCTAACAAAAGGTACCGCAGACATAACCCTGCTCCTACAAGACCTCGCTACTAATATATCCGACAAAAATAGACCTGCACCTACAAAACCGAGCCAATTTAATGTACTGCAGACATAGCCCCTGCTCCTACATGACATTGCTTCTAACATGTCCTGCAGACATTGCCCCTGCTCATTCAAGACATAGCCAATAAATTGTCCCTCTGACATTGTTCCTGCTCCTACAATACATAGCTACTAACATGTCCCGCTGACATAGACAGTGCTCCTACAAGACATAGCTACTAACATGTCCCATGGACATAGCCCCTACTTCTACAACACGTAGCTACTAACATGCCCCACAGATATATATACTGCTCCTACAAAACCTAGCAATTAACATGTCCCGCAAAAATAGCCCCTGCTCCTACAAGACCTAGCTACTAACATGCCTCACAGACATAGTCCCTGCTCCTACACTCTAGCAACTATCATGTCCAGCAGATATAGCCCCTTCTACTACAAGACCTAGCTTCTGACATGTCCCACACACATAACCCTTATCATACAAGACCTAGCTAATAACATACCTTACAGACATAGCCCCTGCTCCTACATGAACTAACTTCTAACAGGTCCTGTAGACATAGCCCCTGCTCATATAAGACCTAGCTACTAACATGTTCTGCAGAGATAGGTCCTGCTTTTACATGAACTAACTTCTTACATGTCCCACAGAAATAGCACCTGAACCTACATGATCTTGAAACTAACATGTCCAGCAAACACAGCCCCTGGTCCTAAAAAATCTTGCTACTAACAGGTCCTGTAGACTTAGAACCTGCTCCTCAAGACCTAGCTAATAACATGCTAACATGAACTTGCTACTAACATGTCCTGCAGATATAGGCCCTGCTCCTACAGGACCTAGCTACTAACATACCCTACATAAATTACCATGCTCCTAAAAGCCCTAGCTACTAACAGGTCCCAAAGACATAGCCCCTGCTCCTACAAGACCTAGCTACTAACATGCCCCCCAGACATATCCCCTGCTCAAACAAGACCTAGCTTCTGACGTTTCTCGGAGACAGATCACCTACTCCTACAAGACCAAGCTACTAACATGTCCCGCAAACATAACCCCCGCTCCTACAAGACCTATCTACTTATATGTCCTGCAGACATAGCCCCTACTCGTACAGATCTAGCAACTAACATGTCCTGCTGACATAGTCCCTGCTCCTCGAAAACATAGCTTCTAATATGTCCGGCAAACACATTCCCTGTTAATATAATACCTAGCTACTCACTTGTCCCCCAGATAGAGCCCCTGCTCCTACAAGTCCTAGCTTCTAAAATGATTTGCAGTCATAGTCCCTGCACCAACAAGAGCTAGCAAATAACATGTCCCACTAATATAACCCCTTCTCCAACAATCCCAAGCTACTAACACGTCCCGCAGACATAGCCCCTGCTCATACAAGACCTTGCTACTAACATGTCCAGCAGATACAGCCCGTGCTCCAATAAGACCTAGTTACTAACATGTCCCGCTTACATAGATCCAGCTCCTACACGACCTAACAAATATCATGTACTCACTTGTCCTGCAGACATAGCCCCTGCTCCCACAAGAACTAGCTACTAACATGTCCCGAATACATAGCCTCTGATCCTATAAGACATAGCTAATGACATGTCCCGCAGACATAGCCCCTGCTACAACAATACCTAGCAACTTACATGTCCGGCAAACATAGCCCGTCTCCTACATGACCTTGCTTATAACATGTCCCGCGGACATAGCCCCTTCTCCTACCAGACCTAGCTACTTACATGCATGCGGGACGAATAGTGAACTTTGCATGGGCTCATGATAGTGTGGTGGCGGTTGGAGGCTGGATATATAGGTAAAATCAAATGTTGTATGAAATGCAAGAGAAGGTTTACATCGTGTAGGCCTGTTAACAGGAATATACCAATCTCTCAGAAGATTCAGAACAAATTTATTTGGCTGTTTTAAAGAGAAGGGAGCACATAACCGAGTTTCTGTTTGGCTGCGTATGGAAAATAGAAGACTGCTCCAACTCTCCAGAGAGGCCGAAAAATAATAATTAAAACCACTAAAACATCTCCTAAATAACCAGCGCAGATCTTACCTAACCGTGGATTTTTCACCCGTCTCAAGAAAAATATTTAGCTCCCTGTTAACGATACTGTTATGCACAGACTATTCAGTTACGTAAACAGCCTGCCGAGTATGGGATGGAAAAATATAAGTAAAACTCATATCCACTGCAAAGAACATAGTAGCCATGTGTTTTTTTCTAACTCGTAATTGGTTTATCATGGAAAACTATGTGTGAAACATTTCCGATCGCATTGTTGTGTTTGTTAATATTAGGTTAAATATGTTCACGTGTTTTTGTACTGCAAAGCTATAAGTTCTTTCCATCTTTTATTTCTTCTAGTGCTGATATAAAAAACGAATGCGTATGTTGCAAATATTTGTTGCTAAGCGGCATATTTGCTGAACTGAGCGTGGGTGAATAAGCAGGAAAGCAATTAAATAAATAAAATAAAAAGGGAACTTATGTTCTCCAGTATTCGTTCACTTGCAAGAATAGCCATGTGTAAACAATAAAAGTTATTTTTTTACTGTCAAGAATATTCAGCAAACAGCTGAAAACATTAATGCGTGAGTCACATTTTGTGCTAACCACTTGGCCCGTCTCTTAAGTTCACTGGTGACTTACTGGCTACAACTAGCCCAAAAACAACTCAGTTACAAAATATGAACAGTTTTTAAGGAACGTGGTAGTTTTGCTGCTATCATTGTGCCGAGATAGGACTCCGACTATGTCCAGTATAAAATTAATGGTTATTATATTTTCTTACTGATAAACATATTGTGGAGAGCATTGATACAGAATTGCAGTAGATGTGTGGGCAGTATTGTGAAAATGGCTGGTGCCACTACAAGAAACACACTGTGTGGCCAGGACTTGAGTAGCTACAATATATGTGATACAAAACAAACAACAAATAAAGCGATAAATCGTGAGCTTCACTGTATTCATCAAGTGAATGGCAACAGTATTGTAAATTTAAAAAGGAGAACACACTGCTGTGTTTCACGGGCAACATGCTCGCCACGTCAGTGACGTACCTGAGGCAACGGATACAAGAAGCAACACCAGCATCAACAGCTCCATGGCGCCTCTACTGGTCCTCTAACAGCATCCACCCACCACCGTCACATCGATCTGCGAGCGACGCACGCGCGCTGCATCTCTCTGCCTTACACACCTTGGCGCAAGTAATCGACTTCTTGGATCGAACAAGCTCGACGCACACTATATTGATGCGCATAGAAAATCGGACGAAAGTAATCTACTTACAACAAACCAAATTTCGATCTTTCTTAGGCCAGTCGTACGAACATAACGATAATTCCATGAGCTAGGATGCGCCATGACCTCAGAAACAAACATTTGCATCCAAAAATACTATCAACCAAAAATTCGTAAAAGTATCAACAAACAAACGATGTAATTCAATCGAACTTCCCATAAATACGACAGTCCATAACTCAAGACAATTCACTCCTGACCGACCAGATGTGGTCCCTCGGCTCGCGCCATACAGAATAAAATATAATTGTTGCGCTGGTAATTCATATCTCAAAACTTTAAAACCCCATGTAAATAGCATTTTTAACGTACCTGTTCTGTGCACAAATGTTTCTATATATAATTGCATTTCTTAAACACCAACAGAGTAATATAATGATTTTCGCAAAGTAATATCGCAACTTGAAATGCTTGTTTCGAATAAGGTTTCTATAGTCACATAAACGTGCGTAGTTATACAGTTTTTATAGTGTATGAATGTTAGATATGCATCGTAGGATATATCTGGTGTACAAATAAGTTTCACATTTTCTACATTTCTGAAAGGAAACGTTTATTTTACAATTAAAGGAGAAGAAATAATTTAATTTACTTTGACGATTTATATGAACCAACTTGGTTAGTTTGTAATTAACTTCTAAACCCATATTTTCTTCTTTTGGACCCGTGTGTGCCCTTCAATCACATGTAATAATCAACACTGCCTTATACATACCACTAAACAGTACACTTGTATAACGTAGCCTATGTGATACCGAGACACTAAACTGTAATACATAATGTTTTATGTGTATAAAACAAAACGAAACCGGTCTGAATTGCCGACAGTTAGAACAATGCACTTTCATTTGGGCGCTAAGACCTCGCATAATTTACTGTCTCACAGTTAATATTTCTGTATGCACTCCACAGAGTGTTTATGTTAGCGTATATGCATCTCGGAGCAGTGATTTATTTGTAAACGTTCATTTTGAGCATTGCTGAGTTAACCGCAAACAAGCTACAATTAAGCGTTTCTTCTGCGTCAGGACAAAGGTTCTCAACGTCTCAAAACCAAACAAAATAGGATTAATATGCCTTATTAATTATAGTCAAACCTTGAATAAACTTAAAAGTGTGAGGAGTGTGACCTGGGGAACATTAATAACTTCATGTAACAAGTCGAAGTGACTGCTAAATTTAAATATTATCGCACACAAAACATTTATTCACTTGTCATATTTCCGTACAGCATTATTTTTAAAGTTTGTAATTTGAAATTATTTCCACGACTCGAATACAAATATGCTAGGCCGCTGGTCTCTGATGTCCATCTATCGTCTATAGCTAACAGAATTGCAGTAATTGTAAGATGATTTTTCTAAATCCGAACTTCGATTCAATTAACAAATTATATTTGCTTACTTGTTAATAGATTTGTCAATAGGAATTGTTGAGCACCATTCACAATGCTGGAAAAATATAGAAAAGTAAAATTTATTTTTAGGGAGGTGGGGATAAAGAATAAAGCGGACGACGTAGAAACTTAAAGAAATAAAACATGTTGTGGTGTGAGAACATTTTGAAATAATGAGTGATTAGGTTTATAAATTGTATGTACCATAAAATTATGTTCACTGCGCAACTGATACTGATAGCGAAGTTAACATAGCATTGTCCCTACCACACCACCACCTCTCATTTTCATATCCTGTGAGTAGTTGTAACATGTGCATTCTGGCGCAGGGGCGGGGGGGGGGGGCTGGGGAGCCGGCAGTTATCTTTGATTTTGAGCAAAAAAAATGTGTTTTTTTGCACAGAAAACGGCCAAAAACCTGCAAAATTTAGCGAAATAAACATATTTTTCGCACACCTATACTTCATGCTCTTGCATTCCACATGATCCCTCATTGTGGTGTTTGACTCATGAGGGATGAGGGATGTGAAGGCCGCAGCGACCATCTTAGAGCAGAATTTCCTGCTCTATCAATTCTGACACTGTCTAGTAATATGGCGGCCAGAGAATTCCCTGTCCACCAACTTGGCACTGGCCGGCAGGGGGCAGGCGGCAGGAATGGTCTTGAATATTTAGGGCACTGACTGTCCCTGCGCTGGCTAGCAAGATGGTGGAATATGTCCCTGCACTGGCTATTAAGAAGATGGTCCCTATGATAGCATGCCCTATGTTAGCTTGTGTCCCTATGTTGATGCCACCCTATGGTGATGCTGGCTGGCAAGATGGTGGTTGTGTCCATCCACCCCACATTGTGGTGTTTGACTCATGAACAATGTCCCCACCGACTGCCATGTTGGTGACCGGTAAGCCGGCGGTGGCCATTTTGACCACCAGGAAGTCGCACTGTCTGGCAAGATAGCGACTGGTACTATACCGGAACCACAATATATATAGATCCACCAGTACGTATTGAATAATCTACTTTATTTAATCATATATATAATGTAGCTCTTAAGATTTCACAGGTAAGCAATTAAATAATGATTAGTCCTCAACTAGAATCACTCTTGAGCACTATCATTCAAGACCACTGGGATAAAGAAATGACTCAGATCACGAAAGAACTCCTGTTTTGATGAGTATAATAAATAGACTTACCAACTGAGTGGTAGGAATACCGGTTGATGCCAGAATTTGTAAATTATAAATCATATTACATATTCCATTCTGCTAAAATCAACTATATAAATAAAATAAAAGTTAATTTCAGTCTTGTTAAAAGAAACTGCTGTAATATTTCCAATCAACAACACCCTGGCAACTCATACCTCGAGGTTAGTTCATAGAATAAAACTGTATGAACTATAAAACAAAAAATAAATAATAGTGATTGTACTAAATGGTGCTACAAATAAAGTTAACCTGCCTATAACGACTAATAAACATAACTAAATTAGATAACATAAGATTGAATAAGTGTCACTGGACACGAGAGTGATGCATCACAGCAGTCTCTCCACACAAGGAAGAGAAGGAATGAAGACTCCCTATGTCATCTAACAGCATCCCACTCTCGAACTGGGCAGCTTAAAGTGGACAATATTGTCATGGGGTGGATGGGAGGTGTGATCTTCAGGAGTAACCAACCAAGGAATTACCCGGCGACTACACCAAATGTTATGGGGTGGGTAGGAAGGGGTGAGGGAAGGATAAAATTAAGACTTACAAAAATAGGAAACTGAGTCAATACTACTATATAACCTGCGAAGCCTCCACCATGTGCCGTAACTTTTATGTAACCAAATGTTACAGGGTGGATGGGATGTGTGATCTCCAGAAGTAACCAACCAAGGTAACTACCCGGCGACTACACCAAATGATACATGGTAGGTAGGAAGGGGTGAGGAAGGATAAGGGAAGAATAAAATTTTAACTTTGAAAAATATAAAAATAAGCCAAAACTACTATTTATTCTGCGAAGCCTCCACCGTGTGATGTAACTTTTACTCACCAGGGCCAGCACGATACCTTGTACCCCAACCACTTATCAGAAAAATCAGAAAATGGATCATTTCAACTTAAAGAAAACAAGGAGTAGGGAAAAGAAAGCCGTAGAGGCTAAGGGAAAGAAGGAGGGTTTACTCACTCAGGGAGTGAGATGGTTTCGCGATTGCTTCATGGGTCTGACACCTAACCAATGCATCAAGGTAAATACTAATAAAGATGATTAAACTAGTTAATAGGCAACCAGTGCCCAAATACTATGCTCCTAATTTTATCTGTTGTGTACGAGAGCTGCAAAAACAGATTGGGAAGGTTTATCCCTAACAAATTACAAAAAGAAAAATAATATTTAAAAAAACTGAGGTTTTCATTCAAAACAGATAAATATAATTATTAACAGCGAAACACATAAAATCCCAGCTATTAAAATTAACACACTAAACTGTTTAAACAAAAAAAAATGATATGCTGAGGACACACTGGCTTACCCACGATTGAATTAAAAAGTGAAAAAAAAAAAAACAAAAAAAAAAAACAGAATTTACTGTAGGACTAACAGGATGCCCTTCTCACCCAGAGGTGAGTATAAACAAACAGTTAACTTCAAAGTATTAGGGGTAGACAGTGCCCTTACAAGTAATACCAAATTAGCTGAAGGTCTAATATGAAACCATTCTCAAAATGAAGATACCTTAACCAAAATTATGAAGGATCAGTGCATCCAAATATTTAAAATTTTGCTTGATCATTTGCCCCCTAGGGCTTAAATGAAAATCACACAACAACCAAAAATATATATATTTAAAAGCTACATAATAGATATAGTGCTTATAATTTATAGATAGATTAGCCAGGATAATTACTTCAGCTTTAAAGGAACTTGAACAATATTTAATTCAGTAACCAGAGAAAAGGGTCAAACTACTTTAAAATACTCCAAAAAATAAGTTTTAGGGAGGAACCTGTCAAACGAAAAATATCAGGAACATACCCTAAACCTCGGTTTCGGTCAGTGCACTTCTACCAATACAACTCCACCAGCGATGAACCGAACCTGCGGATATCTACAAACCAGGCACTACTGATACCCATAACATTTAGTTCTTTCACAAGAGATCTGAAAAACAATACTACTGCAAAAATGTAGGTTCCTTCCCAAATAGTTAATTAATGTAAACCTTAATAAACATAAGAAACCTAACCTCAATGGCCCCTTGGCCAATGCTGATGGATATAGCATAATAACCTATAGAGTTACAGCTCAGGTCTCTCGACACTCCCTCACACCTCACATCTGACATCCTACATCATCTTCAAGCGACTTTTCGCACCAGCTGGGCGACCTTGACTGCCTCTGTCCCACTCTTGCCTCTCCTTGTCAGTCTGTCCATCGCCGTCCATGACCTCGTCACACACAGCCGATAATAACAGCTGTCTCGCCTGATGTCACGAGTGAGGCCGACATCATGGCAGGCCAATCAGAGCCCATCACCACCACGAGCGATACGTCGATACCTCACAGCCAACACAGTTTTTCCCAGTATAGTTCTTACTCTCTAGCAACAAAGTGACCCATCATCACAACTAACTTGGCTATTACCAGGGTAATCACTGACTCAGTTTGCAGCTTCACCTAGAGCTTTGAACAAGCAGAAGATAACAGTTCTAATGAACTGCTGTAAGAGGGATAATAACTCACACCTGGCCGAGAAAAATACGGCCAGTGGTCGGCGCTTCAGGAGAAGCCTTCTGATTCAAGTGGTGACAAAGTGCTATCAAGATTAAAAATTAGTGACCTCAGTTCCTTAAAATACTTGGCAGTAAAAGAATTAAAAGCCTTTAATCTAAACCAAAAAACTGTATAGTGACTGGTTCCTAATTTAATTCCACCATAACCTAACTGATATATCCTTAAAATAAAATGAAATAAAACATATCAAACAACGTGGGCAAATTAAGAATATATCTGTGTAAACAAGAAGAGCTATTACGATTTGAAGGAATGAATTCAAAATGAGACACTATTAGTCCCAACTAAAACCTAGATATCTATCTTTAGGCCACACCTTTGAAAATGACTTCCCCACTAACCAATTTTGAATTAAACAATCATTAAATTATTTCTCACCACATTACGTATAAAAAAAACCACAACACAAGTTTCTTATCAAACCTAATGAACTAGTAATAAGGAGTGCTTTACCCAACCAAAACAGCCTAAATTCCTAACCTAACCTCCAAAGTAGGGATAACCATATGAAAATACCAAAAAAAACTGACTTAAGGGTAGGCCTATTAAATCTTAATAAAAAAAAATAAAGGTATGGGGAACTTCCTACTTTCATAAAATCTGGGGAATCCGAACAAAGAAAGAGCTACTCAGCAAAAGTATCACTACAAACATCATGGTTAACAAAAAAAAAAAGAAAACTTTCATTTCTTCAAAATCACAAGAAAAAATTAATCCCAAAATTTGCATCGTAACAATATGGTAAGAACAATATGCAAACAAAACAACAACAGGGCAACACTTAAAATACAAATGACAGACTACAGTAACAACACACAGCAATGCGAACAATAAATCAAATTAAAATATGTGTGAACAACGAAGGAGGAAAGATTAGTCTCTTCCACCTTGCTCTATGCGGTCTCCCTCCCATGCCAGTGAAGATCCCAAGGAGAAATGGAAGGTGGAAAAACAGGGATGGCTGGGCTAAAGTGTGAGCATTGAGATGAGAAAACAGATACACTATTAATATAACAAATTAAAATTATTAATTATAATTAAGTGGCTAGAAACAATCACATAGTGTAATTACGAGTGCAATTTCTTGAATAACTACTAAACGCTTGATACACTATACTCAAAATCAAAGCAATTTACATTCAAATACAAAAATTTATGGATTAACTAGTAACAAAGACAGCAGGTATATCATAGTCATTTCTAATAAAGAAATAAAAGGAATTAACTTACAATTACAAACTACAATTATTGACTAATACTTTTTTATACTCCCTGAGAATTAAAAGGTTATCATTAACAGCATCATTTTGCTAATGCATCAAGTGGATCCCAACAATTTTTATGGCAGGCAACACCTCAGGCATCTGGACCTAACTGGAGCCAGACATCATGGAACAGCAACTTTTTCCACTGAATCCTCAAGTGTCGATCTTCACCCACCTCCTGGAAGATATGCCATCAAATTTGGAGATGATGCAGGTTCCCAGTCGGGACTTCACATCAACAGCAGTGCGATGAGCGTAAACATCATATGACACAATATTTATCTTGAGTAAATGTTTATACCAACCTAGCAACAGTCCCCAAGAGTCTTCACACTATATCAAATAATAACAAATTAGTATGTTTGTATCTACTTCTGAAGATCGGAACTACGCAATAATCCGACAGTCGATTTCCAACTGTGCTTAGGTTGTTTTCGACTCCGAACACAACGAACAGACTGCATAATCTACATCCCATATTGCACTGTTTTTATATGACAAATCCCTTAAGGGTGCTGGTTGCTCAGGCATGACCATCTTGTAAAATCGCTTCAACTGATTGACATTAAATCTACCCACAACATGCTCGTTATCTTCAGCTACTAACTACGTGCAGTTCTCTCGAATGGCCTTCGAAATTATATAAGGCCCAGAGAATACAGGTAGTAACTTCTTTGTTATACACTCAGCCTGATTACTTACATTATGGACTCAAACCAGTACTAAGTCACCCAGATGCAAACCATGCTCCCTTACTAACTTGTAATGTCGTTTTCTTATCTTCAGATGCCTTAATTAATCGCTGCTTAGTTAGGGCTCTAATTTCCTCTAGTAGAACCTCTCTATTTCGTTCGACATTTTGATTAGAAATATACGAGGGCTTGTCTGCCAAACAGGGAAATGGTAACCTTGATATTGTGCCTTTAAACATTTCAGTAGGTGTTTGACCTGTTGATTAACGTATCTCGGGGATCTGTAAGGGCTCAGCCAAAGCTCAGAGAGAGTTCTGGGGAGCTCTGTGAGGGCCCAGCAGAAGTTCAGAGAGGGCTCTTCGGAGCTATGTGAGAGCTCATCATTATCTAAGAGAGGGTTCTTGGGGGCTCTGTGAGGGCCCAGCAGTGGCTCAGAGAATGCTCTTGGGGCTCTTTAAAAGCTAAGAAGTGGCTCAAAAAAAGGGCTCTTCTGGTGCTCAGAGAGGACTCAACCTGGGTTTAGAGAGGGCTATTGGGGTCTCAAAGAGGCCTTAGCAAGATCTTAGAGCGGACTCTTAGAGGACTGTGTAAGGTCTCTGCGGGGTCCCAAAGAGGGATATTGGGGGCTCTGTGAGGTACAGCAGAGGCTCAGAGAGGGTTCTTGGGTGCTCTGTGATGGCTCTGCAGGGGTTCAGAGAGGGGTCTTGGGGCGCTGTGAGGGCTCAGCAGAAGCACATAATGGTATCTTAGGGGCTCTGTGAGGGCTCAGCAGAGGCTTGAAAAGGGCTATTAAGGGGTCTGTGATGGCTAAGCAGAGGGTCGGAGAGGGTTTTTGGGGGTGCTAAGAGGGCTCAGCAGGGACTCACAGAGGGATCTTGGGGACTCTGTGAGAGCTCAGCAGTAGCTCAGGGATGGTTTTTGGGGGCTGTGTGAGGGCTCAGCAGGTTCTCATGGACGGATCTTGGATGCTCAGTGAGGGCTCAGCAGGGGCTCAGAGAGGGATCTTAGGGGCTCTGTGAGGACTCAGCAGAAACTCACAGAGGCTTCTTGGGGTCTCTGTGAAGGCTCAGCAGAAGCTCAGAGAGTGCTCTTAGGGTCTCTGTGAGGGTTAGCAAGGGGTTAGAGAGGGTTCTTGGGGCACTAAGAGGGCTCAGTATGGTCTCATAGAGGGATCTTGGGGACTCTATGAGTGCTCAGCAGTAGCTCAAAGAGGGTTTTTGGGGGCTGTGTAAAGGCTCAGCAGGTTCTCAGAGATGGATCTTGGCTGCTCTGTGAGGGCTTAGCAGGGGCTCAGAGAGGGCTCTTTGGGACTCTGTGAGGACTCTGCATAAGCTCAGAGAGGGCTCTTGGGGGCTCTGTGAAAGATGAGCAGAAACTCAGAGAGGATTATTGGTGGCTCTGTGAGGCGTCACCATGGGCACAGTGAAGTTTTTTGGGGGGCTCTGGATTGGCTCAACAGGGCCTAAGAGAGAGTTCTTGGGGTCACTGTGAAGGCTCTGCAAAAGTTCAGGGTAGGCTCTTGGGGCTCTGCGAAGGCTCATTAGAATCTCAGAGAGGGTTCTCGGTGGCTTTGTGAAGACTCAGCAGGGGCTCAGGGACGGTTTTGGGGTCTCTGTGATCGCTTACAGGGTCTCAAAGAGGGCTTTTGGGGGGCTCTGTGAGAGCTAAGCAGAGGCTCAGAGAGGGCTCTTGGGGCCTTTGTGAGGGTTCAGCATGGGCTCAGAGATGGGTCTTGGGGGCACTGTAAGGGCTAAGCAGAGGCTCAGAGAGGACTCTTGTGGATTCTATAAGGCTCACTAGAAGCTCAGATAATGTTCTTGGTCGCTCTGTGAGAGGTCACCAGGGGCTCAGAGAGGGTTCTTTGGGTATCCATGAGGGCTCATTAGAAGATCAGAGAGGGTTCTTGGGGGGCTCTGTTAGGGGGTCACCAGGGGCTCAGGGAGGGTTCTTGGGGGCTCTGTGAGGGCTCAGCAGGGGCTAAAAGAGGGATCATGAAAGGTCTTTGAGTGCTTATTAGAAGTTAGGAGAGGGCTCTTGGGGGCACTGTGAGGACTCAGCAGGGGCTCAGTGAGGGTTTTAGGGGTCTCTGTGAAGGCTCAGCAGAAGCTCAGAGATGGCTCTTGGGGGCCCTGTGAGTGCCTCACAGAGGCTCAGAGAGGGATCTTTAGTGCTCTGTGAGGTCTCAGCAGGGGCTCAGAGAGTGTTCTTGGGGGCACCTCTGAGGGCTCAGAAGGGTCTCAGAGAGGGATCTTGTGTGTTGTGTGAGGCTCAGGGAGTGTTCGGGGGGCTCTTTGAGAGCTCAGAATGTGCTCAGAGAGAAAACAACTGGGCTCTTAGAGGGCTCAGCAGGGCTCTTGGAGGGTTCAGAAGAGATTCAGAGAGGGCTCAACAGGTCTCCTTGAGGGTTCAGCAGAGGCTCAGAGAGGGCTCATATGGGCTCAGAGAGAGCGCTTGGTGGGTTCTTGGTGACTCGCAGAGGGCTCAGCATAGGATCACAGAGGACTCTTGGAAGGTACTTGGATGGCTCAGCAGGGGCTAAGAGAGAGAACTTCGGGGTTCTTTGAAGGTTAAGCAAGGGCTAAAAGAGGCCTCTTAGGGGTCAAAGAAAGCGCTTAAGAGGCGCTTGTGTGGGCTCAACAGGGGCACAGTAGAAGCTCAAATAGCACTCTTAGAGGAGTCTTAAATGATCAGCAGGGTATCAGAGAGGGCAATTGGAGGGCTCTTTCAGTGATTAGGAGGGCCTGAGAGGGGGCTCTTGAGGGACACAGCAGAGGATCAGAGAGGGCTCTTAGAGGGCTCTGTGAGGGCTCAAAAGGGTATCAGAGAGGTCTCTTAGGGGCTCAGAAATATGTCAACAGTGGCTTATAGGGACTCACAGGGGCACAGCAGGGGCTTAAAGAGGGCTCTTGGAAGGATTCTTGAGGGCTCAGCAGGGCTCAGAGAGTGCTTTTGGGGGCTCTTTGAGAGCTCCGCAGGAGTACAAAAAGGGCTCTTCTGGGTTCAGAGAGGACTCAGCAGGGGTTTAGAGAGAGCTATTGTGGGTTCAAAGAGGGCTCTCCAGTGGCTCAGAGATGAATCTTAGAGGACTGTTTAAGGTATCAGCAATGGCTCAGAGAGGGCTCTTGGGGGCTCTGTGAGGGCTTATCGGGGGCTTATAGAGGAATCAGCAGGGACTCATAGAGGATCAACAGGGGCACAGCAGTGGCTCAGAGATGGCTCTAGGAGGACCCTTAAAGGACAATGCAGGTGTTCAAAGATGGCTATTGGGGGCTCAGAGAATGCTCAGCAGTGGTTCAGAGAATGCCCTTGGGGGCACTTTGAGAGCTCAGCAAGGGCTCAAAAAGGGCTCTTCTGAGGCTGAGAGAGGACTCAGCAGGAGTTTAAAGAGCACTATTGGGGCTCAAAGAGGGCTCAACAAGAGCTCAGAGGAGACTCTTAGAGGCCTTTTTAAGGTCTCAGCAAAGTCTCAGAGAGGGACCTGGGGGGCTCTGTGTGGGCTCAGCAGGGTTTCAGAGAGAGATTTTGGGGGTTCTGTGAGGGCTCAACAGGGGCTAAGACAGCATTCTTTTAGGCTCTGTGAAGGCTCATCAGGGGCTTAAAGAGGACTCATTAGGGCTCTTGGAGAGTACAGCAGAGGCACAGAGAGGTCTGTTGGCGACTCTGTGAGAGCTTAGCTGGGTCTCTGAAAGGGATCTTGGGTGCTGTAAGGGTTCAACAGAGGTTCAGAGAGGGCTCTTGGAAGCTCTGTGAGTCCTCAGCAGAAGCTCAGAGAGGGATCTTGGGGTGCTGTGAGGGCTAAGCAGGGTCTCAGAGAGGGATCTTGGGGACTCTGTGAGGGCCCAGCAGAGGCTCAGAGAGGAATCTTGGGGGCTCTGTGAGTGCTGAGCAGACGCTCAGAGAAGGTTCTTGGTGGATCTGTGCGGGCTCAGCAGAATCTTAATGAGGGTTCTTTGAGGTCTCTGTGAGGGCCCACTAGAAGCTCAGAGAGGGTTCTTTGGGGCTGTGTGAGGGCTCAGCATGGGCTCAGTGAGGGCTAACAAAAGCTCAGAGAGAGCTCTAGGGGGCTCTGTGTGGGCTCAGCAGAAGCTCAGAGGTGGCTCTTGGGGGATTTTTGTGGGATCTGCAGAAGCACAGAGATGGTTTTTTGGGGGCTTTGTGAGGGCTCTGCAGGGGCTCAGAGAGGGATCTTGGGGGCTCTGTGACTGCTCAGCAGGTGCTCAGAGGGGGATATTGGGGACTCTGTGAGGTCTCTGCAGGGACTCAGAGAGAGCACCGCAGGGCTATTAGAGACCGTAGAACGGCTCAGGGAGGCTTCAGCAGAGCTCTTGGAAGGTTCAGAAGGGGCTCAGATATGGAACCTGGAGGGCTCTTTGGGGTTCAGCTGGGTCTCAGAGAAGGCTCATCAGAGGCTCAGAGAGTGCTCTAATGGGCTCATAGAGTGCTAACATGTGCTTGTAAGGACCCAACAAGGGCTCAGAAGGGGCTCTGGTGAGGCTCATGAGGACTCTTCAAGAACTCAGCAGGGCCTCAGAGGGGGCCCAGCAGGTCTGTCGGAGGGATTAGTAGAGTCTCAGAGAGGATTCAGCAGGGCTCTTGGAAGGCTCAGCAGAGGTTCAGAGATAGCTTGAGTAGAGCTCAGAGAGGCATCTTGGGTGCACTGTGTGGGGTTTGCAGGGGCTCTGAGAGTGTTCTTGGGGGCTCTGTGAGGGCTCAGCAGAAGCTCAGAGATGGTTCTTGGGAGCTCTGTGAGGTCCTAGCAGGTGCTCATATAGGGCATTTTAGAGCTCTTTGAGGGCTCAGCAGAGTTTTTGGAGGGTTCAGCTGAGTCTCTCAGATACCTCAGCAAGGCTGTCGGAGAGCTCAATGGGGGCTCTTTAAGGCTCAGCTTTAGCTCATTGATGGCTCAGCAGGGGCTCTTTGAGTGCTCAGCTTGGGCTCAGAGAGGACACTTGTGGTCTCAGAGAGAGCTCTGCAGGGGCTTAGGAACGGCTCTTGGAGGGCCTTTTGAGGGCTCTTTGAGGGCTCGTGGGAGTTCAAAGAGGGCTCATTGAGGGCTCTAAGGGGGTTCTTTGAGGGATCTTTGAGGTCTCAGTGAGAGCTCTTGAATAGCTCTTTGAGGGGGCAGAGAGGGCTCTTGGGGGCTCAGTGAGGGCTTAACAGGGGCTAGTAGGGGCTCAACAGTAGCACAGCAGGGGCTCAGGCAGGGCTCTTGAGGGCACTTTGAGTGCTAAGCAGGGGCTCAGAGTGAGCACAGCAGGGCTCTTGGAAACTCATCAGAGGCTCTTAGAGGGCTCAACAGGGCTTTTGGAGGGCTCAGCAGTGACTCAACCAGGGCTCAGCAGGTCTCTTTAAGGGCTCAGCAGAGGCTCAGAGTGGGCTCTGCAGGGCTCTTGGAGGGCTTAGTAGGCCTTCATAGAAGGATCCACAAATGCTCATTGACGGTTCTTGGGGGCCCAGAGTAGGCTATCAAGGGGTCGTAGGTGCTCAACTGGGGCACAGCAAGGTCTTAGAGAGTGCTGTTCGGGGCTCAGACAGGACCCAACAGGGGCTCATAGAGAGTCAACAGGGGCACAGCAGGCACTCAGAGAGGGCTCTTAGGTGCTCTTTGAGAACTTAGCAGGGGCTGAGAGAGAGCTCAGCAGGGCTCTTAGAGGGCTCAGAAGTGACTCAGACAGGGCTCAGCGGGTATTTTTAAGGGCTCAGCAGAGACTCAGGGAGAGCTCAGCAGGGCTCTTGAGGGCTCAGCAGATGCTCGTAGAGGGCTCAGCAGAGCTCTTGATGGCTCTGTGAGGGCTCAACGGGGGCTCAGAAAGATCAGCAGGGCTCTTTGAGGGCTTGGTTGGGACTCGTAGAGGACTCTTGGAGGGCTCAGCAGGGCTCTTTGAGGGCTCAGCATGGGCTCAGAGAGGTATTGGCAGAGCTCTTTGAGGGCTCAGCAGTGACTCAGACAAGGTTCAGCAGGTCTCTTTAGGGGCTCACCAGAGGCTCAAAGAGGGCTCAGCATTGCTTTTGGAGGGCTTAGTAGTGCCTCATAGAAGGATAAACAGATGCTCAGATAGGGCTCTTGGGAACTCAGAGAGGGCTCAGCAGAGGCTCAGGGAGAGCTCAGTAGCTCTCTTGGAGGGTTCAGCAGAGGCTCCTTGAGGGCTCAGCAGGGGCTCTCTGAGGGCTCAGCAGGGATTCAGATTTGAGTCCCTGCGAGGGCTCAGCAGGGGCTCAAAGAGGACACTTGAGAGCTTTGTGAGGGATTGGTATGGGCTCAGGGAGTCCTCAGCAGGGCTCTTGAAGGTTTCAGCAGGGTCTCTTTGGCGGCTTAGCCAGGGCTCAGAGAAGGTATTTGGGGGCTCTGTGATGGCTCATAGGGACTCAGCAGGGGCTGAGCAGGGGCTCAGGAAGGGCTCTTGGAGGGCTCTTAAAGAGTTCTTTGAAGGCTCTTAGAGGGCTCAGAGAGGGCTCTCAGGGAGCTCCTTTAGGGCTCAGCAGGGCTCTTCGAGGTCTAAGCAGATCTTTTGGAGGTTTCGGCCGGGCCCCAAAGAGGCCTCAACAGAGGCTCGGAGAGGGCTCTTGGGGGCTCCGAGAGTGCTAACAGGGGCTCGTAAGGCTAAACAGGTGCACAGCATTGGTTCAGGGAGGGATCTTTAGGTCTCAGCGAGGTCTCAGCAAGGCTCTTTGAGGGCTCAGTTGAGGATCATACCGGCCTCAGCAGGACTCTTGGAAAACACAGCAGGGGCTCTTTTGAGGGCTTAGCAGGGGCTCAGAGCAGGCACTTTGAGGCTCAGAGAGTGCTAAGCAGGTTCTCAGGAATGGCTCTTGGAGGGTTCTTTGAGGGCTCAGAGAGGGCTTTTTGAGGTCTCAGAGAGGTTTCTCTGAAGGCTCTTTGAGGTCTCAGAGAGGGTTCTTGGGGACTCAAAGAGGGTTCTTGGGGGCTCAGAGAGGACTCAACAGGCGCTCATAGTGACTCAACAGGGCCACAGCTGAGGTTCATGGAGGGCTCTTGGGGCTCTTTGAGGGCTCAGCAGGGGCTCAGAGAGAGCTAAGCAGGGCTCCTGGAGGGATCAGCAGAGGCTCTTAGATGGCTCAGCAGTGGCTCAGAGAGGGATCAGCAGGGCTCTTGGAGGACTCAGCAGGGTCTCAGAGAATGCTCAGCAGATGCTCAGAGAGGGCTCTTGGGGGCTTATAGAGGGCTAACAGGGGCTGTTAGGGTTACAACAGGGGCACAGCAGGGTCTCGGGGAGGGCTCTTAGAGTCTCTTTGAGGTCTCACCATGGGCTCAGAAGACTCTTTGAGTGATCAGCAAAGGATCAGAGTATCCTAAGCAGGGCTTTTGGACGGGCTCAAAGAGCCCCTCTTTGAGTGCTCAGGAGTGGCCTAGAAGGGGGTTCTTCGGGGGTTTTTTGTGGGCTCAATAATGGCTCAGAAGAGGCTCTTGGGTGCTCAGAGAGGGCTCAGCAGGGTCTCAGAGAGGACTCTTAGAGGGTTCTTGGGGGCTCAGAGAGGGCTCAGCAGGGGATCAGAGAGGGCTCTTGGAGGGCTATAGGAAGTCTCCATAGGGGTTCTGAGAAGGCTCTTGGAGGATCTTTGAATGCTCAGCAGTTGCTCAGAGAGGGCTCAGAATGGTTATTGGAGGGCTAAGCAGAGTTTCAAAGAGGGCTCAGCAGGGCTCTTGGAGAGCTCAGCAGAGCCTCAGAGAGGGTCAGCAGGGCTCTTAGATTGATCAGCAGAGACTCAGAGAAGGCTCAATGGAGGCTCAGAGAGGGCTCATCAGGGCTCTTTGAGGGATCAGCAGAGTCTCAGAGTCGGCTCAGCAGGGCTCTTTGAGGACTCAGCAGATGCTAAGTAAGGGCTCTTGGGGGCTCACAGAGGGCTATCAGGGACTCGTAGGGGCTCAACAGGGGCACAGAAGTGGCTCAGGGAGCAATCTTGGGGGCTCTTTGAGGTCTAAGAAGGGGCTCAGAGAGCTCTCAGCAGGTGCTCAGAGAGGGCTCAGCAGGGCTCTTTGAGGGCTCAGGAGAGGCTCGTAAAGTGAAGCTATTGTTGAAAGTGAGTGTTCGGTTATTCGGGGCACAATTCTTAGTTTGTGTATGGCATGCTTAAAATGTGTTTTTAAAATTAGAAAATGTCCTCGGAGGAGAAAAATGTTTTCATTTGGTTAAAAATCACTTTAATAGATAGTGTATTTAAAAATAGATAAAAAAATAGGCCTTTATAATGTTTTTAGAAAATGTTTCATATAAATTACAAATAAATACACATATATAAATAAATTACAATTTTTTTTTTTTTTCACATTTTTTGATCCATAACTTTTAGATTTATACACAATGCAGCGAGCTGAAAATTTAAATACTGCACATTACTCTGTATAGATGCCAAAAAATTGGAAATAATGTTGGGATGTTAACGTTTGAACTGAGTAGGTTAAACAACTGAAGGTATCTTGCCAACAGTCGGATAAAGTTGGTAATTTCATCATCTCCGGAGCAATAATTACTCGCGTTTACCTTTATCTGATGGTTGCAATAAAACTTGAAGTAGTTACCATCAATTTCACCCAACATTGAAACAAACTTTACTTCGGAATTATCCATGATAATGCATGGTAGACATGTTTAGTTCTCGACCCGTTGAGCTGGTTTTCTCTCTGGTTGTTGGTTGATTGGTGCTTCAATAAATTATTCAATGCCTTGAGCTTCTTCGTCATCGTCACAACATTCGTAAATTTTTCACTTGACTGATTTGCGATCTTCCGCCACGAGATTAGTAAAAGTATTAGTGCTATTGTCGAGTTGACACAGCTGTGGTTCGGGCTGCTGCTATTGTTGTTCAGTAGTTTTACTAGGGGTAACCATCGTGCCAAGTTTCTTCTGAGCGACTGGTAAAGTAACTACAATTAACATCCTCTTTTATTGCCGCCATATCGAACAATTTTTTTTTCCTTTTTTATATGTATTTATTTCAAAATGTTTTTGTTCATTTTTTATGTATTCATTTTAATATTTTTTGTTCCTTTTTTATTTGTATTTCAACATTTTTTCTAAAGTCAATGGACTATAGTTATTAGTCGCAAGTAAAATTGCACGTTCACATGAATTTCGTGCAGGATCCTTAATCGTGTCGAAAGAGCAAGGTATTTTTAATTGCTTGTACAAAGAACTATCAGTATTTGGGTTTATACATGGGTGTGCTATACTGAATGCATATTGGGCTCCTAGTATGGTCGGATCACTTCCAGCCCATTTCGTAAAGCATTTTGTACATGGAAGTTTGGGGTCGGAATTCAAGTTTAAAATTTGCTGGCCACAGTCACAATTACCGGTGGAGTAATTGGGCATCACGTTTTCCGGTGCATTGAATATCATCAAAGCAAATTTATTTGGCATGTACTCCAACTGCGATCCATTATTCAACTGAATCAATCAATTTTGAAAATGTCTAATTGCTCGGCGCACACAATACAGTAATCTCCATCATCCAACTTTTCGTCCACATCCTCTATCCTAAACGTGCTGGGTACCATATCGGTGTATGTTGTACTCTTTGCTCTATCCACTATCAGGCTGGAACCGATCCCTCCAAACAAGTGCGGATAACATGGAAGGCAAATGTATTTGTCATCCACGTAAATTATTTTACCCAGATGGGGATTACAAATGGCTGCTTCCGAAGGCATACAGCAGGCACCTCGTTACGACATGTGATAGATGATTGCTTCGGTCGGAAAAAACTTTTATTCAAATTCGCCATTGTTGTCGTTCCAAATCAAAGTGCAAGATACTGGCTCGTTTTCCTCGCCCAGGTAATGGCCGAATCGACTTTCATTTTGTAGAAACAACTCGTCGCCATTTTCGCCGTTATCTGCACTCACATTCTCCTTCAACACGAAGGTCGGTAGTTTTACGAAACCCGTCAACCCATGTATGTAATTCATTCCAGATTTTAGGTAATTTTGCAAGAAATTGGATTGCCTATACACCAACGATATACGAATGGAAACTTGAACAAATAAAAAAATTATAAATACAGATTTATCATTTCTTTGCATAATTTTTCAATAAGCTTATGATTATATAATAATTTTTTTCTCCGATTGCAAAATGCTTTTCTTTTTCAAACTGAAGTTCTTTTGTCAATCGTTTGATTTCACCCTCCAAACGTTCATGATTATTTTTCGATCCCTCTGCTGACATGTTGTTACCAGTTTTGTCAACGGTTGGTAGAATCTGGCGCACTACCCAATATATTTAAAATATTTTCCAGTCGACAGTCGCGATTTCATAATCAAATAATATAGGCGTATTTCCGTGATGATAATGGTTCTTGAATTTCCATGATAGCTCGATGATGGTAAACAATTTGATGCTACGAGCTGCCTGTACTTTGCCCGTTCATCTAATGGGAACATGTCTCCGAACGGCATCGCAAGTATCCTTGTATTACAAAATGTTTGCCGCATCCTTTCCTCGAAACCACAGTTTATTATCCTTGTCTAAAAGAAATGAAATTTCCTTATCATTATATATTAAATACTCCATATTTTCTTATATGTGTGAGGGGTAAATTCCTAATTTATAAATATATATATACAGAGAGAGAGAGACACGGAGAGAGAGAGAGAGAGAGAGAGAATGGGTTGAACGAAAAATAAAGTAACTATAGTTTTTCTAAATCTTTATTTTATTTAGTAAAAACATACACTTTTATTTTAATTATTTTGATGTTGATGTTGATTTTGATTTCAACAAATACTCTTGCATTTCTGCTGGTGACAAGTGATGCCTCTCGGGAGGGAAAATGGCATCCAGATGGGTTCTTCTCGATGGACTACAGGATTCACTTTGATGGTTTGTCTCGGTATAGGTGATGGTGATGATGGCAGTGGTGGTGATCAGGATGATCCAGATGCCGAGGTGCTTTGCCGTGTATTATAAAATTCATCGTCATTTTCATTTGTCGGTATGGGCTGTTCAAGGTAAATTGTCCACTTTTGAGGCCCAAGTTACTATTTCGTTTCAGTCATTTTTTGCCCTTTAACCACATTTTTAAATTAATATTGCCATACAAGTAATAAACTCGATGTGTATATTCCACCGAACTCGAAAGCTAACGTCTAATGCTAAAATAAAATAATTTATTGACTATTATTCCTAAGAAGGCTTTCAAAAGTACTCACTTTACCGTGAATAGCCTATACAAACGATACTATCATGTGTGACATTATGAGTAGTTGAGCTATACGAGATCCTTTCTCGGCTTTGAATATTGAATTTCCTCGATTTTCCAGCTGCACAAAGATAACTCGTCTGTAGACTGAATCTATAATTCCATTATAGGCGCATATTCGATTGTTGAATGCCTCGTAAAAAAAACCGAAATTGTATTTGGGTATTTTACACGCCAGGCCGGCGTTGACATTGGCCACTTGAATTTCAATGTCGTGAGTCACCTTCAAGTCGTACCCAGCTGCTTCTTCACTTCCGAGGACCAATTGATGTTTGAACCATGCATGAACAATGAGCGCCTTGGTGTCAGACAAATTGTTTATATACCGACAATTTATACGTGCTCACCAAAGCAACAAAAAACAATTGCCAAAGTGTGAAGGGGTATTGGAAATCCCTCTTTTTGTCATCTTTTTAATAAAAATTCTTTAATTTTACTCTTGATAAAGGCAATGTTTGGGATAGATGTTTTAATCTCTTGTTGGACGATAGAGTTGTTGAACATTTCTGTAAGTTTTGTTTTGGCCTTATTCCACTCGACAAAAGATTTTTAACCGAATTCGACGTAAAATACATACAGGGTTAAGTCGTCGATATTACCCCGAGACTGATATATGGAAATTAGTTTGCATAAATTTTACCGAGTGATTGTCCATATCTGGTGATTTCTCTCTTTTTTTTTTAAAAAAAAAAAAAAAAGCTTATTTATGTACTCTATTCGAGTTGAGACTCACCAGCATCATCATTACCATTCATCTCCATCGTTGTATTTTGCAATTGGCGCAAGTATACCTTTAACATATTTACGAAAAGTATTTTGATTGCTTCCTGAACATCGGGATCATTGGAAATCGCAAGAAATTACGTTAAAGGATTGCATGGTAAATCAGACATTTGTGAAATAAAATCATTACACGATTCATGTAGGGAAGCGAGTTTGGGCTCATTGTTAAATCTATCGATAAATTCTTCTATTCTGCCGTCTTTGATATTGGAATGCATATCTTTCATCAAAAGAAAAATTTCGGGCTCACAGAGCTTTTCAAAAAGCTCCTCTTGCACACGATTCCACATGGAAACATAATTCTTGTACAAGTATGCAAATATAAAATGAAATGCTCGAGATACGAAATTTATAACCCAGGACCTGTTTGGTATTTGTTTTACTTCTTGTATATATATAAAGATATTTACAAACACAATTAACCCTTTGTTATGAGTAATGAAATGTTACTAAAATATACGAGGTAAACTAATAAATATTTTTAAAAATGTGTGTATACTTTTTTATTCAGTATTTATAGATTTTTTTTCTTTTTTCATCTTTTTTTCTTGACAATGTTAATTATATTTTCATCTACAAAGTATTTATCGTGCAAGTTTACAAAAATCTTTGTCAAATTACAACGATCTGTTTTCAACAAGTTTCGTACATAATCAAACAAATCAAAGGAATTATTATTTTCATTGTATCTGTGCAATTGGAAGTCCAACATTCACTTTACATTCTCTTTCACAGATAGTCTCGACACTCTGTTACGCTCGAAATCAATTCGTAAAAACATTTGCAGGATGGTGTATATGTTCAATTCGTTGGCTCGGCACACTGGTAATTCCAAGTTGGTTTTTTTTTCACCATTGTTAATTATGTCCGTGAGATTGCCATCGTCGTTATTTCCTTTCTCATCGCCTTTTTTTGAGGATTTTTATTGTAATTTTTTTAGGATATTTATTAAAGGAATTTGGAACTTATTTATCCACCCAATTGCAAACATTTGGGGTCAAAGAAAAACTCATTTTCACGGGTCTCACCTTGTCGTGGTAAACATGACAAAAATGTAATATTTCCAACAAATACTGTTATGGTACCAGTACAGATCTAATCTGTTCAAGTCGACCGAGCATTCGCGGCACGGAACACTGTGTTTCTTCGACGAATTCATGACAAGCGCCAAAAAAGAAACTTTCCTTTTTTTTCAACACATCCTCATGGAATTTGAAGGAACTCAATCAACCTAGATTTGCTATTTTTATACGGATATTTACAAGAAATTAAATATGTGTGTTTTAGTTATTCAATGGCCAATGGACCGCTTTGTTCGAGTGTCTTCACCTTTGATAATTTCATTGCTTGGTTTTTATTTCTGATGATTGAATAAATTACATACAAGTTTGTTGGTTTCAATCTTGTCTCCCCACTTAGTTTGTGTGGCAACATTTACATACTGATGATTACACTTAATGTGTAAATCTATAGGAATTTGTGGAGTCAGCAACTGTTTGCAGGAACCATTTTGCTCATCACTATTATGGGCCTGGATGAAATTTTCCAGTGATGGTTGTTGGGCTGTTGATGGCGACGATCCCTCAACCTTTTTAACGGGATGTTATTGTTTGAAAATAGTTTTTGATTATTTTACAGCTTCTGCACAGCAGCCTCCGTAGAGGATATTGGCTCGATCGTCTCTAACATATTGGCCGTTGTCTCTCTCGACACTGAAATCTTTACAATTTCCAGAAACAGGTTCCATAGTTTCCTCAGACATCGGTCCACTTTACCGACAGGTTGTCGAGAATCAATTTCCGACAAATAACTAATATTTAGAGTTTGTTATTACATGTTTTCTTATATATATAAGTACATATTGGAAAAAATCCTTTTCTTCCAATTTTTTTGGTTTTTGCTTTTCATGCCCCTTCATAGAAATGAAGAAATTTTATCATTGTATTTCTGGTATAACTTGTCATAGGTGCCAGCAGTCGGAATCTCATCGTGATCAGTCGTCAAATTGGACAATTCTCAATGGGGCATGGAATCAGCTCGGCTGGTGTCCTTTCGGCGAGATGGATAGTTGGGTAAAGAAATTGGGGTTTTGTCATATAGATGAGTGAATAAATTGGATTTTCGCTTTGTTGATTTTCAAATAGGGTGTTGACCAAGTCCTCTTCACGACAGAGTAGATTTAAGTATTGCTCAAATTCTCTGTTTGAGAACGAGTATGAAATCTCGGCCAGAACAGAGTAATCATCCCTCAACTCGAAATTGGCCATTTTATAGATACATTGGTAAAAAAGTTTCAACATTTCGAGGTTAATTCGTTCCGCATCATGCATGTTGCTGTTAAAGGGAACAAACATGATTGTGGATTTTTGTATGTTGGAAATTAACTCTATCGAATCGAAATGGCAGTCGGTGAAATAGGGAGTGAAACACCAGTACAAGACAACCAAATTGTAAAACGAACTCTTGTTTAGTATCATGGTTCGAGCTGTGTGCAGACAGAGAAGAATTTCCAAGTTTGATTCGTCAATGTAATTACACAGGTAATAATGCACTCTGTGTGAATGAGGCTCGAGTTCTGTAAAATTGCAATTGACAAGAACAATGTCCGATTTATCATCGAAATTGGTATCAAGGGGAAGGATATCGATGTGTTTTGAAATTGCAGTTTCACCGCAAAAATATAGGGATTCTTTTTGTACAAACATGTTAAAAACTTTTGGGTGTAAATCACATTTTAAAGAATTGGTAATATGATAATCAAGTGACAAAATTCCAGATAGAATCGGAGCATTACAATAAACTGGTAAAAGGACCGACGTTCTCTACAAAAGAAAAGGCATAAATGTCAGCTACAAAAATAAATTCATCAATTACTTTGAACTACACAGCATGTTTTGACTGTGGAAAAACTTGAGTCCACCACTACAAAACTTGTACTTGCAGCTGCAATTAAAATTTATTATCACTATTACCTTCCAAACAATGTTTTACCAAGAGATGTTTCCAAGCCAATCATGCAAAAAATCGAAACCTATGTCACAAGCAGTTGGGATCTGGGATGAAAGGATAAACATGCTGAAACTATAAACAATGTCTTTGTTTCCAATCACGAAAAATCATTTCCCCACATGTCATCGAATATTTCCACAATGTGTGTTGAAAGCAAACGAAATTACTCTCCTTTCGAGTGTGATTGTGGAAATGGTTTATGCCGCGATGATGCCAATCAATAACTGAGGTAATGATTTATAAAAAAAAATATTTTTTATAAAAAATGAATTAGCATCGAGTTATTCCACTTGTGTGTGTTGCAATCAACATTACCCCTCTACCCCACTCATACTTTCAACAACTAATCATGTTGCAGTATTTCATCTCCCCTCCCTTGCCCTCCTTTCAGTTTGGCCTATATGACCGTGAAATCTGGAAAAAAATCGTCAGTCGAAGGCAAGAGCTGAACATGGAAACATCACTCCTACCAGAGCAGAAAAGGAATACAGACTAAGTATACTAATATAATATAATATATATACCTTACAAAAATATATATTTTATTATATACACAAATATATATGAATGTATATATAAAGGTATATATGTTTAGTAAACCTCTGTTAAGACATTTCTGAAGGGACTGAAAAAAGAATGCTTATTAACCAGCAAAACTTCTTCAAAGGGTTAGATTGCACATGTGCAATTAATGGTGCCAAATTATACAGCTTATTAAGCAGGAAAGCTTCTTAAGTGGGAACTTCTTTACAGAGTTTCACTGTATTATAAAACATTAATATTTATAAGGAATATAATAAATTACTTACCTTTTTTGTTCTTACCAGATTCCTATTTTGTGCTGGGAGGAGGAGTGATGTTTCAACATTCAGCTCTTGGCCTCGACTGGCATCTTTTTTCCAGATTTCACTGCCATATAGGCCAAACTTAAAGGAGGGAAGGCACGGGAAGTAAAATTCTCCATTGTGATTGGTTGTTGAAAATAGGAGTGGGGGGAATGAATGTCGATCATAGAATACTCTGGTGAACACTCGCAAAACCAAGCAAACTTGTCCACTGGTTCTATATACATTATTAATATTCAAACTTTGTCTTACAAGATGAACCTTGAATACTAATTACCTGTATAAGGACCAGTGGGTAAGTTTCCTTAGTTCCACAAGATTTTGCCAGATCGACATTCCATTCCCCCACTCCCACTTACAACAACCAATCAGAGTACATCATTTCATTTCCCCTCCCTTCCCCTCTCTTCAGTTTACCTATATGGGTGCAAAATCTGGAAAAAAAGACATCAGTCTATGACAAGAGCTGAATGTAGAAGCATCTACACTCCAGGGCAGAAGTGGAATCTGGTAAGAACAAAAAGGTAAGTTATTTATGATATACTGTATAAAACATTATTTAAATTTTATAAGGTATGTCATAAATAACTTACCTTTTTTGTTCTTTCCAGACTCCTCTTCTGCTCTGGGAGGAAGAGTGATGTTTCCAAATTCAGCTCTCGGCTTCAACTGACGTCATTTTTCCAGATTAGGCCATCATATAGGCCAAATTGAAAGGAGGAGAAGGAAGTGTCAGTAAAATGCTGCAATGTGATTGGTTTTTGAAAGTAGGAGTTGGGGAAAGGAATGTCGATCGTAGAGCCCTCTAGTGAAATCTCACAGATCTAGTTCAACAATATTTCGCCTAATTATTTCGTCTTATTAGTTACATGACATTTCTCCCAATACTGAATAGGTTTTATTAGTTCCACAACATTTGGCCTAATTATGGATATGTTTTATTAGTTCTGCAAGAACCAAGAAATAATATTATTTTAATGATTTTATTTATTTTTATAATAAATATTATTATTGTTTGCTAATTAATATAAAAAGTTGAATTTTAAAAGTGTAATATTTTGGATAAGGGAATTCAATTATAATGTTC
Organism: Dryococelus australis; assembly: GCA_029891345.1. Lineage (NCBI taxonomy): Eukaryota > Metazoa > Arthropoda > Insecta > Phasmatodea > Phasmatidae > Dryococelus > Dryococelus australis. Next base: position 769,582 of record CM056998.1, on the reverse strand, counting down.
ATTTAAAGTAACCTCATTGATTTTGATTGTTTGTTTGTAGTGGTGGTCTTAGTTATTGGAGAGAGAAGGGGGTTAGATAAACTTACTTATAAATGGTAAAAACTGAATTTTAAAGATAACATTTCCATTGGTATTTCTCTTGATACGAAAAAAATGTTACAAATACCAAATAAAATTTTAAAAAAATTGTGTGTGAAACCTTGTGTATATATATGCACACACACAAGTTATACATATATTTATATATAATGTATTTTCCCTCCCAGGGAGCATAACAGAATGGACACTCTCGAGTTCAAAACTTTGTTTATTCTCACTACAAGAAGAACTGGATGTGTAGAAGCTACTCGAATAGAAACCTTGACGAATACATGGAGTCGATTACAAAGTTATTGCATACTTGGACACTGCCATCACATCTGACAACTCTTAGATTCGTTCCAAGCATTTAAAAGTCGAGAAAGCAACATTGTTCAATATAACTAAATGACAAAAAAAACCGGGTCAAAAGTTGGGATTTAGTTTTTCGATGCAGCACAAAAGCCACCTCGTTTAACGTCATAACCTCAGTCGACGAACGAGTGCGATGTATTAACCTTAGTAGACGAACAGGTGTGATGCCATAACATCAGTCGACGAACGAGTGCGATGTATTAACCTTAGTAGACGAACAGGTGTGATGCCATAACATCAGTCGACGAACTTGTGAGATGTCAAAAGCACAAATGACGAAAGAATGTGACATCACTGCAGGTCACAAACAAGTGTGACGCCATAACTGCAGACGACGAACGAGAGTGACGTCATTACCTCAGTCGACGAACTAGTGTGACCTCACCGTAGGCGACAAACAAGGGTGTCGTCATACCCCAGTCAACATACGAGTGTGACCTCACCAGAGGCTACAAACAAGGGTGACGTTATAAACTCAGTCGACGAACGAGTGTGACCTTACCACAGGCGACAAGCAATGGCACCGTCATAACTGCAGTCGACGAACGAGAGTGACCTCATCACAGCCGACATACGGGTGTGACCTCACCGTAGGCGACAAACAAGGGTGACTTCATAACTGCAGTCGACGAACGAGTGTGACCTCACCGCATGAGATAATAAAGGTTGACGACATAACTGCAGTCGCCGAACGAGTGTGATCTCAATGAAGGTGACAAACAAGGGTGACGTCATAATCACAGTCGAAGAACGAGTGTGACCTCACGTTAGGCGACAAACATGGGTGACGTCATAAACGCAGTCGACAAACGAGTGTGACCTCACCACGGGCGACAAACAATGGTGACGTCATAATCACAGTCGAAGAACGAGTGTGACCTCACGTTAGGCGACAAACATGGGTGACGTCATAAACGCAGTCGAAGAACGAGTGTGACCTCACTGCAGGCGTCAAACAAGGGTGACATCATAACCGTACCCAACGAATGGGTGTGGCCTCACCAAAGGCTACCAACAAGGGTGACGTCATAAACTCAGTCGACGAACGAGTGTGACGTCACTGCAGGCGACAAGCAAGGGTGGTGTCATAACCTCAGTTGACGAACGAGTGTGACCTCATAACTGCTGTCGACGAATGAGTGTCACGTCATAAACTCAGTTGCCGAACTAGTGAGACGTCATTACCTCAGTCCAGGAACGTGTGTGACGTAATAACCTCAGTCGACGAACGAGTGTGACGTCATAACTTCAGACGACATACTAGAGTGTGACGTTTTAACTCCAGTCGACGAAAAAGTATGACGTCATAACAATAGTCGACGAACAAGTGTGACCTCACAGCAGGCGACAAACAGGTGTGACGTCATAACAGCAGTCGACGAACGATTGTCACGCATCATAACCACTGTCGATGAACAAGTGTGACGTCATAACCTCAGTCGACGAACTAGTGTGACATTATAACCACAGTCGACGAACGAGTGTGAAGTCTTAACCACAGTCGACGGGGGAGGTAGACAGAGAAACATCAAGTTTACTCATCTCCCAAATCAGAAGAGAGCTAAGGTAAGAACAAAAAAGGTAAGTTATTTAATAAATATAGTATATGTATATATATATAGTATATATTAATGAACTTACTTTTTTGTACTTGCCTTATACCTTTTGCTCTGGAATAGAGGAAGGTTGATGTTTCTCGGTCCATCTCTCGCCGTCGACTGAAATTATTTCCAGGTTTCTCCACCATATTGGTAAACTGAAAGGATGGGTATAGGGAGGGGAATGAAACACTGTTCTCTGATTGGTTGTTGATAGTTAGAGTGGGGGGGGAATGTTAACCGCTATGATTAGTTCCGAGAAAACTTGCAGGTGTGTGTTGCAATCGCTGTGTGTTGTAATCACATCGAACGTGATTGGTAGTCCAAATTAGGAGTGGGGGTAAAATTAACTTCATTTATTTCACAAGGTGAGGGCGACAGTGTAAAGTATGTTTAGTTCGGAGAAAACTTGCAAATTGAAAGGTTGGAAGGGAGGGGATGGCAAATGGTGTACTCTGATGGGTTGTTCAAAGTAATGAGAGAGGTGATTTGATGGGGGGGGGGGGGGATGAAGGAATGTCGATCACTCGATGTAGAGCACTCTGGTAAAATCTCGCGGAACTAGATAAACATATCCATAGGTCCCTATACGGGTAATTTGTATTCAAAATTTGTTTTGCACATAAAAATGAATTATAAACGAGATTTTTGCTATCCAATTCCAAAGGTCCGTTCCTCATGTAGCTGTCGAGATTGCCGCAATGACTGTCGAAAGTGGACAAATAAATAAATTTCCATAAATGCCAATGCAGACAAACGGTCCACTATCGCCTTTGAAAAAATAATGACGTGTATTGCTAACACTCAACTACATTATGTTATTTGTAAATTGTCAAATAAAAAACAAATGTTAAAAAAGTTTTTAGATGTCCTTTCCCTATTTTTTCTTCCATTTATTCCCCTTTCTTGGTTCTGATGTTTAAGCTCATCGTATTTGTTCATCAAACCAACAAGTTTCTCATCAAATATATTTTCCCTCGTGAGTCGTAATTTACTCGTGCCATACCAAGGAGATGCGATATTAATTTGCCTGTTATGTATCGTATTTATAGTCTGATCTAAAGATCCCATGTACGATTGTTAGGAGAAGGGTGTGGATAATGAAATATCGATGACTTCCCCGAAGACTGGTAACGTATTTACAATTATCGTTGTTCTCACGTCCTTTTTTCTCCTATGAAATTAATGCGATTGTTAGCAGCTATATAGTTTAATTGAAACGAGTTTGTCTAATTTCGAAATTATTCAAATTGTTTACCAAATTATTAAAAATTTGAAGCAATTGTTGCGAAGTCTGTAATAAATCGACATTTATTTTTACATGATCTATATTTTGTATAGTTTTATTAATTGTGTTGCATAAAATTATAAAATTAGTAGACTTGTCAAAAGTATCGCCACTATTTTCGTATTCATTTTAAAAAAAAGTGTTTTATTTTTTTTCATCAACCCTTTTTATTTTCTTATCCCTTGACTCATAAGATGTGAAATGGAAAAGAAAACATTTGTTTGATATTTTTTTTCTCCCGTCTTATTAGTATTGGTATACCTTTCCATTTTGAAAATATTAACCAATATAATTATAAGTAAACGACTAACATACGAAAAAAAAAAGTATAGATTATCCCGAATTGCATGCAAATTCTATCTGTTAGTAATAAAAAAATTGCAACTTTCGTCAATGCAGCTTCATTCGCGTCTAACGATTCGCCAAATTTGAACACTTTGTTTTGTTTTTTCGCTAGATTCTCCCGAAGAGTATTTGAATATGAAACGAGAAAACGATGCGGTGGAAACTTACAATGGTTTGACTAGGATAATTTCAATCATATACAATTCGCCAAAGGCCTCGGCGACTAATTTGTGGGACGGTTTCTTACGCACCGATCCGCAAAACATTCTAACAGCATCTGTAACCATTTTTCGGCAATAATAAAAAAATCTTTCGCGAGTAAAATAAAATCACGTGTAAAATCTTACATCATCGTCGAAGGATATGTAACGAGCAGATTCGTAATCGTACCTTATTTGAACGACCAGAATTTAGTGTTGAACATTGATGCGGGCGGGGCTGTGCAGTTATTGTGTAGTTCTCTTACTTTCTCCGCTCTCATCCAACCGAAAATCTACATTCACCATTTACTGGACACATCTTTGTCCCGAGACTATATTTTCGAACTGAATTGTAAAATCCAAACGGTCCATTGACATCCGCGATGAGATACCTTAAAATATCATTCCTACAATTTATGCAATCCGCAAGAATTTGTATTGTCGGTGTTGCAGCAGTCGTATTTTCAACGAAACACCATCGTGGACGAATCGCTCAACAACATTCAAAATAACATTGGCGACATTTGGACGAATAAGGCCAACCACATACACCTGTTCCTGCTATCTTTAACGTATTCGATTTTAAATACACGATTCAATCTCCTCTACATGGAATTTTCAGCCGACTCGCAAGATTTGTACATGCTGAAACTCTTTGTGAAATAAAGTGCGGCTGATGCAAGGATAAATAACCTGCCTAATATCGGAATATCTGTGAAAATATGAACATCACAACCAAAGTCTTGAAATTGGGTAAAAGCCCCTCCTTTCTCGTCTTATCTTCCCACAGTAAAAAGGCTTGTAGTTTTGCAATGAGTGAAAATGCAAAAAAAAAATATGGCAATCAAGGAAATGCTGCTCCAAATGGAAACCTATGACCGGTATAAAGGGGCGTTTGGTTTTTTAAAATCAGTTTTTAAACTGAGATGTTTTAAACGAACCTGATATCTGTAATGGCGATAGGGAGCGATTTTGATGATGACGATGAGGGTAACGACTATATTTCATCTCTATCGGCGGAGAAACCCATGTACGAAGAAACTATACAAAAACTGATGAATAATTTCAAAAGTTTCACAGGTTCAAGTGTCATTCGTAGTAAGACACCGTGCATTCATCGGGAATTACCAACTCTTTGGGAAAATTGTGGAGTTTGTGTCCAAATCAAGTAAACAAACATATCACAATCAACAAAAATAAAAAACAAAAAATTTTAACAATGGACACGACTTTTCCATTGAAAAAAGAACTGAAGAAATGTGTCTATTTCGTATATTACGATAAAATTAAAGATATCGATCGAAAACATGCCAATTTTATTACATCTCTAACGATATTTGGCTACATTTGGTCAGAGAAACATTTTGTGCTGGTGAAAATAATTAATCCACTCTTTACACGATACTATGATAGTCTTCCCGAAGACATGGTTCATCAACTGATAAAAATGTATTTTTTTACTATCGTTGCTTGATAAGAATGTTGATCAATCCGAATCCATTGATTTTTTTTCAAGACTCACGAAAGAGGACGTGAATGATACATCAGATCCCATTTAATGTACATGAATTTCATGAAAAAGGGTGGTACTTTGGCAGATTTCCAAGATTGAGTTTCACATTTTATGTTTGGGTATTTACCAAAAACTCGAGCATATTCCATGGTTGTTTGCAACATGTTGGTGAGCGAACTGAAACGTCAAGATCCCTCCTACCAAACACCCCTAAAAATGTGCATGATCACTTCGGCTTATCGGCGAGCGGTTAAACTGAACCGCTACGATGTGCAGATCTTGTATTTAAGCGATGGAAGTCCCATCACCTTCGAAGGGGGAAAAAGAATAACAATATACAAATTGACCAACGACCAAAAGTCTTGCCTTGGAATAACGCAAAGAAAATACACAACTATGCGGAAAATGCGCTTATCGAGTTTCTAAATGAGTCGAACACTCCCTACTCATTGGAAGTGGAATTGATGCTTTCAAATGATTTCCTGTACAAAACAGGCAGGCGAAAAAACGAATTTTTTTCCCTGACGATGAGTCAAGTTAACGAACTTATTGAAAGCGAAAAAAATGAAATTTATACAAAAACAAAAACAACAATAATGTTTATTATTTCTCAGTTTACACATACGCTTAACTCGTTTGTGAATCATCCATCATGTTCTATTTACAAAACTTAAATAGACCCTTTGTCACCCGATACGAAAAACTCCGTATAATTTACATTACCTTGCCCAAAAAAATAACAGGAGTGAGGCCAGATCGGGGAGTGATATTTCATGCTTGGCGAAAAAGCATAAATGAATCTCGATCGGGGAATGTTGTTTCATGCCTGGCGAAATAACAGGAGTGAGAACCGATCGGGGAGTGTTGTTTCATGCCTGGCGAAATAACAGGAGGAGAACTGATTGGGGAGTGTTGTTTCATGCCTGGTGAAATAACTGGAGTGAGGCCGCGGGGAGTGTTGTTTCATGCCTGGTGAAATACTGGAGTGAGGCCCGATCGGGGGTGTTGTTTCATGCTTGCCGAAATAACAGGAGGGAGAACGATTGGGAGTGTAGTTCATGCTTGCGAAATAAAAGGTGAGAATAGATTGGGAGTGTTGTTTCATGCTTGAAATAACTGGAGTGAGACCCGATCGGAGTTGTGTTTCATGCTTACGAAATAACAGGTAGAACGATTGGGGAGTGTTGTTTCATGCCTGGTGAAATAACTGGAGTGAGCCGATCGGGGAGTGTTGTTTCATGCCTGGCGAAATAACGGAGTGAGCCGATCGGGGAGTGTTGTTTCATGCCTGCAAATAACAGGAGTGAGGCCGATCGGGAAGTGTTGTTTCATGCTGGCGAAATAACAGGAGGTAGAACGATAGGAGTGTTGTTTCATGCCTGGTGAAATAACTGGAGGAGGCCCGATCGGGGGTGTTGTTTCATGCTTGGAAATAACGGAGTGAGCCGATTGGGGAGTGTTGTTTCATGCTGGGAAATAACTGGAGGGAAGAGAAACAGATTGGGGAGTGTGTTTCATGCTTGGCGAAATAAAAGGAGGAGAATAGATTGGGGAGTGTTGTTTCATGCCTGGTGAAATAACTGGAGTGAGACCGATCGGGGAGTGTTGTTTCATGCTTGACGAAATAACAGGGGAGAGAACAGATTGGGGAGTGTTGTTTCATGCCTGGTGAAATAACTGGAGTGAGGCCCGATCGGGGAGTGTTGTTTCATGCCTGGCGAAATAACTGGAGTGAGCCCGATCGGGGAGTGTTGTTTCATGCCTGCCAAAATAACAGGAGTGAGGCCCGATCGGGAGTGTTGTTTCATGCTTGGCGAAATAACAGGAGTGTGGGACAGATTTAGGGAGTGTTGTTTCATGCCTGGTGAAATAACTGGAGTGAGGCCCGATCGGGAGGTGTTGTTTCATGCTTGCGGAAATAACAGAGGGGACAGATTGGGGGTGTTGTTTCATGCTTGGCGAAATAACTGGAGAGAGAACCGATTGGGGAGTGTTGTTTCATGCTGGCGAAATAATAGTTGGTCCATCGGGAGTGCAGTCTTTCGAGAAATAAAAATAACGACATTGGGCGAGTAGAGTTTCAGCTGTAAATTACAGGAGAGCCTAACGGAATGTTGAGATCCATCTTGCGAAATATTAGTGAGGCCAATATGTTATATTCAAGTCAAAATAAAAATTATTTTTTTTGCTTAATTGGAGTCCGATGGTTAGTTAACTTGCGGAAATATCAGACTCATGTCGACGGAGTGTTGATAATCATGCTGGGAATACTAGTGTGGACCAATCCTGCTTTGTCAATTTTATTGGAATGAGCCCATCGTAGTTTTCTCTTCGAAAAATATTTTTGTTTGCCTTCGCATATCGAGAACTAAAATCTCTTGGGGGCCAAAATTTCACTAATAGTAGATTAACAAGCGGAACAGCCCCACAGGTGAAATATTATGCGATAGAAATTGATGAGAAGTGAAGATATATTGATGGGTTGTATGCCGCTCATCAATCATGTCCAGCTGTGTAAATGATGTGTCACCTCCATTTGCATCATTTACTTTCAGGTTTAAATTCTTCCAACATTTACATAAAAGGAATGTTTGGCATATTTGGTCGACAAGTGAACTAATCGCATGAAATTGCACTAGAATAAATATTTGTGACCTCAATTCGTTTTGTAAGCTAACTGTTTCATGTGACGGAACACACATCAGGTGGCTATCCTGAAATATTAATGATTTTTACCGTGCATGTAGAATTATGGGACATGGGTTAATGAATGGGTATGGGGTGTGGTACCTGGCAAGCATGCGTCGAGTATAGTGCAAAAAATGCTGAGGAATTACAAACATATCTATGTTTCAAGTGTGGAAAAATACCAGATTTTGCGCAGTCAATTTCTACTCCCATACCTGTTCACCAACTCGATCCACGACCTCGATAACCGTATACCAAATTATCTATAGGAGGTGAAGGATGCAGTTGACTCGGTACTTTTCTCAAGATGTATCACCCACAATGGACTTTGTGTAATGGAAAATGTGTGTGTTTTTGAATACGTTTTGTTTAAAAAGAATATACATTTGTAAAGTGTGTTTTTTGTATGCAATTTTGTTTTTTTTTTGTATATAAGGTCTAATCATGGCCCTAAATAAGGAAAAAATAAACAAATACATCGATTTATTTAGGATTCTCGAAAAAAATCCTACCTTCAACGATGATTCCTAATCAACTGAAATATATAATAAAATCTTGCGTCATACGCAAGATGGAGAAATATTCAATAGTCGTTACATACCAAAAACGACAAAAAAAATTATATAATCCATATAAAGACCACATGAAACGTACATTATTTTAAAAGAGGGTATCAATCAACACTCGTTTATAGATTTTGTCCTTTTTCTCTTGCATAAAATTATAGACCAAGTGGTTCTCGACTATCAGGATAAACACCCGTTCATAATAAACCGGTTTATTTTGGCAGTGACTCAATTTCTAGACATTTTCCCAAGGACAGAAACCTTGTTTCGACGAACACTGATAAACCTTCGTGGTGGAGGAGGAGATTTGAATTAATTGACATTTCGAATAATTCATCCATTTATGTGTTTATCGTTTATCACTTTACAAAATCCATTCTCCAAGTGTTTATACAAGGTTTAAAGAGTACTGACGAAACTTTTGACAATGTGGAAAAATAGAGATTATTGGACGAGACAGTCAACCTTAATGATTATTTCCAAGTTTCGAAAAATACTGCTACGATCGGGGAGCATGAGGGTGGGTGACAAAACTAGAGACGAGTTTCACGTGGAAAACGACCAGGTGTTGGATCTGCTCGATCCGAACACGGCCGTGATAGAAGCAAATTATGTCAATAATAGTAAAGATGATAGTGATTATGATAGCGAAGATGAATGCAAGTTACACAACATAGATAATGATTGGGAGAATTTTAACAACGTCACAGTATCGGCCATTGTTTACCGCTAAGATCATGTCGATGAGAATGAGCTGCTCGAAATTAGCAAATTAAATAAACCTGAAACTGAAGTCATTCTTTCTGACGAACCGGTTATAACACAGGCTGATTTGAATTTCCACGAAAACGGAACAGAAATCGAAATTGTAAATACTGCTGACGAATCCACAATGGTACCAATGGAACTGAATTCCTACACAACCGAGCCCGAAACCACGTTCTTAGAAATTGAGAAACCAGCAACTACACCCTTCAAAATATATTTCAGTGAAAGCGAATTGGAAACCGAAATCGAACGCTAGGAAATAGTAGCTCGGCAATTACTCGAAAAAAGTATTTTAGAAGAGCCTGTGTTGGAGGAATTGAGCTCAATGGAAACCAACCTCAAAGAACCTAACGAATCGATGGGGGTGGATACGGATTCCGGTGAAATTAAAACTGAACCGACCTTTTCGAAAAAGGTGAAAATAATGATAGTCAAAAAATTCATAGGGATAAATTTCTGCTATATTTTGTCTGTTTGATGGAAAATGACTTGTTTGACTGAGTGGGGAAAAAAAGCTTTTATGAAAAAATTTATTTTAATTTGTTGTGTTTGTATTTCCCTTACCGTGGCTATGCTTTGTATACACATAATGCATTGGATGTTTCCAGAAAACTATGGCAATCAAATCAAGTATAAAAAATTAACAAATAATGACTTGTTTCACAAGATGGTCGATTGTCTATCACTACCGTTTCACTGTATTGATTAGTCAGATTGCCAAGTTTTGTATGGTCTATCAAAGTTGAGTTTCGATTGCGATGAGAACAAATGCACTCCGCGAATAAAAACACCTGCCACAGTAAAAACAATAACTCAACAATCACCCACAACCTCTTCCCATCGCGCAATCATTGTTCCGTGTCATTCCAAACACAGAATAGTCAGTGTTTTGAAAAGCACAGATCCTTTGGAAATTGAATGGGCGTGTATCTCGGTGATGATGGGACTCTTGACTCCATATACATGCATGGATGGAATCGTCAAAAGCGATCTGACAACGTAAAGTTTTAAATTAAACAATTGTAAATGCAGGGCCGATGTGATATTGGGTGTTTTAGAATTTCAACCACATGTACCGAGATGTTTCCCATCAACCCACGTTAATTTCCTGACAAACTTTCATGAAATTCAAAATAATGATAATTCATAAGATACATGTATTTATATATTTTTTATTATTATGAGTTGTAGTTTTAATTTATTTTTCCACTGAGATGTGATTACTTTTTAATAGAAATTCAAAAGAGAAGCAAAAATGAATTTCCTTTTAAATTTTGAATATTATTTTCCATAATACCTTCGTATCTTAATAAACAATCAATTTTGAAAAGCACACAATTAATTTTCCAAGTGTTAAATCAGCAATTTGAAACTGAAATCTTTATGTACACGAATACAAACGATTCCAACGTTGATATTATTCAATTCGCCAGCTGCGACCACGGAGGTGGAGACCTGTTCAGTGGCGAAGATCCAATATGCATACATGCATCCCCACTTCTCTACAAAAGCATATGTTTTGACAAAGATAATAAATGGTCCTATCTTTTCTACAAACAGGTACTCATTCACGAATTAGGTTACATGTTGGGGTTATATGACAGTAAAAGAAAAGATAGCGTGATGTACGATCCGACAGAACACAATAAATTTACTAACTTTGATGTGTACAACGTTATTTTAATGTATCTGTTTAAAAAAAAAAAAAAAGTAAAGTAAGATATAATATATATACTTAAATTTTTTTGCCAACGAGAACTAAAAAAAAAAAATGGATAAGTTATTGAATTGGAAAAATCATAATTTCTTGTACAATAACTACAAAATTGCTTATCTTTTGGATATAAAAAATAATGTATGGTTTAAAGCAAAAACCTTTGCTGGGTAATTGGGATACGAAAACAACAGGAAAGCTATTACGAATAATGCGAAAGAGAAATATAGAAGAACTTCCAACAAACTGGTAACAAATGCAACTTCAGTTGTGATTGTCAACGAGCAGCCCCCACCCACCTTCATCAACGAACGGGTATTTACAGACTGATTATGTATTCCAAAATGCCCTTTGCGGAAAATTTTTCAAGATTTAATTTACGAACACATTCTCTGGTGCATTCGCGAGGGTAAACAACGCTTGTTTCAGAATCACATCGAGTATTTGACAAAACAACCCCGAGAAAGAACCAACGACGTGGAAGTTATTAAGATACAATTATTGGCTCGAGCTGCAAAAGAGGTTGTCATCGCCACTAACACCAAAGAAATTACAGAGAAAATATGCAAATGTTTGATACCAAATTTCTTGGTGTTGAAATTGAATGAAGATAATTTTTTTTTTCCGTATTATATAATTTGCATACAAAAAAGAAATTTGAAGAGGCAACTCAACTTGCTTTGTAAGATACATTCCAACTGTAAGGAATTGCTGCATTTAGAGTGTAATTCGCCATCTCGAAACATGTACGGCTGTGTCAAGATTGCATAAAGCGCACATTTCAATTTTTTCAGGAATTACTTTATGATTAAAAATACAGAATTTACAGAAGATGAAATGCTGATTCAAATCAGTAATATGGAAAAATGAAGTGTATATGTACCTATGTATGTATATATCTATATATTTGTTTGGTTGTAAAGAAAAAAATAAAAATAAATTAAACTATTTTTGTTATTAATTTTGCTCGATTTACTGAAGTTATTTTACGCGCATGTAGTAACCATTTCAGACTACTTGACCTACTATATGTTTTTTTAAACTTGTTTAACTTTTTACTCAAACTAGTACTTTGTCTTCTCAGTCTCTGTCAAATGGATGACAATGATCTTCTGTGCAAAGGACTCGGAGACCTACTCCTGCTATGGCTATGCCGTCTTCGTCTCCTTTGTTTTGGCATGATCAAGTTCTTATATATATACACACACACATGTGTGTGTGTTTTTGAAATTACTAATTTAGTAAACGTTCTACAATATTACCCAAAATGCAAACTAGGAGCGCGTACTTGTATTAATGATGGATGCTTGATAAAAATTTACCCTGTTTTGTGTACACATTACACAACGAATTTAGTTCTTGTAAATAACGTTCGGAGCTTAGTGAATTCGAAATGTTTTCTTGAATCTCTTCAAAAATTCTGTCATTTTGGTCGGGTTATAGATTGAGTGTCAAAAAGTTTAAATATTTACCATATACGCCCAGTCTACTATTTTGAGCTTCGAGAAATAAGTTATCTGCGAAAATCCTAACCTCCTTTTTTTGTGGATAACCGAATTGTGTGATTAAAGTATCGGGAAATAAGTCGTGATTAAATGGCATCGTGTACATCTTACCATTTGGCATAATTGACAAATCCTGCAAACCACGATAAATACTCGAGCCTAGAGTAGATATGGGCCCGGCGGCTGAAGAAGATGAAGTCGATATCTTATCCACAAAATTATCGTTGAGAATGCGATTTTCCTCATTTTCGTAGCCGATTTTGGGAACGTTTTGATTGTCAGGTGCCGCCATCACCTGATCATCATCACCATTAATTTTAGGCATTGTCATTTCGGGAGATGTAGACATCTCATCGCTGTGGTAACTGTCATCGTCGCTGAGCTAAATTCGACAACGTAATCGTCTATATTCTTGGTATTCCTCTCTGAGTTTTTGTTTCATTGTTTTAACCATACGGTTGTGTTTGAATGGCTGGCGTAAATTATTTTGGATGAGGGTGGTATTTGACGATCGATTAAAGGTAATCCCACCCTTTCTTCTTTGTCGAAACCTTCAGATGGTAAATAATTACCCTCGTCCCTTCTTGTTTCGTCATCAGCCATCACCATCATCACCGTGATTCAACTCTTTGTAAATACGAGTTTTTGGAACAGACTGGAATACGTTTGTTGTCGAGACACGATGATGATGCGGGGATTGTGGGCGAGGTGCGGGAGTATCTGCAAAGGTGATCTCAGGCCCCAGTGTTTGTGTTTGGTTGGAATATTGTGTGTGTGGTCATCTGGGGATAATCGACGTAGAGTTGGGAGTCTGGGATAACATTTTGATGCAAATAAAAAAATTTTCATAAATATTTGCGAAAATGCGAGTAGTAGATACATGCCGATTCGAGCGCAACCGCAAAAAAAGGGACTCAAAAAGTTGCGTTTGAGCGCAATCACAAACAAATGGGTCAGAAAGTTGCGTTTGGGAGCAGTTGCAAAAAAAGTGGCTCAAAAAATTTGAATATGTACAAAATAAAATATTGTATATAATAAATGGACGTAAATAAAAATCAACTGATGTCTAATATGATGACGACCATGGTAATGGAAAAGGCTAACGCAACTGGTCATGTTTGGAAAGAATATAAATATTAGAAAGATGTTTTTTGCGAAAAGAAAGAAGAAGTGATCTCAAAAAAAGAATGTCAAGTATGAAACTTGTAATCACTTTAACGAACCATCTCTAATAAGAAGTCATCTTAAAAGTAGATTGCACAAAGGTCTTACACCAATACATAATAAATCACATGAACCAACTAATGCATGGGAAATTAAAGTACCACTACATTTAATATCAAAACAGAAGTTCTCACAAGAGAAACTAGTGAAATGTGAAACATGTAGTCACTATTACAAACCGTCTCTCATATGAAGTCATTTGAGAAGTAAAATCCATAAGTACACACTCACATTCAGTGTAGAAGAAATCGAAACAGCATTTCAAAGTATGATGAAGACTTATGCTGTAAAGAATGTGAATTCATACAAAGACCCAAATCATTTCCTAAACAATGTAAAAGAAACTGTCACGGGACTAATTTATAAATATTTAAAATCACTCGAAGTGAGCATGGAACTCTTCATTGAGTACAAAAGGGGAATTGGTGAGAATATTAAATATATAGAAAGGTCCTTAAAAAAAACAAAGAACGAAATTATACTGAAATCGACGAATCTGGAAGAATATTATACCAACAGCATATCGAAAATCATAGTTGAGATGGGGGCTTTCGAAGCAAAGTTATCTCAGTAGGTACTCAACAGAATATTTAAACAAGAAGTGCGAATAAATATATATGTACCATTCAAGGGTAGTTCTTAGGTTGATCTCCCAGAAAAACTCAAAGCTAAGCAGGCTGTAATTAATATTAAGAATAATGATCAAAAATGTAATTGTCGTCTGTTCTATCTCCATTGCATCAAGTACAAAGAGACCCTCCAAAGAGTAAATAAATACATAGCTTACGAACAAGAGTATTAAGAGGCACTTAAGGGTTTGGAATATCCAATCAAATTGGATAGCATACCAACCTTTGAGAAAAGAAGTGGAATTTCTATATATGTATATGCATAGGAAGAAAAATGGCGATAAGAAATATATAATCTGCCTATTAAAAACAACAAAAAATATTATGTATAAGTACATTAACCTACTCTATATCAAATACGAAGAGAACGACCATTACTGCTCGATAAAAAATCTTTCGAGACTTATCTCATCACAAGTAACAAATAATGATCACAAAACATATATATGCGATAGATGTTTGCAACATTTATACTCTATAAGTAAGCTTAAAGATACCGAAAAAGACTGCCGAGATCACGATGGTGTTAGAGTTGAGCTACCATCTAAAGGAAAAAATTACATACTAAGATTTAAAAACAAAAATCATTCTTTAAGAGTTCTGTTTGTGATATATGCTGATTTGAACATTCGTTGACTAAAATTGAAACTTTCCAACCAAACGCCGACGAATCCTACATGAAACCATACCAAAAACACGAGCCTATTAGCTGCTGTAACTATGTAAAATACGAACATGGATACTATAAACCAACATTAACTTATGAAGGATCTGATGCGTCTACTGTATTCGTTAAAATGCTAATGGAAGAAGCAAAGTCTATTGGTGATATATACACAAATGAAAAACCAATACTTCCACTAATTCAGAAAGAACAAATTGTTTAAGATACAGCCACCCATTGTTATATACATGAAAAATCTTTGAATTGTGATTCTGTGAGAGATCATGATCTTCTTACGGGGAAATTTAGGGGAGCTGCAAACCAGAGATTGTAACCTATCATATAGAAATCTATGTTTTATCCCATTGTTTATACACAATGTATCTGGTTATGATACGCAATTATCCTCAAGAGATCTTGGCATCGATGAACATAAAATTGATTTTATTCCCAAACCGAAGAGATAAAGATTTCTTTTATGATACATGTATGTAAAAATGTAAATCTTAGATTTATTGACCCATTTAAATTTATGGCTAGTAATATCTATAAACTCTCTAGCAACCTTTCCAGAAGCCAGTTCTGAGAAACGTGTAAGCATTTTTCCAATACGCTTATTGACTTTGTTACAAGAAAAGGTGTTTATTCATATGACTATTTGGATAATATCGAAAAATTTTGTGAGACATCACTTCCATCCAACGATGCATTTGCAACAAACTCAATAACTGTGACATTACAGACAAAGATTACGAATTTGCCAGAAAGGTGTGGGAAAAATTCAACATAAAGTCTCTAAGAGAGTACACAGAACTAAAAAATCTGATGTATTGATGTTGACCGATATAATGGAACATTTTAAGTATGTATGTCTGAAAACATATAAGCTAATTACCACATGGTATTACACAGTCACAGTGTTAGCGTGGGATGCTATACTCAAACATACTAAAATAGAACTAGAATTATTAACAGATTACGAAATGATTTTGATGATAGAAAAGTGTTCATGGGGGAATTTCACAGTGTTGTAAGCGATATGCTAAAGCATATAATAAATATATGAATGTTTATAATAGTACAAAGGAAATATATTTTCTTACATATCTGCACGCCAATAACTTATATCGATGGGATATGAGTCAGTATTTACCCTATTGTGGGTTTAAGTGGAGAAATACAAATATAGATGTAACAAAAATACAAGATGATTCTAGATAAGGTTTTATATTGGAAGTTGATTTGGAATACCCACATTAACCACACAAAGTCCACAAACATCTGCCATTGGCACCAGAGAATAAAATACTAGAAGGTTAAAAAAAATCTCAAACTGTTAACTACTCTGTATGATAAAGAAAAATATGTATTACACAAAGTAAATCTTAAGCAATATCTATCTCTCGGAATGAAGTTGAAAAAGATTCATAGAGGCCTGGAGTTTGATCAGTCAGATTGGCTTAAGTCCTGTAATAATCTAAACAAAAATATGCGAACAAAGTCTACAAATGACTTTGAAAAAGATTTCTACAAATTAATGGACAATTCTGTTTTTTGAAAAGAAATTGAAAATATTAGATACAGAGTGCATATACAGTTGTGCACAAGTTATAAGCAAATGGTTAAACTAGTGGCTAAACCAAACTTTAAATATAGAACTATATTTACTAACGCTTTGGTTGCAGTTCATATAATTAAATCAAAACTATGCTTTAACAAACCAATTTATGTTGGAATGAGTATACTTATACTATATAAAGTCTTTATGTACGATTTTCATTCTAATATAATGAAACCAAAGTATGGGAAAAATATTGAACTGTGCTACTAAGATACTGATTCATACATCTATTGTATAAAAACACCAGACTTCTACAGTGACATGAAAGAAATGGTCGATCATGTTGATACTTTTGACAATAAAAAAGATAATCCATATGGTATACCGTTAGTTAACAAAAAGATTATTGGAAAAATGAAGGATGAATTTAATGGAAAATAATGGAAGAATTTATTGGATTGAAATAGAAGATTTATGCAATAAATGTGGAAGGTGGTGTAAAGAAAAGAGCAAAGGGCGTGAAAAACACTCTAGTCAGAAATGAGATTAGTTTTGGTGACTACAAATGTGTTTGTTTGGTAAAAAAAATTGTTGCACAAAAGTATAAATCTTATTAAAATTAAGAAACATGAACTCTATACGATTGAGTTGAGAAAAAAAGTATTAAGTTTCGAAGATGATAAAAGATTTATTCTTAAAGATGGTATTAATACACTACCATGGGGGCACTACAAAATTGAAAAAGAGTGATACTATGAAATATTATATAACAGTAAATGTATTTAATGGATAAACATCCATTAAAAAATTAAAAACCATACATGTTTGAGCACTATTGGACTTTGGTGATTCTTTCACTTTTAACATCATAAATTACGTTTCTTTGGCTTAATAGTACATTACAAACAGTTGTAGCCATTATTGGTTTATTAAAATCAACTGTAAGTTTCAGATTAGTTCGATCTTTTACAATAGAGGTTTTTCTGTAAGAACAATCAATAGCATACAATGGTCTTCTCCCAATAAATAACCCAGATTTGTAGCGCAGTTCATTATTACAATAAGGGGTATCTAGTTTAGTCTTTTAATTTCTAAAATCATTGTAAGCAATATACATCTTATCGAAAATTTTATCATCAATGTTTAAATTCCAATTCTCTTTGGGAAACACTTCATTCCATCCATTCTTAATAGAAATATTTTTGACAAAACAAGATTCAAACATTGAACCGTGTGTGAATTGCCCAGGATCTTCTTTTCTGTTTTTATGAAAACCAACAATGACAAAGTCTGGCATATCGAATTGGATTGAATTGAATTGATCTTTTATATCAAACTGAAATGAGTTTGCATTGGTAGGTACTGGTTTTTCAAGACATTGCCAATAATTAAAACCAATTGGAATTTTGGGGTGTTTGTATAATTTTGCTTTAATCTCGTCTCCATAAATACTATCATATTTAACAATAGGCCACAGAATTTCCATTTTCTCAATAACAATTTTAGCAGCATCTGGTCTATTATCTTCATCATCAGATCCATTTGCTTTCTTTGGAGGTCTTCTGTAAAAAGAAACATCATCATTAGCATTTCTAATGAATGTTATCTTGTACCCACCTTTCCAGAATATTTCATTACAATCTCTCATGAATCCAGACAAATATCTCATTGGATAGGTATTTTTGCTGAGCTTATCTTTCCTAGCATATTTATCAAATTCTATCCCCTACATTTGGAAGTATGCTGATTCTGATTCCGAACCTAGCAATGTATGCATCATTGTTGAAGTGATGCCAGGGTTGTCAATACTTTCGATTATACGACCATGTTTAGTGATCTCTAATCTTGAGAACTGGAATGGGAAGAAATTCTCACAAAGACTTAGTTGAAGTGTTTTAATAATCTGCATTTATACCTCTTTTAGTTAGCTTATACTGTTGGTATACACAAGCTTCATTCGGATGTGAAAATGCTTCGCCAATAGGAATATCAAACTCAATGCACTTGTATTCATTCAAATTATTTTTTGTTTGATCGTTTGGCGAAATGACTGAAGCTGATAACTTTCAATTTTTTGTCGATCCATTTATTATATAGAAAAAAAAATTCTTAAACAACTACACTTTTCTTATCAACCCAAGAATTATGACTACTCCAAAACCTAGCCATTTAATTAGCAGCTTATTTCCATTTCTCCACAAAACATTTTCCAATAAGTAGTCCATATCATATTTGGTCTTAAGCAGGTCTGGCTCATAAAAAATACCTTTATAAGTTCATTTTTTAAATCTTTTATTCTATATGTCGTGCAGTTTGTGTGCAATACTTCACACACCTCAAATACTTCAGTGGACCAATTTGGTGTATAATCTTTTTTTCAAACAAATTTTTACTTTTACTTATACAAACTTTATCTCCTATTGTAAACTTTGGTTTAACCATTGTCTTTCTCCTCTATACATGTTGATTAGAATAGAACTATCATTCTTGGCATTTACATTGATGGGTTTGATTCCGATTGTACAGTGAACAGTGTTATTGTATTCGCTTATTAATTTTGGTAATACAGCCATTCAATTTATAGTTTCCGTGCACAGTAAATATCTTCCCCATTTTCTAATTCAGTTTTCTCTTAAATCTTTCTACAACGCCAGCTTTCTTTTCACTGCATGTTGAATAGTGTGTTATTTTGTCATTCGCCATTAGTGCCTTAAATGATTTATTTAAAAATTCTTTCCCTTTGTCTGTTTGTAAATGTATAGGTTTGCGTTCATTCAAAATAGTTTTAAATGCTAATGTAACATTTCCACCAGTTTTATTTTTTATTGGAATCGCCCATGCATATTTGACAAAAACATCTATCACAGTTAACATATATTTAAACCATTTGTTAAATCTGTGTATACCTTTTATAGATCCATAATTCATCTCAACTAAATCAGCTTGACAAAGATCATCGATACCAAAAGATAGAACAGTCCTTCTGGGAAAGTTTTTTCGCACTGGTTTATGCGTTTCATTTAAAATGTCGTTTTTATACCGCCACCAGAGAATATCGAGTTATTGGTAACACAATATCTACAAACACATTTAATTCTTACTTTGTTTTTATTTGTAAGTTTATATGAACTTAGTGTATTTTTTTATACCTTTGAGACAGTATACATTTAAGTTATCATTGTTCATTTTCTTTATTTATATAATAAATGAATAAACAAAAAATTGTAAACAATATAGAGAAGAATATAGAGAGAAGAAGACCGCTAATTGAAAAGTTTAAAACTTTTAGAAAATTTCGCTAATATGAATCCGATAAAAATAAAAAGCACAATCAACCATTTATAGATGTGATTAAAGATTTGGGGCCAAAAATTGGCCATGTAACACATTATAATAAGAACATAATAAAAGAACTTGTTCCATTTGCTGTTAATAATTTAGACTACCCACAGACACCAACCGAAACAGCTTTCGAAAGAAAACTGTTTGGTAAAACAGGCACCGATGAATGCTTTGATGATGACACTAAACAAATTGGCAATGACGATGAATGCTATTACGATGTCGTTAAATGCATTGGCCATGATGATAGTGTTAAACACATTGACGATTTCAATGAACGTTATGACGATGAACACTATGACGAAGTGTTGGGGTGTTTGAAAACTGATATCTCACAGTTAACTAACTACAAAACAACATTTATTGATAAGAAAGTGGCCAATTTTTTAATTGACTGCAAAAACGATATTTTTGGATTAAAAGCTGATGAAGGTAGACTGTGTATTGGTGATAGCGAAGTAACATTAAACAATGACAAATTTGCTGTAAAAGGCCGAACATACACTGGAACTGATGGTTTGATGATATTACTAACTAGTAAGAAAGTAACAGAAAGTGACTACTCTGCAACCGACTATGAACACTATAGTTGTATCTTAGCAGATACAAATTCAGTTTTTCAAAACAATGATCCAAACTTGGGAATGCCAAAATCGAGTAAAGGGATGACCTTTAGATGGAAGCTCAACTCTAACACCATCGTGATCTCGGCAGTCTTTTTCGTTATCTTTAAGCTTACTTATAGAGTATAAATGTTTCAAACATCTATCGCATATATATGTTTTGTGATCATTATTTGTTACTTGTGATGAGATAAGTCTCGAAAGATTTTTTATCGAGCAGTAATGGTCGTTCTCTTCGTATTTGATATAGAGTAGGTTAATGTACTTATAAATAATATTTTTTGTTGTTTTTAATAGGCAGATTATATATTTCTTATCGCCATTTTTCTTCCTATGCATATACATATATAGAAATTCCACTTCTTTTCTCAAAGGTCGGTATGCTATCCAATTTGATTGGATATTCCAAACCCTTAAGTGCCTCTTAATACTCTTGTTCGTAAGCTATGTATTTATTTACTCTTTGGAGGGTCTCTTTGTACTTGATGCAATGGAGATAGAACAGACGACAATTACATTTTTGATCATTATTCTTAATATTAATTACAGCCTGCTTAGCTTTGAGTTTTTCTGGGAGATCAACCTAAGAACTACCCTTGAATGGTACATATATATTTATTCGCACTTCTTGTTTAAATATTCTGTTGAGTACCTACTGAGATAACTTTGCTTCGAAAGCCCCCATCTCAACTATGATTTTCGATATGCTGTTGGTATAATATTCTTCCAGATTCGTCGATTTCAGTATAATTTCGTTCTTTGTTTTTTTTAAGGACCTTTCTATATATTTAATATTCTCACCAATTCCCCTTTTGTACTCAATGAAGAGTTCCATGATCACTTTGAGTGATTTTAAATATTTATAAATTAGTCCCGTGACAGTTTCTTTTACATTGTTTAGGAAATGATTTGGGTCTTTGTATGAATTCACATTCTTTACAGCATAAGTCTTCATCATACTTTGAAATGCTGTTTCGATTTCTTCTACACTGAATGTGAGTGTGTACTTATGGATTTTACTTCTCAAATGACTTCATATGAGAGACGGTTTGTAATAGTGACTACATGTTTCACATTTCACTAGTTTCTCTTGTGAGAACTTCTGTTTTGATATTAAATGTAGTGGTACTTTAATTTCCCATGCATTAGTTGGTTCATGTGATTTATTATGTATTGGTGTAAGACCTTTGTGCAATCTACTTTTAAGATGACTTCTTATTAGAGATGGTTCGTTAAAGTGATTACAAGTTTCATACTTGACATTCTTTTTTTGAGATCACTTCTTCTTTCTTTTCGCAAAAAACATCTTTCTAATATTTATATTCTTTCCAAACATGACCAGTTGCGTTAGCCTTTTCCATTACCATGGTCGTCATCATATTAGACATCAGTTGATTTTTATTTACGTCCATTTATTATATACAATATTTTATTTTGTACATATTCAAATTTTTTGAGCCACTTTTTTTGCAACTGCTCCCAAATGCAACTTTCTGACCCATTTGTTTGTGATTGCGCTCAAATCGGCATTTCTATACTACTTGTGTTGTCGTTTCCGAGCAGAGGCGAAATGTAATGCTCAAAGATGGTATCGGGTTTGAAGGCATTTTTTAAAAACTTGAACAACAAATTGCACAAAACATCGTCCAATCCCGGTGTATTTTGTGCTTCGGGACTCGCGGGTAAATCGTTTTGCTTTTACACCTCTACTCGTGTATGTTCGGCAAGCGTGAACGCTATGCAGAAACCCATCACTGGTACAAACACTATATGCAATAGCGAGCTTACCTAATCAAATTCCATCACATAGAATCAGAAAATTAATTTTACCAGGGAAACCATGTTTACTTAATTGATTTTTACCACGAATACATCACGAGTAAAATCTTCGATAATTTTCGGTGATTTATTCGTCAAGTAACTCAAAAATTTGGTTTTGTTGGTTGATTATTGACGAGGGTTCGCCCATCCATTTTGGAAGAATTTTAAACATGTCGTAAAAACAAATTTTTGTAGAATCGTTTAGATCTTGAACTATGGATAAAATGGAATCAATTTTGAGTTTCGGGTAGAGTTTCAACCGAGCTTCGTAGTTGATTATAACATCGAGTAGAAACAAGTTGGTTCTGGCAATTATTTAAAAGTTTTTACATCGTACATGAAAATGATATTGACGTTTTAAAGTTTATATTCTCCAATATCCAACAGTTTAATGTATTCGTCGCTTAATTTATCGTATTTTTAACTTGCTGTGTTTGAATTGACTGGTTCCTTCAAAGTGTAAAATTTATAAAAATCATTCAAGACAATGACGATAATAGGAGCCATTTGGGTTGTTGTGTCCAATTATTTAATTGATCTTATATTTATACATCTTGCGTAATTAAAATGGAATTTTTTTTTATAAACCTGCTGTTTAGTAAAAAAGTATGGCCGAGTGGAGAGTGGTCGTATATTTTAAGAGTGTTTTTAGTTTTCAGAGAGACATTCAAACGCGAATCTCATATGGAGACCGGCTCGTCGCCATAGTCGGAAAAATTTAATTGGAAACACGAAATTACCCCGTCTGAATTATTTTTCTCGCGAATGGCAGGCCATCTCACATCTAGTGGCAGGGAATTGTTCCCCGCACAATTCATTTCGAGATTGGTGATTGTAGCATTATATGAATTTGTAATGACTACATACCGATCGAATATTCCCCATTTAGAGCAATTGAACAATCTTTCAACCACTCAGTGATATTTGTTTACTGTCGTCGATGACTCGTGTTTTATTAGAGCAGTTTTAAAAAATTCATACAGTAAAACAACACAAAATTCTTTCTAAATTGCCCGTAGAGTGCTAGTAATTGATCTTTGGAAAAGAAATTGTATTTTGACTTGGCTGTATCTTCTACCAGCAAGGGTAAAAGCGAATTGTCGAAAACATTTTTGAAAATTTGCAAACCGAATAAAGGAGCGCCTACGAAAAATACACATTTCACATATTTGTAAAATTCCGCCTCGTCGTAAATTTCCAATATTATTCGCACCAGTAAACTGCCCAAAGAATGGCCCACTATGAAAATTTTCAAAGGAAATGAGTATTTCGACCAGTTCTTTTCCATTGAAAGTTTTACTGAATATGTAGACTGCAACAAATCTTTACGCCAATTGTACGCGATTCCTTTAATTTTAACTTTCGGAACCTTTCGATATAAATGAGAAATGAAACTCGAATATACAGATTTTCCACACATAGAACTTAGCACTTTGCACTGTCATTTAATAGTCGCTGAAAATGTTTATCCCATATTTTTTTGAAAGGAAACAATTTGTTTCTAAGAATTTTAGTTTTAAGTTTATTGTTTGCTACTAACGAATATTCGTATAATCCCGGCACTGGACATTTATTTTCTTCTGCCTTCTAGATCGATGACAAATATAATAAATCACTCGCACGTAACAGTGCAAAAAGGAATAATGTTGTTCTCACCACAATGAGAAGAAATAAAGTGAGTGAGTTATGATGTCGGAACTCGGAGCAGAGGTGAGTGTGGCGATGATGTGATATCACGTGTGACGACGATGGAGGGGGGAAATTGGAGAAGGGTAATTGGGAAGATGGGACAAGCATCAAGCATTGGGTGAGGGATTAAGTTTTTTTTTAAGGAAAGAGGGATGGAAATCACACTCCAAATATGGTAATGAAATAAAACAAGCGTGTTGATTGGGTAAGAGTGGGGAGAGAGGGAAGGTCACTCTCTAGATATGGTGATGAAATAAACCAAGCGTGCTGATTGGGTAAGAGTGGGGAGAGAGGGAAGGTCACTCTCTAGATATGGTGATGAAATAAACCAAGTGTGTTGATTGGGTAAGAGTGGGGAGAGAGGGAAGGTCACTCTCTAGATATGATGATGAAATAAAACAAGCGTGTTGATTGGGTAAGAGTGGGGAGAGAGGGAAGGTCACTCTCTAGATATGGTGATGAAATAAACCAAGCGTGCTGATTGGGTAAGAGTGGGGAGAGAGGGAAGGTCACTCTCTAGATATGGTGATGAAATAAACCAAGTGTGCTGATTGGGTAAGAGTGGGGAGAGAGGGAAGGTCACTCTCCAAATATGGTAATGAAATAAACCAAGCGTGTTGATTGGGTAAGAGTGGGGAGAGAGGGAAGGTCACTCTCTAGATATGGTGATGAAATAAACCAAGTGTGTGATGTTGATGTAAGGAAAAGTAGGACAATGAACCCAGTGATCCAGACAGTTACGAGTCTTCCTCAGTGTTACACAAGACCATCGCAGAACCGTTTAGGTAGTTGTTCTGTATTGTGTGTCGTAATGGGAAAACCATACAAACGTTCAGTGTGTACTATAAAGTATCCATCCCAATTGTTTACTTTGCAGTCTAGTGCCATTACGCGTATCCGGCCTAGTTCCGTTTAGCGTATTCTAATTCAGCAACAATTGTTCCATATCGCATACCCAAGCATTTTTTCTGCAAATTTTCTCTCGCAAATTGCAAGATGGTGTGCGAAGGATGTAAAATCACAATGTTCAACATCAGGCAAGTTATTCATTCCTCGCCAGACATAACACATTTCTCATCGAGCACGACATTCTCAAATCGATGATGTGGTGTGAAAAATGAGGGAAAAGCGAAGCGAAATTGATGGAAAACAGGGGCTTGTTTTACTGGTGCCGACGGCGACTGGAGGACGGTACCAAATGCAACTTTTAAGTTTTGGAGAGACAGGACAGTTTCGTGGGCGATTTAAACTTGTCTCCGGACAAGATAGACGAATTGTGTTTACTGTGGTGCCTGATCAAATACTCTCGACAGCAGACTATAGTGAATAAACTTTTGTGCCCGGGAAAGACGGTCGTCGCATGGTCGAGTTTATGTCACCAAATGTGCATAGACTGGGTGTTGATGTACAGGAAACACATCGGCGGGCTTTGCAAAGTGGTCGAGATCGACTCGTCGATCTCGACCACTTTGCAAGCTGGGCAAACACAAGAACCGCTAAGGATGTAAAGTTCATGACCAGTGGGTTTTCGGCGGAGTGCAGCGGGACGATCCGACGAAATTCTTCCTAGTGCCGGTGGAAAAGAAGAACGCGGCGACCCTGACCAAAATCATTCGCGAGTGGATCGCTCTGGGCACGACGATAATTTCAGACTGCTGGCGTGGTTACAGCAACTTGGACATTCACGGCTACCATCACATGCAGGTGAATCACAGGAGGGAATTTGTGTACAGTGAAAAGAGTGGAATGGTAAACACTCGAAACATGCTAAAGATGAAGACAGGCGAGACGTTGAGAGTGCACACTCAAAACATTGAGCGAAGTTAGTGTTCTGTGAGATACAGCATTCCCTGCTTTGGCCGACGGAAAAATCTTGGGTCGGCTACCTGGCCGAGTACGCCTGGAAAAACAATCATGAGTACAGAAAACGACTGCATGCTTTGCTGATTCACTCTGCCGACATGCACTATCATAATCGGTGCAGAAGAGATAGTGGCGAAGGCTATCCCAATTTCGACAGGTATCTGCTTTTTACGGTTGTTTTTAATTTGCAGGCACGAGCGAGATTGGGTTGCTCTTTCAGTTGCAGTTTTAAAAAAGTCAATTGAGTTGCTGTAGCAGTTACAGTTTTAAGAAGTTGATTGAGTTGCTGTTTGTTTCATTTTAAAGTGTGATTGACTTTTTAATTTATTCAAATTAAAACTAATGTTTAATTGAGTTGTTGTTTGAGTTAATTTACAGGTGCGAATGTGACAGTGTAGCTATTTGTTTCAAGTTTAAATTAATATTTAATTGAGTTGCTGTTTGAATTAATTTTCAGGTGCGAGTGAGACAGTGTAGCTGTTTGTTTCAGTTAGTAAAAAGTCTGATTGACATGCCATTTATTTTGGTTTAAAAAAAAGTTTAATTCAGTTGCTGTTTATGGAAACATTCATTCGCAATCTGGTAAAAAGCCTAAAGTTATCGAGTGGGTCGTGATGGGTCCGATAGGCAACGATGGGTGTACTTGCATCCGTTACATCCGCAAAACTTGGTTTTGCCAGTTTCAATTATTGAGATAAGTTGATTTTTTAAAAAATTACATTCATTCGCGATCCCGAAAAGCCATAGCGTGGCCGTGTCTGCCATGACTGGTTCGGCCGGCGACGGATAAAATTGCATATGCTGTTGCTTTCGTAGATTTGAATCTGCCAGTTTCGAGTGTTGAGGTAATGTATGAAAAAAAGTGATGATTTATATATAAAATATTAATATCTGTATGGTTAAATTTATATAAAGTTGAATTTTTAACTGTACACTATTTACCGTGCCCTTTTAGTGATGGCATACATATAAAACATTGTGTATTATATTGTTATATTTATAAAAAATTTGAAATTTTAAAGGTTATCCTTTTTGGTAACAGCCTTTAGTGATGACATATAGATGAAACGTTGTGTAATAAATTGTTACATTTATTTAAAAATTTGAATTTTTAACTCTACAATGTTTTACAGTACCTTTTTAGTGATTGCTTATGTGTGAATCTTTATATAATATATGGTCGAAATTATTTTTTAATTGTTAATAATTATTAAATATTCTCTTTAAAATAAATAAAAAATTATGCCTCTCTTAGTGTGCTTATTTAAACAGGGGCGAGAAAAAGGCGAAAAAATTAATTTTTTGGATACGCAATAGGACATTTTAGCAATAGTTACTTTTGGCACCTGGATATGCCACGGAGAACAAATGGGGTCCTTTACCCTATATTCCGTTTTCGGTTTGGATACACAATAGGAAATAATTGGGGTAGGTCGAAATTTCCCCCCGACTCAATCAGACTTCCTTTATGGCACAAATGATATATGCCTTATAATACCACCAACATCCTACAACGAATAAATGTTATCTATGGGCCAATTAACAAAAAAGGAAGCACAGAAAAACAAAACATAAACAAATTATTATGGCACAAAATTGTATTATGGATTAAAATACAGTTCAGCATGACCATGAATATGCATGTCACCAGTCGTACCAACCAGCTTGCGATACAACCAAATCTGATCACCAAATTCAAACTTCATCTTCTTATGCGAAAACATGGAAGCATTACCAAATACACTAATTACAGCAGTATTCGTGAACTGGAAAAGTCTTCCAACATATTAAATTACGAGGGTCAATGTTACCAATTTCCTTAGGCGCAGGATCCTTTTGAGTATGCGACTTCCTAAAGAAACACATTTCCAACAAACCACTACCTGCTTTCGCGGTTATTCCTTGCAGATAAAAACGGTACAAAAACGACAACCAAATATAACTCTCTTCAATATCAACAACCTTAACAGTATAAGACCTGTTGTCCTTATTGACATCCTTAATAAAATTCAAAAAATTTCTGTAGACCTTCTTAGGATAATATCTATACATGCGACTATGCAGAGGAACCATTATTGATGTGTCTTCTCTAATAACACAGTGGTTGCACGGGGTCATATCATGCCAGCATTGTGCATGTTTTGAAATGTTTCTTTATCACTTCAAACGCCTGTTCTGCATCGTCTGCCCATACAAACAGTTTCTGCTGTGACAGTAGTGCTGTTATCATTGCAAACTCCTTTATGTACTCACGGATCAAGTTAACGAGGCCAAAAAAATTTCATAACTGCATTCGCGTACGTGATGGATGTTGCTGGTCGATTAACTGAAACTGTTCCGGATTTGGAGTTTTCCTTTTGTCGCTCACTACATGACCTAGGAAATACAGTTCCGTCTTGCCAAGGTGACATTTCTTTACAGTGAAGGTCGACCTATTCATTGCTAGTCTTTCCAACGCAAGTGACAGATGGTGTATGTGTTCTTCCCATGTTTCTGACCACACTATTACATCGTCTAAACAGGCGAGGGTGAATTCACTCATTAGATCATCCAGCACACGAACCATCATCGCTTGGAAAGTTGCGGGAACACACTTCAAGCCGATTGGAATAGCGTAAAATTGGTAATGTGTCCCATCAGATGTGGTAAAAACTGTTTTCTCTCTATCCTGAAATTTTACAGGGATCTGTTAGTAGCTGCTTTTTATTTGTTCTTTAATAATTTTAGCTTGATACAGCTGTAGATGCATGGTGCAGTGTAGATGGAACCTTCTCATGATAACGGTATTGCGTACTCCCCTACAGTGGTACGCTTGAGTGTGTCGTGCTGTGCAAATACTTATTTTTGTTCATTCAGTGCCCTCTGAAATGTGGCCTAGTGCTGTGGCGGTATTCGATGTTCAAACTCAGCAAGCTGCACCCCCAGGGTGTTATCTGTGACACGCAGGTCAATATTGTACACAGTACCTTTCTTTTGCACCAAAGTGAATTCGCCTTGTGGCAAGCTCGACAATAGAGTTTTGTTCACTTAGCCAGGGCATGCCTAATATTGCTTTCTCTCTAATATCTGCTGTAATTATTGCTGTGGTGATAGTTTCTAAATAGTGTATCCTAACAGTTACAGTGGCTTGCCGTTTTACACTATTGTTTTCTTGCCCTGTGTGCAATCTGATTACAATTTTTGTGGGGTTACATCTGCTTTGTTGACAAATTGAGGTTGCAAGAAATTGTGTGAAGCAGCGTTGTCGATCAATGCGTGAGAGGGTTTATGGTTGACAAACTCAAGTATGCAGATAAATTGTTGCATTACTCCACTCGCCTGATTTACTAAAGCCTGCTGAGTTGTCTAGTGGGGTTGTTGATGTTTGGATGGGACTGGGGCAACAGAGGTGTCTGGCCTCCTTATCCCTGTTTCCCATTTCCCTGCTGTTTTCCTGTAGTGTCTTGATAGCCATCAAGGTGCGTGTTGTTGGGGCACTGGCTGTGCCAATGGTAGGCCTCTGCTGGCCTGTAGTAGCGACAAGGATGTTGCAGTTTCTCTGCCCTCTCCAATCTTGACATCTTGACTCGCGGGAACACATGCGACACTGTTTTGTTTACTATACCAAACACTCCATGCGTTGTTGACATTACTGTTTACATTAGAAACTTTTGAGGTTGACTGTCCGAATTGTGGCTTGTTGTACGTTTTCGGTTGCACACTGTCCTTTGCACTGTTATCTTCTCGTGGCCTGTGCCACCATCATGTAGCATTGTTCTCGTGGCGCAGTTGGCATGGATTCTGTACCAGTATTATGGCATCTCTCATCATCTCCTCTACGGTACTGTTTAGCAACGGAACTACTGCTGCATGGTATTCCAGTAGGACCATTTCCGCTACTAACTCCATCACTTCCTGCTCAGGCAGATGGGGGTGTAAATGCCGTACCAGGTGTATTTTGCACATGATGAATGTTGTGAGAGGCTCGCCAGGTTGTTGGGCCTGTAGCATCAGCTTGCTTTTTGCTTGCAGTGATGAGAATGCACCTCCGAACCGGTACTGAAATCCATGGATGAACTCTTGCTGTGATAGTCCGTAGTGATTTAGTGAATTCCACCAGACTTTTGCTTCACTTTGCAATTGGGCTCCCACACATCGTGCACATTCCTCTTCCCATATGTTGTATCTCTGTAGACGTGCAGTACAGTCCCAGATAAATGCATATGGGTCCTCTGTTGGTGCTGTAATAGGTGTTATGGGAATTGTGTTTTAATAGGGAGTAAACATAGGTGGGGCATGCTATGGAATTATTGTGTTGGGGTAGAACACTAATAATAACTGTGGATAAGGTGTGATTGGTATCAGTGGTTGAGGTGCTGACGTGATGGTGGGTTGTTGTGGAACAGACTGTACCTCCTCGTTGCCCGTACTGTCAACAGCCATGTGCATTTTGTTTACATGCACCTGTTCCTCTGTGCCCTCCTGTACTTCACAGTCTTCACACAAAAATCCGGTTCCCAGAACAGTTGCTCTCTCTTATGCTGTCTGACACTTCTCATACATTGGTGCTTTACAACTGCGGCATTTGTAGCTTTCTCCCTTTGCTTCTCGCATGCATGTGGCCCATGAACATGCCATGACATGCCTTCTGAACTCCATGAAAATCGCTTCCCAATTGAATGGTTCTATTTGTTTTGGTTGTAAGTTTTTGTTACAGTTTATACAAATGTATTTTTCTGTGGTTGCACTTTCAACCTCCCTCTATTTGAGACATTCGCTGTGACACTGTATTTCACACTGCATACAGTTGAGAGTCTGTGTATTCTGTCCCGCACATAGCGGATTGCTGCACCAATTTTCCTTCTGCTAGTGTTATAAAAATTTCTTTATTTTGATTTTGATTTTGAGTGTCTGAAATGTTTGTTATTTCCCATTTGATTCCACTTTCACTGGTGTCTGCGACACAGTTGCTCGCTTGGCTGGACTATCGGCGGCAACAGCAGTTGTCATTGCCGTATTCAAATTAAGACAAGAAGTCCTGCGGTCTAAGTTTCAAACAATGCCGGCATAGCAGTGCCGGTGCACTGTCATCTGGCCGGCCAGCCATGGTTTATTCTGATATAAACCACGTAAACGTGGAAGTGTGGAGCGAGGATGTGGAAGTGTGGAGCGTGTGTGCGGCTGTCCTGCACATGGTGCAGGGGTCAATGTATGGTGGGCGGATGGCTGACCGCCGGCGTGCGGTGAGCAGATAACATGGGAAGGAGGAGAGTCTTTCATTTCTCCTTCCCAATGTTCTCACTTGTCTTCTCCTCATTCATGCGGCATGATGCAACATGGGTGGAGTGGGGAGGTAGGTGTTGCACATGCAGCCCCTTTGTCATGCTGGCATGCTGAGATGGTGCAGCTGACATTATGGTGCTCCAAAATTGCCGCTCTGTTGACCACGTGCTCGCTCTTCCATCACATTGGCAGGCACTCAATGCTTTTCCACATGCTTTTTCCTCTGGCCACATGCTCGCCTTTCCGATGGATTGTAGGCATCGTGATTAATACAAAAACAGTTATGTTACTGAAACCCTGAGCAGTGAGATCTTGAGGCGGTATAATTAGTTGTACGTAGATAAAAACACTGAAAGACAATACAAAACACTAATACATAACCCTTAATTATTGGTGGGATAGATGGAGGCCCATGCCCATATGGCCTGTAGGCAACCCGAATGAGAACGCACACCATTTTATGTTGCATCTTTGGGTTTTATTAATAGTTCCTCCAGGAAGAAACTTATACACAGTACCGGGCTTAACCTGCTGGCAGAGTGACAGTGTACAACCAGCCCAAATGCAACAAAGAACTTACGTGAAAACTGAAGCCTCTCCAGGTGATCCTATTCCACGGGAAGGGAGAAGTGGAGAATCTTGGGTGGCTGCAAAGTAAACAAAGGTTCCAGTAAATTAATGTCTATTGAGGTGAAGTGATTAGTGCACAAACATGAAGCACCACCTAAGCATGAAAATCGCGACCCCGTCGGTCAGCATGTCCAACTCCTTGAGACACCACGATATGACTAACTGTTCCCCCGGCATGCCGGCCGAGGTTTGGCGGGCAGGCCAGCCATGTGGACTAATTTCTTACACTCTAAAACTCCAGTAAACTCATCCACATTACTTTAAATGCTACAAAACTTACAAAAACAATTACCCATGGCACAGGAACCCTTTAATTGACATATTACACTGTATGAAACGAAATGTGAATGAAACACATGAAAATGATAATTAATTAAAAATACAAAACACTGTAATAAAGGCCCGCAGGGCATCAAAATATTATAGGGCTCCTTGTTTGGCAGTTTCGTGAACTGGCGTCCTTGAGCATTTTTTAATTAAGCTTTATTACACTTATGCCCTAATTTGCAGTATCTCCTTTAAAGGCACATGCGTGTGGGCGGGCAGACATGGCTTGCTCAACACTTGCACTTTCCTGCTCACATCACGAGCGCTCTATTCGGCCCCTGTGGCTGGACTCATAACTGAGGTCTTCGCGATTCAACCGCTGCGGTGTACTCTCCGACCGGTGTGCATGAGCGCCCGGTAGAGTGCTGGTAGCTGCAGCAGCTGTCGGCGACAGCGGGCAAATGGGCTAGGAGGAAGTGGATTGTGTCAACATTTTAAGTTATTTTTCATCCGGGGAGCATTCTGCTCGACAACCCAGCTCGTTTGTCTGTGACTGGGATGTAGTGCGCACTTAGTTCATTTTTTGATGTTCGCGCCATTTTTACTGTACCACATCACTCCGTGCTATAGTGGAATATTTCATATAAGGGCCTCATGTGAGGGATCGTAATGAATAAATCTAACAGTTGCAGAATTAAGTTATTTTCGTTTATTCTGGCTGCTTCATGGCCATATGAACAATGAAAGAGTAATATAGTAAAGTTTTGGGATGGGGATGGCCTAAACAGTTCCCGCAGTATTTTGGATGAGCTTATAGAGGGAGCTCAGATATCCTCGACTAGACCAGGCAATTGGATTATAGTTTACAGGACAACTGCAGCAGTGACATTGGAGCATCAGGGGGCAACATTTAGGGCGAATAGCCCACGACCACAAATTCATCATCATGTTGTTGACTGAGGGAGGACTGGTGCCCCCCTGGCAACATGAACCTGCATCATTAAACATCATTACCTGTAACGAATACTTGATGCCCAGTTTAATATCACATCAAGTGCTAGCATCGTCTGGGGGAGCATAATACTGATCTTAGCCATTTTATAAGCTTCGTGCCATTTTCTACAGGCAGGTTGGAATGCGGATGTGTTTTTGTATTTCAAGTGTAGGCCACAGAGCCTTATTTAATAAATGAGTAAGTACGCATTGAGACAGTTCATGTGGCATTTATTTCGTAGCCTTCGAGCTGTTCAGGGTACGGGCCCTCAAAATTCCTCACCATTTCCAAGTGTATAACCATGTATTTTATTCGCAATGGTTAA
This sequence comes from Dryococelus australis, assembly GCA_029891345.1. Classification (NCBI taxonomy): domain Eukaryota; kingdom Metazoa; phylum Arthropoda; class Insecta; order Phasmatodea; family Phasmatidae; genus Dryococelus; species Dryococelus australis. The sequence goes on along the minus strand of CM056998.1, from coordinate 736,050 downwards.
TGTGCAAGTATCGTGTTAGTACAGCCATCAGTACAATTTTAAATTCTTCATTCTTTAAGGTGGGTTTAAGATTGCCTTTACAGAATAAGTGTGCCATGTGCTTACAATATTATTCAATAAAATCATTAAGATTAGTTTATGACTGTCATGTGTGGTGTCATGACAGGATGTGTGTGATCGTGGCGTGATTTAAGAAATTTTTATATTTTATATGTTAAGTACAAGTCAAGACAAATTAGCCAATAAGAGCCCAATGGCATTTGTGTTTTGCAGGAAACTGTACTTATATCTTGTATTTAGGATACGGCATATTGTGAAATTGTTTGAAAACGACATGTTCCTGATGTCCGTGTATCCCTTGTGCCCGTTTCTTCCATTGTAGATGCATTAACCACACAGTAAGACTCGACAAGAATGGCATTTACACATTTCTTGCTGCCCTGTAACTCGTTGCCATGGGTCATAATATTTAATATTAATCACAAGAGGTAAATCTCGTGATGAATGGATATGTGGCCTAAACGAGTGTGTCCCGTGAAGTCACGACCGTTAGACATAACAGCCATTGGAGGGAGCACTGGGATAAGAGGCGCCACTTATTCCCACAGCTTTCCTATGTGTGCGATGTCGACGGGCCCCGTGGCCAAATCAGGAGTGCGACGTGGTTCTGAGTAGTGTCAAAAGACAGGGAATCACATTCCTGTAGGAAGTGTAAAGTGATGAGCTGCTCCCTAGCCGCGTTAATAAATAAGAGAATTTTTGTAAATTTAAGCGGTTATTACACCACAATTAACTAGGGAAAACGCCGCTCCAGCATAGAGAGTGGATAACATATCATATCACCCCTATTGAAGAAATCCATGTGTTGTCACATCCATACACATTCCTGTAATTATAACAATTACGACACATGCCGATTTTAATATGTTAATGATAAGAGTGTGCATGTAATCATCTATCAAGAATCAGCCCCCTGAGGCATCATTACATTTAATATCACCTTCAAGTGCTGTGACATACTTGTGACATCACATTCTTAGCTATATCTGGGACTCTGGTGTTCACGATTATGTCACCAATGTGTTTTATTTTAATAATCAGAATTATGCACAATGTCAGTTTCATTTATCATGATACTTATTAAGTGACTTTTTTTTCATGTTTCCATTTTTGTTGCCAGATTCACTGGACGTATGGTAAAACCAACGCCATGCTGTTAGTCAGACTTCAGCACTCCAGACAACCGGCAGGGCAGACGGTAAGCTCCGCGTACCCCCCTCGGCAATTCAATCTTGGTTGCATTTTCTTTCATCGCAATAGTTAACGTAACTCTGGAACATTTAAGTACTATTATTTACCTGTGGGAAAGTCTCCCTACATCCTGTAGTAGCATACCAGGACTTTACGTGTGGGACACATTCTTACATAACTCTAACTTAAGGCGTACACCTTATTTTCCACAGTAATGACCACCGGCAGGCCCAGAGTGCCAGGTCCGCTTAACCAAGGGTACACACTCACATGTGCAGGAACATATTGTTGTACCTTTGCAGTAATAAAACAGTCATACCCTAATTAGAAGTATTTTATTGCATTAACTCTCCAGAATTCATAGGGTCCTGGGCCCTCATAGCAGCATCAACTGTAAAGTGTACTTCAGTGTGTTTTGTATTTATGGGGCGTGCCTCCCTCAAGCAGAGTAAATTCAGTGATAATATAGGCACCCGAAGTGGCCGACAGCTTCGCCACAAAGGAAATATTTTAGATTCAACATAATTTAACTGACAATTAGATTACCTCTCCTTCATATTGACAGCATATCCAGAGTCGCCATAGGCCATCGGCCGTACGACCCCATTCAACATCGTTCACTCTACCGAATGTGGCATCGGGCATATCACCAGTTCCTGTTCTCCATCTGCTCCCAGGCGGAACACAAACACTTCCCAGCACCTCTGGAGTTGCAACACGTCAAAAGTAACTGTTTTTATTGTGAGACGATATCCTCTTAATTTAAAGAACTGTTCATAGTCATGTTTTCTTTCTTGGAAGAGGGCATTGAATTCTCTTAAATTAGCCTTTTCAGATTTATTGATGTAAATGTCCAACGTTGGTATCGGCTTCCCCTTCTATAAGATATCCTGTTTTTTCCAAAACGATTACACAAGCAGTAACAATAAATAATTATCTACAGTATATGTAAATAAACTCCTCTAGTCCATATTCCAGGTTTTGTCGGTTGCTTTCGTCTCCCACGATTCTGATAGGCTAGTGACACATGGCAAATGTCAGTAAAGGTTGGAATAGGATTATTCTGGAGCGGTGATGGAGAAAAAAAGGAGTGAATATTCCCAGGGCACCAGATGCCAGCAGGCGAAGTCATATATGATGATAGACTTCTTAACTTCAGGGTTTCGGGCCATCGAACTGGGATCAAGCCCCTCACTGTGGCTGCTGAATTGTTATCATCCGCTTGTAGATTATTGCTCAAAATGAAGATTGTTTCCTAAATGATAGCCCATCGGTCGGCTATACACCATTGTTGATATTGGTGGGAAAACTTCTTACTCATTACACTCGCGTACATGGGGTGTCAGGGACTCCCACACGCCCATATAGATCGGAACAAAACTTACTACACTGAAAATGAGAACTTACATACTGATTGAGCGGGGATTATAAGGGTCAGTCCCCTTAAACGCTTACGTGGCCGTGAATAAACAACTGATCTGAAAAACAAGTTATTTATTATGTTTTACATTTACATCCCTCCTCGAAGGGAACATTGCGCTAAACGCACTCGGCTATTTAACCGGCCATGCGGTGAAGCAGAAAAAGTCTCACGACAATTAAAACATTTACGTGCACATTAAGCTCCCTGGGGCGATGCTAATCTACCAGTGAGTGGAGGTGGCTTACCCGGCGATGTGATAGAAAAATGTTCCAGATGATTAAGTCTATTGTAATTACATGTCCAGTTGCAAAAAGTTGATTGTCGCCCGGCGTGCGCGGGAAATGCCGGAGTCTACCATACACAATCCGCCTCTGTGACTTGCTACTAGCTGACTAACTATCCAGCCTGACCCAGGGACTAGCAGCGGCTTGCCCTCTTGCCGAATTGGGACTACTTTCTGAGATTACTTGCATTATTTACCTTTGCATTAGTGAAAGAAAGTAAATAGACATATGAAAACAATACAAATATTCCTACTACATAACACTGGTGAAACGGGATGGACAAAACGCTCTGCGGAAGATGAAAATAAATAATGACACATTACCTTGCAAACACATTAAAATATAACGACACTTGAAAAACAAACCATAAACATTTTAATTAACAACACAATAATGTATTTTAATTAGTCCTGAAATGTTCCAGATCAATACATGGCCCTACTATTTCCTCCACTGCATCATGCGTTGTTATGGCAACCATCGGCTGCACTTGCTACAGCGTGCCCTGCTCTTGCCCTGCCCCTCGTCAATCTGGTGACCAGGTGGACATTCAAAGTAGAGTGTGCAGACCCGCTACTGTGGTGTTACAGGATACAGCCGGACAAATTTTCTTACGCTGGGGACATGCACACGTCAAATGACCCCCCCCTTTTTTTTTAGACCTTTTGTATGTCGTCTGGTGATATGTGCAGCAACTGCACATGTGGGCTGACCTGCACGACAGCAGGTGGTACTGCCACTTCTGTGGCCCTGCCACACACTGCAATGCCAGTGGTTGCCTCGTCCTGCTTGCCAACTATGGCTGTCTGCATTTTGACTCAGCGGTAGTGGATGAGTCGGCCGACATGACCTCCGAAAGCACAGCGAGACCTCTGACTCACTTCCCTCACTGCCACCCTCCTTACTACTGCTATCCTCGCGAAAAGTCATTTGCTTCCGGGCACTAACCCGGCTGAACAGGCCCTGCAAAATCACACACACTTGCATAAATACTCTGTCATTGCTTAAACTGTATACTCACTTGCTCTACTTTTACTCGCACCTGCACATGTCCACTTTGCTTATCATGCTCCTCTTGCACATGTTCCTCTTGCACTTGCTCTCCTTTCCCTTCTCTCCTTGCACTTGCTCTCGTTCACTTGCTCTCCTTTCACTTGCTCTCCTTTATCTTGCTCTAGAGGCCTTACAGGTCCCATGCAAGGTGCTTCCACGCTGGGTGACTCCTGTGTACTCTCCTCCACTACACTTGCACTTCTCAAAGTGCAGATGCACTTTCCTGCTCTCTCTGCTCATCTTGGAGCTTGTTAGAGATGTTCTCGCTCAGTGGCACCTCTGGTGGTGCTTCCTTCTCAGCATACATGGGCAGGTCCCCTTTGAAATCTCCCCCCACCCCTGATGTGCAGTCATACCGTGCATATCCTCTCGCCCATCCTCGAGCTCGACATTGCCTGCGCCGTTGTGGAGTCGTGACACACCGGGACCGACCTCGTCGTCGATGGCCCCTGGAGTTAGCCGGATGCCATCCCGATGCACCCTCGCCTTCCTTCTGCTCATGCTTTTGTAGCAAATAATGTGGTCCACTCCATCGTGCGGTCAATCATATGCAGAAATATTTTCTTGCTGTCGACTGTGGGTGCCTTCTTATGTATACCTGTTGCCCTTCATGCACTCCTGGTGGTGGTCAGTTCGTAACCAGTAGCCATTTTGCCATATAACGATCATGTCATTGCCTCACTTAGCGCAAGTACTTTTGCTGTTGCCATCTTTGCGTATCAGTACTCGGCAACTCACATATTTCTTCCCGCTGTGTGCATTTTGCCTCTCCTGGGAGCCATAGATTGCGCCCCAATAAGACCTGGGCAGGTGGTCTTCCTATTGCCGCATTGCCTTCGCAATGTGTAGAGAATGGTGCAAATGTGATCAACCCAAGTGGTGTGATTTTCACCTACACATAATCGTAACTGCGCCTTGATCTCTTGGTTTCTACATTCCGTCGGGTTGGCCCTCTGGTGGTAGATAGCCGTTGTAATGTGGTTAATGCCTCACCATGTACACAATTCTCTCTATTTCTTGCCAGTGAATTGTGTACCATTGCCTGTTAACAAATTATGCAGGAATCCCCAGCATGGGAAAAATTGTTCCTCCAATACCCTGGTTACATTTCTTGTGCTTGCTCCGCTAGTAGGGTACACTTCTGTCCAGCATGTGAAATTGTCCATTACCACAATGAGAAACTCTTACCTCCCCTCATAGTGGGGTACGGACCCATTAGCTCCAAACACACAATCTCAAATGGCTTTCAGGGCACACAGGTGTGCTGCTGCTGTTGCCTCCCATCCGCTCGATGCATCTTGTACAGGTTGCATTCCCTGAATTGTGGCACATATCTCGTCGCATCCTTGCTAAAACCTGGCCAAAAAATGGCCGTGGACATTTCTGATTATCTGTTGAACACCAGGGTGTCCAACCATGCAACCACAGTGCGAATAAGCGAAGACATGATCCCTCGATCCCTCGCACACATGGGGATATATACCCTCTACTTCCCTGATTGCTGAACCGAACACATCTCCAATCTGTCATCTACTACACTCCATCCTTCAACCTCCTGCCGTGCATAACTGTTGCATCTTCTCCTGCACAAACCTGCAATTTCGTCGTGCTTCAACAACCTCCCTGTACACGTCGCTAATTAGGTCCTCATTGTTGGCAGCCATGATTTGTTGCATGTACACTTCCGATACCATGTCATGTGGATTTGGCAGCAAAATGTCCTCCCATTCTGTATCATGCCTGACAATTACCCCATTGTTAGAGTGCCATGATAACGTATCTACCAACTCGTTCTGTTTGTAGGGCAAATGCTCCACTGTGAAATTGTATGCCTGTAGATACAACGCCCATCATGTTAACTTACTCTGGGCCACATGCATGCTGTGTAACCATACTAGACACCAATTGTCAGTTCTCAGTGTGAACCATCGGTATTCGAGGTATGCACAATACTTCTTAACTGCCCATATTACGGGAAAGCATTCCCTCTCATTCACATCGTAGCATCTTTCCGTCGGTCCTAGTTTCGCATTTGCGAAGTCGATTACGTGCTTCTCCCTACTTTTGCCGACCTGGTACAAAACTGCACTGACTCTGTCCCGGTTGGCGTCAGTTTGAAGGTACAAATTCTTGCTAGCGCCGTAACATGCTAACGTCGGACAAAATCTGAATTCCTCCTTAATTTTCATGAATGCATTTTCCGTCTTGCTTGTCCATTGAAACCTCTTATATGGTGACAAAAGTTCTGTCAAGGCCATGGTGATTGTTGCGAACCTCGGAATATGTTCCCGTAGCAAGTTAATCAATCCGAAAAACTTTCTCAGCTGCTTGCCTGTTTTCAGCTGCAGGTAGTAATCTATTGGCCTTAATTGATCCGGATTCGGCCAGTTTCCCCCTCCTGATAGACTACGTGGCCAAGAAAATCGATGCTCGTCTTCCCCACATGGCATTTCCCAATTGAGCACGTAAGGCCATTTATCACAAACCTTTCCAGGACTAATGCTAAGTGATGTATGTGTCCCTCCCAGTTGTCTGACCAAATAATGATGTCAATGAGATACACCAGTGTATGCTCTCCAATAATGCCATCCAGCACACGTACCATGATCGCCCGGAATGTCGTGGGTGTTTATTTCAATCCAAATGGCATTGCACAAAACTGAAAATGCTGACCATCAGGAGTCATAAATGCTGTTTTCGGGCTGTCCTCGCATTTCACTGGCACCTGCAAGTATCTGCTCTTTAAATACAAGGACGTCCAAACTTTTACTTGCCCTAGTGTACTCAGCACATCCCTCACACTTATATATATGGCAGTGAGGAACTGCACGTGACTTGATTCAGCGGTCCAAAATCTAAACAATTCGCCATGTTCCATCCTTGTTTGAAGCTAATGTAATTGCAGGATTGAATTGGCTGTCCATTGGCTCTATCATGCTGTCATCAATCATTTCCTGTATTTGCTTTTTGATTATCTATGTTTGGTGCGGAAAGTAGCCTCGCATATTTGTGTAAACTGGCTTTTTGTCTACAAGTGGTATCGCGTGTTCCGCTATGGTTGTATGTTTCAGTGCGCCACTTCTTCCGAATACATCATGGTGCTCATCAAGTACGTGCTGAAATGTGGCCCGGTACTCGCATGTGACCTGGTTATCGAAATCCCCTAACTTGACCTCAGGTAGACTACCCATCGGGCAGAGATCCGAATTGTACGCCATGTGTCTTTCTTTCGCGCCAAAATGTATCCTTCTCGCAGCGGTTTCCACTATTGTGTGCTGTTCGGTTAACCAAGGTATCCCCAAAATAGCTTTCTCCCGTATGTCTGGCATAACAATACCAGTGTGGTTGTCTCAATGTTGCGTACTTGAACTGTCAGTACATGCTGTCCTAAGGCCACACTACAATGCTGGTTCGTGGCCAGCCGAATTATGTGGTCAGTAGGCGTCACGTCCTGGTTGCATACAAAGTGCGATCGTATGAAGTTCTGTGAAGCTGCAGTGTCAATTAATGCATGACACAACTGACCGTTAATGGAAACTAGGATACATATGAATGGTGCGTGACAGCTGCTAATATTCTGTATGAGTGCTTGCTTTGGAGTTAATTTTTTGTTTGGTGTTATCCGAATTTTTGCGGGCAGGGTGTTGGAAGCATCCGGCCATTTCCCTGCTGTTTGAATGTTGCCTCTTCCCTTTCTTTCATGTACGGGTTATTCAGGCATTTACTATGCCAATGATACTGTGCTGTGGGAAAATACCTGCATGGATGACAGGGTGGGTAATCCGGATTCCATCCTTGCTGTTGTGGACCACTATTACCTGGTCCACCTCGATAAGGTGGTATCTGACCACTCATCCCTGTTGCTCCGCTCCTCTGCTGCTCCTGTTTGTACATGCTTCCATGCACTTATTCCCCATGCCACTTTCCATTCTGTGTATTATTGTAAGGTTTACAATGCATTGGTGCACTATGACTACTAGAATGTGTTTGAAAGTTACATGATATGCCAGAGTTAGGTTTGTTTACATTTTCATATTTTGGCTCATAGAAACATTTTGCTCCATTTGCATCCCCACGGGATACTTTATGCATTCTCTCTAGAATAATCGTGTCATGCATTACGTCTTCAAGTATTCCATTCAAAAAAAGGAATTAAAGCTGCTCTGAATTCTGGCCAAGCTGTTTCTGGAATTACTTCTAAAATTTCATATTCTGGCAAATTCGGATGGAAGTGTTTGACAAGTTGATTTTTATGTGTTATGAAACCTGTTAAAGAAACGCCCAATTGTTGGCTTTCCAGAGTCAACCTGCTCTGGGCATGTACAGATGTGAAAACTCCTCGAAACCTGCAGTGAAATGCACGTCGAATCTCCTCGCACTGTAGTCCGTAGTGGTTCACTGAAACCCACGAAGAGCGCGCATCTCCAGAGAGTTGCACTCCGATGCAGCTGGCCCATTCACCATGGCTGATGCCATATCTCATGAGATGGGATACACAGGCTTTCACAAAGGATGCTGGATCTTCTGTTGTGGTACCCGCAAATGTGGGCAATGTTTGAAAGTTTGAGGGTATCTACGCTGTGACGGTCTGGGCGAATGTGAGGTTTGGGTGGGCTCCATGGTTCTGCTTCTGACTGCATTTTCCATGCCTGCTGTTTATGGCATCATTATTATGTATGGAAAATTTGGAAAATGGGTTGATAGTTCGGCACTATTGTTGGGTAGACCAGTGTAGGAAACATGTGTGGTAGTGATGGGAAGAATGGTGTGGGTGGTTGGTACACGTGCTGCATGATTGTTGTGTTAGCTTCGGGTGGCAAGAGTTTGTTTACAATTGCCATGTGCGCGGCAGAAGGGTGCGACGTCTCAGCTACACTCTGCTATCCTCCCCTATTCTGCTATCCATCCCCTCCTTTGTTTTGCGAAGCTATGCCTGACACATTGTTAGTGTCCCATATCACTACAATATGCGAAAGATTGCTATTCACATTTACTGCCACATCATTGTCCCATTGTCCCAATAGGTCCAACACCTGATCACTTGGGGTGTCTGCGATTTTGGTTTGCATGCAAACTACGCCCTCTCAGAACTTACTTGATGTCATGTGACACAATAAACTAACAAATGTCAGTCCTGCAACTGAATTCTGTTCTGTGGCACTGAGGCTTTCTTTGTGATATTTCGTGTCACACTGTACACAATGAAGTATCATTGTACCCTGTCCGTTAAACAACAAATTATCACAGAAATTTGGAAAATGTTAATGTTCAGACTTTACTTGCATTACGAAAATTGTGTGGTGCTGCACTGTTTCACTGCAACTGTCTTTTGTTACGCAGTTGTCACCGGCACGGATGTTTTCTGTTGGACTGGTTTTACAACAGCATTGAGAATTGGTACTGTTAAAAATTTGTGAGTGTTCATCAGTTACCATAGGTGGTAAGCACTTAGGACACCACAGTGCCGGAGCACTGCCTTCGTGGCCCTAAAGCCCTCAGTGTTTTCAAAGTGTCTTTTTGTAATTTTCTGTAATGTTCATTCACGTGTCTTTCATCTCCACATCATCCACACAGTGCAATGTTTTGGTATAATGAATAATATTTACAGGGTTAATTTTAGAAGCAATATTTAACAACCGGCACACAGGGTACGTGTCTGATTTGCAAATGTTGTGTGCAAGGAAGTAGTGCAATGCAGGGTGCCAGGCCATCAAACTGGCCAGCACGCCACATGGAGAAAGTCAGTAGTCGTTCGTCCTTACAAGGGCTGTGCCACATCACGTCGAGTCTCATGTTTCGCTCACTCTGGTAGCCATCATCATGTTGGACTAATCATTCCACACCAATAGTTATTTTAACATACTGGAACATTTTTGGATTTCAGCTTCCTGAGATTCCACCATCCCTCGCACCTACCTAGTGCTTGCATCACTTGTATAGGTTTAAATTATACATAAGTTATTTCATATGACCACATGTCTTTTGCACGGCATTCGCCGAGCTGACAGGTTCATAAGCAGAAGAAAATGTGATCTTTTCCTGATAGGAATATAATCATGTAACTGAATAAATCGCAGCAGTGACGAGTTACCACGTGTGATTTATTTCCAGTTCGCCACAAGGCATTTAAGATGTGGACTTCACCCACAAATTTTCTCAAAGTGTAACCTACTGTACAAGTATGTTTGAAATGGTCATGAGTCAGCATAATATGTTGCAGTTCTTAATATGGGCATGTGGGGAGCCCAGATATCCCACAACACAAGAAATTATGGAACAGAAGATATTGTGATTCGGAACAAAATTCCCACATTCGAACTAAATTCTAATCACTGCCCAGTTACTCCGGCACAGCCAGCAAAGACCCGAGTGCCTTCTTGAATGATTGTGAGAGCCATCTACGATGTTACGGCATAGACCAAGAAGACAGACCAAATTGCATGGGTGAACCTTTCCACTCTGAAGCCAAAACCTGGTGGAAGGGTATTGCACACTATGGGATCACATGGGAGGAAATTCGAAACAGCTTGAAGAGCCATTTTGCGAACGCCTTCATGTCAGTCAGGGCGTGAAGCAAAGTAGTATTGAAAGAACAAGGAGAGGAGTCCCTCTACATTTCGCAACACAAAATATAAGTCTTGTAAGAATGAACCACACAGAGCTGGAAATGAAGGATATCCTGGAGGTAGTAGCTGGTTCTGCGAGGGCAGAATCCCGTGCCGTTATATCCCCAGCGATACATACAACGGAAAGTGATTTTATGCAAACTCTTTTGTTGTTAGACGAGAACACTTTTGCTCAGCTGCACCACGACCGTGCTGCAGTACAACTGCATCACGAGCAGACGACATCAATCCCCCGAACTGTTGGACAGGGTGATAGTGTAAACAGCAAGAATCAGCTCCAAGGAGTGATGCACAATATCACCTCGAAAACGGAATCGATGATGTCAACAACAAGTAATACAGTACCGCTGCGACATTAAGGAGGACCTCGAAAATGGTCTCATCCTTGTAGATGGTGTGAGGTAACCCACTGGGACAATGATTGTCCGTCCTGGGCAGACTAGCCACGACAGAGAGGAGGCCGACAACAACATCCAGCGGGAAACTACAAGTAGGGGTGGTGCGACCGGATGTCACACACCCCGGTAACAAGGTAAACAAACTGGAATTAACACAGTGATAAATGCTTCGGCCTGTCAAAAATCATTGGACATGGTAATCATATCAGCCGCATTCCAGTATTTATAAATCAAATTCCATGTAGAGCTTTAATTGGCACAGCCGCTTCGCACAATTTTGTCAGGGTAAATTTCGTAAATGTCACAACCATAAAGCCAACCAAAAATCAAATTCATCTTGCAACCCAGCAGCATTCAGGCGATGTCATGAGAAAGGTCACTATAATCACAAAAGTCAGAGATGTAGAAACACTAACAACAGCATTTGTGCCAGAGGACGTGACCCTTGGAGTTCCGTGGTTGTCCGAACAAAACACTTTCATGGAGCCCGCAGTGAGGCGGATACAATTTGGCCAGCAGGAACATCGGACAGTGTATAATTTGGAACCACAAACAGTACGAATGGCACCAGCAGTATTATTAAGCGACCTCTACAACACAGTACAAACACAATACCAAGATGCCATCCAGCGAGTTCTGAATGAACGCAGAGATGTCTTTACAGTGGCAGATCACCTGCAATGCATGTCTGTGACAGAGCACACCATTGAGCTGACAACAGATAAGCCGGTAAACGATAGTCCCCGCCGATATTACCCACAGCAACATCAGGTAATTCAAGCACAGATCGCAGAAATGTTAGGAGAAGGCATAATAGAGCCATCAGAGAGAGATTTCTACTGGGTGGTCACATTGGTGATGAAGGAAGATGGTACGTATCGGTTTTGCGTCGACTTTCGGTACTTAAACCAAATTACCCACAGCGCACCACCACACTACATACACGTGAAGAATGCCCTAAACACCCTAGAGCCCACATGCACCCACATGCACAACTTACTGATAATGGTATGCAATTCAACGGGACAGGTATGGCGAGAATTTAGTACCAAGTGGGTGGTGCAACATCACACTACGGCGAACTACAACTCCCCCCCCCCAACCCAAGGAATTAAAAACACAGTTACATGATGTGAACCGAGGGGAGAAAATTTTTAATGTCGCAACTGCCAAGCACCGCTACATGAGAAGTGTCTGGTGGAGCAAGGGAAAACAATGGTTCAGGGCACCGGATTTGTGTGTGACGACTGTGCAGCACAGGTTGGCATGGAACTGGGAGCACATGTAAACAAAATGCACATGGCAACTGACAGAGCAAGGAATGGAGAGGTACAGCCGATCCCATGGCAACCCAACTTTACCCCAGCGCTTGAACCACTCATACCTGTCTCTCCTTATCACTAGTTCTGGTAGTGCATGGCACCTTGGTAAATTACCTCACTCAATTCACCTAGTCCAGACAGATCCACTCCTCTACTATTCATTTTCCAAACTTTCATTCTGACACTTGGACCACTATCCATGGACCGCACCTCACAGCACTTGGATGCTGTCATATGGTTGCATGTAGGAGACAAACACACTTTGTGGGCAGAACAGCTCCCAGTGGCATTGTTTACTTTACACACACGCACTAACCTAACAACAGGAAAAACTAGTGCGGAAATACTCCAGGGACATGACCTGCCACTGCCAAGAGAGTTTATGAGTGGAATCAGGGAGAACAACAACAAGGAGAACAAAGAAGTGAGCAGAGAAGAGAAGAGGTAACAAGCGATACAGGAGGCGAGAGAAAACCAACGCTGTTATGCAGCATGTTGGCTCCCCGGAACTAAGCATCTGCCACCGCCCCTAAGAGTAGGCAACAGGTATACGTCCGTACACATGCACAGTCGGCAGGCCTGAAAAATGTCCGTGCAGGTTTGGCACAAAAATGGAACGGGCATCACATTATCATTCAGCAGCTGGGTCAATTATGTTATCGAGTGAGAGTAGGCCTATGTCGAACTGCCATCTACCACAGGATGCTTAAGGTTAGCTACGACAAGCAAAGTGACACCAACATCCGGAGAAGATGTAGAAGGAGGGGGAAGTAGAACTGTCACCTCACCAACTCAGCAAAATTGTGCAGCGAGCCAGGAAAATGTAAACACCCAAACCATCAACACATCCACAGGGGTAACCATACAGGACAGCTGTTTGGAGAACAACAGACAGCAGGACAACCATCCGCTAGTCAGTAATTTCGACGTCGACAGTAACGATCCGAGGGAGTCCCTTGCAGATGGAAGTGACCGCCAGGAACAACTAGACTTCGAAAGTGCTAAGGTGTCGGAAGAAGTAGTAAACACAACAGTGTTTCAGCAGTTAACAGCGAAAGAAGACGGGATGCCTATGCCAGAGCAAGAAGACGTGTCAGCAGAACACATGAGGGACGCCTTTACCCCGAACCAGTGATGCCCTTGCAACCCGCAACCAGTAGCAGCACCAGCAATGAGACGGGGTCAGGGGTGAATTCCTCCTCACCCACCATCCAAACGGAGCATGAAAAGACGGCCATGTCATGTACACAGCCTGCGGACACATGCCAGTGTCCACCGCACCTGTCACAGCACCGGGAGTAAACAACAGCCGCAACCCGCAAAACAGCAGTCACCCGCCCACAAGTACAACTTGTGCCCACGCAACCTGTTACTGCAACCTGCAAGATGTTGTTGCTCATAAAGAGATGGAGCTTCATCGGCGAATGGCCTCAAGAGGGAGGGGCCGTTTTACATGCACGAGAAAATTAGGCATGTCTACCCGACCAGCACTCATCGATCACATGGGCTGCCACCAAGAGAGTCGATGCTCCCTGTCATATTCCATGTGTGCATACTTCGTGCACTGGTGTAGTGATCAGTGCACATTAATGAAAAACAGGGTAAATAAGTGATATTTGTTTAATGAAAGCAAGTATGTCAATAATAGTGATTCCAGAAAGATAAGTGTCATTTGAAGGTCATGTTTAGGTTTGACATATATGTTGCAAAAGTAAACAAAAGGGTCAGATATGTTGTGTATAGTGGAGACACGTGAGTATTTTTCTATGGGTAATATGTGTGTGGTTATTGTTTTGATTGTCGGGAAAGTGTTTTAAAAAATATATTTTTTTGTTGTGTTATGGTTCTGAATGTGACACATATGTGCATTGTCGTGCACAATGTGCAACCATACACAGTAAGTACCTGCCATCCATTAAATATATGGTGCAGTGTAATAACTATTTTATAGTGCCTTGTTGTAATTTTTTAGAGGGTCTTAGGATCTTGATATGTAAATAAGTGTGACGTGCACAGAGCACACATAGACATCAGTTGTGGGAGATTGCTCTATACATTTGTAGCAGTGGTGCAAGTTGTAAATATTTATGTTGTAAAATGTACATATTAATATCCACAGCAATGTTTACTATTTTATTAAATAAGTCTCTTGTGAGTAATGGAAGAAGTATTGGGCAGTAAAGCACCAGTACTGAGCCTTTAGTTTGAGGTTAGGTGTTTGTGAACCAGCATTGCAGATAGTAAACATTTTCCATGTTGGTTTTCTAACCGCACTTTTGCATTAACTGTATTAAAACTTAAAATCTCAGATATTTGAGTATGATAACACGAAAGCCGCCGTACAAATTAGCAGACTGCAATGTAAGACTTTACGAGGGACAATTTATTTTGCCCATGATATAAGAATGCAAATTTAAATTATGAACTGAGTTAAACACGCACTCCCATGTGCTCTTATGGCTATTAGTGCTCTCGCATTCAGCTATCGTATTAGTGCACACCAGAAGCGAGTCGAACAGTCCAGAGTATGTCGGTGCAGGTCACCAGTAATGAAGAATAATTTTTTCTTGACCCAAATCAAATAACTCCAATCGGCCATTTAACCTTTTTTTTTACAAGGAGTAACTCTTGTTGGCAATGACTTAGCGGTCCGGCATTTCGTCCCTGTAAGCAACGGCTATCAGATGATACTACCATTGGAGAGAATGTAGGTGCTGCCTGTACAACAGCTTAACAAGTGTCTCCAGTTTGGCATGTGTTGGCAGGTCTGTAGGCCGAAGCATAAGTGCAACAATGATGTGAAGTGTGTCTAAAGGCTAGCATACATATCCCATTTACTGTGTCAAGATGCCACTCGTGTGGTGACAGGTTTAAGTATTAATTCCTTTGTAGGCTTGCAGATTGAAGCTGCACTTAGCTAGCTTTAGCATTCAGCTGCATCGCAATCCCATTGGTGTGATTTTACAGAAAATGCGTGTTCACAGGATGTTCCATTTTGCAACCGGCATCCTGTGAACAGCAAAGTGCACTACTCTCGCCAGTACCAGATTTGGGGCGAGGTTTTTAAGGTAATAGATTTACAATGTTATAAATCGTCATTATGTTTCATTTTTCATGCAGTGTTCATCCCACATATTCACATTTGTATCAAACAATCAGAAGGGCGGCAAAATTCCCGTCACATCATTACAAAACCTGTCAATTTTTCATTTAGAGTCACAGGAATGTTGCCAATATGTTTAATGTAGTAAACAAAAATTAAGAGGGCATGTAGAAATGTTATTTAACCTGCTTATTTTAATTAAGGGCCAAAGCATAATGAGCTTGCACAAATCTGAATGAACCCTCAGCTTTTGTCAGCACGAAACTGAGCATCGTTCAGAGACTGACCTTCGCCATCAGCCAGTACGCTGCTCGGGAATCGTGCTCTTCAGAGTATTCTCTCGGTATCGCAACTTTTGGGCGCAAATTATTTATTTAACCAAAGTATAAATTCCAGAACTTATTATTATTCTAATACCGAGGGGCCAACCGACAGTAATTTTATGTTACAGCTTAAGTGCACATTATGCACATTGTGGCAAGCAGAATCGGATATAGGCAGGCCACTGTGCCGAGCCCACATAAACTAGCATGGTAGAATACAAGGTCAGTGTTGCATTCAGATAGTTACAATGAAAGTGTGTGCTATTATCCCCTATTTTTATTGTCTTTACCCGAGGTAATTTAGGGCACTGCGTGCTTAATGCCGAAGTTTAATCTCAGTGCTTATGTATATTATTATGGGTCCTGCTCTCCATAGGTAGAGTATATTCAGTGTTTATCAATGGATGTGTAAGGGGGCCTTTACCCTTACTCTCATTTAGTGGTAGAAACCACTATTTTATGATCAGTGCCAGTAAGTACATTACATATACCTTGACTAGCACGACAACCTCCAGGAATCCCCGTGGCCGTCAGCCCACGACCTAAAACATCGCTCAACGAAGCTGGTGCCGGGCAACACTTCATCTCGCCCCTGCCTTGGGTAAGAGGCAGGGCAACCCACATCGTTCCTGAGAGGGGGCACACATCAGAAATGGGGCCCAACTTGTGAGGCTAATTCTACAAGCTGCAAGTTAACAAGCCAACTAGAACAAGAACAACACGTAAGTGCTATAACAAACACGTAATTTCTGATTTGTTTACATCCAGAGTTTTCTATGAAATTGGCATGCACTTATGGTTGTTGATGAATGCACACGTAATTTGTATATGTATTTTTCATTCAGTGTCTATGCATCTAAGGGAAGTGTTCTTGTATGTACATGAGTGTTGTGTTATGCACGAATCGTATCCCGTGGCAAATGACATGCCGGGGAGTGGTGGAAAACATGGTTCCCCATTCCAGTGCAATAAGAGTGTTTGCATGCATTAAGGGCTGTGTTATGTATGTCATGTTATGTTATGAGAGGTGCAGGAAACCACGTGTGCATTAGCGAACAGTATATGTCATGTTATGTGTTATGTGCAGGAAACCACGTATCTGCAAGCCAGTAGCTAACAAGTAATAAAATCCTGCAAAATCCAATCAACCAGCAAGTAACAAAGTAGCATTTTTCATAGCAACGCAACACATAACAGAAATATAGGTGACAGCAAAGGCTGGAAGTATTAATAAATTCATTTTTAGGCCAAAACAACCTAACAAAATTTCCTTTAAATAGTTTTACGCAATTAGAGGAATTCTTGGCAGGCTAGCAACACTTATGTTCGGGAAAAGTGTATAAATAACTGCAAATGAACAGCAGTTGTCTCGATGGCAGACAGGGTGCGAACAAAGCCACAATATGCACGCAATATTCCTGAGGCAAGCACCATTTTATAAGAAGTTTCGTTAGCATTCATTCGGCAATTAAGAACAGTGATTTTAAACATTTTAATTGCACAAACTAAAGAAATTTATTATTTTGTAGATGCACACATAAATTTACAAGCGAATCCTGAGCGCAGTGTGCTGGACATCTTAATTGCACACATGTCAGTAGCACCGCCATTTTACATCACTGGGACGCTACTCCCTCAGCGCGGGGGTAGATCGGTCCCTTGTGAGGAACCTTGGCCACCCAGTTGGTTCTCAATTAGATAACGGAGGCGAGGAGAAGCTAACCCCCTCCCCCCCACGCACCCACAATCATATTTTAAGCTGCAAGGCAACATTCTTGTACAGGATTCCCAGGGTAGCGCCTGGGAGCTGTTTCCATAACTAATTTTTACTCTCTTTTTCCCTGCCTGTACGGGATAAAAGAGAGTGGTGAAGTTAATTGATTTTAACAGCGCGGAATTTAAAGTTCAGGACTTGTGAAGTACTGTCACGAGCTCCCTGTGAGAGAGCTAGTGACAGTTTGGTATAAAAAGCGGAGGTTAATAGCCAAATGAAGTTAAATTTTCGATAAAAGTAGCTTTCCCATGACTAGAGTGGCAAGGGTTTATATAATTAAATTAATTATATGTATATTGAAGTGGTGAATTTAAGTTTCGCGAAAATTTAAATCAGTGTAGTTTTTTCAGTTTCAGTAATTACTTCATATCTTATATGTTAAATACAATTAAATAATCTGATTGGTGTGTGAATCATTTCAGTAGCATACCATCACTCAAATGTCTTGTACACAATCATTCAATGGGCAAAGAAGTCACACAGGCCATAGAAAACAGGACACAGAAAACATGCCAACATGAAAACCAATTGGATATGTTCCTAAATCATCCCTGGATGCAACAGTGCGCGAAAAAATTATACTATTAGTTCTCTTAAAGCACATTTATGGGGATAAAAAGTAAAATACGCAAATAATGGTGAGTGCATCTTCAGGGTGTTCTAACATTTTCAAACTTAAATATTTTAAAACTTTTAAGGATGCACTTGTATTTTATTCCTATTTAACAGTTTCGTGTATGGATAAATTAAAGTTAGTAGACATACTGTGCTACCATACAAAATGGGTTTTCAGTTCGATATGCAAAATGTCATCTGCCCACAGTGCAACAAAATGCAATGCTCAAGTAAACTTTCAGGTAACTACCCGGAATGCAATTGCCCGTCCATGCTTGCATCATTCCCAACATAATTCGCAGCACTTCCCCCAGCATCCGCATAGCTTTCAATAGCATGGATGCAGCTAGCAGTGCACAACAGCTGCCCGAAGTACTCATGATCAGGGACCAGGATTGACATAATTCAGTGCGAGGCATGTTCTTATCAGTACAATAAGGAGTGCATAGGACCAAGTGACTGTCTGTTGACCGGCATTTGCGAGGAGTGGATATTATGAAGTCGGTGTAACAACAGTGTACATCCACAGACACCACACACAGAAATTTTTCCAGACACCAGTATTATCATTCACTACCAAACCACCGAGAAAGGGTGGAGTAAACAGGCATAGCAACTGCAATGGCATGCATGCATGTATAGAAAACATTAGGCATACAAAGATGTGGAAATTAACAGAAATAATCACGAGATTGACAAGGATGGAAGATGCCACCCTCACTGCCACACAGATGTCATCCAAAATGTGTGCATAGAAGAACAGGGCGAAACCATTGCGTGTGAGCAATGCAGAAAGTTGTCACATTGGCAATGCACGACCGAAAACGACATTGTCAACACGATTACCCGACATGTTAGCTGTGAGCAATGAATTCACATGTCGCAAGAACCAATACAACGAGCATTTTCGGAGCATCGAGAAGTCCAATGCGAAGAACCCAGCACTATTATCAGCCCAGTCAATACTGAAGTAGTAGAGGCAATAATGAAGCGAACCACAGGAGGCAGATGCGAGGAGGGTGATGGGCGACTTCGTGTAATACCACCAGCCAGGGTCAATGCTCACCCCCAAACATCTCAAGTACCCCAGATACGTCACATAACCTCAAACAAATTCCAGATGTTACCAATGTTCTCAGGGTTAAGCAACGAAGACACTCAAGTATTTTTAAGAGATTATGCAGGCCGCTTAGCAAGGCATCTAGTTTGTCGCGAAGAATGGATGCAATGCATATGCAAAAAATGCAAATGGAAGCACGTACATGGTGGAGGTCCGTCAAGAATTATGACGTGACATGGGAGGAGTTCCTTACGACATTTAATTGCTGCTTTGCAAATATCTTTTCGTCTCTGCAGGTGCAGAGTAGGACAGTTTTGGACCCCCAAGGTCCAGACAAGGGTTTAACAGCATTTACCACACAAAAAATTTACATGATCAGGCGATTTCGCCCACACATGAGCGACACCGAGATTCTGGAGGTAGCAGCCTCCACCGTACTGCCAGAATGCAAGCCTGCAATGGCACTGCTAATACACAGCAGTTTGAAAGCATTCGTGCAGTTAGATTATTGTACCAAGGCGACAGGAAGTACCGGACAGGTAGGAGACTAAGGGAGAATGGACAGGCCAATCAGGACCAAAACCAGTGCAAGGCAATCGAAATAGGTATCAACCCGCACACTCCGGTAACAGAAGGGGAAGTAACTTCCAACCTCGCAGGGACCAGATATGAGGGACTAACAATGGCTCACGGCCACCAAGATGGAATGGACCGACGGAAGAAACACCGAGATAGAGAGAGCAGTAAGGGAAGAGAGAAGAGGGCAAAACCCCCTACTTTAATGCAGCTGCTACCCTGAAAAATACTGGCACAATGAGTGCCCAGTCCCGAAGGCCAGAGTTGAGCAGAACATCACAGAAAAACAGACGGGAAACTAGCCAGGGTGAGAGGACAAGATCTACCCTACTGAACCACTGATCATCCAAGCAGCAGGGAAACACCAGACAATCAAAAGGAACACAGATGCATCGCAACAGATAATCCTCCAACAGATTGAAGAGGCTATGCATCAGGTGTTGAGAATGCCTGTGATTATTTACTGTATCAGGTGTTTGGCATTAGTGGACACAGTGGCATCCCACAATTTCGTCAGGAGGGACTTCATGAAGGGCCAGAGGCTAAACATAACTCACCAGATGGTACACCTCGCCACACACACCCATACAGGGCAGAATGTCAGAGAGGCAGCGGTGACAATCCTTATTCAGGACTTCGAAACAAAAACGACAGCCTTGGTATCAGAGGATTTGTGGGAAGATGCTATCCTAGGCATTACATGGCTCACCAAGCTACAAGTGATTGTGGAATCTGCAGCCCACAAGAACCATATTGGACATAAAGAATGGTGCATGGTGTACAAACTGGAACTTCGCATCAACAACAGTGCACCAGAAGTCAGCCTGGACGAACTAGACTACGAAATATCGCAGGAGTATAGGAATGCAGTGCTTAGAATATTTGACGAACGAAGGGACATATTCGCAGCTGCCAACCCACTACAAAGGACAACAATTGCCGAACATGCAATACCATTGGAACACGACTAACCATTATTTGCTGGACCACGCATTTACCAACCACACCAGAGCACGATTATAAAAGAGCAGATCAGAGAGATGTTGGCAGACAAAGTCAGCGAACATACAAACAGCCACTACAATAGCACCATATTGTTGATGCCTTACACACTCTGGGCAAGGGAACAGTCACGACTTCGCTAGATTTACACATTGGGTACTGGTAGGTACCAATTCGACCTGAAGACAGACACACAACAGCCTTCATCGCCCCTGGCAGGCGAAGGTACCAATTTTATGCTATGCCCTTTGAGTTGAAGTGAGTGCTAGCGACGTTCCAGGCAATGATGGTCCGAATACTCAATGAATACGTAGTTGACTTCACGTTTGCATATCTGGACGATGTGATCATCTGGTGTGAGAACTGGGAACAACATCTGCACCACTTGTCGTTAGTCATAGAAAGAATTGCAATTAACCAACTAACATGTGCGAACAGAAAGTGCCACATCGGCAATAGACACATCGAATTCTTTGTGCACCTGGTGGATGCGCGAGGCAGTCAACCGACACTGAAACAGCTCGGACTGATTGACCGGCACGAACTTCTGAAAATTCGCAAGTAGCTAAGGAAGTTTTTCGGTTTGGTTAATTGGCTCAGGGTTAACATTCCCTGATTCGTAACAATTACAGCGCCATTGACTGACCTACTCTCACCCACAAACAAATCCATATAGTACGTAGACCTGGAGGCAAGCTTTCGGGAGCTGAAGCAGCAATTCCAGCAGTGCACAGTCATAGCACGTCACGATCCCAGCAGGCACCTGTATTTACAGACAGGTGCTAACAAAAAGTGACTGGGAGGAGTATTGTACCAACTTGGAGAGACGAACGAGAGGCAAGTCATCGAGTACAAGCGTGCCAAGTTTGGCTCAACCGAATCTCGATATGATGTAAATGAGAGCGAGTGTCAAGTAGTCAAGTGGGTGGTAAAGCGCTACCATGCATACCTAGAGTACCATCATTTAATTCTGAGGACCGACAACCGGTGCCTGCTTTGGCTCCACATAATACGTGAAGCCAGAAGCAAACTCGTGTGCTGGGCCATGCTGCTGCAAGCATATGATTTTTAGGTCCAACATGTCCCAGGTGCTGAGAGCCAGCTTGCAGATAAGCTCTCACGGGCACCAGGACCCACGACAGCCATCGATGAGGCAGAGTGAGAAGATCTGCTACTCCCCGTACACAGAACACAAGATGTTGGCGGCATAAGATATGCAGGGTGCTATACAATCGAGACTGAGAGCCGCATTGATGAATGGTGGTGGATGTGGAACGATCAGATCGAGTGTAGACCGCACCATCTAGAGGCGAGATGGAGAAACTTCGTCCCCAAGAGGTTATGAGAAGATGTTTTGCAACACGTGTACAGAATCAGATTGGCAGGGCATCAAGGGGCCGCACAGATGGTGCGGAACCTAGGGAGATTTTTCCACTGTTCAGGGGCCACTCGAGATGTGCGGAAGTTTGAGAGGCAATGCATCGCCTGCAGTAAGCACAAGAGCAGAAGAGCAGATGAGGACACCCAACAATAGCCTAGGATTCCTAAACAACCCTCCGAGCTGGTTTCAATGGATTTAATGGGTCCATACCTCTGGACACCCAATGGTAAACGATTCATACTGTTGGTGAGCGATACATTCTCTCGGTGGACAGAAATGTATCCAGTTTCCAGCACACATATACACACCATTGCACAAATGCTGGAGAATGAATTCTTCCCACGCTGGGGATACCCGAAGAGTGTACTGACCGATAACTTGTAACAGTTCACAGGTCGCTTGTGGAGGGCCCTGTGCACTCAGTGGTGAATATTCCATCTCATCACAGCCATATACCATCCAAGGGCAATCCCGACAGAGAGGCGCAACCAAGACTTCAAGACCAGATGCATCTCTGAGTCGGGGGTAATCATTCATCATGGGCAGAACATTTACCCGCCACACTCTTCACAATCAGGTGGTGGGTAAATTTGGCAACAGGGCAGACACCGGCGGTAATACTGCAAGGTAGAGATTTGCCCGCCCCAGGAGAATTCAAAAACCGATGTGAGGAGGAAGCCATTGGGCAAGAGAACTGAGTGGAGAGGAGAGAGCACAGAGAAGCCGAACTGGCAGCAGCTCGATAGGTGCAGGAATGGTACATCGCCTCGTGGTTACCTGCCATTAAACGGGCTCGTCGCAGGCTGACAGCGGGCCAGTCAGTATATGTCAAGATACACCGGCTTTCCAAGAGTACCAAGCAGTACTGTGCAGGGTTCGCACCGAAATGGAGTGCGCCACACACCATCATTAAAGCATTAGGGTATACCACATACCTCATGAGGTTGAGCAGCATGTGAAGAGTGGCCGTGCACCACGATGACCTCCGCCTGGCAGTAGAGGCCCCCAGTGACAGGGTACCAGAAGTGCTAACACCAACACAGGGCGGCAGGCGAGAACAACATCCGGAGGCACAGACGCTAACAAGAAGCAATGAGATCACACATATCACTGAAAATGAGGGAGGCGCGATGAGACGGCTGTTCCCACACATGACACCTGGAGTTAATGCACCCGACAGGAATGTGGAAGGCACAGTGCGGTCTGAGGTGGATGCGCAACTATTGGCACCAGAAGGGATTACTGTCGGCAGTGCACAGGAGCAGGCAGAGGCTGACTGCAGCACAGAGCCCAGGGTGGCCGAAGAGCTGTGAGGCGGGGAAATCGCAATATGTTGGGAGACAGATGTAACTGTGGGGCTGATCTCCTCACAGGGAAGCATACTGAACACCCCAGCCACGACAACCCCAGCAACGCAAACAGCAGCAGTAGGGATAGGGGATGGTGGTCACTGCGATGGGGGGAGTGTAACTGACTTGCATGACCTCTCATCAGGACTGCCACCTCCTCACCCCTCACCAGTGTTCAGAGTGCAGCAACAGTATCAAAACAGCCAAAGCATGAGAAATAGCAGCAGTAGGAGCATGAGAGAGAGAATCGGGAGGAGCATCAGCAATAACAGCAGTAGGAGCATGGGAAAGAGCATCGGGACGAGCATCAGCAAGAACAGCAGAAGTAGCAGTGGAGATGAGTCATCGGCAGGGAGGGTATCGACCCCTTCATGACTATCCAAGCGACTTCGGTGCTTGATCAGCATGGCATGCATGGGTTGCGGTGGGAGCAAACCTCATATACACCCATATACGGCAAAGGAACACCATCACCAGAATCATCATAAGGAGCATAGCAACAGAGTTGAAGACAACATGGAGCGGAATGGGCCATATAACCTATGGTCTCTCAGACTCCTGAAAACACCAACAGCCTGCTGCACCTGATGGTGTGGTGGAGCTCTGGGAGACTGCGAGGTCCAAATGGCCTCCGGAAAGGGGGGAGTTTGACGTGAGCCGAGCATTTCCGTGTGCTCTTATGACCATTTGTGCCACCAAGGTCAGCTATTGCATTAGTGCACACCAGGAGCGAGTCGAACTACCCGGAGTATGTTGGTGCAGGTCGCCAGTAACAACGAGTAACTTTCCTGGTAACCCAAATCGCGTAACTCTAAATCGGCTGTTTAAACTGTTTTTCACAAGAGGTAACTCTTGTGGACAATGTGTTAGCGGTCTGGCATTTCGTCCCCATGAAGCCACAGCCATCAGACGATAGTACCATTGGATGGAATGTGGGTGCTGCCTGTACAACAGCTTAACAAGTGTCTCCAGTTTGGTGTGTGTCGGCGGTCTTGTATGTCGAAGTATAAGTGCAGCAATGATGTGAAGTGTGTCTAGCATAGATATCCCATTTATTGTGTCAAGATGTCACTCATGTGGTCACACGTTTTAGTATATATTCTTTTGTAGGCATGCAGAATGAAGCTGCAGTTAGCTTGCTTTAGCATTTAGCTGCAGCGCATAGATGAATCCCATAGGAGTCATGTCACAGGTAAACTGTGTTCACAGGACATGCCTTTATGCAACCGACATCCTATGAATGGCAAAGTGCACTACTCTCGCCAGTACCAAATTTGGGGGGAGTTCTTAAGGTAATTTATGTACAGTGTTTTAATTCGTCATTATGTTTCATTTTTTACGCAATGTTCATCCCACATATTCACGTTTGTATCAAACATTCAGAAGGGTGGCAGCATTCCTGTGACATCATTACAAAACCTTTAAATTTAGCATTTAGAGCCATGGGAATGTTGCCAATATGTTTAATATAGTAAACTAGAATTAAGAGGTCATGCAGAAATGTTTTAACCTGTGTATTTTAATTAAGGGTCTAAGCATAATGAGCTTGTACAAATCTGAACGTACCCTCAGCTTTCGCCCGTGCGAAACTGAGCATCGTTCAGAGACTGAGCTTCGCCATCAGCCAGTACGCTGCTCAGGAATCGCGCTCTTCAGTGCGTCCCCTCGGTATCGCACTTTTGGGTGCAAATAATTTAAATAACCTTAGTATAAATTCCATAACCTTTTATTATTATTCTAATACCGAGGGGCTAACCGACAGTCATTTTACCATAGCACTTAAGTACACATTGTGCACATTGTGGAAAGCAGCATTGGATATCGGCAAGTCACAGTTTCTAGCACGCATAAACTAGCATAGTAGAATAAAAGGTCAGTGTTGTATTCTGATAGATACAAAAAAATGGGTGCCATTGATCCCCGCTTTTTATTGTCTTTACCCGAGGTAATTTAGGGCACCGCATCCTTAAGGCTGAAGGTTAATCTCAGTGCTTATGTCTATTATTATGGGTCCTGCCCTCCATAGGCAGAGTATATTCAGTGTTTATCAATCGCTGTGTAAGGGGTCTTTACCCTTACTCTCGTATAGCGGTAGAAACCACTATTTTATCATCAGTGCCGGTAAATGCACGACGAACACCGCAACTAGCACTATGGCAACCTTCAGGAATCCCCATGGCTGTCGGCCCATGACTCCAAACATTGTTCAACCGAGCTGGTGAGGGGCAAGACTTCATCTCGTTCCTGCCTTGGATAAGAGGCAGGGTGACCCACATTGATCCTAAAGTAAAGGTTAATGCAAGCCACTGCATGCCGGTGTAAGAGATATTTTTAAATATATTTAATATTATAATTTTAAGAGAGAATTGGAAGTGTAATTATGTTTTGTTTTGGTATTTAATATCAGCCATGTGAATCATTAATTTAAAGTTGTATGAGAAATTTAATTAAGATGTTTTCCGTAATATGCATGGGATGGGTCGCCCAATCAGGAGCCACCCTACCCGACACGAAGACAGTAGCATAGTAACCTCTGTGCTGTGCGAATGCACGTCATGCACTTTCCCCGGACCTTCATCAGTTTTGTGTCTAATCATGAAGTACATCAATAGTAAGTTATTTATATGGAACCGTAATTTTTATTTGTATCTGGGGAGAGTGCCGCACAGCAACTCAGTCTGTCTTATATATGGCTGGGCGTTACTTTGTTCATGTATCCAATATCGGCTTCTCGCCATTTTTGTCTGTTTAAGTGTACTCCGACTTAATAGGAGCTGATGTTAATTTAATTGCTGCAGTATGAGGGAGCAAGTGATATAAATTGTGATTGTCTTGAAAGTCGGTATCCAATTTATTTTTCGGGTCACCTAATGGCTCATAAACTAAAAATGTTTGTTGGTAACCGCGTGGGATGGCCAGAACAATCCCTCGCCACATAGTACAAATGTATAGCGGTAGCTTGGATACCCTATACTAGACCAGGCGAAAGGATGGATATAGATGCACCGTTGTTTATAACTTCTTCAGATACGTCTGCACATCTGGGGACCACATTTCGGCGATCGATCCACGACCCAATGCAATACTCCGTGCTCTACACTGAGGGGAGCACTGGCCGCCCGACATAATTTACAATCTCAGTCACCTTAATAATTCCCCAGATGGCAAGAGAACCAGTACGCCAAGGTTATGTCTTATTGTGAAATCGTATGAAAGTAATTATTTTAATCGAGAGAGAGTATTCTCTTAATATAAGGAATAGTTCATAATCATGTTTTCTTTCGTGGAAGAGATTGTTGAATTCACTTTAATCAACCTTTTTCAGATTTATTGATGTAAATGCTTAATGTTGGCATTGGCTGCCCTTTCTATAAGATTTCATGAGTTTATTTAAAATGATTACACATGTAGTACCCACAGATGATTAAATATATGTAAATTCATGGAGTTAGGAGTATACAAGAGATGGCATGTTGTGATGTAGGCGAATAGTGTACGTATGGGGTAACTTCGCAATAATCATTACCACGACTGTATATATCACTTAGCTAGTTTTCAACACTGGACATACCAGGATAGGTAATTAATAATTAAAACTATAGAAAATCATTTTAAAAAATATATACGTATACATATGTATAAAATTACAACAAGGACAAAACCATATTTATAAAACAAAATATATATACATAAATAAAAAATTATTTAAAAAATTAAAAATTTAAAAAAAATTCAAAAACCCAATAAAATACTTATATTATCATGTACGCACAATGACGCACCGACTTGATAGTTTGTTTCAGGTCGGGGAGAAGCTGACTATCAAGAAGGAACAAGGGGGGAGCCCTGCTTTTACCAGAAATTCGATTGGACTATGGTACCAATGGTCCCCTACAATATGCACTAATAACGACCACTTTTTTTTCAGGCTTGCACCCTCAGTGCTCAATGAAATTAAAGGGGGAAAAAGGGGGAAAAATCAAACTTTACTCCCCCCTGTCCAAATGCCTACCTTCACTAATTATAGGAAAAAAATTATTTTTTCTCAGGTAGCAGAATGAGACAATTTGGCACACAATTAACATTATAATCAGCTTTTAATAAGATACCCACAATGAGTCATATTTTGTCCCGGAAAAAATTAAATAAAAATTAATTATATAATAAGAGCCATCAGCGCAAACACATTTGACTATGATTTTTTTTATTCTCTCCTACATTACACATTAAAACGATGAAACATGCCCTGTGGGCTGCCCCCGGGAGACTAGGGACTCACCTATACAAAAAAAAATGCGAGTTTAGTTTGCACATTTCAAACAACAGACCAACATATTAGACAGACATCACGACACTAACATTTACTACAGCTGTGAGGCTGTATGGGGAGCCTCACTCCCCGCCGAATACAACCATATGTAACTTAATTTAAAAATAGACAACAACTTAAACAGCCTTACCACGGGCCCAGTGCCCAAGAAACCATGGCTACACGGCGCCCTGCCGCCTTACCCAATGATTTGACTACGTGTCGAGGTGCATTTTGTAATTACAAACACCCTGTGAGTTATGGGAGTCTAGGCTCCCAGTCTCACTACACACAGGCCATTCGGTGACGTATCGGCGACCACAGTGGACGTAGGTGAAGCCGCTGGAGATAGATGGGTTAATATGGACTCTCGTCACCATCTTGACAGTAAACCAAAACAGTGTGTTAACATTAGAATGACATTGAGAGAAAGGTTACATTCGAAGCATTTCGTGTTGAACAAAGAACCTGATGAATAAATAAATATATATTACAATTCATGAGGGAAGTTTTACTAGTTCATTATTGGCTTGTGTTAGTTGTGCAATCAAATAATTTCCTCATAAAACTACCGATCGTGAGTGTGAGTACTGCGGACCAGTGCGACAATAAGCACATGTTTTAGATATAGTGCTTATATATCAGGATTTGTGGAAAACTATTTGAATAAATGATTAAACAAAACATAAGCGTTCTACCGTTGCCATGTAATGTATTGCAGGTTGCGTATCAGTAATGAGTGCAACAAAACAGCGACCAGCAGCCTCACTGAATTCCTGGAAGGCAAAGTTCACATGTTCCTGAGCCACGAATAAATAATTATTTGCTGGCATTTATATTTAAATTCCTAACACTTACAATGACTCGAGAGGTTTGTTTCCAATATGACTTCATCTCCATTATACATATTTAATGTCAATTTAGTGAATGGTTTCTGGTAAATGAATTCAAATCCACTTTCAGTTATTCCCTATCTTTACATTATATTAGTTATATGTTATGATACAGTTTTATACTTACTTATCGCTTATTGTAGGGTACAATTTTATTTCTTGCATCCACAATGTTGGACAGGGTTAACTTACTCTTGGTACATAATTTAAAGACAGAAATTAAAATTTTTACTGAATTGTCTGCACCGGACAATCAATTTTAGAAATTTTTCATAAGAAAAAAATGGGGGAGGGACAGGAGACATATATGGATCATTTTATTTCCTATATCTACAAAAAAATGTGTTACATCTTTCTCCAAAAGTGCAATTTAGTACCAAGAGCTTAAGCCCCGGCTACAATCACCATAAGAATTAACAATATAAAATCGAATTCACACATGTATATGGCACCAGCTACAACACAACATAATGGAGTAAGATGGCGTCCTGCTTGCGGTAGCTGCATTAAAGGCTTGAATATTATCAATTCTTTTACGCCGAGTTCTACGCTGGCCAATCATGAGACAACATTTCCAATCACGAGTGTCAGTGAAATGCAAGCTTATAATAAGAACATAGTTATTAAATGAATTTTGCGGTACAGTTCAGATTTCCGTTTGTTTAAATAGTCAATGCAATTATTAACATGTATACCACACTTTAAATATCCCAAAACACGATTCCCGCGAAACTTTTTCCATCACAAGTAGATTAACAAAAATAAATATCAGATTAGCCAACACACAGTCTGTCTTTTTTTTTTGCTCATGTCTCATTAGTGGCGTAACAGTTTTCATATGCGGTTGTAACCAGTTCATTTTCATACTTCCATGGTAACACCACTGTTATGTTGTTACAGGAACGCTACAGTGATTGTAGCGTAGGCTTTAGTCAGTCAGTAGTCACAATTTTAATTCAGCCCAGCATGTTAAAAAATTTCACATTGTAAGAGAAAAATACAATAATATATTATTTCTATAAATATACTTTTAGGGATAAAAAAGGAACACCACTATGGTTAGGTTTAAATGTATGCAAACTCATTCGCCACCATTTTAGGTTAATTTGGGTAGTTTAATGAGATTAGGATACATTGTTTAACTACAATGGGTGAAAGATAAATCCACCACAATGATATCGATAGCAAGCGCACATGTACTAACCACTGCCAAAATGGTCCGCAGACATATTTGTGTCAAAACTTCTTTGTTGTTACCTACCAACTTGTTCACTTATTATTTCTAGTGTGAAATTATCCTCACAATACATTAAAAACTATTCAGTTTCAATATGTCAGAACCATGCTGCAGAAACTTGACAAAGAAACACTCCTCCAAGAAAAAGCAATATTGGTGAAGAAATGAGGTTCCTCTCCTCCCATTTAAGAAGGGGGAGGGGGGCTGCGGTGGGCATGGTGGTAGGATACTTGCATATTACCAATGTGATCCATGTTGGTTTCTCATATAGGAATTGTGCTGATTGATGCTGCTGGCTGGCATGTTTTCTCAAGGTTTTCCCATTTTCCTCACCCTTGCATTTCAATGCTGCTTCATATCTGCCATGTTTGACCCTCATTGGCTCTCAATACCTTGGTTGTTACAAACCACTAAACCTCTCTCAACTCCTCTCATATTAAGATGATGGAGGCCATGGTGGTTTAGCGGCTAGAGTATTCGCTGTTTCACTGTGTTGACTTTACAATTTTAGTGGGATGTTTGTGAAATAGTTATTGAAACTATTAGATATTTCCTTGCTATTTTAGATTTTGATACCATTAACTTTCAAGCAAAGGTTAATATGTCCTTGCCTAGGTTTCAATTCATTATTAAGAATGTTCCACATTGTTTTATTTGAGTAGGAGGCTATTTTTGTGAACAACTAGTGAGTTCATATACCACTCACAATGATTTACATATACACATACACTCGCAATTAGGCTACCGCCAGTGGCGAGCTCTCTCAACTCTCCTGCACCCAACCAACTCCTTTTCCACTCCCTTCCTGAATTTACAAACCCATCTCACAGATACCAATTCCTCCCTCAACACATTCAACTCCCTCACAGACCTCACAAGCATGGACTGCCTAACCTGCTCCGTTCTCCTCCACACCCTCTGAAGCTTCTCACTGTTGTTTCCTCTTCCTCTAAACACCCCATTACTTAGCTTGCAGTGTAGCCCTCCCCATCCTCCCTCTTTATTCGCCATCCTGTACATCCTGACTAGCCGTTCAACTTTCCTCCTGTCCTTCAATGAGCTCTACCCCATTTCTTTCATCATCACTGATGGCCTATAGTTCCCTTCTTCCTCACCATCTTGCCCCTGCCTTCTCCACCTACCCTTCACCCATCTTGCTGTCCTTCTCTGCACCTTTTCCAGTTCTCGCACCTCCACCTCCACATACGGGTCCCATACTGCTGCAGCATATTCTAACATTGGCAGTACCATTGTGCCATACGCCTTCTCCTTCACCTCACAGCTGACTCCATTCAGTACCCTTCCCAGCATACCCAGAGCCCTTCTTCTCTTTGCAACCACCCTCTCTACCTGTTTTTCCCACCTGAGGTCTCCCTGCAGTACAATCCCTAGATACTTATATTCTGCTGCTTATTCTATCTCTTGTCCCTCCCATCTGTACATGTCCCTGTTTATCATCTTCTTCCTTGTGAACCTCACTACCTTAGTTTTTATTACATTTATCTTCATTTTATTTTTTCTGGTCCACAACCATATCTTATCAATGTCTGCCTGCAAATTTCCGCCCCCCTCTCCCACTTCAGCATATACAACACAATCATTTGCAAACAATCTGATTTTTCCCCTAATCCCCAAACCCATGTCATTTACCATTATGGTAAATAACAAAGGACCCAGCACGCTTCCCTGTGGTACCCCTGACGTAACCTCCTCTTCCTCCGATATTGCTTCCCCACTTTCACTCTCTACCTTCGCCCCCTGAGAAAGTCTCCTATGCTGTTCAATTTCAATGTAAACAAAAGTTGTCTCTCTCCCGCATGGCTGCTTCACTTGTAACGTATTCGCAGACGACTTCAATGGAGTATTTTATTTGATTCTAGTACGGTTAAAATTTTATCATAACTTTGAAAAGCTCCTGTAGTCGCCAGAACATTATTTCCTGGAATATTTTCAAAGCAAATATATAGGGAATGGGAAGCAAATTAACGAAAACACCCTTTACAACACTTCCATATAAATGTAAATGATTGATAACTTTACATATTTAACGGCAAAATTTATATCTAGTTATCTGATACAAACACACTCACGCTTTATGAATAATATCGTTTAGGTAAAGAACGGTTGTATATTAATTTTGTGTCGATTTTATTACTCATCGCAATACATGTGAAAGATAGGCTGATATAATGTTTTTGGCTATTGTTGGTCTCGTTACTATTTTTTAACGGAAAACAACAGCCTAACTCCAGGCTATATAATGGTTTCACTTGTTAGTACTGCACGGTATAGCGCCGGGACGTGCAGGGCATCCTGACCTCTGGGCTATGTGTTCTTTGCGGTCTGGTGAGGGAAACTTCCTCAGCCCGCAGAGAGATACAATTGCTGCAACCGTATGGGTGGTATAAGGGCCCTCACAAGGGCCCCCCGCTCTGAGCTTCGGCAATGATGAAAGACTGCACGGTATAGGACATAGCCACCCCCTGTGTAAATGTTCCATTTGTCCAGGCTAGTTCAGTTGCTTACAACTCCTACAATTCTGATTGGCTAGATTTAACAGTTACTAATTCCTCAATAAGCTGCGACTTTTCTTATTGTCATTATCTGTGTGCTTATCGAGTCGTTAAGTACAATTATTAATTCTTCTGTCTTTAATTGAAACCAATTTAAGGGCAAATTCTTCTGTAGCTGTCGTCAGTGACGGTTCATGTTTTTTGGTCTTTGGCGTTAGGAATGTGACGTAATTTTCTGTTTGTGTCGTCTAGAGTGTTCGCGAGTTCACATGGGTTTCGTATTTTATATAACGTGTTTTAATTGAATGTTTGACTTATATGTTGTTTGTTTAAAAACGGTGATTATGGCCGTAGGCGTAATAGCTATTGGCCAACCAAATTCATCAAATAAAAAAAATAAATAAAAAACACATATACGGCCGTTTTACAATCTTTGATGTTTATTTACTCCGAGATTGGACAATTGTTCTACGTAACCTCAAAACAGATATGATAAGATCACGTGGGATTGGATTGTGAGGGTTATCTTTCACATCCACTTGGTATAAATTAGGGTTTGTCATGTTTAGAAGAACATTGTTATTTTGTCCGTTTGCCCAGTTATGAATATCGTAGTATGGAAATGGATTATTTTAGTTGTGTTGTTTTTTATATCGTTTACACTGACTCTGTTGCCGCTGAAGCTTGTAGCAAGACTACGAAATATAGTTGATCCTGTGCTTCCTTCCAGGTACTGTCCGATCTTTATTGTTAGTAGCTAGACGAAAGCTTAGTTTAGAAGCATGCCTGTCGTAAGTTCATCGCCCGGACTACGCAGTTCTTTGTTCTGAAACTAGGTCATCTGATAAGAGAATTTTTTTGCAGGGGAACTTTGGTTACCGGAAATGATAAGAGCGTGGGACTTATCGTGTTTAACAAACTATACATATTTGCGGGAATAGCAAGCTATTTACTTTTGCAATTTTCTTATAATCACTTAATTGTGTTCCCTAGTATAGACTTTGCCATAAAATTCCTTGAAATGGGAATTTTTATAATTTAACCTTTACTATGTGTGCTTACAATCGTTCATGCTACAGGAAGCCCAGTTGTATGGATACTATGTAAACTAACTTTCCTGCAGCTGCAATTTTGGTCATACAAATTATCATTTAATGCTACATGGGAGCAGGGTTCCCACCCAACATAAAAAAAATATTGTAGAATACGGGGCTTTTTTGAGGGACATAAATGTAAAGTATAATTCCTCCCTACTAATTACACAGGACAGGAATTTACTTGGAGCATCAAGATATAACCAATAAAAATCCCAATTACGATAGTGGGGAGGGCTGTGAAATGGAAGGACACTGGAGTACAATTTTATTACAAAAACGTACATATTTTCCATTTATTTCACCCTGCAATTGCCCTGTTATTCATAACCCTCCCCATTGTCGGAAAGCTAAATTTAATTTTGTTACGAACTCACAGACTACATTACCATTGACACAATGTATCATTCCATTTGACTCTTTGTACACTCAAGTCACTGTACTAATATAATCTCACTTTCTGTATGCGCAGATATTACCATAGAAACACTCCTATTTTCGCCCAATTATTTGATTTAGCACGTCTAACTGAATTAATTGCAATAAATTATGCTTTTAAGCACTTTTTTGCAAACCTACGACTGTTAAAATCTTCAAACGCCCGTTCAGCAACTTCCCAGAATGCATCTGTAACATAAACAATTGACAAATCATCATACTACGGGATATTCAAATGAATGGTAGACTGACACAATATTATGGTACATTTCCTACCATTACTACATCATCATGTTACACAAGGCCAAATAATAATACAAATGTAATTACAATGGTATGTCTAAACATATCACCCAATGTAAACAAAGCAACCACACTCCTCATATTTTAATTATTTTATTTTCAACATTCTACTTAAAGTATCATCAGGCCCCAGTATATATTGAACAGGTGGGCCATGGAAAATCCAATATTGAACATGTAAGCCGTGCACAATCCAATATTGAACATGTAAGCCGTACACAATCCAATATTGAACATGTAAGCCGTGCACAATCCAATATTGAACATGTAAGCCGTGCACAATCCAATATTGAACATGTAAGCCGTGCACAATCCAATATTGAACATGTAAGCCGTGCACAATCCAATATTGAACATGTAAGCCGTGCACAATCCAATATTGAACATGTAAGCCGTGCACAATCCAATATTGAACATGTAAGCCGTGCACAATCCAATATTGAACATGTAAGCCGTGCACAATCCAATATTGAACATGTAAGCCGTGCACAATCCAATATTGAACATGTAAGCCATGCACAATCCAATATTGAACATGTAAGCCATGCACAATCCAATATTGAACATGTAAGCCGTGCACAATCCAATATTGAACATGTAAGCCGTGCACAATCCAATATTGAACATGTAAGCCGTGCACAATCCAATATTGAACATGTAAGCCGTGCACAACCCAATATAAATTTTTTTCGTTGGTCTAAAATGTTTGTTCCAACACTGTTTTATACCTGTGTGGTTTATACTTGAATAATCCTATCACCACTGCATAAAAATAACTTGTAAATGACAATTTTAGCATTAATGATTTGTTTCAAACTGTATTCTCACATTTAATACTATTATGCGACCGGATATAAATATATTCAACGTAAATTATGTGTGTTTTATTGTATCAACACAGCAATCTTGCTAACCCTCCCCACTATCACATTCTAATTTTTTTTTACTGCAAACTATGTAGAGTCCCTCCAAAATTCGTATTAATTATGATTAATAATAATCATATCTATGTAACAATTGGATATTATTTTTACGATTTTCACAAATGCTCCTTTTCTAGAAAATTACAGAAAATACGACATCGTTGTGAAAAATGTATAGGACATAAAGGGGACTAGGATACCATCACGATCCCCACTCTGCCCAAAATCCTTTCCTACACCATGTAGTAGACCATGAACATAAGAAGTCATGGCACCCCTAGACCCTGTTCAGCATATGCGACTGAACTGACTACCTCTCTACCTTAGCAAAGAAAATAATTGAGATTGCATGAATCAAAGTGAAAAAAATGAAGAAATTAAACAACAGACAATGACTGGAGTAAATTATTTATGGAAATTTGTGAATTTTTTTATATTTAAATTATAGTCCAGGGTTTCTTCGGATCTTTTGAAACGGACATTTGAGAAATCACTCCAAGCGTAACATGTTAACCTGTTTTCTCAATAACTTGTATTCCACAAATATATAACACTGTGATTAACTTGAAATCACTGAATTCTTGAATAAATGAAACTTTAACTTAATATCTTCTATAACTTGTAATATTTATTTTGTTTTAAATACAAATTAAAAACAGTGAGAGCAGTGATGTGTTGGCTAGTATGGAATAGTTCATAGTTTAAATATTGTTTTAACCAAGTTTTTTTGGTATTTCATTTATAAATTAAACATGGCCTATTGAAATATTTAGGTAGCCTCCATGGAAACATGTTTCATTGTTACAGTTTAAAATAACAGAGCAAAATATGGTGCGTATGCCCTAGTAACATAGTGTTAGTTCTCTCTCTTTCTGAACTCGTTGCCAGTAGTAGCCACCAGACACTGCTCGGCTGCCTTACGAACGCAGCATGCCTCTCTTCAGTATAGCTCCGCGCCTGGTAGCATTCAGACTTGCGCCACCCCGGGGGGGGGGGAGAGAGAGAGATAAACATGATACCTTTTACTGCCGCAAAATATTGCCTCGTTATATAATATTCCCTCTTCAAATGATAACAGTTTATTAAGCTGGGATCCAAAATACAGAGGCGTTAATAAGCAAGCAAATTTGCTAACCAAGTTCATTAACGTCAAGGAAAATAAAAATAAAAATTGTTCAGGCAGGACAGTCTTTGGCAGGACAGGAGTACTCGCATAAAATTTCTTGAGTTTGATAATGGACATGCATGTCAAACTTGAAGCAGGGCATCAGTCCTCCCACACACTGGAAGAGAGCTGCCTGGGGTGTGTTCTCCAAACCCAGAGAAGCAGATGGATGAGGCCCACAGTAGAGAACAACAGATGACGAAGAAAGAGTGGCCAGGTCTTCCCCCGTATCTTCTGCTCTTGAACTCCAGTTACTCTGTCAGGGCGGAAAGGAGTACGGAAAACAGAAAATGGACTAAGGAGGAGATGTCCGCCTAAACGAACCTACGAAAACTTCTAATAATGCCCTCTTGTGTTTCTTCACTGTGTGTGTGTGTGTGCGTGTGCGTGTGTGTGTGTGTGTCTATATATATATATATATATATATATATATATGAGGTGGCTATCTTTTGCCTAATAATCTATTAAAGCAACTACTGCTTGTAGTTTTACTCATTTTGGGGCTAGTTAAAAATAGTACATATATTTAGCGAACATCTTACAAAAGGGTAATTTTATCAATAATATTTGCAGTATCTTACTTCCAAACTACATTACCATACAGTGTGAACCCTCCCCTAGTGGTGACAGTGCTCCTCTTCAGGGCGCGGGGCTGGCCGATATTCCGATGGCTGATGAAAAATCTTAATATTAGAAATGCTGCTTTTTAAAAACTTTTCGTTGCTGGATCCTGCAACAACACTGATATTGGGGTAAGAAAACTAACAATGCAATATGGGCCATCGTACTTAAGGCCTAATTTTGCTGAGAAGGAATCAACCTTTCTAGATAAATGATGAGTCTTTACAAGGACTAAGTCACAAACCTAGTAAGAAACAGGATCGTATTGCTCGTACTGTGCCCTATGCATATGGCGATAGTATTCCTTGAGATGCTTGGTTGCTTCCTCCCATAATTCATTTCACTCCCCTATACCTACATCAAAATGTAAGAAGAGGATGTAATAATCTGCGACCAAGGAACACTTCTTGTGGCGTCAACCCTGTAGCAGCATTTACACAAGAATTCAAGGCCAACATTATGACATGGATCTTTTTAACCCAATATATGTGAATATCACGATGAAAGACAACAAGTGCAGTCTTAATGGTACGATTGTACTGTTCTGCCATATTAGCTTGAGGGTGATACGGGGTTGTATGGACCAAACAAACTCCCCAAGAAAAAGCTATATTTTATAACTCAGTGGAAGTAAAGTTTCATGCATTATCAGTAACAGCTTGGCGAGTGAACCTAAATAACAACACACTTGTTCCTGCAAGATCTTATATAAAGTAGTGGCCTTCTGGTCTCTCATGGGGAATAACAAAATAAACTTTAAAAATCCATCAACCAGAACCAATAAATAATTAAAACCCTTCTTAGATCTGGAGAGAGTGCCAAACACATCCATATAGACTCTTTCCCAGACAAAACTAGGTGGTGAACTAATAGACTGTCCTTGGGCTCTACTATTAGAGGCCTTTACATGCTGGTACAAAGTACACTGTTTCACTCAATCTCTCATTTCAGATTGCATTTCTGGCAAAAAAAAAATTGTTGTTCAGTACGATGCAAAGTGCATTTCCACCCCTGATGAGCACGTAAATGAGAGTTATGGAAATGATCAAACACCATTGGCCTTGCTGCCTTGGGTACATAGGTCTTGAAAATGCCCTTACGAGAAGCCTTGCCAATAATCCCCGTCTTCACCATAAAACCAGTGAGTTCGCCTAGCTGGATTTTGCACCACAACTCAGTACATACATTGTCTTTTTGCTACCAAACTTTAATGTTCAAATAAGCCACAGGAACTTGCTTCAGCAACATTTACCTGCTCCTGAATTCCTCCATCACACACAAACTCATCTGGGTGAAGGATTCAAGACAAACTGTCTGCTACACAATTGTCTTTTCCCTTTACACGAACTATATCAAATGAAAAATTACAAAGGCGTTCAATCCAATGGCCTAATTTACCCAAAGGTTTCTTGGAATTCCAAAGCCACGTTAAAACTTGGTTATCTGTACACAGCTGAAAACGTGTACATTCCCGATAATCGGAAAATTTCTCAACTCCAAATAAACAGGCAAGAGCCTCCTTTTCATAGGCAGAGAACTTTCTTTCAGCAGATGTTAATAACCGACTAGTATAAGCAATGGGGAAAACACCATCTTCATATTCTTATGACAAAACAGCGCCTAATGCCAGGGAACTTGCTTCTACATGCAGTACAAACTTATGGTCAAAATCAGCCAACCTTAACACTGGTGGAGATGTTAAACAAGTTTTTATTTTCACCAAAGCCGCGTCTTGCTCATCTCCCCACAAAAACCTCTTGACCCTTATGTTTCAAAAGATTGAGGGGTTCTGCCAATTCTGCAAGAGAAGGAATAAATCTGGCATAGTAGCCTATCGTACCCAAGAAGTCTTACACGTTAGGTATTTGGATGGGAAAAGGAAAGCGCACAGCTAATACAAGCAGAGTCTAACAGGAATTGTCCTTCACTCTCCCAACAGCCTCACATGCTGGCTGCATCAGCTGATTTTCTCTGGGTTCATGGTCAATCCCACTTCCAAACGTTTCTGTATGACTTACGTGACATGTTCCTGATGCAACTCCTTAGTCTCACTGTAAATTACAATATCTTCCATATAGGTAAACATTAATTCAGGTTTATATGGCAACAATATATTCTCTAAAGCACGAGAAAGTGCCTGAGCTCTAAATGAAACACCAAAAGGCCTGATTCAGATCTAGCACTGTAATATACCTAGCCTTTTCTAATAATCAAAAAACATGATCTACTTTAAGTAGAGGGTAAAAATTTATTTCAATTTTTTTTATTAATATGTCAGTAGTCTATAATGTACCAAAATTTTCCAGGCTCTTTTCTTTACTAAAAATGCCGGACTTACATAACTACTAGTAGACAGCCTAATAACATCTTCATCAAGCAAGTGGTCTATCATTTTTTTAAAAGCTTGTCTCTTAGCTGGACCTACACTATAAGGATAGCTCCTAACCAGGGTGTTGTCAGTCAATACGAGGTCAGGCATATTGACGCCGTCGGGTGAGACACGAGACGAACAATGACACAAATACTTACTGGTAATTTGGGCGCCAGCGGTGCTGCCCAATCACCGCACTATTAAGACTAAGTATGCACGGGTGAGACTCTGTCTGACCTATGCATACTTACAAACACGTTGGCAATACTAAACTTTTAATAAACATCACTACAATAAACAATTGATAAAACACATGTGGCTAGAACACTGTCACTACTGAATAAAAGAATTGAGTTCACTGTAGACTTGTTTTTATTGATATTGTTCATACGCATCAACGTGCCAATGAAATCATTATTTCAGTCATGACTAGCCAATTCCGCTTGGGTGCTTCCCAGCCCGTAATTAATCTAGCTCACACCTGAATGGATGATCTCACCGCATTGACAGAACAGCGCAATTACTATGAGTAGGGATATCACCCAGCATGTATGTTGACTGGCTACCAAAGAATGTATACAAACACTGGGAGAAGATGCAGATGACGCACCACCATAAGTAGGATCCCGCGCCAAACCACGAGCTAAAGTCCTCAACTCATCCAAAGTTGCTTCCTGCGGCAAAACTGTGATTTGAGAGCTATGTGAGTCTCTTGGGACAGTTGCTGTAACCAGGTGGTACCTTTAAACATTTTCAAACCGACAATTAATTTCCACTCAATAACAAACACAACGAACAAAGGGCAATGAAATGCCTTCAGCAGAGTGGCACAGTTTTCTATTACCACATTTAGGGCATAGCAGGACTAAAGGAAGGCAAGGAGAAGGATGCATAACATAAAAAAAAATTAAGAAAGCATGGACACAAAAATATCCAAAATCAATACTATATATATTATAGCCCATCTACACATTATGACCAACAACAAGTTTGTAACTAGATTTGAAAATTTATTTTGCTTGCTATCAATCGATGAACTAGGGGAAGGAGAGAACACACCTGCACTGAAACAATCTGAAACAACAACAATGTTTATATATCCCAAGAAAACAATCAAGCTGAATAAACACTTCTGAAATACCATTAAAAATGTTAAAATGACTCCCTGAGTAAAGCATACATCATTAAAATTTTAAAAGTAAATAATGCCTGATGATTCACTAAAAGGGAGAATAGTAAAACATGAAATACTAATTTCAAAAATTAATACCATTAGCAAGGAGCAAAAAACTTGACTGTGAGCATACAGGCATGCCATAAAATATCAACAAAACTCCTTGACATTAAAAACCTTCTGGCAAATTGTAAGCAAGGAAACAATTCCTACAACACGCCAAAAAGGCAGAAGCCACCTCTTACAAACATTCCAATAAAATACCATTGTGAAAATACACACAATCAGAACAGTGAAGAAACACTTCCCTACAAAAATCCACATATACAAAAATTGCTAAAAACACTACCAAAAAGGGAACTCTACCCACCATACAATTCCCATGCGAATATACAGCATGGCATAGTACAATCCCCATGCTAATATGCAGTACTAGACAATACAATCCCCACGCTAATATGCAGTACTAGACAATACAATCCCCACGCTAATATGCAGTACTAGACATTACAATCCCCATGCTAATATGCAGTACTAGACATTACAATCCCCATGCTAATATGCAGTACTAGACAGTAAAATCTGTATGCTAATATTCAGTACTATGCAGTACAATGGCCATGCTAATATGCAGTACTATCCAGTACAATCCTCATGCTTATATGTACTACCCAGTACAATCCCATTGCTAATATGTGGTATACTCTGTACAATCCCCAAGCTAATATGCAGTACTACACAGTACATTCCCCATGCTAATATGCAGTGCTACACAGCAAATTCCCCCAGAGGTGGACAAAATGCGCGAACCAGATTGGTGGGAGATATTTTAAGCCTGGGGAAATCTTTAGTGCAGGACCGATGCTGATACCTGCCGCTCTTATTCTAAGAACAAAACTGACAGACTGGCACTTAACAACGAGGAACCCGGGGTGGGGGGGGGGGCAGCTACTCTGCTGAGAGATAATCATCTACAGGAAGTGAAAGGGAGAGAGTTAGATGCCGTTCCCACCCCACTGTGACAGGCGCAGTGAGAGATAATAATCTACAACTGGAACCCGGATGTATTCCAGGGATGATAACCCTTGTGTGCGGCAGCGTCTAAACCTACAGGGCGTGCCGCGAAACTTGCCATTCCCATTTTAAATGCGGCCCGAGTAGGTTCTAAGTTGTTAGTAGTGGGAGCGTAAAGATTCCGGAATTTTCTGAAGTTCTGTTTTGTGTATTATAAGGTGAGTTTCTTTATTAAATTACGAGTTTCATTTCGATTGGCGGGTTTTTCATATTATTTTGGCATTCAATGATTTTGATGTTTTTTTTTACAGATTTGTTATTAAAATGTATCGTAAGCAAATTCGTTCCTGAAGGTATTACCCTAGGTATATATATTGTAATTTTAATTGTTTAGGTTGCCCTGACTTAAGATTAAAAATATATTACTAAAGTATTTTCGAGTGCTGCTTTTATTCTCAGATTTTGAAGAATTTATGTGAAATTAATTTACCTATTGTTTTGTATGTTTACTTAAATCATCACATAGTACATAGTGTGACAATTAACACGAGTGGAAAGCTATTAATTGTTTTTTTTTTTTTTTTTTACTTTTTTTAGAAACAAATTTAAAACATTAAAATTTACTGTATGTTTACAAATTTCTAACATGTTTCGGGGGTAAAGGGTGAGTGAGTGAAGAGGTTCGGGCTGCTCCTAACAGCGAGGTATTGAGAACCGATGAGGG
Source organism: Dryococelus australis (assembly GCA_029891345.1). Taxonomy (NCBI): domain Eukaryota; kingdom Metazoa; phylum Arthropoda; class Insecta; order Phasmatodea; family Phasmatidae; genus Dryococelus; species Dryococelus australis. The sequence continues at coordinate 693,731 of CM056998.1, read as the reverse complement.
TGATTAAAGTGAATATGGAATGGTGCCGGAATGAAGGGACACTGTAAACGGGAGATCCCCGGGAAAAACCGCCCACAAACTATATCGTCCCGCACGATTCCCACTCGCGAAAAGTCTGTCACTTGGCCGGGGATTGAACCCGGTTCAAGTTGGTGGGAAGCGAGCATGCTAATCGCTCAGCTACTGTGTCCCGTTCTGTTGGAAAAAATTTTATGCTATTATCTCATTTCTAAATCACCTAAATTGCAAAGTGTGCATGTGCAACTATTTACTGTAAATTGCAATGTATTACAATGTTCATCAACACCATAAAGGATTTGTTATAAAAATATGTTTTTATATTTTTGCGGAAATTTTAACCTAAATTTTTATATTCTGGGGAAATTTTGCATGCTAGGAATTTTGTCCACCTCTGAATGATGCTAATGTGCAGTAGGTACTACACAGTACAATCCCATGCTAATGTGTTGTACTACACAGTACAATCCCTTAGGTAATGTGCAGTACTGCCCAGTATAATCCCCATGCTAATGTGCAAAACTATGCAGTACTATCCCCATGCTAATGTGCAGTACGATGCAGTACAATCTCAATGCAAATATGCAGTACTACACAGTAAAATCCGCATGCTAATATGCAGTACTACACATTAAACCCCCATGCTAATATGCAGTACTATACAGTACAATCCCTATGCTAATATGCAGTACTACACAGTACAATCCCCATGCTAATGTGCAGTACTGTACAGTACAACCCCTATTCTAATATGCAGTACTACACAGTACAATCCTCATGCTAATGGCAGTACTACACAGTACAATCCCCATGCTAATGTGCAGTACAATCCCTATTCTAATATGCAGTACTACACAGTACAATCCTCATGCTAATGTGCAGTACTATGCAGTACAATCCCCATGCTAATATGCAGTACTACACTCTCAATGCCAATATGCAGTTCTACACAGTACAATATCCATACTAATGTGCAGTACTACACAGTACGATTCCCATGCCAATGTGCAGTACTATGCAGTACAATCACTAGTCCATTGTGCAGTACTACTGCTGTGATCTACCAAGCTAGTATCCGACGCTTGGCTGGAAGACTCCCTGACCGCGATGGAATCCAGAACTAATCCTTGAGCTGCTGCTTGTTTAATAAACCTGCGGCGCGTATTTAATGTGTGCAGGACATTGAAGAAGTGCTTGTCGCCAGCCTGTTGCTGGCGAACCTCTAGACAGCTGCCACCTGAAGACGGACAGCAAAAGGGTGTTCCATTGCCGCCAACTCGAAACTTGTGCACAGCAGCCTTCTGCTACATTCAAGTGACCACGTTCCAGTCAGAGACTGATTATACTTGATATCTATGGCTTTTATTAATGGTTAATTAAATATATTCATTAACTTCCCCCGCGTAATGTAATAGATGGCACAATTTGTGGTGTTTGTATATTGTCTAAAGTACATAAAGATGTGCTCAACTAGGTTTTTATTCCTACATTACGTTCTGTGTTACGACCCCTAACACAAATTGCAATTTACATAATATGAGTATATGAACTCAGTGTCTGTTAGACGAGGACAGCCAGTTGGACACTGCTACGCTTAAAAGTAAATCACAGCACTACGCAGTACAATCCCCATGGTAAGGTGCAGTACTTTGCAATACAATCCCCATGCTAATGTCAGTACTACATAGTACAATCCCTATGCTAATGTGCAGTACTACACAATATTATCTCTATGCTAGTGTGCAGTATCACACAGTACACTTCCCTTGCTAATATGCAGTACTATGTAGCACAATCTCCATGCTTATATTCAGTACTAAGGAGTACAATCCTTATTCTAATGTGTACTACTCATTACAATCCCCATGCTAATGTGCAGTACTATGCAGTACAATCCCCATGCTAATGTGCAGTACTACACAATACATTAGCCATGCTAATGTGCAGTACTACACAATACATTAGCCATGCTTATGTGCATTACTATACAGTACAATCCCCATAGTAATGTGCAGTACTAAACTGTACAATTCCCATTGCTAATGTGTAGTACTACACAGTACTATCTCCTATCTAATGTGCAGTACTGCATGTTTCAATCCCCATGCTAATGTGCAGTAGTACATATTACAATCCCTATACTAATGGCAGTACTACACAGTACAATCCCCAAGCTAATATGCAGTACTACACAGTACAATCCCAATGCTAATGTGCAGTACTACACAGTACAATCCCAATGCTAATGTGCAGTACTACACAGTACAATCTCAATACTAACAAGCAGTACTACACAGTACAATCCCAATGCTAATGTGCAGTAATACACAGTACTATCTCTATTATATTGTGCTGTACTACACAGTACAATCCCCATGCCAATGTGCAGTACTTGGGCTATACACTCCCCATACTAATGTCAGTACTACATAGTACAATCCCCATGCTAATGTGCGGTACTACATAATACTATCTCCATTCTAGTGTGCAGTATCGCACAGTACAATTCCCATTCTAATGTGTAGTTCCACACTGTTAAATGCACTTGCTAATGTGCAGCTCTACACAGCACAATCCCCATGCTAACATGTGGTACTACACAGAACAATCCACATGCTAATATGTAGTTCAGAACAGTGCAATCACCATGCTAATATGTAGTACTGGACAGTACAATCCCCATGCTAATATGCAGTACTGAACAGTATAATCACTATTCTAATATGTAGTACTGAACAGTACAATCACCATGCTAATATGTATTACTGGACAGTCAATCCCCATGCTTATGTGTAGTACCAGACAGTATAATTCACTAATGAATATGATTTTTTGCTAAAAACTTTGCTATGTACATCATTTTAAAGTGGTTCATCAATAATTAATAACGGTACTCCATGTAACAGGCGAATGTACCTCCTTGATAATGTATTGCTTATAATACACTTACAGGACCAGTTTACCTTTTATTGTGTTAAACATTCTTATTTCCATACAATATAAATAGATTTAACACTTCACATGAAAATTATTTTAAAGGAAACTGTTTTATCACCATTCTCTATTTGCAAATCAGAAACCTTCACCTGGTAAAATTAACATGAAACATCAAACTTCATCTGCAAATGCTGGCATGTAACGATCAATTTATTGCTATTTGGTACAGCAAAATTCAAAATGGACGGGTCGAATCAATGCAAATTTTTTTAAGCACATCATTGTAGCACAAATATATCATGATAATACATGTAAACAGAGCCTCATAACACTTCTTTGTAATATATATACATTTATTTATTGTTATATGTCACTCCTTTGACCCGTGCAAGCGAGCAGAATAAAAGGACAGGGTAGTGATATCCTAGCGGGTGGCGAGTCATGAAGGAAAGTTTGAATCACAGGTAAGAGATAATCCTACCAGGGTTGTAAGTTATAAAGGTATGCCGCCATATATTCTTGCACATTATAACCCCTTTTTTTGCAGCTCACCGCTCCTGACCTTTTGCAGATAGAATTTCTGTGTTTATCTGAAGAATTTTCTGGTTTAATGTCTTAGTTTCTCTCAGCAAGACTCAGGTTACGTTGAACTTTCCAGATCAGGACTAGTGATAGTCCTGATCAAAAGTGTGATAGGCCACTGAGCAGGGAGATTTATGAGAGTTGGTTAATTTGGGCGATTATGTGGTCTTAAGTGACGAGCGAGTGAGTGGCCCCGGAGGAGGGAGGAAACTCTGCGACTGTGAGTATCATTGCAGAAGAGTACAACTAGCAGGCTGGATGGTTGGACTGGATACATGAGTGAACAACAGTAACGTTGCATCGGCCAGAAATGAAGACAGGAAATCACAGCTTGTTATTGCTCAATCGGTAGAGTCATGAAACTTGGCACCATGTGAAAATTAGAAAAAAAGAAAAGAGTTCAAGTCTTGGATTAGTTCAATTTAGATTTTAAATTCGAAACAACAGGTTTACACACTTCCAGAAATGCAGAGTCACGAGCAGTGAGATCAACGAGACAACCGGAATAGTGAGATCAACGAGACAACCGGAATAGTGAGATCAACGAGACAACCGGAACAGTGAGATCAGTGCGACAACCGGAACAGTGAGATTATCAATGCAACAACCGTAATAGAACAGCGCAGCAGCAGTTAATTAATTATTGAGGTCACTCCAAAATTCACATCGCAAGATTAATTTAAGAAGGTAGGAGGGAAATTAATTACCTCCTGGCACCCTGACCTCTCACACCAGTGGGAATGATTTTGTAGAATAGAGTTCGTAGGCTGAAAGTTCCTGAAATTATATATATATATATATATATATTAAGGTTGCGGGTGCTGCCGGTGTGGGCTAAGTTGTTCATGCTCGATGTGTCTCCTTCACAGTCTTGTAGTAGTCTGTTAGTGGGTCATAGGCATTCGGAGCTCACATAAACATGGGCTATGCCCATTCTTTGCACCTTGGTGCCAAAAACATGAGAAGGGCATGGCCCGAAATCCCTCCCCACGCCATCTCGCACTCCGTTGGAATTAAAAATAATCAAACTTCTAGAACATTCTGGAAGGAACAACTATATACGACACTAGCAAAATACTTTTATCTCGGGATGCTGGTGCAACCTGAACTACAATTTCAGACAAAACAAGCGCAAGACAGATAAGCATTCGAACGTGGACATGTACTGAAAAAATATTACACTTCTTGCCCAAACGAAAGAAAAATAACCTAATTATTATAATAAATTGCATTGTTACATGACATTTCAACAGAAGACAACAGACAAACTAGACATGTGTTTATTAGTGTGAGTTGACTCCGGCTAACAGCCAGCTGCGTTAGAGCCCATGATGGGGCTCACATGTCACGTGCGCAAAGAGGCCGACTATTCTGAACTTTCCTATAAATGTTAATTTCAGGGTGAAATGTGTTATATTGTCTTTACAGTATTTAATATGTCTTAAAATGTGTTGAAGTGCTTGTATTAATTTTAATTGTTTGGTTATTAATATTCAAAGTGCCTGCGGCACCAAGATTGAGAACACTTAATATTCTGGCATGAACACCATCACAAAGAGACGTTAAAATAATATTGAAATTCGTAAGAAAATTATAGAAAAGTAAAACAATATCTAATTTAATTTGTGCCATTTTATTTTCAATATAAAATATTTCACTCCGCGTGCATAGCACTTCTGCTTATGTGAACCCCGTAGGCGGCCATGGTAGGTCCATGCGACGCTTGTATCTGGACAGTCTGTCGAGTAGAGCTGGCGAGGTAAGACACCTTCACATACGCACTACAACTTTTGTTCACTGATTTAGGTTTTCATAGTCAATGTAGTTTACCGGTTAATCTTTGCTTGCATACATTTTTGCCAGACAATTTCCCCAGCATTATGCTTCCGTTTTACTAATTCTTACACCCTTTTGAAATTTTTAACTTAATCGAGAAGGAGGTAAAATATGTCGGAGAGGTCACGCACCCGCGCATTTTGAATCAGGCACTATCTGCCTATGTTTATGGCATTTCATTGTAACTTCTGCATATTTGCTACACGCTATTTTAAGAGCTTTATTTTTATGAATGTATTTAAAGGTAATTTTCGTGTTTGAATATTTTATGGCAACATCACGTATAACTACGTGGCCGACTGAAGCCAAGTCTTTGTATACGCCATCATTACATTTTAGGGGCTTATTTGTATAACATTGTATGTGCAATCCTTTATTTCAGGGTTCAATGAATTTTTCACGTAAATTGATGCTTTCTGTACTTGACCACGCGGTCACAGTAATGTTTGATTTCAACGCCATCAGGCATGTTACAAGTTTGTAACAATGCTAATCATAAAGAGAATCACTTGCTAACATGAATAATATTTTATTTGAATTTAGTTTGCAGTTTCCACGCAGAAATATTGCAATTTCACCTGCACCCCGTGGTCCGCTATGAACTTCATCCAGCGGCATCCGCACCACCTAAGCTTGTTTTCACATACGTGTATGTGTGTGTGTGTTTATTGTGAATATTTATCTCGTGTTCCATCTTATTTCATGTATCATTCAAGGGTCTATGTAATTGTGTGATTAGTTTATGGTACAATTATTCCCGTCCTAGCCGGCACTGTGTATAGGCCGTCACCACACTAACCACGTGCTGGACACCACACTAACCACGTGCTGGACACCACACTAACCACATGCTGGAGGGAGAGCCCCGACTAGTTTGCGTTAGTGATATCCAGTAATTACGCGTGTTGATGTGTTTTAAGGGTTTTCATTTGTAATTCACCGTGTCCTGTCTTCAGGGAAAAACCGTCAGTCCATCCTAGCGGCTGTCGGCCCTCTTCCCTTGCGAAGGCTGTGCTTTCACGCACCTCGGTGAGACCATTAATTTAGGCATGCGCAAGGTTGATTACAGGCTAGGGAGCACCCAAGCGGAATTGGCTAGTTATGACCGAGATAATCATTTCATTGGCACGTGGATGTGTATGAACAATATCAATAACACTTGTACAGTGAACTCAATTTTTTATTCAGTAGTGACAGTTTCCTAGCCACTCATGTATATCACTTGTTTATTTCAGTGATTTTATTAAAAGTTTAATATTTCCTACGTGTTTGTAAGTATGCTCTGGTGAGATGGACAAACAGAACCTACATCATCCCTGAGAACCCTGAGTCGAAAATAGTATGGTGATTGGGAAGCACCGCTGGTGCCCAAATTACCAGTAAGTATTTGTATCATCGTTCGTCTCGTCTCTCACCTGACGCCGTCAATTGGCGTTCCCAAGTGGGGCCAAGTGTGTTCATCCACGTCGCGTCAACCGCGAGAAGATGGCAGACAGCACACGTGATCGACTGCGAGAAGCCTTCAAGGCAACCGCAACGTGGGAGGAGTTCTGTGAGAGAGTGCTACGTTGATTTGACACCGACGGGGATGATATACTGGCACAAGCATGACTGTACCATGAACATCAACGTGAATGTGAAGGCATTGAGGAATGTATAGAATGTAAGTTAGGCTTGTTCAAGCGTTTCAACCCAGGTCAGCTGATACGCTGCTTTTTAGGAATCATTGTGACATTGTCAACACCGGACATTAGGCCTTATCTGAGAAGGGCAACAAGGGCCAGTGTCAAACAGTGTACGCACGAAGTGTGTTTGTATGAACAGTACTTGCGAGTGGGACAGGCATACCAATTCCCAAGATCGAACTTCCACACGTCAACACCTACAGTGCTGCCAGATGTTACGCGACCGCCGCAAGTGTTTACACCCGTGAGGCAGAACTGCGGACACAGAAACTTCCACCACAAGAGGGGAAATGGTTACCATGGCAACAGGTTGGAAAACTAAGTCGAGAGGTTGACGAAACTGAACCTGCACCAATCTCACCACCAAGTCGTATCAATCCGCCTAATGAAGGTGCAAAAGTGTTCCAGGTAACTGACAGTATGGTCAAAGCACTGTGAGTATGTGTTGAACTTGAAGGGAAAAATGTCACAGCTGTTATTGACACTGCCGCTACTCACAACTTTGTGCATGAGGGTTTAGTACGAGCAATAACAACTAGGGTGCCACTGAGACGTCTGCAATTTACTACCACCCACCACCAGGGAGAAGCGAAAAGTGTGATGCATGTAACGGTAGGAGTTAGAGAGCTGCGTACCAAGTGCGATGTATACATTGTGCCAGACTTGTGCGAAGAAGTGATTTTGGGATTGCCATGGCTCATTGACAACCACACCATGATAGAACCGCACCTGAATCGTCTGCATGTAGGGACACGTGGCCGATGGACTGTTTACGCCATGGGAGCAACACCACCAATAACAACAACTGCTGTGCCGCTTGCTGACTTCGAGCAAGAGTTGCCCGCCACACATCAGCAATCCCTGCAACATCTGCTGGACCAGCATGTCAGTGTGTTCCACACTGAGGGGATGCTGCAGCGCACCGACGTCACGGAGCACGTGATCGTCACCACGCACGAGGTCCCGGTGTACTCCAAGCCACAAGACCCGGGTATTTTCTTTCGCCGTGTCATCAACCAACAGGTATGCGAGATGCTCAACGATAATGTTATTGAACCTACACAACGTCTCTATAAATAAGGTATTACCCTTGCTCCAAAGAAAGATGGCGAATGGCGATTCTATGTTGATTTCAGACCACTTAACAAAATAACAGTAAACATGCCGCCACCAGTCATAAACATGAGACACTTTATCAACATTAGGACCAGCTTCAGTATTCACATCACTTGATATAAAGTCTGGATATTGGCAAGTGCCTATCCGCCCACAGGACAGAAAGAAAACAGCCTTTACTACCCCAGATGGACGTAGATTTCAGTTTGTAGCCATGTCATTTGGTTTAAAGTGTGCCCCTGCAACGTTTCAAAACTTAATGGTTAATGTATTAGATGGTTTCATTGGAGACTTCATGATGGCGTATTTGGATAATGTACTTATTTGGTCTAACAGCTGGGAAGAGCACTTGCACCTTTCGAGCCTTGTGTTTGATCGGGTCGAACGTAACACACGTGCAAAGTGGGAAAGCGTAAGTTGGGTATGAGTAGAATGGAGTTTCTAGGACACTATGTAACAGAAAACGGACATGAACCAGAACAAGAACACGTACGGGAAATTCAAAACAAACCCACACCCAGATCACATAAACAAGTCAGGAAGTTTTTGGCTTAATTAATTGGTAAGGGGAATTTGTCCCAAACTTTTCCATAATCATTGCACCGTTAACTACTTTGTTGTGTGAGAAATGTAAATTTGTCTGGACACCGCAAGCCGATCGAGCATTTCAAGACATTAAAATGGCATTTCAGAACTGTAATCCGCTGTCAAGATTCAACACAGAATTATCTATTGTCGTACAAACAGATGCCAGTCAAGAAGGCATTGGGGCCTTGTTGTATCAGGAGGGAACACACGGGGAAAAACACATAATCAGTTACCACAGTGCAAAGTTCGGGGGAAACAGAACGCAAACATCATGTCAATGAACAGGAATGTTTGGAAATTGTACATGCATTTCGGAAGTACCAGCACGTGTCCCTTATTGCACCTGCCCCCCGATGGTGGTCCTAGGTTTAGTTTTTGTGATTTTGTTGTGTGTTTTGTTTTGCCCATCATCATGACAGCTACTATTGTGCCTGAGTGACTGCTTAAGGATGAGCTGGTGTTTGAGTTCAAAGTACGTGGTCTTCAGCCCACTGACCTACCTGTAGTTGAATTAAGAATAAATTTACTAGGGGCAATTAATGAAGGCTTGCCCATTGTCCCCACATAATTTACTGATAGTGAGGTTGTTATGCCCCCTAAGGGCATAGCAGAGCTAAAGGAAGGAAAGGAGAAGGACGCAAGCCATTAAAAAAATCTAGAAAGCAAGGACATAAAATTTCCAAAATCAATACAAATATATTGAATCCCATCTATACATTATCACCAACAACAGCTATTTTGCAACTTGATTTGAAACATAAATTGCCTTTGTACATTCACTGGAACACATTCACTGGAACAAACAGAAAAACAACAATATTAATATATATCCTGAGAAACCACCCAACCTGAGTAAACACTTGTGAAATCCAATTAAAAAAGGTAAAATGATTCCCTGAGTAAAGCAAGCTTCATTACAACTTTAAAAATAAAGTTCGCCTGAATTTCACTAAAAAGTACAACATGGAATACTAATTTCAAGAATATCAATGGGAAGGAGCAAAAACCCTCATTACACTTAACCATGAGTATAAAGGCACGCCATAAAATATCCTCTGAACTCCTTAGCATTAAAATTCTTTTGGCAAATTGTAGTCCAGGAGACCATTCCTACAGCATGCAAAAAAAAAAAAAAAAAGGAAGAATCCACCTCTTACATTACAAACATTCCCATAAAACACCATATTGAAGATTCACACACTCAAAACAGTGAAGAAACACTTCCCTACAAAAATCCATGTACACAAAAAGCGTTTAAAAAACCCTACTAAATGGGAAACTCTACCCCCGGCATAACAACAACTACGCCCATTGCAATACTTAACTTTAGTAGTACTCATATAATGCGAAAACACGTCTAGCATGGTGAAGCCCCGAAGTACGAAGTGTTGTAGACATGATCTATCGTCGACCAGCCCAGGCAACTCGAAGAGGAACGCTACACACTTGCTCGGGCTGTGGACGAACATTTATGCGCAAAAACTTAGCTCGAGAAGGTTAAGGAGATGGTGGGAATAGCGGAGAGGCGTATGGAAGGTGCCAGAGTGTGCGAGGCTGAACTTGTTGTCAGTAGTAGCCACCAGACAGCGCTCGGCCATGCCAGGAGTGCCACACGCCTCTCTTTAGTATAGCTCAATGCTTGGAAGTGTTCAGACGTGCGCCACCCCGTTGGGGGAGGGGGGCAAAGAAAAACAAAGTACCTTTTTCTGCAGCAAATATATTTCCTCTTCAAATAGTAACCCCTCTTCAAACAAAATAACACTTTAGTAATCTGGGCTACCAAATACAGACATGGCTAATAACAAAGCAAACTTGCTAACCAAGTTCATTAACATCATGTAGTTCTGTAAACATACCAACCCCCATAATAGCAGCATTTATTAGTACTCCAGAAAATTGTAGGTATCACACATTTCACCAACTAGCGGGACGAAAAATAATTCGTTCAGGCAGGAGTACTCTCATAAAATTGGTTGAGTTTGCTAATTGACAAGCATGTCAGTCTTGAAGCAGGGCTTCAAGGTTAAACCTGAAGTGGATATTTGTGTTTGAAAATATTTCCTCTAATGGAGCTGGTTGATAATTTGGAAGACGAGCAATCTTCCTTAACCTTTGCACGAATCAGACAAAGATTTGCTCACCTGGACAGATGGACCAGGAATCTTATCAATTCTTCTCGAGAGGCCTTATCTGAGTCGCAAGTTACATCCCTGCAGAATAAATGTCTCGTTTCTGACGAGCTGAGTTTGGACTTAATTGTTGGAGCAGATTTCATGAGAAAAACAGCTTTTATTCTAGATGTTCAGGAGGGACACATTTTTTTTTAAATTTGCCTCAAAAGAGAAAATTCCTTTTATTAGTAACCAAGTTCCTCCTACCACCTCTGAAATTAATGTGGATTGCGAAGCAAAAGTTTTAGAAAATCATTTTATTCATTTATCAGATTTAGTGCAAAATAAAATTCAGAAATTGTGTGATCGTTTTTCCAGTGTGTTAACAACTGAATTAGGACTAACCAAAATGCTGGAGTGTGAGATCAAGCTTTAAGACCAAGAACCAGTTAAATCACCCGTATCGTTTGGCCCATCCAAAAATGGAGCTACTTAGATTGCAGGTCCAGGACCTGATCAATAAAGGGGTTATAGAGCAATCAACGTCACTGAATGCTAGTCCAGCTTTTCTTGTTGCTAAGCCTAATGGAAAACAATGCATGGTTATTGATTACCGTAAGGTAAATAAGAAAATTGAAATTGAATCTGTGCCATTGCCGGATTTGCACTCTGCCTTTCATTGGTTTAATTAGGCTGAGATTTTCACCACCATAGATTTAAATGCTGCTTTCCACCAGATATCTTTGAGTAAAATATCTAAACACATAACCAGTTTTTGTGTGCCATGGAATTTGTATCAGTTCAAACGTGTCTCCTTTGGTTTGGCAATAGGTGCCCAAGTACTAATGAAGCTGTTAGATCAGATATTTCATGATGTAAAATTTAAATTTGTGTACAAATATCTTGATGATTTGGTGGTCTATTCTGAAAATTTTGAGGAACATTTAACCCATTTAGAAGACTTCTTTTCGCATTTGGAAACAGCTAGTTTAACAGTAAATCCTGCTAAGGTCAAGTTTGCAGTTCCTGAGATTTCATTTCTGGGCCATAAAATTTCTAGTCAGGGCATTTCCATAGACCCAGAAAGGACCAAAGCAGTTAGGAATTTTCCCCAACCTAGGGATGCAAAGGGTATAACCTATTTTATTGGTATGATTCAGTTTTTTTGGAAGTTCATTCCACATTTGGCAGAAAAGGCTGCACCCTTTAACCAATTAGGAAAGAAAAATTCAAAATTTGATTGGGTTGCAGACCAACAGAAAGCATTTGATACTTTTAAAAAAAAAACGACATTTCTAAAACCTTCTGTGTTGCGAAAAGCTGACTTTTCCAAGCAGTTCATTTTACAAACCAACGCCTCTGGTTTGGCTGTAGGGGCAGTCCTTTCACAGGAAATAGATAGTGTACATCAACCGGTGGCTTATGCTTTACGTAATTTGACCCCTCAGGAAAGAAAATCATCAACCATCTATGAATTAGAATGTTGAACAGTTGTATTTGGCATTGATAAATTCCGTTAATATCTTTAACATCTTGAATTTTTGTTACAAACAGATTATCAGGCTTTGTCTTGGCTGTTAGCACACCGACGTCAGGTAAAATAGGCTGTTGGGTGATGAGAAACTCTCCTTAGAAATTTAAAGTCCAACACATTAAAGGCACTAAGAATGTTGTTGCAGATGCCCTCTCACGCAAGTTTGAAGGAGCTAAAATGTTAGAAGAAACTGAAAATTTAGTAAGTTATAACCTTTTGAGTGATTTCCCTTTGGCTTTTGATAACATTAAGAATTACCAGAAACTAGACCCAGAGTTAAAAGTTATTATTCAAAATTTACAGTCTGGTATTGAACAAAAACTATATTCTTTGTCTAAAGGTGTTCTATTTTGTAAGTCTCGTGACAACAGAAAATATATTGTTTTGGCTAATATTCTGAAACCCATGGTTTTTGAGTATTTTCATTCTTCTCCTATAGGTGGACACCTACGAACTTACAAGACTATTCAGGCAATCAGGAAACATTTTATTTGGAAAGGAATGAATGTAGACATTTCAGATAGGGTAAAAATGTGTACCTTATGTGCTATGAGCAAACCAGCACAAAACACTCATTTAGGATTTTTAACTTCAGAAGTATCTGAGAAACCAATGCAGAAATTGTTAATTGATTTTGTTGGGCCTTGCCTCGTAGCAAATCTGGACATAATATGCTTTTGGTATGTGTAGATGTATTTTCCAAATTTGTGTGGTTAATACCTTTGAGTAAAGCTATTGCATTGACTACAATTCATGCCCCTTCAGGCACATATTTTCAACATTTTGGCATTCCTACTTCTATAGTTTCTGATAATGGTTCTCAATTCACAGCAAAACAGTTCAAATAAATGTGTTTCTCTTTTTGGCATCAAACACATAACCCTGCCCCCATATAACCATCCTCCCTCGCATGCGAAGCATTTTAATACAAACCTCCATTGTGTTCTTATTGCTTTCCATGCGAAGGACCAGACGAACTGCGATAGGAATAGAAGTCATCCTGCTAGTAAAACTACTGACAGAAGAATGGGAAAGCTGTAGTTTCATTGGGTTGGTCCCTAAAGGATCGAGCAGTTTTTAACCCCTGTCACTGCTAAGCTGGTTATTTCTGAAACTGGAGTTTGTTTTACATGTGCACATATCTCCCATTAAAAAAAGGTTTCATTTCAAATTTGCTACTTAGCATTTTGACAGAGTTAGGGTACGGCAGGCCCTACCTGCCATTTGTTGTTTATCTCCCTGGAGTACTCCATACCTTTGTATGTCTATGTACGCTATTTTGCAACCTGACTGTCTCTGCAGTGGACTGATCACGCACTTGGCTGAGTCTTTATGGGGTCTTCTAATTGTTCATATATCATAGGCCTAAACTCAAAATAAAAATCCATAAATACTAGTATTTAAGAATTTATTTGCGCAAGATTGTAATAATGTTTTTCATTGAGCTTGTGTATGGACACTGATGATGATAATTTTGTTTTTGCATTTGTAAATGTTATTACTTGTGAAATGTTTTTTGGGATTATTTCTGGGATTAACCGTACTGTTTGATATGGGTGTTAGCTCACTAATAATTGTGGTGTTGGCAGTTTTTTGAAATGGTGTGATTTTGGTTCGATCTTTGGAGGTTATTACTTTTGAAATGTTTTTTGGGATTATTTCTGGGATTAACCGTACTGTTTGATATGGGTGTTAGCTCACTAATAATTGTGGTGTTGGCAGTTTTTTGAAATGGTGTGATTTTGGTTCGATCTTTGGAGGTTATTACTTTTTTTTTCTCCCCGGAGAGTTTGAGCCTTCGTGAACGTCAGCATGTCTCTGGTTTTCTTGGGTCTTGTGCTTGCACTGTTCTGCTCTTCGGTCATGGTAACAACTCTCAACTCTGGTGCTATATTAAAAAAAGAAGACAATGTTTTGTTTTCAAATAATTTTTTTCTCTATTGTCCTTGACTTTAATCTCCTTGAATTACAAAAAGAGTCATTCCAACTTGATGCTCTCATCCAATCAGTAATTTCTGTTCACAATCAATCTGGGGAACTTTGCTGCGAAAATATCTCTGTGGACCAAAATTTGCGTATTCTGTTGCTCAATTGCAAGGAAGTGCATTAGCTTTCAAATCAGAGATTGGTACTTTAACGTCTCTTCTTCCAACTGAGTCTCGACAGAAAAGCGGTATCATTGATTTTTGTGAAAAGATCCTCAAAACACTGTTTGGAATTTTGGACACTGAGGATCGTGCTCATTTAGAAAAGAGGTTGAACTCTGTTACAGATGTAGATGATGATATTGCAACCAACTTGGAGAATCACAGTTTGATCATTAAGAATTTGGAAGATCGTGTTTTGAATAATAGAAAAATACACAATATTTGGACCATTATAAGGTTTTTATTAGTCTCTATCTCAATCTGTGCAAGAATCGGTAGACAGAATGGTGATTATGAGTTTCAGGGTTGATTTGAATTCCATGTTATTAAGAGTATCCAAAGCCTTGGTCAATGAACTTTTTTATTTAAAAAAATGCTATTGACACTAGTATACATGGCAAACTGAGCCCTACCTTGTTGAATGCTGTCACCTTTGACGCCAGCTAACAGCCAGCGGTGCTAAAGCCCATGACGGCGCTCACGTGTCATGTGTTCCGCACATGCTCAAAGAGGCCGATAATTTTGAACACATATAAATGTTATTTTTAGTATAATATGTATTATACTGTCTTTACAGTGTTAAATATGTCTTAAAATGTTTTTAAGTGTTTGTACTAATTTTAATTGTTTTGTTATGAAAATTCAAAGTGCCTGCGGCACCAAGATTAAGAACACTTAATATTCCGGCATGAACGCCATCACAAAGACACTAAAATAATATTGAAATTCATAAGAAAATTGTAAATATCTAAAACAATATTTCATTTAATTTGTGCCATTTTTTGTACAATATATAATATTTCACTCGGCGTGCATAGCACTTCCGCTTATGTGAACCCCATAGGCGGTCATGATAGGTCCATGTGATGCTTGTATCTGGACAGTCTGTCGAGGAGAGCTGGCGAGGTAAGACACTGTCACGTACGCACAACTTTTGTTCACTCATTTAGGTTTCCATAGTCCATGTAGTTTACAGGTTAACCTTTGCTTGCGTACGTTTTTGCCAGACATTTTCCCCAGCATTATGCTTCCGCTTTATTAATTCCTTGCACCCTTGTGGCATTTTTAACTTAATCGAGGAGAAGGAGGAGAAAGATGTCAGAGAGGTCACGCGACCCGCACATTTTGAATCAGACGTCATCTGCCTATGTTTATGGTATTTCATTGTAATTTCTGCATAATTACTACACGCAATTTTAAGAGCTTTATTTTTATATATGTATTTTAGGGTGATTTTTGTGTTCAAATATTTTATAGCAACATCACATATAACCACGTGGTCGACTGAAGCCAAGTCTTTGTATACGCCATCATTGCATTTCAAGATCTTCTTTATATAACATGTTATGTGGAATCGTTTATTTCATGGTACTATGTCAGTTTTATTCAGTGTTCAATGTATTTTTCAGGTAAATTGATGCCTTTTGTACTTGACCACGCGGTTACAGTAATGTTTGATGTCACCGCCATCAGGCATATTACATGCCTGTAACCACTCTAAATATAAAGAGAATCATTTGGTGAACACAAATAATTTTTTATCTGAATTTAGTGTGCCGTTTCCACGCAGAAATTTGTCATTTCACTTGCACCACGTAGTCCACTATGAACTTCATCCAGCGGCACGTGTGTTTTATTGTGAATATTCATCTCGTGTCCCATCTTATTTCATGTGTGATTCAAGGGTCTATGTAATTTTGTAATTAGTGTAGGTTGCAATTATTCCCGTCTTAGCCGGCTCTGTGTATAGGCTGTCACCACACTATCCACGTGCTGGAGGGCGAGCTCTGTCGAGTTTGCGGTAGTGATTATTAAAAGGATTCATTAAAATACTTTCTAATGTTGGTAACTCAACTTGTGAACTATTGTGGTGTGTCCAAATATGGCGACAGGGTATTGTCTCGTGTATAAAGAGCAGTAAAGTAAAACTACAGTTTAAGATACCTCTGCCTTGTTTCATTTTCCATTTCCAATAGGTTATGGGCCCAGATACATGGTGTAGCATTGTGCTAAAGGCAGCTGAGAAGTAATACATGGCAACTTGTCATGGAAGGAAAATATGGCGGTTAACTTCTTGAATTTACGGTTTAGAACAATTGGCCAAGCTTAGAAGAGATAGTTGTATGCCTAGTGAAGATGGAGTAACTGACGGTAAACACATCAGTGAATGTTATTAAGCTTGAAGGGACTAAGAACTGGAATGTGTGGAAATTTCAGGTTAGTGTGTTGTTACGGGGACTAGATGTCTATGGTGTTGTAGATGGCTCGGAAACAAAACCCGAGGTGGAATTTTCAAAATTAGAATGGACAAAGAAAGATGCAAATGCTCAAAGCCTGATAGTGACGAGACTTTCAGAAAGTGCAATGTTTCACGTAATCACATGTACTACAGCCAGCGAGATATGGAGGAAGTTACACAGTGTTTATTAGCAGAAGAGTGATACAAGTCTCCACATGGTGCAGGAAAGTTTTTTTGCATACAAGTATGATGAGAGTCGTGATATGTAAACATTTCTTTTAAAAAATAGTAGAGTTTCAGAACAAGCTAAGGGAGTTAGGAGAGAATGTCTCTGATAAATTGATCGTAACGAAAGTTCTCATGTCACTACCAAAATGATACAAACATTTAGTATCTGCTTGGGAGTCAGCTCCGGGCAGTAAACAGACCCTTGGTAACCTAACAGCAAGACTCGTGGTGGAAGAGGAAAGTAAACCTGGTGAATGTAGAGTCCTAGTGATGAGAAAAGAAGAGTGTGCCACATGTAATAAAACAAGGACACTGAAGAAAGACTATGGAAGTGTAGCCAGGAGTGACAACTGGGACATTTCATACGAGACTGTAGGTTCAGATTAAGAAAAGAAGAAAACAGCAATGACTTTATTCTATCAATATCAGCAATGGCAGGACTTTCATTGAGCAATGAGTGGCTTGTAGACAGCAATGCCAGTGAACACATGTGTTGTGAACGTGAAATCTTCACCCACTATGAAAAGTCAGTTGTGATTGGTGATGGGTCAGTAATTAGCGCTATAGGCATAGACCAGATAATATTACTGGCTTATGATGGTCAGGGCTGGGTAGAAACTAGTCTGAACAATGTGTTGCATGTGCCGGACTTGAAAACAAATTTGTTTTCGGTTATAGTGTGCACTAAATAGAGGTTATGTCATGTCAGCTGATAACAAAAAGTGTGAAAATTTATGAAAGATGGTTAAATTGAAGTAATTGCCAATGTGATAGGTAAAGTGAACACTATGCAGTTCAGATACAATGTTAATGATGTTGCTGCTTTCACTAGTCTAGGAAAAACCACCGCAAGAGATCAGTTCTTACTATGGCATAAGAAATTAGGCCACCAGAAGTTTGACCACAAAACAAAAGTGCTAAAAAGAAATAATATAAAAGTTCCTAACTCTGCAATTGCCCAAACTCAGTGTACAGCATGTTTTGAACGGAAACAACAAAGAATTCCTTTTAGTGAGAGCAACTTATTAACTTATTTTCCACCTTTTCTGGTGAGATTATACACGCTGACATCTGTGGGCCTATGGAAGTTAAGTCTGTAGGAGGTTCCAGATATTTCTTGCTTTTAAAGGATGACTACTCCAACTACAGGTCTGTGTATTTTATGAAACACAAATATGAAACATGTACAATAGTTTATACAAATAGTACAAACTCAATTTGGAATGAAGATAAAAATATTACTTACAGACAATAGTACAGAGTTTTATTAACGATGAACTACAGCAAGTTCTAGAAGATAGTGGGATACAGCATCAGAGAACAATAGCCTTCTCACCTGAGCAGAATGGTAGGGCAGAGAGGGAGATGAGAACAATTGTAGGAGCAGCAAGAACAATGTTACATGCTAAGAAGTTGAGTAAATACTTATGGGCAGAGGCTGTGAACACGGCAGTTTTCATCTTGAATAGAACTGGAAAAAGTAGGACCAGTGGAAAAACACCATATCAAGTTTGGGCTCAGAATGTGTTCATACACACACACATACACTCAATAATTAGGCTGCCGCCCGGTGGCGAGCTCTCTCAACTCTCCTTCACCCACCCAACTCCTTTTCCACTCCCTTCCTGAATTTACCAACCCCTCTCACAGATACCAATTCTTCCCTCAACACATTCAACTCCCTCACAGACCTCTCAAGCATGGACTGCCTACCTCGCTCTGTTCTCCTCCACACCCTCTGAAGCTTCTCACTGTTGTTTCCTCTTCCTCTAAACACCCCCTTACTTAGCTTGCAGTGTAGCCCTCCCTATGCCCCCTCTTCATTCACCATCCAGTACATCCTGACTAGCCGTTCAACTTTCCTCCTGTCCTTCAATGAGCCCTACCCCATTTCTTTCATCATCACTGATGGCCTATAGATCCCTTCTTCCTCATCATCCTGCCCTTGCCTTCTCCACCTACCCTTCACCCATCTTGCTGTCCTTCTCTGCACCTTTTCCAGTTCTCGCACCTCCACCTCCACATACGGGTCCCATACTGCTGTAGCCTATTCTAACATTGGCCGTACCATTGTGCCATACGCCTTCTTCACCTCACAGCTGACTCCATTCAGCACCCTTCCCAGCATACCCAGAGCCCTTCTTCTCTTTGCAACCACCCTCTCTACCTGTTTTTTTTACCTGAGGTCTCCCTGCAGTACAATCCCTAGATACTTATATTCTGCTGCTTCTTCTATCTCTTGTCCCTCCCATCTGTACATGTCCCTGTTTATCATCTTCTTCCTTGTGAACCTCACTACCTTAGTTTTTCTTACATTTATCTTCATTTTATTTTTTCTGGTCCACAACCATATCTTATCAATGTCTGCCTGCAAATTTCCACCCCCCTCTCCCACTTCAGCATACACAACACAATCGTCTGCTAACAATGTTCTTTTTCCCCTAATCCTCAAACCCATGTCATTTACCATTATGGTAAGAAACAAACCACCCACCACGCTTCCCTGTGGAACTGTGATGTAACCTCTTCTTCCTCCGATATTGCTTCCCCCACTTTCACCCTCTGCCTTCGCCCCCTGAGAAAGTCCCCTATCCATTCCACTACCCTCCTGTCTGGTATCAGCGCCTCCACTTTCCTCATCAGTGTTCCATGGGGCACCTTATTGAATGCCTTTTCAAAATCAATGAAGCAGGCATCCACCTGCTTACCCTCATCAACTACCTGCACAAGATCCTCTAATAACCCACCCAGCTGAGTCTCACATGAGTATCCCCTCCTGAAACCATGCTGGGACTCCTCCAACCAATTCCTATTGTTCATATCCCTCACCACATACTGCACCACCAGCCTCTCCATTACTTTTCCTGTACTTGATGTGAGACTCACTGGTCTGTAGCTGCCAGGCCTCCCCCTATCCTCTCCCTGCTTGTGTATAGGTACCACCATAGCATCCTTCCAATCTTGTGGTAACTTACCCTCTCCTAAGGACTTTTTAAACAGCACTTCTAAATATTTCGCCAACTCCTTGCCACCAAACTTTAGTGCTGCATTTCCTATCCCATCTGGTCCCCCTGCCTTACTGCTCTCCAAACCCTTAATTACATTTTCTATCCCCCACTCCCTCGTCTTAAACTCACTATACACCCCCTGAGCCCTGTTTGTCCGCCTATTCCAGCCCTCCTTTGCCTCAAACACTGACAAGTACTGTCCTTGCAGCATCTCCGATTTTTCTTGGTCATTTGTTGCATGCCTACCATCCCTTCCTGTTAGAAGAGGGATCCCTTCCTCTCCTCCCCTTAACCTCCTAACATACCTAAACAATTTCCCCCATTCCTTGCCTTTTCCTTCTTCCACCATGTTCCCCAGAAATACATTCTTTGCCTGTTTGATCTTTCTTTCAAGCTCCCTGCCCATTTGTTTCATCATTTCTTTAGATCTTATCATCCCTTCATTTCTCCACTTCACTGCACTTCTTCTTCATTTTCAAAATTTCCTATCCATAATATGGCAGATCTCCCCCAGTCCATAACCTTTTCATTGGCACAAATTTCTCCAACATAACTTCCATTAATCCTCTAAACTCCCTTCACATCCCCCCTCTACACCCTCCACCATAGACCATTTTTTAAACCTGTCTCTCAGGAAGATTTCTGCCCCCTTCTTGTCTCCTCCCATACTGCCACTACAACCTTTCATCCGTTTGTCTTCCCTCATCTTGCCAATCCCAATTTCCACAACCGGAATATGATGGTCGCTTATTCCATCCAATACTATTGCACCAACTACAGCATTCCCAGGTCTGACCAACACCCTCCTCATTCCATCTCGTAGGTGTTTCAACTACCTGGACTAATCCTCTGTTGGCTAGCTGCGCTGACATTCTCTGCATCATGCTACCCATTCCTTCTGCTCTCTCTACCCATCTCACCCCTGGCATATTCACATCCCCTGATACAACAACCCACTGCCTGTCCTTTAGTCTATGGACCGTCTCCTTGATCATCTCAATTGCCTGCCATCCCTGTCCTGGTGGTCTATACGCTGCCAGCAAAGTAATACTCCTATTACTACTACCACTCAATATAATTTCCATTACCTCAACATCCTCACTAACCCATTCTACAGCCCCTTTTAGCCCTTTCCTTACACACACCATTATTCCTTCTCCTCTCCCATCCCTGTCTCTTCTGAAGATGGTGAACTTATCCTGCCTACATTCAATGTCCAGTACTTCCTCAGTCAGCCAAGTCTCCACAACTACCACTATATCTGCCCCCTTTCCCCAGAAGCCCTCCAGCTTGTTGTACACACTCCTACAGTTCACCAACATAATCTTTATACTAGTACTCTGCTTTACACCATCCTACATTGCTTACCTCCTATCTCCACCCCTGCGGCCTCATCAACGCTATCCTCTCCATTTCTCTCCACTTCTCTTTCCTTGCTTCTAACTGATTGCTATTTCAACAACTGCTGCTCTGCCCTGACCCTCTCCATGCAGCCAGCTACTTCTCTACCTAGCAGGTCACCTAGAATCCTCTTTCCCTGTTGTCAGAGGTGAACCTGGTCCCTCCTTACACTTTCCCAGCCTACCCATTTCCTACTATCTATAAATGTAGCCCCCAAATCCCTACACACCCTCTCATATACCTCACTCGCAGCCACTGCCTTCCTATAGGATACTCCTTTCCTAACCAGCACGCCACTGACTACTGCCCTAGCTCCAGGGAACTTCTCCCGCACTTTCCTCAGCAATCCCCTGAGGTCCCGCTCTACCTCCTGCCCCACCTCCGTTCCAGCCAGGTAATTTCCCCCTACATGAATGAGAACAACCTTTGCCACGCTGCTACCTTTCATACCGCTAACCCTTTCCTCCAAATCCCTGGTATTCTCGCCCCCCCCCCCCCCAAAGCTGCTTTATATGTCATTTCCTTCCTGATATTCCTCAGTTTCACCCCCATTACAATAGAGCTGCCTAGAAAAACTACCGCTGGCTCCCTTCCTACAACCTTTTCCTGCTTTGTGGCTCTTCCAACCACCTGCCTACCCTTGTCTCCGGCCTCCTGCAGCACCCTTGTTTCCCTCCCTTTGACCAGCCCTCCTCTTTCCCCTATGGTCCTGAACTGTCTACTTTGTCCTACTTGCTGGTCTTTGCTAATCGCACACGTCCAAGCCTCAGCATACAGCTTCCTACCTTCTACCACTGCCTGTTCCCTGCTTTCTGTTTCCCGTTCCTTTATCCTGATTGCTTCCTGCCTACTACTATTCCTTGCTCCTCTAACCTTATTTGTTGTCTTATGTCTCCTACTGCCTTATCCCTTTCTACTGCCTCCAACTCCCCTATCCTCCTCCTTAATCTTACCACCTCTATATATGCCTCCCTTCTCCTCTGCCTTTCCTCCTGCAGTTCCTTCTGCAGCCCTACTTGCATTCTGCCTAACTCTTCCTCTCTACTCAGCTTTTCCCCTCTGTGGACTGGCTATCATTTTCCTCAGCACCCCCTTTACATCTTCCAACTCCTCTAACTTATCCATCCTCTCAATCCTATGCATCATTTCCCTCTCTTTCCTGCTCATCAAATCTACCATCTCCACTTTGTACCTCTCCTTCTTAGCCACTTCCATTGGCACTGGCACATCCTCTATAAAGCTTTTCCTCAGCACATTCCTCACACTTCCACTCATGTTCCTGTAGTGATCCCAGTTCCTCCTCCCTGATCCATACACAGTCCGTATGATACCAGCCGCCACACTGCACACCGCTATCTATCCTTCTCCACACCTTTCCACAGCCCCTACACTTACACCTCCCTAACATTTTTTTACCCTCTCTTTTTAAAAATAATTTAACTAACTTAAAACTAAAACTACTCTCCCTTATAAAATATACCAAATACCTTTGTATACACACACTTAGTTAACTAGCCTAACTTACACCTTACACCCTTTACCGTCATACAATAACAAAGGCCTCTGCCTCGTGCACACAATCACACACACTACTCCCTCCTTATTACTAATTACCACATAAGACACTAAACTTAACTCTAATTATACCTCAAACTACTTCTCCACCTGTAATTATGATTATTGCTAGAACTAATCACAAGCTAAAACAACCTTAAATACGGAACAACATAACCTGTAGTCCATCTGTGGTGGCCATCTTGCATTTTCACTCGATATTGAAGAGCTACAAGTATTCGGCACTGAAGATATGTACATATACCTAAGCAGAAAAGGAAGAAGTGGGATGTGTAGTCTGTACAGGACATCTTTGTTGGTTACTCTGACAACATAAAAGGTTACAGAATTTACTTTACAGGGGAAAGGAAGGTGGAGATCAAGAGGGATGTAATATTCTCATAGAAGAATTGGGGCACTGAACAACAGGACAGTATGGAGAGTGTTGAATTGATGGAATCATCAGGGAAAGAGGAAGAAGGTACAGAAGATATCAGTCAGCAGCATGAAATCAGTTGTAGTAAAGAGACAAATACAAGTATGCAGTATGAATCAACTAGCCATCAAGTGGGAGAAGAAATGAGTAGAAGCAAGCAGCATGAATCTGAGAGCAATCAAGAGAACAACAATAGTGACTTGGTTGGGAGGAAGGAGAGCTACAGTATCCTGACTCTTTGGAACAAAGACAGCCCAGGGTAAGGAAAACAGCTTGGTTAAATGATTATGAAACATGCTTTCTTAGTGTAAACAATGAACCATCAACATATAGTGAAGCTATGAAAAGAAGTGATGCTTGTAGGTGGTCGCAGGCAATAGAGAAAAAACTTAAAGTGGGAGACACTTGCATACTTGCTGTCCTGGTGTTCTTATTTGACTTGGATACACTTGCATACTTGCTGTTGTGATGTTCTTGTTTGGCTTGGAGACACTTGCATACTTGCTTTCGTGGTGTTCTTGTTTGACTTGGAGTCACTTGCATACTTGTTGTCGAGACAATTGCATACTTGCTGTCTTGGTGTTCTTGTTTGACTTGGAGACACTTGCATACTTGCTGTCGTGATGTTCTTGTTTGACTTGGAGACACTTGCTGTTATGATGTTCTTGTTTGACTTGGAGACACTTGCATACTTGCTGTCCTGGTGACTGGTAAGACTTAAATGTATAAGATTGATCGGGGCCATTCTTCCAGATCTTTTGGAAGGAATGTCCCAATCAATCACTAACCTAAGCAAAAATAAAATAAAAAATCTTTACTCATTCTGCCGAGTTCTGGGTGGTTCTTCCAACTGCTGCAGACCGACACACACCATCACTCACTATACTGGTCCCTATCTTCGCACCCTGTCCTTGCTTTTTGTCCTGTCGCCATGCCTCGGCCTTCAGCCAATCAGCCGGCGGCATCACCCCTCTGACCTCAGCCAAACCACAAAGGAGGCGTGCAACTATCTTCCCATTTCCCCTGAACAACCTTGCCATGCCAGGCTTGCCTCAGCAGGAAGCATTCCCCTTGCCCCTGGCGAAACTCTCACTCTGGCCAGCCACCACCGCAAAAACATGGCACCGTAGCTCGCTTCGAATATTCTACAAACACTACCAGGCAATTAAAAAAATGTGCGAGGCTCAGCTGACATCTGCTGAAGTCCCCATTCCTCACATACCAAGTTCCTGAAAGTCGTCATCACAGAAACTACCAGAAGGGAACGAAAATTGCAGCTTCACCTCGTCCAAGAAGGTTCAATACTGAGAACTGTAAATTCTTAGCTGACAAAACAACAAGCAAATTCCTAACCCGGTCAAGAGAGAAAAATCCAGACATCCTTAATGGTGAAGTGAAGAGAAAATTTATTTTAATCACAAAAAATGTATTCCCTCTGAACAAAAAATAATTTAACCCACTAAAACAATTCCTATCCTGAAAACTGATAAATTTAACCTCCGAACCTAACATGTGTCCAAACAAAAAATTGAAGTTTACAAAAAAAATTTACTCATGAAATTGATGGGTCAATATAAACTTACACGATTGCAGCAAGATGATCAGACAAGAAGGTGCAGTCTCCTGCGATGCGACATGCATGTGTTCCCTACGCCCGCCAAGCCAAGACTAAGGAGAAGGGGTAAGATGGCCAGGCACCTTGTCGGCGTACTCCCTCCAACTCTGAGAGAGAAATTTATTAAAAGCACAAATTGCAACAATTAACAAGAGCTTTCTGACAAGTTAGATATGGTAGTAGAAGTTACAGAGTCTTTATGCATGTTAATTCTCGGTTTGTAGTAATTAAAAAAACAAGCCGGAACTGCCAGGATGTTTACATGTCACACTTAGTTTTAATCAGAGAATTTAATATTGCCCTATTTAATAAACAAAACACATTAACAACCCTAGAAAATTATGAAAATAATTGTATGTCAAAGTCTCGTGTTTCGTAGTGGTTGCAAACCCACATGGCTTCACACCACAGGTTTACTATGCCTCACTTAAAGGAAGCAAAATTGAGTCTCCACTTTATGGGGTGCTGATCAGAATTACACTGCACACACGTAATATGGAGAACGTTCTTAGAAACAGGGAGTCACGCAGATCATGACCCGCTCCTGCACGAACAGCAGAAATGACCCGTGCACGAGGCGCATGGATGTGCATGCCCGGTGCATGTACTGAGCAGCAGTCGTCTGCCTCCCGAGTGGGTGACATCAACGTTGGGAAGTTATGATGTGAATAAACTGTTCTTGTAGAAAAAAGTTCATAGGAATCAGTGTACATCGCTCAATAATGATTTAAAAGAGTTATTTCATGGCATTGTGTTGTATGAAAGACCGTAGAACTTATCTTTTTGTAACAGCATGTTGTGTTTTATTGGTTGCAGACAGATGTTTGTGGTTTTTCAGACATGATCGTGTTATAAGCCTTCTGAGCTGCTTTGCTGGTGGAGTATTTATGGCAACTGGCTTGCTGGAGCTTCTTCCTCAAGTGGTTGGCGTGTTTGCCGAGGTAAAGTACAGTGTTTTTGTTTTTGAAACACCCAGTCTGCAGAAATGTAGGAAATCTGTGCTTGGTTGAAGGCCTGTGTTGTGGTTGCAGACTTTCTTATCATTAAAGTATAAGTTGGTAGATTAGACTGCAATTTGGGGTAGCATGAAATGCAAAAATTAACAAAAAAATATATATAACTTCTGTTGTTCTAGGTATTCATGAAACCACTTTACATAATTGTCCTTGATGCAGATATCCTGACATTATCTTCCATGAGTATTATCTGTACTTGCTTCTCTTATTGTGTGGTCTATCCACACAAAGTTGGTGGATCCACTTGCAATTGCTTTAGATATCAACTGCATTTTCGCTAAAGTGAATTTGTTAGTTTTTGATTACACAGACATTTAGATTACCGTTTTAGTAAAAAAAAAGTTGTTACACAGACAAGTGTATTATTATATAGAGTTATGACAGGTCTGGAAAACCTGGAAAACAGGGAAATGTCAGGGAATTGGAAAACTCTCAGGGAAATGTCAGGGAATTTCAAACAAGTTAGTTAAATGTTGGAGATCTCTGTGATATGTATGCTATATATGTCAATTCTGTCATTAATCATGCATTGCTGCCAGAATAATATAAAATTGTTTTAATGATTGTGAACTAAATGTTTAGATATTTTTCTTTGTAATTTATGTGGTGAGCAAGTTTTTAAGATTAGAGAAGTATTTTAGTTTTAAAGTGTGTTATAAGGAAAAGGCGCCAATCCTTACAGGAAAGGAAATGTTATAAAAGGGTTAGGGAAAAAAGATTTTTTTTGTCTGGAACTCGGGGAAATGCCAGGGAATTTTGCAATAGAAAAAAGGTGGCAACCCTGCTATATTAAGTCCGGCAATAATTATTTCTAACTGTACGTGAATTAGAATTTTTGTGTAGTCTGTGTCTTGGAATTCACAACAACATATAATTGTTCTGCTTTTAAAAATGGAAATTTGAGTGTAATTTGTAAACTAGTTAGTCGAATTATGCATCCTGACCGGTCAGTTGTTTAATTTACTGTAGGCTTTATGTCTGTTTTCTTACATATCTGTGCGCTTTAGAACGAGTATAACTAAGACCTAAAAACTGCTGACCAAAAAAAAAAACTAATTTAATGCTTAAGTATAGCAACGTACATGCATCCAAACGAGGTATTTTAGCAGAACAACGTACAAGCCACTTCTCCATGCTGAAAATGCTTACAACCACAAGGACAAGACCATTGGTAATGGTAAACGGAAAGTCAACTCTCGATATCTTGGACTAATTGGGGGGGGGGGGGGGGGGGTTGTCTGTATTACAGTTTGTCCAAGATACCGAGCGGACAGCTGTAACTTGCACTGTAAGCAATTAAAATTGTACTTTTGTAGGGTGTAAGTCCTGTATACTGTGGCTCCTTTATGCCACAGGTAAATTTATGTACCATGGTCTCAATAAATAAACGAGTGGGAAGCGTCAGGCAGGCAAATAAGTGATCGGACAGACAGGAGTTGGCCTATTGTAGGGGGAGTGCGTGGCCATGGAATGTCATGTAGGCACTGCTGAGTGAAGCGGAAGAGGAGGGGTGGAAGGAACAAGGGAGGAGGTTGGTAAGCGGGAGGGACTGGTCGGCTTGCCTGTCCAGAGGAGGGAGTTGTGGTGTGGGAAATGGTGGTGTGTCTCAAGCAACATCCCTCTCTCCCTGCTGGAGGCCCATTCGCTTCGCTGTGACTCCAGTTCAGTCTGGCGCTCTGGCGGGAAGTGGCCAGCTGGCTGCCGCCACTGCAGCGCAGACAGGAGTGGTTGACCTCTTTATTAGCGGCCTTCTGTTCGTGATTCGCATGTTGGCTATTTCTTATCTGCAGCGAGCCGGTAGCCACGACTCGCAGTGGTACGTGCGACCTTGTCTGGAATGTGAGAAGTGTGCAATAAGTGAGGATAAGGCTTGATGGCTCTACCGTCCGCCCTGACACACGGCCTAGCCATCTCCTGAGCACCCTACTCGTACATAGACTGTGTACGCTCGCTGGTGCCCAATGTGCATGACAAGGCATATCTTGGGACAAAAATACATTAAAAGTTGTTTTCAACATTTAAAAAGCCCATAAAACTAGAACATCCGAAATAGAATAACATTTTCATGCAGTTGTATTTTATGAAATAAAATACATGATGTGTTAATAAAACTTGGCAGTCTGCAATATAACTAGTTTCAAGAATTAATCAATTTTCTGTAGTAAATTCTGATGATGATTAGCCATTATTGGTGCCACAAGTGTTTTGGATGTCATATGTCATAATGTGCAATGTTAAATATAAAAAACTAAAAATGACTAAAATAGTATTCCAAACACTACCTTTCCGTGACACCACAAAGTGCTGCATAATATCCGACTGGACATCCGACAGAAATAAACAAACTAATTTAAACATACAAAACTTAAACACTGTCCTACTGACCAGAAAATCAACCTTCACTGTGGGACATAAAACGTATACACATATTCTGTACATACAAATGTTCACAACATGATTGAAATGATAACCACATGGGCTTATGTCATAATGAACACAAAGCCTGGAAGTTATGTGGCATATTTTGTTGAACACTGCCTAGTCAGAGTCCGAGTCGGGATAGAACACACTTTCTCTACAATCGTATGTACATGATGGAAAGGATATGTCAAGTGATCAGGTCACTTCAGCAGAGCTGACATTTCCGACTGAGGTTTTAAAAAAAACTTTCAATTGTCTTCTGGACAGTCTTTTGAGGCTGCTCCTATACGACTATTTCACGAACCATGCGAAAGTGCCTGTAATACGGCTGGAGCTCAGCATCTGAAGTTGAGTCACCAATACTGATTAGGGTATCCAGAACTTGTCTGGCACTAGATAATTTCGACTTGGAAAGTGGTTCTAATGTCTCTTCCTTATCCGTGTCTTACTCTGTGGTAGCAGATGATAAAACAGTACTGGTGATCTCTTCCTCCGTCTGTAACTGGTTCCCAGGGTCCCCTTCATCAGCCTCTAACCACTCAGCAATGTCATCTCTCGTGAGGTCTGTTTTGCCTCCAGCAAGCAGTGTGTGCTGATAATCACAGACTTCAAATCCTCGGAGATCGGGCTTGATGTCACTGTCATAAAGCAATTTTTTCCCCCCATTAACAAGAGTGGATGTCTTGATTACTTTCCATGCAGTGGCCCAGTTGAAAATTGCAGATCTGATGCTGTAATTTTGTATGTTTTACAGTGTTCTCTTCCCTCGCGCGTCATCCTCTTTGTCCTTTGATTCTTCCATAAACACTATCACTTCAAGGAATTTTTTTGTATAATCTTTTGCATGCTAAAATAATTCCCTGATCCATTGGCCGAATAAGTCATGTGGTGTTGGGAGGTAGTGCCAAGCAATTTATTTTCCATCACGTCTATGCAACTTCTGCGAATCAGGGTGGGATGGGGCATTGTCGACTATCAACAAAGCTTTGCCATTATCAGCGGCAATTCCTGAAACATCCATCTGAAATGTACGCACTTCAGGCACAAACTGATATGAAACCAATCGTCTGTGATTGCCTGTGTAAACCAAGCATTTTTTGAGCTTTAATAGTGTACAGACAGATCATCCATTATGTCCTTCAGCTTTCGAGGCCAATGTGATTTGCCCACAACAACTGATTTTAGACGATGGCTGCCATCAGCATTGGCGCACAGCAAAGCTGATAGCCTCTCTTTACTCAGTTCCCGCACAGGTACACTGCCTGTGTGTTTTCGAGCAGAGAATGCCAAAACAGGCCCATTTCGTCGGCATTGTAAAGCTGTGCATGAGTCAGTTCTTCACTATCGATTAAAGCTTGAAGTCATTTCCTGAATGGCTCAACACTTGCAGTATCTGCACTCAAAGCTTCTTCGAACATTCTTTTATTGGCGATGCCGTGCTGCTGTCGGAAACACCACAACCATCCATCGCTTGCTTTGAACTGAATGTTCATGTGTTTAACCAGTTTGTCAGCTGCTGCCTGTAACTCTACACCATTCACCGCGACCCCACTTGACCTTTGCTGCACGTACGTTCTGTGTACAGCTTCCTCCAAGTTTGTATCGCCAGGCAACTTCAAGCATTTTCGACTGGAAACTGTACTTTCTACATCACCCTGCACAGCAAATGCCTTCAACTTCTCCTTTTGCTTTTTAATGTCAGAGACAGTTTGTTTCGCAACCCCGAATTCTGCACAAAGACTAGACACCGAAGTACCAGACTCTAGCTTTTCAATCAGTTTTAACTTCTGTGCAACACTTAACGACACACATTTCCGTTTAGGTGCCATTATACACGTGAACGTCCCTTTAGTATGGCACTGAAATGTTTCTCTAGTCTCTCGTGACACGTGCGCTGCCACTCACACGATGAAGGGGTAGTAGGGGAAGTGGAGGCACACGGCTCGCTGCGCTATGTTACAATAATCGCACACCAAACAGAGCGCTGCATATGAGATATTTTATGGTCAAGTTTATGATGCAGAATTTGTTAAAACTGCAGTAAACATTGCATTATTATTATTTAAAACATTTATTTGTTCTTTCAGACAGTGTAGAAAATTGAAGATTTGTAGGCATAATTCCGTGCAACTCACTTGCGATAATTTAAAAAAAAAAATTTAATCAAAATTTCTTCCGAGTTATCCGAAGTCAGGGACGTCAAGGTCTGAGATATCTAACTGCTGACTCACACATGAAAAACCACCTGAAACTTTTGCCTCCCCATTCCACGGTGTATATTGAAGAAATATGTCTGACTCTTTGTCTGTTATTCCAAGGTTCTGGGAATCCAAGCACACAAAACCGCCAAAGTAACTGCTTAGTTTTCCAATTGACAGTCTCACAAGACTTGATCTCGTTCATTTCAATATTTTGATTACCGTAGTTTGAGAGAAAATTAACTACTTTAATTGAATGCAGGTGTCAAACTTAGGGTGGCTACAAATGCCTATATGTCCCTCCCCACTATAATAGAGGAGGGGCTGTGTCCTTTATCCCCTTCTTCTTGAATGACCCTTTTTAAGCCCAACACACAATAACATGTTTGTATCTACAGAAAATACATGTTAATTGCTCAACCTTTCTTTTAGGTGAATAATCACTACTTAGAATTGTTACCATACGTTGAATTTGCAAAGTAGCTGTAAAATTCATTTCAATTCTTGCATCTGCATACAGTGTAATTTGCAAAGTAGCTGTAAAATTCATTACAATTCTTGCATCTGCATACAGTGTAATTTGCAAAGTAGCTGTAAAATTCATTACAATTCTTGCATCTGCATACAGTGTAATTTGCAAAGTAGCTGTAAAATTCATTACAATTCTTGCATCTGCATACAGTGTAATTTGCAAAGTAGCTGTAAAATTCATTACAATTCTTGCATCTGCATACAGTGCAATTTGCAAAGTAGCTGTAAAATTCATTACAATTCTTGCATCTGCATACAGTGCAATTTGCAAAGTAGCTGTAAAATTCATTACAATTCTTGCATCTGCATACAGTGTAATTTGCAAAGTAGCTGTAAAATTCATTACAATTCTTGCCTCTGCATACAGTGTAATTTGCAAAGTAGCTGTAAAATTCATTACAATTCTTGCATCTGCATACAGTGTAATTTGCAAAGTAGCTGTAAAATTCATTACAATTCTTGCATCTGCATACAGTGTAATTTGCAAAGTAGCTGTAAAATTCATTACAATTCTTGCATCTGCATACAGTGTAATTTGCAAAGTAGCTGTAAAATTCATTACAATTCTTGCATCTGCATACAGTGCAATTTGCAAAGTAGCTGTAAAATTCATTACAATTCTTGCATCTGCATACAGTGCAATTTGCAAAGTAGCTGTAAAATTCATTACAATTCTTGCATCTGCATACAGTGCAATTTGCAAAGTAGCTGTAAAATTCATTACAATTCTTGCATCTGCATACAGTGTAATTTGCAAAGTAGCTGTAAAATTCATTACAATTCTTGCATCTGCATACAGTGTAATTTGCAAAGTAGCTGTAAAATTCATTACAATTCTTGCATCTGCATACAGTGTAATTTTCATGTTAACTTCCAAGAGTATTTAATTTCTTTAAATTAAGCCTTTAATTTTTGAACAAATGAAACTAACGTGTGCTCGCGTCCCCCACCTCCTAGACAGTTTACCCAGCCGCCAGGGTAGCACGCATCCACTCCCCACCTAGTGTGTGAATATGTAGTGTAACCAACCATGCATCAGTGCAGAGTGTGAAAATAGGGTCAGCACAAAAGGGCTTAACTGCGATTGCTGAAAGGACCCTTAAAAAGGTGACAGCAAGAACGCCCCTTAAAAGTGCCATCAACCAATATTGTGCCATGCAAAGTGTTTTATTGAAAATTATTGTTTCATTATCTCATGTTTATCATGTTCACCTCATTCACTGTTTGTGAAAGTATTGTTATTTTATGTTACTAACATGATAGCGATTTTATGTTGATAAGTCTACCACCAGGTAAGCAAGTGTGTTTATAGCAAGTATCCAGCTTGGCGCACCAACCCCTATCCCGTCAGGTTCAGGCGCCAAGCTGGAGCATCAGTAGCATCTGAATCGTATGAGGGCACGACTGTGGGCGCCATCGCGCTCCGGGGGCAAACATCGTTTTCGCACCAACCATGTTCATTGCAATAGATAGTATAATTTCTGGATCCTTTTTGTTTTATCACCCCTGGAGAGGCCTATCCTTCTCCCCTGCTGCTTGCATTGCCCAGGGGAGCATAACGTTTCCAATCTAATCACTTTATTGGCTTCACGTTTTTTTCGTACCATATCACCCATGCCGGGGGGCCATACCCGGTACTTTTGTAAGTTGTTTCCTAAGAGAAACTGTAATTATTACGCTAAAATATGTGTGGAAATGAACACTCGTGTGTTACTTAGTTATGTCTAGCCTCATGGCATGGGCCCTTATAATACCAACTCCAGTGCAACGTGTCTTTTTCTATATTATTTGAAAGTGTTAATTAATATGTTACTTCGCAATGTGTGTGTGTGCTCTAAACAGCTGTGCCAAGTCAAAATTGCGTGTTAGGTCATCGTTCAGGAAATAAGTCAATGCAAATTCTAATTAATTCCATTAATTATAGCATGTAATTAATCCAGCTAGTTGGGTCATGTGGTCAATCCCAATAGACCACCGGTTAGGAACCTCGTTAAGGTTGAAGTAAAGCAACTGCCTATGGAGCACTGCATCCGACTGTACAACGTGAATAACTCATAAAAAGAAAGCAGTACAGACACCTTGAAAATTGTCGGAGAAGTGCAATTTATGCTGTATATGAAAGAATGTATATATTTTGCAACATTATAAAATATTTTACTAAAATGTACTTTTTAAATGTAAAAATTTAATTGATCGATGGAGTCCACATTTTTAACAAAATTTAACCGCATTTCCGTTTTGGGTGCTACGGAAAGCAGAATGTACAAGAATATCTTCTTCAAGAAAGATTGTCATAATATTTTCTGTGATCATATGTATTAAAATCACAGTAATAATGTATCATATAAAATTTTTAATTAACTTTATTAACGTCAGTTTCAGCCATAAATGTTTGTGACAAATGGACGCACATAAAATCAATAAATAAAAATTATTTCCTACATTATTTTTATTTAATTTTTTTTACATATAATCATAGTTAATAATATGGTGATATTCTATGACAAAGATTTTCTTGCAAATTTTGCTTTCTGAAGCATCCAGAATGGAAATATGCTTAAATTTTGTTAAAAATACAGACTCTTTCAATCAATTATTTTTTTACATTTAAAAATTATAGTTAAGTAAAATGTTTTATGATATTGCAAAATACATACATTCTTCTTTCATAAACAGCATAAATCACATTTTGCTGATAATTTTCATGGCGTCTGTACTACTTTTTTTATGAGTTCTTCACGTTGTATAGTCGGGTGGAGTGCTCCATAGGCAGTTGCTTGACTTCAGTCTTAAGGCAGAGCACTAAAGACAGTAAATGATACGGGCAGCAAATATCAATGGCAGAGAATTTTGTCCGGGAGAACAGTCCGCAGCACCTCGAGATCACCCAAAGACTCCAGAAGTGCAGAACACATGATAGAATTTATTTGGCATAAAACTATCTGGGGTCGCAAGTTGGCGGAGAAGAGGGTCGGCACCCGGGAGGAGTAAATCAGAAAGTTTCCGGTATTATTAAGCTTAAACCCTCGATGACCCACTGTTGCAGACTAAAGATGGTGGCACGGAGATACCGTTAGCAACGGACATCTTCCCGCTAGCATTTCTCGGGAAATGCTCACAAAACACAACTATGGAACACAATACATAATAAAGCGATTGCAGGCAGGAAAACAATAAGGCAAATTAATTACGTACTTCTGTAATATTAATACTCTTCCAGAAAGTCTTAGGGCACTGTTGCTAAGTGTCTCTCGCAAATCAGTTATGCAGTCGGGTGAGACACATGACAAATGAAGACACTGATTACTCACTGGTTAATGGGCGCCAGTGGTGTTTCCCAGACACCGCACTACGAGACTCAGGGATGCTGTGGGTTCTGTGTGTCCGTCTCACCCGAGCGTCTTTACAAACACTTTCACATTACTAAACATTTATGAAAAACACTGTATGAATTAGAAATTTACAGAGAAACATATTTTGTACACTGAGAGAATTACTTTTATTTTACCACTTATTACACATCGTACCAATACTGAGTTACAGTTAACCTCGGGCGTGACTAGCTAACTCCAATGGGTGACTTCCCCACCTCCTGATTTAACTGGCGCACTCCGTGATGGATGATTTCTCCGTGGTGCATGAGAGCACAATCTCCACAGGGTAAGAGGTCTACACCACTGTGATGGACTGCAGATTTCACCCGGAGACAGGACATGGAGTATGAACAATAACACTACACATGAGATTACCTACGTCACTAACGCGTACTCGTCGGGATATGTATCCTAACCACGTGATGTGTGGCGACGGTCTATACACTTAGCAGGCTAGGACGAAAATAATACTGTCGTACTAATTACATTAATATCAATTACAAAACATGGGACACTATATGAGTAGGCACAATAAACATGCAGATGCGTGATATCATTCTTAGATGGTGCGGATGGCGATGGATAAAGTTTATAGCGGATCACGTGGTGCAGATGAAATCGCAATAGTTTTTCATGAAAAATGGCAGATCATTACCTGACAAAATGTTAGCAGTGCTGGGAAAATTATTCCCCTTACGATTCAAGCATACAAAAGCTTGTAGTTAGCCTGATAATGGAAAAATCACACATGTGCAAAGACAGCGTCGTTTACAAAAAGCATCAATCATGGAAATATTACAAGAACCCTTAAATGAAACAATACATATTACCCTGAGAAAAATATAGTGCACATTACAAGAAATAACACTTTAAGCACAAGAATGGCGCAGATACGGACTTGACTGCTTTTAACCACGTGGTCACAAATGATGTGGCCGTAACACAATTCAACTTGACAAACCATATATATATATATATATATATATATATATATATATATATATATATATATATATATATATATATATATATATATATATATATCTGTGTGTGTGTGTGTGTTTTTTTTTTGTATAATGATTACCCTTAATATTGCACGCAGTAATTATGCAGAAATTACAATCAAAACCCTTTAACATAGGCGAATGATGCATGATTCATAAGTTGCACGGTCCGCATAGTCTCTCTGAGATCTTTCCTCCTTCCCTCTATTTAAGTTGAAAATACCACAAGGACTGCAAAATATTTATTTAAGCGAAGCATTATGCTGGGGATGTCTGGCAAAATGTACGCACAGCATAAGTTAACCGGTAAACTAAAGTGAAGTATGGAAATCTAACTCAGTGCAAAAATATGATTTGCGTACGTGAC
Organism: Dryococelus australis; assembly: GCA_029891345.1. Taxonomy (NCBI): domain Eukaryota; kingdom Metazoa; phylum Arthropoda; class Insecta; order Phasmatodea; family Phasmatidae; genus Dryococelus; species Dryococelus australis. Next base: position 657,785 of record CM056998.1, on the reverse strand, counting down.
AGCATCTTACCTCACCAGCTCTCCTAGGACAACTATCCAGAGGCATGGGTCATGCGGACCTACCTTGGCTGCCTACGTGGTTCACACAAGTGGAAGTGCTATGCACGCAGAGTAAAACTTTTCTTATGGAAATAAATGGTACACAAGAGATTGAAGTACATAATAACAAGAACAATTTTAATTGTTAAATATTGGTGTTCATGACTGTTCTTTATAGGCTTTTACGCCGGAATATTAATGTCCTTATTCTTTGCACAGCGCACATTTTGAATTTGAAAGTAACATTGCACAATTTTACACTTTTAGATCACTTTTTGACCTGAAAATAAACATACATGGCACTGAAAATCACTTATCCCGTTTTGGAAAGTCCGTGGTTGTGGCATCTACGCACTCGTGCTTACCCATGTGTCACATGTGCGGTGAGGGCCGTCATGGTCTGACTGCCGCTGGCTGCTAGCTGGCTTCATCAGAATATTAAGAAAATGCCGGTACAGGCATGCAGAACACATGAACAGACTTTAAAATATAATGTACTGTTCAATATTGGAATCAAAGCGGCACGAAACTCTGGTCGCATTGTGTCGATGATGACTTCCAAGACTTTTCTCTCTGGCAGTTGCAGGTGAAATTGACGGACCAAATGTGTTTTCTGCACAATAAATGCTGTCAGTGACTCATTTGCTTGCTGCTCTTCTAGGGTTAATTAACTTTGTGCCTGAAGCGATGTATACACTCCCCCGAACTGACACTGGAACACAACGTAGAAACCCCTCCCACTGCTGCCCATAGTGTTTGAGTGACTGCTACCAGTAGCACGCTTCCCTGAAGAGTTGCGCTCCAACGCATCTGGTCCATTCCTTGTTGCATACGCCATATCTGGCAGTCGGCCATAAAGGCTGCAGGATCTTTGGTTGGTGTACCGGCAAATGTTGGAAGTGTTTGGAATTTGGCTGGCTTTTTGACTGTGGTTAGTCCCGGTGAGTTTGTTATGGAGTTGGATGCAGTGGTTCCACCTCCCGTGCTGCTCCATTGCGGGTCTGAATGATTAGGGTTGCTCCAAAACTGTTTTGTTGACATAGTGTCATGAGCTGGAAAGACGGGTAGGGCATGGTAATTTGCGGTAACATTGGGTGAAACACTGATTTGGGATAAATGTTTGGCAATTACGGGTAGTACGGTGTGGGTGGTAGGAATGTGAGATGGGTTGTGGTTAGGGCAGGTTGCTGCAGTTTTAACTTGTCTGGTGGCTGTGATTTATTGTTGTTCACCATGTGCGTGCTGTGGGCATGTGGCAGTTACGTGCCGTGCTTGGTTGCCGCTATGCAGTTGTGACATATAAGTCATTCTCCCTGTGTAGTTACCCTCTCGGTGCTGCTCCTGTCTCACTTGTGCATCCCCACTCCACAATCACAACATTGCGTGCTGTTGCCCTCTCCTTCTTGACAGTCCGCTGTGTTGTGAACATGTACTTGCTGTTCACATCCTGTCAATACATCTTGCAAGTTGCTGTGTGTGTGTGTGTGTGTGTATGCGTGCGTGCGTGCGTGCGTGTGTTTTTTCTCTCTTTCGCACTGTACTCCAAACACATTAATGATAATACCTTTTTGGTTGCTAGTAATAATATGATGTATCAGTGCATAAATCATTCTATTTTAAAATTGGAGAAGTTTTAGTGTTCATGTATGATGGTTGTAAAACTTGTAATCTGTGACTCTCACACGACGGTTAGGTTAGCAGTAACGTAACTGTGAAAGTAACTCAAGAAATGCCTCGTATGTAACTTGTGGTAGGATGAGCTTAGAATAGGTGTAGACAACGGAAGGTCTACACACCTATTCATGTTTACCGTGTATCACACACAGGTTCCGGCAAAGCCACTTAAAACTTTTCTTTTCTCCTCTGGTAAACAACTGTTCTTGTCCTATCCTTTCTGTATGAGGAGGACACCTTGCATCCCTTAGTATTGAGTTATGCCAGGCTGTGAATATCTTATTCTCTTCCCGTTTTCAGGAATTATGTAATTTTTAAAAAAATCTACACACACATGCTCTTTGCAAGAGTTGTGAACTGACACTGCGAAATCAAATAAACGTGCGACCCCTCACACACTAGGAATTTTAACGCTCTCAAGTCACCACTTCGATTTCACGCGCTGTGACCTGTTCTTTCGCGTCTTTCCTTTACCCCAACTCTGTCTGACTTCCCGCAACAAGAGTGTAATGGACCCGAAGCCGATCAGCTGACGCCAAGAAAACGTCCACTGTTCCGAGATGCAGAAAAGAGGAAGCAAGGGTAGAGAAGTAGTTGGGCTTACGTCTCGTCTCCAGCGAGGTTATTAGAGATGGTGCAAGTTGCACAGGGAAGAGGGATTAGGGAAGGAATTGGCCATGGCCTTTGTTAGAGACCCATTCCAGCATTTGCCTGGAGTGATTTCAGAAAACCATGGAAAACCAAAATCAGGATGGCCGGACCAGGAATCGAATCCGGGTCATCCCGAATGCTAGTCCTTTGAGTTACCACTACGCCACCTCGCTTGATAGGAAGCAAACGAGGAAAAAGGAGTGCTTGAACAGAGTGAGACACAAAGAGACCTGCCGAGTGGCAGACATATACTATTGTCTGTCTCATACAAGATGGCAAGATTTTGACAGTTCAATGAATGTTTACATGTAGTTTATGTATCCTTTCACCATCAGCTGGTGCCGCAATTGGGGACTATGCGAAAACAAGGAAATGGGTTTCCGGGAGAAAACATGGCGTATTTAGGACATAGACGGACAATTACTGGCCCAAGAGAAATTACTAGTAATCAAAATCGCTGTACACAAAATATATGTTACTTTAAAAATCATGCAGAGCTCGCGAAAAAATAAAACTGTTAGTATATGTTCTTAAATTTGTTATTTTACATACAAAACATGTTCATTTCAGCTTTATAGCTGGTTAGGTTCGAGAAAGAGCCCAAAGATGGCATGCACGACACGGTAAGCATGTGAGCCGTGCGTGGTACCAACAGATAGCAGCAGGTTATTCGCCTCCAGATCCTGCTTTTTAAAACTTGACTTTTCTTTTATTACTGTCTTTAAACGAGATGAATTTGAAATATGTTTCATCAAATAATTTGAAAAAATAATTCAATATTACGATGCAATATTTCTGTAGCCTTTTGGAATTTATATCAAGCTAATATGGAAAGCATGGATGGATAGTTTGGAATACGACATGAAAAGATCTAAGGTTTGAAGTCGCGTTTTATTCGGCTGTGAATCGTCTTATTGTATTTCATTTTGAACACCTATACATTACTACTTCAGCACAAAGATTAGTTTGTAACACCTACAACCGCTGTTTTGTGACCACACAAAATAAAATATATTAATTAATGTAGGAACTCTTTGTTATTGCGTATTTTGTACTTGTCTGATGACGTGTGCCTGCAACACTCTCAGAATAGCCAACGTAATACGAACTTTTGTTCGTTCATTAATCACCTGATACATGATTTTGTAATCTGCACTTTGTTTGTTTTGTATACGTCAAGTTGCCACTCATTGACTGTCAGAATCTTACCATCTTATATGAGATAGACAGTAGATGCCTCCTCGCAGTGCAGCCAGAGATAGCAACCTCCTACAGTGCACTCCGGGCCAGCACGCGCTTGAAACAGATTCCTCTTCAGAAGCGAAGCCACGTATAGTCCTATGAGTGTGGTCTATATCAAACAATTGGGAATTACTTTCCAAAACCTTTCAAGATGGGTCTTCGCCGGATCAGAGGGGTGGCAATTGATGCATGATGCATTCATGTGCTACTGATGAGTGAACTCTATCAAACGACTTCGTCCCATCTTGAAACATATTAATTCTTATGGGCAAGTTAAATCATTAACTAAAACAGTAATGGAGGTGGGACACGTGATCTCAACTTTTACTGTTCACCGCATCTCGCCTAGAAGTCGTCACGTCAACACCCCTCTCCATAGATTGTACTGTCTACAAGTACATGGCTCCCTTCTGAATGGTTGCGTTATCTCAACATTGCTCCGCTAGAGATCAGCATGCATCCTAACAGAGAGCCACGGCCTCCCTGAGTGTGATGTATCAGATATGTCGTCGCCTCTGTGCAAAACATATAAGGATTCAGGCACCCATGCGTGATGTCAGAGCATCCAACCCCCTAGGAGCGGGATTGATTCCCCCTGCACCCTTCTGAGAGCCTCCAAGCTGGAAAAATTAATGTAAACAGGAGTTCCAGCGCAGGCCTTAGGGCAGTCTGCTACACTTCTCACCACTGGGAAAGCCAAGGTTGTTAACCAATGGCCGAGTCCCTTACCCGTGCCCGTGACCGCGGAAGAACCAGTGGCCGTTGTCGATTCCAGCAGCTCCAGAGGACCACCATGTTCCAGAGGCCTTCCACTTCTTCAGTCTCCAATAGCCGCTCCTGAGGGCCATCAATACCTACCAGAGGGACCTGCTGACATCGTCCCTTACCACTCTTCAATCTCTTCCTACCACTCCCAGTCCCAGTGAAAACCTCCCCGTAAGACCTTAGCCAAGTCTACTTCACCCCCTTCATGAAGAATCCTTGCCCCTTCACGACATCCCCTTCTCATTCACATAGTGTTTATTATTGTGGCTAATTCATTTTCAATTAAATATCTTTTGCCAGAAAATGTTATTTTCAACATTTTTATCTCGTGACAAGGTTGCCTTCACCTAACTTAAATGTAGTTCAACTCTCGTGAAATTAAAAATTATAATTTCCAAATTAAATTTTTATTTTTATTCTTCTCAGTTCAGGAGAGAGTGAAGTCATGTGTTTCCATTTCACGTTTAATAAAACGTATGACTTTCATAAAATATAAATGGTTGATAGTTCTGCTTATTTTAGCTTTAGTCAACCCCGTTTATTAGACCTTCAAGTTTTTGATTATGGAGAACTTAGTTTGCATTAGGGTAAAGCATGTTGCCGCGTATTGAGCCACAAAGGCAGTTACACCACATCTTAACAGCCAAACCAATATCTGCCAGCAAAATATTATGTATCATGCTGTTAAATCTTCAGGTGCATGCAAAAGCACTAGGAACACATTGTGCCTGTAGAATCAAGTGTTTTTGAATAGTTTCTTACTACACCACCGCTGTAGACAGCCAGGTCGGAGAGCGGACTGTTTTTACCACTTCACCCATGGAAGAAACTCACCTAAACCTGCTAGAGTGAACGTGTTAAATCCGAAGCTCTGTTTCACTGCTTGTAATGGCAAATAGTTCCATCCAGTGCGGTTTTTCGCCAGATGCGGAACACCAGAGTGAGATTGCACGTTGCTAACACAGTTTATCTAGAAGTACGCAATCAGGAAGTATTTCATTACCGGCTTTGCCTTAATTCAGTTTCTCCAGCCCTCATGCCATTGCCATATACAAAAAAAGGAGGGCGTTAATAAAAACTAAATTTTATCCTCAAACAATTGGGACAAGACATTCTGAACTTGCCTGCAGCACCCGATAGAGAAAGAAAACCCTTTAGTCATACCTCCTACAAGGGCAGTAGACTACCCAGGATTACAACATTTGTTAATATTACATTTTGACCACACACTCATTTGCCTTGACCATACACCTACTACCTGATACATACACAGCAATCCCTTCACATCTACCTCAAGAGCACCTCGACAGTTCCAGCCCCACTACTCCGCAGAAGAGCATGCCGCTGCCGAGCGATCACCTGGTAAAGTGTTGGAGAGTGGTCACATTAGTAACACTTGACCTTACACCTACTACCTGATTCATACACAGCAATCCCTTCACATCTACCTCAAGAGCACCTCGACAGTTCCAGCACCACTACTCCGCAGAAGAGCATGCCGCTGCCGAGCGATTGCCTGGTAAAGTGTTGGAGAGTGGTCACATTAGTAACACTTGACTATACACCTACTACCTGATTCATACACAGCAATCCCTTCACATCTACCTCAAGAGCACCTCGACAGTTCCAGCCCCACTACTCCGCAGAGGAGCATGCTGCTGCCGAGCGATCACCTGGTAAAGTCTCGGAGAGTGGTCACATTAGTAACACTTGACCTTACACCTACTACCTGATACATACACAGCAATCCCTTCACATCTACCTCAAGAGCACCTCGACAGTTCCAGCACCACTACTCCGCAGAAGAGCATGCCGCTGCCGAGCGATCACCTGGTAAAGTGTCGGAGAGTGGTCACATTAGTAACACTTGACCTTACACCTACTACCTGATACATACACAGCAATCCCTTCACATCTACCTCAAGAGCACCTCGACAGTTCCAGCACCACTACTCCGCAGAAGAGCATGCCGCTGCCGAGCGATTGCCTGGTAAAGTGTTGGAGAGTGGTCACATTAGTAACACTTGACTATACACCTACTACCTGATACATACACAGCAATCCCTTCACATCTACCTCAAGAGCACCTCGACAGTTCCAGCACCACTACTCCGCAGAGAAGGAGCCTGCCGCTGCCGAGAGATCACCTGGTAAAGTGTTGGAGAGTGGTCACATTAGTAACACTTGACCTTACACCTACTACCTGATATATACACAGCAATCCCTTCACATCTACCTCAAGAGCACCTCGACAGTTCCAGCACCACTACTCCGCAGAGAAGGAGCCTGCCGCTGCCGAGTGATCACCTGGTAAAGTGTCGGAGAGTGGCCACATTAGTAACACTTGACCATACACCTACTACCTGATAAATACACAGCAATCCCTTCACATCTACCTCAAGAGCACCTCAACAGTTCCAGCCCACTACTCCGCAGAGAAGGAGCCTGCCGCTGCCGAACGATCACATGGTAAAGTGTCGGAGAGTGGTCACATTAGTAACACTTGACCATACACCTACTACCTGATACATACACAGCAATCCCTTCACATCTACCTCAAGAGCACCTCGACAGTTCCAGCCCCACTACTCCGCAGAGGAGCATGCCGCTGCCGAGCGATTACCTGGTAAAGTGTTGGAGAGTGGTCACATTAGTAACACTTGACTATATACCTACTACCTGATACATACACAGCAATCCCTTCACATCTACCTCAAGAGCACCTCGACAGTTCCAGCACCACTACTCCGCAGAGGAGCATGCCGCTGCCGAGCGATCACCTGGTAAAGTGTCGGAGAGTGGTCACATTAGTAACACTTGACCTTACACCTACTACCTGATACATACACAGCAATCCCTTCACATCTACCTCAAGAGCACCTCGATAGTTCCAGCACCACTACGCAGAGGAGCATGCCGCTGCCGAGAGATCACCTGGTAAAGTGTCGGAGAGTGGTCACATTAGTAACACTTGACCATACACCTACTACCTGATACATACACAGCAATCCCTTCACATCTACCTCAAGAGCACCTCGACAGTTCCAGCACCACTACTCCGCAGAGAAGGAGCCTGCCGCTGCCGAGAGATCACCTGGTAAAGTGTTGGAGAGTGGTCACATTAGTAACACTTGACTATACACCTACTACCTGATACATACACAGCAATCCCTTCACATCTACCTCAAGAGCACCTCTACAGTTCCAGCCCCACTACTCCGCAGAGAAGGAGCATGCCGCTGCCGAGCGATCACCTGGTAAAGTGTCGGAGAGTGGTCACATTAGTATCACTTGACCTTACACCTACTACCTGATACATACACAGCAATCCCTTCACATCTAACTCAAGAGCACCTCGACAGTTCCAGCCCCACTACTCCGCAGAGAAGGAGCATGCCGCTGCCGAGCGATTACCTGGTAAAGTGTTGGAGAGTGGTCACATTAGTAACACTTGACTATACACCTACTACCTGATACATACTCAGCAATCCCTTCACATCTACCTCAAGAGCACCTCGACAGTTCCAGCACCACTACTCCGCAGAGAAGGAGCCTGCCGCTGCCGAGAGATCACCTGGTAAAGTGTTGGAGAGTGGTCACATTAGTAACACTTGACTATACACCTACTACCTGATACATACACAGCAATCCCTTCACATCTACCTCAAGAGCACCTCGACAGTTCCAGCCCCACTACTCCGCAGAGAAGGAGCATGCCGCTGCCGAGCGATCACCTGGTAAAGTGTCGGAGAGTGGTCACATTAGTATCACTTGACCTTACACCTACTACCTGATACATACACAGCAATCCCTTCACATCTAACTCAAGAGCACCTCGACAGTTCCAGCCCCACTACTCCGCAGAGAAGGAGCATGCCGCTGCCGAGCGATTACCTGGTAAAGTGTTGGAGAGTGGTCACATTAGTAACACTTGACCATACACCTACTACCTGATACATACTCAGCAATCCCTTCACATCTACCTCAAGAGCACCTCGACAGTTCCAGCACCACTACTCCGCAGAGAAGGAGCCTGCCGCTGCCGAGAGATCACCTGGTAAAGTGTTGGAGAGTGGTCACATTAGTAACACTTGACCTTACACCTACTACCTGATACATACACAGCAATCCCTTCACATCTACCTCAAGAGCACCTCGACAGTTCCAGCACCACTACTCCGCAGAGAAGGAGCATGCCGCTGCCGAGCGATCACCTGGTAAAGTGTCAGAGAGTGGTCACATTAATAACACTTGACCTTACACCTACTACCTGATACATACACAGCAATCCCTTCACATCTACCTCAAGAGCACCTCGACAGTTCCAGCCCCACTACTCCGCAGAGAAGGAGCATGCCGCTGCCGAGCGATCACCTGGTAAAGTGTCGGACAGTGGTCACATTAGTAACACTTGACCATACATCTACTACCTGATACATACACAGCAATCCCTTCACATCTACCTCAAGAGCACCTCGACAGTTCCAGCACCACTACTCCGCAGAGGAGCATGCCGCTGCCGAGCGATCACCTGTTAAAGTGTCGGAGAGTGGTCACATTAGTAACACTTGACCATACACCTACTACCTGATACATACACAGCAATCCCTTCACATCTACCTGAAGAGCACCTCGACAGTTCCAGCACCACTACTCCGCAGAGGAGCATGCCGCTGCCGAGAGATCACCTGGTAAAGTGTCGGAGAGTGGTCACATTAGTAACACTTGACCATACACCTACTACCTGATACATACACAGCAATCCCTTCACATCTACCTCAAGAGCACCTAGACAGTTCCAGCACCACTACTCCGCAGAGAAGGAGCATGCCGCTGCCGAGCGATCACCTGGTAAAGTGTCGGAGAGTGGTCACATTAGTAACACTTGACTTTGTCCCAGTTAGAAAACCTAACCAATCTACACTATACTTGGAGATCTTGCCCAAACGGTTTTGAGTTCTTGAGTATGTTCTTCGCGTCACCAGCCTCGCGAATCTTGAAGGCTACCTATGATACTAGAACCAGGTCGACGTATCGTGAAACCATAGGTATGAAGTTAGTCGTAGGGGTTGAGCTCGCCAGTCTCCTGTCAGGGAAGAACACTCCCAAATTACCTAAGTAATAAACCACCGTGACGTAGGAACCCAGCTGAAGCCGGAGCATTTTAGAGGGTTTGTGTTCAACCACCGGTGACATCAGAGTGACTGCTACAAACCACATCTGACTCAGGTTGATTTAGCGATTGAGGTTTCATTCCTCACTCCTAACTAAGTGTTAGCTATCTTAATCAAAGAGAGGGGCATGCTTCAACATAAATGCAACAATACTCTTTTACACACAGTGGTCATGACACACATAACAATATATTTATTCGTGCCATAGAAAAACAGATTTACCACATCATCGTAACTAGCCAAGGTAGGTTTGAAAAACACTGCGTCTACAAACTTGATGTCGCAATTTGAAGTGTATTTTACTGGAAGAAATATTAACACTTCTTTCAGCAACATGTCATGTCATGTTACCACTCGCCACTTCTGCCAACTTCATCTTTGTAACCGTTCAGCCATCAAATCTAAATATATTTATATATAAATATATAAGTATTCAAAAATTAAAATCTTGTTTCAGTTTTAAATTACAAATTCGAAAATCATTATTTTTTTCTGTAATAAGTATGGAATATGCTAAAATTGAAAACATGTATAATTTTCTTGCTGTGTGTGTGTGTGCGTGCATGAATGCGCGCATGTGAGAGAGAGAGAGAGCACACAGCCAACTCCACTCTGACTATTCAAGTTTCTTCCTCGGACGGAAAAAAAAAACACCTGATATTTTTAACTGTAACGATGAAATCCGTTTCCATCATTGCTTCCTAAAAACTTTAATATTTCAATAGGCAATGTTTAATTTACAAAATCAAAAAGCATGTCAAAAACTCGGCTAAAACAATATTTTGACTTATTATACTATTAGGTTTTGTTGTAACTCTATTAACTAACAGCATTATTCTATAATGCAAAAACTCTTTTGATCATACCATGCCAATATTTAACAATGAGACAAAGCAGTGTATCAGAACGTGTTTCCTTACTGACCTCTTCTCCAAAATTCATTTTTTTTAATATTATCATATTAGTAAATCACTTTTAATACAGTTGCTATTCCTCTCACATAATTTGGTTTTTAGATAAAAATATTTTATCAAATGTGACACTTTGAAATACAGTACACTCCCGTTTATTTATGCTTCCCTTAACCGACTTTTGGCGTATCCGTGCAGATTTTTGACATTTTTCAAAGTCTACTATAACTTCTGCAGCAAGGCGATGCTGTAACATGTTGTAATGAGCTGCCCACCTAACACAGTGACTACTTCTATATTTATACAGATCTCTCTTACTACTCTCTCCTAGTCACGATACCTCCAATTAGGTAGAAATACTAATAGCTATTCAATGAAAGAGGGGAAGTCAGCTACACATATTTATTACAATACCTTAAGTAGTTATAAAACAGCACGTTAACACTATACGACAATACAATTCTCCTTACAATACTGACTTCACTTTACTCTGGATTAACAGATAATTATAAGAACATAAATGAATACAGTTATACAAGGAATATTGAGACTATTATACTGACATACAGGGATTCTGATATAAATGGAAAGATAAGTTAGTTATAAGAATATGAGATTACGATTATACAAAGACCCTAGCCTTGCCACATGATTATCAGTACTTAAGATGGGACTTTGATATCGGGAATGCCGCCCTACCGCCTAGCCGGATTTAGGCTCGCCAATGAAGATGTAGCATATCTTGCAGATGGGCCAGAGCTCCCCGGACCCTAGGGTTCTTCCGTGTCGCTCTGACACTGACACTTCACTCTCTGCCGACAGCCTAGGTGGAGGGGGGAGCGAGCTCAATGCTTTTATAGCCTGGCTGGAGTGGGTCAGCCAGGCTTGTTATTAAAACAGGGGGCCCGCTCAGGAATCTATAGTCCATCCAAGTTTAACCCGTTGTGTGAGGGCCCCCTGGAGCCCATTACACTACAACAAACAAGCATTCTGTCCCAGCTGCTATATGGTAGCTGGTCCAATACATACAAGGTCTCTGCTGGTGAAGTCCGGGAGCTCAGACAAGTCTTGATGAGGGTTGTAGGGTATCAAAGATCTTGAGGACGGGTGGTGGCATTCGTGAGTTATACTTCATGGCAGTATCAAGAATGGAGTACCCAATTTGAGGCCCCGTGGCAGTTAAAGTGAACATAGAATGATGCGTGAATTAAAAAAAAATGTTGTGGCAAGGCAGGAAATTTAGTCACTATTACATTTAAATGATTTTACATATCTTTGAATAATGGCCAGTACCTATGCATGTGATGTAGTGAAACCATGGATTGGAGGGAGGTACGTCCATTGCCGTCTTTAATGTTTAAAAAGCCCCCTGAAATTCTAGGCGGTGGGAGTGGGAAATTTTTCGTGCACTAGTGGAATTTTTGACTCGCCACGTGCTAGGAAGTTAATTTTCAGATAATACGTTAAGGACTTAGTCATTTGATCAATAATACGTGCTGGCTTAAAGTTATGGGGTTACTTTACATTGAAAAACGGTTAACACAATTGGAAAAGAAAACAAGTGTGTACATATTAATATTTTCCTATGTGAAAGGAAATTTTCATATGCCCTAGCTGGCCATTTTGCACGTTGAACATGTGCAAATATAGATGCAGCGCTATTGAAATGGCTGGTCTTTTTCCACTAGTTGGTTTATTGTGCTTTTAAATATATTTACTCTTGCTATGGGATTATATGTATCTAAGTATGAACTACTGGCATTACAAATATTTAAGACATGTGATTACACTTAACAAATGTGATATTGCTTATACGTGTGTCCCATATGGGACCACTTAACCTACGTACATTAGTATTGACAACATTTCATTTACAAATTACATAAAAGGAACGTAAAATTTTACAAGAAACATAATTGAGTAATACCTTTATGATACAATATTGTGATATTAGACTTTACTTGCACAGATTAGAGTTAATAAAATTTAGAGGTTAATGGTATGATGTTACTGGCTTTTTACGTTGAAATGTCTATGGCATCTGTAAGCCGTCACATAATGTTAGTTCGTTTTTACGTGGCACTGTGTTTGAGAGTTTGTTGTTGTGTTTTTACATAGAATTCACTATTTTTATGTGGATTTTGTAATAAGGCACTCATCACAAATGGGGTGTCGGTATATGATTCACCAAACTTACACTTTTTCTTCTCAGACGGCATCATAAGAACATATTCCTGTTTTACTGTGCAAGTTTTACGTTTAATAAAATTATAATTTAAAGACATATATAAAACACTTTACTTATATCTAAGACATTACTTAACCTAACCAAATGGCTTAACCTACAATGTTGAAACATTTTATTTTGTTCACAATAAGTACATGTATTTAAGACAATGAGAATTTATATTTTCTTTGCAATTTATCTTGAATTAACATTTTAATATCAGTTAAGTCTAATATAACGAGGGAAAAGGAAAATGAGTTTACACAACATACGACATAGGGAATAAGGAACTGACGAAACTATGCAATTATGCATGCTTAGTTATTGATAATTGTACTGATTTGGTACTCTGTTTATTAGAGACCCTTCACTTTGATTGAATTTACTGATAGAATTGTCAGTACATGACATATCCTTCAGTCATTTGGCAGGTTACACTGAGATTAATATGCAAATATGAAAATTGCTAAATAAAATAATCCGGCTCCTGGATCCTCATACCCCTAGGCTTTACTTGTTATAAGAATGAAATATTTTAAATACTACAGCAACACTTGAGTGGCATTTAAGTTATATGTTTGCCATAAATACTGAAACTTATATTCTGCTGAACCACCACCGTGACTTATTATACTTGTATACAGTATCATTTTATATAGTTAGCTATTTAATAGCCTGTAATTTAATATCTATATAGGCTGAAGTTTTGCAAAAATAAATTCTTTCTTCCAGTATCTGTAAATATTGTAGCAGTTGTTTGCAAGACTGTGGAAATTCTACGTACATAACTGATTTGCAAGAACACATTGAGTTTGTGTTAGACTTCTGAAAAAATTCTTTTGTAGTAAACACCAATTATCTTGCAAATTACTGAGAAAAATATTTCTGTGGGCAATGTTCTCGATTGTATAGACATAGCAGTGGTTGGCAGCCTTAGGCTGTGCTCAAGTCTTATTGCTTAGTTAACTGTGATGCAGTTGGGTGAGACACGAGACGAACGATGATACAAATGCTTACTGGCAATATGGGCGCCAGCGGTGCTTCCTAATCACCGCACTATTGAGACTCAGGGTTCTCAGGGATGTTGTGGATTCTGTGTGTACGTCTCACCCATGCATACTTACAAACACGTTGGCAATACTAAACTTTTAATAAAATCACTGAAATAAACAATTGATCAAACATATGTGGCTAGGACACTGTCACTACTGAATAAAAAATTGAGTTCACTGTAGACTTGTTTTTATTGATATTGTTCCTACACATCAACATGCCAATGAAAAGGTTATCTCAGTCATAACTAGCCAATTCTGCTTGGGTGCTTCCCAGCCCGTAATCAACCTAGCGCACGCCTAAATTGATGATCTCACAGAGGTGCGTGAAAGCACAGCCTTCACAAGGGAAGAGGGCCGACAGCCACTAGGGTGGACTGACTGTTTTTCCCTGAAGACAGGACACAGTGAATTATGATTGAAAACCCTTAATACATATTAACACGCATGATTACTCGGCATCACTAACGCAAACTCGTCGGGGCTCGCCCTCCAGCACATGGGTAGTGTGGTGACGCCCTATACACAGAGCCGGCTAGGACAGGAATAATTGTACTGTACACTAATTACACAATTACATAGACCCTTGAATGATACATGAAATAAGATGGGACACGAGATGAATATTCACAATAAACACACACATGTGTGAAAACAAGCTTAGGTGGTGCAGATGCCGCTGGATGAAGTTTGTAGCAGACCAGGTGGTGCAGGTGAAATTGCAATATTTCTGCGTGGAAACAGCAAACTAAATTCAGGTAAAATAGTATTTGTGTTGAGCAAGTGATTCTCTTTACGATTAGCATTGTTACAGGCTTATAACATCTGATGGCGGTGAAATCAAACATTACTGTGACAGCATGGTCAAGTACAAAAAGCATCAATTTACTTGAAAAATTTATTGAACCCTGAATAAAACTGACATAGAATCCTGAAATAAATGATTTGCACATACAATGTTATATAAATAAGCTCTTAAAATGAAATGGTGGCGTATACAAAGACTTGGCTTCAGTCGGCCACGTGGTTATACGTGATGTTGTCGTAAAATATTCAAACACGAAAATTACCGTAGAATACATACATAAAAATATAGCTGTTAAAATTGCATGTAGCAATTATACAGAAGTTACACTGAAATGTCATAAACATAGGCTGATGGCGTCTGATTCAAATGCGTGGGTCACGTGACCTCTCCGACATCTTTCTCCTCCTTCTCCTCGATTAAGTTAAAAATGCCACAAGGGCGTAAGAATTAGTAAAGTGGAAGCATAATGGTGGGGCAAATGTACGGCAAAAACGTACATAAGCAAAGATTAACCAGTAAACTAAATTGACTATGGAAATCTAAATCAGTGAACAAAAGTTGTAGTGCGCACGTGACAGTGTCTTACCTCGCCAGCTCTCCTCGTGCTACAAGCATCACACGGACCTACCATGGCCGCCTACGCGGTTCACATAAGCGGAAGTGCTATGCACACCAAGTTAAATATTTTATATTGAAAATGAATTGGCACAAATTAAGTTAAATATTGTTTTACATTTCTATAATTTTCTTATGAATTTCAATATTATTTTTATCTGTCTTTGTGATGGCGTTTATGCCGGAGTATTAAGTGTTCTTAATCTCGGTGCCACGGGCACTTTGAATAGTCATAACCAAACAATTTGAATTTGTACAAACACTTTAAAACATTTTAAGACATAGTAAACACTGTAAAGACAATATAACACATTTTACCCTGAAGTTAACATTTATAGGAAAGTTCAAAATTACCTGCCTCTTTGCGCACGAGCGAAACACGTGACATGTGAGCACCGTTATGGGCTCTAGCGCCGCTGGCTGTTAGCCGACGTCATCTGTAGGCTATCTTAAAGCCTTATGAACTTTAAAATTGCTTAAATACTTGACAGCATTATTATTTTGTATAAAATTTTTAAAATAATATAGAAGTAAGACAAAATTAAAACGACTATAGCTGTTTACACTATTTGTATGTTCGTGTTTACCTGGTCACGTGTGGCCATTATCGTCGTCTGCGCTCTCGTACTCTTCTGCTGTAACAAAGGAGGGGGCAGGGTTTATGTAGGAGGGATGAACATAGGTTAACACTGACACTTCAATCTTGTAGTGTAAAAGGTGTAATATGGTCATGGATAAAATTGTGTATATGATTTGAAGATAATCAAAGTTATTAGTGTCTACGTGCGATACTAATGTAAAATGTCATAACATGTACACTTTTATGAATTGGGTGGGATTAAACTTGTTTCTTACTGTTTGTTTAAATAAACCTTTCATTTAATGTGGTCTTCAAGACAAGATGAAACTTACTTTTAACTTGTGCACCATCAGATAGAAAATATGACTGTAAAGAAAATAAATGTTATGCATTTGAATGCAGTAGTTTCTCAATAGAAGTTTTTGTGTTTTAATATTGCGCAGTAGTATTCTTCAGCACTGATCTGCCCTTCTGAGTGTTGTAAAATATAAACTAATGTGATTAGGATAATGAGTATAATTAACTTTAAAATGAAAATGTTAGGCATTATGCAATGAGCATCATGTGTAGCAACTACACTAGCTTAGAGCTAACGAACATCAGAAATGAGGTACAGAAGGCCGGTGGCAACTTGCCCCGGCATCGCGGGTGGGTTGACCCAGCTGGCTGCTGAAAACTAATTATTGCCATGACCTAGAGCACTGTCAGCAGGGAAGGGTGAGCTCCGCACTCCCTTAAGTGGACGTGGCTGGCTGGTCCGGTTGCCATGACAACGGCTGGCGCATGTGCGAGGCATAACTCTTGCCGGCGCATGTGTTCATGTTGTCAACCATGTCTGGTCACGAGAACCGCGCCTTGCTGCTACTGTCGTCTTGCCGTTGAGACGTGAAGTTGGCGGCCCTTCGACTGGAATGGCTGCCCCTGTTGGACTGCGCCCCCTGGGTGGTCCGTAGTGGTGGTTGCCCAGCAACCATCGTGCGCCTGCGCAAGTAGGGGCGTGGGAGCGTGCAGTGCTGCCAACGTCATCGGGCAGCTCCGGCAGCTGCACGTCGCCTTTAATGAGGCCCCGGGCACATTGTGTAGTTGATAGCAAGTTCCCCTTCTCTGGCTCATGCTCAAGCTGTTGGCATGGAGTGATGTGATAGCGGAAGGGAAAGGCTGACATCCCCTTGCGTTGCCTGCTTCCGCTACGCACACTCGCTGAAGCGAATCCGCTGGTGGCACGTACCCTTTACAGCTTGGCGAAGCAACGAGAACACGTATCTCGTACTGGCGGTGAGACTGTTGGATACTTTCCACATACACTAATAATCTGTAACACACGTAACAATTATTATTAACAATTATTAACCTAATGAACATAAGCCGGCTTTGTATACCGGGTGCAAATAATATCAGTTTTTGGCGTGGCCATTTTATTTGTTTGTATGCGAATCGTGGATTCTTTTAGGACCTATATTACTTTATAGGGTCCACAGTAGCGGTGTGTTAATGCCTTTTGACTGCCCCTGTTTCTTACCCATACCAGGTCGTTAACTTTAATTGTGCTCTTTATGTGTAATTTATTAAATTTGCGTGTTTGGTGTTCCTGCGGTGGTATTAAATTTAGTCTGGCCGTGTCTCTGTTTTGTTGGAGTTTTTCACACCAATTGTGTGTCCGCGGGGAATGCTGTTTGCTTATCACATTTGCTAGGAGGGTGGCCTCTACGCCGTGCATTAGATAAAAAGGCATTAATTTCGTGGTGGTGTTGATTTACATAGAAGTCCCAGTTTATTTGGTCAGCATTAGTGCACGCAGTAAGCTGGTCACCAATTATTTTATTTGAAGATTCCACAAGCCCATGCAGTAGTGCACTAGTGGTTAGTTTCTTTATATTGAGTGATTGTAGTAAGTGATTTACCAATTCGTTTTGGAAGCTCGTTACCCTGTCAGTAAAGATCTGCTTGGGTCAACCAAATTGCAGAATGACTTGTTTGATAAAGTCTGTGCATGTAGCCACATCTATGGACTGCACTGGTTTAACTACGACATAACGAGTTGCGTATTTAGTCACTATAAAGATATATTTGTTCTTTCGTGCGGTAGTGGGGAGGGGACCTTCTGCAGCAAGAGCCCACGTTTTGAGGAGGGGTGAAGTGGGATAGAAGTCATCTGCTCTGGTGGTTGTGAGTTACTCGCTTTGGTTTTCTGACATGTGGGGCATGATTTGGCATAGTTCTTTACATCTCTGGCCGTATTATCCCAGTAATGTGGTTGTTTTATTTTTGCGAGGGTTTTTAATTGTCCAAGGTGTCCTCTCCTGAAGATGGCATCATGGTGGGCTTGTATTATTTCATTTACTTAGATTTGTGGGACAAGTGTTGATTTTGACGGGCCTTGGGGTGTATTAACTTTTAAAAATATTTCTCCATTGGCCGTGAGTTCATAATGGCGGCTTAAACAACAATATTTTGTGTCTGCTTGATCAGGATTTAGTAATGCTTGTTTAAGTTTAACAATATGGGGATCGCGATCGTACTCGCTGGTGAAAGGGGAGGTATTAACTGTGACAGGGCATAGCAAAAATATGAAATCGTCGTCAATTTTGATGTATTCTTGTGCGTGGGTGTAAACTGGTAGATAATGTAATTTATTGGAACGCAGAAGGATTAGGATAGTACATCTTAACACTGGGTCAATGGAAGTAGTTTCAATTGGGGTTTGACAATCATGTTTAATGAGTTGAATATTGACCTTATATAGGGTGATAATGATTTTGCAAAAGTTGGCCATAGGGAAAATGTTTTCTTGCGCTATTTCAGAGGCGATTCTGCCCTTTTCTTTGGGGTCATGTTTGCTAAAATTATATTTAATTTCATCCCAATAATTTTTAAAGAATATTGTCACTGCCGTTCTGATTTTGTCTGTTTTGCTGGGGTTTTGTAAAATAGCTTCTGCGAAAGCTTTGAATAAAGAATTACACATTAGTATTGTCTCTTTAATTTGGTACACTTCTTCATTAACTATGATATGATGGATGGGTTCCGAGGGTGCTGTGGGCATGTGACTAAGGGCATCCGGGAGGATGTTCAATTTTCCTTTCATTATTTGGCTTCAAAATCATACTCGCTAAGAGAGATTGCCATTTTTTGTATGTGCACGTTGTGATCAGCTATGGACCGGACGTAACATAAACTGCTATGATCTGTCTCAATGGTGAAACGGCAGCCGTATAAGTATTGTCGAAAGTGTGTACATAGATACCTAATCCCCTGAGTTCTCGTTCTGGGGTATTCCATCTTCCTTCCTGGGGTAAAAAGCTCTTGGATGCAAAAGCGATTATATTACGTTCTTTAGTCTAGGGGTCTATTTGTATAAGGGCCCCGCCTGCAGCCTCATTGCTAGTGTCACATGCTAGGATTATTTCGCGGTCCTCGTGGAACTTCTGAAGAATGGGGGCTTGTGAAATTGCTGTTTTTAACTGAGTAAAGGCTGTATCTAGTTGCTCTGTCCATTTAAAGGGGGTGTTGTTTTTTGTAAGTTCGATAAGTGGTTGAGCTATTGACGCATAGTTGCAGATGTAGCGACATAGATAAGATGACATACCAAGGAAAGTTCTTAGTTGTTTGACATTCCGAGGGGGTGACATTTTGACAATGGCCGGTATTTTCTTAGGGTCTGTAGATATGGCCCAGGACTTTAACTGTTTGCTCTGCAAACGTGCTTTTTTTTTTGTATTGACCTTGACATTAAATAAACTGAGCCCTTCAAATGCCTTGATTAGGTTCTGCACATGTTCTTCTAATGTGTTGCCGAGAATAAAGATTTCATCAATGTACTTGATAGCAGCGGTCCATCGGAGAGATCCTAGAAGTTTATTATTAAAACATCTGGAAATATTGGGGGCTGGTGCTTAACCCCATTGGCATTCTTTTATATTGGAAGGGGCCTACTTCGTCAATTGTAAATGCTAATTTATGCCTGTTTTCAGCCCTGATTGGGATACTGTAAAATCCATAAAATAAATCTAAAATAGTGATGTAAGCAGAATTTAGTAGGGCATTTCAAATATCTTCTGTGCGCGGCAACAGATATTGTACCCTAGTCAAATATTGGTTTAATTTCCTGAAGTCAGTTAAAAATCGCAGGCCCTGGATTTCTTATCTATGGCAAGAGAAGGTGCCGAATAAGGTGAGTCTGCTTCTTGTATTGTTCCCTCATCTACCATGTCTTTGATTTTATTTAAGACTCATCCCTCGCCTTGGGACTAATTCTATAAGGGTGTGTCGTTACAGGTTTAGCACTTGTGGGATATAATTTTATTTCAAAATTTTTGGCTTTGGTGAGCTCCAAAATTGAATTGAAAAGTCTGTCTTGATAAGACTGTATAGTGTTCTGGATGGCTGCTGTCTGTTCTGTTGTAAGGTTTTTGTTTATTTGGAGTGATGTGGTATTTCCGTTGTCAAATGTTTCTAATGTAATTATGTTATGTTCAATTGATGTAATGACTTCTGTGTTGAGTGGTGTGAGGTGTACTGGAACTTGTACTGTTTTATTGGGGTTGTGTCCGTGTATTAGTATTATATCGTATTTCAAAATTGTAATCACATCATAATGCTTAGTAAAATCCATGACCAGTATTAAATCTTGTTGCAAATTGTCTACTACTAAAAATCTTTGGTATGTGTGTCCTGAAATGTTAAATTTCACTTGAGTTTTAAATTTGGGGGATATGAGCACACTTGTCGCCCTGACCAATGTAATTTTTTCTCAAAGGGGGAAAAGGTTCTGGTCCAACACAAGTTTATTGGCAGTGCTACTGCGTGAGCAACTGGTGTCGAGCAATGCATAGTAGTTAATGGCTTTGATTTTTACCAAATCACGGGATGTTGTGTCTGTGCTGGCCGCGTGCTGTTGAAGTGAGGTGTGTGTTGTACATATTAGTGGTGGGTGTGGCACAGAGCAGAAGCTTGCTCAGTGTGTTATTCTGTAACACATTTTCATTATCGCAAGCTGGCCACAGTGCATTATGAAAGGAGTCATAAGTGGGTACCATACAGTATTGTGTTGGTGAGTATATTCTTACAATGTGCGGAATGAGCCCAAATTTGCATTTAAAATGTTCCATAATATCTGTAGAAAATTGAAAATGTTGATTGAGGAAGAGGGGGCAGTGTTTGGCTTTATGGCCAACGTACATACATAGATCGCATGTGGCTTGCTCAACGCTGCGTGGCCCGACAACTTCCTGTTTGTGTGTGGAGTGAGATGTGGATGTGGCAACGGCGCTTTGCTGCAATAAATTGCGCGCAGTGGGTGTCGCGTTGGCAATTGTCATGCAGAGTCGGCATGCTGTTTAGAAACATTTCTTATGTTACCCGCGGTAACTGGCCTTGCCAGCTGCGTGTGTCCGGCAGTTGCGGAATGTTACGTGTCCTTGTAAATGCCGGTAGTTTCCGTGTTATTTCTTTTGAATGCCAACTCACCTGACCTACCGTTTGAACGAGATTGCAGAGACAATGCGGAAATGTTTCGGAATACTGCCTTGTGATGTCTGTTTACACTGTGCAGTGTTTGTTGTGGGGGAAGTATGCTTGTCAGATGTTCCGTGTTTTGCCGCTGCGTCATGGGTGGTTGTTTTGGGTTCGCTTAATTCTGCAGAGGTGTTTGTTTTTGTGTCGGAATGTTGCTCTAAGAGTTGAATTTTGCAATTTCCTCACATATTCTGTTAGGTATAACTTTGTTAAATAGAGCCCTATAGGCATCACGAACCTGGACATTACTCTCCTGTGGGGGGGGGGGGGGGAGATGTGTTTGCTTGTACTGATTTCTGGACACGTAGTCTCGTACCATATCATATTGTTTGTGTTCTGCCCAGAAGGGTCCTGTCTGGGTCTGGGGGTGTTTGTGGTGTTTATTTGGTATGTTGTTTGTGTGTAAGGTCCCCTTCTCTGTGTCCACTGTATTACTGTTGGCCTGTTGTACAATGTCTGATTATGCATGTCTGTTTGGGTGAAAGATGGGTTTGGAAATGTTTGTGTGAGAGTGTCTGACTGGACTTGGGGATGGTGCAGTATAGTTGTTGACGTTTTTGAGAATGTCTATTTGTTGTTTTAATAACTGTATCTCTGCTTGGAGTTTGGCGTGATGTGCGTGGCGAGTGTGGCGTCATGTATAATTTGTTGGTGTTTGTACATGCCCACCTCAATATTCTGGATGTTGTCGATTTACTGTTAAATTGTCTCATTCGCTCGCCTTCGCTTCTACGCTGCGTCATACACGTTGCAATGCAAGTGGATATGTTAACGCCAATAAAAGCAAGCAAGACTAATTAACTGTAATTTGAATATTTGAAAAGGGAATTGTGGAATTCCTACGTGCGTCATGGTTAGTGTGAGGTGCTGCCTTGCCTTGCCACATGATTATCAGTACTTAAGATGGGACTTTGATATCAGGAATGCCGCCCTACCGCCTAGCCGGATTTAGGCTCACCAATGAAAATGTAGCGTATCTTGCAGATGGGCCAGAGCTCCCCGGACCCTAGGGTTCTTCCGTGTCGCTCTGACACTGACGTTAACACTTCACTTCGCCGACAGCCTAGGTGGAGGGGGGAACAAGCTTGATGCTTTTATAGCCTGGCTGGAGTGGGTCAGCCAGGCTTGTTATTAAAACAGGGGGTCTGCTCAGGAATCTATAGTCCATCCAAGTTTAACTTGTAATGTGAGGGCCCTCTGGAGCTCGCTACACTGTGAACTGTCATTCTGTCACAGAGACTTGTGTGCGTCATCCATTTCTGCCCATTGAAGCGCGTATCTGATTGCCTGGAGGCTGTGTCCAAAATGGCAGATTATATTGACAAAATTATCACGTGACGTGATTTTCTATACAAAAATGGTGGTGCATTCTGTAATTTGGTATTTTGTATCTTGCAGATGTTTGCAAAAATACAAAATGACAAAGCGCCATGGTGTTTTTTACCTTCAAAACACATGCACGAGTGTGTAAATTAAATGGTTATTAAAACAAATAATTGTTCATAAAATACAATAGGCATGTTTTAAAAAGCAAGAAAGTGTTGCCGTGAGTATTAAACAAGTGACTGTCGACAATGTCCATATTGGAAATGGGAAATAAAACAAGGCAGAGGTGTCTTCTCCATAGCTTTACTTCACTGCTTATTTATACATAAACAGTACTGCCTCACCATATTGGACATATCACACTATACAACAGAGGTTCACAAGTAGAGTTGCCAACTTGACAAAGTATTTTAATGCATCCTTTCAACAGTCCAAAGTAAAACAAAATGACAACTTACAAACTAACGAGTTTGTTGTTTCATACACAGCCTCAGCCCCCTTCTGAGAAAAAAACCACGTTTTGCCAGTTTATCAACTGCCAGCCCTGGTCATTGTTTTCTTTGTAGTGTATTTTTCGCACATCGTCAACAAAGCGTAAAAGGACTTTAAACTATCATGGAAAAGTTAGAAAAAATTCTTGAGCTTGATGTGATATCGACAAAAACATCAATCCTGGTGCCAAGCAAAAAAAAAAAAAATTGAAGACTTTTTCAAGAAAGCCGTAGTTTAACTTTTCTTACATTTTTTTCATATCAAGTGCTTAAATGTTTACAAAAAACTTAACATTTACTCATTTTTAATCTTTTGTGTGTATGCAAGTCTGTAAAATTTTAATAAGCTCCTAGTTAATAGAGATTGTACTGTATTGTTTAAATGCCAGGTTGCCTCATTTAAAGTCCCGTTATAGTCTTTATTATATTGCATTCTAAACTTTCAACTAACTCTGCCATTTGAAGGACGGGCCTGGGTGACGCACGTTGAGAAAGCTACACACACACAACTATGCACCGCTTATCTATAGCTCCGTGTTGCCCGCCCAATGCGCTCGCGTGGCGCCGGCG
This sequence comes from Dryococelus australis, assembly GCA_029891345.1. Lineage (NCBI taxonomy): Eukaryota > Metazoa > Arthropoda > Insecta > Phasmatodea > Phasmatidae > Dryococelus > Dryococelus australis. Next base: position 634,146 of record CM056998.1, on the reverse strand, counting down.
CAGGCTGTGTATACCCAATGTGCCATGAATTACAGTATACTCGGTGCAACATAAATATCAGTTAAAGTATCGTGTACTTTAAATCCTGCACATACAGTGCATGATTTGTGTTTGCTTAAAAATTTATAATAGGTACATTGCTTTATCATGATTTTCGAATCCAATATCACTGTTCCATTGATAGTAAAATTGTGTAAATTCAATTATCTGGGATTTTTAATACAAATTTGATTAGTTGTGATTTCTCTGGCCCCGATTAACACAATTTTTGGGAGTTTACTAATACAAATGGAGATATTATACAATAGATCCATCATTTCTCAGGGCACTGACAAAAAATTTTAATATATGTGGACTTTCATTGAACGTGGTATTGAAATGCAGAAATTTAAAAATAGGACCACAGAATATGATCCATGAATGTGGACTTTCATTCCATTTGGGTTCAATATTTAGATGTTCCACTGTAATTATAATAATATGTGACAACTCCCATATCCTGAAATTATCACTCTTGTGCTGGATCAAAGGGTTTCAAAACGTAAAATAAAGAGTGAGATTCGTGCTGTACATTAATATATTGACATAGATATTCTGTACAGTTCTCTTCATGACACATGAAAATAACCTTTCTTTGTTTTACAGAAATTATTTCTTACAAAATAAAGATCCCTTTACGTGCCAGCAAGTCTGAAACCTTTCACTAACCATAATAGTCCCCTCCCATTCCCCATCGCATTGTTTGCAAAGCTACCATAAATAATACCAATACATCACTCACTGTTGCCTTGGAATATTACATGAAATATAAAAAATATAATTAGTTATTAAAATAATATTTTGTTCAAATAAAGGAAACCAAATATCTTTGAACTATGAACTTAACTTTAATTGATTAATATTTTCCTTGATAAACTAAAAAATAGTTGTCTGTGACCTCAATTTCACACTTTGTTTTTGAAATCTATAATCACTTTCATAAATAAAAATTTTAATAATAAATGAAAAATGTATTTTTTGTAAATTAGAATCTAGAATTTCTAGGGTCCCAAAATATTTTAATTTTTTTAATTTTATACGATTTAAGGGTGAGGGGGTGGGGATTTTTCCCTCTGGAACATTATATTTAAATTTTAGTGATCTGTTTCAAGAACCATGAAATCCCATAACGAATAGATTTGTATATGCTGAAAATCCTAAAAAAGAGAATATAGTTTTTTTTATAATTAAAATTTATAGGATGTAGAAATTTTCACCATGTTATTGTACAAAAAATTATAATAAAGGAATTGTCAGAAACAGTACGCATTCAAAAATTTAACTGTTTTATATTTATAAAGTTTTTGTGAATTATATAATTTTGACCAAACAATGCTATTCAGCCAGTAAATATTTACTGCCTGAAATATTATATAAAATTTTAATAATTCTATACATTATTTTAAATATGTACATACTTGGCAACTTTTCCAATTCTAGTGTAAAATGTACGAAAAACATATTGTTTTACTATTTTACACTTGTAACAAATATTTTATGATTAATTTGGTTTCCAACAATCTAACAAAAACAATGAAGATGTTTGGTTATTGTTTGCTCATGTCAAGGTCATGTACTATAGAAAATAAAAAATTTAATCCAGTGTTCATGAACTATTTACTTCTCGTTTAACAACACCCTTTCAAAACTTTTTATATTTTTCAAATTTTTTGGTTAACACCCTGAATCCGGAAAGCTTAAAACTGAATTATTTACAAAGATTTTCTTAAATTTTAAATTAATATAATTTTTACATTTTTGGTTGTGGGTTGGCCTGTGCTTAAAATTCCATAATACCAGGTGAATTAAAAACTTGCACCACAAATATTTCTAAAATGGAAGGTGTTATTGATGTGCTGGTTTCACGTATTATGATAGCATGTAAACTTCTTGCTGTAGAATCTTGCAAAACACAACATCGACGTTCTAATTTCCTCTAATTTTCGTGATGTGAACAGGCATTGTTCCATTGGAAATAAATGTAACTTTGTTCAAAAAATACACATTCTAATAAGTGTTAAAATCTATGATGAGCCTCTGTCCAAACTTCACTTCTGTGAAACGAGCACATCATCAGCACCTTTCATTTCAGAAATATGTAAGCATTGCAAGGTTTAGGTGATTCATCCCGTATATAAAATCTTACTAGTAATCAAAATATATATTAAATATTTTTTTATATTGTGAAAATTTAGTGTTGGATTATTATCTGTCACTGTCGTAGAATGAATTTTGATAATGATGACAAAAGTATTTATCATAATTTAATGTAACTTGTGTTGAAAAAAAAAAAATAGTTTTTAATCCAAATGGATTTACTGCCAATTTTAATTGTTACTTCTTATAGACTACATATTCACGTTAAAGTGAGCACTTTTGAAAGTCATCATATTTGGAATAATTGTCAATAAATGAATTTAATTCTAGCCTCAAGCGTTAACTTCCCAGTGTGATGGCGTATACTCAGTATATTTATTACTTACATGGCAATATTTATTTAGAAAGTTGATTAGAGGATAAAAATTGTCAGAAAGAAAAAAGTAACTAGAGTCTTAAAAAGTTCTCACTGTACCATAAACAGTCTATTGTTTCTACCACTCCATTATATGTTAAATTATAATTTTTATTTGAAAGTTTTTTAATTTTCTTTTCTGCTAACACTTAAATGAATTAGAAGAAAATAAAAAATATAAAACATATTTTTTTTAGATTGTAGGTAAAATTTATGATAGTAAAAATTTGTGCGCTTTAGATGGTAAATTTAAGATTTTATTGTTTGATATACAGAAATTATTAATTATATATTATTAATTAATTTCTGTATAGGTATCTTCCAAACAATAAAATTTTTCTTACCATAAATTGTATCTACAAACTAAAGAATTTATATTTTAAATTTTTTATTTACTTCTAATTTCCGTATGTTTTTTATGTAAAGTAGTTATTCAACTTGTTGAGCATTGGATCTATCATAATTTGCATATAAAATCTTTTTTATGATAAAATAAAATTAATTTTCCAAACATTTTAAAGATAACTTTTTATAAATAGAAAATATTACAATCAAAAATGTAAAAAGTGTGGTGATAAAAGATAAACACATTGATACATGCAAGTTTTGCATGAATCAACATAATAAAGATAATTATAAGGTAATGAAAACATTAAAACTAGAAAAAGTACTGTGTAAAAATGTGGTAAATATGATTGTAGGCCATATCTTGAAAAACATATTTAAAAAATAAAAATCACATAATAAAATACAAAAAGTGTATGTATTTTCACTAAAATTGTAACCATTGTGAAGCATATCAATTTATTATCTCCTCAATTTTATTCTAGAGATGAACATTCTCATTTACGCAAACTATGTACAAATATAAAAGTAAAAAATATTATTACAAGAATAAATTAAACAGAAATTTGGGCTGAACTGGAATTTCAAATCTCCAAGTGAGTAGACACCATGATATGAAACCATGTTGTTTGAACTCATGGTTAAAGCTCTGTTTTGAAATGTTGCTACACTTCCTCTCACCATTGTTTTATGCAACCAGGATCAATTTAATGCATCAAAATATTTGTCATTAATAGAATGGTTACCCAGGTCATGGCTTCTCAACACACGGAGCATATACTCTTTGTCTTTTCGCAGGTGAAGCAGAGTATGCAGCTAAACTCGCAGTTCCCCATCGCAGAGTTCTCGGTTGCGATTGGCTTCTTCCTTGTGCTGATCCTGGAGCAACTCATGTTGGACTGCAAGGAGAGCTCTAGCATGTCAACGAGTGTTGCGGACTTGTTGTCAGCAGAGTACAGTGCGCAGGAGCGCCAACACCTGCTCAGACGCCATGAAAGCATAAGCGAAGATAGACACAAGTCAGAGCCCCACCCGGCACTACGCACACTATTGCTCGTAGCTGCACTCTCCTTGCACTCACTATTCGAGGGTCTTGCAGTGGGCCTCCAGCCAAGCCCTGGCAGCCTATTGCAGATAACCGCTGCTGTCACGCTGCACAAAGCAGTTGTGGCATTTAGCCTTGGCCTGAGCATCGCACGCACTGAGGTCGCACGCTCCACGACTATGTGGTCGAGTTTCATCTTCAGCGTCATGTCGCCAGTGGGGATAGGCATTGGCCTGGGAGTCAGCCAATTTGGCTCCAGCACGCCGACTGTCATCACGACTGCCGTGCTCGAGGGACTAGCCTGTGGGACTTTTGTGTATGTGACGTTCTTTGAGGTTCTACCACATGAACTGAAGAGCAGCATTGATCGAAAACTGAAGTTGTTGATGGTGATTGTTGGGTTTACTGTGGTTTGTGGGCTTTTATTTCTTGATCTCTGAACTGTGGTTGTGTGTAACAGCTGACTATAGATGACAGATTCGTGCTGTACAATCTGTTTTATATGATCCTGCTAGTCATTTAACTTTATTTGATGGTTTGGTATTTAAAGAAAACTGCTGAAAGTTACTATTGGTTATTTGTAATTTTATATAATTAGTATAAAATGTTGACTTTGATAAAATATAGTTGCTCAGTGTTGTGAATAAAATAATGTTTTGAAGTTTTTTACATATAGTGTTTTCATAAAGACCAGATGCACATAGTGGAAGTTATATTCAATTATTTCTTAGACCACTTTTTACCACCTTCTGCTAAAACAGGAGGTTAGCCAGCTGGAAGTTGGGCTTAACTGCTGACTAAGTACTATAGAGCAAGTGTTGTACCACTCTTGTGGAACCTCCTCTTTGTAATTGGAATGTCCAGGTTTGATTTTGTACATTATGTTAACTAAAGTTACTAAAGAAAGCTTGCAACTCTTTTTGTATTGTTTTGAGAGCTATATTTTGTACTTAAAGGTTTATTAGTTGCTAGTTTTTATTTAAGAATACAGAAGGTGGGTGGTTAGTATTTTCAGCTTCTAATATTGGAAAGCAAAGGAGATATGTTAATACGTTTGTTGTGACAAAATCAATTTTTTCTCATTTGGGGCTCTCAGTTGATTATTATTCTACTCTATTATTAATAGCAATTTTTCATATTTATGTCTCCATTTGTTGTATTTATGCATGCTGTAGATGTCAAAAATCTAATAATGGAAAGTGGAGTGTTCATCTGCATTTAAAAAAACACTAGGCAGCGAAATATAATACATGTAATGTAAGAATTTTTCATTGGGCTATACTTAATTTAAGTAAATTATTCCTTTTATTATTTAAATATTCACCAATGATGCAACTACAATTCTCCATTCACAATGTATGATTCATGGTGGCGCCATTACACTACATGCTCTGTGGTTCATAGCTAACTACAAGATAGCAGCACAGTAATGTCCAAAAATTGTATTGTTTATGGAAACGAAAATGTCACTGTTGAAAGTCACAGCACACAATAATACTTTGTGGCAGTATTTATAATATAAAAAATTAAAACATTAATTGCATCACTATGGAGTGCTTCAAATCACAATACTATTTTCATTATTAAATAAATGCTACTTATGTTATTCCTTTTCCATGTACGATCCATTTTCTTACTCATCAACCTCCTGTTGGAATTTGCACAGTAATCAGCAACTGGCAGGCTAATGTCGCAGCTAGACGTTGACTTGAAGTGCTAGCCAGCAGCTACTTCTTTAACCGGGAGAGTAATCAGCAACTGGCAGGCTAATGTCGCAGCTAGACGTTGACTTGAAGTGCTAGCCAGCGGCTACTTCTTTAACCGGGAGAGTAATCAGCAACTGGCAGGCTAATGTCGCAGCTAGACGTTGACTTGAAGTGCTAGCCAGCGGCTACTTCTTTAACCGGGAGAGTAATCAGCAACTGGCAGGCTAATGTCGCAGCTAGACGTTGACTTGAAGTGCTAGCCAGCGGCTACTTCTTTAACCGGGAGAGTAATCAGCAACTGGCAGGCTAATGTCGCAGCTAGACGTTGACTTGAAGTGCTAGCCAGCGGCTACTTCTTTAACCGGGAGAGTAATCAGCAACTGGCAGGCTAATGTCGCAGCTAGACGTTGACTTGAAGTGCTAGCCAGCAGCTACTTCTTTAACCGGGAGAGTAATCAGCAACTGGCAGGCTAATGTCGCAGCTAGACGTTGACTTGAAGTGCTAGCCAGCGGCTACTTCTTTAACCGGGAGAGTAATCAGCAACTGGCAGGCTAATGTCGCAGCTAGACGTTGACTTGAAGTGCTAGCCAGCGGCTACTTCTTTAACCGGGAGAGTAATCAGCAACTGGCAGGCTAATGTCGCAGCTAGACGTTGACTTGAAGTGCTAGCCAGCGGCTACTTCTTTAACCGGGAGAGTAATCAGCAACTGGCAGGCTAATGTCGCAGCTAGACGTTGACTTGAAGTGCTAGCCAGCGGCTACTTCTTTAACCGGGAGAGTAATCAGCAACTGGCAGGCTAATGTCGCAGCTAGACGTTGACTTGAAGTGCTAGCCAGCGGCTACTTCTTTAACCGGGAGAGTAATCAGCAACTGGCAGGCTAATGTCGCAGCTAGACGTTGACTTGAAGTGCTAGCCAGCGGCTACTTCTTTAACCGGGAGAGTAATCAGCAACTGGCAGGCTAATGTCGCAGCTAGACGTTGACTTGAAGTGCTAGCCAGCGGCTACTTCTTTAACCGGGAAAGTAATCAGCAACTGGCAGGCTAATGTCGCAGCTAGACGTTGACTTGAAGTGCTAGCCAGCGGCTACTTCTTTAACCGGGAGAGTAATCAGCAACTGGCAGGCTAATGTCGCAGCTAGACGTTGACTTGAAGTGCTAGCCAGCAGCTACTTCTTTAACCGGGAAAGTAATCAGCAACTGGCAGGCTAATGTCGCAGCTAGACGTTGACTTGAAGTGCTAGCCAGCAGCTACTTCTTTAACCGGAAGAGTAACAGTTAGTGGTAAAACTTGGCTATTAACAATTAAACTAACAGTAGACTATGCCAAACAGATTAAAAAACAACATATGTTTTTATGCAGTGTAATACTCTGAGTTGTATTATTGTAGTTATTCTGTATGAGGTGTTTGAAAAATCTCATTTCGCAGACATTTCACACTATGTATTCATTGCAATATTGCCGGTTAATCTCATAAAGTTGTTTTCAGGAGGTTTAATCTGCATGCAAATGTTGCTCTTTCTGAAAACCTCACAGAAAGGTGCTTTATTTGCAAAAGGAGATGAAAATTTAGTATGGTGTAATGAAATGAAAGTTTTTCTAATATCTGCATCAACTTACATTTCACAATGTCTCCTCATAACAGTTAAGGTTTATGATATGTGGAAGTGATATTTAGGGCTGCATGTGAACCTAACTACTGGATTTAACATTGCTGATATGCCTTCATAGGTACTCCTTTTTTCTGCAAACTGACGCCGTCGGGTGAGAGACAAGACGAACGATGACTCAAATACTTACTGGTAATATGGGCGCCAGCTGTGCTTCCCAATCACCGCACTATTGAGACTCAGGGATGTTATGGGTTCTGTGTGTCCGTCTCACCCGTGCATACTTACAAACACGTTGGCAATACTAAACTTTTAATAAACATAACTGAAATAAACAATATATAAAACATATGTGGCTACGACACTGTCACTACTGAATAAAAAATTGAGTTCACTGTAGACTTGTTTTTATTGATATTGTTCCTACACATCAACATGCCAATGAAATGATTATCTCGGTCATTACTAGCCAATTCCGCATGGGTGCTCCCCAGCCCATAATTAATCTAGCTCACACCTGAATGGATGATCTCACCGAGGTGCGTGAAAGCACAGCCTTCACAAGGGAAGAGGTCTGACAGCCACTAGGGTGGACTGATGGTTTTCCCCTGTAGACAGGACACGGTGAATTACAAATGAAAACCCTTAAAACACATCAACACGCGTGATTACTCAGCATCACTAAAGCAAACTCGTCAGGGCGGACCCTCCAGCACGTGGTTAGTCTGGTGACGGCCTATACGCAGAGCCAGCTAGGATGGGAATAATTGCACTGTACACTAATTACACAATTACATAGACCCTTGAATAAGACATGAAATAAGATGGGACACGAGATGAATATTCACAATAAACACACGCATGTGTGAAAACAAGCTTAGGTGGTGCAACTGCTGCTGGATGAAGTTCGTAGCGGACCACGTGGTGCAGGTGAAATTTGCAATATTTCTGCGTGGAAACAGCAAACTAAATTCAGATAAAATATTATTCTTGTTAAGCAAGTGATTGTCTTTACAATTAGAGTCGTTACAGGCTTCTAACATACCTTATGGCGGTGAAATCAAACATTACTTTGGCCGCGTGGTCAAGTACAAAAAGCATCAATTTACGTGAAAAATACATTGAACCCTGATTAAAGCTGACATAGATTCCTGAAATAAATGATTGCGCATACAATGTTATTTAAATAAGCTCTTAAAACACAATGATGGCGTATACAAAGGCTTGTCTTCAGTCGGCCAATTGGTTATATGTGATGTTGCCGTAAAATATTCAATCACGAAAATTATCCTTAAATACATACATAAAAGTAAAGCTCTTAAAATTGTGTGTAGCAATTACGTAGGAGTTACACTGAAATGCCGTAAATATCGGCAGATGGTGTCTGATTCAAATGCGTGGGTCACGTGACCTCTCCGACATCTTTCTCCTCCTTCTCCTCGATTAAGTTAAAAATGCCACAAGGGCGTAAGAATTAGTAAAGCGGAAGCATAATGCTGGGGAAAATGTCTGGCAAAAACGTACGCAAGCAAAGATTTTCCGGTAAACTACTTTGACTATAGAAACCTAAATTAGTGAACAAAAGTTGTAGTACGCACGTGACAGTGTCTTACCTCGCCAGCTCTCCTCGACAGACTGTTCAGATACAAGCATCACATGGACCTACCATGGCCGCCTACGCGGTTCACATAAGCGGAAGTGCTATGCACACTGAGTGAAATATTTTATATTGAAAATAAATTGGCACAAATTAAATTGGATATTGTTTTACATTTCTTCATTTTCTTATGAATTTTAATATTATTTTAATGTCTCTTTGTGATAGCGTTTATGCTAGAATATTAAGTGTTCTTAATCTCGGTGCCACAGGCACTTGGAATATTCATAACCAAACAATTAAAATTTGTACAAACACTTTTAAATATTTTAAGTCATATTAAACACTGTAAAGACAATATAACACATTTCACCCTGAAATTATAATTTTTAGGAAAGTTCAAATTATCGGCCTCTTTGCGTACGTGCGGAACATGTGACACGTGGGCGCCATCACGGACTCTAGTGCAGCTGGCTGTTAGCTGGCGTCAAAACGTGTGATCCAGGAACATAGCCCTACTTCGTAGTATAGGCTATTCACTGTAAAGTAACCACTTTTGAATGCCCTCTTATGTATTTGGAATAATATTCATTAAATATATTTTATTGTAGCCTTAGACGTGTGGTGGGAATACAGAGCTGCCAAGTATTACGGATTTTCCGTAATTAGTACTGATTTTAATATCCAGTTACAGAATTACGGAGGCTTGCTTGTTTGTTACGGAAATGTATATCTTTGATAATGCATCTGAATTTTTCGTATTTTTTCAGTTCATATATTTTTACTCTACAATGTATTGTCTGCCATACGGTAAATATTGTTCTCTTACCAGAAGCTTGCATGCGAATCGACAATTTCGATATTCTCTGTAAACAGTGCGATACATATATATGGGACAATGTACTGTCTGCCGCACAGTAAATATCGTACTCTTTTCAGAAGCTTGCATGCCAGTCAACAATTTTGGTGTTCTTTGCAAACTGCGATAAATTCAGTATCACGAGCATTAAAAATTGTGGCAATACTGGAAAGAGAAAACAGCACAGTGATGTGGTGTCGCCATTGTGTATTTACTCTGTGGTCGTCGTGTATTATACAGTTTTAGTTAATTGGTTTCAAGAAACATGCAGTGTTGATTTTATGGAATGATTTGCAAATAAATTATTAATAGCTAGTGATGAACAGATGTGATTTTAGTGAAGTAAACTTTCGAGGATTACCCCATTGAAAAATACATATTCGAGTGATTACGAATTTTACAAACAGTAAGTTTGAAATATTTTGTATATAATATATGTATAAACTGTTACTACAATTATTGAAATGCACGTTGCCTTAAAAAGCTACACTTTTCAACACACGTGTAGTGCATGAATAATATTTGCTTTTGTCAATATCGCAAATGCAACGAGTGCAAGGTTAACTTTGGAGAGAGAGAGGGTGGAGGAGGGAGGGAGGCAGAGAGGGGGATGAGAAAGAGGGTGTATGTGTAGCTGCATGTGCACAAATACGAACTGCAACATATATGTTGCATTTTGTTTTTTCATTGATGTGTGTGTGTATATATATATATATATATATGTGTGTGTGTGTGTGTGTGTGTGTGTATATATATATATATACGAACAGCAACGTATATATTGCTTTTTGTTTTTTCATTGATGTTAAATTTTTCTAAGTTACAATAATTTAAATGTTATTTTCATACAAGGAAAATTTTCCACTACTCCATCAAAACAATATGCAACTCAAAATGCCACACACTGGTAAGAATATCAAAACATTGCAGTCTCACGGAAGACGTTAAACTAAAGCACCCAACCCGTCACTGTTTCCTTTTTTTCCTCCAAAATAAAATGAGCAGAATCCCAGCAAAGTTAACTTGGCAATTACAAAAATAATACAGGTTGGAATGCCAACCTATCAATTCTTTAACAGAAATAATTTTCAGCAGTGTCTGCCTCAATGAAAATGAATTTGAGCATCTCTGTCAACTGCATATTTAGGCGCCCTTATGATTGAGTAAGTAAAAAGTAATTCAATCAATGAGGTGTGTTACTAAAAGAAACAAACCGCCAGAGTGTTTCAAGAAGCTAAACATTCAACTGTGCATTTCCTAGTGTATCATAAGTAAGAAGGTATGGTTGTATTTTATGTTTGAAATATATCCTGGTGATTATTATTATTATTATGTTGAAATCATTTTTCTGGTTTATGCACATATTTATTATTTAATGCATGTGTGTTGTGTGTATGCCTATTCAATTTTGTGAGTATAGGCCTATCTATCTATATTTTGGAGAAGAATTTTATCACTCTGTGATTTACGCATATTTTTTGCTTATAACTGTGATTACTGATGGGTGTGCTTGGAGGTTGGCAGCTCTGGATATACACACTGTATTTATTACTTACATGCCAATATTTATGTAAAAAGGTGTGTGGTGTCCAAGTGGTCTAGGTCTGAGCACAAACACTCAATAAGAAATAATCGAAGTCAATTTAACACTTTTAATGAAATCAAACATTGAAACTGTGACACTTCTAATTATACAGCTACTTACTTGGCGATGTGGCGGAAGACGACATGGGAATTGTTAATATAAAGTAAAATATGAACAATGGAAGCAATAATATAATATAACAACGGTGGTAAAGGAGAGTGAAGTCTCAGCGCAGCTCAGGAGAGTCGTCCCAGGCGGTGATGTGCAGTCTCTGGTATCCTTTGCTGAAGTCTCTCCTCCTCAGGCTGTGCACAGCATAATAAAGCAACATGAGTGTAGTAGGGAGAAGTCTCCCTCCACCAAGAAGTCGCGCATGAGCAGTCTCTCACCAATGAGAAGTCATGGCGAGAAGAGTCACCAACCAATGAGAGAGCAAGGTTAGGGGGTCAACCAATGAACTGGAACTTTGCACACGGCCCCAAAGTGTGGTATTGAAATCATGTGATGGGGAAATAGCACGTGATTCCAGGAGTCATGGGACGAAAATATCGTGAAAAAAAGGACGTATTTTCCGTCAAAAGTGGTTAGCAATTGTAGTCTCGCGGTGCTGAAATCACCGCACGCAGTACTAGAGCGGATACAGCTTCCCGTCGTAGGCACCGCAGAACCTGATAAGTTGCGAAAATGCTTCACTAAAATGTTCTCTCTCAACTGGAAAGCTGGCGGAGTGCCGGCGGCACTACAGGTGGTTAAAGAATAAAAATTGGCTGAAAGGAAAAAGTAACTATGGCCTCAAAAGTGCTCACTTTACCATGAAATGCCTATAGCAGATTGTATGGTACTTGATAAACTACATACAAGCATTATCCATGCTTTCGCTTGCAGAAATATGTCAGATTACATTGAAAATGTATAGAAAAACAATTGTCCATAACATGTGCACAGTTTACATCTAACAATAACTTGTCATACTCATATGTGCAACTTAATCTTGCGTGGTGGTGGTAGTAGTAGTGCATGGCCAAGAGATTACATACCAGCCTCCCTCTTGAAGTTCCCAGTTCAGTTCCAGGACAGATACGTGACATCTTCACCACACCACCCTCGCTCCACATGCTGTCCGGGAGTGAATGATTGGGTAGCGGGTGGAAGTTGTGATGGTCTACATCTCCCATAACAAATGCACCTTTGCACTCTCCCAGTAATATATGTAATGTACATTGTTATGTTTCAACATAAATTGTTCCCAGAAAGATATGCAGGGTTTCAAATGATTATTTTCTTCTACAAGGAAAATTATATGAGCATGAAACAAAAATGTTTTTATCTTTCTCTGCTGCCAAGTATAATAAACGTTAAGGTGTGGGTGTTGAGTCCAACTTCTGAAAGTCTCTACAGTGGATTCTCTATCTAGGCTGCTGTTTTTCAGAGTCCTGTCAAAAAATGTCCATATATTCAAGATTTCGGTAGATGATGAGCTGATCTCTACATCAATAAAGTACAAGTTCTAACATTTTTTTAACTTCATAATGAGTATTATGATACCTATGAATTAGCTGTGGATATAGTTTAACTAATAAACACAACAAAAATGGGAATTTAAAAATAAAGTTACACTGCTGTAAATAATAGATTTAAAAACATCTCGCCTCGACTTGCCCAAATAAAGAATATAACATCACAAATTACTCCACATATAAACACACAGTCAAATCACATTATTATGTCCACCTGCTAGAAGTGCCATTTGCAGCATGTAGCCCATGATGTATGGCCTGTGATGTGGGCTAGTGGAGCAGGTATATAATGCAACCAACAGGCTGGCTGTACACAGTGTGCTTCCTGGTGTCATGGGATTCAAACGAATTGCAAAAAGGGATGGCCATTTACTTTCGGGCCAAGGGAGAGCGGCATTTTGGAAACAGTGATGTTCGTGAACTTTTCACGTGCCTCTGTGGTAAAGGTGTATCGTGAGTGGACAAATGACACCACTTGGAATAACCATCGTGGAAACTGCGGAGCTCCATGAGCCATTGATGCCCAAGGTGAATGTCGACTATGACGGTGTGTGAAGGCCACCCGACAGGCTGCACTGGAACAGCTCACCATCCAAATGAATCAGGGGGCATTCAGACATGTGTCTACAGCGACCCTTCTGCCATGGCGCTCCAGAGTAGACTGAAAGTTACGGCACCCATGCTAACACGGGTGCGGCGATTCAAGCTGGGCTGTCGTGGGTTGAACATCGCTCTCGTGGCTGCTCACTCTCCTTGGGACCAGTGAAGGTGGGGTGCTTCTACAAGTGTGGTGGGACCATGGCAACTCGACGCATTTCCAAGTGGGGGATCTGGGATCCCCAGTCTCTGTGGTGTCTGGGAATATTCTAATACCAGACTGTGGATCAACTTGCCGGCTCTTCAGTGCCGTCGTGGACGTTGGGATTCTGGGTGACTCAGTATGAGATGAGGAAGCACATCTGCTGGAGGTGGCCCAGTGATAATGGTAGGGAGGGGGAACGTGGGGTACCAAAGTGCAAAGTGTAGCGAACCTCACTGCTGGATTCTGGGCTGTTGACTGCAGATGTGTGAGGAATGGATTGGATTGTATCGGACCTCCTAAGCTCCCCGATGTCAGTCTTCACATCTGAGCCAGTGTATTCGCCTCCATCACTGGTATCTCCTGGATGTCCTGCCGAGCACTTTTAAGTGCGCACCCAAGACCGACAGATGTTTTGGAGGAGGTGAATGGGTTGGCTCCTCTTTTGCAAGTCCTCACCTGCCATTGTGTGGAGACCCTGATGTTGGCATAAAAGAGCAAAGAGGGGACGACTGGGCTGTCCAGTTTTCCGACTAACTCGGTGAGAAGCAGGGAGGCCCTGCATTAAATCGCTGCTGCCAATATTTTTGTGTTGGTTCGCCTGCACAGGAATATTGCCAGTAGTTTTAAGTCAAGGGCGCCCAATGCCCACAGACCACCCCCTCTTCTTTCAAAACCTATTAAAATCGCACGGATTCCACACCTGCTGTCTCCTCGCAACATTTTCATTAAAGTTTCCCAAGTTTTTAACTCTTTTTCTGTCGGGAGGGTTTTTACAGTAGCTATTATACCGGTTTATCTCTCCCCTTCTTAACTATAGTTTCAGCTATAAGTGCACCAAGGGCGACAGTTATGGCCCAAAACGGCAGTTATGGCTGTTCAATCCCTTCCTGCCATGATGCAGGTTTCCTCGCATGCAACTTCCTCTCCTTTTAGGTGTAAGGGGCACAGCCCTGAGACACGTAGGTCCCTCGTACTGTGGACGCGCACCTAATACCTAACAATAGGGTAAATTTAGAAAAAAACAGGTGTATCAATGAAAATGACTGGAATTTGCTCGACAGTATGGCAACTGTACTGCAGTTGATTGGCAATAGGTAGCCTTCGCCGACAAGTCACGGTTTCAGCTACATATAACAGATGGATGTCAGCATGACCAGCAAGAAACGTGTCCACACGTGGCTGGAAGAGAGTGGTCAAGACTTAAAAGTTCTTCCCTGGTTCCCAAAGAGCCACGATATCAATCCAGTAACTCTGGATACTAGCTTTAGCAGGTGGTCATAATAATGAGATTCAACTGTATAATTGATTGTAAGCAGACACTGAACCCAGGCCAAATCCAAACTTTGAAAAGCTCTGAAAGAGAAACTAATATGATACAATTCAAGCCAAATCTTGAATATTACGTGCATACTCAGTCAGCTGAGAGTACATAAAGAGGTATTGATCAGGGAGTTTGTAGTGTGTACACAATGGGCGAGACACAGAAGAGGCCTACACCTCTGCAAGCTCCTTTCTCCTCCAAACCGGTCAGCAACCCGAAGGGATGGTGCAAGGGTACCACACTGATTGCTAGGCAATTAGCTCCCACCCTGCCAACCATGTAAGGGGAGGAAATTATGTCACCACTAGGCTCTGTCGGACATCGTAGCATACAGCCGAAGCTTACTCAGTGTAGGCCGCATATCTACACTTCACATTGGCAATGTCATGCATGGCGAACACCTTGCAACATGACATCAACTTGCCACATTACAATACAGGTTACACATCTTCAGTACACACGTTGGGAGACATTTTGCAATGTTGCCCTGTTCACTACAAGTTGGGTTTCGGCTAGACCCAGCCGGTTAGAGCACAAAAGTAGTTCACTTGGTTGTTGAGAAATAATAAGAGAAAATTTCCATGTCGGAATCGGACCAGATTTATTTTTGAATGTCTAGCACAGTGTACATTCCCATCAACACGACTTCCTTGTTGTTAAAAACTCACAGGTTTACAGCATCACAGTAGCGCTTACAGAAAGTTTAAAAACATCTCGACTAGCGAGGAAAATTTAAGAAGGCAAGGTGGAGTGAAAAGAAACCTTCCCCTCTGATGCCTGTCGACCTCCCACATCCGTGGAAAGAATTTCGTAGAAGTTGTTGAGTTCCGAAAAAGTACTTGTTGAATGAAAATTGAATTAAGATAAGAAATAGAGTTTTCGGTCGTCGGTGCTTGCGGGTGTGGGTGAAGTTCTTCCTTCACGAGGTCGTTGCCTCTACAATTGTTACTACAATGAGGCGAGCTCAGGGCTCGCGTCCCTCAGATCGCCACACGCTGCTCTCCCCAGGACTCGCACCCTACTTTTGGCTGAATATTACATCACTGCAAGGCTTCAAAATACAGAACTGCTGATAACATGGGAAAAGTAAAATAATATAATCTCAAAAGTTGTGTCGCCTCGCTCTGAAGTCTGAGAATTCGAAAGAGTTGCGTAATTCAGATAACTGGAATACTGTCTCGCATTAAAACTGATAAAACCCTTGCTTCTATTTGTGGTGTGAAAGGAAAAATGTAGACAATTACACTCACTGACAAATGAAACTGAGTATTTTAACTAAAAGGCAAACTGAAAAACAATTATAAGAGCGATTAAAATGTACATAAACTGTAATGCTACAACCTGCCTTTTAAAGTTAATTTGTTCACTTAAAAAAAACCTGTGCTTTTAAGACGGAGGTAAAAGTGATTAAAATTGCTTTCCTTACGGTTTTAATGAGTGAATCATTCAAAACCATAATCTCTGATTTTGCACTACACTTACATATTACACAAGTCAGGCTCGGTGCTTACGCATTATTTGCCCCCAAAATAGGTGTCAAATAGGCTCTTCCAAGATATTGGTTTATTCAGAAGATGTGTCTCTTCAAAAAATTATTATAAAACCTCCAATCTCCCTGCAACAAGCCATTAAAGATGACTCCATGCTTGGTAATACATGTGAGGCACTGAATGTTCAAACAATTCTTGTAAATAAGGAGAGGTCAAGTATGTGTTTCCAAGGGTACAATTTTATATGGAAGATGCTGCCTATTTAATTTGATTCTTTTTTGTTCAAAAATAATTTTGGTTTTAAGCGAGATATGGTTTAAACACTAACTTTACAGGAAAGATATTCTTGAAATGCAAAAGAAAGCTTACAGTTGGACCCCGATTTTACAAGTATCAGATAGTAGGAAAAGCGTTCAATGGCCCAAACTTCAATTCAGCAACTTTTAAAAGTCTGCTAGCATAAGCAACATGAAGGTTACCACCTTCTACTTGCTGGGATAGTACAACCCTGAGGATTCTTCCACTGGCATCCACATGCAAGATAAATCTTTTGTTGAGCTGTAGTAGGTAAATCAAAATGGGAGAAGTTAAACAGCGCTTAGCTTTATTAGAAGACAAACTTTGTTCTGGGCCCCAGATAAATAACTAATTTTTCTTTTTTAATTGGTTCAGAGCAGCAGCTATATCTGCCAGCTGTGGTACAAATTTAGAATAATAACCTACCATGCCAAGGCACTCGCGAACCCCCATAACATTCTTGTGAGTAGGTAAAGAAAGTACAGACAGAATCCAGTCTGGATCTGTTAACACTTGGCCATTAGAAACCCGAAATCTTGGCATAATCATTTGCCAACAATTTGTTGAGGGTTTACTGTCAACCCTGCATCTCTGAAGGTTTCCTAAATCTGCCCGATTTGGGACAGGTGTTCGTCCACAGTCTGACTGTATATAATGAAATTGTCAATGTAGTTAACTGCAAAGTGACCCTGAAAGGGTAGCAGAACCTTCTCAAGAACCCAGAACAAAGCTTGCACCCCAAATGAAAATCCAAAAGGAACACTGTTCCATCCGAACAACCCAAACAGAGTAAAAAAAAAAAAAACATGTTTACACTCAGTGTGTAGCACGCATTGATGAAAAGTGTGATTGAGATCTAACAGTTGGAAAAAGTGATAAACCTTGGGCAATGGAAAAGGATCTAATAAACATGCGAATTAACCTGACAGTATTAAATAGCTAAATGTAACTCCCCTGGTGTTGTCTTTGGGTGTAAAAAGGCAGGGCTGGCATAAACACTCTTAGAAGGGGTTACTATATTTTCATCCAACAATTTATTCAACATGTCTGTATAGAGTTTTGCCTTAGGTGGAGCCACACTATAAGACCTACAGTGAACCAGAGTAGGAACCTTAATAACAATATCATAATGTTCCTCATGACAGTGGCCTATATGAGGAGTAATAACATCGGAAATTTCATTGACAAGTGAATAATTTCATCCTTAGCTAAATTATTGAGCCTCAGCCTAGTAACAGTACCACCAAATGGAATAAAATCCTGAGCAAAAGGGAATAGCAAAACTACCAGCCTTAGCATCTACCACCGCACCAGTATGATCCAAGAAATCCATTACCAGGACAACTTGGAAGGAAAGATTACAAATTATCAAAGATAAAGATCCTACAGGACAGTTAAGAAACAAAAAATTATAATAGTCATGGTCGACTAAAGTAGCATAGGAACCAGTACCTGTCTATCAAAGCCCTAACATGATTCCCCCAGATAGTTATCGTAACAGCAGGCAATGCAGGCAATGCAGATGAGCCAGATGAAACATTATTTACCTTGTTACATTTCAGTAGAATCACGATATAATTCACACATTGTGCACCATTTATAACATTTCAGTTTGAATTACCATGTTAAAATTCTCAACTTTGTTAGTATCTTTTATTTTTCAGTTAGTCTTCTCCCAAAAATTCAAAGACTTATTTCCTTTTTATCTTCTCGAACATAATAAAATTAATATTCCTTATTATTGAATTATCATTTCTTCATATTACAAGACACCCGTCCATCGTTGGAGATGGCGAGAATTCTTCTAAACAAAAAATTATTTTCTATTTTACTTCTGCCTTACATATATTTTCTCCTGTCCTCCAATTGGCTGGTGCCTGACCATGACATATCTCTCCACCAATCAGTAATGGCAAGACGAGAGACAACCAGGATAATTTTATTTTGTACTTTTGTTTAATAAACATTTAATTACTTTCTATCACCTAGGAAATAAATGAACAATAACAAACAAAATTGTATATATACTGACTACTGTCTAGAAACAAATGAACAATACTTACCCTTGATCTCTATGTCAATAAAATATTAAAATAGCCTAATAGTATGATGTTAATTCATATAATAAAATGTAATTTGGAAATGATATTAAATGAAGTGCCACATAAGCAAGTACTCTGTAAATCCATCATATTAAAATATATATGGTCAACGCTAAACATAACCCCTAAAAACTGCAATGTTACAACCTGGCCCTTAATTACCTTAGAACATATCAGACGAATATGTCCTTTCTCTCTGCAAGAAAAACAAAGTATTTCTTTCCTCTTTTCCGAAGCTTCAGGACTACCTTAACTTCCTCCTGGTTATGATGGCGAGGGTGCTAGTGAATGGGTGCTAGTAAATATACTAAGTCAAGAAATAATATAAATGTTTTGAGGTTATTATTATAATATATAATATTATTATATAAATAGTCCACCCAAGATTTCACGTGAGTATAAGTATAGATCAAGTTAAATATTCAAAACCATCATGTGTAACAACTGCATTTACATGGAGCAGTTACATTTATTTTTTTATACTACTTACACCCTAATTCCCAAAATGAATATTTAAAAAGAGGAGCATTACAAAAACTACTTAACAAGTACTCTGTTACATAATCTTTTTTTTTTATATTTCACACAAAAACAAAAGAGAAAGACAAATGTTCTTTATATATAGCCAGCATATCGGCTTTATCCGAGTCTTTCATTTCTATGCATTACTAGTTTCTTATTTCTCATTAAAAGAAATTGGTCACCCACTTGAAGATGGATGCTATAGGAGTGGCATTCCCCTTTCCACTTCTAGAGATCTCCTTGCACAGTGTCTCTCTTATTGGCATCTTGCCCTAGCTCTTGTGGTGTATCTTCCTCCTGGGTGTAACTTCTCCTTTCTTCTGAGCCTACACTATAGTCTGTGGTGAGGCAACTGTCTATCACATTTACCAGGACTTAATTTGCATTAAACACCTCACGGGTTTTTTTTTAGTTATGTCCGTGTGTTTAGAGCAACATAATGAAGTAATCATTACATAAATGTTATTCCAAATCCACCCACTAATAATTAAGTGGATAAATAAATAGGTAATCAATGAATTTTCGAGTTAAAAGATAAATTTAATTAGAGTGAAGTCATTATTGAATCATTTTCATGATTTTAATGAGGAGAATATTATTATGTTTTGACTATGCCAATTCATCATATTCAACACGATAACATTTTTGCTCATGTTTAAGAAAAACTTTGTACAAAACAAATATAATGATAAAAAAAAATTCAACTAATACACAAAAAGACTATCAACCCACTAAACAAGCAATCTCAGAAGACCCTATTCAACAAAGATCAATGTTTCATAACTTAGAATTCCTCTAGCAAGACAGAAGTGTCACTTTTCTCATCATTTCCTAATCATTTCAAACCTCAAGATTTATACTTCTTGCTTTCTGAGGTTTTTACCTGGTGGTGTGTGTGTGTGTGTGTGTATATATATATATAAAATATATATATATATATATATATATATATATATATATATATATATATATATATATATATATATATATATATATATATATATATATATATACACACACACACACGCACGCACACACACACAGCTATCCACATCAGTATCATGCCTTGTGCTACTTCCTAGCACAATTTCCGAAGTCCTGTTTTGAAACATTCCACAAACTGAGTTTTCGCCGGATTTATCTTCGAATTCTGACATCTGGTCCGCCCACAACTTGCTAGGGTGGTGTAATTGGGAACTGGCTGAACACATTTCTTGAGCGCGACTGTCGCTAGCCTGGACAAATTCTGATCTGTCCAGCGAACAAGAAACTTCCTGTGGGTTCGCATTAGTAATGGGATATCTTGGGCTTTGATTAGGATGATTAATACGGATTTCCCCTACTGATTTTATTACAACGTCCAATTTCTCCGATTCCAACTTAACTTCCCCACTAAATGTATTCAACTTGTACTTGGTTGTAAGCTTCTTCTTATCTAACCAGTCTTTTCTTTGGTGTCTCAGCGATTCGAGTTGTATCGCTACTCGTTCCTCCAAATCTGCAGTGACATGTTCGACATTGATCGAACTTTTAGGAACCTGCCTTCAATTCAGTGTAGTGTGTGTGCAGGCTCCTTCCTAAATTCCCTGGAAGTTTGTTCCAGTTGCACATTTATTTCCCTCGTGTCTTTTTCCTGACGGGTGTTTATTTCACCTAATTCGTTATTCATTTCGCGTATGCTACCTACTCTCTAATTTGCGATCGATCTGCTCTAGCCACACGTTCTTTTCGTCTTTCAGCTCCCACGTGTTTTTGTCCTGCCTGGTATTTATTTAATCTTTCATCTCCCGCATGTTATTTTCCTGCCTCGTATTTATTCCATCGTTCATCTCCCGCATGTTAATTTCATGCCTGGTATTTATTTCATCTTTCAGCTCCCACATGTTATTTTCCTGCCTCGTATTTAATTCATATTTCATCTCCCGCATATTATTTTCATGACGAGTGCTTAAGCGATCCTCCATTTCCCTCAGGTTATTTTCCTGCCGGGTATTCATTTCACGCATACATAGAAACAATTTTTCAAATTGATCGTCATGTGAGACATTTGTATTTATAAGCATAGTTTCATTAATATTTGTATCTCTAGTCATGCTATCATCTATGATGTTATTTGTGATTGCTTGTGTTTCAGTGTCAGAATTTTCACAGGTCTTCTTAATAGATAAATCTGTGGAATTAGCGGCCATTTTACTACCTGTATGTTTAATTTAAGGAAATAAGATGACCTGGTGTTATTACACATATGCTAGTCAAATGAGTAACACAAAATAGTGTACTCTATGGATTCGTCTAAAGCATATGACTTTGACTATTTTATAAATTTCTTAAGGCTATGTAGATTAATTCTTCTTTGGAGCCTCACACGTTGGGTCGACAAATCCTATAATGGCAAACAGACACAACATGTGGGGATTTTATAGCCCTGACGGGATAGCCAAATTCTATGTAACAACTAGTTTAAAATTGAAGAGGTAAACTTTAAAACTGTTCACATCAACCAAAAGCTAATTCAAATAGCTGCTCCAGCTAGCTTCTTATTTATATGGTTAGCTGTCACACAGTTAGTATTAATTATTCTTATTCATGAATATATCAGTTCAACACACATGTCCCTCTTGTATTCTGAATCAATTCAAGATCATATATCAATAAAGAAAAGTAATAATATCGGAATTCTGAAAGACCAGAAAATGTTATAAGCAAATGACTTGGATTAAAAGGTCTTCTAAGGATTTTTTTTCTTTTTCAATAAAATAATCAAATTCAAAAGATATTTACCGATTAGTAATTAATTGCTCCTTCGATGAATATTTAAAATAGATCAAAATTTCGAATTACAGCAAAATACAGTGTAAATGGTAATGATGAAAATTCTGCATCAAACAACTCTAGCGTTCATCCATAAATTATCAGTAGTAGGGAGAACAACACTATTATAAGGACTACTTCAATAAGATTACCTTAACTTTGTCGCTGATCCAGTTTTAGTGATAATAAGCTTGCAGAGGACTTATCTGACTCTGCAACTTCAGGATTGGGCACACAATTTGTAGACTCTCTATCCTACTTGATGGAACCTCGGAAAACACGTCGTCACTACTCTCAGGTGTGCGGGTGTCGAGCTTCGTTGTCGATGCACTGCAAAGGGGAATGGCCGGATGACTTTCTCGCAACGGTAATGATACCAGTTGAAAAAAAAAAAACAATAAATGGGAAGAGCATAGAACTATTAGTCTAATTTCTCATGTAGCTAAATTATTGCTAATAGTGTTGAATAGAAGGCTATATGGGAAGTTAGATAGATGGATTGGAGAGAAACAGTTTGGATTTAGAAGTGGAAAAGGAACAAGAGATGCTATAGGCATGTTAAGAATTATAGACGAAAGATATATGGAGAAAGGTAGAGAAATTTATGCTGTTTTTATTGAATTGGAAAAAGTTTTCGACAGAGTACAATGGAACAAGCTGATGGACACCTTGAAGAGGAAAGGAGTAGATTGGAAGGAGAGAAGACTAGTACAGGATCTATATTTACAACAGAAAGTAAGAATAAATATTGTAACTGAAATTACGGAAGAAAGCAGCATTGGGAGGGGCATTAGACAAGGCTGTTGCCTTTCTTCCTTGTTGTTCAATTTATACCTGGAGGAGATTATTGGTAAATGCTTATATGGAAGAAGAACAAGAGGAGGAGGAGGAGTACGTATTGGTGGAAAGAGAATAAAATGCATAAGATTTGCTGATGATATGGGTTTATTAGCAGAAAGTGAAATAACTATAATTAAAATGATAAAAGATCTTAATGTAACTTGTGAGGAATATGGAACGAGAATCAATACATCAAAAACGAAGAGTATGGTATTTAGTAATGGAAGGAAACCGGCAAATATTAAGATAGGGCATGTTAATATCAGCCAAGTAAGAGTATTCAAATATCTATGAAGTACAATAACTGAGGACTTGAAATGTCATTAGTAGGTGAAGACTCATATTGCTGTAGCGAAGGAAGTGTTCAATATGCGGAAAACTAGATAAAGCACTGAGGAAAAGATTTGGCAAGTGTTTAGTATTGAGTGTGGCACTCTATGTGGCAAAGACGTGGACATTGAGATGTGAGGACGAAAAAAGGCTGGAAGCGTTTGAGATGTGGATGTGGAGGAGAATGGAGAGGATAAGCTGGGTAAAAGAGTGAGTAATGAAGAAGTACTGGAAAGTGTGATGAGGGGAGAAAACTGTTGAATGCCATGAGAGAAAAGAAGAATAACTGGATGGACTTGAAGATGTTGGCAGAAGACAGGAGAGCACGGAGAGCTACCATGTGAAAACCTGCCTCTGGGCAGAACACAAATTATGATGAGGACACTGTTTGTTTTAAAGTTGAATGGGTGCTAGGAAGTATACTAAGTCAAGAAATAATATATATGTTTTAATGTTGTTATTTAGTACAGTTAAGTTTGGATCACTGTAATTTAAATTGACGCCATCGGGTGAGACACAAGATGAACAATGACACAAATACTAACTGGTAATTTGGGCGCCAGCGGTGATTTCCAGATCACCGCACTATTGAGACTCAGGGTTCTCAGGGATACTGTGGGTTCTGTGTGTCCGTCTCACCCGTGCGTACTTGCAAACACATTGGCAATACTAAACTCTTTACTAAATTTCGCTGGAAATACACAATAAATAAAATATATGTGAATAGGACACTGTAACTACTGAATAAACTATATAAGTTCACTGTAGACTTGCTTTTATTATTATTATGCATACGCATCAAAGTGCAAATGAATGTATGATTATCTCGGTCATGACTGGCCAATTCTGCTTTGGTGAACCCAGCCTGCAATTACACTAGTGCACGCCTAGATGGATGATCTCACCGATGTGTGTGAAGGAACAGCCTTCACAAGGGAAGAGGGCCGACAGTTGCTAGGGTGGACTGACAGTTTTTCCCTGAAGACAGGACACAGTTAATTACAAATGAAACCCTTAATACATATTAACATGTGTGATTACTCGGCATCACTAACGCAAACTCGTCGGGGCTCGCCCTCCAGCACATGGGTAGTGTGGTGACGGCCTATACACAGAGCCTGCTAGGACGGGAATAATTGCACCGTACATTAATTACAAAATTACATAAACCCTTGAATGATACATGAAACAAGATGGGACACGAGATGAATATTCACAATAAACACACGCATGTGTGAAAACAAGCTTAGGTGGCATGGATGCCGCTGGATGAAGTTCATAGTGGACCACGTGGTGCAAGTGAAATTGCTATATTTCTGCGTGGAAATGGCAAACTAAATTCAGACAAAATATTATTTGTGTTGAGCAAGTGGTTCTCTTTACGATGAGCATTGTTACACATTTGTAACATGCCTGATGACAGTAAAATCAAACATTAACTTGACACCATGGTCAAGTACAAAACGTATCAATTTAAGTGAAAAATACATTGAACCCTTAATAAAATTGACATATAACCCTGAAATAAATATTGCACATACAATGTTACATAAATAAGATCTCAAACGCAACAATGGCATATACAAAGACTTGGCGTCTGTCGGCCACGTGGTTATACGTGATGTTGCTGTAAATTATTCAAACACAAGAAATACCCTCAAATACTTACATAAAAGTAAGGCTCTTAAAATTGTGTGTGGCCATAATGCAGAAGTCACAATGAAACACCACAAACATAGGCGGATGGGGCCTGATTCAAGTTGCGCAAGAAATTAATAAAGCAGAAGCATAATACTGGGGAAAATGTCTGGCAAAATGTATACAAGCAAAGGTTAACCAGTAAACTAAATTAACTATGGAAACCTAAATCAGTGAACAAAAATTGTAGCGCGTACATGATAGTGTCTTACCATGCCAGGTCTCCTCGACAGACTGTCGAGATACAAGTGTCGCACGGACCTACCATGGCCGCCTACGGGGTTCACATAAGCGGAAGTGCTACGCACACCAAGTGAAATATTTCATATTGAAAATAAAATGGCACAAATTAAGTAAAATATTGTTTTACATTTATATAATTTTCTTATGAATTTCAATATTATTTTTATGTCTCTTTGTGATGGCGTTCATGCCGGAGTATTAAATGTTCTTAATCTCGGTGCCGCGGGCACTTTGAATTTTATAACCAAACAATTTGAAAATGTAAGATACACATCAAGACATTTAAGACATATTAAACACGGCAAATACAACAGAACACAATTTACACTGAAAGTTACATTCATACAAAAGTTCAAAACTATTGGTCTCTTTGTGCACGTGCGGGATACGTGACACGTGTGTGGTGAGCACTGTCATGGGCTCTAGCACCACTGGCTGTTAGCTGGCATCATAATGTTAGTTGTCATGGAGCCGAGATTCATTTCACACAATGTAAATTAATTCCTTTGGTACTTAGAGATTAATGGAGCATTTTAAAGAATTGTGTTGATAATCGGTTATTTATTGTGATCTAAAATTATCAGCAGCTGTGATACATTTTGCTAGTCTTTTCTTGGGGTTTACCATTCAGAATTATTTGTATTTTGTCAAAATATGTAGTGTTAATTGTACTCAGAATATTTTCCGCTGTTATTTTGAACTGTAAAAATGACATATTTTGCCATCGGGGCTATTTAAATATTTCGATAGGCACCATTCAATTTCGAAATAGTATACTAAAAAACGAGTTTAAAATATTTTAACTGTGAACTATTTTTTAATGGTCGTTGTCAACACGTCGCTGCATTCGCTGTTGTTAATTCATATTATAAAAAGAAAGAAATATTACAAGTTATAGAAGATATTAAGATAAAGGTGAATTTATTCAATAATACAGTACTCTAAAGTTAACCACAGTGTTATATATTTGTGGAATACTGGTTATTGAAAAAACAGATGACAATTTATGACTAGTGTGTTTTTTCAAAGGTTGATTTTCATAAGTCGTTTCCAATCGGGAATGGACTATAGATGGATACATAGGAGACTTTGCGATGGCCTACCTTGATGATCTGCTTGTATGGTCTAATAGATGGGAAGAGTGTTTACACCACATGAGCCTTGTGTTCGAAAGGCTCGAATACAAAAAGCTCACATGCAAAGTTGACAGGTGTAAGTTGGGTATGAGTAAGATGGAGTTTTTGGGACACTATGAAAGAGGGAATGGACACAAACCAGAACAACTCGTGCAGGAGATTCAAATAAAACCCAAACCCAGATCATGTAAACAGGTCTGAAAATTCTTTGGTTTAATAGATTAGTTGAGGGAATTTATTCAAAATATTTCTGATGTTACTACACCATTAACTGCTTTGTTGTGAGAAAAACGTAAATGTATATTGACACCTCAAGCCGACCAGGCATTCCATGAAATCAAGCTAGCTTTCCAGAATTTTAAACCACTAGCCTGGTTCGTGCTGGAGTTACCTGTTGTAATACAGATGGATACTAGTCAGGAAGAGATCGGAGCAGTACTATATCAGGTGGGAACACGCGGATAAAAACATATCACAAACTACCACAGTGCAAAGTTTGGGGATACAGAATGTAAGTAATATGTAAACGAGCATGAGTGTTTGGCGATAGTGCACGTGCTAAGAAAGTAACCTGTTAGGGAGACAGTTTACATTGAAAACCGACAACTGTTGTCTTGTGTGGTTAGAGACCATGCATGACCAGGAAAGTAAACTTGCCCGCTGGGCGCTATTGCTCCAGGAGTTTGACTTCAAGGTAGACACACATGGCGGGGGAAACCTATGAGCTCGCTGATGTGCTATCCAGGAATCCTTGTCCGAATCTAATGGTAAAAGATGACGTGGATTGGGAAGAGGCATTACTTCCTTGCCGCGCTATATCAACTGCAGATACATAACCTCTTGTTTTACAAAACATTGTTACCACACCACCCAGTGAACTTCTCTCATTAAGCGTCCGTGGTGTGTTAAGAGAGGTGCACATTGCGCAGGAAAATTCCCCAGATGCTGCGCAATGCCAGCAACACTATGCCATGCAGTACATAGAATACTGGAGAGTAGTGGATAGGGGAAATTCAAACTAAACCCCCCTGGTAATTGCACGCTATGGAGAACGTATGTGCCAAAGGAGAAACGAGAACTTGTACTGAAGTATGCACATGACAGTTTAGAACATGGACACCCGGATTCTGAATAAACACGTAGAAACATACAAAAGTTTTTTCACTGGCCAGGGGTTTCAGGAGATGTAAGAAAACATTTGCAGAGTTTTATAACATACAATACCCAGAAGCCACGGAGAAAAGACGGCGATGCTCCACAGCAACCGAGGCTGCTAACTGAACCATTTAAGACGGTAGCGATTTACATCATGGACCCGTATTCGTGCACCAAGGCTTGTAAGAGATTTATTGTTGTCGCCATGGGTTTTTTTTACACGATGGACCGAAGCGTTTCCCGTCAACATTTTTCGTGCTCACACGGTCGCACAAGTGATGTAGACAGAATTATTTCCGAGATGGGGACGTCCCGAGTATTTGCTAACTGATAATGGTAAGCAATTCAAAGGGCGGAAATGGAGAGAGTACTATACCAGGTTGGGAACAGAACACCATTCCACCCCAACCTACCATCTTAGGGCGAACCCAACCGAACATCATAACCAAGACATCAAAATTCAGTTACGCATCCGGTTAGAAGAAAATCATACCAAGTGGGCAGAGCTAATCCTGGAAGAAATGTTTTGTTTGAGAAACAAGGTAAATGTGCAACCTGGAAAATACCCACAGAAATGGTCTAAGGTCGCGAACTACATGAACCTGGAGCACCCTGCGAAAACCCTCCAATACCACATGAGAGAATTGTAGAACACCAGACACAAATCCACGAAAAAGCGAGAGCAAATCAAGAGAATTATTGTAATGTGTGGATACCGGAGAACGGGAGGCTGCCACACAAACTCGTACCCGGAATGTATGTTTATGTCAGGGAAAATCCACTATCGGCCGAAGTGAAGAATCGTTGTACCGGGCTGGCACCTAAGTGGATTGGGCAAGTGAGAGCAACAGCAAAAATTGGCAATTCCATGTTTCTTGTAAAGTTGGGACCGAGACGAGTCACGAAACGTCACTGTTACGACCTGTGTATAGCCCGCGCCCCTGCAGAGAAGAGAGGCAAGGAGAGGCAGGAAAGCCAAGTACCTGAGAGAGAGTGACGTTGCATACCAGGTGGCATGCGGAATGACAACAATGACTTGTGGCACAACAACACAAGTCCCGTGACAACACACCTGGGAGACATAAACAATAACACTGTGGACACTACATCATTCAGAGGTTTCATGCCAAACTGAACACTCCACACCAGACAGCGAAGGAGAAGGCGACGTAAGTGTACAGGTACCTGAGACAGAAACGAGTAGTAGTGAAACACCATTTCTGGGTTTTTTGTCAAGGCCAGAGATAA
Organism: Dryococelus australis; assembly: GCA_029891345.1. Lineage (NCBI taxonomy): Eukaryota > Metazoa > Arthropoda > Insecta > Phasmatodea > Phasmatidae > Dryococelus > Dryococelus australis. Next base: position 605,335 of record CM056998.1, on the reverse strand, counting down.
CATAACAAATCAAAGTAGCTTCAAGGGCTTCGAAAGTGTGAATGAAGAAAGTGGTAACCAAAGTGCATACGTACATCAAAACACAACCAGTGAGAGTGATATCAGTTTTTAAGGGTTTCCCCAAGGCACATCTGAATATAGTTGTAACACCAGTGAAAAAGTATGACACAACACAACAAATGGAGGCAAGACACCAATCCAAGGTTTTCCTGCTCCCACAGGGGATAGCCTGGTAGGTCAGGAAATTTTGAAAGTAAATGCCGCAGAATAGGAATACCTTTGAGGCCATGCTTTTTGTGTCCTCAACTGGTGGTTCCGGTTTACATCCGGGCAGAGCCCGCCAGAGTAATGTTGAGTTACTCACACTGTCTTGGCCTTCAAGAAAGGGTTCGTTTGATGCCGGCTAACAGCCAGCGGCACTAAGCCCATGATGGCGCTCACCACACATGTGACATGTGTGTATGCATGTGCGCAAATAGGCTCGAATTTTAACTTTCCTATAACTAAATATTATTTACCTATTTTAGAATATTAGAATCATTGGATAGTTTGTGAAGGAATTGTAATGAACCCGTTATTAACACACGCATGTATTTGCATTTTATTAATGTTATTTGGAGAGGTGAATTTAGATTTACACGGCTATATCAGAATTCATAATTCATTGGCAGCTAAGTTTCAAAATTAACGAACAGATAATCAGCGGTTTTAATCAACCATAATAACAATTCTATTGAGAAATGGATATTAAGTTGTTTCACTCATTATTTGAACTAAACAAATGGGCCTTAGTCTTTTACATATTTTCCATCTCACTGTAGTATAATGGTCATTTTGAACACCTTATATGTAGTAACCATTAATTTTCTGAGTGATCGGGTTTCAATTTTCATACAAATTGTATGAAAATTGTGTTGGAGGTAACTTGTATTTCAGTGAGAATAGCGAGTCTTTCATCTGCACAGGTTAAGTTTGAATGCCATCTGGATAGTGCTACCCACAGGATAAATGATGCAATTGAGTGTATTTCAACCATAAGTTCATGGTTTATGCATGCAAACACATGTCAGTCATTCATAAATTCCCACTTGACATTTTCTAAAAAGAAGCTGACGCATGTGGTGTCAGTGACCTCCATTACAGTGCCATGCACATAGAGAAAACCCAACTACGCACAGATATTTCTTATTTCCTAATTTCTCAAATGCCCTATCTAAATGAATAGTATGCAGTTGTTATGCCGTAGGGCATTGTGTCCTGTTGGAAAATGTTGGAGGTTGGTAGCCATGACAGTTGGGTTATACACAATGTTGTGCCAACAGCTTTACGACAGTATGATGCAGACTGTTTGTATGTGAACATCTCAGGATAATAGAAGAAGCAATGATTAGTTAAAATGTAACTGTATGCAACAACTGTAAAATGCAACTGTGAATAACAACTTTTAAAAGGTTACGATGTAACAAATGACGACTAGGATGAGATTACTTGTGATGTGAGTGAAGTAAATGGTAGTTATCACAATAGCAGCTCAATGGCATTTTTGTTAGGCAACATTGAAGAATTCAACGTGACGAATCCACAAGGTTGGGATGCATATGCAGAGAGTCTTGAGTTTTACTTTCAAGCGAATGATATCACAGGCAAAGAGCAAACTTGTGCTTTATGGCCCATACTGCTTAGTTTGTGCAGGCTTAATACATATTCAGTAGTGATATCGCTAGTTTCACCGGCTACCCCGACCACAAAACCGTATGTGGAAATCACATCACCATTAAAAAATCATTTTACCCCCAGGCCATCGGAAATTTACCAAAGGTGTTTAAAATCCATCGTCGTGATCAGAAGGATAATGAAAGTGTTGCAGAATACATTGCGGAATTCCGGCAGTTAGCATTACATTGCAGTTTCGGGGGCAACCTGGATCTGACACTTCAGGATTTATTTGTATGTGGTATGAAAGACGAGACTGTGCAGCGTAAGTTATTGTCTGAAACTGCCTTGAAATTTGCTCAGGCACAGGAAAAAGCCCTTACAGAGACAACATACAGACATGCCTAAGAAATCCGTGGAGCTGCTTCGAAATTTGTAAATACCAATTACTTATGGCAAACAGCACCACACACCTAATAATAGTGTACTACCAACTACTGGAACAGACCAGTTGAGCAAGGCAAGGCAAACACCTAGATACAGTTAACGGATGAAGTGTACTGGGGTGGATCAGATCTTCAATCTGTTTATTGTTTCAAGAATGTTGAATGTTATATTTTTTAAAAAAACTAGGCCACCTTGAGAAGGTATGCAGAAATAAAGCGAATTATATGAAGTCTAAGGGCAATGTTAACCAAGTTGAACATTTGCAAGAAGCACAATTAAACACAGCTCAGAGCAGCGCTGAACCAGATGTCTACCATCTTTGGAATGTTACAGAGGTAGGGTCTACTGAATTATGCACAACAGTAATAATCAATGGCCAACCAGTTGAGATGGAACTAGACACAGATGCAGGAGTGTATATATTTGATGAAATTACCTTCAAGACAATTTACCCACATGGTACACCTCTAGTTCGCTTATGTGCTACAGGACTATAGCAAAAATTCTGTAGAGATACTGGGTGCATGTAAGGTGAAAGTGACTTATGACACATGGATGTGAGTATGCATCCAATGATCATCTCCAAGGGTCACCATTGTTCTCTTTTGGGTAGGAACTAGATGGGTGCGCTAGGAATAGAAGTGAAGGGTGTGTTGAAGGTGAGTGGTGCATTGGCACAGTTAGTTTCAGAATTTCCAGATGTGTTTAGTGAGGAACTTGGGGAATTTAAAGGGCAACCTATCAAATTTCAGCTAGACCTTATTGTTACATCACTGTGGTTGAAACCGCATGCCATTACATAGTCCCTCCTTCCAAACACTGGAAAAGAGCTGGGGAGATTAGTAGCTCAGGGTGTTTATACATCAGTTATGTATTCTGACTGGGCACACCTATTGTTCCAGTGCTCAATCCAAATGGAGACTTGAGGATTTGTGCTGATTATATAAGCACATTGAGTAAAGCATTGAAGGAAGGACTGTATCCAGTTTCACCCAATCACAAATTGCTAGCTAAACTTTGTGGATGCAAAGTGTTCGCAAATATTGACTTAACACAAGCATTTCAACAGCTGCGAGTTGACGAGGAAGCTGCTGTGGCTCAGACTAAAATCACACACAAAGGGGCTTTCAAAGTAAATTGTTTACAGTTTGGTGTGTGTGTGTAGCACCGGGAAAATTTTGAAGGTTCATGGAGGATGTCCTGGCTGGTCTTGATAACGTAGTGCCATATTTTGATGATGTGCTAGTGAAGGGTACAACCATGGAAGATTTTCTTACAAGTGTGTAACAGGTGTTGCAACATTTCAGGGATGCAGGTATTCATGTCAAGGCAGAAAAATGTGTTTTGGGTGCCCCAGAAGTGACATTATTTGGGTACGTGGTGAACCAACATGGCCTCCAGTGCACACATAACAAGGAACAATCCATTCACGAGGCACCAACACCATCAAACAAAGAGAAGTTACAGGCTTATCTTGGCGTTAATTTTTATTACTCTTTCCTGTCAAATAAGTCTAGTGTGGCAGAGCCTTTGATTCAGCTATTGCAGAAATCTGCACTGTGAAAATGGACCTAGCTTCATGATGAAGCTTTTGCAGCTACAAAATCCCTTCTAACGTCGAACTCCTTGCTGGCACAGCTTTTTAACATGTGACATATCCCAGTATGAGATTGGTGCTCTCCTGAGTCAACCGAACAACCAGGGGGAAGAAATTTCAGTTTACTTTTATTCCCTTATCGAGACATCTAATGAGTGGAAATATGCACAGATAGACAGAGAAGCTTTAAGTATCATTGCTGGGATCTAGAGGTTCCACAATTATGTTTATGGATGACAATTTGTGATATGCACTGACCTTAAACTGTTATTGGTGCTGTTTACTACTGACAAGGTCACTCCAGGCATCATTGCCCCCCGAATACTTCGCTGAAGTGTTATACTAAGCGGTTACGATTTTGTGTTACGATACAAGCCGGGGTCTGGTATTGCCAATGCAGATGGCCTGAGCCATCTTCCACGATCCACACCTGAGATAGAGATACCAGCACCCACTGAAGTACTTCTTCTTGAAGAATTATATGCCACCCCTTCTGATGGCACACCAGATTGCAGGAATATCTAGAATCAGGAATATTGCAGGAATATCCTATAATATCTAGAGTTTCCTCATGAGTGTGGAGGGAATGGCCAAGTAATATTTTAGAAGAAATCCAGTCATTTGCGAGGAGACAACATGAATTATCAATTCGCAGAGGTTGTTTGCTGTGGGGTACTCGGGTAGTCATTCCAAAAGGGGGCCAAGATCACATTCTACAGACACTACATGCTTGTTATCAGGGAATAGTGCGTACAAAGGCATTGACACGCAGTTATGTTTGGTTGCTTGGCCTTGATAAGGCAGAGGAATAGATGGTACAGCAGTGCAAGATCTGTCAATGTACGCATCATTCACCATCCATGGGAATGGACCAGACAGCCATGGTCGCATCTACATGTGGATGTTGCTGGTCCTATTCAGAGACAGGTATTCCTGGTTGCCTTGATTCGTACTCAAAATGGCTTGCGGTATTGCTAATGCCATCTACCGATGCAAGAAGTGTCATTACATCACTACGAACCTTATTTGATTCTCATGGCATTCCAGATATGATTGTTAGTAAAATGGAACAGCATTTAGTTCTGCTGCTTTTGCCAACTTTGCAGACAATAATGGTATCAGGCTTATTAAGATAGCTCCATACCATCCTTCATTTTATGGCCAGGGGGAGAGGATGGTTCAGTCGGCAAAGGAGATGCTGAAACAAATGAGTGGCAGTGACCTTTCACAGCATCTAGCTAGAATGCTGTTAACACAGCAAGTAACACCTACTGCTGCTACAGGGACCAGCCCAGCAGATCTGCTTATGGGTCGTCGACTGAGAACGTGACTCGACAGGGTACACGCACATCTTGTAGAGAAGATGAAGCAAAAGCAAGAGGACAACAGGGTTCCAAAGGCACCTTGGAGGTTCTCAACACAGGACCTAGTTTATACAAAAACCTTGGGACGAGGACCAAAATGTGTTCCAGCCATTATTGTTGACATGTCTGGACCTCTTTCATACAATGTGATCACAAATGATGGAGTGCAGATGAAGCGGCATGTGGACCAGCTACTGCCAAGGCATGTCCCCCCCCCCCCGGAAGATCAGTATAGAGACATCAGCTGCTACAGGAAATGATGTTGCAATAGCTCCACATGCAGTTGATGAAGGAGAGGGTCAATCTACATAGGATGCAGGGGGGGTGGGGAAGTGAGAGAAAGACACGAGTTACGACCACCATCACTAGTCTAGGAGGCAGAGTTTAGGGAATTTGCACCCAGTGTGCCCACACTCAGAGGACAGACCAACTCTTCCCAGTGTTTTGTCAGGTACAAGTGAATTGAGTGAAGCTAAACCTTTAGCTCGTACCAGGTCTACCAGAAAATTTTCTAAGCCTAGTCGGTCAAAGGATTTCGTTATATAATGGGGAGGGTTGTTACGTCTTAGGGTATTGTGTCCTGGTGGGAAATATTCGAGTTTAGCAGCCATGACAGTTGGGTTTTGACACCATCAGGTGAGAGACAAGACAAATGATGACGTAAATTACTTAATGATGATATGGGCATCAGCGGTGCTTCCTAATCACTGCACTGTTGAGAGTCAGGGTTCTCAGGAATGCTGTGGGTTCTGTGTGTCCGTCTCACAAGAGCGTACTTATGATACACGTTTGCAATATTAAACTTCAATATTAAACATTTTTAACACTTTAAAAGCACAGGTGGCAAGGACACTGTCACTACAAAATAATATAATGAGTCTCTGTGAGACTTGTTTTAATTATACAGTGCGTACAACTCATGCGCCATGACATTTAATGATACAACTCTGTCATTTCTAGCTAACTCCACTTGGGTGCTCCCAGCCAGCTTTTACTCTAGCGCACGTCTAGATGAATGATCTCACTGTTGTGTACGAAAACACACTCTTCACAAGGGAAGAGAGTCGACAGCCGCTAGGGTGGACTAACGATTTTTCCCTGAAGATAGGACACAGTGAATTACACAATGAACCAATGATAATACATAAACACGTGTGATTACTTAGCATCACTAGCACAAACTTGTTGGGCCTCGCCCTCCAGCACGTAGGTAGTGTGGTGCCGACCTATACTATACACATAGCCGGCTAGGACAGAAGTAATATCACCGTACACAAACACAAAATTACACAAGATGAGTATTCACAATAAACACGTACATGTGCGGATGCTGCTGGATAAAGTTCCTAGTGGACCAAGTGGTGCAGGTGGAATTGCAACATTTCTTCATGGAAACGGCAAATTAAACTCTCACAAATTGTTATTCTTGTTGAGAAAATTATCCTCTTTATGATTAAAGCAATTACAGGCTTATAGCAGGCCTGGTGGCAGCAAAAGCAAACATTGACCACATGGTCAAACACAAAAGCATGAATTTACGTGAAAATTACACAGAACCCTGAGTGGCAATGCATAGAACCTTGAAATAATTTATTACACACATGATATTACACAAATAAGCTCTCAAAGTGCAAGGATGCCACCGATATATACTTGGCTGTGGTTAACCATGTGGTTGTATGTGATATGGTCGTAAAATACCTTTAAATACATACATGAAAACAAAGCCCCTGAAATTGCATACAGCAATAATACAAAAATTACGATTGAACGCCTTTAGCAGAAGTGGATGGTGCCTGATTCAAGTTTCGCAGGTCGCACGACCTGTCCGACAACATTGTCCTCCTTCTCATCGATTAAGTTGAAAAATGCCACAAGGGCAAAGTAAATTAGTTAAGCGGAAGCATAATGCTGGGGAAATGTCTGGAAAAATGTACACAAGCAAAGGTTAACCGGTATACTAAAAGTGCTATTGATATCTACATCAGTGCTCAAAAGTTGCAGTGCATACAGCGTCTTACCTCGCCAGCTCTCCTAGAGAGACTGCCCAGGCAAGCATCACATGGACATACTATGGCTGCCTACGGGGTGCAAATAAGTGGAAGTGCTATGCACGCCGAGTAAAGCTTTTATATATGAAAATAAAAGTGGCACGAATAATTTAAATATTGTTTTACATTTTAGAATTTTCTTGTTAGTTCTCTGTATTATTTTAGGGTCTCTTTATGACGGCATTCATGCCGGAATATTACAGTTCTTAATCTCCATGCAGCGTGCACTTTAAATTCATAACCAAACATTTTCAAATTGACAACAAACACTTTAAAACATTTTAAGACTTTTTAAACCCTGAAAATAAAATAACAAGACACAGTTCACACTGAAAAAATAATACGTTTTTGTCGTGGGCTCTAGCGCCGCTGGCTGTTAGCCGGCGTCAGGTTATTCACAGTGTTGTGTCGGCAGCCTTACGACAGTATGATGCAGAATGTGTGTATGTGGGCCTCTCCGGACAGTAGAAGAAGCAATCAATATCTAAAATGTAACAGTATGCAACAACTGTAAAATGCAACTGTGAATATCAATTGTTAAAAGGTAATGTGGCAGCATCAGTGTTATTTGTGGTCGAAATATATATGCATTCTAATTATATGATTGCTAGAGTTTCTTTACCGGTAGTGACACGAGAAAGAATATTGCTCACCCCAGCCCACCTTCATTAGCTCTCATGAATACAGCATACCAAAATCACATATCTTCCAGTAGAACTATACAATACGTTAAATGTTACTATTATATTCTTGTACTAATGCTGTCAATTTCATACTCGGCATGGAATATTACGATTGGGGTATTTATGTGGTAAAACATGTGAAATTTGTGTAAAATATTTTTCTTTAAATCGTTTTTCGTTTGAGATCTGTTCAAACAATTGGCTGAATTCAATACGAGTGACAAGAAGAATTCTTCTTGTCTACCTTTATTAATCAAACAGATAAGAACACACAGTACATTTCCGATATAGCACACAGCTCATTCTTCCACTCACTCCCTACACACACCTTACTCAGGCTTACCAATCTCACTTACTGAATTGCCAACTAACAAGAACACTTCTGGAAATTAAACGTATTTTTTAAAACATTTGTCACAAGGTATTTTTTCCCGAGGCGTTAGGGTTATACAGGTATAAACCACGGTTCGCAAGCTGTGTCAGAATATCACTTAATTCTTTTTAAGTTTTCAAGGGTTGCCTTATCTATGTTCATAAGAGGATTGTACTAAGTAACATATTTGGAGTAGAAAAAATATACATGTAATATATAATACAAAAAGACGTTTACAGATTGTTTATAAACAGTTGATGTGTATCATCATAATACATTCCAATACATTCGTTGACAAATACACAGAGACAGGAAACAAATGGGCATAGATATTTGTTTACATCACAGCTGTATGCTGAGATTGTGCGTGCATTCAGTGTAATGTGTGAATTTGACTGTGCGGAGGTTTCTTATTTACGAGTGCGGTTATGCATGTTTTATTGCAATTCAATTCTGTTTTATGTGTTAAATCAAATTATTGTGCAAAAATACAAATGTTTCTGTATCATTTTGTCTACGCAAAGTGTTAAAATATAATAATTGTGCTGAAATTTGAGGGTCTGTGGAGTTTCAACAACCTGAATAGACGTTAACATGTCATGCTTAAGGCTGGGCTGCAATTGATTTAATACGCGCACAGCATGTGCGATAGTACAGAACACAAGCACAGCTCAAATCTGAAAGCAACAATCAAAAAACACACTAATAGAAACAACGGATGTTTACAGAAAACAATCGTGAAAATTAAAGGAAACAATGCTCGGTAAATTGTGCATGCATATGTTGGTCACATCATGTCGTAATTTGTAGAGATATAATATGATATACTGTATCTTCTTAACATACATTTCATTTACAGTAAAAATTTCAATCAAAAGAAACTTCTGTCGACTTTTGTAGTCATTTTCATTGCCACATTGACGCCATCAGGTGAGACACGAGGCGAACGATGACACAAATACTTACATGTAATTTGGGCGCCAGCGGTGCTTCCCATTCACCACACTATTGAGCCTCAGAGTTCTCAGGGATGTTGTGGGTTCTGTGTCCATTTCACCCATGCGTACTTACAAACATGTTGGCAATACTAAACTTTCAATAAAATCACTGAAATATGCAATTGATAAAGCATATGTAGCAAGGACACTGTCACTACTGAATAAAAGAAGTCAATTCACTGCGAGACTTGTTTTTATTGTTACTATTCATACATATCAACATTCCAATGAAATTATGATGATCTTGGTCATGACAAGCCAATTCTGCCTTGATGCTCCCCAGCCTGCAATTACCCTAGTGCACGCCTAGACAGATGATCTCACCGCGGTGTACGAAAACACAATCTTCACAAGGGGAGAGAGCCGACAGCCGCTAAGGTGGACTGACGATTTTACACTTAAAGACAGGACACAGTGAATTACAAATGAAAATCTTTGATACATCAACATGTGTAATTACTCGGCATCATTAAAGCAAATACGTCGGGGCTCGCCCTCCAGCATGTGGGTAGTGTGATGGCACCGTATACAAATTAAAAAATTACATAATCCCTCAAAGAAACATGAAATAAGATGTGACACGAGATGAGTATTCACAATAAACACACATGTGTGAAAACAACTTTAGATGGTGTGGATGCCGCTGGATGAGGTTCGTAGCGGACCATGTGGTGTAGGTGAAATTGCAATATTTCTGTGTGGAAATGGCAAATTGAAATCAGTCAAAATATTATTCTTGCTGAGAAAATTATACTTTTTACGATTAAAGTGGTTACGGGCTTGTAATATACCTGATGACAGTAAAATTAAACATTACTGTGACCACGTGGCCATGTACAAAAAGCATCAATTTACGTGAAATTACATGGAACCCTGACAAAAATTTAACATAGAAACCTTAATAAAATATTGCACATATTATGTTACATAAATAAGCTATCAAACAAATGATGGCGTATACAAAGACTTGGCATCGGTCGGTCAGTGGTTATGAGTGATGATGCCATAAAATATTCAAACATGAAAAATTCCCTCAAATGCATACATAAAAACAAAGCCCTTAAATGGCGCGTAGCAATAATGCAGAAGTTACAATGAAACACTATAAACATAGGCGGATGGGGCCTGATACATAATGCGTGGGTCGCGTGATCTCTCCGACATTTTTCTATTACTTCCCCTCGATTAAGTTAAATATTCCGCAAGGGCGCAATAAATTAATAAAGCGAAAGCATAATACTGGGGAAAATGTATAGCAAAAACGTATGCAAGCAAAGATTAACTGGTAAACTAAATTGGCTATGGAAACCTAAATCAGTGAACAAAAGATGTAGGGCGTACGTGACAGTGTCTTACCTCGCCAGCTCTCCTCAACCGACTGTCCAAATACAAGAGTTGCACGGACCTACCATAGCTGCCTACCGGGTTCACAGAAGCGGAAGTACTATGCATGCCGAGTAAACAATTTTATTATTGAAAATAGAGTGGCACAAATTAAATTAAATATTGGTATACATTTCTATAATTTTCTCATGAATCTCATTAATATTTTAGTGTCTCTTTATGATGGCATTCATGCTGGAATATTTTGTATTCTTAATTTCGGTGCCACAGGCACTTTGAGTTCTATAACTAAACAATTTAAAAATAGTAACAAACACTTGAACACATTTTAAGACATATTAAACCCAGCAAATACAATTTAAAACATTTTACACTTAAAAAGTTATATCTTTTGAGAGTTCAACCTGATTATTGGCCTCTTTGCGCACATATGGGGCATGTGACATGTGTGTGGTGAGCGCCATCATGGGCTCTAGTGTCACTGGCTGTTAGCCGCTGTCAAACAACACCTCCCTCGAAGGCCATGACGGTGCGAACAATACAACATTGTTCTGGCGGGCTTTGCCTGGCTGGTTGCCGTTTGAGAGCAAAGAAATCATGGCCTCGGAGGTCGTCGATTTCTTCAGCATTTGCCTGGGTGGGGGTGTAGGCAGGACCAACAATGTGGGTATGTGGTGGTGACTCGGCTCGCCTCTTGCGATTGCTGTGTTGCGACTTGTTGACACTTGACACCTCACTCACTTCACTACCCTACTAGTTTCCCCAAACCCTTTCGAACTCTTATACCCTACTAGGCTCTTCCCTGCGGGAACTGGAAAGCCTCTGAGAGGCGTCTCGCCTTCACGTGTGGTATCAGAATTTACATTTACTCTTCTGTTACAACTGGTTTCACTTGTGCCTTGGGGAAAACCTTTAAAACTCAACTCACTGGCACTGGTTGTGTTGACATTTACGTGTGCACTTATGTTACCACTTTCTTCGTGTACACTTGGAAACCCTTTAAATTCACTCTGAATCGTTGTGTTGTTGCAGGCATTAACATTAAAACCCAGAAATGGTGCTGCGTTACTACTTGTTTCCACCTCCTCACTACTAAGTGTTGAGTGTTCTGTCGGTGCAAAACCCCTAAATGACAGTTCATTACTTTGTCTGGGTGTTCCTGTCTTAGAGTTGTTCTCTACAGTGTATGTGTTGTTGATCTCCTGTGAACTGCCTGGTGAAATTCTCCGAGCTCGCTGCAGTACTGGGAGTAACGTCGTCTCCTTGCCTCTTTTCCCTACATGTGGTCGAGCTATCTGCAGGTCGTCATGGTGCCTTTTGTGACACATCGTGTTCCCAACTTCACTAGATATGTGGAATTTCCCATCTTTTTGGCCACTCTCACTGGCCCTGTCCATCGAGATGCCAGGCCAGCACAATACTTCGCCCCGGCCGATACCGGGTTCTCTCTTACATACACATACATCCCAGGTAAAAGTTCGGGTGGTGGCCTCTCCCTCTCCGGTACCCACACATTACATTAACTGATCTGGTTCGCCCTGGTTTCTTCATATATCTGCGCCTGGTGTTCAACAATTTGTTCAGGTGGTCTGGGCTGGTTTTCACAGGGTGCTCTGGGGACACGGAGTTCGCGACCTTGTACCATCTTGGCAGGGGTTTTCTCAGTTGCCGCATTCCGTCTATTTCTTAAGCAAAACATTACCCCCGGGATCAATTCGACCCAACTCCTGTGATCTTGGCCTAGCCAGACATGTAATTGGATTTTTGTAGGCTGGGGTGGTACGGTGTTCTGTTCTCCACTTGGTACAGTACTCCCTCCATTTTCGCCCTACAAACTGTGTTCCATTGTCTGTCAAGAAATATTCGAGGTGTCACCACCTCGAGAAAAACTCGTTCTGCATTGCCTGTGCAACTGTGTGCGCACGAACATTGCTGATGGCAAATGCCTCGGTCCAACGGGTGAACAAATCCGTGGTAACAATAAGAAATCTATTACCAGTTTTCGTGTGCAGGTACGGGCCCATGATGTCGATAGCTACTGTTTTGAATGACTCAGTTGGCAGCCTTGGCTGTTGTGGAGCTTCGCCGTCTACTCTCCATGGCTTACGGGTGTTACACTTGAAACAGCTCTGTACATGTTTCCTGACGTCTCCCTGAATCCCTGACCAGTGAAAAAATTCTGCATGTTCTTTCGTGTTTGCTCGGATCATGGGTGTCCATGCTTCAAACTGTCTTGTGCATACTTTAACACAAGTTCCTGTTTCTCTTTCGGTACATACGTCTGCCATCATGCACAATTATCAGGTGGTTTGGTTTGTAATTCTCTGTCTATTACCCTCCAGTGTTCTGTGTAATATGTGGCACAGTGTTGTCGGCATTGCACAGCATCTGGGAAATTTTCTTATGCAGTGTGTACCTTGTTTAACACGTTACATACATTCAAGGAAACAAGTTCGCTAGGTAGTGTGGCAACAATGTTTTGTACGAGAGTTTGTGTGTCTGCAGTTAGTATTGCATGGCAAGGTGGTAATGTCTCTTCCCACTCCGCATTGTCAGTTACTGTTAGATTCGGGCAAGGATTCCTGAACAATGCGTCAGCGAGCTCATTGGTTTTCCCCGCCACATGTTCAACATTGAAAACGTATTCCTGCAGTAACAACGCCCAGCAGGCAAGTTTACTTTTCCCATTTTGCATGCCCTCTAACCATACAAGGCATCGGTTGTCAGTTTTGAGTGTAAACTGCCTTCCTAGCATGTACAGCTGGTACTTCCACAATACAAGTACAATGGCCAGACATTCTTTTTCATTAACGTGATATTAACATTCTGCATCCCCGAACTTTGCAATGTGATAACTAATGATATATTTTCTCTCTAGTGTTCCCTCCTGATATAACACGACCGCAATACCTTCTTGACAGGAATCTGTTTGTACAACTATGAGTAACTCTGGGTTGTACCTAGGCAGCGGATTACAGTTCTGAAATGCAATTTTAATGTCTTTAAATGCTTGATTGGTTGCGGAATGCAGACAAATTTATGTTTCTCACACAGCAAAGCAGTTAATGGTGCAGTGATTCCGGAAAAGTTTGGGACAAATTCCCCTTACCAATTAATTAAGCCAGAGAACTTCCTGACTTGTTTACGTGATCTGGGTGTGGGTTTGTTTTGAATGTCCTGTATGTGTTGTTGTTCCGGTTTGTGTCAGTTTGCTGTTACATAATATCCTAGAAACTCCATTCTACTCATACCCAAGTTACACTTTTCCACTTTGCACGTAATTTTATTACATTCGAGCCATTCAAATACAAGGCTCAAATGGTGCAAGTGATCTTCCCAGCTGTTAGACCAAACAAGTACATCATCCAAATATGCCATCGCAAAGTCTCCAGTAAATCAATCCAATACATTAACCATTAAGTTTCGAAACATTGCAGGGGCACACTTTAAACCAAATGGCATGGCTACAAACTAAAATCTACCTCCATCTGGGGTAGTAAAGGCTGTTTTCTTTCTGTCCTGCGGGCGGATAGGCAAACACTTGAACACATTTTAAGACATATTAAACCCTGCAAATACAATATAACACATTTTACACTGGAAAAAATAATATATGTGAGCGTTCAGAATAATTATTGGCCTCTTTGCGCACATGTGGGACACATGACACGTGTGTGGTGAGCGCCGTCATGGGCTCTAGTGCCGCTGACTGTTAGCCAGCACAAACATGAACTCGGTGGTATCGACCTTTCTGATTGGCCACGCATGGTTCATACTCACAGGAATTATAAGATATACCCCTACTTTATGTGCGTGTTCTCTGTGCTGTTTTTCTGTAAATGTGCTGTGCATGATTCTAGTGAGTGTCATGCTAATACATGTATTCTACTTTCTGTGCTTGTGCTGTTTTCTGTGTAAATCAATTGTAGCCCAGCCTTTAATCACCAACAAGGTATGATTGTCACTTTAATGGGTGTATAACATAATACAGTTGGAGTATTAGCATGGAACGTGTATATTGTGTAGTGAATTGTAACTGTGTAGTATTGCATGCGAATGTGGTAATTGAAGGGTTTGCGTACATTTGCTGCCAGTCATGCAATATGCAGCAGACCTAACAATATTAAACCTAACTTCACAATAGGTGAATTACAGGGGTGGATGAACTGATGCGAGCTTACTTGTTATACTTTTCGTGAAAAAACTATGTTGTGTGTGCAAAAATCTCCCCTTGTATTCATATATTGTGAAGTTAAGTTAGGTCTTCTTGCATTTAACATGCTAAAGGAACCTAAATGACATGTAATTTATATAACTTTTACTTGGTTTACCCCACAATTTCCCTCATCTTCATAGCCCTCGTCACTATTGCATTCGTTAGTATATACTGCAAAAGTGATGTTAGCTCCAGTAAATTAGTAATATTGATTTAAAGTGGTTAAGGAATCCAAATTACATGTAATTTAAATGTATTTGATGTGTTTTACCCTACAAATCCCCTCATCATCATAGCCCTCCCCACTATCATTCGTGGTTTGCATTGTTAAAATGTTGATGCCCCTAGCAAATTCGTGTTCTGTTTAATTAGTAGAGTTGAATTACACCTTTTTCTGCTCATTTTTCTTTTTGTTCTCGAAAATTCGCAATTCTTTATAATTACAGAACTGTCCAGCAGGGCTGCAACATCAAATTGTTGCTGTCTGAAATTATTTGTAAGGGCATGACTGCACACTTGAATATCCCCTTCAGCTAAGGGCATGAGCAACATACCCTTCACTGAAAATATTGTTTTTTAACTGTTTAGAACAGTTTTGTAGCTTCTTCGTGCAATTTGGTGGGCACTGCTGTTCGTACACAAATCAATGCAGCATAAGTAAATGTATTTGATTTTTTTGTGATTGAAAAATGAAGATAGGTATTTGCAACAATACCCACTTTTTCATGAAGTGCTCGAGGTAATGCGGGGAATGAAGGGATCAAGGGGAAGTGAACAAGGATATGTTGCAGTGAAATCAGACACTGCCTAAGGCTTCACAACAACGAACAGGAAACATGTACAATTGTCACAAACATAGGTAATATTAATGTGAAAATACAGTGTGTAGTATGGGCCTATACCTACTTGAAACTTATGTTATTCACAAATGTTACAACGCACAATCACAACTACTACTATTTTACTTTGGTGGTTGTAGAAAACTGAACTTACCTAGGACTAAAACCAGTTTGTAATTGCTTTTGTAAGTGAATTTTACAGTAATACTTTGTATACATCCTGGAACAAATCGGCTTCTAAAAATTATTGTTGGTAAAATATGGAACACATACATACATATATGTAAAAGCAAAGGATCAACAAATGAAAACAGTCTCGAAAATCCTAACCTTTCATACGAAACATTAAAAAAGTAAATTATTGTATGACTAGTAGTAATGTTCAAATACTTGACGTCGGCTAACAGCCAGTGACAGACAGACTATGACAGCAATCACAACTCACGTGACACATGGGTAAGCACGTGCACAAAGAGGTCATAACATAGACTTTCCTGTAGTGGGATTATTATTGTTTCATGTGTACTGTACGTTTCTCCATTCTCTTTCAGGGCTAAAAGTGTTATAAAGTGATTAAAATATATTTTCATAAATACTGCACAATTTTCTTTTCAAATTGAAAATGTGTGCCACATGAAGAAACAGACAGACATTGATATTCAGGCATGAATGCCTTCAAGAGACAATCTCATGATAATGATATTTCTGATTTAAAATTGCTTTAATAATTTTGTATTAAAAATAATTTAAGTGTCACTTCTTTTCATGTAACAATATTTTCACTCTGGGCAGTTGTCCAAGGAGAGCTGGCGAGGTAGGATGCTGTTACGTATGCACTTCATATTTTTGCACTGAGTTAGATTTACATAGTTCACTTTAGTTTACCGGTTAACCTTTGCTTTGCGCACGTTTTGCCAGACATTCCCAACATAATGCTTCCGCTTAAATAAATCTTTTGCAGATCTTGTGGCTTTTTGAACTTAAAATGAGAGAAGGAGGAAAGATGTCGGAGAGGCCACATAGCCGGCACAACTTCGAATCAAGCATCATCCACCTATCTTAAAGGGTTTTGCGTTGTCATTTCTGCTTCATTGCCACGTGCAATATTAAGGGTAAATTTGTATGTATGTTAGGGATTTTGCCATGTTAAATTGTTTTACGGCCACATCATTTGCAAGCATGTAGTTAACCGCCACTAAGTCAGCGTTTGCGCTATCATCACGCTTAAAGTGTTTTTGTTTGTAATTTAGTGTGCATATTTTTTTCACATGGTAATATGTATCTCTTTCATTAAAGGGTTCTTATAATTTTTGTCATGATCAATGTTTTATAGCTGACCACATGGTCAATCGCACACGTGGATATCTCGCCATCAGGCAGCTCAGAATGCGCCTACACATTTGTAATGCAATCAGAATAACTTTCTAAATAACGCCGTAATTTAGTCCGGCAGGATTTACATGAATTTCACTGAAAATATTGCAATTTCACTTGCACCACGTGACCCGTTAAGAACTTCATCCACCGGCATCCGTGTCATGTAAGAATGCTTTCCCGCATCTGTGTGTTTATTGTGCCTGTTCAAAAGCGTCCCATGTTTTCTCATCAAAATTGGTGTAATTTTTGTACGGTGACATTATTTTCGTCCTGGCATGCTAAGTTATAATGACTGCCACCACATACACACCACATGGTGGGAGGCATGGTATGTATTTGGAAATCAATAAATCCAAACTCATTGACAAATCTATGTTTTCTATTTAGCATCAACCAGCAAACTCCCGTCTTTTTCAGTTTTAAATATTTAGTAAAGAACAGTGTTTGGTAGACGCTCGGGTGAGATGAACACACAGTACCCACAGCATACCTGAGAACCCTGAGTCTTGAAGTGCGGTGTCTGGGAAGCACCGATGACGCCTGTTCACCAGTAAGTAAAATTTATTCTGTTGTATCGTGTCTCACCCGACGATGTCATACTAAATAGTTTAGAAATATTATAGTGGTATTCTAAGTTTCTCTACATTGCCCCCCTCTCACACCCAAAATATTGGCGCTTGTATTAAGGTAGAAAATGAGAGCAACTGTCCAGTAAGTCTTTTGTAAATCACTTTCCGAAATCTGATTAAAAATATTAATATAAACAAAATATTGACATTAAAGAACGTGTTTAATTGGCAGTATTTATTTTTTCGAATGTAGCACTTTTAATTTTGATCAGAAAATGCAGTGTAATGTTTCCGTCATCATGTTTCTCGCTCGGCACCACTAGCCATAATCAAATATGGTAGAAGGACAATATGGGAACGTAGACAAAAAAAAGATACAAAAGCCAGCGCTCCTAGCAGTGAGAACTGTTCGTATGGTGATAAGCTATTTATTGAATGGGCAATTTGAGTATTTTGGATACGTTTTAATCAAATTCTTTAGCTCACATGATTATTTATTATGGCAGGAAAGATTTGTGCAATTTTTGGCTGCAATAATTACAATGTTGCCAACTGCAGTAAATCATTATTTAGATTCCCAAAGGATGCAAGTCGGTAAGTACACGAACTGTAGTGGATAACATTTTCCATTGTGTTATTAAAGTCAGTGTGTTTTAATTGCAAATTCCAACTATACAATACCTTAATTAAATTTAATACTTCAATCGTAAAGAGAATAATTTTCTTTGCCTGAATTTAATTTGCCGTTTCCACACAGAAATATTGTAATTTCACTTGCATCACATGGTCTGCTACGAACCTCTTCCAGCAGCATCCATGCCATCTAAATTTGTTTTCACACATGTGTGTGTGTTTATTATGAATACTCATCTCGTGTCCCATCTTGTTTCATGTATCTTTGAGGGTTTAAATAATTTTGTAATTTGTATATGGTACAACTATTCCCATCCTAGCCAACTCTGTATGCAGACCGTCACCACACTAACAACATGCTGGAGGGCGAGCCCCGACGAGTTTGCGTTGGTGACGCCGAGTAATAACATGTGTTAATGTGTCAAGGGTTTCATTTGTAATTCACCATGTCCTGTCTTCAGGGAAAAATCGTCAGTCCACCCTAGTGACTGTCGCCTCTCTTCCCTTGTGAAGATTGTGTTTTCATACACTGTGGTGAGATCATCCATCTAGGCATGCGCTAGAGTAATTGCGGGCTGGGGAGCACCCACGCGGAATTGGCCTCTTTTATTCAGTGGTAACAGTGTTCTAGGCACATACATTTTATTAAGTGTTCATTTCCAGTGATATTTAGAAAAAGTTTAGTATTGCCTACGAATTGTAAGTGAGACGAACACACAGAACCCACAGCATCCCTGAGGACACAGAATCTCAATAGTGTGGTGATTGGGAAGCACCACTGGTGTCCAAATTACCAGTAAGTATTTGTGTCATCGTTCGTCTCGTGTCTCACCCGACTTCGTCAACTTGTATGCTCCTTTCAAAATATACTCACACACATTCTCATAATTATTTATCAAATGGTGTATTAGCACTGGCGATGCCCATGGTATTGTGCATAAAGTTGAACATTAGTTTTATGCACTGGAGCACCCCCTTTTATATTGTATGTTTTATTAGTTGGGTAATTGTAGAGTCACACATTGTGAGGCGTAGCCTAAACTACGAACGATTCAGAGTGCCTAATATTATTGTCTATGCCTACAGTTTGTTTTTGAAGACATTGGTCTAGTATTCACATTTTTGTTTATGAATTATTATGAATTGTGTCTGGCCATGAAAAGATATTAAGTAATAATGCAAATGATAGCCTAGTCTTTCTAAGTCTCTTTATGAGCGCGATTCACCTAAAGACAGTAATGCACTGTAAAATTTTTATCAGGTTCAGTATTCAAAAATTTATATAAAAGTTGACGCCGGCTAACAGCCAGCGGTGCTAGAGCCCATGCTGGCACTCACCATGCATGTGTCACGTCTCCTGAACATGCGCAAAGAGGCCAATATTTTAAGCTTTCACATAAATACTATTTTTCAGTGTAAGATGTGTTTTGCATTTGTATTTGCAGGGTGTAATATATCTTAAAATGTTTTGAAGTGTTTGGTGTTATTTTGAAATTGTTTCAATATTAAAATAAAAGTGCCCGCGGCACCAAGATTAAGAACACTACTTTTGCAGCTTGAGTGTCGTAACAAAGAGAAATTGAAAAATTTTCTTGCTCTGAGTAATATTTTGTCTGAATTTAATATGCTGTTTTTCAAAAAGAAATATTGCAATTTCACCTCCACCATGTAGTCCGCTACTAACTTCAACCAGCAGCATCCACACCATCTAAGCTTGTTTTCACACATGTATGTGTTTATTGCGAATACTCATCTCATTCCCCATCTTGTTTCATGTATCTTTTGAGGGTTTATGTAATTTTGTAATTTGTGTGCAGTTCAATTACTCCTGTCCTAACCAGCTCTGTGTATAGGCTGTCACCACACTACCCAGGTGTTAGTGGGCGATCCCCGACGAGTTTTAGTTAGTGATGCCGAGTAATCACATGTGTTAATATGTTTCATCGAGTGTTTTAGTTTGTAATTCACCGTGTTCTGTCTTCAGAGAAAACCGTCAGTCCACCCTAGCGGCTGTCAGCCCTCTTCCCTTGTGAAGGCTATGCTTTCATGCACCTTGGTGAGGTCATCCATCTAGATGTGCACTAGAGTAATTGCAGGCTGGGGAGCACCCAAGCGGACTTGGCCAGTCATGGCCAAGATAATCATAATTTCATTGGAACATGGATGTGTATGCATAGTAGCAATAAAAACAAGTCTCACAGTGAACTTACCTCTTTTATTCAGTAGTGACAGTGTCCTAGACACATATGTTCTATTAAGTGTTTATTTTCTTTGATGTTTAGTAAAAATTTTAGTATTGCCTACGTGTTTGTAAGTATGTATGAGTCAGATGGACACACAGAACCCGTAGCATCCCTGAGAACCCTGAGGTTCAATAGTGCGATGATTGGGAGCACCACTGGCGCCCATATTACCAGTAAGTATTCGTGTTATCATTCGTCTTGTGTCTCACCTGACGGTGTCAAAGTGTAGTCATTTAATTAATTTTATTGTATCCAAAAGTAGTGAGAGTATATTGTGTATTTGTAATATTTATGCTGATTACAAATTAATGAAATGGAGTACCTGAAAATGAACATAAGATGAATTCTAGTCTTGATATCATTAAATGATTTAATTGTTTATACTTTGCAAACACAGTTGTTAAGCGTTTTGAATCCTTGGAAGTTTATGGTGGTGTGTGAATATTGTAAGATGGAAAAAAACATATAAAATATATGTAATGCGATGTCTATGTTTAATTGAATGTCCTTGTCTTGTGGTCCTTAGTATGGCAGATACTGTTTTGTCAATTCGTAGGTGCAAGCAATGGATGTAATCATGGATGAATAAAGCCTGGCAGTTTATACACGAGAACAGTGTGTTCTAATTATTTCAGAAAAGAGTATTTTTGCAACCCAAATTTGCTTTCACAGGATCAAGAACAAAGTTAGTTGAGTGTCACAGCTGCTCTTTCTAACCTTGTACACAGAAGGGTCGTGCAAAGTTTGAGTTTGATAGCCGTTAACAAGAAAGGTGTAGGATTGTTTTTATTGAAGACACACCTTCGAAAAATAAAAGCAAATTTTGTTTCATATTCAGTGTTGGTTTATTAAACTGGCTGCAGCCTGGTGCTGAATTTATAAATTTCGTTGTCGAGGAATGTATGATATGCATGTACTAAGCAGTACTGTACCTTGTTGCACATTGAATAAGGTTATGTCCAAAAATGTGCGGTGTTCTAAGTCACAGGGTTTACAGTTCTCGGCATATTAGTTTTGTTTATGTACATTTCTACATTGTTTATGTACTTTTCCAGTGCATTTTCATATTTTGGAATGTTATTGTTTATATTTGGGAAACTATGCATTTGAATATTGATTTTTACTTACGCCATCGAGTAAGACATGAGACGAACGATGATACAAATATTTACCGGTAAAATGGGCACCAGTGGTGCTTCCTAATCACTGCTCTATTGAGACTCAAGGTTCTCAGGGATGCTGTGGGTTCTGTGTGTCCGTATCTACTGTGCGTACTTACAAACACATAGGCAATACTAAACTTTTACTAAACATCACTTTGAAATAAACACTTAATAAAATACATGTGGCTAGGGCACTGTCACTACTGAATAAAAGGGATAAGTTCATGGTGAGACTTATTTTTTATTGCTACTATGCGTACACACCAACGTGCCAATGAAATTATGATTATCTCGGTCATGACTGGCCAATCCCGCTTGGGTGCTCCTCAGCCCGCAATTACTCCAGCACACGCCTGTATAGATGATCTCACCGAAGTGCATGAAAGCACAGCCTTCACAAGGCTGACAGCCGCTAGGGTGAACTGGCAGTTTTTCCCTGAAGACAGAACACAGTGAATTACAAATGAAAACACTCGATGAAACATATTAACATGTGTGATTACTCGGCATCACTAACAAAAAGTCGCCGGGGCTCGCCTGCCAACACGTGTGTAGTGTGGTGATGGCCTATACACAGAGCTGGCTAGGACGGGAGTAATTGCACTGTACACAAATTACAAAAATTACATAAACCCTTAAAAGATACATGAAACAAGATGGATCACGAGATGAGTATTTACAATAAACACACACATGTGTGAAAACAAGTTTAGATTGTGCGGATGCCATTGGATAAAGCTCAGAGCGGACCATGTGGTGCAGATGGGATTGCAATATTTCTTAGTGAAAATGGCAAATTAAATTCAGACAAAATATTATTCTGCTAGAGAAAATTATTCTCTTTACGATTTTAATGATTGCAGGCGTGTAACATGCTTAATTGGGGTAAAATCAAACATTAACAACTAACTCCTTTTTCACTCCCTTCCTGAACTTACCATCCCCTCTCTCAGATACCAATTCCTCCGTCAACACATTCTACTCCCTTACAGACCCCACAAGCATGGACTGCCTACCCTGCTCCATTCTCCTCCGCACCCTCTGAAACTTCTCACTGTTGTTTAATCTTCCTCTACATACTCTCTTACTTCGATTGCAGTGTAGCCCTCCCCATCCTCCCTCTTCATTCGCCATCCTGTACATTCTGACTAACCGTTCAACTTTCCTCCTGTCCTTCAATGAGCTCCACCCCATTTATTTCATCATCACTGATGGCCTAGAGTTCCCTTCTTCCTCGCCATCTTACCCCTGCCTTATCCACCTACCCTTCACCCATCTTGCTGTCCTTCTCTGCACCTTTTCCAGTTCTAGCAACTCCACCTCCATATACGGGTCCCATACTGCTGCAGCTTATTTTAACATTGGCTGTACCATTTTGCCATACGCCTTCTCCTTCACCTCACAGCTGACTCCCTTCAGCACCCTTCCCAGCATACCCAGAGCCCTTCTTCCCTTTGCAAACACCCTCTCTACCTGTTTTTTCCATCTGAGGTCCGCCTGCAGTACAATTCCTAGATACTTATATTCTGCTGCTTCTTCTATCTCTTGTCCCTCCCACCTGTACATGTCCCTGTTTATCATCTACTTCCTTGTGAACCTCACTACCTTAGTTTTTCTTATATGTATCTTCATTTTATTTTTCCTGCTCCACAACCGTATCTTATCAATGGTCGCCTGCAAATTTCCGCCCCCCTCTCCCACTTCAGCATACACAACACAATCGTCTGCAAACAATCTGATTTTTCCCCTAATCCTCAAACCCATATCATTTACCATTATGGTAAATAACAAACCAGTCAGCACGCTTCCCTGTGGTACCTCTGACGTAATCTCCTCTTCCTCCGATATTGCCTCCCCCACTTTCACCCTCTGCCTTCCCCCCTTGAGGAAGGCCTCTATCCATTCCACTACCCTCCTGTCCTGTATCAGCTCCTCCACTTTCCTTTCCAATGTCCCACAGGGCACCTTATCAAATGCCTTCCCAAAGGCTATGAAGCAGGCATCCACCTGCTTCCTCTCATCAACTACCTGCACCAGATCCTCTAATAACCCAGCCAGCTGAGTCTCACATGAGTATCCCCTCCTGAAACCATGCTGGGACATGTCTTTAAATAAACTAATGATAGAAGCAATAGTGGGCGCATATCATTTAGTAATAAAGTTATGTTTCATTTGTTTCTTTGTAACTTTGCATCACATAATCACTTCAGCTACACACTGCCATGCATGTGAAGCTGGATTCTGGAACATTTGTCATGTTGGTACTGCGGATGTGTTATAGACACACATATTATTACTTACAACGACTCAAACATTTTCTCCATTCAAGAAACATATTTAGGCTTTTCTCTCATGTTATAGAACAAATCCTGTAGCTATCTCGCATACAAGCAGTCTGTTGCTAATGAAATGAACATCTTTGCAGTAACACTATTAGTGTTAACATTTCAATTATGGGCTAATATAAATAAATTTATTATTTTTCCATATACACAACAAAGAAAATGGCAAGAGTCCCACATTAATATTCATACCTAAAACTTGAATGTTATTACTTTGTTACGCCCCTTTAGGGCGTAGCAGGGCTAAAGGAAGGCAAGGAGAACGACACAAACCATAAAAAGAAATTTAAAAAGCATAGACACGAAAATTTCAAAATCAGTAGAAATATATTGAAGCCCATCTATACATTACCACCAAGAACAACAACTACTTTGCAACTTGATATGAAAAATATAAATTGCATCTGTAAATTGCTGATGCTTGCTACCTATTTGTGAACTAGGGGAAGGAGAGAACACACATTCACTGGAACAAACAGAAAAACAATAATATTAATATATATTCTGAGAATTCACCCAACCTGAATAAACACTTGTGAAATCCCATTAAAAAAGTTGAAATGACTCCCTGAGTAAAGCAAGCACCATTACAACTTAAAAAATAAAGTACGCCTGAATTTCACTAAAAAGTACATGGAATACTAATTTCAAGAATACCACTGGGAAGGAGCAAAACCCCTCATTGCACTTAACCATGAGCATAAAGGCACACCATAAAATACCCACTAAACTTTTTGACATTCAAATTCTTTTGGCAAACCATAGTCCAGGAGACCATTCCTACAGTGCGCAAAAAAAGGAAGAATCCACCTCTTACAAACATTCCCATAAAAATACCATATTGAAAATTCACACAATCAAAACAGTGAAGAAACACTTCCCTACAAAAATCCATTTACACAAAAATCGCTAAAAAAAAAAAAACACTACTAAAAGGGAAACTCTACCCCCGGCATAACAACAACTATGCCCATTGCAATACTTAAATTGAGTAGTACTAATATTATACGAAAACGCGTCTAGCATGGTGAAGCCCCGAAGTATGAAGTGGTGTAGATATGATCTATCTTCGGCCAGCCCGTGCAACTCTAAGAGGAACACTGCACACTTGCTAGGGCTGGAGACAAACATTTATATGCGAAAACGCAGCTCGGGATGGTTAAGGAGGTGGTGGGAATAGCGGAGAGGCATATGGAATGTGCCAGAGTGTGCGAGGCTGAACTCGGTGCTAGGAGTAGCCACCAGACAGTGGTCGGCTGCACCTCGAGCTCCGCGTGCCTCTCTTCAGTATAGCTTAGTTTCTGGAAGCGTTCAGACATCACCACTCCGTAAACGGCGAGGGGGGAGATAAACATGATATCTTTTTTTGGTGCAAAAATATTGCCTCTTCAAATAGGAACCCCTATTCAAACAATAATACTTCATTAATTTGGGCTACCAAATACAGACATGGCTAATAACAAAGCAGACTTGCTAATCAAGTTCATTTACGTCATGCACTTCGCTAAACCCACCAACCCCATAATAGCAGCATTTAACCGTACTCCAGAAAATTGTAGGCATCGCACATTTCACCAGCTGGCAGGACGAAAAATAAGTCGTTCACGCAGGACAGGAGTACTGACATAAAATTGCTTGAGTTTGCTGATTAACATGCATGTCAGACTTGAAGCAAGGCTTCAACTTCACCAGCGCACTGCTACAGGTAATGGGTTTATTATATTGTTTTATTAATTCATAATAATGATAATGCTATGTTTATATTCTGTAAACATACTTTTAGGTGCCAATTAAGAAAGCCACAAATGAATATATGTACTAGTGGAATGTTTTGTAATGGATTGTTACTGTATTCTAACATTTTATCCAAGAAATGTAATTATATTGAATTGCTATTCTGTAGCATGACTGTGTTACTTATATGTATGGTATCACACAAATCAGCCCTTATAAAAGAGTGATGCTGCAGAAATGGGGCTTTGCTGTCAAAGGGGCATCAGAATGTTGTGTTTCATGAACTAATACTTTATCTCACAAAAGTCACACAAAACTCTTCGATAGTTTTCTGGATGCCCACTTTTATATATATTTTACAATGCTCGTTTTAGGTTAATGTGAAATAAAATCCTGGGTATTATTGCAAGCGCACCAAACTCTCTAATTGTTCTTTTCAGAATATTTACTACCACAATGAGAAAAGAGAGAATATTAAAATATATTTTTCAGACTTTTGCTTTAACCTACAATGCCATGCCTCAAGTATTTTACTACGAGTCATCACGATGCCATGCTGTATAATGGTTTGAAAACAATGAATATGTTACTGTACACTTAACATTTCTCTAGTTCAACAATATTCCACAGTTCACATACAAAATGGTAGATCACTTTACGTAATATAGCTAATCTGTGGCAAAATGTAATTGTGGATTATAATAATAATGTTACAATTTTGTTCCCACCTCAGGCAGGGTCAATGGATGCAATGAGGGGAGGAGGATAGTGCCAAGTGGAGCACACTGACCTAACGGAGGGCCAAACTTGTAATTGTCAGTCAGCCTTAAGGATTAGTGTGTTGAGATGAGAGAGGCCTGGCACTATGACGGAATGCAAGGGCAAAGACAATGGGAGCACCCTGCAAAAACCTACCAACGGCATTGCCATGTTTTGCCGATGTCGAGGTAATGGAAATTAAATTGAGTGGTAGTAGTAATAGAAGTATTTCTTTGTTGGCAGTGTATAGGCCATCAGGATAGGGATGACAGGCAATTGAGATGATCAAGGAGAGGGTTGATAGACTAAAGGACAGGCAGTGGGTTGTTGTAGCAAGGGATTTGAATATGCCAGGGGTGAAATCGGTAGAGGGTGCAGAAAAGCATGATGCAGAGAATGGCAGCACAGTTAGTCAACAGAGGATTAATCCAGGTAGTAGAAACACCTACGAGATGGAATGACAAGGATGTTGTGTCAGTGCTGGATGTGGTGTTGGTCAGACCTAGGAATGCTGTAGTTGGTGCAATAGTATTGGATGGTATAACCGACCATCATATCCCGGTTGTAGAAATTGGGATATGCAGGATGACGGAAGTGTAAATGGCAGAAAGGTTGGCGTGGCAGTATGGGAGAGGAGACAAGAAGGGGGCAGAAATCTTCCTGAGAGACAGGTTTAAAAAATGGTCTATGTTGGAGGGTGTAGAGGGGTTGTGGAGGGAGTTTAGAGGATTAATGGAGGTTATGTTGGAGAAATTTGTGCCAATTAAAAGGTTACAGACAGGGGAGATCCGCCATATTAAGGACAGGAGATTTTGAAAATGAAGAGAAAGTGCAGAAAATTACATGCCAAGTGGAGAAATGAAGGGATGATAAGATCTAAAGACATGATGAAACAAATGGATAGGGAGCTTGAAAGGAAGATCAAACAGGCAAAGAATGTATTACTGGGGAACATGGTGGAAGAAGGAAAAGGCAAGGAATGGGAGAAATTGTTTAGGTATGTTAGGAGGTTAAGGAGAGGAGAGTAAGGGATCCCTCTGCTAACAGGAAGGGATGGTAGGCATGCGACAAATGGCCAAGAAAAATCGGAGATGCTTCAAAGCCAGTACTTGTCAGTGTTTGAGGCAAAGGAGGATTGGAATAGGGGGGCAAACAGGGTTCAGGGGGTGTTTAGTAAGTTTAAGACGAGGGAATGGGAGACAGAAAAGGTAACTAGGGGTGTGAAGAGCTTTAAGGCAGGGGTCCAGATTGGATAGGAAATGCAGCACTAAAGTTTGGTGGCAAGGAGTTTGTGAAATATTTAGAGGTGCTGTTTAAAAAGTCCTTAGGAGAGTGTTAGTTACCACAAGATTGGAAGGATGCTATTGTGGTAGCTATACACAAGCAGGGAGAGGATAGCGGAAGGCCTGGCAGCTACAGACCGGTGAGTCTCGCATCAAGTACGGGAAAAGTAATGGAGAGGCTAGTGGTGCAGTATGTGGTGAGGGTTATGAACAACAGGAATTGTTTCGAGGAGTACCAGCATGGTTTCAGGAGGGGATACTCATATGAGACTCAGCTGGCTGGGTTATTAGAGGATCTGGTGCAGATAAGGGGAAGCAGGTGGATGCCTGCTTCATAGATTTTGAGAAGGCATTTGATAAGCTGCCCCATGGGACCTTGATGAGGAAAGTGGAGGCGCTGGTACCGGACAGGAGGGTAGTGGAATGGATAGGGAACTTCCTCAGGGGGCGAAGGCAGAGGGTGAAAGTGGGGGAGGCAATATCGGAGGAAGAGGAGATTACGTCAGGGGTACCACAGGGAAGCGTGCTGGGTCCTTTGTTATTTACCATAAAGGTAAATGACATGGGTTTGAGGATTAGGGGAAAAATCAGATTGTTTGCAGACGATTGTGTTGTGTATGCTGAAGTGGGAGAGGGGGCCGAAATTTGCAAGCGGGCATTGATAAGATATGGTTGTGGACTAGGAAAAATTAAATGAAGATATATGTAAGAAAAATTAAGGTATTGAGGTTCACAAAGAAGAAGTTTACAAGCAGGGGCATGTACAGGTGGGAGGGACAAGAGATAGAAGAAGAAGCAGAATATAAGTATCTAGGGATTGTACTGCAGGGAGACCTCAGGTGGAAAGAACAGGTAGAGAGGGTGTTTGAAAAGGGAAGAAGGGCTCTGTGTATGCTGGGAAGGGTGCTGAATGGAGTCAGCTGTGAGGTGAAGGAGAAGACGTATGGCACAATGGTACGGCCAATGTTTGAATATGCTGCGGCAATATAGGACCCGTATGTGGAGGCGGAGGTGCGAGAACTGGAAAAGGTGCAGAGAAGGGCATTAAGATGTACGAAGTGTAGGTGGAGAAGGCAGGGGCAGGATGATGAGGAAGAAGGGAACTATAGGCCATCAGTGATAATTAAAGAAATGGGGTGGAGCTCTTTGAGGGACAGGAGGAAAGTTTAACGGCTAGTTATATTGTACAGGGTGGTAAAGAACAGGGAGGATGGGGAGGGCTACACTGCAAGCTAAGTAAGGGAGTATTTAGAGGAAGAGGAAACAACAGTGAGAAGCTTCACGAGTGTGGAGGAGAACGGAGAGGGGTAGGAAGTCCATGCTTGTGAGGTCTGTGATGGAGTGGGATGTGTTGAGGGAAGAATTGGTATTTGTGAGAGGGGTTGGTAAGTTCAGGAAGGGATTGGAAAACGAATTGGTTGGGTGAAGAAGAAGTGAGAGAGCCCGCCACCGGGTGATAGCCTAATTGCGAGTGTATGTTCGCGATTAAATTCACAGGATATTTAGTCTTACCTTCTGCTTTTACATGGAAAGACTGGCCAGGAGTCTAACAAACTCTCGTCCAGTCTATAACTTAATCTGCATTTTTCTAAATTACAGTAATTATGGGACAACAGGTAACAGCATCACTGTTACCCCCTCCTACAAACCTGTGCGAGGGGGGAGAGGCTTTGTGTGGTTGTTGTTTGGGGGGGGGGAGGAATTCGGCATTCCTTAAGACAAACGCAAATGGATTGAATTTTGATGGATAGTGAAGGAGGGAGGGGGCTAGCTTCTCCTTCCTCCACATCTAATATGAAAATCGTCTGGGTGGTAAAGGGCCCTCACAAGGGCCTGCTCTGAGCTTCGGTAATCATTAGATTCGGTGCCGGGTTGCATACTTCACTTGCAGTTCGGACAGAACTTACGTCACTTCCGTCGACAGGTAAGCACAAGAACGTACTTCAGGCGAATTCGGACACAGCCTTAGGTACATTACTTTATGCAATAAAACTACTGTGGCATTCCAACATAACACATGCAGAAAAGCATGCATAGGTAATTACCTTCCTGCACCAAGATTTATACAAACGTTGTTTTCACACGTCGGCACAAAACAGCAACGTGTTCCTTGACATTACTGTATAATAACACTTTCGTAACATGTCAAAAAATTAGAATTACAGTAATGATAACAACCAAATAACTACAACAAACGGCCAAAATTGCAATATTTGAAGCGGCCATTGAAGAAAACATGTACGACATGAGTACTATACAAATCAAATTTTGTAACATTACAGTAACAAAATTAAAACCATTAAATGCATTTACTTTCGTCTAATAAAAATAAAAATATATTATTTTAAAAATTTTCTCTCACAAAAATACTTACTTTATTTATAACTAAACGACAGTACCAAGACAAAGTAGCGCTTGTGCTGTGATCTGTGGATTTCGCAAAAAAGCGGATCGAGGAACCAAGTTGCATGGAGATAGGCGTATACACTAAATTACATGTAAAATAGAGGAAGTCGCCGGAGATAGGTGGTTTTACTATGGACTTTAGCCACCATCTTGACAGTAAAAAACATTGTGTTTACATTAGAATGACGTTGAGAGAAAGGTTACATTCGAAGCATTTCGTGTTGAACAAATATATATATATATATATATATATATATATATTAAAATTCACGTGGGAAGTTTTACTAGTTCATTATTGGCTTGTGTTAGTTGTGCAATCAAATAATTTCCTCATAAAACTACCGATCGTGAGTGTGAGTACTGCGGACCAGTGCGACAATAAGCACATGTTTTAGATATAGTGCTTATATATCAGGATTTGTGGAAAACTATTTGAATAAATGATTAAACAAAACATAAGCGTTCTACCGTTGCCGTGTAATGTATTGCAGGTTGCGTATCAGTAATGAGTGCAACAAAACAGCGACCAGCAGCCTCACTGAATTCCTGGAAGGCAAAGTTCACATGTTCCTGAGCCACGAATAAATAATTATTTGTTGGCATTTATATTTAAATTCCTAACACTTACAATGACTCGAGAGGTTTGTTTCCAATTTGACGTCATATCCTTTATACACATTTAATGTCAATATAGTGAATGGTTTCTAGTAAATAAATTCAAATCCCGTTTTAGTTATTCCCTCTCTTTACATTGCATTAGTTCTCTGCTGTGGTACAGTTTTATACTTATTTATCCCTTATTGTAGGGTACAATTTTGTTTCTTGCATCTACAATGTTGGACAGGGTTAGTTACCTTGGTACAAAACTAAAACACAGAAATAAATTTTTTACTGAATTGTCTGCACTGGACAATCAAGTATTTTAGAAATTTTTCGAATAAAAAAAGTGGGGAGGGACAGGACGCTTGTGGATAAAATTATTTTCTATTTCTACAAAAAATTGTGTTACATACTTCTCCAAAAGCGCAATTTAGTACCAACGGCTTAAGCCCCGGCTACAACCACAGTAAGAATTAACAATAAAGAATTGAATTCACAATTTTATATGGCACTAGCTACAACACAACATAATGGCATAAGATGGCGGCCTGCTCGCAGTAGCGGCGTTAAGAGGATTAAATATTTTCAATTCTTTTACGCCGAGTTCTACGCCGACCAATCACGAAACATTTCCAACCACAAGAGTCAGTGCAATGCACGCTTATAACAAGAACATGAATTTTGCGGTACAGTTCAGATTTCCGTTTATTTAAATAATCAACGCAATTATTAACATACATACCACACTTTAAATATCCCGAAACAAGGTTCGCGCAAAACGTTTTTCCTCACAAGTAGATAAACAAAAATAAATATCAGGTAAGCCAAGACACCGTTTGAAAATCTCCGCGATACATGTACACTTCTCGTCACAAAAAATTAGCGATCTCGTGTAGCTGAAAATATTTCTAAGTCCCACTTCGGGTATGTTTTTGCAGGCTGCCAAGTCCCAGGCGCGTGCTACAGAGTGGGCGTGGCTAACTGCTGCAGGGAACATGGCTTTTGAGGAAAAAGCATACAAAACACGAATAAAAGTTCTACCAGCTCAGTTTTGTCTAAATATATTCTAACACATTATATGTATTGCAGTTAAAGTAAATTAGTGGTGTAACCGTCAGAATTATGAAATAACCTGTATCAGATCTGGGAAACAAACAGTACATGATCAATTTTAACAGACCACACTGAATCACTGAAAAAAAACTGCTTCCAAATCATGCATAATTTTTAATTTGAAATGAGGTATTACGTTATAAATCCCTTTGCCAACACACACGAGATCTTTGAAAACATAAAGTGATAATCACTAAAAACATATGTAAAATAATGTTTTTCATATTTAAGATAGTTAGAGACCATGAAATGTGTCAGAATCAACGGTCTGAAGTCTCTACTTCACAATCCAATGAATACTCGATCAACTACTGTGTATTCACTGCGTGCTTCTCCAGTAAGTGGCCAATATTACTACAAAACACACAGCACGTGATCCCAAACGTCTTTTATTGCAAGTTTCGTATTTACTTCACACATTTCCTGAGTGAGCCCTGTTAACTGTAATCCATTGCAAAGGTGGATTACTTCTATAAGTGTGTAAAGTTTAGCTAGTACTCAAAATAATCCGTGCAGTTTTCCTGTTCCATGTTATGATAATGCGGAAAAGTTAAACAATTTTGTTCCGTTCATAAAGTAAAAGCCTATTTACATGCACCCTGATGATTACCCGACATGTGTTAACCAAATTTGGATTACAGGAAATAGTTATCGATTATTAAAGCATTATAAGACAAAATTACTACAATATTATCTGCGGGAGTGATTATTGTCTCTTGAAAGATCTACGGTAATTTTAAGATACTCAAAATATTCACCTTTAAAAAAGTAATAACAAATAGAACACATGCAGCGAGCTCCTAGATATATTTCGAAGGAAAATATTCGCATTAAATAAATGTTTTGCATTAAAGTGGGCAATTCTTGATGCTTGTTACATTTAATATATGGATGTATGCACCCAAATGTCAATAAAGACTACGTATTAAGTATTAACTCAGTTTTTATTTTCAATAATACATGAACTTAAGTTAAATAAAAGTGCTTGCATATGCCATGTGTGTGTTATAGCACCATTACCAAAAGTGTTATTAGCTCACTTTGGCGCGAACAGTACCGTTACATCTGAACTGGACAGTTCAACACGACGTATTGTGTCATGGTGTGGTTTCTCGCCCAACTGCCCCCATTAGCGATTCGTGCTGGTAATGTTAAGTAACCCAATTTGAAACACTTGGTGGCTGGAAGACACCACACTGACCAGTCCCCTAACTGGTTTGTGAATACATGTGTAAGTGTGCTTTCTAGCAATTGGTCTCTCAATGTTTGACGCCATGGTATGCGAATGCTAGCCACTGTGGCGTACAAAACTACAATTTGTTTAATAATATGTCACATTGTGATTATAAACATGATTTGCCAACATTCTATATATATATATATATATATATATATATATATATATATATATATATATATATATATATATATATATATATATATAAATAGTTATAAATCGCTGTCAATCCCACAACTACAAAATAAGCAAAATATATCCCAATCCGATACTTGCGTTATCTTGGATTGTGTTACAACGAAATGTTCCCACATATAAACATTTACTAAATAAATGATTATTCTAAGAATTATCTTACTTGAGGGCTAAAGTATAGCATTTTTTAAGTTTGAGTCCAAATTGGTAGACCAAAAAACGAAAGTTTAACCGTCAGAAGACTGTATTCAGTGTCTGTAAGAAATACGCAAATAGAGGTAGAGAATTGAATTTTCTTTATAACACATTTACCAAAATCTGACTTCCAAAACCGTAGATGTTATACTGACGTAAAGGGTTGAGGGCGCGGAGGTACGTTTTAAAGATTATTAACATGACATGCAGTGAAATGAAATGATACTGAGCCAGAGTTCCAAAATGTCGCACAGGAATTTTCATTCTGATCCACTCAAGCGTCATTTCTGTGATTGTATAGCAATATTTACTGATTTATCAACAATTTGTGCTACTTTCTAATCCTTTATTCTCCGTTTATTATGTTTAGTTGCGCAAGTCAGAAAAGGGATAAATTCACAATAACAATTCAATTTGTAATGTTGTAAGTAGTAGCTATACAAAAAAAACTTTGGCTCAAAGGGAGGGGTGATAGGTGCGAAGTAACCGCCCGTCGCCATGTTGGTTGGAAATGCCCTTTTGTCCATTTTGCCCTTAAAATTTGCCTTTCTTCCCTAACAATTGATCAAATGTCCCAAATTTTTTTTTCCTTTTTCCTTAAAAATTTATCTTTTTCTCCCAAAAAATTCTTGATTTCTCAGGCGGATCAGTGAGCTGGATCAGCGATAAAGGGTCAGGATCATCGACCCAGGTGACCGGGATTTGAGACCCCGGGGTCAGGAGAGCAGGACTTAGAACCTTTGAACTTGACCTTTGACGGTTGACCCAAAAAATTCAAAAAATTCAATTGACAAAATTTAAAAAAAATTAGAAAAAAATATAAAAAATTCTAAAAATCATATACAAAAAGTATTAAAAAATAATTTTTAAAAGATTATAAAAAATTATTTTAAAAATCGTTAAAAAGTTTGTTAATAAAATGTATTATGAATTATCAAAAACCTCTAAAAACGAATTAGAAAATGATTGATTCAAATTTATTAAAAAATTGTTAAATAAATGTATATTATTAATAAAAAGTATTAAATAAATACAAAATCGTTAAAAAATGTATTAAAAAAATTAACTTTCCAGGGGTCATCCTTCACCCATACCCATTCCACCATCTTGGAAGGTGCAAATGACGACCATCGTTATAGGTGGCCACCATCTTGGTAGGCGACCGCCATCTTGGTCGACATCGCCTGTCCGCCATATTGGATGCAGGTAACAGTGACCTCAACCCCATGACCTTGAATGACTGAAAACAAAAACTAGAGAAAAATACATCAAACTTGGCAAGCATATTACATTATAGACTACTACTACCACCATATTTATTTATTCTAACATGTTCAACGTCATTTAAAATTTAGCAGGCGTAGGTAAAAGCCTGTTCAAGATGAAAATATGCATTATATTCTAAGCCCTCTGATAAGCATTGTAAGCATTGTTGGCTACCACTTTGGATTAGTTGATGTTGTGAGAACTTAATAGGCAACTTATCAAGGCAATAAGGTTCAACATGCTTTCAAATTCTTGTATGAATAGTTGTATGCCATTTTCAATTCCCTGAAGTTACAGCTGCCAAATTTATGACTTAGATGCAACTTGTGCCCTCGAACAAGGCGATTTGGCAATTATGCTTTATGTCTTCTGGTAGACACAGTTGCCTACAATTTCCAACACGGTGAACCTATGTATGCCATATTCATATGTAGCACTCGTGATATCAAACAAGGAGATATATATGGACTACTATACAACAAACATTTATTAACCCTTTGGATAAACCTGTTACTGATGCCAGAATAGTTGGCAACCCTATCAGCTTCTTTGTTAATCGGCATTCCTTAACACTTGTACCTATTAGCGTCGCGGTCACAACACCTACTCATACTTTTTACTACTTCCCTTTCAATTATATAAATAGCCTTCTTATATATTCCTAAACATTCACCGACATCTATTGAAATCGAAATCAGCAGTTAAACTGCGTGCGATGGGGTAATGTTTCTAGGTCGGATGCTACAAAGCCAGAGCCGCATACGTAGTTGTTTCAACTCTCCCCAACAAACCCCTACACCCATGTTCAGACAAGTGCCACAACGTCTGGCGCAGACAGTAGCTTGCTTCTTGAACAATGACCCGCAACTGGTCGAGCGAGCGTATATATTTCTGCTCTGTAACTAGGCCAAACAATCCTATAGGGCATTTGGAAAGCGTTCAGTCATTCTCATACAAATATCCCTGCAATTGAGCGCACAGTGTCGTCTCTTTTAGAAATACTTTTAGCGCTTAAAGTTTAGAGATAATTTACCTGCGTTATTTTCAGTTCATGGTATGGCAAAATAATATTTTCGGCTATTCTTTTATACTGGTTTCATCATCTACATAGTTTTTATTCCGGTTAATAAAATATTCTATAAGTGAGACCTTTTAGACAGATATAGCAGTTTAAAACGTTGTGCTGATATTAATACACTTAAACACGCTTGGTTTCAGTGTGTAAGTACACATTTGATGTTACGACGTCATTGTGTATGTAAGACATAACTATAATCCGATAGTGAACATTAAGCATTCCTGGGGCCTCGGTGGTGTAGTGGTTAGACTACTCTCCTCCCACCATGGTGAACCGGGCTCGATTACCGGCGAGATAGCCCTCGGATTTTCTCATGTGGGAAGCGTGCAGGACGATGCCGCTGGTCGGCGGGTTTTCTCACTGATCTCCTATTTCCCCCACCCTTGCATTCCGGCGGTGCTCCATGCTCATCACACTTTACCCTCAAGGGCGCTCAAGACCTCGGTGTTAAGAGCCGACCACATCTCTCCACTCGCTCATTAAGCATTCTGCCTACCAGGACGTATTTTGCCCAGAAGGGCGAGACGCTAAGGACGACCCAGGTACGCGCATCACATGAGTTATCGTCTCTATGTGCAAGGTACTGAACAAGTGTGCAGTCTTTCCTTCAGAAACGTACCTCTGAGATAACTTTTAAATTAGGCCTATATCATAAAATATTTGTAACATTTTCTGATTACCAAACAATAAAGTAAAAATATTTAGCTCCTAGTTACTTGTCATGCATTTACATCGAAATCCTATATTCGTAAACTGAGCTTTCACCCATTCACGAAAACGGTAATGCTGATGAATATATGTTTACATTTGGGCAGCTTCGTTTGGCGTGATCGGTAAGAATGTGAACTGAACCAAGCTTTAGTGTGAAATCATCCAACGGACACCCTGGAAAATGTTTTTAGTAAATAGTAAGATAACCGTGCCGTTAGTAATTTCCGGCCGCTGCAGCGCCCGTCCGTGTCCAGCTCATTACTGACAGACGAGGGAGCTCAAGGGCCACGATGTCTGGCACGGACAGTAGTGCAAGCTGCAAGCAGTGGGAACCTCACAGAGCCAGGCGAACTATGAAGTGGTTGAATGGGGGGAACCACCTGACTGCTTGTTCGTTTTGTCACGACACTAGGCATACCTTGTATAAAAAGACGTCTACTAGGCTTGTTTACTCAAACAAATTCTCACTTAAGAAATAAAATCGACTTCATTATTTGTTCGTGCAAAAATATCTTTGGAAAGAAAAGTTAGGGTGGAAACATGTTGAGATTGTTTTTAATAATGTATTTATTCATGATTACACGTATACATTAGATTAACAAAAATATTGTTTGACTAAGTAATGTAATACACTGTAAGTGAATTGTAATTTAGCCTGTGTAATTTTTCATGTTATATGTCTTCTCTTTTACATGTTTGTTATTTGTTTTAATTTTCTCACCAAGCATTTATTGTAGGGCTGGAAGTATTAACACCAACAAGGGAAATGGAGTGTGTGTATTACAGACCACAAGATTAACCGAAGCTGAGTATTTGCGAGTTTCATAAGAAAAAAAATCTTCCACAAAGACTCATGGTTCCTAACATAATCATAATTCAGTCGGCAAGTTAAAATATAATAGGTATAATATAATAGGTATAATAATAGGAAAGCTTTCGTATGGCACTTACAAAACCCGTATTTCATGTCATATCTAAGTGGAATCTGCAAGTAATATATGCTAGTCGATAGATACAAAATTAACATTAATTGAGAACGGAGATAAACAATGTAATGTAATTCTTTGAACGATCAATGTAGATGTGAAATACTGCATGTAGGTGAAACACAGTATTAAGTTAACACCAGTGACACGAGAGAGACGTAAGCGGCGCTTAACAACTAAGATCTTCACCGCTGATGATGGTGAAGATAGGTAGAGATGAAGCAGCGACAGAAAACTGAGTATCGGGAGTACTCCGACACTACCCACCGGCCAACAGAAACATCCGCCATGTTTCCCACACACGAAAATACGGATTTGACCCCGGTTTGTCGTGGGGCGAGACGAGTATTATGGCAGTACAACACCACAGCTCCTATATGCAATTAAATATTATGAAAATACGCAACTCCTTTCTTGGCGAGCTGGTATTCCCAGAGGAATAACTTTCCCTTTTATTTTGTAAAAGTGACAAGAGAAACGTGAAGCTCTGCATTAATGTTATTTTACTTGTATTTTAGTGCTTCGTTAAGTCAGCAAGAAAGACAAATAATCTTGCTTCCTTGAATACCGCCATGTAGAAGCAGAGGCCCTACTTCTATCCAAGTCAAATGTTGTAATGCCATTTTATGTCAAATCTTTTACTGCAGACTGCCCAATAAAGCCATGGTAATCAAATATATCGATTTTTACTGCTGTGTTAAGCGAGCGAGGAGGTGACGTTTCAGGTCGGAGATGCATGCAGCAGTGAAACAAACGATGCAACTCACGTCATTATGTTTGGACTACAGTATAGTAGAAGGTCATACACAGTTCCTTCATCCCCGTTCCTCAATTTCTTAAGGGGCCGTGATTTGTAAAAGTTATATAAAGCGGAGATAATATACACATTTGGGACGATTATGCGAACTAGCTTATAAAGTTTTGAAATCTGTCATTTGAACTTGTCAAAGCTGTCAGAAAACAAGCGAGATGCCCTCAGGCATCTTAGTTGTTTAATGTCCCTCATTTCTGAATGGTTGCCGGTTAAAGAAATTAATCCAGTGTTTAACAAACAGCTACAATATATTTTTCTGCATAGGAAATTGTATAGAGAATACAATTTTCTACAAAAAATGTTTTGATTCATTGTGTCGATATTTTAATGGCTGAGAATATGCCCACAATTAAACTCTAAGCGACATATATTTGCGCATATAAGTGCCTATTTTAAATACGATAAAAAGAAAGTTAAGCTGAATGACTTTGATAATTCCTGTATTATTTTGTGTTATACAACATCTAACCTACTAATATGGACCCAGATAGTAATTCTTCCAGATATTTTGTAATATATAACATATTTTGCT
Source organism: Dryococelus australis (assembly GCA_029891345.1). Taxonomy (NCBI): domain Eukaryota; kingdom Metazoa; phylum Arthropoda; class Insecta; order Phasmatodea; family Phasmatidae; genus Dryococelus; species Dryococelus australis. The sequence continues at coordinate 566,534 of CM056998.1, read as the reverse complement.
TAAACCACTGATAAAGTGTCATTTCATTTGAATGTTTATTTTCAATGTGCTGTGTTATTTCGATCAAATTTCGCAATTGCCGATAACATTCACTAGTACATGTGCAATATTTCAAAATTGTATAACCTCCCCCCCCCCCCCCCCCGAACCCACTCGCTCTTTGTTTTTCGTTCTTTGGTTACACGGTTCCGTGGTTATAGATAAGTAATCCAAACGTTCGTATGGCCGCCATTTAAAAAATAATTGGCCGACCCACGTAAAACATATATGTTTATTTGATCACTGTGGTGAATATTGTTTGCCAAATTAGGTAGTAATAGGTTAATTGTTTCCCAACATTTGACACAATATACTGTCGTGTAGTGCTACCTTACAATATGGCGGACAGAAGAGACAATGTACCAGCATGTTTAATACATGTAGGTGGTACGTTCAACACACCAAGTTTGGTTGAAATTGGTCAAAAAGTATGGTACACTGTATACCAAATAAACCTAAAATATTTATATAGTCACCATGTCTAAAACGACGATTTTACACATTTAAATCGCATATGTTAACATGGCATATATAGTATTAGATACAGTATACAAAGTTTGGCTGAAATTGGTCACATCGTTTCATAGACACAGTCTAGTTATCAAAATGTCTATATTGCCACCAATTTAAAAATAAATACCTGGCCCAATTAATTCGTATCAGCGTACGTCTTGTTGGTCAAATTTGGTCGGAATGGGTAGATTGTTTTACGAGTTACGATACAATGATTTTATTTTTTCGTGTTGCGCTATATTACAAAAATGTGAATAAAATTGGTTTATTTCTTGGCATATTTAGTGTTTAGGAGATATGTTCTTCATATCAAATTTAATAGATTAGATGAAATGTATGTGTGTTATATAAACACACACACACACACACACACATATATATATTATATAATTTTAAAAGAAATATTTGGTACGGTTTTGAAAATATAATAAGTTCCACATTAATCTTAAATGTATACGGTGCCATGGTCTACTATAGGCCTTAAAGGTACTAGTTACCTGCAAAATGTGGCAGGAATCTGTTGTGTAATTCCCGAGATATGATGTAAAAGCATATTGTTTTCATGATGTGCTACCTTCCACAATGGCGAACCAATAAGAACCTACCTTCCTAGATTAAAGACGTGCATGATTAACTGTGAAAATTAGAGGATTTGGTATTACCTAGTACAATAATTCCTCAGATATGAAATAGTTCCCTATTGTATTAAAATAGCAACCGTTTTGAATAAAAGCAAACGGTTTGGCAGAACATTGCAAAATTGGTTGTCGTTACTAAGTTTTATGTTTATAGAATATGGTGAAATATGTTTCACGGGTTCGAATTTTACTATGAGCGGACATACAGTACATCACAGACAGACATTTGCGTAATTACATAAGCCCATTTTCCCAAGGAAAGTAGCTTAAAGTTAAATTGAACTGAATGTTTCTAGGTAATCAGGGAAATATGGTGGGAAAATCCTTTATTTAGAATTATTATTCATACGTTAAATACAGCAGCACCACACTATTTTCTAAATATATTGTTTATGGCAGAAAATAAATTTCTCGTAAGAAAAAAATAAATAAATGGTTTAACTATTATAAGCTGAGTATAGAGTTGTTTTTGTTAATGTTTAAATGGATTCAGAAAGTGTTTCGTATAACTAGGGGCGAACCCTGTTAGCTTTCCTCGCATGTCTTGGATTCACAGAATTCTTTCTGGATGTCATTATTTTCGTTTTTCCTTAAAGAATATAGCTTAATTAAATATACTTAACATTTTGTTGCTTCAGCGATGCAATGACATACCGTTTGAACTAAAATGTTCAGTTTGTCTTCATGCTTCATACTCTAACGCAGGAGCAAACAATGAGAATAATTAAGTCTGGCGGAAGAAAGTTTGCCTCCACTTGAGAGATAATTTAGGTAACGCCACATACAAACCTCTCTACTGGAATCACTCTCCAAAATGTTGTGTTGCTTTTGTTGCCTTCTCTAAAACATGCGGTAATAACTAATCTTCTTGCTTCGTAACCAGTATAACAAATACTTATTGATCTCTGGCATGGGGACAATACACTAAGTAATCATGTTCGAAACCTATTTATGCTTATATCCACGATGAATTCACACTTCACAATCTATGATAGTTTAGTTTTGTGCGGAGTGTACGAAGTCAGGAATGCGATTCCCTAACGTGCAATATACAATTTACGCAAAGAAACGTACAGTATATGCTGTAATGATTACGGGTGGTATACGCAGCGACGTGTGCAGAGCTCAAGGCAGGTCCCAGTACATGTACAGTAGTTAGATGGCGGAGACCAAGTTGGCCAGGCTGTTGTAGCAGTCTACCTGTCTACGTGGGTCCCTCGCAGATCCAAGTGTTACACTGCAGTTTTGATGGCGTGGAATACAGTGACGTTCGCTGTTTGCTACCGTCTCTCAGACCCAAACACAGTGATTAACAACTGATATTGCTGTTTCGAATATGTACCGTATATACAATAGATATTACAGTTCGCTACGATTCTCAGACCCAAACACAGTGATTAACAACTGATATTGCTGTTTCGAATATGTACCGTATATACAATAGATATTACAGTTCGCTATCGTCTGTCAGACCCAAACACAGTGATTAACAACTGATATTGCTGTTTCGAATATGTACCATATATACAATAGATATTACAGTTCGCTATCGTCTGTCAGACCCAAACACAGTGATTAACAACTGATATTGCTGTTTCGAATATGTACCGTATATACAATAGATATTACAGTTCGCTGCCGTTTCTCAGACCCAAACACAGTGATTAACAACTGATATTGCTGTTTCGAATATGTACCGTATATACAATAGATATTACAGTTCGCTACCGTCTCTCAGACCCAAACACAGTGATTAACAACTGATATTCCTGTTTCGAATATGTACCGTATATACAATAGATATTACAGTTCGCTACCGTCTCTCAGACCCAAACACAGTGATTAACAACTGATATTGCTGTTTCGAATATGTACCATATATACAATAGATATTACAGTTCGCTACCGTCTCTCAGACCCAAACACAGTGATTAACAACTGATATTGCTGTTTCGAATATGTACCGTATATACAATAGATATTACAGTTCGCTATCGTCTGTCAGACCCAAACACAGTGATTAACAACTGATATTGCTGTTTCGAATATGTACCATATATACAATAGATATTACAGTTCGCTACCGTCTCTCAGACCCAAACACAGTGATTAACAACTGATATTGCTGTTTCGAATATGTACCGTATATACAATAGATATTACAGTTCGCTACTGTCTCTCAGACCCAAACACAGTGATTAACAACTGATATTGCTGTTTCGAATATGTACCATATATACAATAGATATTACAGTTCGCTACCGTCTCTCAGACCCAAACACAGTGATTAACAACTGATATTCCTGTTTCGAATATGTACCGTATATACAATAGATATTACAGCTCGCTATCGTCTGTCAGACCCAAACACAGTGATTAACAACTGATATTGCTGTTTCGAATATGTACCGTATATACAATAGATATTACAGTTCGCTATCGTCTGTCAGACCCAAACACAGTGATTAACAACTGATAATGCTGTTTCGAATATGTACCATATATACAATAGATATTACAGTTCGCTACGTTTCTCAGGGCTACAATTTTACTCGCAGTTACCACTTCCCAAAATGGCAATTAGGTTAACATGCAGCAAGCGAATTCTTCTCAAGTCATTAAAATTTAGTCTTTGAATCGCAAGGGGTATAATCATTATTTCCCTGCAAGATGGTATTTGGAGATAACAGTTACATACATTTGAATAAATAAGTATATAATATGCAGATAACTAGTCATCAGTTAAGCTTTCGCCATGCAGGGTTCCGGATTTGTTGAATTATTCGTTGACTGCGCAATAAACAACTAATTCCAAGATTATGTCCGTTGAACCGTAATTGTAAAGCGAGGGGAGCTTTTTTGTTATTTTTATTGATATGCTTTGAACTCGATGTAGAATTATGTGTTTCTTTAGCGTTTCCTTTAGAATTTTCAAGGTGAAAATGTAACAAATCCAAGGTCACATAAGTCAGTAGATATAACTGCTACAGAACCAAAATGACAGATTATCAGTAATATATAATTAGTAACTTAGAGCCACGTTCGTGAATCCTGTATTAAAATCGTTAAAACAAATCTCTGTATAATTAAACCGGTAAATTAAATATCTATCATATGTTGTGTAGCTGAAAACAACATAATATGACAGGACTCAAACTGGACGCCCATGTAAGAATGATATACAGCATGTACTTATATTTGGGCTGGAAATGAAGGTAAAAGCAAATTTCTGTTCATGATACATTTTTATGATATCCCTCCTCCCATGATATTCATCAAACTATCGGAACTAATTTCTTTATCGTATTTATAATACGACCGTTAAACTTCCATTTTTCCCAATATCATAATGTAGGATTTGAGGCTACTGCCTGATATTGACGTTTCGTTGATGTAATGTATTTGGATACGTAATTTTCTGTTTTGGCAAAATGTAAACATTGGATGGAAGAATGTACTGTACCGTCAAACTAAAACGATAACAAGAAATTTGTTTCCAATTCTTGGATTAAAATATCTGTGTACACAATGAAGTTACTGACTGACTGACTCATTCACCAATATACAGACAAAACGGCTAGATGAGAAGTTAGAAAATGTAGTGTTGGCTTTCCTTCTGGATGCAAGCACCCACTGAGAAAGGATTTTTTTCAAAATTTAACTCCTAAGAGGGTGAAAAGAGGTAAAATTAATCCGACGAGGTATGATTGTGCTTTTAGCCTCAAAATTTACCCTATACATAAACCACTAAACTGATTTCAGCATTATTTGGAATCCAACAAATGAGAGGATGAAAAGCGGTAAAATATATGTTCGAGGATCCGTCAATATCTTATTAACTTAATGAGATATGGCTATGCTCTTAACTTCAAACGATAATATATAAACATATTTTAAAATTTAACTATTAAGAGGGAGGAAAGTGTTCAAATATGCTATCGACGTCTCCATAATCGCGCATTAAAGCGATAATATATTGTTATTCTGTATGTTTCAAAAGGCTACCTGTACATATGCCTAAAAATTCATTGTAGGTTATTTTTTGAAAGTCATTACCTTAGGGGATGAAAAGAAGAAAAATGTGTTTTGGAAAACTCATCAATAGCTCAGTAACTCGATAAGATATAGCCATGATCTTTGCTTTAAACGGTTGGTTATATAAATACCTAAATCACATTTCAGAAATTGTCCAAATTCAAATCCCTAAGAAAATGAAGAAGGTTCGAATGTTTTCTCGATGATGTTTTGTGAACTTACGAAATGAAAAAGTATGGATAAAAATTAACCTGTCTCACTGACAGAAAAAAAATATTTCTTACGTTCTCCACAAACATTTATTAAATCCAAACAGGTTCAATAATTAAATAGTAAGTGAGATATATCACGCTATGTTATGTTTTCTTATGAGGTTCTATGTGCTTACATAATGTGTTATTACACTTTATGCCGCGGTTAATAATCTCACATGTCATTTTCAATGAAGAGTGAATTGGGATATGAAACAAATTCCATAGGCACAGTAACCATCTTTAAGTAGCAACATTTAATCGATTTCTTGGAAACATGTGAATCATGTTGTGAACTGCTAAAATAACATGTTATAACAATGGCGAGGTCATTTCTTTATATTTCGTTTCCCAACATAACTGAGCTTTTATTCACATTTGAAAATATTCCAGTAGCATTGCCACTATAAATGCTCAGACAACACAAATCAGTTTACACAAACTATATTCTGTACTTTGGGAGTTAATCGACAAATATTTGGCAATCGCCATAGAAGACTATATTACGAGAGTTGAGCAACATTAACTATATAACAATATAATGGCTTGCTTAAGTTTTTCGAAGGGGTTGAAATGAAATACAAATTAGACACAGTGTTAAAAATGGTTAAATGCAGTCCATTACCCCGAGGTGTTCATGAACAGCATCTACTCTTATTGACTATAACAACACAGGTTTCTCCTTTTAGCTTCAACGTAAGGAAATAGGTATCCCTGTTACTTTGATATTTGTTTGATTTGAATCCAACAACTCTGGCAAGATTTGTAAAACAAAAATAATGGTAATCAATTCGATATTTTATTTTTTTAATGTAACAAATAAGATGTATGTTTTTAAAATGTCAGTTATCCTAGAGACAAAAAAAGACTATTAATTCAAGGGGACAATTTTACAGCAATATACTACAAGAAATGCAGATTAAAGAAGTTGGTGAGAGCATATCTCTAATAAGATGCTCTAAATACTAAACGTTGTAAACTCTGAATGTCACTGCAGCTGAACTGACGCTATAAACGTGGTCAGCATACGAAAAGAGAGAGGGAAGTGTACACAGAGAGCGAGAAACTCACAGGGTTGCCAGGTGTACAGATCTGTTTGAGTCAATGTCTGGAACTTATGACAACCCATTACTTCACGCTACGAGGCACCTGGCGAGTGGCAAGGCATTTTAATTGCCCCTGACCACGCGGACAAGATATGAAGCAAATATCTGTCATAACCACTGCGAAAATACATTTAAAGTAAAGTGGCTCGTTTTGCATCATAAAGAAAGCGGGAAATCAGTTCACATATTGTTTATTTCTAGCATGCGTGCTGACTTACGTACGTATCTGCTAAAGGCTGTTCACAATAAAGTGAGCACTTAAAGGAATTAGTTGCTTTTTTTATTTCAGCTGTTTTTATCCTGTAACCACCTTTTCAAATAAATATGGCAATGTACACAATAAACACGTTGTGTATATTCTACCGCACTTTGAAGTTAAAGTCAAAGGCTAAAGTAATTTATATTTATTGATTATTATTCCAAATAAAAGGGCTTTCAAATGCGCTAAATTTACCGTGAATGGCTTATAAAATGCAGGCAACCACAGCATAGACAGAAACACTCCAACTTACAAAATTAAAGCTCTTGGCAAGGGGGTTTTTTGCAGTTAAACTGAATGCATTCTATCCCTGTGCGTGTGAAGTGGGAGGTAGAACAAACATACAGTGCTGATCAATTATTTACAAAAACCACTCTGTTCTGTATACATACTTCAGACATTTTGCAGGAAAGGATTACAAACAAAAATCAAAGCAAATAAAACAAAGTGTATCGGTTAAGTAAATTGTAGGTTTGAGAAACATGTAGAGTCCGTACATACAAAAACATAAAATAACATCTTACAAAAACAAACATTATTAAATCCCAAAGAATTCATACAAACTGTTACAAGTAACAATTTTTTTCATATGCTCTAATGACTCCTGTAGTACTACCCATCTAGGCGACTGTGCAATGTATCGTATAATGACTCCTGTAGTACTACCCATCTAGGCGACTGTGCAATGTATCGTATAATGACTACTGTAGTACTTCCCATCTAGGCGACTGTGCAATGTTTCGTATAATGACTCCTGTAGTACTTCCCATCTAGGCGACTGTGCAATGTATCGTATAATGACTCCTGTAGTACTTCCCATCTAGGCGACTGTGCAATGTATCGTATAATGACTCCGGTAGTACTTCCCATCTAAGCGACTGTGCAATGTATCGCAAAATGGTATAAAAGAACAAACATTCTGAGACAAATCGAGGAGTGGATGGCCAAACATAATTTCGCGTAGAGAAGAAATTTTTGTTGTGAAACAAATTCGTCAGAGATCTTTTACCAGTCCATACACTATTACAAGAGACCTACAAAATTCTTTGAAAGCCACTGTGGCCAATGACAATGGGAAGAGTACTCAGCAATAGTGACTATAGTGCTTAATGCAAGAACATCACAGGAGTAATCGTATGTAATCAAATATAATGATAAGAAGAGACTTAACTTCACGAAGGTGTATTTACAGAATGATTACTGAAATGATGTAATATTTCCAGATGAGAGTAAATTCAAGGTTTTCAGTCATGACAGTCCGCCATAAGTGTGGAGGAAATCCAATTAAGAGATACATCCCCAACATTCTCGTCCTTCCGTCAAGTATGGTGTGGCCACTGTTATGGTGTGAAGGTGCATGAGTGCATGTGGCATAGGTGAACTGACGTTTATAGATTGACGACTGTATCAATAAAGATATATTGACCTGTTTAAACATAATTTTTGACACAATGCCATACAACTTGATGTAGTAATGCAAATTTTACCAGGATAATGGCACTAAGTGTAAATCATGTGCAACACGAATATGGCTGCTGTATAATTGTCCTCGTGTAATATAAGCATCACCCACTCAAACTTAAATTCAATAGAACATATTTGGGCATACTTAAACATAAAGCTACAATAATATCATATTTCAAGCACGTGGCGGGACTTGAAGGAGAAAAACCTCCATGAGTGGAACAATATCCCCCCCAGTGTCATACAAACGGTAGCAAAGTCAATGCCAGTGCGTTTGAGAAGCGTTCTGAAGCAAAAGTGAGGGCATGCAAAATATTAAATGGAGAATTTATTTTGTTTATGTTGATATACGAAAACATTTGTTCTTCGTACGAAGATGTATGAACATTTCTGATTCTGAAAACGTGCATTTATTTACATTTCATAATATATTGCTTTGTTTATTTTATACGGATTGTTTTTTATTTGATGAATTTGATTAAATGAAATACAAAATTCAGCTGGACGCATACATGTGTGTCATCAGCTTGTTGTACAGACATCGTGAAAGGAACAGAATGTTTGAATATTTGTGATCGTCACTCTATATACACATTAGGGCTTCAACAATCCTTAATTTTACCAATAATACTAAACCGAGAAGAAATTGTATACAATTCAAAGATACATATTTTCTAAAAATAATTATAATACATAGTATATTTTCCCTCCTGACGTCGACGTTCTTTTGGTAGCGCTGTTGGTAAGATAATGGTCTATAAGCTGGATGCTTTATGTTCAAATCCCGAACAAAACAAAATGTTTGTTACTTCGATATCGAAATTACATAACATTCCAAAATATAAACAGCGAATGTTGGAAATATGTTTATTTTTCTTAATGGTGTCCTTAAATTCAATATAAACAATATTTAATTTGTTGCACGCAGTTGGTTTCAATGCATTCTATTAGTGAAATTGTTTCACTGAAACAATAAGTGGTTTTCCACCGATTCTAAGTGGATATACTTTCACTGATTCAAGCAGTTTAATTTCACTGCGAATCAGTGGTTTTCCACTAATACGAATTATAAGTATACCTATACGTATGTTGCCACATTTCTTTAAAAAAATTTAGCCTAAGCATTATTCAATGCTGTATTTAAATACATGTGGTCAATTTCCACATTCTTTCAAGGACATTATTATTACACGTAAATAATTTCACCAAGCACAACGGAAAATACAGATTACTGTATTCACATTTTTTTAAAATATTATGTAAGTTAGGATTGCCATTTTAAGTTTCGGAAATAATATATACTTTTCTGACGATTTATATGCATTGTACACATTATTGATTCATTCCAATGCATACAATGATTGGAGAAGCATCTTGCAGATGATGGCAGCATCAGAAGATGAATAAAGTGTCATCAGGAAGCTAAACTTTGTGTAAGGAAATCCGTGTATTACTTTTATAAGCGATGCAAGCTTGCCTAAGCGTTCGTACGGGTATTCACACAGTACTCCTTCTAGAGTTTTAAGCTTGACATCGTAAATGAAGGTAATAAACAGTTTAATGGCATTCTAATGTTAATTCTGGCTTAGTTTTGAATTTTTTCTAGATAGTGTCATATTTGTCATTAGTTTGAATGTTTGAAAAATCATTACTTGGTTTAAAAGTTTTTCTCTAAATAATAGATTTATATATTTTTATAATGATGCGTAAGTGCACTAAGTTCTTATATACGAAAATGAAAAGCAGTATCGAGGTTTAGATCAGAGTCGGTTAATTTGGAGTGAAATATACCTTACTACAACGAACATCAGTGTAGATTGTATTTTGATTTTCTTCAAATGGATAAAACAAATGTTCTATATATTATTTTTATTCTTATTCTGTACTGATATCTGTGTTGCGGTTTGGCATTTTGTAGAAACTTGTAATGAAACTCGGGATTCTCATATATTTCAGCTGATTCAGTGATACGACATATTAATCGAAATGATATATTCACAACTAAAAGACGACATGTAAGTACAACAACAACGAGATACAAACTATGCACAACAGTGTACACCATTTGATCGTGACAACTATGAAATGTATGAAAACTATATGTAAGGAAAATATTGTAAATCTTCAAGGCCAAGTAATTCCTCAACGCAATCGTGCTCAGTTACAGACCAATTCTGTTGACACTGAATTCTGCACAACATCGTGGTTGTACAGGCTAACAGCGTCAATTTTCAGGAATGTAATCAAAGGCAAAACCTACCCTATACGACAGTCGCTTTTATTCCAGACAGATTTAGCAGCAGCAAGTACTTGTGGGATTGTACGAGACGACAGACTTTGGGAAATATAATGTTTTAAAAAACCGGTGAATAAATTTTCTAATTTGTCACTACTGAATGGGATAATAACATTTCCCTTGCAGTAGAAAAAAAAACGGGAACTGAAATTGAGCAAGAAAAAAGACGGTTAGGCTGACTTCCAGATACAGAGTTACTTTCGAACTGCAGGCAGGAAATGCTACGGTTTCATCGTATTCTTGAACGCAGAACTATTTGTGGGAGGTATAGAAAATGACAATAAATTATAGGATTAAATATTACATCCCCTAATGCGTAAATCTTACAACGAATATACAGTATATTGCCGGAAATTGTAGATGGTGAGATCCCTCCATGACTGGGGTTAGAGAAATTAATTTCATATCAGACAGTATAGACAAATAACGAATATAAAGGACCAGTAGAGCTGTGCATAACTGCAAGTTTAGCTATAGGTAAGCAGCTATCACTTTGGAACGAAATACATATAAAAGCGTACTTAGGAAGTTTATACGCAGTCAAATTTTGCGAAAATGTTTCTCGGTATGTCGCCGGCTTTAATTTTTAATTGTCGATTTCACAATACGCACATTTGCTTCATGTATGTTTATCCCAAACACTTTGTTTACAATATCTAAAATAGTGAGCATTTTAATGGTAACAAATATATTATAATGACAGTTGATGGTACTGCTTGCTTGACAGTACAAAATACTGTGCAGTTTTACATCACCAGGGTTGCCACCTTTTTTCAATTGGAAAATTCCCTGACATCTTCCTGATGTCCTGAAAAAAGAAGCATTTTTTCCTAACTTTTTCTAACATTTTTGTTTCTATACTCTGCTTTATAGCACACTTTTAAACGAAAATACTTCTCTGATCTTACAAATGTATCACTACATAGACTGCGAAGAAAAAGGCTTGAGTATTTAGTCCACAATCAATAAAAGAATTTTATATGATAATGCAGCTGTTTACGATTGATGAAATAACTGACAAATATATCATGCATACCGCAATTCCCTGACATTTAGTTAACTTTGTTTGAAATTCCCTGGCATTTCCCTGACAGTTTTTAAATTCCCTGACATTTCCCTGTTGTCCAGGTTTTCCAGACCTGTAAAACACTGATCACGCTTTTGTCAAATGTTAAATGTAGCCCACAGTTTTACATGTGTTATGTCATGGTCTATACAAATAATAGTTTTCATTACTTTTAGCTACTAGTGTTGTTAACATAAAATTGCAGAATATAATACGTTCTTATTGCTGGTGCTTAAATTTGTCGTAGGCCTATTGAAAAATGTATGTTAAAAGAAACAATTGCAACTAAAATTAAGTTTATTTAATTAATTTCCTTTTTTTAAAAAAGCATTGAGATTTTAAGTTTAATATTTTAAAGTTTAATTTTACAATGTTTATGGTCTGGAATGAAAAGGGTTTACAATACTAATTTGCATTATTATTTTAGTGGTTAATATGAAAAATATTTTCCAACTATATAAAAATGTAGACATTTAAATAAATCATTTTATTCAAGGTAATTTTCCAGATTGAAATATATTTTATTATTATCTGCTCTTTCTGTGGTTGTTCAAGAAAGGGATGTGGTGGTTTTTGTGGTAAGTGCACCAGCCAGTCCCACGGCATTGCATCTGAATCTCGTACACACTTGAGCAGGTTCGAATACTGGCATACTAGAACTGTGGTGGATATTGTCGATGGCAAGTGTAGTATTACAGGTAGCTCTGTTTCTCTAAAATAATACCATATCAGTTTTTCTTTACGTGCTTCACATGTTGTTCACAGGTTAAACTTACATTGTATCCGATTGATTCTAAACAACGTTTAGTTTAGTTGTGTTAAAGTTTCACTAACCAATACATTTATTGTTCCAATGCCATGCGGCTTTTGCATGAAATTAAAGTATACTATTTTTGAAGACACTGAATTTACTCACACCACAAAAGATAGTCACTATGTTTATATGTATCTATAATTTGATGACTTTCTGTTGTTTCGGCACTGTGTGATTATGGTTGTTAGGATTTAAAGCGCAAAATTAAATGGAGACAATAATTACTCACAACGAAAGGTATTCATTTTATTGTTGAACTTCGTCATTTCTTTGACAGGTTCTCACATTCCTTAATTATAATTTTTGCTATCCTATTTGAGATGAAAATAATGGCAGAAATATTCGTAGGAGACGCGACACTTGAGTACTATAACAACAAAAGCAGATGACGATGTTCAACATTCTACACCCCCCTCCCCCCTCTCGGCGACATAATACCATCTGACCATCTGTTAACGTGACAACCTTGCACTACTAACACTTCACAGCCGCCTCTGCTGCAGCGGACAGCAGGGGCTAGCGTCAGATTCTCTACACTGGTGCACTGCCTAGGCATATTTAACTGGCATTAAAGCCATACTGATGTTCTTTGGGGCTGCATTAATTTTAAAGTTCGTTCACGATAAAGTGAGCACTTTTGAAATCAACCTTAGAAAAAGTCACTGCTCCTACCTGCATATATTTTAACGAGCGGCCTGAGTGACATGCGTCCAATAAATTTGGTAACGATGAATGGAAACTCAGTAAACACAACCTGTTGGCAAAGTGTCAGCATTTTGTTGGCCCGATACCTGTATTGATGGCAACTGACGTTTCAATATCAGAAGGTAACCATCTGACAGCGGTGTGATGTCTTTTTTGAGACAGATTGCAAGCTGTTAGAAAAAAGACAATGGCCCGCTGTATTTTTTAGGATAACAGATGGATACCATCGAAAATATGTCGGCATGATATCGCTGAGTAAACATGTTGGAAACATCTTAAAAATGTTTCTGGGCCGAATCCCATACAACATCTTTGTCTTTTCGGTAAGCTGGCCATAATCTTATTTATTATGGCCCGATAATGTTTTAGAGAAAAGGCTTTTTATCACAATTAAGATATAAATATGATGTCTTTTGCTAAAAAAAAACTTTTGAAAAGTGGTTTAAATAGACAAGGTGTTAGCTAGCTGTCAATGGCATTATGTATTATTTGAGACAGTGTGTTAACAATTAGCATGATTTTTCGTGATTGTAAATGTGTCATGTGGTAACCCATAGTATTTGTTTGCTTTGAAATTGTATTCATTTGTACAATCATACGACAGATATATTAAAAACTAACAAAACTATTTTGTTTGCAAGCCTCTGAAGAAATATTTTTGAAATAATTAGCATTTAAAAATTATTTGTTATATTGTCATTAAATTTGTGTTATCCTTTATAGCAATCTGTGTCATTATATAATTTAAATTACTGGAGAACATCAGCAACTAACTCCATGGTGTATAGGTTGGCATGCTGGACTGTTAACTCAAGGGTCTTAAGGTCGAATCCTGTGCTTGACAAGCAAAATATTTTCATACCATATAATGCGTTGACAAGTCAACGAAATAAATAATTGTAAAGAAGAAATTACTATTACAAAAATTTTTGATCGAAAAGATATGGTTTTTTCTCATTGTTATACTGCTTATTTCTGGACATCATGCCGCTGCAGGCCAGGCATCGTAACGACATCCAGCCGTCGTAGGCCTGACATTGTAGCGACATCCAGCTGCCGCAGGCCCGACATTGTCGGCCAACAGTTAGCCACCAGTCCATATTTCCATCTGTCCGCTTCCGGCATAAGACAGTGGGCCAGTATCGGCTGGCCAGAGTTTGTTCGCTAACTTTTACCGGCCTGATTCTGACCCGTATTTTCCATATTTGCTGGGAAGTAATTCCATATCTTAACATCGAATAAAAAGTTCTAGGTAACCAATTCTGCTCATTTAAATTATTTCTCCCGCTTTCTGTTTTTTTTATGCATAGAAGTGTAAAAATGAGCACATTGGTAAAATATTAACTTTTCTAATAATTTCAGTGTTTCACTCGACCGACACATGAATAAAATTATGAGATGCATGACAATATTAATTTTGCATAAGGCGGAAGAATACACAACATGCATACAAATATATCTTAAGTATAGCATTCAGAAGTGCTCATTTTACTGTGAATAGCCTATACCACCAAAATACTGCAATACGCTCTAAATCTGAATCAGGGAGAATGTCACTGTTACAATCAGTCAGCAGTACCTGGCTGATTCAACAGTCGCTCAGTAAATTTAACTGATGAATCAGTGAAAACATGCCAGATTTACCTCACGTATTATTCAGCGATGTTTTACATTGATTCATCAGTCACTTTATTCACTGTTTTTTAGTGGTTTGTTTTTTGACTGATGGATCAGGTAAACAGATGGTGGGAATGGAAGTGAAACGGCGTTTAAAATGCCCATTTAACAATGTGTATCAAGTGAAATAGCAACGAGTAAGTTAATAAACCCAATACAAAATACTGTCTAAAATGTGTTTCTTCTTCCAAATCACCTTTTTACGAGGGAATATGTACATTTAGCCTTTCATTTCGTTTTTACCTCTTTCATTTCTTTTTCATGTAATCACCACAGTATTCTGTTTGAAAGTTTAAACTGCATATAATGTGGTGAAGAGAATGCATTCATACATAGTATTCGTTTTAACAATACTAACAGTACCAACAGAACGCATAGGGCATACAATTTTAATATTAATGATTTCGATAAGAAGTATAAAGAATATATTTTACTCTCATTTTTAACTTAACCTGGTAACGCAGATGGCAAGGTAACTGCATACAAGCGAAATGGAAATGGTGCATGTGTTCAATCCCGGCCACCTCCGATATTGTTTTTACTTCTTTAAATTACGGTAAATCGCGCAATATAAATACTAAACTATCATAAGTATGTTTAATTCACATACTCTTTTTGGGCTAAATTCAATCAAATCAATATTTAATTCGCCACTGCATTCGGTCGTCAACTATTCACTCAGTGAAATTAATTCCCGTCACTACTTCAATAAGTGAAAATTTTTCACTGAAAAAATCAGTGGTTTTCCACTGATTTTAAGTGAAGCCATTTGCACTGATTCGAGTGATTGAGTTCTATTGCGAATCAGTAGTTTACCACTAATCCGAATTTAGAGTGTAGCACTGGTCTCTAAGTGAAGGCTTTACAAAAAGTTGTAATTAAGGCGACATCTTCCTGTTCAATTTCAGTTTCACTTTTATGCCACTGCAAGGCAAATTTGTGTGGGGAATATTTTATATACTCAAGGAACAAACAGTTATAATTGCACTTGACATATATAAATGTAGTATATCATACAAACATGTAGATACATTACAGCTATAAGCAAAACGTTCGATATTCGTCTACACTACTAGGTTCCTAAACCCAGTTTCTCAGCACTATTCGTGAATAGTTTTATTGTTCTTGGTGTTACTTTTTTTACAAACTGCTCTTGCATATTCACGGATAATGCAGAAGACTTAATTTTTGCATCTTTCTTGATCATTCTTGATCATGATCATAGAGGTTTCCCACCAGATATCCATTATTCCATTTTCGTTTTCGCTTGTCTCCATTTCGTCACTAGGTGCAATTAAGATTGCATATTACTATACTTTCGAAGGATCTCTTGCTATTGGAATGTGTTTCTAGTTAATGAAGGAGTTACAAGTAGTAATGCTATTACAAGTTCATTTTTGAGAATTTTGGTCAAATGATTAGACAACGACTCTCTAAATCGTATCCATTTACAGCTCAATTCGTAAAGAATTGTAAGCGGAATCCAAGAAGTTATCGGTCATTGAAATTGTATTAATGATTCGCGAGATATGAGTGTTTTAAGTACATATTACATAAATTCAAAGTGAATAAATCCACTTGCTTTGTTGCCCTGTCGGACAGCTTTTGTGGGTGGTCTAATCTTGATCAATTTATTAAAGCTTTCGATTCTCTAAATCACTAGATTACACGACTTTGTACAAGAATGTTTGGAATTTCAAGGTATTATTTGTTTTACAATGCAATGAAACAATGGCTTGTCTCGTTTCCCAGTAGTTTCTTTTCCTCTGCGACCTTGTATCGTTCTGTAGCCAACTAGTCACACTATTCAACACGTTTGAAGTGCATCATGCAGCTGTATGTGGCAGAGTATATCAGTGAATTAGTCTGTCCGTTGTTTCTCTATTCCAAACAAAACCAAATTAATTTAAATTATAATTCAGTAGGCATTGTGAGCATAATGTTCTCATCGCATTTGTTTTACAGGTTATCGCATTTCTAAATGAAAACAAATTAGTTCCATCGATACTAAATACTTGCAACGATAAATCTATTATATATAATCAATAAACACATATAGCACGTTTACATCATGTATGTTATACATGTAAGTACGCTGTCGAATAAATAAGAATATTTAAATCTGCTGGTAAACACAGTTTTTCGAATTAAACCCTGTGTCTATAAAACACATATGGTCGCCGGCTTGCGGAAATAATCTGCGGGTCACGACCATGGCTACCTTTCAAGGTTAAGAATATTAAAAATGGCCATTGTAGTTGAGTTGAGAGATCTGGGCGGCTCTTAACATCGAGTTCTTGAGAAAAGATGTGGGCGAAATGAGGTGAGAATTGAGCAGTATCGGAACGCAAGGGCGAGGGACACAGGAGATCCCCGAGAAAACCAACTGGCACGTTTCCCCCAAGCGAAAATCAAGTTACCCAGCCGGGAATTGAATTCGGTTCGCCTAGGTGGGAGGCGAGAAGTCTAACCGCTTAGTCCCCACAGCCATTGTATAGAGGAATTGATCGAACATGAGCCGTAGTCAATTAACTCTAAGATCAAAATTCCTGAATCTTGCACCAGAACATATATATTTGAATGATTCTGTAAATATTAGCTGGCCTTTGATACTCAGATTAAAAATGTAGGAATGGAACAAAATTAAGAAGTACGAAATACAGTTCGAAGCACAGTTCTATAAGGTTTCCTCTTTACTGAACTGGAAATGAAAAATGAAACACAATATTAGTTCAAGGCAGGTAGTAAACAGATATTTGAATTTTCCACTTCGAATTATAAATGTCGGTCTAGAATGACACAAGGAAGTACGAGATATAGTTCGATGTACAGTTAATTCATATTTAAGCTTCAATGAACTATAAATGCAACTGTGAACACAATTTTAGTTCATGGTAGGCCATGAACATGTCTTGGAATTGTCTACCTTGATTCGAAAATGTTGGACTATAATAACATAAGGAAGTACGAGATATAGTTAGAGAAACTGTCCTTTCCCCCCCCCCCCCTCTGCAGTGAACTGGAAATGAAATCGCACATTTTCTTAAAGTTCAGGGCAATTCGTGGACTAGAATTAGAACTTTATTTGCCAGACTGAAAATACCAGACTGAGTGAAATCGTGCAGTAAAGAATAACAGTTCGAGAAATAGTTCAATGTTATTTCAATTCACCTGGAATGAAATACAGAATTGGACAAATAAATATCAGTAAAGGCCAGACTTGAACTTGAACCGGAATGATACCGATGTTGTAACCTCAATACAAGGACCAGTATCCCTCATTCTCAACCACCTGCCACAGTCGTGTTAGAGAGGCGACCAGAGAAGTAAAATAGCATTCGCTACTAGCTACAACATCTAAGGGCTCTGCTACTAGCTCCCAGAGAGCATATTAATTTGCTGGCTGTGGATCAGGACACTTTGCTGCCATCATGCGCTTCGTCTCCGACCAAACATTCTCAATTGGATTTATGTTGGCACTCTAAGGTGACCAATCTACGAGCTCTAGTTGGTATTGGCTTGCGAACCATTCTTGAACCATCTGACAAGTGTGTATCGGAGAATGGTCCTCTGGAAGCAGAGCAAACGATTGGCATACAAAACTTGCACTGAGGGAATCATAATATTCTCTAGAATATGCTAATACTGCTCAGCATTGAGGCTGCATGTATTCGGACCTCGATCATCGGTTCTGTGCAATACACCTATTCTGCATGCACTCATCCATCCCCAACATGCAATGGATGCATGACCATTGCGCGAGCACTCTGTCACATATTCCTGATTGTGTCGGATCCCACAAGGTCTGAAGACACACATTGGTCATCATTAGCCGTGGAAAACACACACTTATCTGAGAAGACAACACCTGACCAGTCACGGTCAATGTCCTCCGCAAATGTGAGTCGATAAATCCTGTGCTCATCGGTGAGACTTTGTTTCCTTGAAGCACACCAGAATTTCAGTCCCACCACCGTCAAGTGCCTCAGAACGGTACTCAAGCTACCAGGAAAGTGTGTGGCATGTTTGAGCTGACTAGTGCACTTGAAAGAAGTCAATTGTGCCTGGGTAACAAGACGATTGTCCTCAGCTGCAGTCGACACCCCCCATGGACTCGTTCCTTCGCGACGCATCATGTCACCTGTGTCCCGGAACTGTCATACCCATCGGGTCGCAGTACTCTCCAGAACATCGTAACATTGGCCTGCTTCAGCGACGGATAAACCTGTTGCCTCAACAAGGCCTATGACTCTCTCCGAAACCTATTGGCTGTGGTGAGACATCGCTACAGAATGACGTTTCACTTCCTTGACCCTTCTGGCTCTGGCGAGACATCGCTACACAATAATGTGAATTAAATTAGTTTATATGCCTGTGGCATAGAAGATATGCATGGCCAGAGTAAAATGGGGACCCAAGGTTTGCGAAATGTGTGTGTTGTCAGAGGACATCTGTTGAAAAAGGGAGGAGACCATAAGGTGTGTCCGAAAATGCAATAAGGTTCTGAACAGATCACGTGACGAAGTTCAGGGCTACAAATACATGGGCAATCAGGAAGAAACTCTGTGACATTGGAGAGGCACACTAAATACCCAAACCGACCGTCAAATCATCTGATGCTGTTTACTTTTGTTACCCATCGTATGACCATGCAAACACAGAGGTGTATAAAAACACGAATATGAAGAGTAAAACACAGACATGTTATTTTGTGTGAGTTACCCTTTTGTTTGTCAATACATTAACTTGTATTATATTTTGATTTATTATATGAGACACCAACAAGACAGCTGATAATTGTACTATTATTTGCAAAGGACCAAAAATAAACAAATAAATTTATTTGCTGCATATAATATAGACTGCCTACTTGGCCCTGCGACCCTTATCATCGCCAGGGGTGAGGCCTGTGTTATAAATTTGACAGCTATATCTTACACAGTATGGAAGTAACAGCTAACCATGCTTATTTGTAGACATAGGTTATACTTTACCCTATGACCCTTCTTGTCGTTGTGGATGATGCCTATGTTATGAATTTGGCAACTATATCTTACATGGTTCAGAAACTACAGCCAACTATGCTTATACATAGACATAGGGCACACTTGGCCCTACAACATTTCTTGTATTCGAGGATGTCTATTCTATGAAGTTAGCAACTATATATTATGTGGTTCGGAAATTACAGCCAACTATGCTTATAAGTAGACATAGAGTATACTTGGCCCTGCGACCCTTCTCACCATTGTGGATGATGTCTATGTTATGAATTAGGCAATTATATCTTACATGGTTCGGAAATTACAGCCAATTATGCTTATAAGTAGATTTGGGGTATACATGATATTGCGATCCTTTTCATCATTATGGATGATGCTCGTGTTATTAATTTTGCAACCTTATCTTACACAGTTCGGAAATAACAGTCATAAATGTAAAAAATAGATATAGAATATACCTGATCCTGCGATCCTTCTAATTGTTGTAGATGATGTGCAGATTATTAATTTCGCAACGTTTTCTTACACAGTTCGGAAACTACAGTCATATATGCTTACAAGTAGATATAGGTTATACTGAACCCTGCGACACTTCTCTTTGCTGTGGATGATAGAAATATGTTATGCATTTGGCAACTATATGTTATGTGGTTCGGAACTTACAGCTAACTGTGCTTATAAGTAGACATAGGTTATACTTGGCCCTGCGACCATTCTTGTTGTGTTGGATGATGCCTATGTTATGAATTTAGCAAATATAACTTATGCTGTTTTGTACTTACAGCCAACTATGCATATAGGTAAACAAAGTATATACTCGGCCATTCGACACTTTTCATTGACGAGGTTTGAAGCCTGTGTTTGAAATTCACAACTATATCTGACATGTTATGGAAATTACAGCCCACGGGGCTTATAAGTAAACATATGGTTATACTCGGCCCTTCGACAATTATTGTAGTCGGGGGTGATGCCTGTGTTTGAATTTGAAAACTATATCTTACATGTTTTGGGAATTACATGTACCTATGCTTATAAGTAGACATGATTTTATTTGGTCCTGTGACCCTTCTCGTCATCGTGAATAATGAGTATGTTTTGAATTTCGGGACTTTATCTTACAGAGTTCGGAAATTACTGCCATCGATGCTTATAAGTATATGTAGGGAATACTTGACCATGCGATCTTTCTTGTCCTCATGAGTGATTCCTATGTTATGAATACTGTATCTTGCATGTTTCCGAGATTACAGCCAACTATGCTTATAAGTAGACATGAGGTGTACATGGCCCTGCGACACTTATCATTGGGGGTGATGCCTGTGTTACAAATTTGACAACTATATCATACATACTTCCAATATTACAGCCAACTATACTAATAAGTGCACATAGGGCATACTTAACCATGCGACCCATCTTGTCGTCATAAATGTTGCCTATGTTATGAATTTGGCAACTATATCCTTTATGGTTGGGAACTTACAGCTAACTAGGCTTGTAAGTAGACATTGTTTATACTTGGCCGCACGACCCTTCTCACCATCGTGGATGATGCCTATGTTATGAATTTGGCAACTATATCTTACATGGTTGGGAAATTACAGTCAACTATGCTTATAAGTAGATGTGGGGTATACTTGGCCCTGCGACCCTTGTCATCGTCGGGGGTGTGGCCTGGTTTATAGATTTTACAATTATATCTTTTGTGGTTCGGTAATTACAGTCAACTACGCTTATATGTCCACTTAGATCTGGCGAGAATGTAAACCAATGTTGGTATTCGGCACCGCATTACGATGCTAGGTCGACAGATCCCGAAAGGAATGACAGAGCATGAGACTCTGCATCAACCAGGATGCTAGGTGAAAGGGTCCCAACACCCTGGCATCGGATTGACAGAGCAGGAGGTTGGGATCCAAGATGGCCACTTCAGGTGTGAAGGCAAATGAGAAATTTTTTTTTGGGGGGGGGGGATGGGAAAAACTGCTAATATTTCCTGTATGGTGTCAACAAATATGGGGTCACCTAGTTCCCTTGTGCGCAGCTTCAAGCCCCTCTTTGATTGCCCATTTATATACTACCATTAAGTCATTATATCATTTGTAGCTTTACTTGAATAAATTTCATCAAAATTCAGTTCTTAGTGGTTACTACATGAGAAATATAATTATATGCAGCTTTTTGACATTCCCATTACTTTCACTGATGCCAAATAGGTTCAACAATTTCTGAGAAATGCTATTTTAGCAATATATTTGAGGTAGCACTTGTCTTTCAAAATGGTTACCAATATAGACTTATCTACCAGTACCAGCAAACTTTTGTGCACGCGAGTCCCCTCTTAATCTCTAGACTACGGCTCGGCACGGTCCAGTATCTAGTTAAGCAGCAAGACTGCGTCCCAGTAGTATTCGCGCAGACATAAAAACATTCGGTATTTTGTCTTGAGTAACAACAAATGCAAAACTGGACATGGAGACTTTTTACTGGCGACAACAGGTAGCAGTGCTCTTGAGACAGTGTGTGCTGGAGGATTTCTTTACCTTCTGCGTGTATTCTTAGATAGCATTCAATTGCTTTACTTTTAAATTGGGTCGAATTTTTCTGTTCAAATAATAAATAGTATCAAATTAAAATGATGCTAGATAAAAGTAACAATGATGGAGATGAAATACTTTCTCGGGTTTTATGCATCAACAGATTACTTGTTCCTTTTCCACATTTTCATCATATGTTTCACCTTTAAAATGGGGGCGAGTGGAGGATATAAGTATTTGATCTGAAGGTTTACGGCACAGCGTAATAAGTATCTCAACAGGAATGCATAACTCAAGACAAAATTTGCAAACACTGAGGGGCTTGAGACAGCATAATTCTAAGCCAACTTGAACACATTTTACAGCATAGCAGTTTTACTTAAAAAAAAAAAAAATCCAAAAAGTATGCAAATAATAACACTCAAATTCGTACAGAGCTGTCATCTATCTAGCCAATGCCGAATGTAATTTCGTAACATATCCATTGTTGTTGGCATGATATTTTTGATGATACAGAATTCTTAAATTGTGTCTCTTGTCGAAATCGTCAATCACAATACCAGGCAGCGAATAAATTAATTCCAATAATGAATAATAAATTTAAAACATTTTAATTATACTAATGCTATATTAATTGATAAAGAAATATTTAGTACAATCACTGCTAGACAATAACACAAAATAGAACAGTGAAAAGGATAAAGATATATTTTTATTTTCAATTTTTTTTTATTTCAAAGAAAAGAGTAATGTATGAACATCTAAACATCTAAACTTAGATGTTGTAAAACAATTTCCAAAACTTTTCTCGCTGTTTCTGCATTTAACTTAGCGCAAATATAGGCAAGCGAATACCAACCAACGTGGCAGTGAATTATAGGTACAATATGGAACAATTAATTAATATATTAGTTAGATTGTAACTTAGAAATTATCTCCTATGAAATAAGCTGCTTTTTGTTTACTTAAAATAAGTTTTTATAACCACTGACAGTGTTCCGTTTGACCTATTGACTAGCCCCTGTGGCACAGTCTGTTGAGCGTTGAGCTTGAGTGGTTCCGGTTTTGAATCCCGGGTAGAGCATGTGTGTGATTTATGCTTGTTCATAGGAGTCAACCTTTCTTGGGAAATGTCACTTCCAATAGGAGAACTACGAGAAAAAATTTGTCATGGAATAAAAACATCAGTGCTGTAAATCTGGAAAAGTGTGTTCATTTTATGGTACTTTTATGCGTAAAAGCTTGAAAACTAGTAAACAAAAGAATGCTTGCCTTTTTCTTGCAATGAATATATTATCCTACTGAAAGGGCTTGCAATATATAGATATTTAATATTACAGTCAAACTTGTATTTCAGTCACATTTGTAAATTGAGAATCTAAATTAATATATAACATACTTTCAAACACAAATTTATTTATACCACAAATATAATACAAATATTATATTTTATATTATACTAGTGGACCCGACAGACGTTGTCCTGTACATATGTCTTAAATCCGAAAATTTCAAACTATTTTTAATAAGTTGTAACAATCTGGACCGTTTTGATTAAAATTTTTATAAAAAAAGTTATTACAATACCTGACGTCATCACATGTACAGTTACAACAATTCGACCTATCGATTGCGTGTGAATATATATATACTATGAGCTAAGTTGAATTTAAATTTGTATGTTAGGATGATTGTTAATCAACGTACGTGTAAATTTGATAGGAATTTATGTAACATACTCACCTCAATACCGCACCGAATTTGCACAATGTATAGTTTTTATCTACACTTCAAAACCCTTCACACACTAATTACATCTGAATGTAATATTTCAATTAGCACGCGATTTATTTTAACACAATAACAACACAAAGTTACGAAATTCTCCTGAATCTGATCGCAGCGCCACTATCGGGACAAACTGGAAGTAAAATGAAATATTTTTGGATATTCGACACAGCGATCGCAGCGCTATCTGCCGGATACAATGTAAAACATTCCAAGATCAACAATAACTTATAAATAAAAAATTTATTAAAAAAACATTTTGTAGTGGACCGAATTGTGAATCTAAACCATTCTAGAATCCACTTGAACACACAAAAAATTTCATCAAAATCGGTCCAGTCGTTTAGGAGGAGTTCAGTGACATACACACGCACAGAAGAATTATATATATAAAGATTTAAATACATACGTTACAATTAGAAATCAAACCCACAACTTGTTGAGTAAATACGCGTGGCCTGAACTTCAACAACAAAACTAATTTACTTATTACTATAACATTAGCGTAATTTTCTAATATGTTAGTGTAATAATTTGACATGCATATCATTTTAAACTGCCAATGTTTTAGTTTTTAATGCCATTCAAATAGGATTACACATTTGCATATTCTTTGTTTCATAATCAGGAAAATATTTTCTCTTAATGAATATAGCTTTTGGAATAACATTTACTGGCATGAATTATAGACAAAAGTTTATTACGGTCTCTTAAGTTAGTGCAAATAACTACCATAAATGCTACAGCAATATTTTTATATTGGATACTCCATCTGCTGAAGCCAGCATTATTTGAAAAAACATCTGTACAACTGGCATTAATTTTGCACGTGAATCGGAATTCTAGAAACAATACATAAACCAACAAGGTAATTAACACCTTTTTATATAAACTCTAAATGTTTACTGCGATTTTCGTGAGCTTTTAAATTTGAACACCCAGATATATGTAGACCACAATTTCACATTTACTACCGTTTAGCACGGCAAGAATGCTTACACACAGATTAATTGGATGGAATTTGTGAAGTAGATGAACATTATGCTGTAGATTATAATTTTATTTCGGGTTTTTATAAACGCTGTGTGTAGGCTATGCATTATTTATAGTACGGGCCACCCTAATATAAGTAAAAACACTCATTTTCGCGATTTTGTGCAATAAAGATATAAAACCTTTTCTATAGTTTCAAAAGAAAAGCACTGATCTGAAATTACTGTTTTGTTATAATTTGATAAACTGTACGTATAAATTATTGGCGCGAAAGTGCACCTGAGTGTTAAAAACTGAGTAGTATTTCAGTTGTATAATATTTTTATGATATGTGGTTTTATATCAATATAATGGTCAAGTGCAATTTTGTAACACTGAGGATAAATTTTCTGTACCTCTGCGAACGTCCTTCGTCCTTAACTGCCTTAAATATACCTGAGCCGCCGTAAACGATGTTTTTTGAATAACCTATAATATGGCCAGACCTGCGTGCGCATCGCCCCCCTTTTTTTCCAAACACCGCATAACAAGCTCCACGCGCTCAGATATGCACAGACACCTGCCGGCTGTAGTAGTTAATACAAAACCTAAGTAAGAATTTGATTTGGCCTCGTAGAAATTGGCCTGGTTAAATAGGACGTGGCTTTTCATGCAGACAGCAGCTAGTTGCAAGAGAAACATTCTTGATGTGCACATACAATAATTACATCTGCAACATGCGCCGATTGTTTCATTAATGTTCAGTGGCTTTAGTTACTGACGAATATAGGCATATATTCTGCTAAAGTGTGATATTCGGTTTTCGCACATGCGTACGACAGCAGGAAATTCATTTCTATGTATTGATAATATAAGACAAATATTATAACTACTTAACGTCTCACATAGAATAGGGTTTATTTAATTGTTAGCAGAGGAATTCTGTATTTCTCTTTTACAGTTATATGTAATTATAGTCATTTCACATACGTTTACTGTTTCATTATTTGAAGCATCGAATGTCGCGTACATACCTCGAGACAAGCTATATTGCACAATACTGTAGCTCATCTCGCCTTTATGATTGGTTTTCTTTTCGCTAAGTGTTATCTGCTTGCACGACTCACGAACGTTCAGTGTGGAGCTCATATAAGGTAATTCCGCTAAAATATCTCAGGACAAGTTATATTACACAACACTGTCGCTTAGCGCGCATTTATGACTGGTTTTATTTCCGCTATATGCTTGCACGACTCACGAACATTCATGTGAGGTAATTCTGCTAAAATATCTTAGGACATGCTATGTTGCACAACACTGTAGGCCAGTTCGCCTTTATAATTGGGTGTTTATTCCGCTAAGTGTTACCTGTTTCGCGTGAGACACGGACTTCCAGTGTGAAGTTTGTGTGAGATATAACGTTTTTGCATCAACTTCATAAATAGCATGATTCTTGGCGCTGTTCAAACGCCGAAGGATTGGCCGGATAGTTCTGGGTTGCTGGTTGCCTAAGGACCAAGGCTATACATCTTGTCTAAAGCCGAAGATTGCCGAAGGGGACTTGGAACTTTCTCCGGCTCTAATTTATTCCGAGGGGAAGTCTGTCTTTTTTTTCCCCCCTCGTTTCCCAGTACTCGTGTAACAGTTTTCTTACTGCGGTTGTAGCCAGTTCATTTTCATACTTCCATGGTAACACCACTGTTATTTTGTTACGGGAAATGCTACGGTGATTGTAGCCTAGACTTTAGTTAGTCAGTAGCCACAATTTTAATTCAGTCCAACATGTTAAAAAATTTCTCATTGGAAGAGAATAATACAGTAGTATATTATTATAAATACACTTTTAGGGATAATAAAGGAACCACCCTATGGTTACGTTAAAATGTATGAAAACTTATTCGCCAGCATTTTAGGTTACTTTGGGTAGTTTAATTAGATTAGGATACATTGTTGAACTACGATGGGTGAAGATGCATGCACCGCAATTATATCGATAACAAGCGGACATGTACTAACCACTGCCAAAGTGGTTCACAGACACATTTGTGTCAAAATTTCCTTGTTACCTACCAACTTGTGCAGTTATTATTTTTACTGTGAGATTCTCCTCAAAATACATTAAAAACTATTCAGTTTCAATATGTCAGAACCACGCTGCAGAAACTTGACAAACACTCCTCTAAGGAAAAGCATTATCGCTGAGAATCCTCCTTCCCAAGGAGTGTGGGGGAGGGGGGGCTGCGGTGGGCATAGTGGTAGGGCACTTACCTTTCACTAATGTGATCCATGTTGGTTTCCCATATAGGAATTGTGCTGATTGATGTTGCTGGTTGGCATGTTTTCTCGAGGTTTTTCCAGTTTCCCCCTCCCTTGCATTTCAATGCTGTTCCATATCTGCCATATTTTGCCCTCGGTGGCTCTCAATACCTTGGATGTTACAAACCACCAAACCTCTCTAAACTCCTCCCGTCTTATGATGTAGGCCATGGTGGTGTAGTGGCTGTGTTCGCTGTTTCACGAAGAACACTTTTTCTTTTTTCCATCCCATATACATCGGAAAGGACTTGTGAATTATATTTTATTTTTATTATGCAATAAGGATATTTGCACACAATTACATTAACATAAAAATATATAACAGATAAATAATATAATTTACACACTTATTAATTCTAGCAGCTGGACAAACATGTTAAGATTACATTTTATTGCAGTACAAGTTGTTACAATTCATGTACAGACAGATATTAAAATATAAATATGTAAAGTCTACATTAGATTTAAACATGAAGTCTCCTTATATCAGTCTTGTTTTGCATTATAGAAATTTATGTTTATGTAAATATTCTTCTACTGAATAGAAGGCCTTATTTAAAAAGTATAATTCAACAGCTTTTTTTAAATTTCTGTAAACTATTAATTGACCTCAAATAACTGGGGAGGTTATTTATTAGTTTTGCCCCAGCATAGTATGGATTTGATGTAAATTTTGAGGTTCTGTAAGAGAATAGGTGAAGATTATTTGCTTGTCTGGTGTAGTAATGGTGTGTATATCACTATTTTTAACTTTTAAAATGTTTTCCACGTAAAAAAGAATACTACGGTACATATACAAGCATGGAAGAATGAGAATTTTGTTATTTATAAATAGTGGCCTACAGTTGCTTCTTCTTCCTTATTACTCTCACTATTTTCTTCTGTAATCTAAAAGCCTTTTTCCATTTTGTCGATTTACCCCAAAATATGATTTCATAATTGATTATGGACTGAATATTTGAGAAATAGTATGCAAGTATTTGATTATTATAAAAAATCTTTTAAGGTTGTACCACAAAACACATTGAATTCAATTTTTTACAGACACTATCAACATGTTCATTGCGTGTTAAATTACTGTCTACAAAGAGCCCTAGAAATTTAGTAGCCTACTATTTACTGTCTGTAACCCGTCTTCTATTATTGTGCAGCTTTCATCCTGCATTGTATGTTTATTTCTTTGCGTGAAATTAATGAGCACATATTTGTTTACATTTAATAGGTATTAATTTATTATACTGGAACCAACTGGACATCTCAGTCACTGTATGTTTTATATTTTCTTCAAGAACAGCGTTATTTGAAATAGTTACCATAATGTTTGTGTTGTCCGCAAACATTATAGCTGAGCTGTTGGTTATTTGTTCTGTAAAATTGGCCCCAATATTCATCCCTGCGACACTCGAGTAGTTCTGGTATTGGAAATAACATCTGTAATGTGATTTTTGTCATAATATCTTATGGAAGTGTTTTCTGTCTTCAAGATATGATTTAAACATATTATTGGTTACACCTCTTACACCACACTGTTAGAGTTTTTGCAATAAAATATTGTGGATGACACAATGAAAAGCTTTTGAAAGATCTGTGAATATACCTGTTGAGAATTGTCTTTTAAAAAGAAGTTAATATTATTTTCAGTTAAACTGTAAATAGCTTGTTCTGTAGATCTGCCCTCTACAAAGCCATACTGATGTAATGAAATAACTGTTTCTTATTAAGAATTGTGTCAGTTTACTTGCTATCAATTCCTCTAAAAATTTTTGAGAAGGACATAAGAGCAATAAACCTATAGTTATACATCAATGCCTTGTCACTATGTATTGGTACTACTTTTGCATATTTGAGTGTCAGGAAAAATTCCCTGGGCAAGACATTCATTGAAAATGTAAGTCAAAGGCAGTTTTATTATAATAGAACACTTTTTTTGCAGTCATGGGTACCTCATCTATTCCACAGGAACTTTTACTTTTGAAATTTTTAATTATATTTATGATTTCTTCAGAGATAGGTGTGAAAAACAGCGTGTTAGCATTCCAAGTGTTAGGTCTTTGTGGTTAATTATATTTATGATTTCTTCAGAGATAGGTGTGGAAAACAGCGTGTTAGCATTCCAAGTGTTAGGTCTTTGTGGTTAATTATATTTATGATTTCTTCAGAGATAGGTGTGAAAAACAGCGTGTTAGCATTCCAAGTGTTAGGTCTTTGT
Source organism: Dryococelus australis (assembly GCA_029891345.1). Taxonomy (NCBI): domain Eukaryota; kingdom Metazoa; phylum Arthropoda; class Insecta; order Phasmatodea; family Phasmatidae; genus Dryococelus; species Dryococelus australis. Next base: position 536,843 of record CM056998.1, on the reverse strand, counting down.
GGTTAATTATATTTATGATTTCTTCAGAGATAGGTGTGGAAAACAGCGTGTTAGCATTCCAAGTGTTAGGTCTTTGTGGTATGTGTGCAGGACTTATATGTGTGTTGATTTTGCTATTTTAGTGGGATGTTTGTGAAATAGTCATTAAAACTATTAGATATTTCCTTGCTATTTTCCATTTTGATACCATCAACTTTCAAGGAAAGGTTAACATAAGGTTTAAATTCTTTATTAATAATGTTCCACATTGCTTTTGTTTTAATTGAGGAGGAGGTTATTTTTTTCCCCATTGTATTTCTGCTTTGCTACTCCAAGTAACTCAGTTATATAATTTTTCATATTGCTTACAGTATCATTTTTGTTTTTCCCCTGGGTTCTTATCATCCCATTTATTATTTACAAGTAGGCTTTTAAAAAATTTAACATTTTCATCTAAATATACATGATTCATCATCGATAGTAGAATAAGCTTATGTCCAAGTTGTTGCCCTCAAAATTAGAATTTGAAAAATTATTAAGAAGGGTGAAAATAGAGTTTAAATAAAATCACGCAATGTTCTTCTATTTTGCAGATTGTGTAGTTATAGGAAAAGATTGGCTTTATATAAGTTCTTTATTTTGACTACTTTTGGAAAATTATAAAATGGGTAAACAGGTCATTTATTGTAATGATTACAGCTTACCGTTAAATACATAACCATCTAAACGCACAAGTAAAATTTATTTATTAAACATAACATCTTGTAGACAGCAGGTTCATTACAGAATGGTAAACCAAGAACACAATGAAGGGAATACAAGGAAGGAATTGGTCAAATTGTCTTTATTGAGTCACACCAGAAATTGCATGGAGATAGAGAAACCAATTGCAAATCAAGAAGGCTACATTCAGTAGCTATTAATAATATGAGAACTGATTTGGTTGTATGCATATATTCTTGTATTGATAAACTGCTGATTTCTTGTTTGTCACTGCAAATCTGCTGACTCGGGGAGAAAAAAAATTGTGAGAGTGGAGTTTTTATAAGGTGTAGCTTTTTATTGGTTTACGACCTGATTTGCCATTACTAACAAATGAATTCCATAAACGTCTACACTGAAATAGCAAATCAGCATTTAGAAAAATATATATCTGCAGTTTTATAAAAGTGCCTGTAATGTCTAACGAGTCCGCAACTTACAGGTTAGACCTTAAATTCACGGTACGTTAGTAATCGTAAACTGCACTTGCAAAACTTAAACACACTGCAATTGTTAATTTACAAACTTACGCAGATAAAAGTATCCCTATGCACACTATAATTGTGCGATATCTTTCACGAATGTAGAGAGGTTCTGGTGCTGGTAGTTGATGAGGGGAAGCAGGTGGATGCCTGCTTCATAGAGTTTGAAAAGGCATTCAATAAGGTGCCCCATGGAACACTGATGAGGAAAGTGGAGGCGCTGATACCAGACAGGAGGGTAGTGGAATGGATAGGGAACTTCCTCAGGGGACGAAGGCAGAGGGTGAAAGTGGGGGAAGCAATATCGGAGGAAGAAGAGGTTACATCACAGTTCCACAGGGAAGCGTGGTGGGTGGTTTGTTTCTTACCATAATGGTAAATGACATGGGTTTGAGGATTAGGGGAAAAAGAACATTGTTCGCAGACGATTGTGTTGTGTATGCTGAAGTGGGAGAGGGGGGCGGAAATTTGCAGGCGGACATTGACAAGATATGGTTGTGGACCAGAAAAAATAAAATGAAGATAAATGTAAGAAAAACTAAGGTAGTGAGGTTCACAAGGAAGAAGATGATAAACAGGGACATGTACAGATGGGAGGGAGGGACAAGAGATAGAAGAAGCAGCAGAATATAAGTATCTAGGGATTGTACTGCAGGGAGACCTCAGGTGGGAAAAACAGGTAGAGAGGGTGGTTGCAAAGGGAAGAAGGGCCCTGGGTATGCTGGGAAGAGTACTGAATGGAGTCAGCTGTGAGGTGAAGGAGAAGGTGTATGACACAATGGTACGGCCAATGTTATAATAGGCTACAGCAGTATGGGACCCGTATGTGGAGGTGGAGGTGCGAGAACTGGAAAAGGTGCAGAGAAGGACAGCAAGATGGGTGAAGGGTAGGTGGAGAAGGCAAGGGCAGGATGATGAGGAAGAAGGGATCTATAGGCCATCAGTGATGATGAAAGAAATGGGGTAGGGCTCATTGAAGGACAGGAGGAAAGTTGAACGGCTAGTCAGGATGTACTGGATGGTGAATGAAGAGGGGGCATAGGGAGGGCTACACTGCAAGCTAAGTAAGGGGGTGTTTAGAGGAAGAGGAAACAACAGTGAGAAGCTTCAGAGGGTGTGGAGGAGAACAGAGCGAGGTAGGCAGTCCATGCTTGAGAGGTCTGTGAGGGAGTTGAATGTGTTGAGGGAAGAATTGGTATCTGTGAGATGGGTTGGTAAATTCAGGAAGGGAGTGGAAAAGGTGATGGTTGGGTAAAGAAGAGGTGAGAGAGTTCGCCACCGGGCGGTAGCCTAATTGCGAGAGTATGTATGTATATATGTCAATATTAATGTATCCAGTGTATATATGCATACACTAAATATTGCAATCACATGGCCCGGCTCGTACGCATTTTCGTTGGTCGCCTACTAAATAAAAAATAGATTATAGTTTTAAGGCGTGTTTACATGCCAAATACACATTTCATATAGCACTAGCAAGGCTGTTTAATTTCAATGTAAACAAAAGGTGTCTCTCTTCCGCATGGCTGTTTCACTTGTAACGCACTCGCAGAAGACTTCAATAGCGTATTTTATTCGATTTTAGTACGGTTAAAATTTTTATCATAACTTTAGAAAGCTTCTATAGTCGCCAGAAAATTATTTCCTAGGATATTTTTAAGGCAAATGTACAAGGAATGAGAAGCAAATCAACAAAAACACCGTATACAATACTTCCATTTAAATGTAAATAATTGATAACTTTACACATTTAAAGGCGAAATTTATATCTAGTTATCTGATACAAACACACTCACACTTTACGAATATTATCGTTCAGGTCAAAAACGGTTGTATATTAATTTTGTGTCGATTTTAATTCTCATCAAAATACATGAGAATGATAGGCCGATGCGATGTTTTGGTTTACTGTTGATCACGTGGCCTGTTTATACCGGAAAACAACAGTCTAACTCCGCGTTATAAACTGGCTTCACTTGTTCACATTGCACGGTATAGGACATTGCCAACAATAGCGGGCTGTGTGGTGCGCTAACTAATCCCTTTGCTAACACTCGCTCTGCGCATGCGCATTGCGCGGTATTCACTTTCTCCTACCTGTAAAAACAATAATAGCACGTCACTGCCAGATACATCAGTCACTCGCTCTGCACGCGCGTGGTATGGTTATAGTAGTTAGTTGTACCGTGTGATGTTGCTGTCGTCCAACTGACGAGTCGCGGTTTAATTCTCCGATGCAACCATGTGCAACGATGGGGAAGAAGACACTTGTGGTAAGTTGCACGGCATGCATTATTGTTTATAGCTTTAATAATATTTCCTTCGTTGAATTCATTTAAAATGTTTCCCGATGCCAACCTCTCCCATAAGAAAACTCGTTTTGTTCCTTTAGTGAGTAGAAGTACCCTTCCTTAGCCGTATGAAAGCTATTTACACGTTTAGGGGGGGGGGAGGAGGAGGAGGGCGATTTTTCTTGTCACCATTACGTAATTATCGTGGTGACGAGCAGTAACTGATGCTTTGAAGTCGCTCATCTCAAGTGCTACGACCTTGTCACGACGCTCTACAAAACGTCGAAACCATTGAGGTAAAATCTCGCAGCTATAATGCCGTGTCGAGCTCTGCAGCAGTGCAGAATTCGATTATAAATTTACGTAATTAAATGTACGTCAATAAACTTTGCGTGATAATTCGTTCTGGCATTGTACTATTTGATTTACGTACTAATTTAGGAGTTGGTTGGGTGAAGGAGAGTTGAGAGAGCTCGCCACCGGGCGGTAGCCTAATTGCGAGTGTATGTAAATTTTAAAAAGTGTGTAGTATCGTCAAATGGATCAACATTGTGTCTTTATTTATAAAATTTATGATTGCTAGTACTGAAAATTCATTATGATCTACCTTCAGCTTTCATTGTCATTACTTTTACCAATTATGAATTAATTACTATTGAACTCTGTTTTGTGAATTGTATTGCCAAATGTTGCATATAACAGTTTCATTCATGTAGCCACGTTGTCCACATATACTTTTCCTTTCTCCGTCCCTGTTCACGTTCATTAGACCTTGGTCCGTCTCTGTCCACTCTGCTACTAGCGCCCTAGGAATGTTGCGATACTACTGATATGATACTGGTATCGATACTTTCCTTTCGATATCGGGTTTTTAGAATAGATAATTTTAATTCGATATTTTACCTACCGTTAAATGATTCGATACCGATACTTGAACAAAAAAAAAAGGGGGGGTAATTACTTCTAGCTGTTAATTTGAAACACTTTTAATTAAGGTAACCCAAAAATTTAAAGATGTGTTTTTCCTCCATATAATAATCTGAAGTAGCATACACCAGTATTTTACTTATTCTCTAGTTAGGATGATGCCCAGAAATAACTAATACTAATAAGTGCGGCACTCTGTATTATTGCAAAGTAAACAACTGACAAAACAAAAAAAAAATCAGGTCGGTTGAGACCTCGAAATTAGGGAACAATAATGGTTTTAGATAATTAATATCATAAATATGTATGTCTAACTTTAAAAATATTTTATGGAAAATAGAAGATTGACGAAATTAATTAAATTTTGTTAGTAGTATTCTGGCTTTACTTTCAGAATGACTTACGTTCCAAAATTCCAAATTAACAAACTAGAAATTTTTATTTTTAGTGGGTAGTTGAATTGGGGTTGTTCAGAATTTTGAGGAGCGGTGAGTCTGGAGTGAAGGAAAATTGTTGGGAAATGTGTTTACCTGGGCACTAGGCAACATACAGACATTTGTGGGCAACGAGCTCCGGGGAATGGTTATGGGAAGAATTTAAAGAGTTCTGTGGAAAATTCCGGGGATGTGCACCAGTGCTAGACAGCAAGAGAATAGGTTCGGGTCGTGATGGCCCATGTGGTCTTCCTGGTAGTCGTTCCGCTGATAGATGTGAAGTGATTACTATGATTACTCCCCAAGATGCAGTGATCTTTGTAGAGCTACATCCAATGGTGCCTGGTCTAGTGGGGGCTGTTGTCTTCCCCCATCTTCCAATACACACGTATAAATGGGCTGTTGTGGCCTCCCAACACAATTATTAGTTACATAGTCAATTCAGGTTAAGGTTACCATGCACAGCTGAGAAGCAGTTGAATTAAATATTCATGCCAATTAAACAGTCACATGGTTTATTGAATTCACTTCCTCTACACAGAACACTTACATGAACAGGTTGCCGGTCAAGCCAGGCGAGCTGTTACACTGGACAAAAGGCAGTGGGCCTACATGGAGTTATGATGATAAAGTTATCCCAGTCGTGTACAATACGGTCAGCTGTGACGCAGTGCAGACTCCAGTTTCAGTTATACTAATTTATCAAACAGAAATTAAATACGATTGGTAAAAATATGAATTGCCCTGTGGCACGGCGGCCACCTCGCATTGATCCGAATTCCAGACTGACTAGGCTTGGGCGCGAGGCCCTCTCATTAGCTGCAACTGCCGCCAATATGTCGTGTGACTTGTAGAATTAATATAAAACTGGAAAATGAATTTAGATGATTAGCCGTGAGGCTGATGAGATGGAAGCATTAAAATACCCTCTTATAATAGTCAACAAATTACGTATAAAATATTTTCTAGAAACAGAAAACTACTCGACAACTCTACACATGTGGTAAACTAACCTCACTTTTGGGGGGTTGGATTCAAGCAGTTTATAAGGGCCGGAGTTCTTCCCCCTCTCGGCTAGTATTTTTCCTACACGTAACATTAATAGCAAAACATCTTATAACTAGTCATTGGCCTCAAAAACACACACAACAAACTTTATTGCATTGAAAAAATTACCGGCCGCATGGTCGGACACACCACATGCAACGGTCGATTTACTCGGTGAACATCCAGTGTTGCCAGTACTGTCCAGTATCTCAATACTGTCTGTGAAGGTTAGAGTTGTCTGTTGCCCTTCTGACGTTCAGTTACGTAATTCCTATGTCATAAATTTGTAAATAGTTTTATCACTCTGATACTATATTTGTCTCTTACGTGTGTTAATTTCTAAACATGCACTATAGAGGGTGCGCTCAGCAAACAGGCCGTTATGGCATGTTACATAATTTACACTTTAAAATAAATATAAATACAAATCTCACTACACCGAGGACCCTTCAAGTAAATCAATAAATAAATGAGACAATCGTCTTGGTACTTATGCGTTAGGTACACGAAAGACAATAATAATAATACACATGACATTTGCACTGGAATAAAACATAAACATTACAAAACCAAACAATGGCACGTGCACTGGATAGCACGGGCGATGGCATGGCAACACATTCACTTAACTATAATAATAGTAAATAATATTACCCTCAAAATTAACATAGCACTGAAAACATAAACATTGAAGAAGCACACAATGGCTCGTGTTGAATCGCACGGTCGATGACATAATGATGCGCTCACTGACTATTAATAATACCAACATTTACCTTGAACAAAAGTAAAACATGTACACATTGCACTGAACTGCACCGCACTAGATGCATTTGTGTGCACATGTGGAACGGTGGCTTGGGCTAAAACGCCCACACCTGGCACAGAGGTTGTTGGGCGGCTGTTAGATCGTGGCTTGGTGAATGGTCTTAAGGCTGGGGGACGCAGTCCACGTCACACTGATGCATAATAAATTGGTAGAGCTATTCTTCATCTTGGGTTGTGCGGCAGAAGATCAAGACAGAAATCCTTCCAGTTGTTGGTGTACTCCTCAGTAGAAATTTATAATACTGTTGAGCTTGCTATGCGGTGGACAATTGGGGCTGAGCATGTGCCCATGCATTATGTAACTTGTGTGGAATATTTGGGCTGACCACATGCCTGGAAATTGCGTAGTTACATGATTAAACGTGAACACTTGCACACTGAAAATACGTACTTGCAATTTGGCGGGAGGCGAGGGTCCGCACCCTGAAATGCCTTATGGCTACTGAAATAAAACGCAGTGTTACTTTTCACTGATGCATTTACTTAGTTCAACTATGCGTTGCTCCAGGAACAACTTGTATTATTGTGGGCCTTCAACCTGCTGGTGTCGGTACAACAGACAAAATATGGCGCAAAGCCTACAGTTTATAAATGTGTGATTAAAGCTTTCCCATGCCATTTAAGCACCTTGGAAGAGAGAGACGTAGTCCCAGGTAGCTAAAAAGGCAAATGGTTCTTGAGTAATTACGCTACTCAGACACTAGTGATTAATTGTAAAAGTTGTGTGCCACTTGGGTGTGAAAACTGTGAACACAGCAATACACGTCCGACCTCTCAGAACTTGGCATAGTGGTTCATGGGCCACGGCCGAACTACTTGCTAGACACATGAACATACAAAACCCTTCTGCTCTTACCTTACATGCTGGAACATGATTACAAAAATACACTGCATAATAAACTCTCTAACCTGCAATGGAACATTCTATGAAATGAGAAGTGGATGGAAACATATGGGAATGAAAACAACAAAACCTAACAAAAAAACACTTTCACTGAGTAAAATGGATGAAGGCAGCAATTAAGATTGCTTTATTAACATTGTGTGTCCTTGCGTTACACCCTGTGCCTTTTAAAACCTTTCAGAAAGTAACATGCACAGCATTCCTTTCTTATATTCATACACCGTCTCTGCGCACATGGCTCCTCGGCCACGCTGTTCTAATACACTGCAGAATCCACTGCACTACACGTCGATACATTCACTGGAGTGTTCTTATTGGTAGCTCATACATAGCATGGGTCGTTGACTTGCCAAGGTAGGGCGCCAGCTCGTGGTGCAAGCATGAGAATGCTTTAGATGCATAGAATCCCAGGGTTGTGTTGTCGACGATCGTTGGCCATGCCTCATGTCCGATGTCTTATTTAATGTTACCAGTTTCGATGAGATCGTCAGTCAGGTATGACATCAAGGTTTGCTTAGTCTAGTAAGGGCTGTTGGCCTCCCTTATATGCCAGCTCATTCCCGACAGGTTGTTGTGGCCACCCTACGCTATTATTCAGAAACATGGTAAAAATAAAAGCCAGCATAAAATAGTTTATATAGCCTTGAAGCGGCTAGTACAATAATAACACAGGTCTTACCATCGTGTATATTTATTGCAGTTCAATTTCCAATTGTGGACTCACATGATATAAAAACCACTGTTAAAGCCTGGCAGGCTCTTATGCTGACAAAAAATGGCTGTAGGGCCTACATGGTTATTAATGCGTTACGTCTCAGTCGTTTACAAGACGGACCGAGTTTGAGGTGACGTTACTCCGAGTAAGCAAACACAAGTGGTTCCAGTAAATTTAAATTAAGCGGCAGAATTTCAATATGATTAGTTACAAAAGTGTATGGGTCTGGAGCACCGTGACATGGTCGTCACCTCAAAAACTCAAGACACTACTAGCTGTACTCTTGGCGCGGAGCTCGCGCGTTTGACTATACTCCTGCCAATGAAATCACGTGACGTGGTTAAAACATTGTGAAATTAATTAAATGAAATGAACACTGCAATGGTGATGGTATAACACTAACTCTTATCAGCAAAGCATATATGAATACATTTAAAATATAAAATAATCAATCTAGTTCAACCATGCTAAGTTGCCATGGCAACATAACCTCACTTTGAGTGCTTGTTAAAATGGTGCAATATCTTTTTTAGGGTCTTTACCCAATAGTCTATTATGTCTTTACGTGTTTTACCCTTGGCAAATTATATGAGTTCATACATGAATACTAACAAACACTGATAAATTACATTTGCAATAATAAGTGGCTATTCGGCCCTTGGCTGTGTGCACCAGTTTACCTTTGTGTGTGGTTGCGGAACGCTAACCAATAAGGGCAATATCATAATGGTTGTAATGTTCCTAGTGGATCAAAACAATTTATATTATAAAATATCTGGAGAACACTTAATATGTTCAAAACCCTACGGTATTAATTATAAGAAATATTAGTATGCACAACACGTGCCACAGTTACGTTGTATACTGCCATTTGAGTATTCACACAACATTGCGCTTCAAGCGCATGAACTGTCAAGCATGTCAAGTAAATATACACAACACTAAATGGCACTAAAATTAATGGTAGTTGTTCCGTATTGCGTATTGTAATGGGAAAACCATACAAACGTTCAGTGTGTACTATAAAGTATCCATCCCAATTGTTTACTTTGCAGTCTAGTGCTGTTTCGTGTATCCAAGCCATTTTTTCCACAAATTTTCTCTCACGAGTCGCAAGATGGTGTGCGCGGGATATAAAATCACAATGTTGAACGCCAGACAAGTTATTCATTCCTCGCCGGACATAAACACGTTTCTCATCGAGCACGACATTCTCAAATTGACGATGCGGTGCGAAAAATGCGGGGAAGGCTAAGTGAAATTGGTGGAAAACAGGGGCTGGTTTTACGAGTGCCGGCGACGACTGGAGGACGGTACCAAATGCAACTTTAATGTGTCGGCGAGACAGGGCAGTTTCGTGGGAGATTCAAACTTGTCCCCGGGTAAGATAGTCGAATTGTGTTTACTCTGGTGCCTGATCAAATACCCTCGACAGCAGACTATAGTGAACAAACTTTTGTGCTCGGGTAAGATGGTCGTCGCCTGGTCGAGTTTCTGCCGCCAAGTGTGCATAGACTAGGTGTTGATGTACCAGAAACGCATCAGCGGGCTGGGCAAACACAAGAACCGCTAAGGACTCAAAGTTCCTGGCCAGTGGGTTTTCGGCGGAGTGCAGCGGGACGATCCAACTAAATTCTTCCTAGTGCTGGTGGAAAAGAGGAACGCGGCGACCCTGACCAAAATCATTTGCGAGTGGATCGCTCCGGGCACGACGATAATTTCAGACTGCTGGCGCGGTTACAGCAACTTGGACGTTCACGGCTACTGTCACATTCAGGTGAATCACAGGAGGGAATTTGTGTGCAGCGAAAAGAGAGGAATGGTAAACACTTGAAACACGCTAAAGATGAAGAGGGGCAAGACGTTGCGGGTGCACACTCAAAACATTGAGCGAAATTTGTGTTCTGTGCAATACAGCATTCCCTGCTTTGGTCAAAGGAAAAAATCTGGTCGGCTACCTGGCCGAGTACGTCTGGAAAAAGAATGATCGGTACGGAGAATGATTGCACGCTTTGCTGATTCACGCCGCCGACATGCAGCATCGTAATCGCCTCAGAGGAGATGGCGTCGAAGGCTATCCCAATTTCAACAGGTATCTGTTTGTCAGGGTTGTATTTTAATTTGCAGGCACGAGCGAGAATGAGTTGCTGTTGTAGTTGAAGTTTTCAAAAAGTTGATTCAGTTGCTGTTGCCATTGCAGTATAAAATTTAAGTGTGATTGACTTGCTGCTTGTTTCAAGTTTAAATTAATGTTTAATTGAGTTGTTTGAGTCAAAATAAATTAATGTTTAATTGAGTAGCTGTTTGATTTGGTTAAAAAAAAGTTTAATTGACATGTAGTTTATTCTGGTTAAAAAAAGTTTGAGTTGCTGTTTGTGTAAACATTCATTCGCAGTCTGGAAAAAAAGCCCAAAATAGTTGAGTGGGTCGTGATGAGTCCGCCCAGCGACGATGGGTGTACTTGCATCCGTTGCATCATCAAATCTTCAATCTGCCAGTTTGAATTATTGAGGTAAATTGATTTTTAAAAAAATTACATTTATTCGCGATCCCGAAAAGGCATAGTGCGCTTGTGTCTGTCATGATCGGTTCTGCGTATATATAAAACTTTAAGATCTATATGGTAAAATTCACAATTTTGGTGTACCCTTTTAGTGATTGCGTACATGTGACTCTTTATATAGTAAATTTAGAAAAAATGAAATTTTAAAGGTTATCCTTTTTGGGTACACCCTTTAATGATGATATATAGATGAAACGTTGTATAATAAATTGTTACATTTATTTAAAAAAACTGAATTTTTAACTGTACAATGTTTTACTGTACCTTTTTAGTGATTGCTTACGTGTGAATATACAGAAAATTTTTAAAATTTAAAAATTGTTAATAATTAATAAATATTCTCTTTAAAGTAAATATTAAAAAAATATGCATCGTGAATTACATGTATTTGAACAGGGACGAGAAAAAGGAGAGAAAATTTTTTTTTAGATACGTGATAGAAACTTTTAGCAATAGTTACTTGTGGCACCTGGATACGCCACGGTAAACAAATGGGGTATTTTACCCTATATTCCATTTTCTGTTTGGATACGCTATAGGAAATAATTGGGTGTAGGTCGAAATTTCTCCCCTGACTTGGCTGGATACGCAATTCGAAACAAGTGGGGTGTGGCACCAATTTCCCCCCTTACCCACTTGAATACGCAATGTCATCCTTTTCTGTCCTAAATGTTTTGTCACTTGGATACGCAAAGGGAAACTTTTGGTAAAAACCAGCCTTTTCAAGGTGCGCTGGATAAGCAGGGGGAAACTTTGTATTTTATTTGGGCTATTTCCTGGTTGTGGTTAGATACGTACTTGGTGGTTTTTTGTCTCGACTTTTTGTATCATTGGAAACACACAATACAGTGGTTTTTGAGCGCTTTAGATACACAATACGGAACAATAACCGTTCTTTTTAATTTTTTACCCACAGATCACTGGTGAATCTCTCAAGTTCCAGTCAAATGGAAGATGAAATAGATACGAAAGATGTGTAGGAAATGGACAAGATTCTTTCGGCTACAGATATCGAGTCATCAACCTCTTCAGTCCCTGGCCAGTCAACTTCTTCTGCACCGGGACCATCAACCGCTTCTTTCCCTGGACCAACAACTTCTTTGAACAAATCTAAGTAATTATGATTGACTTATATCATAATTATTTTTTCTAATGTAATTGTAATTATTATATTTGAGAATAATAATTTTTATTGCCAACATAACTGTTCGAAGATCGCAAAGGCACAGATATACAGTCGTTTCCCACCAGTCAAGACCTCAAACAACTTCTGACATCCATCAACAGAGAGGCACAAAGCGCAAGTCGGCACCCAACATCGCTTGTGCGAAGCAAAAACAAGCACCGAGTAAGGATTCAAGACGTCTCCCAGCATCGAAGAAAGAATCCTAAACCAACCAAGATGACCGATATTTCTTTTGTGAATTGCAGCGAGAAACAGCCCCAAAGACTCATTATAATCTTAGAAAAACAAATCAAAGAAAGTATCAGAAATATGGTTCTGATTTTGTATTATTATAAATAACCTGTATGTGTTTATTTACAAAAAAAAAAAGTAAATCAGAATTTTTAATTTTTTATAGTTTTATTTTATAAAATATATGTAGATATTCGAAATGTCAATTACAACAAACACTAGTGGGTTATCTCTATACTGATCCATATTTTATAAAAATTATTTTTTTTATAAATTATTACTGCAGTTACTGATTGGCATCATCTTGGCGTAAACAATTTCTACAATTGCACTCGAAAGGAGAGTATTTTCATTCGCTTTCAACAGCCGTTGTGGCGATATTCAACGACACGTAGGGAACGGATCTCTCCTGATTGGACACAAAAACATTGTCTATGTTTCCCGCGAGTTTCTTTTTTCGTCCCGGATCCCAACTGCTTGTGACGTAGGTTTCTATTTTTTGCAAAATCAGCTCGGAAATACCTCTCTGTAAAACATTTTTTGAAATGTAATAGTGATAAATGTTTAATTGCATCTGCAAGTACAAGTTTTGTAGTGGTGGGCTAGTGTTTTTCCACAGACAAAACAAGCTCTGTAGTTCAAAGTAATTGATGAGTTTAGTTTTGTAGCAGGCGTTTATGGCTTTTTTTTTCGTAAAGAACATAGTACTTTTACCGGTTTATTGGAGTGTTCCGATTCTATCTGGAACTCCATCACTTGATTATCATAATACCAGTCGTTTAAAATATGTTTTGCACCCAAAATTTTTAAACGCACTTCAAAATCGTCCATTTCGATATAGTACCATGGCATGAAACATAAAACCAAGTCGTGAAATTTATTCTCTGCAAGTTTGATGGTGATGTAATCAAACAATAATTTGTTTACGTTCAACTTTCCCGTATCGGTAATACTTTATACGTAGGTATGTTTTTTTTTTTTTAATACCTTATAAATACTTCTTGAAATAAGACCATGTTTTGTAAACATACAAATTTATACATCAATAAAAACAACTAAGACGAAAGCACTTTGTTGTTGGCTGACTTGTTGGAAATTGTACAAAGATAATCCCTCTTTTTGTGGTGAAATTGCAATTTCAAAATACACCGATATCCTTCCCCTCAATACATTTTTTGACGATTACTCGGACGTTGTGTTTGTCAACTGCAATTTTGTGGAATTCGAGCTGAATTTGCACAGAGAGCGTTATTACTTGTGTAATTACAGTGCCGAATCAAACTTGGACATTCTACACGCAGCTCGAACCGTGATACTAAACAAACGTTCGTTTTACAATTCTGGTGTCTTCTACAGGCGTTTCACTCTTCGAGTTAAGGGATGATTACTCTGTTCTGCCCCAGATTTCATACTCGTTCTTAAACAGGGAATTTGGCACTACTAAAATCCACTCTGTCGTGAAGAGGACTTGGTCAACACCCTATTTGAAAATCAACAAAGCGAAAATGCAATTTACTCCATCTTTACGACAATACCCCAATTTCTTTACCCAACTATCCATCTCATCGAAAGGACGCCAGCCGATTCCGTGCCCCATCGAGAATTAGCCAAGTTGAAAACCAATCACAATGGGATATCAACCACCAGCACCTACAACAAATTGTACCTAAAACACAATGATAAAATTTCTTCCTTTCTGTCAAGGGGTAAAAAAGGAGAAAGCAAAAAAGTGGGAAAAAAAGATTTTTTTTTTTTCAATATGTACTTGTATATAAGAAAACATGCAACGACAAACTCCAAATATTAGTTATCTGTCAAATGGATATCAATAACCTAGAACAGAAAGTCATTAAAGGGGACAGATGTTTGGGTAAACTACAAAACCTGTTTCTGGAAATTGTAAAGATTGCCATGTTGAAAGAGATGATGGCAACCGTGTCAGAGAAAACTGAGCCAACATTGACTACGGAGGCTGCTGCAGAGAAAACTGCTAGAGAGGTTCAAGTCTCAGCCACCGTCGTTGGCGAACCCGTAAAAAAAATCAAACTAATTACAAACGAAAACGTCCCATAAAAAAAGATGAGGGGTCATCGCTATCAACAACCCAACCATCATCACCAGAAGATTCAACCCAGGTCCATTATAGCGGTCAGGAAAATGGTTCCTGCAAACAAAAAAGAAAAAACTTTGAAAGATACGGTTCCATTGAGAAAATAAAATTGAGTGAAACAGAAAAGCTAGAAAACCAGGATGATCATTCAACTGTTCACACAAATGGATCTATCGTGTTGAACGCATTGGAGCGCTTGAGTAAAAGCAAAGCCGTCAATTCGGAATTGGTCAAACAGTTACTGACTCCGAAAATTCCTATAGATTTACACATCAAGTGTAATCATCAGTACATAAATGTCGCTGCTCAAACTAAGAGGGGAGACGAGATTGAAACCAACACACTCGTATGTAAAGTATGCAGTCACCAAAAATAAAAACCAAGCCATAAAATTATCAAAGGTGAAGACACTCGAACGAAGCAATCTATTCGTTAGCGAATCACTAAAACACACATATTTAATTTCTTTTAAATATCCATATAAAAATAGCGAATCTAGGCTGAATGAATTCCTTCAGATTCCATGAGGATGTGTTGAAAAACAAAGAAAGTTAGTTTTTTTGCCACCTGTCATGAATTCGTCAAGGAAACACACAGCATTCCGTGTGGCGAATGCTCAGTCGACTATAATGGATTCGATCTGCATTGGTACGATAATGGTACTTGTTGGAAATATCACATTTCCGTCATGTTTACAGACAAGGTGAGACCCATGAAGAATTGTTTTTGTTTGACTGCAAATGTGTGTGGTCGGGTTCAAAAATCAGTTCCAAATTCCTTTAATAAACATCCTAAAATAATGACAATAAAAATCCTCAAAACAATGTCTATGAGAAGGGAAATAATGATGGTGGCAATCTCACAGACCTCATTAACGATTAAAAAAACACCAACTTGGAATTACCAGTGTGTCGAGACAATGAATTGAACATATACACCATCCTGCAAATGTTTTTACGAAATGATTTCAAGCATAACAGTGTTGAGACTATCTGTGAAAAAGTATGTAAAGTGGATGTTAGACTTTCAATTGCATGGATACAATGAAAATAATAATTACTTTGATTATGTACAAAACTTGTTGAAAAAAGATTGTCGTCATTTGACAAGAATTTTGTAAACGTGCACGAAAAAAAATACTTGATAGATGAAAATCCAATTAATATTACCAGTCGTGAAAAAAATGAGATGTAAAAAGAAAAAATCTATAAATAGTGTATACCCAAAAAAAAAATTATTTTAATTTATTCTTTTACCTCGTATATTTTAGTAACTTTTTATTACTCATAACAAAGGGTTAATTGTGTTTGTAAATATCTTGATATATATACAAAAAGTAAAACAAATACCAAAGAGGTCCTGGGTTATAAATTTTGTATCTTTAGCATTTCATTTTATATTTGCATACTTGTACAAGAATTATGTTTCCATGTGGAATCGTGTGCAAGGGGAGCTTTTCGAAAAGCTCTGCGAGGCTGAAATTTTTCAGTTGATGAAAGATACGCTTTCCAATATCGAAGAGGGCAGAATAGAAGAATTTATTGATAGATTTAACAATGAGCCAAAACTCGCTTCCCTACATGAATCGTGTAATGAGTTTATTTCACAAATGTCTGATCTACCATACGACCCTTTAGCGAAATTCCTTGAGATTTTCAATGATCCCGATGTTCAGGGAGCAATCAAAACACTTTTCGATTATGTTAAAGGTATGTTTACGTCAATTGCAAAATAGAAAGGTGAAGATGAATGGTAATGATGATGTTGGTGAGTCTCAACTCTAATATAGTATATAAATAAGCTTTTAAAAAAACAGAGAAATCACCCGATATGGACAATCACTCAGTAAATTTATGCAAACTAATTTCCATATACCAATTTCGGGGTAATTTCGACGACGTAACCCTGTAAGAGTTTTACGACGAATCCGGTTTGAAATCCTTTGTCACGTGGAATGAGACCAAAACAAAATTTACTGAAATTTTCAACAACTCTATCATCCAACAAGAGATTTAAAAATCAATTCCAAACATTGTCTTGATCAAGAGTAAAATTAGAGAATTTTTACCTAAAAAAAAAAAAGGGGGGGGGGGGGGGAGAGCATTTCAAAACCCCTTTTTCCGCTCTTTGGTAAAAAAAAAATGATGAAAAAAAAAAAGTATTTTTTGCTTTGGTGAGCACGTATAAATTGTCGGTATATAAACAATTTGTCTGACACCAAGGCGCTCATTGTTCATGCATGGTTCAAACATCAATTGGTCCTCGGAAGTGAAGAAGCAGCTGGGTACGACTTGAAGGTGACTAACGACATTGAAATTCAAGTGGCCAATGTCAACGCCGGCCTGGCGTGTAAAATACCCAAAGGCTATTTCGGTTTTGTTGCGGGTCGTTCGGGGCTGGCATTCATCATTCAAATTTACGCCCATAATGGAATTATAGATTCAGACTACAGAGGAGATATCTTTGTGGAGTTGGAAAATAGTGGAAATTCAACATTCAAAACCGAGAAATGATCCTGTACAGCTCAACTACTCATAATGCCACACGTGATAGAATAGTTTGTACCAACAGATTAAAATGATGATGAATTTTACTATACACTGCGAGGCACCTCAGGATTTGGATCTTCATCACCACCACTGCCATCATCACCATTACCTACACCGACGCAAACCATCAAAGTGAATCCTGTAGTCCATCGAGAAGAACCCATCTGGATGCCATTTTCCTTTCCCGAGCGACATCACTTGTCACCAGCAGAAATGCAAGAGTATTTGCTGAAATCAAAATTAATAAAAAAGTGTATGTATTTTATAAAACAAAATAAAATAAAGATTAAAGATAAACTATAGTTATTTTCTTTTTCATTCAACTCATTCTCTCTCTCTCTCGATAGATAGATAGATAGATATAAGGAATTTACCCCGCACACATATAAGAAAATATGTAATATTTAATATATAATGATAAAAAGATTTCATTTCATTTAGACAAGGATAATAAACAGTGGTTTCGAGGAAAGGATTTGGCATAAATTTTGGAATACACTGATACTTGAAATGCCGTTCGGAGACATGTTCCTATTAGATGAACGGGCGAAGTACAGACAACTTGTAGAATCAAAAAGTTTACCATCATCGAACTATCATGGAAATTCAAGAACCATTTTCATCATGGAAATAGGCTTATATAATATGATTATGATATCGCGATTGTCAACTGGATTTGATTATGAAATCCCGATTGTAGACTGGATTTGATTATGAAATCGCGATTGTCGACTGGAAAAGATTTTAAAGATTTGGTAGTGCACCAGAGTCTACCAACCGTTGACAAAACTGGCAACATGTCGGCAGAGGAATCAAAAAACGATCGCGAACGACTGTAGGGTGAAATCAGACAATTGACAAAAGAACTTCAGTTTGGAAAGGAAAAAAGTTTGCAATTGGAGAAAAAAATGATAATATAATCGTAATCTTTTTGTGAAATTATGCAAAGAAAAGATAAATCTGAATTTATATATTTTTTAAATTTTCTTTCGTTGTATTCATTGTTCAAGTTTCCATTTGTATATCGTTGGTGTACAGGTGATCTAATTTCTCGCAAAATACCTAGAATCTGGTATGATTTACATACATGAGTTGACGGGTTTCGTAAAACTACCGACCTTCGTGTTGAAGGAGAATGTGAGTGCAGATAACGGCGAAAATGGCGACGAGTTGTTTCTACAAACTGAAAGTCGATTCGGCCATTACCTGGGCGAGGAAAACGAGCCAGTATCTTGCACTTTGATTTGGAACGACAACAATGGCGAATTTGAATAAAAGTTTTTTCCGACCGAAGCAATCATCTATCACATGTCGTAACGAGGTGCCTGCTGTATGCCTTCGGAAGCAGCCATTTGTAATCCCCATCTGGGTAAAATAATTTACGTGGATGACAAATACATTTGCCTTCCATGTTATCTGCACTTGTTTGGAGGGATCGGTTCCAGCCTGATAGTGGATAGAGCAACGAGTACAACATACACCGATATGGTACCCAGCACGTTTAGGATAGAGGATGTGGACGAAAAGTTGGATGATGGAGATTACTGTATTGTGTGCACCGAGCAATTAGACATTTTCAAAATTGATTGATTCCATTGAATAATGGATCGCAGTTGGAGTACATGCCAAATAAATTTGCTTTGATGATATTCAATGCACTGGAAAACGTGATGCCCAATTACTCCACCGGTAATTGTGACTGTGGCCCGCAAATTTTAAACTTGAATTCCGACCCCAAACTTCCATGTACAAAATGCTTTACGAAATGGGCTGGAAGTGATCCGACCATACTAGGAGCCCAATATGCATTCAGTATAGCACACCCATGTATAAACCCAAATACTGATAGTTCTTTGTACAAACAATTAAAAATACCTTGCTCGTTCGACATGATTAAGGATCCTGCACGAAATTCATGTGAACGTGCAATTTTACTTGCGACTAATACCTATAGTTCATTGACTTTAGAAAAAAATGTTGAAATAAAAATAAAAAAGGAACAAAAAATATTAAAATGAATACATAAAAAATGAACAAAAACATATTGAAATAAATACATATAATAAAGGGAAAAAAAACATAGTTCGATATGGTGGCTATAAAAGAGGATGTTAATTGTAGTTACTTTACCAGTCGCTCAGAAGAAACTTGGCACGATGGTTACCCCTAGTAAAACTACTGAACAACAATAGCAGCAGCCCGAACCACAGCTGTGTCAACTCGACAATAGCACTAATACTTTTACTAATCTCGTGGCGGAAGATCGCAAATCAGTCAAGTGAAAAATTTACGAATGTTGTGACGATGACGAAGAAGCTCAAGGCATTGAATAATTTATTGAAGCACCAATCAACCAACAACCAGAGAGAAAACCAGCTCAACGGGTCGAGAACAAAACATGTCTACCATGCATTATCATGGATAATTCCGAAGTAAAGTTTGTTTCAATGTTGGGTGAAATTGATGGTAACTACTTCAAGTTTTATTGCAACCATCAGATAAAGGTAAACGCGAGTAATTATTGCTCCGGAGATGATGAAATTACCAACTTTATCCGACTGTTGGCAAGATACCTTCAGTTGTTTAACCTACTCAGTTCAAACGTTAACATCCCAACATTATTTCCAATTTTTTGGCATCTATACAGAGTAATGTGCAGTATTTAAAGTTTGAGTTCGCTGCATTATGTATAAATCTAAAAGAAATGGAACAACAAATGTGAGAAAAAAAATTTTTTGTTGTAATTAATTTATATACATGTATTTTTTGTAATTTATATGTAAAAAATTTTTTAATAATCTATAGACATATTTGTGTTTTTTTATGTACACTATTTACGTCATTGTTAACCAAGTGAAGACATTTTTTAAATATACGTTTTAAGTGCCATAGACATACCTAGAATTGTGCACGAAATAACCACACACACACTTTGAGCAATAGCTTAGTTCTTTATGTGATCAAAAGAGAGAGATGTTTTATTTGTAGCTTCACTATTTGCCTCTTGAAATATTTCTACAATTTTTTTGATCGTCTTTTCATGTTCTTCCATTTTCAACAACATATCAGGACCAAAACTGTAGATAAACCACGGGGAAACATGATCTACATCTGAAACGGTTACTTTTATTGTCTGTGTAGTTTTTTTCCTAATAACCTCTTCAATATTACCGATAATTCCATTACCTCTAGTCTCGTTTCGAGTTACAATACTGGCAGCTCCATCAGTTACAACATCTTCAGTTGTATCACCGACACGTGGTTTCACATTAGAATTTGAAACATTTTCACGTTCAATAGAATTGTTCGAGTTTGTATCTGCATCTTGCCCCAATGTATCATTATAGTCACTTTCCACATTTCCCTCTATCAGTGTATTAAAAAGTGTTACATTTTTCTGATTTAAACTAGAAAAATCATAAAGTTATGTATTATTGGATTTGGATAGTTGAGGTGATGAAAGGGCACTGTTGGTTACGGCGAATAGAAATAAATTACAAGGTGGTTTTTCTGACTATATTTTTTTTTTATGTTCTTACGTACACATATTCATTACTTAATTTCCACTGCGCAATGTTTGGCTTGGATTCTGCTGAAAATGGGCGTGTTTAATATTGTGGCCAAACCCTGTGTGTTTGTCATATGAAACTCTCAATTGGTTATACTCGCATCTGCCATGGATTTAATTCCATTTTCGCTGATGACATTCACCAGAGGCGCCGAGATTTTCGAAGATATGTGAAATAAATCAGCGTTTATTTTTTTTTCCCATAAGACATGTATTTTTTCAACAATCTGATAAAGGTGACGAGGCAAAAAGTCGCTTTGTAAAAATATTTTGGAAGGGGAATAATCTTGTAATTTTGCACGAAAAGGAAAGCTAGGTGATTGTACAAGTACATAACTTCGCGCAAGTACAAGAGTTTGATGTTTTTCGTGTATATCAACTGAGCCTGTGGTCGTTTGGCCCAGATCAATTTTGGATCGGGCCACATGGATGGGATTTCCAACCATTTGTTTAGAATCTTGTTCAATCTTGACTCGAGAAAATTCTGTACTTAAAAATGAACGTAGAAAAAAGATTGGTCGCTGAAGAAAGTGGTTGCAACAATGAAGAACTGAAGTTGAATATCTCGAAAAATGTCCAATAATGCATTTTCAGAAACAACAGCATACACATCCTTAATGCTGCCTTTCCTTTGCCAGTAAATATGCCATTTCGAAATTTACATTACACTCGTATCCTTTTCGAAAATTGTGCACAAAGAAAAGTTTGGTGGAATAAATCAGAATATCACCAATTGGAACTTAATCACCAATTAATTTTAATAAAATGTATGGTTCCAACTCACCCTCATATAGCAGACTGTTTATCTTCAAATTTAATCGTCTTCTCAGGCAGTGACCGTGAGAATCTCTGAACATTAATATGTTCTTTCATGCAAAATTAATTCGCCTACATTGCATGCTCTTCACTCACAGAACACTGATTTGAGACTGGGGAAAAAAGAATGAAATCCCTTACTATATAAGTTTTTTAAAAAGCATGTGTGTGTGTGTGTGTGTGTGTTTATACATATCTGAACAAATCTCCTCCAACTCATCACAGATGATCATCGTCAACCATGTCGGAAAGAGATGTTCTCGAAAACTGTTTCACCACATTGTATATCATGTGGCTGATTACTTCGATATTGATGGTAATCAGCAATGGATTTTTATGCGAAGAATACCTCAACAGCATTTTCGTTATAGCAGGACTGACAATAAATTTGGGTTCGATAATTCAAACCCTAACATTGATTGTTTGGTGAAGACAGTTACTGTCTCCAATCTATTTGATTGGGTTATGCGTCGGTTGTTTGGAATTACTAATTTTACAACTCTATGAACATTTAATATTTGGAAATGAAATTATGTCTATAATCATCACAATGGTCTTCAGTTTGTCTTGCAGTAGTTTGATGTTTATCACTTTGTGAGTTTTTGCCCTACAAAAACCAGTTGTTTTTCTCGAAGACACTTCAGGTGTGGGGAAGACTACAGTGTCTGCTCAATCGTTTGATTTTATCCAGTTTCTGGCATAATATCCCCTATACAAGAACGAGAATAGCCTACTGCAATCTATGTATAGCATCGACTTAGAAAACGAACTAATGTGCTACGTACAAATGCTGAAGAAAAGTAAAGTGTTTCTAGACCACTCTCCATACTTGGAGTTTGTGTATGGGTTGTTATTCAATTACAACAGCCAACACGCCGACCCGCCTACGTTCAAACAAAATGTGTTGCCCGTCTTACAACTTTGTGCCGAACGTTTACTTCACATACACAAAAAACGGTTCCTGGATAAATTTTCAATTTGGGTTGCAAAGTCAAAATGAAATGGTGTCTCGCCGCAGACATTCCATTTACGAAGTAATTAATCAAGAGAAGAAATACGTTTGAAATCGCCAATGGGTTCAATTTGGATAATTACATTACTAATCAAAATTTCTTGTTTGCTTGGTTTGCTTCCCTGTTTGATGAAGAAGTTGTGTTTGTAAAGAAATATGTATCACGTGAATTGACAAAAATAAAGGTATAAATACAAACAATTTTTTTAAATATATATATTTATTTATTTACTATATGAATATTTTACTTACTGCAATAATTTTTTTACTACATATTACACATTTGGAATGTGTAAATAGACATTCACTACATGAAATTGAATGACTACAAGGCAGAAAAACAACCCTCAGTTCTCTTTGGTAACAAATCTTGCATAAAAATGGGTTTTGTTGTTCATTATTAGCCCCACTGCTGCTGCAACCCACACATTTCTCCAAATCGTTGTTTGTGGAATTATCGCTGCCGCTCACACATTTCTCCAAATTACTGTTTGCAGAATATGAGATCTCCTCGTTCTCTTTTTGCTTAAGCCGTTGTATTCTTTCCACCTGAATTTTGTCTATGAAACCCTTTCCTTTTGCCAAAAGGAAAAATTTACATTCGGGATACCAAAAACCATGTACTATCCAAGGATCGTCTTCATCTTCCCAATGTATAATGTTTTTACCTAAATGAAATCAAGTCACTCGATCATCGAAACCCGTGTAAAAGTACCCAGCATTAATTAACCATTTCGGGTCTTCAACTAGAGATGGAGGCCACTGTTTTATTTTAAACGTTTTTATTCGTGCTTCACACGTATTGTATTCAGGATAGGCATGTTGTTCTTTGTTGTTTTGCAAAAGTTGAGATATGACATCAACATCATCGTCTGTGATGTCGATTTTACAAACATTTTTACCATCCTCAAAATTTGCTGTCATAATAGGATATATATTATCCTTTATCAAGTTAACACGCAGACATTCAATAATCGAGTAATTATAAACATGTTCTATCCAAGGATCATCTTCTTCTTTCCAGTGATAATATTTGCAGCCACAATAAAAGCAAATAACCGTATCGTCCCCGTGTAAAAGAAACAAGCTTGGCTTAATTGTTTCGGTCGTTGTTTCATCGCCTTGGGCCAAAACTCATACGTTGCCAACCGTGATTCAAACAAATTATATTTGGGATACCTCGAACCTATATATTCCATGATACCCATCTCTTTGAAACACACAGTTCGTAATTCCATAAATGCAGATTGCATGGCATTGGAGGGCCATTGCCCATGTTCGTGAAAACATACTTGAAATTAACCATAATTATATTTCTCCTCTCTCTATTCTGCCCACCTTTTTTCAGTGGGTATGTGTGTGTGTGTGTGTGTCTATATATATATATATATATATATATATATGAAAGCTATTCACAGAGTATGCACAAAGTATTGCATGAATGATTCTGTGAATTGTTGCTTGGGAAATCACAAGTACAAACCATCATTTCTCAAAGTTAAACAATTCCATTTGATGGCCGAGATAAACTAATTATGACAGAATGGGGGAACCATGTGCACATTTATACCCATTTGGTACATTTTCTTATCGATTTTGGCTGCGATTTCGTTCAAGGAAAGTTTCGAGGAATTTATTGTCTTTAAAGCGTACTGTCGAGCAAAACCAATTTATCAACGAGTCCCATGTAGTGATGAATATTTCCTTTTGCGCCGCTCAAAACGATGCGAATTAAATTTCCGTCCAATAAACTCTGTGATTTTAACGAGTAGAGAAATGGGAGCGATTCGTCGTGAAAATCATTAGTGATGCCATTTGCCAACTCGTAAGTTTTCTCGTTCACCTCGCAAAAGAAATTGTATGTATCCCTCGAGCCGTATTTGAAATAAACAAAGAGACAAAAATTCTCCAAAATATCCACCGTTGGTTCGACCAAGTAGTAAACATGGGGCATGTCGACAACCAGTTTGTTTAATGCTTCGCGATTCGTGTCGTCATCAAACCATTTTGATGGTTAAATGTTGTGAAATAATTTGTATAATTGGTGAAACTCGTGTGTTTTGGGTAAGCTTAGTTTATGCATGTACAGAATGAGCTTCTGTAAATTTCAACCTCAGTTTTTTAAAAGGAATGTAAATACTGTAAATGGGAGACATATTGATTTTATCTTCCTTGACAGCGACCGTATCTGTAACCACGTACAATAATTCTGTATCTCTGTCAATGTCTGCATTTTGATTCTTCAGGATCAACGGTGAGACAAACAGTAAATCTGTCATCGCAAAAGCCACTAGATTGATGATGATCGAGGCGGGATGTATCACTGGATCTTGTTCGAGTAAAATGATGGTATCCCACCCCAGATTGATGAATTTCTCGTTTTGTCCATCCACAACAATGGTCAGGTCGAAGAGGACGATTCGAGAGACGTTCAGGTCGATGCCTAGTGATGTCATCCGCGTGTGAAGAACGATGATCACGTTTGGTCATTGATCGGCTCCTAAAACAATTTGACTGCGTAAACATTTTATTCGTGGAGACGGTAAATTCTGGCGCATCTGACTCCTGCTACCTTGCAACATTGTCTTTATCGACCCATTACAAAATGGAATGTCGAAAAACTTTTGAATCTCGACAAATGTTTGCTTGACGCAGCAAAAAATTTGCTCGTCCAAGGCGTAAATAGCATGTTCGTCAACCATGCACGACTCGCCGACTTTGCACGATTCTAACAAGAGTAAAAATATATTTTTTTTCTTCCAGTTGGCATAAATTTGACTGTACTGCCACGTCTTTATCCGATTTATGATATCACGGTACCATTTTCCAGGGGATTCTGGAAACGATGCAATCAGTGAATCATACGAATCCAGAATGGAATGTAAATGTTTTTTCGTAATGTACTGGTGATTCCCAATCATCTTGAACAGGATGACCAATTCTGCCATTTCGTCAGATTCCAGGATGTTTTTAAACTTGGAAATTGATTCCTTCGAGTGCATTTTCAAGTTGGGAATAACAAAACAGCACAGATCCTCGGAATAGTTTTTTAAATGGTTCCATGACTCTGCGATTCGACCGACGGTAAATGTATGGAAATTTTGTTTGTACTATGTAAATACCAATATTGTTTTGCAATTGACTAAAGCACAATTTTTTAATTTTTCCTAAACCACCAACTGTTGAGGATACACCTCATTTGTTTTGTGCTAACAATTGGCTAGTTTTGTTTTTTTGGTTCATTCCAGGGTAATGTCCGACACTCGGTACTTCATTTTATTGTGTATGTGTGTTTCACCTGAGAAACAAAGCCTTATATACTCCATTTTTATATATATATTTTTTATTCTTATTTTTTTATTGTGTGTGTATTTCACCCGATAAAAAAACCATATATGCTTTATTTTGTTGGTTTTTTATTTTTCATCCAAGTGAGACACTTGAGACTCAAAAAAATTTTCAAACAAAAAGTCTAGCAAGTAAAAACATTACGCGAGGCAAAGTTAAGGTAGCCTTATCTTTCCCTCTGATTAGACTCCTTCACTCGCATAGTTTTGTGACTCAACCCTTGATGCGAATGGATGGTGTTAAAGAAAAGCATCAAATATCAGGATCGTTACCCTCTTCGTATTCTAGGGCATCGACCGTTAATTTAATATCAGAGGCAATAGCCAGTCCTTTCATAGGTGACCCTGATCAATCTGCATCGAAAATCAGCTGGATGTTTATCAATTGAGTTGTGTTTCCATAACAACACATCTCCAGTATAAGAAATGGTTCCGAAAAGTCGACCAAGTAGGTAATTTTCCCACAAAATTGGTTTTTAAATATGCAATAATCACGTAAAATGTATTTGATGTTTATTGTCTGCCACAGGTAAAGGATACAGTGTGAATATTCAAGTCTGCGACCACCCAATGCCGTTTATCGTTTTTTTTTTCAACATCTGTGACACTAAAACATCCATCGGCGAACACAAAAAACCACAGTGATAATTTTCAATGATATTGATTGACTACATGATAAGAGGAATAAAAAAATATACAATGTTTCGAGACTTGATGGAATTTATACACAATTTTTCTTTTGGACGATGTGTCAAATGGACTGAGATGGGAGATGTTCTATATTTTCTAATTTTACCTTGCAACACAATGATGGTGAATTATAATGGAAAACTATCAATTCTACTCCCGAAAGAAAAATCCAATAAAACCAACATGACTCGAGTAGTGGAGATTGACGATAAATGCGAGGGACAAAAGTTTGAGAAAAAAAACTATAAACCTTAAATCCTTGACTCTGTTAAAAATACTAAATACCAACAGATGTGAAATTGATTACTTATTTTATGATATAACACCCACACAGTAGTCGGCAGTGCAAATCGTCAAGACTCCTCGAACTGGGTATAATAAGAATCTGAGTTTGGGTATTTATAGTTTAGTTTTTTGTAGTTCTGCAGTAACAAAAGTAAAACCTTTTTTTGGTAATGCCGTGGTTTTTTTTAATAAACAGAGAAAACACTCGAGTGCTCTACAATAGTAATTCGTCACAAAGTGACTTGGTTGTTATGGCGATGATACAAGCAACAATAGTGCATCAGCGATGGTTATGATGGGAATGCTGTTACTATCAACAATGAGAACGGCACTTGGAATATGTAATTTGTTATAAAATAATTTTACATAAAAAATTAACAAATGTACATGTTCATTAAATAAAAAAATATTGAAGGAAACTGCATATTTTATTGTTTAGTTCCACGAAATTTTAACAGTGTGTCGACATTGACATCCACCCCCACCCTCTCCTAATGTTATGTATAGGCCATTCACGGTAAAGTGAGCACTTTTGAAACCTTAGTTACTTTTTTCTTTTAGTTATATTCTATCCTATAACTACTATTTTTAAATAAATATTGTCATGTAGGTAATAAACAGTATGTATATTCCAACGCACTCGGAAGTTAACGCCTAAGGCTAAAATAAAATATATATAAAAATTATTATTCCAAATGAGAGGGCTTTCAAAAGTGCTCACTTTACCATGAATAACCTATACCAATCACGTTGCAGCATTTCATCACTCCCCCTCATTTCAGTTTGTCTACATGGCTGAGAGATCTGGAAGAAAGACTTCACTCCACAGCGAGCGATGGACAGCGAAATGTCAACTTTCTCCTCCTCTCCAGAACAGAAGAGAAATAGGGTAAGAATAAAATGGTAAGTTAATTAATATACACTATATAGTATATACACTATATAATATATATTAAGTAACTTACCTTTTTATCCTGGTAGGGAGGTGTAAGTGCAGGGTCTGTGGTAAGGTGTGGAGAAGGATAGATAGCGGTGTGCAGTGTGGCGGCTGGTATCATGCGGACTGTGTATGGATCAGGGAGGAGGAACTGGGATCACTACAGGAACATGAGTGGAAGTGTGAGGAATGTGCTGAGGAAAAGCTTTATAGAGGGTGTGCCAGTGCCAATGGAAGTGGCTAAGAAGGAGAGGTACAAAGGGGAGATGGTAGATTTGATGAGCAGGAAAGAGAGGGAAATGATGCATAGGATTGAGAGGCTGGAGGAAAAGGTCAGGAATGAGATAGGTAAGAGTAGAGTAGAAATGAGGGTGGATAAGTTAGATGAGGAGTTGGAAGATGTAAAGGGGGTGCTAAGGAAAATGCAAACTAGTCCACAGAAGGAAAAGCTGAGTAGAGAGGATGAGTTAGGCAGAATGCAAGTAGGGCTGCAGAAGGAACTGCAGGAGGAAAGGCAGAGGAGAAGGGAGGCAGATATAGAGGTGGTAAGATTAAGGAGGAGGATAGAGGAGTTGGAGGCAGTAGGAGACATAAGACAACAAATAAGGTTAGAGGAGCAAGGAATAGTAGTAGGCAGGAAGCAATCAGGATAAAGGAACGGGAAACAGAAAGCAGGGAACAGGCAGTGGTAGAAGGTAGGAAGCTGTTTGCTGAGGCTTGCAGGTATGGGATTACCAAAGACCAGCAAGCAGGATAAAGTGGACACTTCAGGGCCATAGGGGAAAGAGGAGGGCTGGTCAAAGGGAGGGAAACAAGGGTGCTGCAGGAGGCCGGAGACAAGGGTAGGCAGGGGGGTGGAAGCCACAAAGCAGGAACAGGTTGTAGGAAAGGACGCAGAGGTAGTTTTTCTAGGCAACTATATTGTAAAGGGGGTGGAGCTGAGGGAAATGAGGAAGGAAATTACGTATAAAGCAGCGTTTGGGGAGGGGGGGCAAATACCAGGGATTTGGAGGAAAGGGTTAGTAGTATGAGAGATAGCAGGGTGGCAAAGGTTGTTCTTATTCATGTAGGGGGAAATGACGTGGCACGAACGGAGGTGGGGCAGGAGGTAGAGCGGGACCTCAGGGGATTGCTGAGGAAAGTGCGGGAGAAGTTCCCTGGAGCTTAGGGCAGTAGTCAGTGGCGTGCTGGTTAGGAAAGGAGTATTCTATAGGAAGACAGTGACTGCGAGTGAGGTATATGAGAGAGTGTGTAGGGATTTGTTGGCTACATTTATAGATAGTAGGAAATGGGTAGGCTGGGAAAGTGTGTGGAGAGACCAGGTTCACCTGACAGAACAGGGAAAGAGGATTCTAGGTGATCTGCTAGGTAGGGAAGTAGCTGTCTGCATGGAGAGGGTCAGGGCAGAGCAGCAGTTGTTGAAATAGCAATCAGAAGCAAGGAAAGAGAAGTGGAGAGAAATGGAGAGGATAGCGTTGATGAGGCCGCAGAGGTAGAGATAAGAGGTAAGCAATGTAGGATGGTGTAAAGCAGAGTACTAGTATAAAGATAATGTTGGTGAACTGTAGGAGTATTTACAACAAGCTGGAGGGCTTCTGGGGAAAGGTTGAAGAATATGGGGCAGATATAGAGGTAGCTGTGGAGACTTGGCTGACTGAGGAAGTACTGGACATTGGGTGTAAGCAGGATAAGATCACCATCTTCAGAAGAGACAGGGATGGGAGAGGAGAAGGAATAATGGTGTGTGTAAGGAAAGGGCTAAAGGGGGTGGTAGAATGGGTTAGTGAGGATGTTGAGGTAATGGAAATTAAATTGAGTGGAGGTAGTAATAGGAAAATTAATTTGCTGGCAGCATACAGACCACCAGGACAGGGATGGCAGGCAATTGAGATGATCAAGGAGACAGTCCATAGACTAAAGGACAGGCAGTGGGTTGTAGTAGCAGGGGATTTGAATGTGCCGGGGGTGAGATGGGTAGAGGGTGCAGAAGGAATGGGTAGCATGATGCAGAGAATGTCAGTGCAGCTAGCCAACAGAGGATTAGTCCAGGTAGTAGAAACACCTACGAGATGGAATGAGGAAGGTTTTGAGTCAGTGCCAGATGTGGTGTTGGTCAGACCTAGGAATGATGTAGTTGATGCAATGGTATTGTATGGTATAAGCGACAATAATATTCCAGTTGTGGAAATTGGGATTGGCAGGATGAGGGAAGACAAACGGATGAAAGGTTGTAGTGGCAGTATGGGAGAGGAGACAAGAAGGGGGCAGAAATCTTCCTGAGAGACAGGGTTTAAAAAATTGGTCTATGGAGGAGGGTGTAGAGGGGTTGTGGAAGAAATTTAGAGGATTAATGGAGGTTAAATTTGTGCCAATGAAAAGGTTACGGATTGGCGGAGATCCGCCATATTATGGACAGGAGATTTTGAAAATGAAGAAGTGCAGAAAATTACATGCCAAGTGGAGAAATGAAGGGATGTTAAGATCTAAAGAAATGATGAAACAAATGGGTAGGGAGCTTGAAAGGAAGATCAAACAGCCAAAGAATGTATTTTTGGGGAACATGGTGGAAGAAGGAAAAGGCAAGGAATGGGGGAAATTGTTTAGGTATGTTAGGCGGTTTTGGGGTGGAGAGGAAGGGATCCCTCTGCTAACAGGAAGGGATGGTAGGTATGCGACACATGACCAAGAAATATCGGAGATGCTTCAAAGCCAGTACTTGTCAGTGTTTGAGGCAAATGAGGATTAGAAAGGGGGGGGCAAACAGGGTTCAGGGGGTGTTTAGTAAGTTTAAGATGAGGGAGTGGTAGATAGAACAGGTAATTAAGGGTTTGAAGAGCAGTAAGGCAGGGGCCCAGATGGGATAGGAAAAGTAGCACTAAAGTTTGGTGGCAGGGAGTTGGTTGAATATTTAAAGGTGCTATTGAAAAAGTCCTTAGGAGAGGGTAAGTTACAAGATTGGAAGGATTCTATGGTGGTAGCTATACACAAGCAGGGAGAGGCCTGGCAGCTACAGACCGGTGACTCTCACGTCAAGTACAGGAAAAGTAATGGAAAGGCTGGTGGTACAGTATGTGGTTAGGGTTATGAATAATTATAAACAATTATGAACAATAGGAATTTGGTTGGAGGAGTCCCAGCATGGTTTCAGGAGGGGATACTCATGTGAGACTCAGCTGGCTGGGTTATTAGAGGTTCTGGTGCTGGTAGTTGATGTGGGGAAGCAGGTGGATGCCTGCTTCATAGATTTTGAGAAGACATTTGATAAGGTGCCCCATGGGACATTGATGATGAAAGTGGAGGCGCTGGTACTGGACAGGAGGGTAGTGGACTTCCTCAGGGGGCGAAGGCAGAGGCTGAAAGTGGGGGAGGCAATATAGGAGGAAGAGGAGATTACGTCAGGGGTACCACAGGGAAGCGTGCTGGGTCCTTTGTTATTTACCATAATGGTAAATGACATGGGTTTGAGGATTAGGGAAAAAATAAGATTGTTTGCAGACGATTGTGTTGTGTATGCTGAAGTGGGAGAGGGGGCGGAAATTTGCAGGCGGACATTGATAAGATATGGTTGTGGACTAGGAAAAATTAATTGAAGAAAAATGTAAAAAAAACTAAGGTAGTGAGGTTCACAAGGAAGAAGGTGATAAGCAGGGGCATGTACAGATTGGAGAGACCAGAGATAGAAGCAGCAGAATATAAGTATCTAGGGATTGTACTGCAGAGAGACCTCAGGTGGAAAAAAACAGGTAGAGAGGGTGGTTGCAAAGGGAAGAAGGGCTCTGGGTATGCTGGGAAGGGTGCTGAAGGGAGTCAGCTGTGAGGTGAAGAAGGCGTATGACACAATGGTATGGCCAATGTTTGAATATGCTGCGGCAGTATGGGACCCGTATGTAGAGGTGGAGGTGCGAGAACTGGAAAAGGTGCAGAGAAAGGTAGCAAGATGGGTGAAGGGTAGGTGGAGAAGGCAGGGGCATGATGGTGAGGAAGAAGGGAACTATAGGCCATCAGTGATGATGAAAGAAATGGGGGTGGAGCTCATTGAAGGACAGGAGGAAAGTTGAATGGCGAGTCAGGATGTACAGGCTGGAGAATGAAGAGGGAGGATAAGGAGGGCTACACTGCAAGCTAAGTAAGGGGGTGTTTAGAGGAAGAGGAAACAACAGCGAGGAGCTTCAGTGGGTGTGGAGGAGAACGGAGTGGGGTAGGCAGTCCATGCTTGTGAGGTCTGTGGGGGAGTGGAATGTGTTGAGGGAAGAATTGGTATCTGTGAGAGGGGTTGGTACGTTCAGGAAGGGAGTGGAAAGGGAGTTGGTTGGATGAAGGAGAGGTGAGAGAGCTCGCCACCGCGCGGTAGCCTAATTGCGAGGGTATGTATGTACGTACCTTATTTCTCTTCTAGAGAGAAGGAAAGTTGATGTTGCTCTGTCCAGCTCTCTCCTTAGACTGAAGTCTTTTTTCCAGATCTCTCCGCCATATAGGCAAACTGAAATGGGGGGAAAGGAGGGGAAATTAATTTCTGTACTCTGATTGGTTGTTGAAAGTGTGTGTGTGTCGGAAGGGAGGGGGAAGGAATGTCAATCACAATTCACTCTGGTAAAGTCTTGCAGAACTAAACAAGGGCAACACAACTTGTTCAAAGTTTCATTATTATTCACTTCACATTTGCCAGACAATTTTTGAATACTAATTATCTGTATAAGGATCAGACACCATTTGCATGTTTTCTCGGAACTAAACATTCTTTACACTCTCCTCCACTCGTTGCGAGTAAATTAAGTTGAACTTCTTCCCCCCCCCCCCCCCAATTCCTAATTTGAACAATTAATCACTTTGCAGCATTTAATTTCCCCTCCTTTCAGTTTGTATATATAGCGGAGAAATCTGGAAAAAAATGATGTCAGTCGACAGTGAGAGTTGAACACATTCATTCGTCGACTTTGGTTATGACATCACACCCATTTACAGGATTAATCTTATATATATTGTGTTATGTTATTACGTCGTACTCCTTCATAGGAATAATCCTATATCCGTCGACTTAGGTTATGACGTCACACAACCCTAAGATGGCAATAAAAATATATTTTTACAAATTCAAAATTTAAAATGTTTTGAAGAATATATTTTCTATTTATTTTTTCTCAACACATGCCGTCTATGTAAGGAAGAAAGACCGAACAGGAAAGTCGGAAAGCAGAACAGGAACAATTACTCGCACTTGAATGTGAAAACAAAGCGGAACGGGAATGTAAACGTGCTCAGGAACGAGAATGCATGATTGCCAAAATTTTACACACCTACAGAATGTTGGTCGAAACGGTGGCTTCATTGATTTTACCACGTCCCAAAACTTCAAGTGAGCTGAATCGTATCGGCGTGTACCGTTCGATAGCAAACAGGAAGAAAAAGGCACATTCAAATAGACCTTACGAATGACTGCGTCCAAAAAAAAGTCGACCGTTTGATAAATCGAGTCGTTACGGGATGTTATTTCATATGGCGTTAAATCGACAGTTACAAACCCGGCGAAAACAAAGGAAAAAGAAAAAGATGGCCTGTTTTGCAGAAATTGAAGGTTTATGGCGACATGGGTAGCAGCATCAACATCAACATAATCATGGATAAACTAAGATCGAAGTATAATCAATTCAACAGTCGATGCTGCAAATTTGATGTTAGGGGCAACACGTGTATGTTGTTGCTCGTTCGTGAAGATGGTTTTGGTATTACAGACAAAGAGTTGATCAATTTCGTCGATGCTTGTATTCACTACATTTCCATGAATCCGGCTCATAATTTGGCTAACAAAAACGTGCAAATGTTGGTCGACTAAAACAAATAAAAAAAGTCATTGAATAAAAACAATTTAAAAAAAGGTTATTAATAAAAACAAAAAAGCAAGACCAGAAATGTTGTATATATAATAAGTCGAGTAACTAATGTTATTCAGTATGGATAAACTACCGATCCACACATTACCTTACATCGGTCATCTTCTCTATTACGAGAAGATTCATCCAGATGCAAGAGCTCCAAAATATTCAACTCTGGGATCAGCTGCTTGTGATTTATATTTCATCGCAGATATCACTTTAGCTCCGGGAGAACGACGTGCACTTCCCCCAGGTTTTCGATTACTGTATCCCGCTCGTTATTTATGGTACAGGATTCCTCGTTCGACTGGAAAACAAGGACTTCAACTTTACATCAGAGTGTGCAATCCTGATTATCACGGAGAACTACACGTCTGCATCTGGAATGTTGCGCCGAATGAATTGACCAGCAAAGGAGACCGCATCACACAATTATTAATTCTTCCATATACATGACCTGTTATTTTCGAAATTCGCGAGTTAGCCTTGGCTCCGAGCGAAAGCGGTGAAGGACGTTTCGGATCTACTGGACGGTAAATCTCGCCATCAAGCTCTCGACTCGCGAACCCATTAAAATAAATGTTTGGTATAAATGTATTTTTGTTTGATTATATAACTTAAACTTGCAGAGGATACCAATTATGATGTAATGGTATATTTCAGACCTACTGTGGATATCTATTATGATGCAATGGTATGTTTTGGACCAAGGTTATACATAGGAGTTCATGATTTCGAAAACTGTATCAGAATTTTGGATATGAGAATTGTTTTGAAATTTTGGCACTATTATAATCAGCTTTACCTATTTGTTCAACAATCTATGTTTGAAATTTAAAAAAATGGAGCCGCGGTGGCTGCGCAAGTACACATTAAAAATAAATTTCAATATTCCCAAGAAAAGTATTGTGGTTGACAAAGAAATGAACGTTATTGACTTTAGCTATCTGGGTTTTTTTGGTTCGTGGGGATACAAGTACCAAAATGGGATACCCATATGAAGAAACAATAACCAAAAGGCAAAATTTTTATTTGAAACTACTATTGAATTATTATCGTTTCCTACAATCAAATAAGGTATTGCCGGAAAAAATGAAACAAACCATACAAGAGATAGAAAATTACTTGGATAAAGATAGAAAACAAAAATTGGCAGAAGCCATAAACAATATTTTTGTGTGAAAATTCCAAAGGTTCGTTCCACGTGTAGCTTCCAAGATTGCTGCGATGACTGTCGAGAGTGAAGGAAAATGCACTCTACTGACATGTAAATGCGAAGAAAGAATTTCCTAATTTTATTTATGGGTGTGATAAATGTTTACTATATTTGAAAAGTTTTGTAATGAAATATAAAAGAAATATTTTTCAATGACTGTTTATTTTTATAAGAAGTGAAACTTGTCGAATGGAAAAAGTTGGTCGAATAAAACGATACAAAAAACTAGCATTGGTAAAATAAAAACAAACACTTGCAAAACAAAAATTACAGAAAACTAGATATTACTGCAATATAAAAGTCTAGTAAACAATATTGTTCAATATAACTAAAGAACAGATCCAAGCAGTGTCAAAAGTCGGGATTGTTTTCCGAGGTGGCACAAAAGCCACCTTGTTTGATGTCCTAACCTCAGTTGACGAACGAGTGTGATGTCATAGCCTCAGTTGACGAACGAGTGTGATGTCATAACCTCAGTTGACGAACGAGTGTGATGTCATAACCTCAGTTGACGAACGAGTGTGATGTCATAACCTCAGTTGACGAACGAGTGTGATGTCATAACCTCAGTCGACGAACTAGTGTGATGTCATACCCACAGTCGATGGCGAGAGGTGGATAGAGAAACATCACGTTTACTCATCTCCCAGAACAGAAGAGAGCTAAGGTAAGAACAAAAAAAAATGTTTAGTAAATATAGCTTATATATAGTATCTATTAATTAACTTACTTTTTTTAACTTGCCTTATTCCTTTTACTCTGGAATAGAGGAAGGTTGATGTTTCTTGGTCCATCTCTCGCCGTCGACCGACATATTTTCCAGTTTCCTCCACCATATTGATAAACTTAAAGGAGTGGTATAGGGAGGGGAATTCAACACTGTTATCTGATTGGTTGTTGAAAGTTGGAGTGGGGAATGGTTTTAATCGTTTTGATGTAGTTCCGCGAAAACTTGCAGGGGTGTGTTGCAATCGCTGTGTTGTAATCACGTGAAATGTCGCAACGTGATTGGTTGCCCAAATTAGGAGCGGTGGTAAAAATTAACTTCATTTATTTCGCAAGGTGTGGGCGACAGTGTAAAGTATGTTTAGTTCGGAGAAAACTTGCAAATTGAAAGGTTAGAAGGGAGGGGATGGTAAATGGTGTACTCTGATGGGTTGTTCAAAGTAATGAGAGAGGTGATTTGATGGGGGGGGGGGGGGTGAAGGAATGTCGATCGTAGAGCACTCTGGTAAAATCTCGCGGAACTAGATAAACATATCCATAGGTCCCTATACGGGTAATTTGTATTCAAAATTTGTCTTGCACATAAAAATGAATTATAAACGAGATTTTTGCTATCCAATTCCAAAGG
Organism: Dryococelus australis; assembly: GCA_029891345.1. Lineage (NCBI taxonomy): Eukaryota > Metazoa > Arthropoda > Insecta > Phasmatodea > Phasmatidae > Dryococelus > Dryococelus australis. The sequence goes on along the minus strand of CM056998.1, from coordinate 500,740 downwards.
TCCGTTCCTCATGTAGCTGTCGAGATTGCCGCAATGACTGTCGAAAGTGGACAAATAAATAAATTTCCATAAATGCCAATGCAGACAAACGGTCCACTATCGCCTTTGAAAAAATAATGATGTGTATTGCTAACACTCAACTACATTATGTTATTTGTAAATTGTCAAATAAAAAACAAATGTTAAAAAAGTTTTTAGATGTCCTTTCCCTATTTTTTCTTCCATTTATTCCCCTTTCTTGGTTCTGATGTTTAAGCTCATCGTATTTGTTCATCAAACCAACAAGTTTCTCATCAAATATATTTTCCCTCGTGAGTCGTAATTTACTCGTGCCATACCAAGGAGATGCGATATTAATTTGCCTGTTATGTATCGTATTTATAGTCTGATCTAAAGATCCCATGTACGATTGTTAGGAGAAGGGTGTGGATAATGAAATATTGATGACTTCCCCGAAGACTGGTAACGTATTTACAATTATCGTTGTTCTCACGTCCTTTTTTCTCCTATGAAATTAATGCGATTGTTAGCAGCTATATAGTTTAATTGAAACGAGTTTGTCTAATTTCGAAATTATTCAAATTGTTTACCAAATTATTAAAAATTTGAAGCAATTGTTGCGAAGTCTGTAATAAATCGACATTTATTTTTACATGATCTATATTTTGTATAGTTTTATTAATTGTGTTGCATAAAATTATAAAATTAGTAGACTTGTCAAAAGTATCGCCACTATTTTCGTATTCATTTAAAAAAAAAGTGATTTATTTTTTTTCATCAACCCTTTTTATTTTCTTATCCCTTGACTCATAAGATGTGAAATGGAAAAGAAAACATTTGTTTGATTTTTTTTTCTCCCGTCTTATTAGTATTGGTATACCTTTCCATTTTGAAAATATTAACCAATATAATTATAAGTAAACGACTAACATACGAAAAAAAAAAGTATAGATTATCCCGAATTGCATGCAAATTCTATCTGTTAGTAATAAAAAAATTGCAACTTTCGTCAATGCAGCTTCATTCGCGTCTAACGATTCGCCAAATTTGAACACTTTGTTTTGTTTTTTCGCTAGATTCTCCCGAAGAGTATTTGAATATGAAACGGGGAAAACGATGCGGTGGAAACTTACAATGGTTTGACTAGGATAATTTCAATCATATACAATTCGCCAAAGGCCTCGGCGACTAATTTGTGGGACGGTTTCTTACGCACCGATCCGCAAAACATTCTAACAGCATCTGTAACCATTTTTCGGCAATAATAAAAAAATCTTTCGCGAGTAAAATAAAATCACGTGTAAAATCTTACATCATCGTCGAAGGATATGTAACGAGCAGATTCGTAATCGTACCTTATTTGAACGACCAGAATTTAGTGTTGAACATTGATGCGGGCGGGGCTGTGCAGTTATTGTGTAGTTCTCTTACTTTCTCCGCTCTCATCCAACCGAAAATCTACATTCACCATTTACTGGACACATCTTTGTCCCGAGACTATATTTTCGAACTGAATTGTAAAATCCAAACGGTCCATTGACATCCGCGATGAGATACCTTAAAATATCATTCCTACAATTTATGCAATCCGCAAGAATTTGTATTGTCGGTGTTGCAGCAGTCGTATTTTCAACGAAACACCATCGTGGACGAATCGCTCAACAACATTCAAAATAACATTGGCGACATTTGGACGAATAAGGCCAACCACATACACCTGTTCCTGCTATCTTTAACGTATTCGATTTTAAATACACGATTCAATCTCCTCTACATGGAATTTTCAGCCGACTCGCAAGATTTGTACATGCTGAAACTCTTTGTGAAATAAAGTGCGGCTGATGCAAGGATAAATAACCTGCCTAATATCGGAATATCTGTGAAAATATGAACATCACAACCAAAGTCTTGAAATTGGGTAAAAGCCCCTCCTTTCTCGTCTTATCTTCCCACAGTAAAAAGGCTTTTAGTTTTGCAATGAGTGAAAATGCAAAAAAAAAAATATGGCAATCAAGGAAATGCTGCTCCAAATGGAAACCTATGACCGGTATAAAGGGGCGTTTGGTTTTTTAAAATCAGTTTTTAAACTGAGATGTTTTAAACGAACCTGATATCTGTAATAGCGATAGGGAGCGATTTTGATGATGACGATGAGGGTAACGACTATATTTCATCTCTATCGGCGGAGAAACCCATGTACGAAGAAACTATACAAAAACTGATGAATAATTTCAAAAGTTTCACAGGTTCAAGTGTCATTCGTAGTAAGACACCGTGCATTCATCGGGAATTACCAACTCTTTGGGAAAATTGTGGAGTTTGTGTCCAAATCAAGTAAACAAACATATCACAATCAACAAAAATAAAAAACAAAAAATTTTAAAAATGGACACGACTTTTCCATTGAAAAAAGAACTGAAGCAATGTGTGTATTTCGAAAATGAAAGATATTGATCGAAAACATGCCAATTTTATTAAATCTAACGATATTTGGCTACATTTGGTCAGAGAAACATTTTGTGCTGGTGAAAATAATTCATCCACTCTTTACACGATACTATGATATTCTTCCCGAAGACATGGTTCATCAACTGATAAAAATGTATTTTTTACTATCATTGTTTGATAAGAATGTTGATTAATTTGAATCCATTGATTTTTTTTCAAGTTTCACGAAAAGAGGACGTGAATGATACATCAGATCCCATTTAATGTACATGAATTTCATAAAAAATGGTGGTACTTCGGCAGATTTCCAAGATTGAGTTTCATATTTTATTGTTGGGTATTTACCAAAAACTCGAGCATATTCCATGGTTGTTTGCAACATGTTGGTGAGCGAACTGAAACGTCAAGATCCCTCCTACCAAAAATCTTTTCAAATGTCCATGATCACTTAGGCTTATCGGCGAGCGGCTAAACTGAACCACTACGATGTGCAGATCTTGTATTTGGTTGACGGAAGTCCCATCACTGTCGAAGGAAAAAAGAATAATAATCTACAAATTGACGAAAGTCCAAAAGTCTTCCCTTGTAATTGCGCAAAGAAAATACACAACTATGCGGAAAATGCACTTATCGAGTTTCTAAATTACTCGAACACTCCCTACTCATTGGAAGTGGAATTGATGCTTTTAATTGATTTCCTGTACAAGACAGGTATACGAAAAAATGAAATTTTGTCCCTGACGTTGAGTCAAGTTAATGAACTTATTGAAAGTGAAAAAACTGAAATTAAAACAAAAAAACAATAATGTGTTTTACTTCTAAGTTTACGCATACGCTGAACGCATTTGTGAATCATTCATCACTTTCTATTTACAAAAACTTGAATAGACTCTTTGTCACCTGATACGAAAAACTGTGTAATTTACATTACCTTGTACAAAAATATAACAGGAGTGAGGCCCGATCGGGGAGTGTTGTTTCATGCCTGGCGAAATAATATTTTGGTCCATGCGAGTGCAGTCTATTCGAGATTAGCTCAAAATGCACTTGGGCATGGAAAAAAAAGTCCACGTTGAATTACATAGATAAACAAATGTTGAACGATACCCACCTTCAACAAATTTTACTCAACCAACTCACGTATAATAAAAAATAATAATAAAAAAATTTCTTATTGGCAACTCGATGGTATATTAATTGCAAGAACGCATCGAACCTCATCAATCTATCTATCTCTGTTGTCGAGAAGAGCATCATGTCGACGAGGTGTGATAAACATGGACCATGTGCCCACCAACCTGCCTTCTGTCAATGTTTTATTTGTGGATACAATGCTCAGTGTCTCAACATATATGATTTGCCTTCGCATACATCAGAGACTGAGAAATCGTCTTGGCCAAATTCCTCGATGGAGATCAGCGGACAGCGAGAAGGTGAAGATAGTGATGCGATGGAAATTGGTGGATGGCGAGAGAGTGAAGATAGTGATGCTGTAGCCGCTGCTATCAATGTTCCTGTTTCTGTTGTAGATTATGTTCACTCGATTTGCATCGTTGACTTTCAAGGTTTTGAAATTCTTCAAACATTTTACATAAAGGAGTTGGCTATTTTCGACATTGAAACTAATCGCATACAACACTACATTTTTGGACCTCCATGTAAGCTAACTTGTTTCAGTGACGAGACACAATCAGCCATCCGAAATTGGATTTTACACGTGCATGGAATATGCTGGTATGAAGGGTGGGTGGGTACCTGGCAAGCATGCGTCGAGTATAGTGCAAAAAATGCTGAGGAATTACAAACATATCTATGTTTCAAGTGTGGAAAAATACCAGATTTTGCGCAGTCAATTTCTACTCCCATACCTGTTCACCAACTCGATCCACGACCTCGATAACCGTATACCAAATTATCTATAGGAGGTGAAGGATGCAGTTGACTCGGTACTTTTCTCAAGATGTATCACCCACCATAGACTTTGTGTGATGGAAAATGTGTTTTATATATATATATAATTTTTTTAAATATAAATTTGTAAAGTGTGTTTTTTGTATGTAATTATATATGTTTTTTTTGTATATAAGGTCTAATCATGGCCCTAAATATAGAAAAAAATAAACAAATACATTGATACTGTTTTGGATTCTCGAAAAAATATACTCTCCCTTAATAAACGATGATTCCTATTCCACTGAAAAATATAATTAACTTTTGCATCATACGCAAGATGGAGAAATATTCAATAGTCGTTACATACCAAAATCGATAAAAAATTGTATATTCAATGTAAAAAAAACCACATGAAATGAACGTGATTTTAAAAGAGGTAGTCAATCATCACTCATTTATAGATTTTGTCCATTTTCGCTTGCATAAAATTATAGACCAAGTGGTTATCGACGATCAGGATAAACGCCCATTCATAATAAACTGGTTTATTTTGGCAGTGACTCAGTTTCTAGAAAATTTCCTAAGGACAGAAACCTTGTCTCGACGAACACTGATAAACTTTCGTCCTGGGGGACATTTCGACTTAATTGACGACATTTCGAATAATTCACCCATTTATGTGGTTATCGTTTATCACTTTACAAAATCCATTCTTCAAGTGTTTATACAAGATTTAAAGAATATTGACGAAACTTTTGACGATGTGGAAAAATTGAGATTATTAGAAGAGGTCAACCCTAATGATTATTTCGAAGTTTCGAAACTACGGCTCTGATCGGGGAGTTCGAAGGTGACAAAACTAGAGACGAGTTTCACGCGGAAAGCGACCAAGTGTTGAATATGCTCAATCCGAAGATGGCCGCGATAGAAGTAAATGATGGCAATAATAGTAAAGATGATGGTGATTATGATAGCGAAGATGAATGCAAGTTACATAACGTAGATAATGATTGGGAGAATTTTAACGTCACAGTATCGGCCATTGTTCACCGCGAAGATCATGTCGATGAGAACGAGCCGCTCGAAATTAGCGAATTAAATGAACCCGAAACCGAAGTCATGCTTTCTGACGAACCGGTTATAACACAGGCTGATTTAAATTTCTGCGAAAACGGAAGAGAAATCGACTGTGTAATTACTGCTGACGAATCTACAACGATACCGGTGGAACTGAATTCCTACATAACTGAGCCCAAACCACATTCATGGAAATTGAGAAACCTTCAACTGCGCCCATCGAAATACATTTCAGTGAAAGTGAATTGGAAACCGAAATCGAACGTGAAGTAATAGTAGCATGGCAATTACTCGACAAAAGTATTTTAGAAGAGCCTGTGTTGGAGGAATTGAGCAAAATGGAAACCAATCTCAAATGTACTTTGGACGAGCCTGTGTTGGAGGAATTGAGTGAAAGGATACCAACCTCAAAGAACCTAACGAATCGATGGGGGTGGACACGGATTCGGGCGAAATTAAAACTGAACCGACCTTTTCGAAAAAGGTGAAAATAATGATAGTCAAAAAATTCATAGGGATAAATTTCTGCTATATTTTGTCTGTTTGATGGAAAATGACTTGTTTGACTGAGTGGGAAAAAAAAAGCTTTTATGAAAAAATCTATTTTAATTTGTTGTGTTTGTATTAACCTTACCGTGGCTATGCTTTGTATACACGTAATGCATTGGATGTTTCCAGAAAACTATGGCAGTCAAATCAAGTATAAAAAATTGACAAATAATGACTTGTTTCACAAGATGGTCGATTGTCTATCACTACCGTTTCACTGTATTGATTAGTCAGATTGCTAAGTTTTGTATGGTCTATCAAAGTTGAGTTTCGATTGCGATGAGAACAAATGCACTCCGCGAATAAAAACACCTGCCACAGTAAAAACAATAACTCAACAATCACCCACAACCTCTTCCCATCGCGCAATCATTGTTCCGTGTCATTCCAAACACGGAATAGTCAGTGTTTTGAAAAGCACAGATCCTTTGGAAATTGAATGGGCGTGTATCTCGGTGATGATGGGACTCTTGACTCCATATACATGCATGGATGGAATCGTCAAAAGCGATCTGACAATGTACAGTTTTAAATTAAACAAATGTAAATGCAGGTCCGATGTGATATTGGGTGTTTTAGAATTTCAACCACATGTACCGAGATGTTTCCCATCAACCCACGTTAATTTCCTGACAAACTTTCATGAAATTCAAAATAATGATAATTCAGAAGATACATGTATTTATATATTTTTTATTATAATGAGTTGTAGTTTTAATTTATTTTTCCACTGAAATGTGATTACTTTATAATAGAAATTCAAAAGAGAAGCAAAAATGAATTTCCTTTTAAATTTTGAATATTATTTTCCATAATACCTTCGTATCTTAATAAACAATCAATTTTGAAAAGCACACAATTAATTTTCCAAGTGTTAAATCAGCAATTTGAAACTGAAATCTTTATGTACACGAATACAAACGATTCCAACGTTGATATTATTCAATTCGCCAGCTGCGACCACGGAGGTGGAGACCTGTTCAGTGGCGAAGATCCAATATGCATACATGCATCCCCACTTCTCTACAAAAGCATATGTTTTGACAAAGATAATAAATGGTCCTATCTTTTCTACAAACAGGTACTCATTCACGAATTAGGTTACATGTTGGGGTTATATGACAGTAAAAGAAAAGATAGTGTGATGTACGATCCGACAGAACACAATAAATTTACTAACTTTGATGTGTACAACGTTATTTTAATGTATCTGTTTAAAAAAAAATAAAGTAAAGTAAGATATAATATATATACTTAATTTTTTTTGCCAACGAGAACTAAAAAAAAAAAATGGATAAGTTATTGAATTGGAAAAATCATAATTTCTTGTACAATAACTACAAAATTGCTTATCTTTTGGATATAAAAAATAATGTATGGTTTAAAGCAAAAACCTTTGCTGGGTAATTGGGATACGAAAACAACAGGAAAGCTATTACGAATAATGCGAAAGAGAAATATAGAAGAACTTCCAACAAACTGGTAACAAATGCAACTTCAGTTGTGATTGTCAACGAGCAGCCCCACACCACCTTCATCAACGAACCGGGTATTTACAGACTGATTATGTATTCCAAAATGCCCTTTTGCGGAAAATTTTTCAAGATTTAATTTACGAACACATTCTCTGGTGCATTCGCGAGGGTAAACAACGCTTGTTTCAGAATCACATCGAGTATTTGACAAAACAACCCCGAGAAAGAACCAACGACGTGGAAGTTATTAAGATACAATTATTGGCTCGAGCTGCAAAAGAGGTTGTCATCGCCACTAACACCAAAGAAATTACAGAGAAAATATGCAAATGTTTGATACTAAATTTCTTGGTGTTGAAATTGAATGAAGATAATTTTTTTTTCCGTATTATATAATTTGCATACAAAAAAGAAATTTGAAGAGGCAACTCAACTTGCTTTGTAAGATACATTCCAACTGTAAGGAATTGCTGCATTTAGAGTGTAATTCGCCATCTCGAAACATGTACGGCTGTGTCAAGATTGCATAAAGCGCACATTTCAATTTTTTCAGGAATTACTTTATGATTAAAAATACAGAATTTACAGAAGATGAAATGCTGATTCAAATCAGTAATATGGAAAAATGAAGTGTATATGTACCTATGTATGTATATATCTATATATTTGTTTGGTTGTAAAGAAAAAAATAAAAATAAATTAAACTATTTTTGTTATTAATTTTGCTCGATTTACTGAAGTTATTTTATGCGCATGTAGTAACCATTTCAGACTACTTAACCTACTATATGTTTTTTTAAACTTGTTTAACTTTTTACTCAAACTAGTACTTTGTCTTCTCAGTCTCTGTCAAATGGATGACAATGATCTTCTGTGCAAAGGACTCGGAGACCTACTCCTGCTATGGCTATGCCGTCTTCGTCTCCTTTGTTTTGGCATGATCAAGTTCTTATATATATACACACACACATGTGTGTGTGTTTTTGAAATTACTAATTTAGTAAACGTTCTACAATATTACCCAAAATGCAAACTAGGAGCGCGTACTTGTATTAATGATGGATGCTTGATAAAAATTTACCCTGTTTTGTGTACACATTACACAACGAATTTAGTTCTTGTAAATAACGTTCGGAGCTTAGTGAATTCGAAATGTTTTCTTGAATCTCTTCAAAAATTCTGTCATTTTGGTCGGGTTATAGATTGAGTGTCAAAAAGTTTAAATATTTACCATATACGCCCAGTCTACTATTTTGAGCTTCGAGAAATAAGTTATCTGCGAAAATCCTAACCTCCTTTTTTTGTGGATAACCGAATTGTGTGATTAAAGTATCGGGAAATAAGTCGTGATTAAATGGCATCGTGTACATCTTACCATTTGGCATAATTGACAAATCCTGCAAACCACGATAAATACTCGAGCCTAGAGTAGATATGGGCCCGGCGGCTGAAGAAGATGAAGTCGATATCTTATCCACAAAATTATCGTTGAGAATGCGATTTTCCTCATTTTCGTAGCCGATTTTGGGAACGTTTTGATTGTCAGGTGCCGCCATCACCTGATCATCATCACCATTAATTTTAGGCATTGTCATTTCGGGAGATGTAGACATCTCATCGCTGTGGTAACTGTCATCGTCGCTGAGCTAAATTCGACAACGTAATCGTCTATATTCTTGGTATTCCTCTCTGAGTTTTTGTTTCATTGTTTTAACCATACGGTTGTGTTTGAATGGCTGGCGTAAATGATTTTGGATGAGGGTGGTATTTGACGATCGATTAAAGGTAATCCCACCCTTTCTTCTTTGTCGAAACCTTCAGATGGTAAATAATTACCCTCGTCCCTTCTTGTTTCGTCATCAGCCATCACCATCATCACCGTGATTCAGCTCTTTGTCAATACGAGTTTTTGGAACAGACTGGAATACGTTTGTTGTCGAGACACGATGATGATGCGGGGATTGTGGGCGAGGTGCGGGAGTATCTGCAAAGGTGATCTCAGGCCCCAGTGTATGTGTTTGGTTGGAATATTGTGTGTGTAGGCATCTGGGGGATGATCGGGGTGGAGTTGGGGGTGTAAGATGAGATTGTGATGCTAATAGAAAATTTTTCATAAATATTTGCGAAAATGCGATATATTCAAAAAGTATTTTGACATTTTTATAAACATGATTTTTTTTCGTAGGATTAAACACCGACATAACCCCCTCGTCATCGTTTTTAAGTTTTAAATGAGTCGATAAACTCAGAACGATATAAAACAAGTTGGCCACTTTGCGAATCACCATGTTGAATATAATGCTACTAAAAGTGGGTAAATCCATAAATATTGGTGGAGGTAATATGTGTGTCATTGTAACAAATTTTTAAATTACAATTTTTAGATTCGAACGAAAATTGTCCAATTTAAAAATAATTGTAATCTGAAATTTTTTTCTAGTGGCTGAAATTTGTAATGTATAACTGATATGAATAATCATTAATTTTTTTAGGTGCGTGTTAACTTATAATGAAAAAAAATTAAGTCATTTCATTTAGTTATTTATTTTATAAATATATGTAACATTACAAATACATTGATTCATTTATGACATTAAAAATATTAATTTGTATATATATATATATATGTATATATATATGTGTGTGTATATATATATATATATATATATATATATATATACACATATATGTGTGTATATATGTGTGCATCTTTCTCATCTACTCGCAATCGAACGAGGGGTTGGCATTCAAGTTTGTGTTGGACAATCCAGCACAGTGTTCCTTGCCCACCGTCCGAGACCATGTTCCCGAATGGCTGAGCACATATGATCATTTCAAAAAACTAAATCCCATCAATATATACTCCAAAGGATGAGTTCGTGTTTTTTGTTCCCTTTGACGATCCCTTCAAGGAGGGCGAAGCCATCTTAGTTTCCATAACTTATGTTTCATCGTGAGAAGTTTTTTCTTTAAAACTTTCTCTGACCGATGAATACGTCAGATGATACTTGTTTGTTCATTGATCAGGCAATCAGGCAAATGCGAAATGTGACGAGGAGTCGATTGCGGCAAATGACCGTCGGGTGCAAACTGGAAACGACGTTGGCAGTTATTGCGAGGAAGTTTGGGTTAAGTCATCCATTGGATCGACCGACTAACAGTTTGGATTTGAATATATCGCAGCGTATTTCGTCGTGTGTGTTGATGGAGAAATTACTCACAAAATTGAAAGTCCAAGTGGAAGTGATGATGAGAGTGAAATTAATGAGATGTACGAATTGTATAGAGTCAGTACGATCGAGACAAATTTTCAATTTGAAACTAACCAGTTGGAGAACAGTTTGTTTAACATGGAAAATCTGGAAATTTCATACGAAGTCATATTTTCAGAGTACGCATTGAGAAGTGGCGAACATCAGGTCCTTTCTAGGATCGTGAATTTTACCCCTTTAGTAACAATCAATTGTATGTGATTGATCGTTTTGAGGAGGCGATACGAAAACCCGACATTGACTTTGATCATTACAAATAAAATTTAATGTATGCACCCATAGATGGTTTATTGGCTGAAGATTCAAACTTTTTTTACGTGGCCTACACTTTCTACATGTGTTATTGCAAAGCAAATAATATCGAAATTAAAAACATTAACATCATTGTTGAAGCAAATGAATGGCGGAACAAGTGAATTTTGGGTAAGCAACAACGGCGATGGCAAGATCAGTATAAACATAAATATTCCAAAAATGGTTCTAAACAAAGTAGAGACAAAGAATATGGTGATGAATGTGAATACGAGGGAGATGAAGACTGTCCTCCACGAAAACGATTATGTGGACCTGCATCATCGGATACGTTTAAAGAAAATTACGACTGGTTCATCTTTGTTTTATCGGGGATGGTGAATCACGGTTATGTGACAAGCATGGTGTCATTGCGCGTTCGCTACGTCGACAGTAAAAATTTAATAAAGTTGATCGGATGTGTGTTAGTTTGTCAACCCGAACCGGTATGCAAGTTCATCTTGAGTGGTTGGTGCACCCACGAAAATGTAATAAATCACTTGTACGCGGGATTCTACAAGATCGACGTTCTTTACTTTTTGCTTTCGTCTTTATGTGAAGGACAACTCGGCTGGACAAACCTGTTCAACGTATACAAATACGTCATATTTGTTGAATCCAATGGTCGAGACGGTGGTGGTATAATGGGGATTCGTCCTCGAATAAAAAAAAAGAAATCTTTGTCAGCGACAGCTTGTAAGGTGACGAATTTCTTCTTTTCGGACATGTTATTGACGAGGTAATGTGGCAACTTGGTGTTGTTCAGCAATGGAAAGTTTTAGATTGTTTGTGAAAGCGAGTTGTCGTTTAGTCTTGAAATACAAGAGAACTATGTGGTTTTCGACCATCTAGGTTACCAAGTCTTTTGTGATGGGTATGTGTTTAGCCCATTACTAAATGTATTTGAAACAGCTTTGCCTTCTTGCAATACAACAAATTGATGGTGATGTTACTCTGCCCGATATTTTCAAACATAATGGCAAAGCAGTATGCATTAATCGAACCTGATTTCAAACCCTTCGACTACATCAATGAAAATTTTGTGGTTACATTCAATGATTTGACTCTAAATTACAAATAGCCTCCAACACTCTTAGAAAACTTGAAGCTTATTACCAGCACCAAATTGACGATAGCCTTCAAGATGTTTGTGTACTTGCTGTAAATTTTAATTCAGAAATACACGGTGAACCTGAAACGAGTTACTCCATTTATACATTCCATTTTTGGACAACACATGCCGAAACTACTCGGGTTGGCCAACTTTATTTTTGACTCTAAAAATATTCTTCAGTTTTGTGATTTGTTAAAGAATGTCATAAGAAACAAAAGTGGGGTCCACCGAAAACCCACTGGCCATGAACTTTGCGACCTTTGCGGTTCTTGCGTTTGCCCAGCTTCAACTCGTCGATCTCGACCACTTTGCCCAGCCCATCGATGCGTTTCCTGTACATCAACACCCAGTCTATGCACACTTGGCAGCAGTAACTCGACCAGGCGACGACCGTCTTTTCCGGGCACAAAAGTTTGTTCACTATAGTCTGCTGTCGAGGGTATTTGATCAGGCACCAGAGTACACACAACTCGACTATCTTGCCCGGAGACAAGTTTGAATCGCCCACGAAACTTCCCTGTCTCGCAGACACTTTAAAGTTGCATTTGGTACAGTCCTCCATTGGCTGTTGCCACCAGTAAAACAAACCCCTATTTTCCACCAATTTTGCTTCGCCTTCCTGCATTTTTTGCACTGCATCGTCGATTTGAGAATGTCGTGCTTGATGAGACACATTTATGTCCAGCGAAGAATGAATAACTTACCTGGCGTTCAACATTGTGACTTCACGTCTCACGCACACAATTATGCGATTCGTGAGAGAAAATTTGTGGAAAAAATTACTTGGATACGCTAAACGGAACTAGGCCAGATACGAGACATGGCACTAGACTGCAAAGTAAACAATTGGGATGGATACTTTATAGTACACACTGAACGTTTGTATGGTTTTCCCATTACGACACACAATACAGAACAACTACCTAAACGGTTCTGCGATGGTCTTGTGTAACACTGAGGAAGACTCGTAACTGTCTGGATCACTGGGTTCATTGTCCTACTTTTCCTTACATCAACATCACACACTTGGTTTATTTCATCACCATATCTAGAGAGTGACCTTCCCTCTCTCCCCACTCTTACCCAATCAACACGCTTGGTTTATTTCATTTCCATATTTGGAAAGTGACCTCCTTCCCTCTCTCCCCACTCTTGTTTTTAACTATTTCCTTACCGAATCAGCATGCTTGGTTTATTTCATTACCATATTTGGAGTGTGATTTCCATCCCTCTTTCCTTAAAAAAAAACTTAATCCCTCACCCAATGCTTGATGCTTGTCCCATCTTCCCAATTACCCTTCTCCAATTTCCCCCCTCCATCGTCGTCACACGTGATATCACATCATCGCCACACTCACCTCTGCTCCGAGTTCCGACATCATAACTCACTCACTTTATTTGTTCTCATTGCGGTGAGAACAACATTATTACTTTCTGCACCGTTACGTGCGAGTGATTTATTATATTTGTCATCGATCTAGAAGGCAGAAAAAAAAGGTGATGTATTGTGTGCAAATCACGATACGGCAACTACAAGTAAGTATCCATGCATTATTTCATCAGTAGGTATACATAATTAAGACTCATTTCTTGTGATTGTGTGTGTGTTTATGTAAAACAATGTCTAGTAAAATTATATTTCTAGTGCCGGGATTATACTAATATTCGCTATTTGCAGACAATAAATGTAAAACTACAATTTTTCTAAACAAATTGTTTCCTTTCAGAAAAATATCGGATAAAGATTTTCAGCCATTATTAAATTACGATTCATTACAACCCGGCAAAGTGCTATGTTCCGTGTGTGGAAAATCTGTATATTCGAGTTTCATTTCTCATTTATATTGAAATGTTCCGATAGTTAAGATGAAAGGAATTGCATACAATTGGCGTAAAGATTTATTGCAGTCTGCATATTCGGTAAAAATTTTGATGGAAAAGTACTTGTCGAAATACTCATTTCCTTTGGAAATTTTCATAGTGGGCCATTCTTTGGGCAGTTTACTGGTGCGAATAATATTGGAAATTTACGGCGAGGCAGAATTTTACAAATATGTGAAATGTGTATTTTTCGTAGGCGCTCCTTTATTCGGTTTGCAAAATTTCAAAAATGTTTTCGACGATTCGCTTTTACCCTTGCTGGTAGAAGATATAGCCAATTCAAAATACAATTTCTTTTCCAAAGATCAATTACTAGCACTCTACGGGCAATTTAGAAAGAATTTTGTGTTATCGTAAGAAATTTTTTAAAACTACTCTAATAAATCACTAGTCATCGACGGCAGTAAACAAATATCACTGGATGGTTGAAAGATTATACAATTGTGCTAAATGGGAAATATTTGGTCGGTATGTAGTCATTACAAATTCATATTATGCTACAATCACCAATCTCGAAATTAATTGCGTGGCAAACACTTCCCTGCCACTAGATGCGAGATGGCCTGCCATTCGCGAGAAAAATAATTCAGACAGTCACTTCGTGTTTCCAATTTAATTTTTTCGGCTATGGTGACGGGACGGTCTCCATTCGAGATTCGTGTTTGAATATCTCTCTAAAAACTAAAAACACTCTTAAAATATACGACCACTCTCCACTCGGCCACACTTTTTTACTAAACAGCGGGTTTATAAATAAATATTACAAATTTAACTACGCAAGATGTGTGTGTGCGCGTGTGTGTGTGTGTATATAAAGATCAATTAAATAATTGGACACAACAACCCAAATGGCTTCCACTATTGATATTTCCTTGAATGATTTTTATAAATTGTACACTTTGAAGGAACCAGTCAATTCAAACACAGCAAGTAAAGAATGCAATAAATTATGCGACGAATACATTAAACTGTTGGATATTCGAGAGTATAAACTTTCAAACGTCAATATCGTTTTCACGTACAATGTAAAAACGTTTATAAAAATTGTCAGAATCAACTTGTTTCTACTCGATGTTATAATAAACTATGAAGCTCTGTTAAAATTCAACCTGAAACTCAAAATCGATTGCATCTTATCCATTGTTCAAGATCTAAACAATTCTACAAAAAGTTGTTTTTACGACATATTTAAAATTCTTCCAAAATGGATGGGCGAACCTTCGGATATATTCAAACAACAAAACCAAATTTTTGAGTGTTACTTGACGAATAAATCACCAAACATTATCGAAGATTTTACTCGAGATGTATTTGGGCTCGTGGAAAAAATCAATTAAGTAAACATGGTTTCCCTGGTCAAATTAATTTTCCGATTCTACGTGACTGAATTTGATTAGGTAAGCTCGCTATTGCATACAGTGTTTGTACCAGTGATGGGTTTCTGCATAGCGTTCACGCTTGCCGAACATACACGAGTAGAGGTGTAAAAGCAAAACGATTTACCCGCGAGTCCCGAAGCACAAAATACACCGGGATTGGACGATGTTTTGTGCAATTTGCGATTAAAGTTTTTGAATACGTCTTCGAACCCGGCATCGTCTTTGAGCATTACATCTCACCTCTGCTCTGACACGACGACAGCGAAGCATCTGCGCTAAACATACACAAATTATTTTACCGACACTGCAATGGCGTTTACCGGAAACTATTCAGACCTCTGGTCAAAGAATCGATTACAGCAGACCAAGTACACGGATTATGCACAAATCTGTTTTATAGAAACAGAAATCATTTACCGCTCCTAATCGAAGCCGTCAACGAAAAACTACCATTTGACGTTTTCAATCAACGAATGTTTCCGTTCATTTCCTGTGGGAAAAATGACTGGTGCCAAAAGCTGGCGATCGTCTATGATTATTTTCTCGCCTTTGGTCTTCGAACGATGAGCACAAAAAAAAAATCAGAGTGCATATATCTAATGAGATCGGTGTTTGAACATATTCTCAAAGTTAATTTACCTAGTTATTTGTTTATGCAAGATTTTTTTACGGTAATTCGCATGCACGACTCTATAATGGAGGTAATTATAGAATAATTGAAGGGAAACAAACAGTTTATCGAAACAATTTCGAAGAAATTTAAAGGCTAACAGTAAGTTGCTCGGTACCATAACAGGCCAACCTAAAACAAAACGTATGTAATAAGAAGTTTTAATTTTTTTTTGATGAGTGATAAATTTTTCGATAGTCGCCAAAACTAAACAAACTGAATGAGAATTGGATAAATGAGAAAAACACACACAACAAAGTGGCAATTAATTTTGTTTAAAAAAATACACACTTTTTGATTTAAATAGGTGATCATTTTTATCAACTCGTGTTTATTACTCGAAAAATTTCATTGTTGTTTTAATTCGTGTTGACAATTTGCATGTTCACTCCACAAACATCTCGCAGGATGTACTGGAACCTTATATATCGTAATGTGCCTAAGTTGATCACAATATGTCACGTGCTCTTCTCTTTCGTGTCTTTCCATGGATTCAATTACTACAGCCCAATTTTCCGAATCCCGAGGAGTCTCGCAATTCATATACGTATAAACACATGGTAATTCTTTCTTCGGTCAATTTTAATCTAAGTGGTTTCGATAATTTGCCAATTAAAAATTATAATAATGTAATTCTTCCCATTTGACAATTTTCAAATACATTTCACATTTGGTGTTGCAGGGAATGCTAAAATGCTGAAAATGCATCATCACCGGATGTTTACAATATGTAAAATGTTCAGATCCATTGCAATGTTGTATATGATTCTCCAACTCGTGAATATAGTATGAGTTAATGCAACACTGATAATTATTTGGAACCCCACAAGGTAGTTCTGAAGCCATTCTCGATGTTTCTGATTCACACCGTACATTACAATGTTTCGATCGAAAGGTGTGGTTGAAATACTGATCGAGTTGTGGGCTTCGTCATAATAAGGTATTACAAACGCCATGGTTATTATATTACTGACGATTTGCAGAATGTCTGCCATTCAATATATAGGAATCGTAGCAAAAAATGTTTTTTTTTTTGTAACCATTGGTGGTGCAGTGGGAGGTCTACATTTTATTTAGAAGGTGGTTTTAATCTCCCTTTTGTTATAAACAATATAATACGTGTATTTTTTTGTTTTTGTTTATGATCAATATTCATATAGTGGTCTGTAAAAACAAGTTTAGTTGGTCTGTTTTAACCATTCAGTGCAATGCCGTTGACGATTCGCATAATGTCTACCAGCATATAAGTAGCAATTGTTGCAAAACATTTTATTTTAACCCGTTACTACATAATGTATCATATATGTGATGTCAAAAAAGCAAGTCAATTTATAAAAGGTGGAACTGAATTGAATTACCTTCCACATAAACTGAATTTTTGAAGGAGGCACTTTTGGTCCCCCTTAAAAAATTTGGTAAATTTGGAAGGTGATTTAATCACCTATCTTATACAGTGTATGTTTTTACATCTTACGTAATGATGATTTGTCATTTTCTACCAGATTTATTTAATTTTTCAATTACTAAGTCTTTGTAATCCGAATTCAGAAATTTGATGAAATTGTATTTGGGTACATACTCGATGTTGCACCATCTCAATTAGTTTTATGGACAATTGACCACGTTGCTGTTTGGTACATAGTTGGAGTGCATAGTTTCGTGAATTTTTGGTAGGTATTATAATTTTTTTTTTCCACATTAGTGGACTGTTTCAACCATTCAGTGCAATGCCATTGACGACTCTCATAATGTCTGCCAGCGTATAAGTAGGTATATTGGTAATTTTCGTAGACATGTAGGTAACCATTGCAAAAATCTTATAGAGTACGACTTCTGACGAAATGCCCGTGTGTATATTGTTTATGCGAATAATGTTTAGTAATTTCGAGTAAGACTCTTCGGTATTAATGCTTGCTTCGATTTGAGCCAATTCGTACAATTTCTGAAGAAATGCCAATTGAAATGATTTGTTCTCCACTTTTGTTTTTAGTTTGACGAGTTCGTGCAAAGTTTGTTTGTTTCACTGGACTTGATTTAGAAAGGTATCTATTTCCAAATCTGTAAACTTGTCTTTAATTAAATATTTTTTCGTAAATTCATGAGAGTACAAGTTGTTTAAGGCGAAATCTATAGACTTGTTCATACCGTCCAGTCTTTTCATAACCTGTTTGTAATGTTCATTTTCCAAAAAAAATTGACGAAATATTCTTTCAACTGTAGCTTACCATCTTTGCGAGTTTTTTCGACACTGTCCGTTATTATTTTATCTTTTATATATATATATATATATATGGTACCATCCTCCACATCGGTGCTGTCATCACTTTCGTCGAAGGGGGGAGCCGAAGGTTTTATGATTACCGTTTCCAGCAAGACTCGGCCGCCGCCACAAAACTAAAACACACTCAGCGACGGAGTCTTTAAAGTGGCCGAAAGTCAAGTGTAGGCACACCAAGCTATCGTATTTCTTATAGTCGAAATGTGTAAACACATTATTCACTCGTAAAATTTACATCAAAGGATCCATATTGTTTCGTTTTTCCATTGCGAAAGAAACGGTGCCCCTGAAGAGAGGAATCGCCGTGTCTCGAGCCACATCCATCGCGAGTTGTTTGAATTCTACCTTTACAATAGTTCAAAATATTGCCAGAGTCCATTTCGACTCGTCGACAATATTTATTAGGGCAAAATATATGATAGTCATTTTTGTATAAATTGAATAGCTTTACCGAAATATCAAATGCAAATGACAACATGTCCTGTTTCGTACTGGTAAAATTAAAATTTATGTACAAGTTTCGCGAAAGCTCTTTCCATTTAAATTTGTCAACAGACATTGCATTACAGTCGTAACAAAAATTAAGAGTGATGGGTTACAAAGTTATTTCTGAAATTAAAATATATAGATATTTTATGGCTGGAATTATATTCGGTTGTTGGCGACGACTGAAGTGATGAAGGTGGCAATGGTAGTGGAGATTGATTAAATATCTCTAGAGGTTTTACTAAATGTTCATGTTTTGGTGCATTTAAAAACTTTTTAGTTGTTAAAACCAACAACGTGACTATAATAATCAATAATATTAACTGTAAAATAAATAAATACATCTTATTATGGAATATAGAAATGAAACACTATTGAAAAAATAATAATACAGTAACAATTGCTAATAAAAATAAAAATAAATTAACAGTCCTATTATTAAAATACTGTCTTAAAACATAATGACATGTCTGGAGGTGGCAAAGGTACCTGTAATGGTATCTGCATAAACCCTCCAGGCAGCATCATAGTTGGTGCGAGAGGCGCCGTTCCTTTTACATATGCTCCAGTAGAAGGGAGTGGTGCTGAAGGTGGATTCCTTCTTTTAACAGGCCTCTTCCTCCTCTGAGAAGTAAATGATATTCTTGATGTAAAAGGAGACGGCATCCTTGATGTCGAAGGTGATTATGTCATCGGCATTGAAGGGGATGTCCTCTTCAGCGTCAAGGGGATGACCTCTTCCGCGTCAAAGGGATTGACCTTGAGCATGACATCTTCGACATTGAATAAGTTGGCATCTTCGGCGTCAAGGGCGATGAGGTCTTCGAAGTTGAAGATGTTTGCCTCTTCAACATCGAAGGTGTTCGCCCCCTCGATGGCCTCTTTGTCACCGATATTGATGGCCTCTTCAGCTTCGAAGGAGATGACATCATTGGCATCAAAGATTGGCATCTCGGCCACTGGCAACCACTACATACAATGCACCATCGGTTGGCCATCGGCTGATGGTTGATGTTTGTCGCAAAGTTCACTGCTTATATACTCTGGCTTCGACTGGAACACTTGGAGAAAAAAGTACTCGGGCTCTTACCAGGAAATTAGGAGAAAAAAATATTCTGGCTCCTACCCAGGACACTAGGAGAAAAATTAAAAGTTAAATGGTAGAGGGGTGGGGGGAACGTGAGGGGAACCTCCTTTTTGCACCATAAAAAAATTATTTCTGCCCCGAGATAATTTTCGCATAATAATGAGGCCAAGTTGAGTAATGTATGCCAGTCACCTCACCGGCCCATGTACGAACACTAGTCATGACTTTGAGAGAGTGAGTGCATATCAGATACTCCGATGAGAAAAAAAAAAGAAACATGAATACACCACGTGTGTGTAGTAAAAAAGAACTCGCTTATAGAGTAATCCCTCCCCACTACCCTAAAATACGAAATAAAAAATTTGCTTGATGCATATATAAACACCACGCACTTTGGTCTAGTCGGTGTGCTAGGGATAGCAAGTATAGGACTGTAAAGATAGCTCACTAATTTTTTATATTTGCAAGAATGGATAAGGTTGTTGGAGCGAATAAGGTACAGTTAGACGGGTTATTTGAAGGAATGGGGGATAAATTTAGAAATATTTATGATAGGTTTTTGATGCACCGTAGTACAAAAAAGGAAATACAATTACTATTGGAAAAAATGCTAGAGGTTCAAAATGAAATAGGGAAGTAGTTGGTTAAGGAGTATAAAGAGTTTCGGGAAGTATGGCACAAATATAAAATTTCACGAAAAAGAAATAGTAAAAAATCACGAAAGCTTTGTCAATGTAATATTACACAAGGGTAAATTTTGTAAAACAGTAAAAAGTCTGCTTTCCTTAGAAGCGAAAGAAACAGAAGCTTAAGGGTAAATTTTTGTTTGACTTTATAGTGTTTTTTAAATTTAATTTTAGGGTAAAACAGATTGTAACATGTTTATTATTTTTTTCACATCACGTTCACGAGCCAATGTTGGGATAAAGAGTGAGAAAGAAGAATCAGAAAGCAACTTTATCAACTATACAGTGGCTACTCTTACAACTTCAGCGGCTGTCCCCCGCCCAGCCACAGGAGCCTCTCACCGGGCAGCAGCAGCTCCAGCTGCTGTCCCTCCCCCAGCTACAGACCCAACAGCAGAAGCTGTTCCCTCCTCACCTCCCACACGCCCAATCACTACCACAACCCCAACCACAGCTCTTAGCGAAATTCGTGCCCGGGGGGGGGGGGGGGTTATGGTGGGAAGAGCAGTGTTGGAGAAGTATTTTAACCCTATAATTTCAAATAGTATGGATAACTTTTATAATTACAACCTTTTATGAAAATTACATACCCTAACCCGAGGGATCCAAATTCCCTCTATAAATTCGTTCCCTCTGGTAAATATTAATTAATTTTATATATGTTTTTTCAGAAGAATGTTTTGTATATGTAATATGTTTTATATTTGTAATCTTTTATATTGGTTTATTTGTAATCTTTTTAATAATTATATTATTTTAAAAATAAATTTTATTTATTTAAAAAATTGTTTGGTTTTTATTTTTTACATTACCTTCCGAAATCATCTGTCTCTTTGAAGTTGAATAAAGTGTTTAAACTCATTCAACCAAACTGAACTTAAGAAACTGTTTGGCGAGCAAAATAAAGTGTGCATTTTGTTGGAACGGCCAAACACATTTTAAAAAGCTTGTATCAAATGAGGTTCGAAATAACAAGAATGTTGGTATATTTTAGTCGTATCCTTTTCTCCAATCTTTTCTATCTGAGCTTGTAAAATGCGATTGCAAGTTGCATACATGATTAGTGAATTTGTAGAAATGATTATTTGTCCCGTTATATCTGAATTTATGGTAACATGAACACATTTAAAGTCACTTGCATTTGGTAAAGTGTGTGCATGGTTACTCTTGATTGAACATGCCAAATTATGAGCTGGTCGTTTAACGAAAGTTCTTATGCCGCACGACATAGAAGGTTTTATTTTTACAGAAGTTGTAAACTCAATTTTCATATTTCCCGCATAAATATTGAGCAAGTGAAAGAATACACTTCTCCAGCTAGAGGCATATTATTCTACAGCGAGAGTGATAAAAGTCGGTCTGAAAACCAGAGTGTCAGTTTTCCAATTTAGGTACAAAATATACATAGGCAAAATTTTTTGAACTAATGTACTCTTTCAACTGTTTGTATATGTAGTCTCCCGATTGGAGTTGCCTATCAACTAAATGGATAAATCTTAACGGTGATGTCAAGTATTCGTTTAAAGAAAGAGCATTAGGCAGTATTGAGACTTTGATCGATCCTCGGGATAGAGTTGCGATTACATTTGTATACAAACATATTGTGTAATTTCAATTTCGTGAATAGAGGAGTGTCGTTCTTGTTCCTTGTCATTCCCGTCGAATGATGTGTTCCATCGTGGTTTGATTGGGATCATAAATCAGGGAGCAGTTGTGCGATGACTCATGAATATCATTTTTGTACTTGCACGTGATCGAAAGCCAATGTTGGTCATCAATTTCGTTTTTTTTCAGCAAAGGAAACCCAATTCATAATTATATAACTAGTTGTAAACTAAAAAAAAAAAAATAGTCGCTGTTCCCTCGATGGTCTTATTGTGAAAGTAGCAGTTGTAGCAAGATTAGTTGATCTTTCGAGTTAATTTAAAAAGTGCGAGAGGACGACAGTTGTTTGACATATAGGTAGTCTTAGAGTGTGGTGTTTGGTAACTTGGCCCGAAAATCTTTAAACTTTAACGGAATGTAAGTATTGTTATTAAGATCAGTGTTAAATTCCTGTTCGAAATCTTCGTCAGTCTCTTTGTCATTGTAATTTTCGCAAGTGTAAATGCATTCCAAGAAACAGTTGCCAAAATATGTGTAAAACCATTTAAATTCATCCAATGTTTGCAGTTCTGGGTCATTGTAGAGGTTTTTGAATATTTCCAATACTCTGGTCATTGTAAAACTTATGTTAGCCATGACTAAAGGTTCTTATATAAGAAAAAAAAAATTACCCTCCACATTCTTTAATTCTACAAAATAAAATATTTATATGGGGATCTTTCATCTACAACAATCAGATAAATGAGATGGACATCGATGTCAAAACGATGAAGAGGCATCAAGAAATCTTGTCTTACCCCCTCTCGATATTCTTTCTAGTTGCTGAAAACATGGAATACGAAATGTGCCAACTACTGATTGAGTTATATGAAACATATATCGATTCAATCGTCGACACAGTCTCTCTGGGAACTAATTCAAACTCCTTGCTGGAAATTTTGACTCAAAGTGTGGCAAGCACATTGCATGTTTCATATAATTAGGTAAACATTGAATTTCTCACCACGAGTAACTTGAACACGGTCAACAAATTTCTCGTGGAAAATAATTGTGAAAAAAAATACTACTTTACCATCCAGTCGACTTATGTGCATTTCATGGAACTGTACATAGATACTGTAATGTCAGACGGGATATTGCAAAAGTCATCCATCAAACTGAATCAACTTGCAAAACTAAAGTTTTACAGACCGAAGAATGGGATCGGTAATCTCATGGTGGAAAATATATTTTGAACAAAAGGTGTGTACTCAGTCACAGAGTCTAAGCATCTGATCCTGCACATGTCTTAAGACTACACACATCTCTACAAGTACATTCCTTCGTGAGCTTCGACATCGAAACCAGTGTGGATAATTTGGTAGACTTGCCACTGGGGGTCTCGCTCCAGAAAAACTGCTCATGTTTGTGCTCTATTGTGAGTATCTGGATATCAAAGCAAGTATAATTTCGTAACTAAAATGTCACAGCATGCTCGATGATTTCGATGTGGAAATGCAGAACAAATATGAAAGACTGCCCGCGAAATGCATTTGGATCCAAGGTTTCTCACATGAAGAGGATCTCATTACTAATTTTCTCTTTTGATATAGTCAAGGATACTTGTTGAAATTGCTAACGGGATACCAAAATTACCCACATTATTTTGTCGGCCACAACATTATTGAATACAACTTGAAATTCCTATTGACTCGCTTGCGAGTTCTCAATATGCAATGCGAAATAGAAGCATTTGTAACCCTCGGAAAATTAGCCACCGCTCTACTCATTCGTTTTCACCATGATGGTATCGTATTCAATACGTTGACAATCTTGAAATAAAATGCATTGGCGAGTGGGAATTTGTCGTTGGGGAACTTGTCTATCTGAGCCAAAAGTTTAGGAAAATCGATTTGAACTCTGTGGTTATGCGAATTTATTATATTCTAGATGACACCATCGCAGACAATGACTTTCGTCACGAGTGTATGTGAAATATCTTTCACATCGAGCCCTACAACAAAGAAAAGTTTGATGCAGTGAACGCTCAATACACGAACATGCAAGTGCGCCACACCGAGTACATTGGTGGTAGCGTGGGGCGTAATCTTACAGGTGAAACGAATGCAGACAATATTGTTTTCTGCCGCATGGAGCAGGCTTAAATTTACAACGAGAGGGATTGTGTGGCTGTGGTCGGACTTCACAACAAGTTTAATTTGGCAATTTTCATCAACCAATTGGCCAATCACTTTAACTGCAGTCTCGAAGACAGTTGGATGAGTGCCATTTCTCGCCGGATCGCGAATGCGTTCCTGTACCTTGTGCTATCCTTTGGTATGTTACCGGGATACCAGAGCAAAGATTCAGTTTTACTGGCCATGCACAATCTGAAATGTTTGTCGCTCGCCGAAAGAACATCCGCGATGGACGTTAGACCAATGTACACCAAACCAAATATCAAGTACATGAAAAAAGAATATCCTAGAGCCGTGGTGTTTGCAAACCACAGTCATTGTTGGTTGGAAAGGTTAGGCCACTAGTTGCAATACCACTTGACGTGGGGCGAGCTGGGCTATGGGGGAAATGAGGTATGATGGATAGGAAATGCTACTTGGCAGGGTTAAGGGCAGCAGCCTGCAGTGCAAGCATGAAGTTATACTTGCTAGAGACACCTCCATGGGTCGTGATGGCCGACAACCGTTGGCCTGCCTCCATGTCCACATCTTGATGGATGTTATCTGTTGAAAGTACCTTTCTGGCAGTCATAAATTAATCTCCAAATTGCCTTGTCTAGTCAGGGATGTCGGCCCCCCTGATACACCATCTCACTTCTGAAGGGTTATTTTGGCTACCCAACGCCATTATTAAAAACACGGTCAACGTAAAGTTATAAGAAAAGGTTAAGTAACCGATAAGCTGTTAATCGTAATAAAACATTGGTACCTCGCCAGTACGTATTTATTTCAAGTTCTTCCCCATCGGGGCACTGAAGTTTACATACCGCCGTTTTCGCCAGGTGGGCTCTTATATAGAGGAAATGGCCGTAGGGCCTACGAACTTAAGTTGCATAATATGCCTCGGCCGTGTAAAAGCCGAGTCAAGCATGAGTGACCGTGTACTCCAGGCGAGCAATAAACGAGAGGTTCTGGTAGACTAACGTTAATTAAGCAGAATTACTTTATGATTATCAAAGATGAAGTGCCCGGAGCACCACGGGGTGGTGGTACTCTCATGAGATCTAAGATGCTACTACTGTCTGTTTAGCCTGGAGGCCGCTCACTGGCCGATGCTCCTGCCCAAACATCACATGACATAATTTTACATAAAGTGAAATAAAATGAATGAAACGAAATGGGTTGTACAATGCCGATGAAATGTACATATCGATAAACTCTAAACAAAATGTAAAAGCACATATAAAAATAAACACACATGTTCGACCAGACCGCATTACCGTGGCTACCTACCCTCAACATTGGTGCGTACAAATAAACAATAATATGTTTATAGGATCTGTCCCCAGTCAAGTTTATTACATATATATGATTTGTGTTTATTGCAAAACATGCGAGTTCAATATTAATTTGCATGAAAACACTTCAAAAATCCTTTTAAGATTTTACAGTGTCGATGTGCCACGTGGACATGTGCACCAATCCACTTTGATGAGTCGTTTTCGAACATGGTAGGAAAGTCCAATATTTCAATACTGCCAGTACTGGTCGAACACACTTTAAAATATGAAATACTGAATATGATTTGCAATGCATTAAAAGTTATGTTAATAATTATCATAAATATTATAGAGACGTCTATGTGTTACAGTAGAGTCGTCTGTGGTCGTTCAAGTAAGTGCACAAAATGGCTCCTCTAGCACACAAGCTGTCAACAACATAATAATTAGGTAAACACAGGATTGCGCTCAAATAGCCTAAAACAATAATAAAATATAAAGAGACAATTTGTCTCGTACTTACGTGACATGGGTAACATGGGAAAAAAACACTGACATAACATATGGCACTACATACACATTGACCCTCAAAATGTAAATACTAAAAACAAACGAAAGCATGTGGCACTCGGCCTAACGTATGGACACTGACATTCGTACTAGTACATACCTGGTTGCATGGTACCCTAACTTCACATATTTGTGCACACTGATGCACGATACGGAACACTGACACTTGCATAGAATGACAACATTTAACACTTATACACTAATACTTGTGGCATTCTAGGACGATGACGTAAACATACAAAAATAAACACACACTGCACACTTCCTTACATCTGGCATAACCCTAAATAAACTTTCTACGCACCATTGCACTTGACACATTAACTCAGGTGCTCCACTATGATGTTGTGTTGTATTCTTGATGTCTCTAATGGTACGACGTGGTGAATGGCCTGAGGCCTAGGCGCTGTCTGTCGGTACACAAGCAAAGGTTAACTTGTAAAATACTAAAATGCTATGGAAATCTACATCAGTGAACAAAAAGTTGTAGTGCATAGGTGACAGTGTCTTACCTCGCCAGCTCTCATAGACAGACTGCCCAGAGGGAAGCGTTGCACGGACCTACCATGGCTGCCTACAGGGTTCGCATAAGCAGAAGTGCTATGCACGCCGAGTAAACTTTTATATACATTGAAAATAAAAGTGGCACAAATAAATTAAATATTGTTTTAAATTTTGGAATTTTCTGTATTAGGTCAGTGCCTCTTTATGACGGCGTTCACACCGGAATATTGATGTTCTTAATCTCTGTGCAGTGTGCACTTTGAATTTCATAACTATACATTTTCCAAATAACACACACTTTAAAACACAGTAAGACATGCGAAATCTTGAAAATAAAAATTCAAGACACATTTTATGCTGCAAAATAATATTCTTTATGTGCAAGTTCAAAAATATTGGCCTCTTTGTGCACGTGCAGATACACATGACACGTGCATGGTGAGTGCCATCATGGGCTCTAGTGCCGCTGGCTGTTAGCCAGTGTCGACTCCTATTTACTAAAGCCACATATTATTGCAGACACTAACCCCAGACCCACCATCACTCCTCTACACTACAGCCACCCACCACTGCACACACTAAATTTTGACACACAATGCCACCGATACACTACAGACACATGCTACTGCAGAGACTAACCCCAGACCTGCCGTACCTCCCATACGCTACAACCACATACTACTGATGACTCCAGCTAACTGCCAGCGGCGCTAGAGCCGTGACGGGGCTCACTATGCACGTGTCACGTGTCCCGCACGTGTGCAAACAGGTAAATAATTTGGAACTTTCACATAAATGTTATTTTCAGTGTAAAGTGTGTTATATTGTCTTTGCAGTGTTTAATATGTCTTAAAATGTTTTAAAGTGTTTGTACTAATTTTAAATTGTTTGGTTATAAAATTCAAAGTGGCCGTTGCACTGAGATTAAGAACACTTAATATTCCGGCATGAACGCCCTCATAAAGAGGCACAAAATTATATTGAAATCCACAAGAAAATTATAAAAATGTAAAATATTTAATTTAATTTGTTCCATTTTATTTTCAATAATTTAATACATTACTCGGCGTGCATAGCACTTCCGCTTATGCGAACCCCCTAGGCGGCCGTGGTAGGTCCGTGGGACCCTTGTATTTGGACATTCAGACGAGGGGAGATGGCGAGGTAAGGCACTATCACGTACACACTACAACTGTTGTTCACTGATTTAGGTTTCCATAGTGAATTAAATTCACCTGTTAAATTTTGCTTGCGTAAATTTTTGCCATACATTTCCCCCAGCATTTTGCTTTCGCTTTATTAATTTATTGCGCCCATGTGGCATTTTTAACTTAACCGAGGAGAAGTATGTCGGAGAGGTCACACGACCCGCACATTTTGAATCGGGCGTCATCCGCCTATGTTTATGGCATTTCATTGTAACTTATGTATTATTGCTACACGTAATTAAAGGGTTTTATTTTTATGTATGTATTTGAGGGTAATTTTTCGTGTTTGAATATTTTACGGCAACATCACGTATAACCACGTGGCCGACAGATGCCATGTCTTTGTATATGCGATCATTGTATTTCAGAGCTTATTTATGTAACATTGTAAGTGCAATATTTTATTAAGGGTTCTATGTCAAGTTTATTTAGTGTCCAATATATTTTTCTTGTAAATTGATGCTTTTTGTACTTGACCACGCGGTCACAGTAATGTTTTATTTTACCGCCATCAGTCATGTGACATGCCTGTAAGCACTTCAATTGTAAAGAGAATAATTTTATCGGCAAGAATAATACTTTGTCTGAATTTAGATTGCCGTTTCCACACAGAAATATTGCACTTTCACCTGCACCACGTGGTCCCCTACGAACTTCATCCAGCGGCATCCGCACCACCTAAGCTTGTTTTCATACATGTGTGTGTTTATTGTGAATATTCATCTTGTGTCCCATCTTATTTCAATCCCACAATTAAGAAGTTAGCAGGGGTGGCCACTCTCTTGTTGCATACAACGTTTTTACCGGCAGGGATTGTGAACGTGTGATACTTGTTTATTGAGTAGTAACACCTACGTAAGAGAGATGTTCGTATAGTTGCAACAACGTAGGACCCACCGTATTCAAGATATCAGAAGGCAAAAGTGATGGGGTGCATGATAATGCCTGCTAGATATGCAGCACATTCTCCAGGTACTTGTACAAAGGCACTGACGCAAGGTAGGGTACGCGCACATGTCGTGATGCCCAACACTTGGCTACCCCTGTTAATTTCTTTATCGTAGGGGGGAGGCATTAATACATGTTTACTCTTAGGTTGACGTTCCCTGTCACATAACACATTATTCGAGAAATTATAATTTCATTTCACTTATTTTACGATTTGCAGAATTACCATTCAAACTTACAATACAAAGAATACATACCTACTGTCGCCAGAAACAAATAGGCAGCCGTCTGTGCAGTGGACACGCAGCGATTATTACGCAGATGCAGATAGTATTGCCTATGTGGTAGGCACTGAATCGCTGCAGACGAAACTTTGTGTTTGTTTTACACGTAAACCGTGGGTCCTGGGCAGTTGCGACAAGAGGACAAATTTTGTTACTTAGGCCATGTTCCTAAAAAATTCATCATCAAAAGTTTGAAATTCCTGACTGTAAAAGAGTTGCCACGTAAAATAGGGTGGCCATCCCTGTTATTTCCTGTACGGGGAAAGGTATTAAGGTGAGTTTGCTCTTAAGTTGAAGATCTCATTAACAAAGAACTATTATTGGAGAATTGAAATTTAATTACACTTTGTTTCCGATATATTGCAAAAATACATTTCATAATTTTACTTTTCAAGGGCTTATAACTCCCTTAATATTAAGTTTAGGTGGTACATGTCCTATATATATTTTTTCTACTTATTTTTACATCAGGAATCGCCTCACGATGTTTGTTGGGATAATTGAGAATCATCCTGTATTTGGTAAAGCATATTCATTAACAAATGTATCGGTAGCTCAGTTAAATGTATAAATAATTTCCAAGATTTTTTCTGGACTTATTAAAAAATATTTAAAGTTATAATTCATTTTCTTAACATGTACTTGCCATCAAAACAAATAGTCATAATAAAAAAATATGATTGAACAAACAAGATTCGAACCTGGATTTCACAATTACAAAGGAACCTTATCCACTGCTCTACTCAGCCCTACATGATTTTGGCTTAATAAATCAAAATATTGCATAACGTTTCATCATAAATAAAATATTGAATAAGTTCCTATTAATGGGAAATTTGGTCATTAGGTAAAGAAACAATATCTGTTTGGATTGACTGAAGCTACTTTTAATATGTGTGTTGTCTCAAATGTGATATTCCTTTCGTAGTAAAAGTTTTAATTGAGACGAAAATCTGCAATGAGCATGCGCAGTAAACCTGGCAACAGTGTACTTCGAAGATCCTTCGACTAAAGTTAGTCCCACTCTAATCGGGGTTTATAAATACGATATAGTTAGTCCACCCTTAGTCCGGACTAACCTCAGACCAACTCAGAGGATGATCACCCCTGGATCCTCCTTGGACGAAACTCTGACTACGAATAAGGCCCCATGTGACCACCTGTGACTACCTGCGACAACTTGAGACAACCTACGACAACCCGTGACTACCCATGAT
This sequence comes from Dryococelus australis, assembly GCA_029891345.1. Classification (NCBI taxonomy): domain Eukaryota; kingdom Metazoa; phylum Arthropoda; class Insecta; order Phasmatodea; family Phasmatidae; genus Dryococelus; species Dryococelus australis. The sequence goes on along the minus strand of CM056998.1, from coordinate 470,382 downwards.
TACCGGCGACTTTTAAAAAAAATTAAACATAGCCTATGCCATCTGCAAGAATGTAGATTCATAATAGTGAAACAATCGTAAGAATCTGCCCTGTAGTTTTGTTAGTGTATGCTTAGAAAGCAGCCAATTAGCTCATTTTTCTCCGACTTGGTTTACAAATTTTTTGTATTTCTCGAGGAAGTTTTTTCTAAAAAAAAACATAGCCTATGTCCAGCTGGAAGAATGTAGCTTCCTAATAGTGAAAAAATTTCAAGAATCGGCTTTGTAGTTTCCGAGGTTAGCCGTTACATATAAACAAAGTCGCAGTACTTCTTTATTGCATTAGTATATATACTTTGATAACGATGAATTAGCGCCTCAGAGTATACATGTTTAATTTTATTAAGAATTTAGAGCATTTTACGTCAGAAATCTTTAAAACCGTATTGAGGCAGATGGTTTATTTATATGTTTGATATTTACAAAAAGTTGTACGAGGCCCCTAAATAATCTATACAATATTAACCTCACTTATTATACCTGCAAATTAAAAAATGGCAGTTAAAAGCATTAATTACTGTATGAAAATCACAAAGAATAGTAAGATTTCTACATACGTTACAGCATTGATAGCCTATAGACAAAATATGATATTACTGACGATGACGTAGTGGGCAGGGCGCTCACCACACCCCATGGCGATCCGGGTTTTCTCGGGGTGCTGCAGTTTCCCCGCCCTTGCACTCCAGCGTCGCTGCGCCCTCTCGTCATGTCCGGAGATGACTTGTGCTTGCCTGAAAGCCCATCGTTACCTCGACCCAAGCGCGCTACCCACAAAACACATTTATTTAGTTATTTATTTACAGCCGGGTAACTTGTACAGTGTTGGTCCAGTCATTCTGCCTTATATTATAATGTATGCCGACTCACATAGTAACTAGGTCGACCTCGCTGCATGAAGCTTCCTGCTGAAGGACGAGATAGGGTAGCTAGCAAGGCACGGAGGCGAGATAAACGGTCACGAGGCAGTCTGTATTAGTGGTGCATGATGTCATTGCCACGATAGTCAGATAGCGGCGTCACGTGCCTTTTACTAACGCCAGGCCAGCCAACGTGTGGCTGACAGTGTCCCAGCCAGCACCTAACTCATTGCCAACACTACTTCCTCACTTACTTTACTTTACACCATGTTTACATTATAAAGTTTAAATTTCGGATGCTTAATTAGTTTAATTGAGAGCCAGTTTGTTGTGTGCACGCAGGAGTAAAAACTGGCTACGTGACATAGTTACGTCCCTAACAATTCTACAATTTCACTGGAGCGAGAATTGTGCCGGACGATGGCGCTGGTTGGTGGGTTTTCTCGTAGGTTATCCATTCCTCCCCGCCTTTGCGTTCCAAGGCTGCTCCGCACTCACCTCGCTTGATCCTCATCGGCTCTCGATACTTAAAGCCGCCCAGACCTCTACAATTCTGTAGAGTCGAGCGACTCATCAGTAGAGCCAATGTACACTTCATCAGCTATATACATTTAACATGTGGAGGAGAGCTAAAAAAAAAAATGGGCAGTGAAATAACTAATAATATTCTAAGCAGGACATAAACTTTTTCTAGCTGAGGCTGCAGCAGCTTATCGAAAATAATTTCTTTGTTGGGCAACAAATCCACATTCAGCTGACCGAAACGCAGCTGATAGTCACGTATTCGGCACTACAACTGATAGCAACATGAGATAGCGCGGTTGGCCAACAGCCAGTTGGAAGGCAGATTTGAATTAGGTAATTTAAACTAATAGTTCACTAAGACGCACACGCACTTGAAACTACTTATTTTGCGGGCTTATGGGACGCAACTGAGATAGGAGTGACAACATTTGTAGGTACCTACGACACGTCGTGACCAGCGACACAAAAGTAACAGTGACAAGTCGCAGCGACATTGTCACTGCGACATTCTACTGTAGCTTCCATGTTATGTAATGCGCTTTATTTTTGCACATTGTCAATTTTTTTCTGGCGAGCCCCCAAATAGCGCTACACCAGCGTTACCGTCTTCACAGTGCCCTCCGGCATGCATGTTAGTAGCTAAGACGGTTGGACAATGTGATGCATCTCAGGGCAAGCCCTTTACGCCTTAGGTCGGGTTTAATTATCAAAATGGGTGCATGCATCGCGGCTATAGCAGGGTTGTCTGGTGCCATGGCTGCAATTGTAGCCGTGGACACACCCCGAGAGAAGAAGGGTCTAGTAAGGGGCATAGAAAACCAGGCAAAGCGGAGAGGACCTGGGAAAATCTATGCGACAGTCGCGGAGGATAAATGTAATTCCTATTATTTGATTAGGGCTGGATAAAGTAGGGTGTTTGTTAGTTCGCGAAGATAGACTTTGTGAGGGTAATAAGTGGTGATATGCAATGAATTGATCTGCTGTTGGAATGTATCCAGGGTCGTACCGCCGTGCTACTGCGGTACGACCCTGCAGTAGTACGGCCCTGGAGGCGGGGGACAGAACTGCGCCACCCGCCCGCAGATGCGTCATCTGTCTGGAAGCATAAAAAAAAGGCCAGTTTCCAGGTATAAACAATATGAGTAATTAGGAAGAGGAAGGGGATGGTGGGGCGATGTAATGATTTTCATTACATACAGTGATAGTTCGTTTGCAGCTAGTGTAGTAAGTGAGTGAGTGAATAGACTTGGACGGCTCTTAACATCGAGGTCTTGAGAGCCGATGAGGGTGATTGAGGTGAGTAGGAGCATCTCCGGAATGAAAGGGCGTGGGAAACGGGAGATCCCCGAGAAAACCCGCCGCCCAACGGAATCGTTCGGCACGATTCCCACATGCGAAAATCCGGAGTGACCCGGCCGGGGATTGAACCTGGATCGCCTTGGTGGGAGGCGAGCAGGCTAACCGCTCAGCCACCGTGGCCCCAACTAGTGTAGTGTTGTCAGAGTTGTACGTGTCTTGTGTACTGTCGAAGAAGTTAGAAATATTATAATTAGTTTGTAAGTTAATTAATGAAAATATCGCCAGCCTGGAGGACGCCATGTTGGGTATCAGGTAGGTGGATAAGGGCGAGCGCACAGGCCTACACCAGACCGATACTGACACTCGGGAGTGCATGTAGTGTATCATAGAAACAAGTTTGCAATGTAAAACACAGGGCCATCTCCGAGCCAGAAGCTGTACAGAGTCTGCTTTGCTTGTTCTGTGTTCACATAGTTACTCGCATCATTGTATGCGTTTGTGGGAATTATCACGCGACTTACTGGGGTAGTTTAGGGAGATTATGGCGGCCTGTGAGACAAAATGTTCTTTATTTTTGGGTTTCCTCAGGGTCATAGCCCCCAAGGCTGGATATTTTCGCATTGGTACTGTTTGCACAATTAGAGTAAAATTTTTGTGCCAGTTTTTCGATTTTTTATTTTTATTTTTTTTCGCGATGTGGATCCACGGTAGGGCAATATCGGAGCGCATCTGCTGCTATTCGCAGACATTTATTTTGAATTATTTGAAGGCGCCTTGTGCATTTTAGCTGTTTGTGCCCGGGTGGACGCAGTATATGTTATGACTGGGCTTATTAGCATTGTATACAGCAATACAGTCTTGTTTCGGGTTAGGGCGCTTCGTGTATTTAATATGGGATAGAGTGTGGATAGCCGAGCTTGTGCGCGGACACATTTAACGTCTATATGCGCCTTCCAAGTTAGCTTTCGGTCCATATGGAAGCCTAAATACTTCACCACATCTTTATTGGGGGATTTGCTCTCCAAACAGAGTTAATTCGGGGAAATTATTCGCCTGGGGTTATTGTCTGCGAGTGAAGACAATAGCTTCACTTATGCTGACATTGGTTTTTATCCGTCATTTTATATAGTAATTTTGGAAATAATTAAGGACATTTTGTAGCCTTTGGGTTGCTAATTCAAGATTGTGGGAGCGACTAAAAATAACTTTGTTGTCCGAATAGCATCCAAATTGCACCTGTCGGTGATGTAGCTTCGGCAGGTCATTAATGTATGTATAGGACCCAAGATACTGCCTTGGGGAACCCCTGCGCATATTGTTTTAGCACCCTCACATGCAACGGTGAAAGTTCTGTGCTGTAGGTAGCTACTTATCTATTTGACATAGCAGTCCGGGAGCTTTATTTTGTGTAGTTTATAAATTAGGCCTGCGTGATATACACGATAAAAGTCTTTTTAAAAGTCAAGTAATACTGCATTAACACAATATTTGGAGTTGAAAGCATTTGTAATGTATTCCGTAACTCGTACAAGCTGGCGTGTTGTCGAGTGTTTCGATCGGAAGCCAAATTGTTCCTCTTGTAGTAAATTATTACTTCCCAGGTGAGAATTAATCCGCCTTAATATAATATATTTAACTACCTTTGGACGTGTGTTGAGTAGACTGATTGGCCTATAGTTTTGCGGTAGTCTCTCATCTTTACCTGATTTATGAAAAACAATAACATTCGCTGTTTTCCATATGGTCGGAAAATATTCGAACTTGAGCATCGCATCTACACAGAGTGATAAATGCTCTAGAGCTAAGTCAGGGAATTTCTTTAATACAGTCGCTTGTATACCATCCTCGCCTGGTGCCTTTTTTGGCTTCATATGGCGAATTGCAAGCTTGGGTGTGTGGGATTAGCCCTAATAATTCCCACTAGACGAGGCAATGGATATGGATGTTGGGATAACTGTTACAAATTCTACAACTATAAGATTGAGACATTGGATATCAAGGAGAACCCCGTTCAGGTCGTCGATCACACACCCGAACTGAACTTTGTGCTCTCTACCTAGTTGCTGGCGCCCCCTGGAAAACATGGTGGTAATTTTTGCATCCTTTCCACATAACCTATTTTCATCCTTGATGGTCCAGCCTAGGATCCAGAGAGACGTTATGTGGCATTTCTAAATGAACCCATTTGCCTCCGCGATGTGAACTGTGTATATAATTGAGTGCACGAGCTCAGTTCGGGGTCGATCATCGCCCAAAGGAGCTCCACCTGCACTGAGTTAAGTAACCCAAGACTCAATAAATAAATTTGTAACTTTAAACTTATGCCTTCATGGCTGGGTTAGGTCAGGCACACTTGGTGCTCATTTAATTCGAGTAGGCGCCATGATGACAGAATTTGCTATAAGAATAATTAGAATTTGGCATTTTAGCAAAATATAAAATGTAAATCAACATTAAAAATTGCCTGCCAAAAACTTTTAGAATATAGTTTTTTTTTTAATGACATTTAAATTTTTTCTCTGTAACCAATTAAAATATATACCTTCATGGCTTCTGTGTAAATTAGAAAAACTAGTTCGTGGTTACACGAGTGCTGTTAAACACTTTCAGCTAAATACATTCAGTAGCCATGTCTGAACAAGTTTGTAAACATAACGTGTTTCTACGGTTACACGCCCAAAAAAGAATAAAATCAATTGCAATTCTAACCTCAACAACCATTGAACTTAAAATGTATGATATTTAATTATCATAGCCTCCAACATTTATAACTATTGATCTTTTTAATTGTTATGAAACCTAAACTTTTACTGTAATGGTATAATATGCCGGATTTAGTACATTCAATCTTAAACCAAGTTAATTCAACAATTGCAGGAATTCCCACCAAATTTTACACAGCTTGTTCCCTTCGAAGCAGCCAGTATAAATGCAGCAGAGAAGAAAAGTCGTTCGAAACGAGTTATGATAACTGTTTACTTTGAACGAAAAGCAACTACGATCGGAACTCGTTAGAATGTCAAGTAACCTCTTCAATTGCTGAAATTGTTTAACTGAACTAGTTCTGCATCCCGTGTTACCACGACCCTAATGTGCAGTTTTCTCAGATGTTTTGCTTAAGTCCGGCCATATGGCCAGTAATTTCTGGTAAGTGTTTTGAGGGGGAAGTTCCAAATATAAACGGAATTTAGTAAAATATAAATTATAGTTCTCGAAAACTTTAGCCGCTGCTCGGCCGTATAGCCAGTTGATTCATTTATATCACGTATTAATTTAATAACGAATAAGCTACACATTTCAAATGTTGGAATTCATATTATCAAATAAAGAGAGATTTGTGGTTGGCCTCTGTTGGCTATGTTAAGTCATAATATTAGACAACCAAATTCATTTTTAATGTTATCAATAACCTGTGAGTTTGGCTACACAATCGATATTATTTTTGTGGAAAAATTAAATTTTGGAAATTTTAATAGTTGGAACTGTTATTGTTGTCGTAAGCGTCAATTGTATTTTAAAGGCCAGATAATCTTAATTGTGGGTACTTGTAAAATCAAATAAATTTAGGGAAACGTTATATTTGTTATTGCATATAACTAAAAATTTTCTATATGGGCCAATCCTTAAAGGAGAAGAAAAATTTTAATTGACACTGAAAAAAATCTAGTAATTTTAAAAATAAATTGCTGAATGCTATTTTCTGAATTGGTTGGAAACTAAGTGTAATGAAAACATTGTATAAAAATTAATGAATAACAGACATGTGTTCTTAGTTCATGTCATGAGTTCTCAATAACTATTGCACTCACTGTGCCCTGTTAAATGAGGTTTTCTTCTAAACCTGTTGGAAATTTTAATATTTTCTGGAAATCCAATTTTGCTGCGTCTTTGAGTTGAAGGGTGTTGCAACAGGGTTGTATTGGCTACTCCGTCACAATGTGTAATTCTGTGTACTACTATTGGTCATTGATTTTGATAACCTCTCCCGGGGTTATTGTTTCGTGGTTTTGTATGAAAAGGAGGTGTACCTCTGGCTTTGGGTCGGATTTCTGCCACTGCCCCAGATTGTTACCTTGCCACCAGTTAAGTAATTAGTAAATAAAGATTTCTGCATAGCCATTATGGTCCTTGTAGCAGGCACACTTGGTGTCCTGAGTAAGAGACAGGCACCAATATGGCGAGAGGACTTTGGAAAATTTCACTTATTGAGAATATTAGCACTATAAGAAATTTACCTTGCAGCAATTTTTAATATTTCCATCTTTTCTTAAACTGTTTGCTAGTCATGCATTAATTTATCAAATGGGAATTTCGTGTGTGTTTTCCCATAAATTTTACATAGAATTTGAAATTTAAATTAACGAATTTTAATCCAGCTAAAATTTAAAACAAATGCAAACTGCCATTTGTCGCTGGAATTTGTAACGATAAAATTTTGGAGGCGTCATGTTTGGTTAGCCTCGTACCTATTGTATAAAGCCATGAATTATTCTTTTTAAATGTTGAAAATAATTCAATTAATACTTGTCCACCTAAATTGGTGTTTCTTTAAAATTAAAGGAAACGTCTTGTTACTAGCTTTGTGTGAAGAATAAGAGTATTTGCCATTATTATTTGTGGCCACTAGTTAAAAGTGGTGACTTATAAGAATTAGAAAAATGGTTTGGTATTGTACTCTCTGGTCATTGCGAATAGAGAAAATTGTCTTTAATATATATTTGTCCATTGATATTAAAGAGTTAAGTTGCCACCTTTAATATTGGAGGAACTTTATTCTAAGGCAGCAGTATAATCAAAACTTATTCAGAAATATGAATTAGTAGGCAATATTATTGTGCTGCTGTAGGGATAGAGAATTGCCATGCTAGGCAGGTTGCCTATATATTTACTTGAAATTTTTCCTCCAATTTATTAGCATGTAGTCTTATAGGCCCATGTGATGTTTGTGTATAGTGGTGGAAATACTAAAATTCTAGAACAAACTATTGAAGTCCATACACTAATTTAGGCCTTGTGGGTACACTAATTCATATTATTGTTTATGTATTGTTCAATATCTGCACCTTGGTGCATATGAATAATTGTATGAGAAATGGATATATGGTAAGAGTTGACTAAACACCTTGCTATGTCCATGTTGGCAAGGGTGTTGCAACAGTAGTCAGGTTGTGTGGAGCTCGCGGCGACCTCAAATGTGTCTCAGTGAGAGTTTCAGTTGGTATGTTCTTATCAAGCTTATTTTCTACATGGCGAAATGGTACAGAGATTCCTTTCTCTGCTCTTCTAGGTTAACTTTGCTCCTTGTGTATAGTGACGCAAATGTGTCTGGCAAATCGGCACTTGAAGGTGTGGCGGAACTCTTCCCGTGTAATTCCATAGTGTGTGATGCATCGCAACCACATTTTGGTGCCGCCGTAGAAGCACTCACCGATGCACCACGCCCACCCGCTGGTGGGCGTGGTTGATGTCTGGCCCAAATCGCTGTGTTTTCTTGCCGCATCTTACACTGTTCAGTTGGTCTGCTACTCACTGGTGCTAATACCTCGTGTAGTAGCTGTGTTGAATGTGCAAGAGGTGATGTTCCTGCATTTCAGACAGTTTGTGGATTCTTGTTGTTGTTGCCTCGCTATTGTTCCAAAAACATCTTCCTGTGTTCCGATTCTGGATATTGGTAGCTCTTCCTGCCACAGGGTTTCTGGTCGGATGGATCCGGGTAGCAGTGCATGCAATGGATGTAGTGTTCAATGTGTAGCATAGCCCGCTCTTCCTGGGAAATACACCATTTGTGATAAATACTGTGGTGACCCTACACCACAATTATTCAAAGCAGAGCAAAACACTAGAAACATTAAGGCTAATCCAAAAGGTTATGATCACATTAGATAGGAATTGAAAACACAACTGTAACACTTCCAAGTTTATACATTTATTCTCATTCGAAGTCATTGCTGGTTCATTTCACATTTCCTTATGTCTTCGATATATGCTCATAAAAACTGTATAAAATGACCCGAGGTGCCTCACCACTATTAATACCACTATATACTATATTTAGCAAAACTCCTCAAACAGGATTAGAAAAAAGATGTGTATAGATAAAAGGCTAGATATTGAAAACAATTAAATACACATTAATTATAAATACCTAGCTTTTAAAAGTCTGACCAGATTCACAAAAATTATTCAAATATATAATATGGCCCCTGCGCCCTTCCGGCTTCTCTCCTCGCAATTATATTTCAAAATACATTCATGAACGCAGAAAACGGTCATTCGAAAACATTTACAAATCACAGTATGAAATGCCTAAGGTGTACATTAGACAAATTAATATAACCCAGTGTGGACAATCGCCTTAAAGTTTTGGCACAACGCAATTCTAATTGTGTGGGTCTGTAACAACAGCCATCGATTCAAGGTCAATTTCACTACCATTCGTAGAGTCACCTCGCATAATGTGGTTTATACTTTTCAACTGAGTAATCATTACGGTTATTTTTTTTTATTTTATTCGTTATCATGTTCGCTCACAAGCAAGACCTAATAATACAAGCAAGTCGTTCTGTTTCAAAATAATGGATGTCAGTCCAAATTATTTACCTTTTGAAAGAATTTATTTAGAAAGGGTGTTCCTGCACCCAGCTTGTCGCTTCAGAACAATAATCCAAGCAATTCTCGGACGGGGCAGCATTCCTGCCCTACAAAAGGTGCGCCGAGAATGAAACAAATAAGCTAAAATATTTTAAAAAGTCACTAAATGCACACTTGCCGGACTGCAGCTTTAGCTAGCCCAATCAAAGTGACCGGCCATAAGAATTACAAACCCTGACAATGTAAAAATATTATTCGTAAACCTGCAGTTGTGGCGGCCGAGCCTAATCAGAACCAAGTTCGGCAGAACAAATGGTGCGACCAGAAACGAGATCTAACATGGTGCTACAAGTCACAAGTATGCATCTTAAAAGGCCCAAAACCACCTTAAGGATACCAAAACCCAAACGAGCTGGCCGAAACAAACACTACAAATATCGCCGCGGCTCACAAACATTAATTTAGCACTGTGCGGAACTAATGTAAACTACTGCCCTGTTAATAAAAATGGCTTGTGCTACAACTCTTCTAGCTCTGGTTGCACCCCCTACATAAAATTTAGCCATTTAAGCATAGCCATGATTTGACAATTACAATATTACGCACCAACCATATTTATATCTAGAAATATTTAAGATCGCACTTTTAATTACTCGATTATCCATGATGGAATCACAATAGCAGCTAACACCAGCAGGCCGATGAAGCGAAGGAAGGCTGCCCAAAGGTGTTAGGTAAATCGTCGGGACGACTGACGTGTTGGAGCACCAGTTTATAATTATCATAGGAATACGTTAAGGGGAAGGGAGGAGAGTAGAAGGGGAGAGACTGGAAAAAGGAGAGGGTATACAGAGCACACCGAGAACATAGTAGGCGCCGTGGTCCTAGGCAGTGAAACAAAGTACTTTCCACAGCAGGCGATTCCAAGACTGGTGCAACCCTGAATCATTTTCCACACACAAGAGTTGTTACACACTGTCGGTTGCATCTGTTGGCATTTGCACATTTTCTTAACGCAATTCGAAAGCGCGACAGTGACTGTTCGATGTTGACTTGTGGTAGTGCACAAGTGCAGAGGTTAGGTACACAAATCGGATTTATGAACCCTTTTACTTCTCATGGATGCTAGCATCGCATACACACTTCTCGTGGAGACCCGAGATTGTGTGCGCCAATACTCCACCTCTGAGTTTCGCATTAAATTTTTTTCACTTCTTGTAGTCGACGTGTGGGTGCAGCAGCATGAAAGTGCACACCACTTCAAAGGACAAGTTGACTAAAGATGGCTTTGTATTAGGTGTGCGGCGTAAACATCTTGCGCAAATGATGCTGGTACACCGTTTGTTGTTCGCCAGTCAAGGTATACCTGATCGCGAACGCGGTGCTGTTGGTATTGAAACGTCGTCATGTGTGTGTTTGTTTACGTTTTCCGCCAGGCCACGTGGCTTCATGGCTCACGGCTGTCACCCATGCCGCGCAACGCAGGAGGGGTGATCCTGCCGGTGCGGCACAGATGGAGGGGGTGGCAGGTTGTGCTCCCCTCGGCGATGAAATGCTCCAAGATGGCGGTGGTAACTGATGTCACGGCTGCGGCGATCAATATGGCATTGCACACAGGTGCAAGATGGCTGACTTTCTGGTCGGCTCACTGACAATGGCGGTTTTCGGCGCCAAAATTTTTTGGTGTATTTGTGGCGTTTTCTTGGTCCCAACTTCTTGATGTAAGGCATAGGAAACGGGAACATTTTGTAGGAATTTTTGCCAGTAGCAAAATGCATGGGCCGAAGCTCAATGGAACCTATTACCGTGGAACATAGGATCACATGTGGCCACAAGGATGTGAAACTTGGAAATCATTGGACATTTAAAGATAAGGAACATTTCAATGACAAATATTGGGATTACCGGGAGTGGTAATGCATTGGATGCAATGGATCGAATCATAGACCACTTGTGCGCAGTCTGCGACACAATTGGGATGCAATTTGAAAGATACCATAAGGCACAGGAACTAATTATGTCTGTTTGGTGAGATGTTATGGTCATCAAGGAATAAGGTTATGCAGGTGGGATGGAGGTTTGTTGACTTTTTCTAGTCGGGCGCCAGTGCTCAGTGAGAGCACAAGATGGTGTCTCGTGGATTGTCGGCCCTTAAAGTGGCCTCTCTGATGTTCCATAATCTCTGGATTGCTGCTATGCTGATGATATTGAACTATAATTCCATGGCCTAGGCTAGTAGGGGTTATTCCAGCTCCCCCTAGATGCTCACTCACTCCCAAGTGAATTATCCAGGGCCATTGTCACTCCCGATGTGTTTATGTAAAATGATAATAGGTTAACAGCCATTATGCGGCTGGAGTTATAAGAAGTTCGTTTTATCATAACGTCATTTTATTCCTCTAATCCCCTGACTGGGGCACTGACATTATGGTCTCCACTCTAGCTCGGAGAGCTCTACAACTGATAAAATATCACAAGGCTTACATAATGTTTAAGTAGAAATTTTAAGGTCCGACTGTGAACAAACGGACTTGATTGTGGAGCAGCATGCTCCCCATGCTGTGAAAAAGATGTTAAAGGTTCCAATGCAAGACTAATTGATTATTGAAAACTACATGATTAACACAAAAGGGGCTAGCCTGATGAGGTCGCGCACGAATATCCGCTCCACATGAGTACTGCTACGTGACTCATTGGTGTTGGCGGCGGAGAGCTCGCTGAGTGGCCGAACTCTCACACATACACATGAAAAAATCTTATAATTAACATTTATAATGATGATGAATGAAACGAATGGTGGAGATGCGACACTGTTGAAGGGTCATACACATACACATTTGTTTTAATAATAAACATACACATAAAGAAAACTATAAAATATGAAATCATGTGATACTTTGCTAATCGCTGTAACACTTAACCTCGATTGGGAGGTTATTTTAGGGTGTCCGTCCAGTGTTTCTGGCTGTTTGCTGAATAAACTAATTATCTGCACTGATTAATTTCCATGATGCCGTTAATTAAATAATACTTATATCAAAGCCTTTAATAATAACGATAAAATGAATTGAGGTTAGCGTACTATGTGGTCATTACGTTACGGTGGTTTCCATTGGGCAGAATGACTTAAGGCAAAATACGAGTGAATAATGTACAAAAACACTGGACATGAAAATTAAATATTACACAAAATCTACATGCATGCATTTGGTTGTGGTTAATAGGTGCAAATATTATGTTGAGCGCTGTGCTATAATTATTATTTAAGTATAACACGTGATTCACAATATGTATGTAATGCACAAGTATTGACAACACGGCCTTTTGATAGTTAATTATTATACATAACAAAATAAACATATTAAACCCTTTCAACTTACAATTAAACCATACACACCTTATCCGAGCACCAACACTCTCTTTCACTTTCTTGGCTCGAACTAGACACACAACACTCACTTTCACTTGGCACATGCCAACCTAATATGAACACTCCGTAAACAAAAGCTTAACACTACACATACATTATAAATAACAGTGCACACAAAATAAATATTAATTAAAAGAACCATGGAAACTAATATAAAAATAAACAAGTAAAAGCACTGATGCACTGCATGAACACACTTCGCCCACACACGCAGAACCATGGCTGGTGGCTCACTGCTGCTCTCCCGTGGTGGCGAGGTGAATCATGATTGTTGGTGCAGGTAAGGTGGGAAATGGCCTCGGGGTAGACACATGGCAGACATCAACCTTTGGGAGGTGTCCACATCCTAGAACCCCTTCCTAGGATACATACCTGGTTCAACACTGTTTATTTAGTAGTTAGATATGAGTAAAATAATTTGATGTGCCATTTGCACAGTGCAATTCTAGAATGTTAAAACTTGTGAGGTAATGTGGTATGCAGATTCTCTGTAATAGTTTCAACGAACAGAAGTGGTGATGGTAGAATGTAGCTGTCCTGTGATCATCAGGTGTATTGCTGGAGGCCTACGTGCAAGTAACTCTAATCCATTGCATTTTGCAGTGTGGAAGACGAGAGGTGTGGTGGCTTGGTGCCAGCACCTACCAGCGAGACATGTCATCATGGCGGTGCTGTCCTTCAAGCTGGTGCTCGTTACCTACATCGGCGCCATGGTCCCGCTGTCACTCGTCTCCATGATCAAGACACATAATTACACCAACACCAGCTCCGACGAGTGTCCTGCCCCTGCACTTCCATCATACAACACCACTGTCGATCCTGACAAGCAGGTATACTACAAGGTCACCAGCTCTTCTGTTCTAGATAAATGGCTACACTCAAATGCTCCCCTTTTTGATGTGGCTGGTAAACAGGCAGATTTCAAGGCCTCCCTTTTACGGTGGATGAAAACCTACATTTCAAGGTAACTGATTTTTTTGGTGGATAAAATGGTTAAATCCAAATTGGTTTCATGGCATGGTAGTTTGATCAAAATGTAACTCCAGTGGCATCGATCAATTTAAATGGCTGCTGATACCTCCATATTTCATGGATAAACAGAATAGCAGAGAACTAAAACCATCTAGCAACTATGCGATATTGCGAAAAAGTTTAATCATTTGTTATTTATTTACACAAAAACTTGGCTAAGTGTCAAATGTGAGTTGTACACTATAGGAATTTATTGCATGATCAATGCCATTTTTTTGTGTACATCATCATACCCAGGCTGCATATAGTCTATTCGCAGTTTCTTCACTTTTTTAAATCAAACCTTTGAAAAATCACGCTATGCATTACATTTTTTGTTGTTTCCTATATACATCATGTATAACAAGCATTTTATATTTCCGTTTACATAAGATTGCCTTATTTTTGGTTAAACTTAAATTTTACTTATATTTTTCTCTAAATTAAAATATTTAATTTGCGATGGTGGGGTGGCACCGTCGTGTACCTCGTCGCTGGTTGTGCTTCTGGCTGGCATTATGCTCCCTAGCAGTTCCTTGCTTTCCCTTCGTTTCCCACCCTCTACTACCACTCATTCAAATGGGGCAAGTTTGTTTAAGGTGTAGCACACCACTACTACCACTCCTTTAAATGGGGCAAGTTTAAGGTGTGGCACATCCTCTTCCCCCATCTTTTTACGCCTCTACACTGCTTGATTATCGTCACCACACGTGAAGATAGCAGTATATGAGTGTATTGAGGACAATCCAATTTTCCCCCATAAAATTCCATGAATTTTAAGGAAATTTAATCTAAAAACAAGCAAATTTTAATTTATATTCGAAGCTCTAATAACTTTGCACAAATTTGTAACTTTTCGTGCCCCTTTTTAAAAACAGATAATTTAGGCCAAAATCAAGTAAATTTTTTGATTTGAATAAACTTTTCAAGATTCAATTATGCAAGGGAGCAAGCAAGGTAGCTACCCTGCTAATTTCTCAAAAATTAATTAATCTTAATTTTATACTAATTCAAGCTAAATGTAGCAAATTTAAGCTAAATCAAGCAAATTTTATATTAAAAACAAACTAACTTAAGCTAAAAACATGCAAATTTAAGCTAAATCATGCAAAGTTAAGCTAAAATCAAGTGAAATAGTGTTATTAAAAAGTGTTATTCATTAGTTCTGAGAAAATAATTATTTATTCAATAAAACAACTCAACTATACATCTAAAAATTTCTAAAATATTAAAAGATGTAACCATTTAACTACGCATCTTAAGTTTTATTTGAATCTATTGGAACAATTTGTTTGCTCCATTTAATATTTTAAAAGAATTTATATATCTTCAGTAATTCTTCCTTTCAAATAATCATATGTTAGAGATTTCTTTAGCTTATTGAAACAACATTACAAATTGTTTTTGCTTCAGTAGCATTATTAAAATCCACACTAATTTTTATATTGGTTTTTTTCTTTATCTACAGTTGTTTTTTCTATATAAACAATCAATAATATATAATGGTCGTCGACCCCAAGATGAATAATAATTGGCTTCACCATGAGGGTTTACAGTTGGTTTATAATAAAGTTCATTATTTCTATATTTAGTATCTAGTTTTGATTTTGAATTTCTAAAATTATTATAAGCATGAAACTTTTTATCACAAAGACCATTTTCAATATCCAAGATTCCAATTTCCTTTCGGAAAAATTCCATTTCTTCCATTTTTAACATAAATATTTCTTACATAACAGTGATCAAACATAGAATCGTGAACATACTGTTCAGCATGATTTTTCTATTATTATGCAAACCTACAATTACAATATCAGTCATATCAAATTGTAAATTATTAAACTGATCTTTTATATCAAAGTTAAAAACAGTTGTTCCATCAGGAACTCCTTTTTCTAAAAATTGCCAATAATTAAAACCAATATGCAATTTAGGATTTTTGTATAAGTTTTCTTTAATTGCAATGACTGTTTTAGATTCGTATTCAACAAAAGGCTACATAATTTCTAATTTTTGAATAACAGTTTTACCTGTATTGGCATAACTTTTCTGAAGTGCGCCATCTGCATTTTTTGTTTCATTAACAAATAAACAATTGCTATCAGATGAATTACGAATAAAAGTAACCTTGTAACCACCTTTCGAGTAAATATCATTATCGCGTATAAAACTAAACAAATATCTCGTTTCTTCATTTTTTTTTATCAATATGAACATATTTTACTGGATATTTATTATTAACATAAAACATCTCTAAATAATTTTGTTCACTTGGTGATCTTAACGGAGCATTCATCATTGTTGATGTTATTTCTGTATTATCAACAGCTTCAATTATATTTCCACGTTTTGAGATTTCTACTCTAACAAATAAAAATGGAAAAAAGTTAGAGCAAACATCAATATTTTATAATTTTTCATATTTTGCTTTCTCCAACTTTATCTTTTTATAGTGCGCTCTATTGTTCATAAACATAAGCATAATTTGGAAAAGAAAAACACCCCTCTATAGGAATATCACATTCAATTCTAGTATTGTAAACATTTACATGTCCTCTAGTTTGATCTGTTGGAGGAACAGTTTCTCTCTTAAAACTCTCAATACTTTTATAACTCATTTATTATATATGAACGTTTCAACAAAAGAAGTTTCTCGAGTTCAATTTCTCATTGAAAAATACAGAAATTATAAAAAGAAAAACGAATCGTGTAGCAGAATATGAAAATAATCCGAAGAAAGAAGTACTTTTAATTGACGGATTACTAAATATTGGTATTAAAAAAAAGTAGAACAATAAATGAAGAAAATACAAATTTAATAATGCAGCAAAAAAAATTAGATTATCCACCAACACCAGAAGGAATATCATTTGAAAGATAATTATTTTCAGAACATAAACCTCCTAATTTGGAAGAAATATTGTGTATTATACTACTGGAAGATTTGACGAGTGACGTATTTAATTCTAATATAATACTCGGAAAAGAAATTGGTAAACCAAATAATGTTATTGATACAAAATATGGTTAATGAGGCGATGATTATATTTACATTGGAAATACAAAAGTAAAGATAGGTGGTGATAAAATATTTGTTAAGAAAAAAATACAACATATATTAACAGAAGGCCTGTCTAATTTGTTAACAAAAGAAAAAGAAGATATAATCTAGAGTCTAAGTACACTGATAGTGACTAAAAAAGTACAAATATATTGTTATATCAACCGATTTTGTATTCCAAAAAATTAATCTAAAAAGAAAATAAACTAGAATTAATGTTGGAAGTACATTAATATAGTTGAACTAAAATATGATAACTATATAAAATAATCAAAATCAGAGCCAAACACATCAGAAAGAATGATTGCTCCAAAAATTCTAGGTCTGAAGAAGGTATAAAACATACTATAGTTTACCAAAAGAATACATTTGGATGGGAATTATTAGAAAATTTATCAATAGATTGTTAGTTATTCACTGCGAAAAAAATGTTGGAAATAACCATTGTTACAATGAAAAAAAAAAGCATAATTTATATGTTAAACAATACATTTTCTGAGCTGGTTATTAATAATCCAAAAGGAATTCCATATCTCATAAGAGTTTTAAATGTAATTCCACATTCTTTTTGGAATTCAGAACGTCATGGTCGAAGAATAATAAATTTGGCATTAAACAGTTTAAATTTGCTTGTAATGCATTTGCCAGGCTATAATTATTGTGGACCATTTACAAAATTAAATGAAAGATTGGAAAAAAGAGACATTGGATTAAATAAATGAGATAAGTGTGTAAATATCATGATATTGCTTATAGAGATCATAAAAATTTATAATCCAGACATGAAGCTGACAAAATTTTCCAAAAAGAAGCAAAAGAAATTATGTTAGTCGCAATTGGTGAAAATATTGCTTCTGCAATTGTTGCTTCAGCTATGTTTACAAAAAGAAAATTTGGCCGGGGTATTAAAATTTATTTAATAAATATTAATTTTTTTCTTTATAAATGAAGATAACAAATATAACCTTTGATATACATATTGATCAATTAAGATATTTGTTTATATATAAATTTTTAACAAAATATTAATTTAAGAGAAAAAATAAAAATTATAAGAAGGCAAAGGTTTCATATTAACTTTGCCAATCTAATATTCAAAACATATTAATAGAAAAATCGTGGCAGTTTTTTACAATTTGTAATTCCATTTTTAGCTGTGATTGGATTTTTAGCAGAAGGAGCTAGTGTAATTATGTTGAACAAACGAAAAAAAATACATATATAAAAATTAAGAACAACAACAGATATATAATTTAGCAATGGAAAATAAATCAGGAAGTGGTTTAGTTGCAAAAAAAGGGAACGCTAAAAGAACATCGCCAATATCTAATTTGATATTGAAAAATATCTAAAAATAGTAAATATTAAAAATTTCAGAATTGTTTATATGCTTGATGAATTACCAAAAAGAATGCATAAAATGAATGTGCTGTGGTTAATTTTGTTATTTCATCAAATGCAGGTACTAATTGGGTTTGTTATTTTAAAGAAAATGACGATATTTGCCATTTTGATTCATTGGGAGGCAATATATGGAATAATTTAATTAATTACTTAAAAAATAAATTTTTTATTAAAATATTAATCGAATACAGAATTTTTATTCAAATATTTGTGGACATCTTTGTTTAATTGTATTCTGTACTTTTTCGAGAGGTTTTAGGGTTTCATGATGCACCAAATCAGGTGCAATTAGCAAACCTAGTTACCAATATTGGCAGGATCTCAAAGCTAGCAATTAAACAGCGCACACAAAATTTCAGTGAAACATATTTTATTTTATAAAATAGTCTTCAAATCATAATACTGAGAATAATTGCTTGAAAAAACACAGCACAGCCTTTAATAATATCTGTTATTCAAAATGAACAAGTAAAAAATTACGACGGGTGCTCTTAAAAATTTCAGGTAGAAAAAGGACTGATTCTCACCAACGAGTCAATTAAAATTACAATTGCTTTGATACTACACTGAACAGGTAATCCTTGACTATATTGCAAATCAATAGCACCCAAAACTGTGCCTAAAGCAAGTAAACCTATATTTATACTTGACCACAATATCGAGGAAAGTGCTGAGGTGCGTTCACGCCTGAACGAATGGCAGCTTTAAAAAGCTAGCCTAAAACCATGTGCTGCAAATGCTAAACAACTGTGATCCTGTATGATTAATCATCTTGCATGATTAATGATCCTACACATTTAATGATCCTATGTGATTAATGCTCCTGCACAACTGTGATCCTGTATGATTAATGATACTGTATGATAATGATCCTGTGCGATAAATGATCCTGCAAGAATGTGATCCTTACCAAAAAATATATACATTCACAATACAACTGTTTTATTAATCCCAGAATTATGTGAATTATCAAAACTTAACCATTTAACATAAACTTTATCTCCTTTAGTTTTAAAAACTTTTTCAACCAAATACTTATCAGGATAGTTTTTCATAATTTCGTATTCATAAAAACTGCCTTTTATTTCTTCTCCATTGATATATTTTAGTTGTAAGTTGGCACATCATAATTTAAAACCTCAAAATTGTGAATAATTCTGTTGTCCAATTAACTGTATAACCCTTTTCAAATATTGGTTTAGTTTTGTTCATGCGGACAATATCACCAACTTTATATTTTGGGTTAGTAAACACATTCGCAAAATCTTGTTGTCTTGATTTTTTCCAATTTTTGTTGACTACAATTGGTTTCATGCCGATAGTACAATGTTCTGTATTGTTGTATTCTTTAATTAATCATCTAATATATTTACCCATTTATAATTGCCATCCAAAACAAATTGTTTCCAACATTTCATTCTTTATTGTACAATTATATATTTCTAAAACGCTGGCTTTAAGTTCACTAAATGTAGAATAGTGATTGATGTTATATTTTGCGTGACTTTTTTAAATATTTTATTATAAATTTCGGACCCATTGTCACTTTGTAAATTATATGGTTTTCTTTTAATCAGTATGTATTCTGAAGCATTTGCTGCATTTTTAGCGGGGTAATTGTTCCATATTGCTTATTGTAATGGGGGAAATCATACAAACATTCAGTGTATACTATAAAGTATACATCCTAATTGTCACTTTGCAGTCTAGTGCCATATCGCACATCCTGCAATGTTCCATTTAGCATATTCAAATTTGGTAACAATTGTTCCAAAGTGCGTATCCAAGAAATTTTTTCAAAAATTTTCTCTTGCTGGCGTGCACAGAATGTAGAATCACAATATTGAATGCCAGGCAAGTTATTCATTCCTCACCAGACATAAACACGTTTCTCATCGAGCATGACATTCTCAAATCGACGATATTTTGCAAAAATGTGGGGCAGGCGAAGCAAAATTGGTGGAAAATAAGGGCTTGTTTTACTGGTACCGATGACGACTGGAGGACGGTACCAAATACAACTTTAAAGTGTCAGCGAGGCAGGGCAGTTTCGTGGGAGATTCAAACTTATCTCCAGGCAAGATAGAGTTGTGTTTACTCTGGTGTCTGATCAGATATCCTTGACAGCTGACTATAGAGAACAAACTTTTGTGCTTGGGGAAGATGATCATCGCCGGGTCGAGTTTCTGCTGCCAAGTGTGCATAGACTGGGTGTTAATTTAGAGGAAATGCATCGGTGGACCAGGTAAAGTGGTCGAGATAGACAAGTCGAAATTTGGCAAACACAAGAACCGCAAAGGACATAAAGTTCACGGCCAGTTGGTTTATGGGGGAGTGCAGCTGGACTATCCATCAAAATTATTCCTGGTGCTGGTGGAAAATAGGAACGTGGCGACCCTGACCTAAATCATTCACAAGTGGATTGCTCTGGGTACAACGATAATGTCAGACTGCTGGCACAGTTACAGCAACTTGGACATTTACGGCTACCGCCACATGCAGGTGAATCACAGGAGGTAATTTGTGTGCAGTGAAAAGAGCAGAATGGTACACACTCGAAGCATGCTATATATGAAGACGGGCGAGGCATTGAGGCTGCACACTCAAAACATCAAGTGAAGTTAGTGTTCTGTGTGCTATGGCATTCCCTGCTTTGGCCGATGGAAAATAAAACTTGGGTTGGCTACCTGGCTGAATATGTCTGGAAAAAGAATCATTGGTACGGCGAACAACTGCACTCTTTGCTGATTCACGCCACCGACATGCACCATCGTAATTGGTGCAAAGGAAATGGTGGTGAAGGCTATCCTAAGTTCGACTTTTTATCTGTTTGTTTTGGTTGTTTTAATTTACAGGGACGAGCGATATTGAGTTGCAGTTGCAGTTTTAAAAAAGTTAATTGAGTTGCTGTTGCCATTGCAGTATAAAATTAAAGTATGATTGACTTGCTGCTTGTTTCAGTTTAAAGTGAGAATGACCTGCAGTTTGTTTCAGTTTTAAATTTTAGTTTAATTGAGTAGCTGTTTGATTTAATTTAAAATTAATGTTTAATTGAGTTGCTGTTTGATTTAATTTAAAATTAATGTTCTATTGACTTACTTGGAAAATTGTAATTGATGTGTGGTTTGTTTCATTTTAAAGAAAAGAATGAATTGCTTGCTGTGTGATTTAATTTACAGGTGCGAGTGAAACAGTGCAGCTGTTTGTTTAAGTGAAATAAGTTTCAATGACATGCTGTTTGTTTTGGTTTAAAAAAAGTTGCAGTTTGTGAAAGTTTAAAAAAAGTTAAATTGGCTTGCTGTGCGTTTTAATTTTTTTTAAAAGTGTGATTGATATGCTGTTTGTGTAAACTTTCATTTACGATCTGGAAAAAAAGTGTAAAATAGTTGAGTATTTCATTATGGGTCTGCCCAGCGAATATGGATGTAATTTCATCTGTTGTATCTACAGAACTTGGATCTGCCAGTTTCAATTATTGAGTAAATTGATTGAAAAGAATTACATACATACTGTCATGAACAGTTCGGTCGGCAGTGAATGCAATTGCATGTGCTGCTGCTTTCGCGGACTTTGGACCTGCAAGTTTCGAGTGTTGAGGTAATTTATAAAAAAAGTGATTGCATATATACAAAACATTAAGTTCTATGTTTATACATTAATAACAAAAATTGAATTTTTAACTGTATACCGTTATACTGTCCCCTTTTAGTGATGGTGTACATGTAGAAAACTGTGTGTTAAATTTTTACCTTTATAAAAAAAATTGAATTTTTAACTGCACAAAATTTTACCATAACCTCTGATGATGGTGTGCATTTGAAAAATGGTGTATTATATTCATACATTAAAAAAAATAATATTTAAGTGACACAATTTTGGTGTATCCTTTTCGTGATTGCATGCATATGAAACTTTATATAATAAATTGTTAAAATTATAAAAATATTAATAATAAATATAGATTCTCTTTAAAATAAATATAAAAATAATGCATCATGAATAGCATGTATTCAAAAAATGAAAAAATTATTAATTTTTTTGATATGCGATAGGACACTTTTAGCTATAGTGACTTTTGGCACTTGGATATGCCACGGAAAACAATTAGGGTATTTACCCTATATTCTGTTTTCGGTTTGGATATGCTATAGGAAATAATTGGGTGTGGGTGGAAATTTCCCCCAGACTCAGCTGGATACACGAATTCGTAACAGGTGGGGTGCAGCACCCATTTCCCCCCTTCCTGCTTGGATTCGCAATGTCGTCCTCTTTTGTTCTGCATGTTTTGTTACCTGGATACACAAAGGGAAACTTTTGGTAAAAATTAGTTTTTTCAAGGTTCGCTGAATACACAGGGGGAAAATTTGTATTTTATTTCGGCTTTTTCCTGGTCAGGGTTGGATATGTAATTGGTGGTTTTTTGTCGTTTACTTTTTTACCGTTGGATATGTAATACAATGGTTTTTGATCGATTTAGATACGCAAGATGCTTTTGGCTACATATAATGAGTCAGCAACCTCTTCAGTCCCTGTCCCATCAACTTATTCTGCCCCGGGACCATCAACTTCTTTGCACGAATCTATGTGATTATAATTGACATTTTTATAATTATTTTTCCAATGTGATTGTAATTATATTCGAGAATAATACGTTTTTTTTATGCCAACAGTATTGTTCGAAGATCGCAAAGACACAGATATACAATCGTTTCCCACCAGTCCATACCTCAAACAACTTCCGACATTCATTAACAGTTAGACACAAAGTGCAAATCAGCACCCAATACCACTCATGCGACGCAAAAACAATCGCAGAGTATGTGTTCAAGATAAATACCAACAATTGACGCCCTCCAAATTCAAAGAAAGAATCCCAAACCAACCAAGATGACTGATGATATTTCTTGTCGTGAATTACAGTGAGAAATAACCTGAAAGACTTGTAATAAACTTAGAAAAACAAATCAAATAACGTGTCAGAAATATGGTTCTGATTTTGTATTATGAATACCTGTATATGTGGTTTATTTATTTACAAAAATAAATAAAACTACTTTTTTATTTTTGTATGTTTTATTATATATATAATATTATTTACATTTTTATTTAACAGTTTATAAAAAATATTTACATTTTTTTTTTTTTTTAGGTTTATACTCTGCGACACTATTTGACAAATTTCACTGAAAAAATATATATACATAGATACATAACATTATTTACAACAAGTTATTTACTTTCTTGTTTAGGGTTTTGCCCCATGTTCAAATAATATGGTACCAATTTCACTCGTGGTATCCCACATAATTGCAGTTTCGCCATATATGATCTCTGTATTCAGGAAATCTTCAATTGTTTCCTTCTTGTTATCCAGTGCTTTTCCTACATAATCAAAAACACACAAAACAGTCGATGTATTCTTACTGTAGCCAGCTTCGTGTAATAGAGTACTGTTGCCATTTCCCCTAAACAAGACATTCGACCCATTTTCTAGTAAAAAATCTACAACTTCCACTATACCATCTCGGACCACAGAATTCAGTAAAAAGTTCTTTTTCAAGAAAACCGGGTCGCCCAAATTTTTTCAATTGGATAACGCACAATGTTTTCACAATCTTCATTAGTCGCTTTCACCAACAATTTCCAGTCTTTGTGAATCCCTTTCACTACCTCGTCTATTGTTTGCAACAAATACACAAGTACAGGCCAATTTTCAAAATAATAATTGGCATACACCAATACGGTTATACCATGTGAATCCTTGGCCAAAATATTGACACCTTCTTCTATTAGGAATTTTACAATTTCCAAATTCCCCTCTGCTGCTGCTCGCTGAATTGGAAATTTACCTTCATTTCCTTCACGCATATAAGTTTATCTAGCCAATCGCGATAAGCAGCTAAACTCACCGGTGACAGTTCCTCCTCGCCAAACAACTCTTGTTTGTCTCTGCTGGCTCTCATGGTGTCTTCACTGGCTCTCATGGTATGTCTGCTGGCTCTCATGGTGTATTCACTCTGTAGTTTACATAGAGCGAGTGTGATCCCTTGGTTCAATCATCTCGTTTTTACACACACACACACTGTGCATGATTTTTTATTTTTTTTTATTGGCCGAGAAGAAATGTAAGTTTCTTTATATGATATTGTGGGTTTTACCGACCTTGATAAATTAAATAATTTTTTTTATTTTACTTTCGCATACCCGAATAATTTCAGATGCAAAAAAATAACTTGGATATATTAGCACGATCTAGTCAATTAAGTGAGCATATTGTAAAAAAAATTAAGCTTAGATTTGTGCGAAATGTTAAAATGTAACATCGCTTGTTTTGTTCCTGCAATCATTACACAAGTGTCATTGCAAACTTCTTTATACATTTTAACTTTCGAAACATTTTCATGTAAATGACAGATTGACTCGTGAGAGAATATTTTGACTTGCGCTCTCGACCTCAGCAGTAGGGTAATTGGAGTTAGTTTTCGTTTATCAAAGTTACCAAATAGCACAGCGACCACTGACGAAACATATTTCATTTTAACATTAGCTTATTACTTTTCAAATTTCAGAATAGTTTTGGCATTAGTGACGAAACTTATTGAAAACCCTAGAGGTTTCTGGATGCCTTGGGAGATGCAATCAAGAGTCGTTTGTTATCGGACCCTTAAACTAGTTCGATTTCATTCTCAAAAGTTCATTCAATGTAAAATTGTTTGTAAATTAGCAGTTGGTCTAGTAAAGTTTTGTAGTTTATTTCATTGACATCCAACGAACCCTTGACTTGGCCATCTTCATTATCGTTTAAACGAACCGTGAATATAGTTTGCGAATGTTCGTCCAAAAGGTCGGAAATTGTATTAAATGCTCCGAAATTTAACCGCTTCAAATTCTTAAATATTAACCGAGTAAATACACGTCTGGGAATATTCATACAGTGTCTCTTGGTCGTTTTTAAAACGAATCATGCTTGACTCTCCTGGCTTGATGTTTGATGGCCATAAAGATGATATTTTTTCATTGGTTAAACCAGATTCGTCGGAATTTGTAAAATCATCGGTTTTGGTAGTAAATTCATTTTCCAGAGATGCGGTCATGGTGGAGATATAGTTTTTTCTTTCCATCCCACCACCCTCCTCGTCCAATTCTATTATAGAGGTGTCAAAATTGTGGTGTTTTTTTCCAAATGTATATACCTAGTGGAATTACAATAATTAAGCTAACTATGAGTAGACCCAATCCCACAGAGTTGTTTATTTACTATTCATAGTTCTTATCTATATATTGACAAACAATTGTAAAAAACTCAAAATTACATAGAGCGACTGTCGGTTGTATAGCTGTCCATCGGGTGCCATGACGACCGAGCTTGGATCGCAAATGATTGTGAGCAAACCATAAAATACTTGCTGCGCCGATGTTTGAATGGTGTTTTCATCGTATTTTACCGATAAGTAAGTGAGTAATACAGACATTATTTCTAAAATTTGGGAATAACTCAAAGTATCAATAAGACGTGCCATAGATTTACGTATTTTGGGGATCATTTGTATTTTAACACCCTCCCATAATGTGTCTACATCAGCCAATACGTCTTCGGGGTAATTTGAAAAGAAACAATTTTTTTCCTCGCATTATTGGAGGTCTTTTCGAACTTGTGTCCTACAGAACCAACTTTGTTCCTAAGTGCCTCAATTTGAGATTATAGGGAATTATCTTTGTATAGTAATTTTGTAAACTGTTTAATATTTGCATTTTCTGTACGTTGTATGTGTCTCAAAAATGTTTTATAATTTTCGTGAATGACGTGCGGGCCCAAGCAATTTTGTTGGATATAAAAAATTTAAATGATGTGTTAATTGCGAAATTTTTAATTTTATTTCAGACGCGAGTTTATCACATTTGGTCATTAACGAATATATATTGAAGACTTTTAACCTCAATACGGAATCGTAAAAATATTTATTATTTATGATGACTGTCAAATGTAAAAAATCCAAGTACAGCAGCAGATTTAGTTTTATGAATTCAACCGATTCCATAAATTCAGAATGCATCATGTTTATATTTAATTTTCTCTGCTCTTTTGACTTTAACAAAACTCTAATCGCAAAGATAAAATCACAAGGTATTATTGTTTTTTTTTTTCATAGTGTAATATTAACTTAGTTAATTACCAGCAGCTGCAGTTTCTGAATTAGTAGCACCTCTGAATGATGTACTTGTACCAAATTGTGTATTCACCGAGCCTTTGATTTTACTTTTTAATTTCCATAGAACAAATCCTAAAATCCCAATTAATAAAATTGGTCATACAATGGTAAACTCGTTTATTGGCTTTTTTTTTTAATTGCCTTACATACAAATACAACATGTAAATAAACATCTCGCATAAGGTTGGGAGAAGTAGGATAAAAAGGGTAAAGACAGAAAATCACATGTTAGGAAAAAAATTTATTCAGTGAAGTATTTTCAATAGTTACAAAAAAAGTATTTACACTTGAATTTCAATTTATTCTTGTTTATTCTGGATAAGACTACGTAAATTCCTTCTAGTGTAAATCCTGTCAAATTTGCATAAATGTCATTATCAATTGTTAAGCATATACTGCTCTGAAGTGTATTTCCATACGCCATTTGAAGCGGAAAACCATATAACAAGAGTTTACTGTTTTTAGTAGCTTTACATACGTGTTGAAAGGCAAATTTATCTATCGTATAGAGATTCATCTTGAAGAAACATTTTGGTATCAGAAAGAAATTGATTTTTTCCTCCTCACACATAAGTATTTCATCTCCAACAAGTCCCAAATAATATAAAACCACCGATGTATACTCCATGACCATGAATAAAACTGTGGTAGGCAACACCGACGATCAGAAGCAAGTTGGCGGGTTTAAGGTTTTCATTCTTTTCAGCTATCAATATTTGTTTATTGTTTGGAAAAAAATCGGAGTGAACCGGGGACAATTCTTGAAAATACTCTCTGTCTCAGTCATGTAAAGCCGGCAGCTACATTCCTTTAGAATTTTTTTTTTATTTGAGCGAGAACAGCAATCGACATACTTAAATTGAAATAGTGTGCTTCGGTGTTTGTAAAGGCAAAGAAACGAAATCCAGGAAATATTATCAAGTTTTCGTGCGCCCAGTTCAAAATCTCTTTTGCGTTTAGTATCGAACGTGAAGCTGTTTAGATTTTCGGCTCAGTAACAGTTGCCAACAATTTTACCTGATACTCAAAATCCAGAGTGGATCAACTATTGGTACGATTGTGTATGCCGAACGTGTAAGCAGTTTCTTCCAGTTCGGAGTGGTATTTAAAGTCGTCAGAAATTCCTGATATTTCGAATCCGTGTTCCTAAACTGTGTGGTTAGGAAATAATTATCGCCGCATAGTTCGCGAATAAGCGAATATGTGCCTGGATTTGTTTGTCATAAATGGCTTTAGCTGATATTGATTGCAGCAAAATACAATCAGCAGTTTACTAAAAGTGTTCTTCACCGTTTGGAAAATTTCAACTATAAATTTGGCTAGACAGGCGCCGATCATACTGTATTCGTCAACAAACAAAACAATGGGTGCATCGAATGAAATTGAATAGTCGTTGTTGCATTTCACAAGAAACGAAGCTGTGTTATATCCGAGATCGCAAAACCTGCTCAATTCTTGTACTACTGTAGATATTTTGTCAAGATCGATCAGTGGCAAGAGTTGCATGAATTTCAAATATTTGTAGTAACTGAATTTTGTCAACCGAATTAGGAGACTTGATGTCAACCCATTTGCTAGTTTCATTTGTCGACAAACATTTCGCACTAGAATGTGTTGTGGGGTCGTATAAAAAAAACTCTGTATTTTTTCCTTCAAGAAAAATATGCACTAATGTAGATTTTCTACTGCCAGCAGAACCATTTAACATTATGTATTTAAGTGTAGCCAACATATCATTTCGTCGAGCCATGTAAATAAAATTGTTTTAACAAGTTCTTGTTCCTTTGAAAGAGTTAACTTTGCCGACGTAAAATTTGTCGTTGTTTCCACAGCTTTCGGTTCGGAATTTGATGAATATACAAGGGTAATTAACTTGTCCTCGAGATTTCCATGCGTACATTTCATTATTACTCGATGCATCTCTAAAACATAAACTCCAGTCTCGTTTAGCTGGAAGGCCATGTTTCACTTGTAATTTATACTTGACTATTTTTCCAAAGGTATTGATCTGTGAAATGGTTCTTTTTTTTTATGTTTGCTGAGGATATTTTCTAGGAACAGCCAAAAATAAATAAAATAAAATAAAGGGACCATTGTGATATTTTAAACCTTTCACCATGGATGTAGCCGATATAGTAAACGAAGTAACTTACAAACTGAACCATTTATAGTGAATTATTTTGTCCATAAAAAATATATTTTTTAGTTCGATATAATGTAAATAAAAAGGTTATGAGTTTTAAAAATATGGGAATTTCGCAGAGCTTTCTAAGCAATAATAATTTACGTGGTGCCAATTTAAAAAAAAAAAAAAAAAAAAAAAGAGGGTCTCTTACAATTTCAGAAGGTCTAACAAATGAATATTCCAAAAAAAAAATTCTCACTTCTAACACAATAAAATTAACTGATTATAAAAACTTTATTTTCAGTTTACAAAATTTACCATCATTGAATGACTATAAATTTTTTTGTAAACACAAAGCAAAACTTCCGGATAATTTATATTAAGAAGAGGCTGGAAAAAAAAAGGGATGAGACTAAATGTATAAAACAAAATTTTTTGACTATATCACAATGTTTATACAATTAGGAAACAAATTATGCGGCTTTTAAACGTTCGCATATTGGCCTATTGGCAAACGACCCACGCCGCAGTATTTGTACATTTAACCAAAATTGCGTTCAACCATTTGATTTGTATATAATGTGGATATAGTTTCTTTCCAGCATATTATCGACTTGGCAGACATCGAATCAGAAAATAGAAAAATTTTTCTAAATCCACCCGAATTCAAGTTGCTTAATGTTTCTCAACATTGCTTGAGATTTAATAATTCCGATATATTGGATAGATACAATAATTACATAATAGTTTATAGTATTGCAGCAATATATATATTCGGGAAGCAATTGTCTATATTTCAGTCTAGGATAGTAATTCTTGTAATATGTGAAAGGTCGTGGCAATGAGAACTTGTTTGTATTTCATATATTTTCGTGTTTCCAAATTTATTTTTCTTTCCTCAGTTCATTAGTAGAAAAGACGTCGAGGAAAAC
This sequence comes from Dryococelus australis, assembly GCA_029891345.1. NCBI lineage: Eukaryota > Metazoa > Arthropoda > Insecta > Phasmatodea > Phasmatidae > Dryococelus > Dryococelus australis. The sequence continues at coordinate 440,895 of CM056998.1, read as the reverse complement.
ATCTCTTTTCCTTTTCACTGGGTTAACCTAGTAGTATCGCCACCGCAAGGCACAACATGGTGAAACTTGTCAAACAAGGAAAATAACAGAGGTCACCTTTGGCTGACGTGACCGACAATCCCAGGGTCAAAAAGTACACTTGAAATGCACAATATCAGCACGAAATGTTTGTTCTTTCAAACACACATTATTTTATGATACGCCATCCACGAAATATATCTGTTACTAAGCGACGAAACGACGATCAAATTTCCAGTTTCCCTGCCCAGCATCGTCCTCTTCCTTTACTCCTTCCATTAATACATTTGTGATTGGTTTTTCCAAATTAATTTTAAAGAAGGCAAAAATTTTGGATTTGGATGTAAGTATCGCTAATGTTCTTTTCGTTTGAACCAAATAACTACGAGCAAAATAGTCAAGAGGGAGTGTTTGAATGTTCGGAGGTAGCTGTTTATTCATCAGTAGATTTGAATTGGCATATAGTAAACAACCACGAATTAAGGTTGTTGGGTTGTAGGAATGTTCATGTAATAGCTTTCAATAAAATGTGAAATTCGTTAAACTTGAATGATGAGTTAATCAATTACTTTGCGACACTTACACATTTTCTAATGTAAATCTTTTTTCGTAATGTTTCTGAACAATTTGTCCATGTTTTGGTGACGAATTTGGCCCCGTTTAAAAGCCAATTGACCAAATACACGCCTATTTTTGTTATGATGGCTGGACTAAACTATAATTTTCAGGAAAATAAACTAAATAAAGTAATTACAGGTGTTTCGTATAAAATGCGCACTACATCCGGTAGTTCCATGTATCAATACATTTGTATAGGATATCAAAACAAATCCCTGCTCTACGACAGAAACAAAAACGAAGTGATTGTCTAAACGACCAGGTCGAACAAAACACTACGATTTGTCATTAGTGAAAACCCTAAAAGTTATGTGAATGCCAACAACAATGATAATTTTATGGTCATGGCATCTTTAAACAAACCTTCGGTGAACGAACAATTTCCATCTAATGCCGAATATACGTATAGTATGATTGATGGTCGACATTATGTCTTAAACCTATTATCTTTTGTTGGTATTCCGGGGATTTCTGCCATTTACGAGGAAATAAAGATCCAGGAGAAATAACCACTGACAACACGCGTGACAATCACAAGCATTATTTCCATCGAATAGTTCTATTCAAAGCAATTTTATCTGATTTGTATTATTTGAGCAAGTACTTGGAAGCCATGCCCGATGGAAAACACGCTAGTGGGGAAGATTATCTATGCATTCACGGGAGATAGCGATATCGTTTTCAAAAAAGATCTAGTCAATTTATTTTACGAAAGTAATTGTTTCCAAGTCGTTGAAAATATTCGGAGGAACCTCGTCATGATTTCAAACGCTTCCCCTGAAGTTCTGTAAGATCGTTTGCAATTCGATGATGGTGGAATCAAAAACATTTTATTCCACCAAAGACAAATTGGTTTTAGATACCGAAAACTTGAAATTTACTGCTGAATGGCATGTAGATAATTTACAATATATCTAAGAGAATTTGCGAGTTGTTAAAGTTTAATTCCTCAAATGCTAACAAAAAAAACCCGTAGGGATGTGGCATATGTATATTGTGGTGTTCAGCAAAGTTCGAACCAGTTTAATTTACAGCTGAATACAGATTTGGACAATGAGACACTAACAATTATGAGGAGGATGGCAAATAAATTATACAGAATGTGGTTCCTTTGGCATAGTTTCCCATATTCGACATTTTAACAATCCTAATTTACCTTCCATCATGCGATATCAACGTCAATGCGCTCGGATACATGGTAAACATAAAAATTTTCTAGTCAAACTTGGTTTAATGGTACGGGATTTAGACTCGGGCATGATTTGGGCAACATGGAACATGTCAAGTTAGACAATTTGTATCCAAAAGACACCCAGGCGATCATCAATTCCAAACCACTCCATCAAAACATTAATGTTTTGCATTTGAACTACGTGGGGGTGGAGGGACTAAAAATACCAATCGTCAAATGAAAAAATAACCAATGCTCCGAATACATCCCAACAATTTTGTAATTTTGTAAAAAAAAAAAAAAAAAAATTATGACAAAAAACGATACATCATATAAAGCTTTTCCATTTTAATTACAATTTTGAAAATGAAATGAGCTCGTCCAATTTTTTCATGTTGGCACAAGTCAAATCTTTATCATATAAATCAAACTTGACATTGCCAGAAGCATCTTTTGTAGTGGTAAATTCCACGTTCTTTTTCGACATCAGAAAGTAGTTCGACATTGAAGTAGTTGCTTACTTGTTGTCGGCAAACACTAGTACCATTCTGTTGACGTATAGACTCGCTGGAGAATATATTGTACGTGGCCGCATTGCACACGTTCATCTGCAAGTTTGTTTAGACAAATTGTCAAATTTCATAAAACCGATGCTCTTACAATCAGATGCAATGTTTTTCAACACCGCCGTCGACGATTTACTGCAAAATATACTTGTTTGGATTTCTTTTTCTCGACTAATACTCATTTCTTTCAACTGCCTCAGTGGTGATTGACCGATAACCGAGTAGATCGAAGCTATGCTATCGATATAATCATCTTTCATGGGCATAGGCATGGCTATTCCTTTTGCGATGATGTATTTCTCATTTTAAACCATCATAGAACCGATGCTGGGACTCTACAACAACCTCGAAAATGAGATGATTACTATGCACGATATACACGTTTGTCTTTACTCGTTCGATTTTCGTACACAGAGATAAAATGTCGTTGTCGTCAACCGCCAACGATATTCGGTACATGTTTGTCGACACACTCACGTTAGTGTGGGTTATTGAAATATTCTAGTGGCTCGGTCGAATGAACCTCGCCACAGTCGAATGAACCGCGTACATTTGGACAAAAACTGTCTCGGATTTATTGAATGGTAGAAACACGGGCACCAAGTCCTTGCTCAAGCGAATGCGAAATCTGATTTTGGAATCGTGGTTGAAAATCACCCAGAAACGACGACAGTGTATGGTCGGAATGTCTTTATTGGCGTTGATCGCATACCCGTCTTCGGTGAGTTGCGGATGAATGGTAAAAAACTGTTTTTAATTTCAGGAACCTTGCATCGTCACCCTCTGCCTCTTAAATGTTCGCCTTTGCCATCCCATGATTTCCAGTCCGCAATGTCCAGGTAAATATCCATGTTTTCTATACCGAGCTCGAAAAAACGAACAAAGGGTTTTTTGTTTAGTTTCGTCTTCAAGTAATTTATTGTGGTAAACAGCTTGGCCATTTTCCCATATTGAAATGTCGATCGTATTTGCTCGGTGATGTGCTGTCCGAAACAGTTATCCAGGGTTAAAACACACTCAAAATCACCATCCACAGTCAATTCGAACATGGATTTCGTGCAGATTCTTCCCATCAACTCGTCCACAAATGTCTTGAATGGCATACCTTGGAAATTATTCAAGTTGAATATATCTTCAGACACAAGCACCTCGATGAAAACCAACTAGTATCGAATCTTTGAGCATAGTTTATTCACTTTCACTTTAGGATTCAACTTGTAATTGAAGGGAAATATCGAGTCGAATGTGCACAAATGACCGGTAGACGTGCTGTTTTTCATGTCTGCGATATCGCGTTCGTCCAACAGCAACAAGTAACATATTTAGCAATCAGTTTCGCAATCAGTTTGTCGATCCTACACGAATTGGTGCTCATGGCCAGGTCCACATCCGAGAGCAAGGAGTAAACACGATTGAACGAATCGATGGCGAATTTTTTTTGGAAAAGACACAAAAATCCCAAATAATATATGGGTATTGTGGATGTGTCAATGTTCTTCGGTACAAGTCTGATAACGAGCCCAAAGAAATCTCGATCGCCGACCTCAGGAGTCAATGGTTTACGATTTAAGTTTGAAATATTTGTTCTTTTTTTTTTTTTTAGTTTTGTACGTATTCGTCATGGAAACAAGCTTGCACCAATTGCCAGTCGCAACAATCTTTTTTGCCTGTTCTTCATTATTGTCGAATGCATATAAGACCAGCCGAATCAGCAACATTTATGGTGAGAAAATTAGTTTTTTGGAAAAATTATCAATACGTACCCAAAAAGTTAATGGTTGTAGACAATGTATTTATCATCCACTTCTAAAGAGTGTAACGTACTCAAATCGAAATCATTTTCAAAGTTTTCGCCTTCAGGATTACGGTGAACAAACACATGCGGTTCTTTACCCACTAGCAAAATCCATTCGAAACAATGTCCTTTATTGTTTTGGGTGTAACTGTATTTGTTGATGCAAAAACGATGACTGTGTTCAGCTCACTCGAATGTGCAGTAATTAGCGATTATTCGTCAATATACAAGGAGCCCAACGCAAACGACCATTTTCGACGAAATAACCACGAATTTGGGAATTTGTCGTCAAATAATCGTCCATGTTTAATTTCCTCTTTTTAGAATCTTTCACCATGCATTATTCCATCACACATTTGCACAACAATGGTGGTAATGAAGAGGATGACGAGGGTAATGATGCCATTGCAATAACCGCGATAATTATGGAGAAATCTCAAATCCAAATCAGATCCCAACATCACATGACGATCCTCCATGGTTATACAAGTCGTATTGTTCATGTTGTGATAATGGCACAAGTCCAAATAAACGTGATTGAAACGAGAACACGATGGAATACCACAGATGCCAATCAGTTTGCATTTGAGAATTGTATTATTGAGACAAGGCTGACAAGTCACATTATGTTTGAGCCAAGTATTATACACAGTCGTTGAATTGATTCAAGTAATGGCAAAAGAAAAATTCCCCGTGCATAGTCATAGAAGAACTGAAATATTTTTAAGGTGGTGTTGTATTTATAGAGTTTTTTTATTTCATGTTTTTTCAAGAGTAAAATAAAAGAAATCTTTCATTTTCATTTTTTTAAAGAGTAAAATAAAAATATATTTTACAAAATATATACCAACTGTTGTTTGTGTATCATTCAGTGACGACAACGATGGGTTTCAAGAGCACTTTCTTAGTGGGTTCTGAGGCAGTGGAAGCCTACAAATCCCAGTCTGCATACATTCGAACTTACCAGAGGAACCAGAACAAGTTTGTTTCCCACACTTACTCTGAAATTTATAGCTGATACTGGTTACTGTGATGCTCACTTGATTTTACATAATAATCATCAGTTTATCCAAACCTTCACTCATTATACCAAACTGCTCTGTCTCTTGAAACTAGTTGTATTGAGGTAAAAGCCAGTAGAACAGTCCAGTTTCATTTCTATGCATATTCCACATTTGCAAGATGTATCCTCGATCGATAATCCCCAATTACAACAACAAGAATTAACTACTTACCCAACTCTGCCATCTTCGATTCCAAACATTTCACCCGATTACAACCTATCAGACATTTTAACTTTCCAATCTCCTAAAAACGGTGCTGTGTGTTGTAATCAACAAACATCACTAGATGATTTAATGTTCAATGCCTTACGATCGAACGATCTAATCTCTTCGAATGAAGATGTGATGGCTGGGGGGAGCGGAAACAGAAACGAACCAACTCGGATAAATGAGACAAATGCAACAGTTGAATTCGACCTGACGACTCAAATTCAAATAAACGTTCTTCCCGAGGGGAAGTTAACCCTTGTTCTACACGTTGCTACATTACCCGACGAGATGCAATTTGCACGAAGGGAGAAAACGATTCATCGCCATCGTCGAACCAAACTACCCCATTGTCCGACGAATTCATCATCAATTTGCAAAGGTATAGGGCAAATAAATAGTAAAACCATTAACCCCGAAGAATTACTTTATAGCATTCACTTTTGCAAAGAATTTATGGAACGAACACCACTCAAGTAAAAGCGGCCCTTTCTCTCGCTGGAATGCATTTACTTAACTTGGCCGTTGAAAAGAAAATTATCAGTGTAAAATGCGACAATCTAAGAATCGCGATCGAATCGTTTCATAAAGCCAATGCATGCCTTACATAATTTACCTTTCCGGGGAAAAAAAGCATTTGAAGATTAATAATTTCGTAAAACAGAATAATTGTTAAATACATTTTTTTGTCTGGATATCGTCTCATCACCTCGAGCCAACTAGGAACAAATTTAAAGACTTTGAAAATTGAAGATACAATTTAAAAATTTGTTTTGTATTTCTCGGAACAAAAAAGTCCGTTACATGGTCGTCTTCCACCTTATCTGCCAAATTTGCCATGTATTTTATTTTCGCTTATATTTTTTTGTTATTGAATTTTGTGTATCTTAAACCCTCTTTGTATAAAATCGAAGAAAATTTATTTTTGGCACCGATGATTTCCGTAAAGTCCATCAAGAAAACATCTGCAAAAAAATGTCGCCTAATACAACTTTGATTGTATGGTGTATTCCCTATATTCTAATTTTAGCATAGGTTTAACAGAAATTATACTTTCTTCGAAAGAAACTTTACCGAAGTCAATTTTTTTTTTTTTTTTGTGAATTGACATTCTGACGTCTCGATAAAATATTTTGCCATTTTTAAGAAAGACTTTTTGATATCCGATCGCTAGTGGTTGTGGTTTATTCCTATCACGATGTGTGGATAAAATTAATTTGTTTGTATCTGGCACTATTTTAAACCTTTACCTTTGCGATGGGTATTCGGGAAAGTGACAGGGAACTGGAAGGAAATCGAGGGTGGGATTTTCACAACGGCCTGTGTCTACATTGAAAACTTTATAGACCTAGGGATAAGTCAGACGACATCTATCACATTTGTAATACAGTAATAGGCATTGATTTTATACGGGTGCACGATGTAACCATTTTCGTTTTGCGAACAAATAGACAGTTTATTCGGCTTTTAAACAACCCATGCTCACATTTAACGATTTCGGGTAATCCGTAATTACAAACGATGTAGGCATCGTACACGTAAAGCAATCTGATTTTGTTCAACTTGTCGACACAAACATCGCCAATATCCCGTTCCATCCTAATCGCATCATCGCTCGTACGGCACGCTGTGCCATCAAAAATTGTATTCTTTGGGCGTACTTCCAAGATCCATTTGCGATTGTGCTCGCATCTCGTATACATATCCTCGAGTTTTTTGGTTTTGTTTGCGGATTCGGAACCATCGATGTTAATCAAGTTGCAATACTGTTCGTACGTTATGTAATCGACCTGATTCGTATTACTACACTCATCATTTATCAACTGCAGGCGTTCGGAAATGCTCAGTTTCGGGGAGATCGACGCAAAGTTCAAGGGATTCAAATTACAGTGTAGCTGGATTTTATAATGCGTCCCGACTTTGACGAGTTTCGGTGAAAGTATTTGTGTGTGACTACGTTTGAAATATTTTAATTTTTTTTCTGGGAATTCCATCCATGCTTGCGAGGGATGGAATTTGCGAGGATGCTTCCATCCGATTCGCCGATAAAATTCACCTCGATTTTCGAGCTATCCGCATTCTCTGTGCCCGTCGCAAAAACTTCATACTCGAAATACTTTTTTTTTTTTTTTTGCACAGAGTGACAAATTTAAGTCTTTCATTTTTGACTGGGTTTAACATAAACAAAATCTTTACGCGATTTCACGGGATCGTATTTCGGAGTTTTCGCATCTAGTAAAAACCAATATACCAACAGCTGGAATAATGATGCTAATCGAGTAGGAGGAACCCATCGATGCATTTCTTTCCCTCACAATGGCGAATATGTGTTAAAGGAGCTGGCGGTCACCTACAAGAATGGTTGGACTCAACTGCGGTTGTTCAGATCTCCGCATCGATGGGCGGCATTGGATGTTAAAAATCAAAAAACCAATGATTGCCTGATGAGAAGATTCCATGGACTGGAGTGGCGGGCGGGAGAAATTCCCTATGAGAAAATTGAAGATGAAGTATTCTAATTAATAAGACAATATTGCTTGTATAATGCAGTATTTGTTGCGGGAATAGAGCAGAAGAGATTGTTTAGAAAAATAATGCAATCAGTATCATAATTTCAAAGTCGTGGACATACAAAACATGTTTGGGTGCCCATCATTCTAGAAGTCAGCGGCAATGTACGAGGATCGGGAACGCAAGTGTAATAGAAACCGGGATGGGTTCATATGTGCACCAAGACATGCGAGATTGTTGTGCCATTGGTTCCACGATAATGTAGTAGCAAAATGAAAAAATGAAGTGTATCAATTGATACAAAGACTTTACCAAAAAAAATCCAGTGTTATGGGTTCACAGCCGAAGAAATGGTTCGACTGAACTGCAGTTCAAATCTATGCATCAGTGGGTTGGCTGCATGTCGGGAAAAAATAAAAACTATGAATGATTTTATATCATTGTTTTTTTAATGAAACGTTTTTTTAATTAGTTAGGCAAGACATCCACCAAGATTCTGTAAAAAAATGCAAATCACCACCATTTACGATGGCATTGGCCAAGAAAAATCACTCGCTTTCGATCCAACAGTTGATATGCTCTCAAGTATCAGCATTCAACATGTTTTGCAATCTGCAAGGCTTCTATAATAACAGCCAATATGTGCTGAAGGAACTGGCCGTCACCAACATTGATGGTTTCACCGAAAGGCGGCTCTTTAAATCTCCGTATCCATGGAAAGCATTGGATGATGTAAGTAAAAAGACTAACTATTGGCTGAAGGAAAATATTCACAAATTGGCATGGCCAAATTGCGAAATTCCCTATGACGAAATTGAAAGGGAAGTATTTCAATTGATAAGGAGCCTTTACAACAAATATATAATATTTGTTGCAGGTTCACATCAAATGCAATGGCTAAAGAAGTTTTGCAAATTCGATCACTATCTCGAAATTGTGGATTTGCAAAAAACTTACAAATGCCCATCATTTAAGACTCTGGTAGTTATATATGGGAATGCGGGCCATTATAATTGTTAGAAATACATTCGTGGATTTATGTGTACAGAGAGAAATTCGAAATTACTGCATTTGTGGTTCCGCAATAATGTAGTGGCAAAATGGGAAGATTTCCAACAACAACAAAATTGAAAAAAGTGTATCAAAGACTTTACATTCAGTGTTTGGCGCGGAATCACAACAGAAGAGATAGTTCGACTGAACCGCTGCAGGTCAAATCTCTACATCTGAGGGCCGGCTGAAGAAAATATTCCATGGATTGGAGTGGCAAGATGGAGAAATTCCCTGCAACAAAATTGAAGATGATTGACAAAAAAATCACATTGTCTGACTGTACTAGATATTTCACAAATGTATTTTTTGTTAATAAAATATTTTAATATTTTGTTTGTGAATGATTTTTTTTTTTTTTCATTTACTCGAGATGTAGTAATTGGTTACATAAATTTTCCCACGCCTATCAAAATAAAACCAGATATTACTCCTGTTTGTCAAATTAACAGAGTAGGCCAAAATCAATCCCAAAACTGTAAGAATAACACTTAGGCCTATCAAATAAAGTTTTTTTGTTCGCATTCTCTTATCCCTTTACGCCATTATTGTGGTATTTTGGCAATGGTATACTAGTTAAAATTCAACTACAGTTTTTAATTTAAAAATATATAAAAGTTTAATTTTGGAAAGTTATCGATTTCGGGGCACCAGCTAAAAGTCAGTTATTTTTTTATTTTAAAATATATTCAATTTTAATTTTGGAAAGGTACCAATTACAGGTACTAGTTAGAAGTAAATTTTTTTTATAAACAAAAGTATTTTTAAAAAAACCTGTTTTGTAATATATATAGCAGTTGAGCTTTTCATAGAACCATTACAACTGCAATGTCGTTGAACAGAAGATTTCTCGGTGTTCGAATTACCAAAAAAATTCGACTTTGGACTTAACTGGTATTGTGAAAATGGCTTAAAAAATTCAATAAAGTATGGGGAATAATTCAAGCAGTTTGGAAAAGAGCTGAATTCAATGTTGTAACGAATATGAACTCACAAAATGTAACATCCGGAATACAGAACTTTATAATAAAAAATGTATTGTATTGAGGGGAATGGTAAAACAATTAAAAATCGGAGGATATTCCTGTAAAATAAAATAAGAACTTATGGAGAGGATTGACAAAGTTGAAACTAACCATTCAGATGTAAAAATAGTAACTTATAAAATACTGAAATCGAAACATTAAATAAAAAAAAAAATTGAAGACTATTGGAAAGTACTAAAAATTAAAAAAAAAATAGTATCCAAACAGAGGCGATTAGATGGAACAAATAGTTAATTGACTTCAGAAAAATTTAGAAGACTTTAAAGTTTCAGAATTGAAACAAATTGCTAAAGAATTAAAAATTAATGGGTATCCATACATGAATAGAAATAGAAGCATCAAAAAATAATTTGATACAACTCGTACTAAAAGAAAGGGAGAAATGGAAGAAAATTCAAGAATTGTACTTTGGTACAAATAATTTTGAAAATATTTGTACTCTTAAGTTGTCAAATACCAACTAATGAAAAAAAGCCTTTTTTTTTGTGTATATGTAAGTAGTTAAATGTAATTTCATAAAACCATTTCAACCAAAATGTCGTTGATTAGAAGGACTCTTCAGTTGTCAAATTACCAAAATTATAACATGGATTTTCATGGTTGTCGATAATAATAGTAATGAGAAATTGTGGTTCAAAGGGAAAGCTATCGCTTCATTCCTCGCATATAAAAAATCCACATAATGCAATTGATAATTTTGTCAAACCAAAATGGAAAAGAACGTGGCAGATTTGACTATAAAACCGCCTCTAATTGGCAACCACATACGATGTTCATCAGTATAAAAAAGGATTGAATATATTCATACAAAATTCGAGAATACCCACATCGAAATGCCTGCTACATAAACTGATCAAAGAATTCGACTTGAAATTGAATCTCATTTCGAGAACAAAATAGCAAGATTACATCAGCACAATTGCGAATTGTTTTGAACATCTAAACTACAAGTTACAATATACAATCAATAATTACCGAATAGATTTTTACTTTTTGGATTAAAAAATTGCAGTCGAATGTGACGAATATAATCACTAATACAGAAATATAGAATACGAAATCGAAAGGCAAAAAAAAATATTCAGAAACAATTAAAATGCACGTATGTTAGATTCGATACAAATGCTGGGAATTTCAATCCGCATGATGTTGTAAACACTATAGTTCAGTTGATAGAAAAGAGAGAAAATCATTAATAAATAAACCTTAGTTCATCACATGATTATAAAAAAATTTATTTTTTTAACAGTTTGTCAAAAATATAAGCAAAAACGATTACACTCACAATGTCATTGACGGGAGGTCATTTCAGCTTTCGAAATTCGAAAAATTCTACTGTTGGATTTTTACACTAGTGGACTGTAAAGTATTCAAACTATTTTTTTTTGTTGAAGGTGAAAGACATTGCATAATTTATTGAGCATAAGAGAACACTTGATGCAATAGAAGAGTACGTGGGTAAATTTGAAGGGGTCAGATATGTATCTTACAAAAGTCAATTTGGGGTCCAGAAAATTGGTACAATGCAAAAATTCAATTTGGGAGGTTACAAAAAGTTCCCCCATTTCAAATTCAATTTTTTATATGTATAACACAAAGTTTATCCGTCTCCCCAATGACCCCCCAATTTAGATTTTATATTTTCTGCATAAAGTTTATGTGACTACCCTTGACCCCCAAATTAACACCTTCATTATGAACCAACATCGCAGGTTACTTTGGAGGAAGATTGTTGGTGAAGGTCCTTATACAAAACAGACCCCCCTATAAAATTCATTTCACTCACAATGTTGTTGGTCAAACTGTCTTTTCCATTGCCAAACTTCCAAAGTTTTAAATGTTGGATTTTCGTACTGATCAATTGTAAGGGAATCTAACAATTTTGGTTCAAAGGAAAAAGGTATATTTATTGAGTATAAGTGACCACTTGATGTAATTTCAGACTTGGCAAACTTAACATGCAAGAGAATGTGGGTGAATTTTGAAGGGAGTGGCTGGAATTGCTCCCTTTCCAAAATTCAATTTGGGTGTGCACAAAAAGTCCCTCCATTAAAAATTCAATTACGTATATTAATTATTAATAAATATTCATATTTATTATAAAATAAATAGAATCACAAAAAAATTTAGGTATCATTATTTTCTCTACATATAAGCAGCTGAACATCATTCCACCTACAATTTCATTGGATAAGTAGATATTTCAACTTTCAAATTTCAAAAAATCCAACAATTATCGGATTTTTACACTAGTCGACCATAATGGAATTGAACAATTTTGGTTAGGAGGAAATTATATAGCATAGTTTCTTAGGTATGAATGATCAAATGATGCAATTTCCATTAATGTCATTAGTCAATGGAAAACATGTGTAAATTTAAAGGGTATGGTGCGAAGTCGTAGCCTTGACATTCCATCCAACTGGCAACTCCACAGCATTTTCATATCAGAACCAGGCCTATATGGATTGATAATGTGCTCGAAACTACATGTTGCTACAACATTTGCTAATTGGGTCTATGAAGATGTTTTACCCTCCTTGAGAAAAAATGGTTAATACAAACTCAATATGACTGAAAAAAGTATGAAAATTGAAGTATTGAATCGTGGCTTACTCGAATCAAACAAGTAATTGATATTGGCCAACAAAAAATTGATATTTACAAATGAATAATTGATAATTGCAAGACAATGTTTTGAAAAATCCAGACAAGATGCAGTGGTATTCTTTCATCGCATCGCCGACATTGCCCTGGATGTGATCATTAAACCCAAATCTGATAATTTATTACTCACTTTGACCGTGCATGTGTTGAACGAAACACTGAGAAATCGCCTTCACCTGACGCCAACTTCGATCGCTCACCAAATATTTGAAACGCCTCAACGACAAAAATACAAATGCCAAGGAACTGTACAGGAACAGGTACGTCCCGAACGGTGTGAACATTTTGAATTGTGTGGAAGATTGACTGAAGGAATGAAAAATACTGTATTCTGGCCATAACATTGTGCGCATTTCGGATGACATGGACTCGGAGCAAGTCGTATTGAGGTTCGTGAAAGCACAGCCTTCACAAGGGAAGAGGGCCGACAGCTGCTAGGGTGGACTGACGGTTTTTCCCTGAAGACAGGACACTGTGAATTACAAATGAAAACCCTTAATACATATTAACACAAGTGATTACTCGGCATCACTAACGAAAACTCGTCGGAGCTCGCCCTCCAGCATGTGGGTAGTGTGGTGATAGCCTATACACAGAGCTGGCTGGGATGGGAGTAAGTGCACCGTACACTAATTACACAATTACATAGACCCTTGAAGATACATGAAATAAGATGGGACACGAGATGAATATTCAAAATAAACACACACATGTGTGAAAACAAGCTTAGGTGTTGCGGATACTGCTGGATGAAGTTTGTAGCAGACCACGTGGTGCAGGTGAAATTGCAATATTTTTGCGTGGAAACTGCAAACTACATTCAGATAAAATATTATTCGTGTTTGGCAAATGGTTCTCTTTACGATTAGCGTTGTTACAGGCTTGTAACATGCCTTAAGGCAGTAAAATCAAACATTACTGTGATTGTGTGGACAAGTACAAAAAGCATCAATTTACGTGAAAAATACATTTAACCCTGAATGAAAAATACATAGAACCCTGAAATAAATGATTGTATGTGCAATGTTATATAAATAAGCTCTTAAAACGCAACAATGGCGTATACAAAGACTTTAATTCAGTTGGCATACAGGTGTATATACGTGATGTTGCCGTAAAATTTTCAAACCCAAAAACTACCCATATATATATATATATATATATATATATATATATACATAAAAATAAAGCTCTTAAAATTGCGTTTGGCAATTATGCAGAAGTTACAATGAAATGCCATAAACATAGGCATGGCGTCTTATTCAAAATGTGCGGGTCGCGTGACCTCTCCGACATATTTCTCCTCCTTCTCCTCGATTAAGTTAACATTTCCACAAGGGCGTAAGAAATTAGTAAAGAGGGAGCATAATGCTTGGGAAAATGTCTGGCAAGAATGTACACAAACAAAGATTAACCGGTAAACTACATGGACTATGGAAACCTACATCAGTGAACAAAAGTTGTAGTGCGCACATGACCGTGTCAGCTTGCTCTCCTCGATAGACTGTCCAGATACAAGCGTCGCACAGACTATTATGGCCGCCTACGGGGTTCGCATAAGCGGAAGTGCTATGCACGCCAAGTGAAATATTTTACAGTGAAAGTAAAATGGCAAAAATTAAATTAGACATTGTTTTACATTTCTATCATTTTTTTACGAATTTCAAAATTATTTTAAGGTCTCTTTGTGATGGTGTTCATGCCAGAATATTAAGTGTTCTTAATCTTGGCGCCACAGGCACTTTGATTATGCATAACCAAACAATTAAAATTAGTACAAGCACTTTAAAACATTTTAAGACATATTAAACACTGTAAAGACAATATAACGCATTTCACCCTGAAATTAACATTTATAGGAAAGTTCAGAATTGTCGGGCTCTTTTCACGTGTGCGGTACACGTGACACGTGAGCGCCGTCATGGGCTCTAGAGCCGCTGGCTGTTAGCCAGCGTCAACAGATTAATTGAAACAAGTTTGTCTAATTTTTGAAATTATTCAAATTGTTTACCAGATTATTAGAAATTTCAAGCTTCTGATGCGAACTCGGTAACAAATCGACATTTTTTTATATCATGTATATTTTGTATAGTTTTATTAATTGTGTTGCATAAAATTACAAAATTTATAGACTTGTCAAAAGCATAACCATTATTTTCGTGATCATTTTTTTTAAAGTGATTATTTTTCCATTAATCCCTGTTTTTTCTTATTCCCTGACTCATAAGATGTTGTGAAATGGAAAAGGAAACGTTTTTTTTTCTAGTCTTATTGGTTTTGGTATACCTTACCATTTTTTTAAATATTGAACAATATAATTATAAGTAAACAAATAATGTACGAAAAATGTATTGGTTGTCCAGAATTGCATGCAAATTCAACATATTAGTATTAAAAAATGGCAACCCTTGTTAATGCAGCTTCATTCACGTCCAACGATTCGCTGACTTTGAACACACTGTTTGGTTTTTCGCAAGATGCTCCCGAAGAGTGTTTGAATATGAAATGAGAAAATTATGCACTTACAATGATTTGAGTAGGATAATTTCAATCATATACCATTCGCCAAAGGCATCAGCGACTAATTTGTGGGACGGTTTCTTACGCACCGATCTGCAAAACATTCTAAACAGCATCTGTAACAATTTTTCGACATTACAAAAAAATATTTTGCGAGTAAAATAAAAGGATGTGTAAAATCTTACGTCATTCTCGAAGGGTATATAATGAGCGGATTTGTAATCGTGCCTTATTTGAATGACCAGAATTTAGTGTTGACCATTGATGTGGACGGGGCTGTGTAGTTATTGCGTAGTTCTCTCACTTGCTTCGCTCTCATCCAACCGAGAATCTACATTTACCATTCGCTGGACACATCTTCGTCCCGAGACTATATTTTCGAGCTAAATTGTAAAATCCAAACGGTCCATCACAAGAATTTGGATTGTCAGTGTTGCAGCAGCAGTATTTTCAACGAAATGCCATCGTAGACGAATTACTCAATAACATCGAATACAACATTGGCGACATGTAGATGTTTACGGCCAACCACATACACCTGTTCCTGCTAACTCTAAAATATTCAATTGTAAATATGGGATTCAATCTCCTCTACGTGGACTTTTCAGCAGACTCGCAAGATTTGTGCATCCCGAAACTCTTTGTGAAATACAGTGCGGCTGATTCAAGGATAAATAACCAGCCTAATATCGGAATATCTGTGAAAATATGAACATCACACCCAAAGTCTTGAAATTGGAAAAAGTCCTTTCTCGTCTTATCTTCCCACAGTAAAAAGGCTTGTAGTTTTGCAATGAGTGAAAATGCAAAAAAAATATATGGCAATCAAGGAAATGCTGCTCCAAATGGAAACCTATGACAGGTATAAAGGGGCGTTTGGTTTTTTAAAGTCAGTTTTTAAACTGAGATGTTTCAAACGAACCTGATATCTGTAATGGCGATAGGGAGCGATTTTGATGATGACGATGAGGGTAACGACTATATTTCATCTCTATCGGCGGAGAAACCCACATACGAAGAAACTATACAAAAACTGATGAATAATTTCAAAAGTTTCACAGGTTCAAGTGTCATTCGTACTAAGACACCGTGCATTCATCGGTAATTACCAACTCTTTGGGAAAATTGTGGCGTTCGTGTCCGAATCAGGTAAATAAATATATCACAACAAAAATAAAAAACAAAAATTTTAACAATAGGCACGACTTTTTCATTGAACAAAGTACTGAAGAAATGTGTCTATTTCGTATATTACGATAAAATTAAAGATATCGATCGAAAACATGCCAATTTTATTACATCTCTAACGATATTAGGCTACATTTGGTCAGAGAAACATTTTGTGCTGGTGAAAATAATTCATCCACTCTTTACACGATACTATGATAGTCTTCCCGAAGACATGGTTCATCAACTGATAAAAATGTATTTTTTACTATCATTGTTTGATAAGAATGTTGATTAATTCGAATCCATTGATTTTTTTTCAAGACTCACGAAAGAGGACGTGAATGATACATCAGATCCCATTTAATGTACATGAATTTCATAAAAAATGGTGGTACTTTGGCAGATTTCCAAGATTTAGTTTCACATTTTATGTTTGGGTATTTACCAAAAACTCGAGCATATTGCACCCTTGTTTGCAACACGTTGGTGAGCGAACTGAAACGTCTAGATCCCTCCTACCAAACACCCCTAAAAATGTCCATGATCACTTCGGCTTATCGGCGAGCGGTTAAACTGAACCACTACGATGTGCAGATCTTGTATTTAAGCGATGGAAGTCCCATCACCATCGAAGGGAAAAAGAATAACAATATACAAATCGACCAAAGTCCAAAAGTTTTGCTTGGAATAACGCAAAATAATACACAACTATGCGGAATATGCTTCTACCAAGTTTCTGAATGACTCTAACATGCACTACTCATCGGAAATGGAAATGATGCTTTTAATTGATTTCCTGTACAAGACAGGTAGACGAAAAAAAAACCAAATTTTGTTCCTGACAATGAGTCAAGTTAACGAACTGATTGAAAATTTAAAAACTGAAATTAAAACAAAAACAACAATAATGTGTATTCCTTCTCAGTATACGCATAGACTGGATGCATTTGTGAATCATCAATTGCTTTCTATTTACAAAAACTTGAATAGACTCTCTGTTACCCGATACAAAAACTCAATTTGATTTACATTACCTTGTACAAAAAAATAACAGGAGTGAGGCCCAATCGGGGAGTGTTGTTTCATGCCTGGCGAAATAATTTTTCTGTGTATGCGAGTGCAGTTGATCGGAGATTAGCTCAAAATGCACTTCGGCATGGTAAAAAAAAAAAAGTTCACATTGAATTACGCAAATAAAGAAATGTTGAATGATACCAACCTTAAACAAATTTTACTCAACCAACTCACATACAATTTTTAAAAATAAAAAAAATAATTTAAAAAATGATTTTTATTGGCACCTCAATGGTATATAACCGCAGAAATGCATCGAACCCCATCAATCAGTATTTGTCCTCGAGAAGAGCATCATGTTGACGAGGTGTGCTACACACGGAGCATGTGCCCACCAACTTGCCTTCTGTTAATGTTTTATTTGTGGATACAATGCTCAGTGTCTCGATGCACAGGATTTGCTTTTGCATACATTAGAGACGGAGAGATCGTCTTTACCAAATTCCGCGATGGAAATCGGCGGATGGCGAGAGGGTGGAGATACTGATGCTGCGGCCACTGCATCCATCAATTTTCCTGTAGGAGATGTTCACTCAATCTGCATTGTTGACTTTCAAGATCTCGAAATTCTTCAAACCTTTTACATAAAGGAGTTAGCTATTTTCGACATTGAAACTGATCGCAAACAACACTACATTTATGGACCTCCATGTAAGCTAACTTGTTTCAGTGACAAGACCAAATCAGCCATCCGAAATTCGATTTTACATGAGCATGGAATATGCTGATATGAAGACTGGGCACCTTACAAGAGTGCATTGAGTATTGTGCAAAAACCATTGAGAAATTGCAAACACATTATATTTAGAGTGTTGAAAAGTACATGATTTTGCGCAGTCAATTTCTGCCCCCATACCTATTCAGCAACTCCATCCACAACCTCGAAAATCGTATACTGATAAAGCTGGTGAAATATATAATTGGCTCAGTTCTATTTATACGATGTATCACCCACCCTGGGCTATGTGTGATGGAAAATGTGCGTATTTTTTAATATATGTTATCTAAAAAATATCTACATTTCTAGTGTGTGTTTTTTATACATAATTTTGTATGTTTTTTTTGTACATAAGGTCTAATCATGACCCCAAATAAAGAAAAAATTAACTAATACATTGATACTGTTTTGGCTTATCAAAAATATTCCTACCTTAAATGATGATTCCTGCTCCACTGGAATATATAACTGGCATTATACGCAAGATGGAGAAATATTCAGTAGTTTAACAACTATACCAAAATCGATAAGAAAATAGTATATTCAATGTAAAATACCACATAAAAGGTACATGATTTCAAAAGAGGTAAACAATCAACACTCATTTATAGAATTTATCCTTTTTCTCTTGCATAAAATTATAGATCAAGTGGTCCTCGACAGCCGGGATAAATGCCTGTTCATGATAAACATATTTATTTTGGCAGTAACTCAATTTCTAGACATTTCGAATAATTCGCCCATTTATGTGTTTATCGTTTATCACTTTACAAAATCCATTCTCGAATTGTTTATTCACGGTTTAAAGAATGTTGACGAAACTTTTGACGATACAGAAAAATTGAGATTATTGGACGAGACAGTCAACCTTAATGATTATTTCCAAGTTTCGAAAAATACTGCTACGATCGGGGAGCATGAGGGTGGGTGACAAAACTAGAGACGAGTTTCACGTTGAAAACGACCAGGTGTTGGATCTGCTCGATCCGAACACGGCCGTGATAGAAGCAAATTATGTCAATAATAGTAAAGATGATAGTGATTATGATAGCGAAGATGAATGCAAGTTACACAACATAGATAATGATTGGAAGAATTTTAACAAAGTCACAGTATCGGCCATTGTTCACCGCGAAGATCATGTCGATGAGAATGAGCCGCTCGAAATTAGCGAATTAAATAAACCTGAAACTGAAGTCATTCTTTCTGACGAGCCGGTTATAACACAGGCTGATTTAAATTTCCGCGAAAACGGAACAGAAATCGAACTTGTAAATAGTACTGACGAATCCACAACGATAAAGGTGGAACTGAATTCCTACATAACTGAGCCCAAACCACATTCTTGGAAATTGAGAAACCAGCAACTACACCCGTCAAAATACATTTCAGTGAAAGCGAATCGGAAACCGAAATCGAACGTGAGGGAATAGTAGCTCGGAAACCAATCTCAAAGAACCTAATGAATCGACAGGGGTGAAAACAGATTCGAGCGAAATTAAAACTGAAATCGATCTTTTCGAGAAAGTCGAAAATAATAATAGTCAGAAAATATGTAGGGATAAATTACCGCTATATTTAGTCTGTTTGACGGAAAACGACGTATTTGTGGAAAAAAAAAAATTAGATTTAACAAAAAAAATTATTTTAGTTTGTTGTTTTTGCATTTCCCTTATGGTGGGAATGCTCTGTATACATTCAACACATTGTATGTTCCCCGAAAATTATGGCGAGTGAATCGAGCATAAAAAATTTTTAAATAATGGCATTTTTCGCAAGATCATTGATTGTCTATCACTACCATTTCGCTAGATCGATTCGTCAGATTGACAAGTTTTATGTGATCTAACAAAGTCGAATTTCGATTGCGATGAAAACAAATGCACTCCACATATATAATCAACAACCATCGTAGTAACAACAATAACCCAACAATCGCCCACAACCTGCCCATCGCGCAAGCATTGTTCCGTGTCATTCCAAACACGGAATAGTCTGTGTGTTGAAAAGCACTGATCCTTTGGAAATTGAATGGGCGTGTATCTCGACTTACCCACTCGTGTGGAATGATGATGGGACTCAGACTCCGTACTCATGCAAAGATGGAATCGTCAGAAGCGATCTGACAACATCCAGTTTTAAACTAAGCAATTGTAAATGTAGGGCCAATATGATATTGGGTATTTTCGAATTTCAACCATACGTACCAAGATGTTTCCCATCAACCCACGTTAATTTCCGGACAAACTTTCATGAATTTCAAAATAATAATAAATCATAAAATACATGTATTTATATATATTTTTTATTATTATGGATAACCGGGGTCGTTGTAGTTTTTTTTCCACTGAGATGCGATACTTTGTACCAAAAATTTAAAAAAGAAGCACAAATAAATATCCTTTTAAATTTCGAGTAATATTTTCCACAATACCTTTGTATCGCAATGAATAATCAATTTGGAAAAGCACACAATTTATTTTCCAAGTGTTAATCAGCAATTTGAAACTGAAATCTTTTGTGCACTAATAGAAACGATTTTTCAATTCGCCAGCCGCGATCATGGAGCTGGAGACCTGTTCGATGGCAAATGTCCAATATGCGCATATGCATCCTTACCTCCCTACAGAATCAATGTTTTGACAAAAATAATAAATGGTACTATTTTTTTTTACCAACAGGTACTCATTCACGAATTAGGTTACATGTTGGGTTTATATGACAATAAAAGAAAAAATAGCGTGATGTACGAGCTTTGATGTGCACATCATTATTTCAATGTATCTGTTTCTGGAAAGAAAAAAAAGTAAAAAAATATATAGATTAGTTTTATTTTTTTCCGAGTATCAAAAAAGGAGGGGGGTAGGGAAATATATATATATATATATAATATGCGACAACATTTATAACGGTGATCAGAACGCGAGAACTCGTGATAAACAGTGCATCTGTAAAGTCACTGTGTGCTCTTGCCAACGAGAAATAAAAAAAATGGTTAAGCTGTTGGATTTGAAAAATCATAATTTTTTGTACAACTACAAAATTGTTTAACTTTTGGATAGAAAAATTATATATTGTTCAAAGTAAAATCTGTTGCCGGATTACTAGGATACGAAAACAACAAGAAAGCTATTATAGATAATGTGAACGTGAAATATAGAAAAACATTCAACGAACTGGCAACAAATACAGCTTCAGTTGTAATTGTCAACGAGAAGCCCCACACCATCTTCATCAACGAACCGGGTATTTACAGACTGATTATGTATTCCAAAATGCCCTTTGTGGAAAATTCTCAAGATTTTATTTACGAACATATTCTCCCGTGCATTCGCGAGGGTAAACAGTGTATGTTTCAGAATCACATTGAGTATTGGACAAAACAACTCGGAGAAAGAACAACGTTGTGGAAGTTATGAAGAGACAAGTATTGACTCGAGCTTCAAAATAGGCTGTCATCGCCAATACCACCAAAGAAAGTATGGAAAAAATAAGCAACAGTTTGAAACCAAATTTCCTAGTACTGAAATCGAATGAAGACGATTTGGATTTTCGGTACTATGTAATTTGCGTACAAAAAAGAAACATGAAAAGGCAACTCAACTTGCTTCGAAAGAAACATCCCAACTGCAAGGAATTGCTGCATTTAGAGTATAATTCACAGTCTCAAAATACGTATGGCCGTATCAAGAACGCATTGAGTGCACACTTGAAATTTTTCAAGAATCACTTTATGATCAAAAATACTGACTTTACAGGAAATGAAATGTTGATTCAAATCGGTAATATGGAAAAATAGTGTGTATATGTGTGTGTGTATGTATGTGTAATATATATATATATATATACACATATACACACACACGCTATCGGGTGAGACATGAGACGAACGATTACACAAATACTTACTGGTAATTTGGGCACCAGCGGTGCTTCCCAATCACCGCACTGTTGAGACTCGGGGTTCTCAGGAATGTTGTGGATTCTGTGTGTCCGTCTCACCCATGCGTACTTACAAACATGTTGGCAATACTAAACTTTTAATAAAATCACTGAAATAAACAATTGATAAAACATGTGGCTAGGACACTGTCACTACTGAATAAAAAAATTGAGTTCACGGTAGACTTGTTTTTATTGATGATGTGCATACACATCAACCTGCCAATGAAATGATTATCTCAGTCATGACTAGCCAATTCCACTTGGGTGCTCCCCAGCTTGAAATTAATCTAGAGAACGCCTAAATGGATGATCTCACAGAGGTGCGTGAAAGCACAGCCTTCACAAGGGAAGAGGGCCGACAGCTGCTAGGGTGGACTGATGGTCACAGGACATGGTGAATTACAAATGAAATCCCTTAATACACATTAAGACGCGTGATTACTCGGCATCAATAACACAAACTCGTCAGGGCTCGCCCTCCAGCACGTGGTTACTGTGGTGACTGCCTATACACAGAGCCGGCTAGGACGTTAATAATTGCACTGTACACTAATTTCAAATTACATAGACCCTTGAATGATACATAAAAGAAGAGACACGAGATGAATATTCACAATAAACACACACACGTATGAGAACAAGCTTAGATGGCGCAGATTCAGCTGGATGAAATTCGTAGGGGACCACGTGGTGCAGGTGAAATTGAAACATTTCTGTGCGGAAACAGCAAACTAAATTCAGATAAAATATTATTCATGTTGAGCAAGTGACTCTCTTTATGATTAGCATTGTTACAGGCTTGTAACATGCCTGATGGTGGTGAAATCAAAAATTACTGTGACCGCGTGGTCAAGTACATAAAACATCATTTTACATGAAGAATATATTGAACCCTGAATGATAAATACATAGAACCCCGAAATAAATGATTGCACATATATTATACAAATAAGCTCATAAAGACGCAATGATGGCGTATACGGCGACTTGGCTTCAGTCGGCCACGTGGTTATACGTGATGTTGCCATAAAATATTCAAACACGAAATTACCCTCATATACATACATAAAAATAAAGCTCTTAAAATTGTGTGTAGCAATTATCCAGAAGTTACACTGAAATGCCTTAAACATAGGCAGATGGCTTCTGATTCAAAATTGCTGTGGCAAGTGTCAACATCGCTGAGCGAAATTCGACGACGTAATCAACTACGTTCTTTGTATTCCTCTCGGAGTTTTTGTTTGATTGATTTAACTGTACAATTGTGTTTGAATGGTTGGCTTAAATTATTTTCAGAATTGTCGTCAATGGTTTAGGAACAGGGTGATATTTGACAATCAATTTAAGGTAATCCTGCCCTCTCTCCTTTATCAAAACATTCAAATGATAAGCAGTTACTTTCATTCCTTCTGGTTTCGTCATCAGCCAGGCAGACATCATATGCCACACTGTGAGTCGTCTCTTCATCAATGCGAGTTTTGTGGAACAGACTCGAATATGTTTGTTGTTGAGACACGATGATGACGAGTGAATTCTGGGCGAGATGCGGGAGTATCTGGAAAGGTGATCTTAGGCAATAGTGTATGTGTGTGTTTGGAATCTTGTGATTGTGGGTGTCTGGGGGATGATCGGGGTGGAGTTGGGGATCTGGGATGAGATTGTGATGCAAATAGAACATTTTTCATAAATAATTGCGTAAATGCAACATACACAAAGTATTTTAATATTATTTTTATTAACTTTGTTTTTTTCCCTGTAGGATTAAACACCAACATAACCCCCTCGTTATTGTTTTCAAGTTTTAAATGAGTTGATAAACTCAGATCAACGTAAAACAAGTGGGCCACTTTGCGAATATCCATATTGAATGTAACTGTACTAATAGTGGGTAAATCCATAGATATTTGTGGAAGTAATTTATGTGGGTTCTTGTAACGAATTTTTAAATTACAATTATTAGATTCGTATGAAAACTGTCCAATTTTAAAGCAATTGTAATCTGAAATGTTGTTCTCATAGCCAAAATTTGTAACGTATAACTGAGATGAATAATCATTCTTTTTTTTTTGTAGGGGTTATAATTTATAATGAAAAAGAATTAAGTTATTTCATTTAGTTATATATTATATAAATATATATTTTACAAATAAATTGATTCATTTACAAAACAAAAAAGTTATTTACATATATACAGGTCATTCAAAAACAGATTTATATACACAATAAAATTTTTGTAAGACAAAAAAAATACAAATCCTTATCAAGTATGGAATTACTCTCCCCCCCCCTTTTTTTTTTTCCCCCTAAAACTCGAGTTTGCCAAAGAGCTTGTGACATTGCCGAAAACAATTTTGATTTTTTCCAGTATTATACACATTATGTAACACTGCATTCTTATTGCAACACATTGAAGATTCTGACGTAATGTTTTATTGGCAATTGAATGTTTATTACATTTGTGGCATAATAAATGGAAAAAATTAACGTTGAAGGAAATTTTAAATATAATTAAAGATGGATATGATTGCCATCCAAATTATGTGCAAAAAATATCTCTATGTTGATGGACGTTCTCAACTAATGACTCCCGAACTGCATAGGGGATGGAGAGGTTCGAAATCGGCTTTCATGTGGATATGTCTGCATTTAATATTGGCTGGCGAAAATAATCGCAATAGAAATTATATTTACGCCAATCTTTATCAGAGTTTACTCGAAAAATTTTATTTTTTATCCTGTGTTCCATGTGATTCTAGGGTTACAGAAACAAAAAATCAATGCTTAAAATACTCGCGGAAAATAACTTTCTGCTAGATTATATAATGGTATTAATTAATTCGAGCTTCGAAAGATGAGAAAAATATTTCACAAATATAGAACACCCCCGCGGTGATAGTTTTACTAACGCTAGAGTATCGGCTGCTTTTGAAATTACGTATATTGGGCTGTGGGAAAAAACAAAAGACACATATTTCGGTAAACGAAACCACTTGGCAGTGGATACTTGGAAACTACAATGACGAGGGCGGCGAGGGGGACAATAGCAATGGTGAATTTGGTAAATGTAAGCAACATTCGAGACACAAGAAACTGGGCGAGTTTATCAAAATCTACAAAGCTGTTTTTTCAAACAGTTAATCATGTATATTGACATTTTATTTGTGAAAATATCGTTTAAGGAAACATGCCTGGATTTTTTTTTGCAACGATGGGCAAAATCAACCTCGTTTAAATATGTAAAAAGTTATTTACAAATTTCAATCAGAAACAGTCGGTTGCAGTTACGAGGATTAATGTACGAAAAAAGATTAGGGTATTTTATTTTTGGCAGGATAATGTGATAAGACTGTTTTCTAAAAAAGAACATCGAGATGAAATGCTGATGCGATTAATACTTGAAATGCACAAACAAAACTATGAGAATTGGCGTCAAATGACTCCGGATAGTAGAAAACATATATCATCACTTGGATTGTATTATTTTGGAATGAGTTCATTTCTCAGCTGCTTAAAATGCGGCAATGTAATATGCATATATGATAAAAATTATAATCACGAATTTATTTGCAATAAATAAAAAAAGCTCTTTTTTTCATGGCAAATTGTTGTTTCATTTCCTCCCTCACCTTAAAAATAACACTTAAAAACGTATTTTATTTTACCAGCATAACATTGTATATAAGATGAGAAATACATTGTTTTTTTTTCAGTCAAAAACAAGTCGATGTTGTCGTACAAGACCAACGAATACTTGTGGAGTAATCTCGACCATTTGTATTCTGCATTTCTGGCGAGAGAATATGGCCCAAATTTTTTCCTGTATACTGCTTCCATCAACATTTTGTCTTGTTCTTAATTGTAAGTATTCTAATGTCCGCATTATTTTGTGAAAAGGTTTATTGATGCGAGTAAAAATGGACGAGGAGCGGGAACATATTGGGAAAATTATCAAATGCATTGAGGAAATTGGCCGAGTAACTGTCAATGTGAATCTGGATAGCAAAAATTAAACCGTTGGCCAGTATGACACCAAATATGATCGAAACAATATCATCTCCATTGTCAGATCCAGTGCACTCGGTAAAACTACCCTGCAGGAAATTTCTCCCTTTGGTTACAATCTTTTGTTAAAGGCTGTGTTTGCTCATTGGTCAGCAAAAAACAATGCAGGCTGGAGTACAATTGTGGGCTGGTTGTGCAAAAAAAATTTTACTTACCAACTCATAATCTTGGACTTCGACGTCGACAAGGAACACAATTTCGACTCGTACAAAGAGAACCTTGTTTGGGGCAATCGTGTGATTGAGTTTGTCGAAAATGTTACTGCAGTCACATTTCCATTTTACATCAAGGGATCTTATCTGTTTTTCACCATGAGATTACCGACTCCATGTTTCGGTCTGCGAAACTTTAGTTTTGCAAGTTAATTCAGTTTGACAGATGAATTTTGCAACACCCCCTCTGATGTTACAGTATCGATGTACAACTGCATTTACAACACGAGATACACATCAGCCGACTGAATGGTAAAGTAGCATTTTTTTTTTCACAAACTTTGCACGAACTCGTCAAACTGAAAACAAAAGTGGAAAACAAATCATTTCAACTGGCATTTCTTCAGAAATGGTACAAATTGGCGCAAATAGATGCAAGCATTAATCCCAAAGAGTTTTACTCGAAACTACTAAGCATTTTTTACGTAAACAATGTACACATTGGCATTTCGTCAGAAGTCCTACTCTATAAGATTTTTGCGATGATTACCTACATGTCTACGAAAATTCCCAATATACCTACTTATACACTGGCAGACATTATGCTAATCGTATTGCACTGCACTGAATAGTTGAAACATACCAACTAAACTTGTGTTTATAGTCCACCAATGAATATCGATCATAACAAACAAAAACAAAAAAAGACATGTAGTTTTACTAAAAAACATTTATTGTACAAGGGGGGTACACATGTAATCAAAACAGATCTCTCAATCCTGTAGTTAAAAATCCGTACAAAATAAATCCAAAAATTCAGAATATTATGTGCTCCAACTATGTACCAAACATAAACAACTTGGTCAATTATCTAAAAAAACGCAACGTCCAATATGTGCCCAAATACAATTTCATCAAATTACTGAATTCTGATTACAAAGACTTAGTAATCGAAAAAATAAAAATCTGGTGGAACATGACAGTAAAATATCACTATGTAAGATGCAAAAACATAAATTGTGCAAGGGGGGATTGAATCACCTTCCAAATAGACCGAATTTTTAAATGTAGACTGGAAGTCCCCCCTCAAAAATTTCGGTTTATTTGGAAGGGTTCAAATAAAATTTATACTTATTCTCCCAGCCTTTCGCAGTTGCAAAAAAAAAAAGTTTTTTTTTTTTGCAATGATCCCTACTTATATGCTGGAAGACATCATGTGATTGCTCTGAATTGTTGAAACAGACCAAACCACTATATGAATTTCGATCATAACAAACAAAATAAAAAAAAATTCATGCTTTTGTATTAAAAAAACATACATTGTTTATAACAAAAAAGTGACTCAGTCCCCCCTTTTTATATAAACAATGTGCTGGAAGTCCAAGGGGTGATTTCTGGTCCCCTCAAAGAAAAATATATTTATTTGGAAGGTGATTTATTTCCCCCTAAAAACACAAAAAAAAAATGTAAATTGAAAATAAAATTTAGAATTACCTCCTCCCCCATCCCTCTTTCTACTCCTCGCCTGTTACAAAAAAAAAACATTTTTTGCAACGATTCCTATATATATATTGAATGTCAGACATTAAGCGAATCGTCAGTAATATGGTAACCATGGCGTTTGTAATACGTTATTACGATGAAGCCCACAACTTGATTAGCATTTCAACCAAACCTTTCGATTGAAACATTGCAATAACGGTGCGAATGAGGAACATCGAGAATTGGCATCGGAACTACCTTGTGGGGTTCCGAATTATTATCGGTGTTTCATAAACTCGTACTATAGTCACGAGTCGGAGAATCGTGTACAACACTGCAACGGATCTGAACACTTTACGTGTTGTAAATGTCCGGCGGTGACATATTCAGAATTTTAGCGTCCCCTGTAACGCCAAATGCAAAACGTATCTGAAAACTGATAAATGGGAAGAATTACATTATTATAATTTTCATAGGCAAATTATCGAAATCATGTATATTAAAATTGACCGAAAGAAAGAATTACCATGTGGTTATACATACATGGATTGCGCGAATCCTCGGGATTCGGAAAATTACACTGTAGTAATTGAAGCCTTACAAAGACATGAAAGAGAAAAGCACATGGCATATTGTGATCAACTTAGGCACACTATGGTATGTAAGGATACAGTACATCCAGCCAGATGTTTGTGAAGTGAACATGCAAATTGTCATCACGAATTGAAACAATGGTGCAATTTATCGAGTAATAAACACAATTTTGATGAGAATTATAAAATATTACCAATCTATATAAACAAGTGAGTATTTTTTACCAAAATAAATTACTGATTTTTTTTCTTTTCTGATTCTCAATTAGTTTATTTAGTTTTGGCGTCTATTTACAAGAGTGCTCCATGCTCGATATGACGTCACCCCCTGCCCCCACACTTTATTTAACAACCAATCAGAGTACACCAAATAAAATTGGGGATAGGGAGGGAAATGTCAATAACAATTTGGCGAAATCTCGCAAAACTAAAAAAAAATATCCACTGATCCCTATACAAATAATTCGTATTCAAAGTTTGTCTTGTAAGGTAAAATTTAATATTAATAATGTATATAAGGACTGGTGAAAAAAACAGTTATTTAGTTTTGTGAGATTTTGTCAAATTGCGCCACATACAACATTCCTTCCCCCCACTCTTACATTCGACAACCAATCAGATTGCTGTATTTCATTTTGTGATTCCTCCAGTCTTACTTTCAAGAACCAATCACATCTCAGCATTTCCCCTCCCTTCCCCTTCTTTCAGTTTGTGCTATAGGGCAGTGAAATCTGGAAAAAAAGACCTCAGTCGACATCGTCTGCTGAACGTGGAAACATCACTCTTCCTCCCAGAGCAGAAGGAAAGGAGTAAGTATAATAATAGATATTCCTTATAAAATATTAATATTTTATAAGGTATATACAGGATGAGTCTGATACACTGACAAATGTCGGCAGGTGATACCTTAGGAAAATATAAAATGAAAATGTAAGAACCATGTTTTCTGAAAGTGATTATTAAGGGAGCTGTGCACCCCCAAAAGTCGATTTTTTAAAATTCCTTATGTTGAATATTTTAGGAACTACTTGCGACTAAGCGACGAACAGTGTTTTGTATAATGGAGATTGTTCATCTCGAGAAACATGGTTGGTAATAGCATCCATTTCATTGGGGAAATGGGGGTTCCAACCCTGTGTTTGCACGAATCTTGTTAACAAACAATAGTAAGTGATTTATTGCATGAATTGATTAATCAGCATGTCTACATTAACAAAAAGGTCGTCTTATTTGAACACTCTCAGGTGAACTGTTTGGAATAATCTGTATGAAGAATTATGGAAGAATCTGTTTGCTTCCGAGACAAAAAAAAAACCTACAGGTGAGACAAAATACTTGCAAGTGTGAGGAAAATGGTAATTACAACAAACTCTAATGAAACTCACCAACCCAACAATATTCAACTTCTAAAAACTTTGGGATAATATAATGCAAAACAAGCAAGACTAAAAATTTTAATTACGGAAGAATTTGTTTTGGTTCTGAGGCCAAATAACTCGTGGGTGTGTATTGCAATCACATCTGTTTGGTTCCAAGGAAAAAACTTGCCAGTGTCTGTTGAAATTGACATTCCCCCCTCCCCACTTGTACTTTGAACAACCAATCACGTTGCAGAATTTCATTTCCCCTCCTTACAGTTTGGCCTATATGGCAGCAAAATCTGGAAATAATATGTCGGTTGACGGCAAGAACTGAACGTGGAAACATTACTCTTCCTCCCAGAGCAGAAGGATAGGCGCAAGTATAATAATAAATACACCTTATAAAATACGAATATTTTATAAGATTATATTTTACAAGGTATATTTATTATATGATTGTTATTATTTTTACTCCTTTTCTTCTTCTCTTGGAGCAGAGATCTTTCTCAATCCAGCTCTCATCCTCGACTGACATATTTTTTCCAGATTTCATCGCCATATAGGTCAAACTGAAAATGGGAAAAGGGAAAGGGGGGGGAATGCCACAACGTGATTGGTTGTTGAAAGTATGCTTGGTGGGGTGGGGAGAGTGGAAAGCCGATTGCAACACATTCTAGTGCTGGTTTCGAGATTCAAACCCAAATCGCCACAATTGTAAACAACTCCCATGGGCATAGCCAAAACTGCAAGGTTTAAAAAAACTTTTTTAATTCTTAAACAACTGTCACTTGTTAAAAAATATTTAAATATCTTATTATATACATTTTGTTTTAATGTGGCCTGTTATGGTACCAAGCAACTCGTTGTTAGACTTAAAATTCTTTCAAAATTGTTTCCATAAACTGTGTTTTTCCTTTAATTGTTCTATGATTACCTCCCCTATAGAGTCCTGCTCGCGAATTATCGTAAAAAAGTCTTGCATAAATGAATAACTAGGTCAATTAACTTTGAGAATATGTTCAAACACAGATCTCATTAGATATATGCACTCTGATGTTTTTTTTTGTGCTCATCATTCGAATACCAAAGGGGAGGAAATAACTATAGACGATTGCCAGCTTCTGGCACCAGTTGTTTTTCCCACAGAAAATAAACGGGAACATTCGTTGATTGAAATCGTCAAATGGTAGTTTTTAGTCGACGGTTTCGATTAGGAGTGCTAAATAATTTCTGTTTCTATCAAATATATTTGTGCACAAGCCGTGTACTTGGTCTGCTGTAATTGACTCTTTGGCCCAATGTCTGAATAGTTTCTGGTAAATGCCATTGTAGTGTCAGTAAAAGAATTTGTGTATATTTAGCGTGGATGTTTCGCGGTTGTCGTGTCCGAGCAGAGGTGAAATGTAATGCTCAAAGACAGTATCGGGTTT
Organism: Dryococelus australis; assembly: GCA_029891345.1. NCBI lineage: Eukaryota > Metazoa > Arthropoda > Insecta > Phasmatodea > Phasmatidae > Dryococelus > Dryococelus australis. The sequence continues at coordinate 409,675 of CM056998.1, read as the reverse complement.
GAAGACGTTTTCCAAAAACTTGAACAATTTTCACAAAATATCGTCCAATTCCGGTGTATTTTGTGCTTCGGGACTCGTTGGTAAATCGTTTTGCTTTTGTACCTCTACGTGTGTATGATCGGCAAGCACGAACGCTATGCAGAAACCCATCACTAGTACAACCACTATATGCAATAGCGAGCTTACCTGATCAAATTCCGTCACATAGAATCAGAAAATTAATTTGACCAGGGAAACAATGTTAACTTGATTTAGCTTTTCCGTGAGCTTGAATATACCACGAGTAAAGTCTTCGATAATTTTCGGTGATTTATGGGTCAGGTTAATAACCAAGATTTGGTTTTGTTGGTTGATTATTGCCGAATGTTCGCCCATCCATTTGGAAGAAATTTAAACATGTTGTAAAAAAAACTTTTTGTAGAATTGTTTGGATCTTGAACTATGGATAAAATGGAATCGATTTTGAGTTTTGGGTTGAGTTTCAACAGAGCTTCATAGTTGATTATACCATCGAGCAGAAACAAGTTTATTTTGACAATTTTTATAAACATTTTTACATTGTACCTGAAAATGATATTGACGCTTGAAAGTTTATATTCTCGAATATCCAATAGTTAAATGTATCCGTCGTTCAATTTATCGTATTTTTTACTTGCTGTGTTTGAATGAACTGGTTCCTTCAAAGTGTAAAATTTATAAAAATCATTCAAGTCAGTGTCGATAGTAGGAGCCATTTGGGTTGTTGTGTCCAAATATTTAATTTGAAATATTCTTTTATAAACTTGCTGTTTAGTAAAAAAAGTGTGGCCTAGTGAAGAGTGGTCGTTTATTTGAAGAGTGTTTTTAGTTTTTAGAGAGACATTCAAACACTAATCTCTTACGGAGGCCATCCCATCGCCATAGTCGAAAAAAATTTAATTGGGAACACGAATGGTGGGCCATCTTGCATCTGGTGGGAAAAAATTTTTCGCCATGCAATTTATATCGAGGTTGGTGATTGTAGCAGAATAGGAAATTGTAATGACTACATACTGACCAAATATTCCCCATTTAGAGCAATTGAACAATCTTTCAAACGACCAGTGATATTAGTTTACTGTTGTCGATGACTCGTGATATATCAGAGTAGTATTTAAAAATATATACGGTAACAATAATGCAAAATTATTTCTAAATTGCATGTAGAGCGCTTGTAATTGATCTTTGGAAAAGAAATTGTATTTGGACTTGGCTGTATCTTCTGCCAGCAAGGGTAAAAGCGAATCGTCGAAAACATTTTTGAAATTTTGCGAATCGGATAAAGGAGCGCCTACAAAAAATACACATTTCACATATTTGTAAAATTCCACCTTGTCGTAAATTTCCAATATTATTTGCACCAGTAAACTACCCAAAGAATTTCCCACCATGAAAATTTCCAAGGGAAATGAGTATTTCGACAAGTACTTTTCCATCGAAAGTTTTACTGAATATACAGACTTCAATAAATCTTTACGCCAATCGTACACAATTCCTTTAATTTTAACTTTTGGAACATTTTGATATAAGTGAGAAATTAAGCTCAAACATAATGATTTCCCACACACAGAACATAACATTTTACTGGGTCGTAATGAATCGTCATTTAATAGTCGCTGAAAATCGTTATCCGATATTTTCCTGAAAGCAAACAGTTTGTTTGGAAAAAATTGTAGTTTTAAATTTGTCTACAACTAGCGAAGATCCGCATAATCCCGGCACTAGAAATATAATTTTACTAGAAATTGTTTTACACGCACACGTACAATCACGAGTAATGAGTTTTAAAAAAAATTAAGTATAAATACTTACATGTACCTGCTGACGAAATAATGCATGGATGCTTACATGTTCTTGCCATATCGTGGTCTACACAGAATACATTATCCTTTTTTCTACCTTCTAGATCGATGGCAAATATAATAAATCACTCGCATGTAACAGTGCAAAAAAGTACTGATGTTCTCACCGCAACGAGAAGAAATCAAATGGGCGAGTTAAAATGTTAACTCGGAGCGGAGGTGAGCGTGTCCATGATGTTGATATCACGTGTTATGATGATGGAAGGGGAAGTAGGAGAAGGTTTAAGTGGAAAGAGAAGACAAGCATACCGATTGGGTGAGGGACTAGGTTTTTTTTAAAGACAAAGGAGCAGGAAGAGGGATGGAGGTTACATCCCAAAAATGGTAATGAAATAAACCAAGTGTGCTGATTGGATGAGGAAATAGTTCTTTTTTTAAAAATACAGGAGTGTGGAGAGAGGGATGAAGGTCACTCTCCAAATATGTTGATGAAATAAACCAAGTGTGCTGACTGGGCGGAGAAAAAAGGTGCGGCGATGACATCATATGTGACGATGGAAGGAGAAGTAGGTGAATGAACCCAGTGATCCAGACAGTTACGAGTCTTCCTCAGTGTTACATAAGACCGCAGAACTGCTTAGGTAATTGTTCGGTATTGTGTATCGTAATGGGGAAACCATACAAACATTCAGTGTGTACTATAAAGTATCCATCGTAATTGTTTACTTTGCAGTCCAGTGCCATATCGCATAGTCGACAAAGTTCCGTTTAGTGTATCCAAATTCGGCAACAATTGTTCTGTATCGCATATCCAAGCAATTTTTTCACAAATTTTCTATCACGAATCGCAAGATGGTGTGCATTGGATGTAAAATCAGTGTTGAATGCCATGCAGATTATTCATTCCTTGCCAGAAATAAACATATTTCTCATCGAGCACGACATTCTCAAATCGATGATATGGTGTGAAAAATGTGAGGAAGGCGAAGCGAAATTGGTGGAAAACAGGGGCTTGTTTTACTGGTGCCGACGGCGAATGGAGGACAGTACCAAATGCAACCTTAGTGTCAGTGAGGCAGCGAAATTTTGTGGGGTATTCAAAATTATCTCCGGGCAAGATAATCGAGTTGTGTTTACTCTGGTGCCTGATAAAATACCCTCGGCAGCAGACTATAGTGAACAAACTTTTGTGCTCGGGAAATAGGGTTGTCGCCTGGTCGAGTTTCTGCTGCCAAATGTGCATAGACTGGGTGTTGATGTATAGGAAATGCATCGGCGGACCAGGTAAAGTGTTCGAGATCGGAGAGTCGAAATTGGGCATATACAAGAAGCGCAAAGGACGTAAAGTTCACGGCCAGTGGTTTTTCGGGGGAGTGCGGGACGATCAAACGAAATTATTTCTGGTGCTGGTGGAAAAAAGGAACGTGGCGACCCTGACCAAAATCATTCGCTAGTGGATTGCTCTGGGCACGATGATAATTTCAGACTGCTGGCGCAGTTACAGCAACTTGTACATTCATGGCTACCGTCACATGCAGGTGAGTCACACGAGGGAATTTGTGTGCAGCGAAAAGAGCGTAATGGTAAACACTCGAAACATGCTATATATGAAGAGGGGCGATGCGTTAAGGGTGCACACTCAAAATATTGAGCGAAGTTGGTGTTCTGTTGCGATACAGCATTCCCTGCTTTGGCCGATGGAAAAAATCTTGTCAGCTACCTGGCTGAATAAGTCTGAAAAATGAATTATTGGTATCGCGAACGACTGCATTCTTTGCTGATTCACGCCACTGACATGCACCATCGTAATCGGCACAGAGGAGATGGCGGCAAAGGCTATCCTAATTTCGACAGTTATCTGTTATGGTTGTTTTAATTTACAGGCACAAGCATGATTGAGTTGCTGTTGCAGTTTTAAAAATGTTAATTTAGTTGCAGTTTCCATTGCAGTATAAAATTAAAGTGTGATTGACTTGCTGTTTGTTTCAGTTTTAAATTAATGTTTAATTGAGTAACTTTGATTTTATTTAAAAGTAATGTTTAATTGAGTTGCTTAAAAAAGTTTAGTTTACGTGCAGTTTGTTTCAGTTTAAAGAAAAGAATGAATGTCTTTGTAGTGCCGCAGGCACTCCACTTGCTTTCCAGTTCCAAGAGAGAACATTTTAATGATGTATTTTCGCAATTTATCAGGTTCTGCGGTGCATGCGACAGGAAGCTGTATCCTCTCTAATACTGCCTGCTGTGATTTCAGCACCATGTGACTGCGATTGCTAACCACTTTCGACGGGAAATACGTCCTGTTTTTCATGATATTTTAGTCCCAAGACTCCTGGAATCACGCGCTGTATCATACATTATTTTCTAGTCACATGATTTCGATATCACACATTGGGGTCATGTGCAAAGTTCCAGTTCTTTGGCTGACGCCCTAACCTTGCTCTCTCATTGGTTGGCGACTCTTCTCGCCCTGACTTCTCATTGGTGGGAGACTGCTCATGCGCGACTTCTTTGTGTTGTGGAGAGAGACTTCTCCCCACTATACCCATGTTGCTTTATTATGCCATGCACGGCTTGAGGATGCCAGATTTCAGCAGAGGACGCCACAAACTGCACATCACCGCCTGGGACGACATGTCGGAGCTGCGCTGAGACTCCACTCTCCTTCATCACCGTGGCTATAGTATGATGTTGCTTCCATTCAAACTTTTGTTTTGTTTTCATTAACAATTTCCATGTCGTCTTGCACCACATCGCCAAGTAAGTAGACGTACAATTAAAAGTGTAACCATTTCAGTGCTTGATTTTATTAAATGTGTTAATTTGACTTAATAAGAAATAATTTGAGTGTTTGTGCTCAGTCCTAGGCTGCTAGGGCATTACAGCTTGCTGTGTCTTTTAATTTAGAAGTGCTAGTGAGACTCTGTAGTCGTTTTTTTCATTTAAAAAAAGTTTGAATGACATGCTGTTTGTTTCAGTTTTAAAAAAGTTGCTGTTTGTGAAAGTTTGAAAGAAGTTAAAGTTACATGCTGTGTGTTTCAATTAAAGAAAAAAGTGTGATTGGCATGGGGTTTGTATAGTCTTTCATTTTCAATCTGGAAAAAAGCCTAAAATAATCAAGTAGGTCATGATGGGTCGGCCCGGCAAAGATGGATGTACTTGTAATTGTTGCATCTGCTAAACTTGGATCTGCCAGTTTCAATTATTGAGGAAAATTGATTTTTAAAAAATTATATTTATTCGCAATCCGGAAAAGGTATAGAATGGTCGTGTCTGTCATGAACAGTTCGGCCCGGCAGCGGATGCAGTTGCAAACGCTTGACACCGGCTAACAGCCAGCGACACTAGAGCACATGATGGCGCCCACATGCCATGTGTTCCGCATGTGCGCAAAAAGGCTGATAATTTGGACTTTCCTATAAGTGTAAATTTCAGGGTAAAATGTGTTACGTTGTCTTTACAGTGTTCAATATGTTTTAAAAAGTTTTAAAGTGCTTGTACTGATTTTAATTCTATGGTTATGAATCTCCAAAGTGCCTGCGGTGCAGAGATTAAGAACACTTAATATTCAGGCATGTACACCATCACAAAGAGACATTAAAATAATGTTGAAATACATAACACAATTATAGAAATTTAAAACAATATCTAATTTAATTTGTGCCATTTTATTTTCAATATAAAATATTTCACTAGGCGTGCATAGCCCTTCTGCTTATGTGAACCCCATAGGTGGCCATGACAGGTCCCTGTGATGCTTGTATCTGCACAGTCTGTCGAGGAGAGCTGGCGAGGTAAGACACTGTCACGTGCGCAGTACAACTTTTGTTCACTGATGTAGGTTTCCGTAGTCAATTTAGTTTACCGGTTAATATTTGCTTGTGTACGTTTTGCCAGACAATTTCCCCAGCATTATGCGTCCGCTTTACTAATTTTTACGCCTTTGTGGCATTTTTAACTTAAATGAAGAAGAGAAAGATGTCGGAGAGGTCACACCACCCACGCATTTTGAATCAGACGCCATCTGCCTATGTTTATGACAATTCATTGTAATTTCTGCATAATTGCTACATGCAATTTTAAGAGCTTTATTTTTATATCTGTATTTAAAGGTAATTTTTGTGTTTGAATATTTAATGATGTTGCGTATAACCACGTGGCCAACTGAAGCCAAGTCATTGTATACACCATCTTTGCATTTTAAGAGCTTATTTATATAACATCGTTTTTGCAATCATTTATTTCAGGGTTCTATGTATTTTCATTCAGGGTTTAATGTATTTCTCATGTAAATTGATCCTTTTTGTACTTGACCACGTGGTCACAGTAATGTTTGATTTCACCACCATCAGGCATGTTACAAGCCTTTAACATGGTTTAATCGTGAAGAGTCACTTGCTCAACACGAATAATATTTTATCTGAATTTAGTTTACCGTTTCCATGCAGAAATATTGCAATTTCACCTGCACCATGTGGTCCGCCACTAACTTTATCCAGCGACGTCCGCGCCACCTAAGCTGGTATTCGCACGTGTGTGTTTATTGTGAATATTTATCTCGTGTCTCATCTTATTTCATGTATCATTCAAGGGTCTATGTAATTGTGTAATTAGTGTACAGTACAATTATTCTTGTCCTAGCCGGCTCTGTGTATAGGCCGTCACTACACTACCCACGTGCTGGAGGGCGAGCCCCGACGAGAGTTGTGTTAGTGATGCAGAGTAATCACTCATGTTTATGTGAACTAAGGGTAGTCATTTGTAATTCACCGTGTCCTGTCTTCAGGGAAAAACCGCCAGTCCACCCAAGCAGCTGTCGGCCCTCTTCCCTTGTGAAGGCTGTACTTTCACGCACCTCGGTGAGATCATCCATTTAGGCGTGCGCTAGGTTAATTACGGGCTGGGGAGCACCCAAGCAGAATTGGCTAGTCATGACCGAGATAACCCCTTCATTGGCACATTGATGTGTATAAACAATACAAATAAAACAAGTCTACAGTGAACTCAATTTTTATTCAGTAGTGACAGTGTCCTAGCCACATATGTTTTATCCATTGTTCATTTCAGTGATTTTATTAAAAGTTTTGTATTGCCAACGTGATTGTAAGTACGCACGGTTGAGAGGGACACACAGAGCCCACAACATCCCTGAGAACCCTGAGACTCAATAGTGCGGTGATTGGGAAGCACCGCTGATGCCCTAATTACCAGTAAGTCATCGTTCGTCTCATGTCTCGCCCGACGGCGTCACGCTGTTGCTTTCACGGACTTTGGACCTGTGGGTGTCGAGTGTTGAGGTAATTTATAAAAAAAAGTGATTGCATGTATGCAAAACATTAAAATCTATAATGATACAGTTATAATAAAAATTGTATTTTTAACTGTACACCAAATTACTGAACCCTTTTAGTGATGGCGTACATGTGAAAAATTGCTTTTTAAATTGTTACATTTATAAAAAAATGATTTTTTAACTGCCCACAATTTTGCAGTATCCTTTGGTGATGGCGTACATGTGAATAATTGTGTATTATATTGATATATTTTTAAAAACAAATGAATTTTTTAACGTACACAATTTTGGGGTATCCTTGTAATGTTTGCGTACAGATGAAACTGTAAATAATAAATGGTTTAAATTATAGAAAATGTTAATAATTAATATATATTCACCTTAAATTAAAAAAAAATAATAATGCATCGCGAATTATAGGTATTTGAAAGGAATGAAGAAAAGGTGAAAAAAATAATAGTTTTTTGGTTATGCGATAGGAAACTTTTAGCTGTAGTTACTTTTGACACTTAAATTCGTCACGGGAAACAAATGGGGTCTTTTACCCTATATTCCATTTATGGTTTGGATTACACTATAGGAAATATTTGGGTGTAGGTCGAGATTTTCCCCCGACTCAGCTGGATACGCAATTCGAAATAAGTGGGGTGTGGCACCAATTTCCCCCCTTCCTGCTTGTTACGCAATGTCGTCCTTTTCGGTCCTGCACATTTTGTCACCTGGATACGCACAGGGAAACTTTTGGTAAAAACTGGATTTTTCAATATGCGCTGGTTATGCAGGGGGAAACTTTGAATTTGATTTGGGCTTTTTCCAGGTCGTGATTGGATATGTAATTGGCGGTTTTTTGTCTTGGCTTTTTTTTCCATTGGATACATAATACAATGGTTTTTGAGCGATTTAGATAAGCAATACGGAACAATCACCTTTAGCAGTTTTAACTTTTGTAGATATAGCAAATGCATATTTTGAAAAAACATCAATAATTGTCATAATATATTTGTATCCATGTGATATGCCTTTTAAATTACCAGTAACCATCTCAACATGATTGATTTGCCAAAAATCAATACCAAACAAAATTACTTTTCTTCTTGAAAATTTTTTTGTGCTGGTTTATATAATTCATTGCATTTTCCTTCTCTTACATTTAACAAAAAAAAAAAAATTTAAGTATGCTTGATTTATGAGAATTACATATTGAAAATTTACTTTTCTGAACAAATCGTCAATTTTTAGTGTTTTCATTTTTATGTTATTATTTTTAGTAACTCTCTTACACTTCAAGCATGTATTATTCTCCATTTGATAATAAAAAAAATAACTAATCTTTATATTTTACGAATATTCCTATTGTGATCATTAATCCATCATCATAATTAACTATTTTATTTTTTCTGATTTGAAAAGATAAAATATCACCTATGTTAACATCAGAATGCTTATTGTACTCTGTTTTTTAGAACACACAATAACAGTTACAGCATCAACAGGTAAATTTATATTAGCAAAAATTATTTCATAAACAGTACAATCCATCAAAAAAGGTAAAGAAAATTTGATTATTATCTAGGGGAAAAATATTTTTTTTTATCCCACCTTGCAGGTAAATAAAATGTATGACTTTCCTTGTTTACTTTTTGAACTTTGAGTTAGCAAGTGAATCACAATAATTCTAAACTGATTGGTTTAAGTTTTGTAATTTATCATCTGTTTCTTTATCAAAAAATCTTTTATTGACTGCATCTTTTACGTCTACACGATCAGTCATATTATTCATTCTGCGATTTTGAAGATAAACATAATATTTTGTATAAACAAAAACTTTACTAATTAGATTTTGTGAAGCAAAATCAATAATATTGTATTTTGAATCTACATATGTGTTTAATTCATTAGCATTTGTGACAGTTTTATTTAAAAATTTGATTATTGTTTTCCCAAATATATCTGTCATTTATAATAAAGAAATTATATCATGGAACTTAAAACCTATCGAAAAAAGGTGTAATACAATTAAACATGTGTTCTACATATAACTGAGTTAAAATTCTGAATTATATTATCATTGTAAAAAATATTTCTCTTTTTGAAGTCATTAGTTAAATTAGTTGGAATATTACCTCCAAATGAATCAAAATAGTAAACATCATTATTTTCTTTAAAATAACAAACCCAATGAGTTCCGGGATTTGAAGAAATGTCGAAATTAACCACAGCATATTCGTATTTGTGCATACTTTTTGGTAATTCATCAATCTCATAAAATTTTCTAGAATTTTTTGTATTTAATATTTCTAATATGTATATTAGATTGTGTAGATATATTCAAGTTTTTTTTTTTGGTGTCCCTCGCTTTTTTGCAACTAAACCACTTCCCAATTTATTTTCTATTGCTAAATTATGTCTCTGTTGTTCTTCTAATTCTTTTTTATTTTTTTCTAGTTTGTTCGACAGAATTGACATTTTGAGCTAGCGTCACCAGCTAAAGCATCGAGTGCAGCTAAAACTGTAATTAAAAATGGAAAAAACTCCCATGATGTAAACCACTTCCAGACTTTTCTTTTAACAATTTTTTGATTGTTAGAATTGGTAAAGTAAATTAAAAACCTTTTCCTTATTTTTATTTTTTCTCTCAAGTTGATCTTTTGTTAAAAATTTATATATACCCAAATCTCTAAGTTGATCAATGGGTATAGCAAAAGTTATATTTGTTATCTTCATTTATATGTTAATTTATAATAATTAATAGATTTTACTGCCCCATCCTAATTTTCTTTTTGTAAACATATTTGAATCAACGACCACAGAAGCAATTTTTTCATCTATTGGAGTATTTTTATCAAACATAATTTGTTTTTCTACTTTTTGAAAAATTTTGTCAGCTTCATGTCTAGATTCTAAATCTTTATGATCTCTATAAGCAATATCATGATATTTAAATGCTTCATATAATTTATTTATTTCTTTTTCTAACCTTTTATCTGATTTTGTAAATGGACCACAAATATTATAATCAGGCAAATGTATTTCGGGTACATTAAAATTATTTAATGCCCAATTTATTATACATTTTCCATGTTCAGAATTCCAAAATGAATGTGTAATTACATTTAAAACTCTTATAAGATAAGAAATTCCGTTTGGATTATTAATAACAAAATCAGAAAATTTATTGTTGAGGAAATTCATTAAATTGTCTTTTTCATTGTAATAATTTTTTTTATTTCCAGCATTTTCTTCATCATGAATAACTAATAATCTATCAACCAATTGTCTAACATCAATCATCCAGACATATTCTTTTGGCAGTTTGTTGAATTTTTTAATACATTTTCCAGATCTAGGAGTTTTTGGAGAAATAGTTCTTTCTGGTATATTTGGATTTGATCTTAATTCTTTTATATAATTGTAATAGATTGGCTTTATTATGTTTATGTGTTTCCAACTTTTATTCGAATTTTGTTTTCTTTTTCGGATCATTTTTTTTGGAATGTGGCATTGGTTGATATAATAATTTCTGTGTAATTTTCATAGTCTTTATCAGCGAATTTATCATCAAGATTATCTTATTTTTCTTCTGTTAGCAAATTAGAAAGTCCTTCTGTTAATTTATACTCTTTATCATTAACAACTGTTTTATCATCTATCTATCTTTACTTTTCTATCTCCAATGTAAAAATTATTCTCCTTCCTTTCTTAAACCATATCTAGTATCACTAACATATATTCTTTTTGCAATTTATTTTCCGAGAATTATAGTTGAATCAGGATGTGCCAAATTTTTCAATAGTACAATTCCTATTTGTTCTTCCAAATGTGGGAGGTTTTGAGAATAATTCTCTTTCAAATGATTTTTCTTCTGGTGTTGGTGGATAATCAAACATTTTTGCTACAACAGGAACTAGTGTTGTCATTAAATTTTTATTTTCTTCACTTGTTCTACTTTTATACTAGTATTTCGTAATTTGTGAGTAATGGTAGATCTTTCATCTTATTTTTTTCATAATCTGCTTCATGATTATTTTTATAATTTTTGTATTTCTCAATGAGTAATTTAACTTGAGAAACTGCCTTTGATGAATCTTTCATTAATATATTGATTTTTCCTCCAACTGATCAAACTAGGGGAAATTTAAATATTTACAATTATACAATTGAATTTAATATTCCTATTTGGGATGGATTTTCTTTCCCAAATGATACTTATGTTTTTGAGCAATTGAGATTGTTAAAGAGAGATAAAGGAGATGAGGCAAAATACGCAAAAAAAAAAAATAATATTGATGTTTATGCTAACTTTTTCCTTTTCAGTTTTCTAGAATAGAAATTTCAAAACATGGACATATCATTGAGGCTGTTGATAACCCAGGTTTAACTTCAACAATGGTTAATAATTTGGTAAGATTTCAAAATGAGCAAAATAATTTAGCATTTGCTGATGGATAAAAAAAATGAAATAACCTAGCCACTGAGATAGCTGTTTGGTTTTATTCGAGATAACAGTGAAATTTATTGGAAAGGTGGTAATAAAATTACTTTTATCCGAAATTCGTCTGATAACAATTGTTTAAGTGTTTATGAAACTAAGAATGCAGATGGTGCAGGAAAGTAATGCTGATCCAGGTAAAATTGGCATTAAAAAATTAGAAATTATGCTGCCAATTGTTGAATACGAATTTAACACTGCCATTGCAATTAAAAAAATAATATACGAACATCCAAAAATACCTATTAGTTTTAATTATTGGCAATTTCCAGAAAAAGAAGTTCCTTCTGGAACAACTGTTTCTAATTTTGATATAAGAGATCTGTTTAATAATTTATAGTTTGATATGCCTGATTTTCTGATTGTAGGCTTTCAATCTCATAGAAAAAATGTTGTTAAACAGTATGTACATGCTTCTATGTTTGATCATTGTAATGTAAGAAATGAGATCTTTCCTAAAGAAAATTGGGATCTAGGTATTGAAAATGGCCTTTGTGATTAAATATTTCTTGCTTATAATGATTTTAGAAATTCCAAATCAAAATTACCGGATCAACAGCAGCTAATGAAATAATTTGTTACAAGGTGTTCTCAGCCACACAGGTACATATGTTGCAAAGGATTATAAATGCAGTACTGTGTTTTTAAGTGGCCATGAATGTTTTTTCGCACCTAAAAGTTGTTGATATAGTGTAGTAGTTATAACCTAAACTACAACTGGTAAGTGTTATGTTTGTACTGCGATGTTTGGACGGGGATATCCGCTTATTTCGCTTTTGATGAAGTGTGACGATTGGGTATTAATATGTGGACAATACATATTTTTAGCAGACAAGAAGTTAAAATTTTAATGATGGAACATAATATCAGATACACTTGAGATTGTGTGTGTTGTTATTTACGTTAAAGAAGAGACCTGATATTTTATTAGCATTAATACTATTTGTGACTGCGTTCGAAGTGTAACTGACCTAATTTTGTGTGTACTTATTTTTTTGTTCTTCGTGGGTTTTTTTTTTCAGTGCAATATGTATTTCCATATGGCTGATATTTTCTCCGCAAATGCAATCGGTGCAGTGCTCAAGTTGAATATTTAGGTTTATGTTGTGTTTGCAGTTTATGTTACATTCGCAGACTTCTAATGATATTCATGTTGCATGTCGTGCCATAAGCATTTTTATCACCAGTCGTCGCCGAACCCTTCGACAGTTAATGAAACAAGACTCTTTTGTATTCCATTACAAATCCCCTTCCAAAATATGAAGCAAAAATTTTTAAGCACTTCAATAAAAAATTATTTTTGGAACTGTTTTGATGGAAATAAATGTGTTTTATCTCATGTGAAAAGTTAAGCCAGAAGCATACTTGGAAAACATCCTTTCGCCATTATACCCACATATATTTGTTGTTGAAATCACTCTAATTTAGTAATTTCCACTATTTGCCACCTACAGCATTTAACCTAAACATATTTTTTGACAGTTACTATGATAGCCATGTTACTCGTTAGCTACATATGTCGACTGCACACGTGCAGCAAGAGCAATTTCACTTACATCGAGGTATTTACCTGGTTGTTAATTTCGCTGCTTTTTGCATCACTACACAACTTTTTGCTCTTCTGTGTTTTCATATTTAATTCCATTTTGGTGCAACGCAAGTGCAAATTTTGTGTTCCACCCATAGTAATTTATATTTAATCGGCCCCCAGGTCAGTGAAGATGTTTCAACATGTTACTGACCTAGTCACCACAGTCAAAATCGTTATGTATATAAAACTGTATTGACATAAAAACTGATCTTATAAAAGATGGAATGATATCATTTCTTGGACCATGGAAAATAGGCATTGTTATGACAATCAACATTATTATCTACTACCACAATATGGCTAAATTTTATATTACATTGCATATTGGCTACAGCTAATGCACGTGTGCATACACACAGCATTGATTACAATGGTAACTGCTTGACGTGTACCACATTCTTATCTCCTAGACCATTTGTCCATCGAGCAATACCACACGCCACACCAAGCAACTGCACTCTGCAGTATTTTTGCTCCGAAGTGCTCCAGTGCCTTATTGTGTGTGTAGTGTAATGCTAACCTGTGCAACACGGTGCAGAGTAGTGCGACGTGCAAAAGTATGGTGCCCCAAAATGGGCTCGATGGCTCACGCTGTTAAAAACCTAATTAAAGGGAGAGAGACGCCCCTACAAATTGTTTCCATAATGTTTATTGGTAAAAGGTAAGTTATTTACATTTCACGTGTCTCATTCCCATTCCATCTCCTATGTTGTGCAGTGTTTTAGTTTATCCCACATTAATGTAGACTGTTTTATTGTCATGTTAATTGGCAGGTGTTTATGTTTAATCAGTTTTAAACTCAACCATGCCAAAGAAGTAATTAGTGTGTTGTTATAAGCTTACTTACCAAGATGGTACGTGTGCAATGTGAAGGCATTCAGTAGTGTGCAAGTACTCGAAGAGAACAGTCGTGTGTCGGTGTTCGAGCACACTCCAGGTAGCATTCATATCTTGTTTCACCAGTCACTTAATTCTGCAATAGTTTATTTTACCATAACCTTGCTCATTCAGCTGCCTGGAGACACTGCCCCTTATTTCCCCAGTTCTTGAGTCGCCTGGGGAAGTGTAGCTGTTACAAGTAAGTTTTATTGGCTTAATGCCATTTCGCAGTGTTGCTCATGTTGGGGGGCTAAGCCCGGCAATCAAAAGTAAAGTTTCTCCCAGAAAGTTTTTTCAACATGTAAAACTAAGTTGGAATAGCAACCACGTGTGATTTATTTGTAAGGCTTTTGGGCATTTCAAGGAACAGGACCCTTCGAAGCCCACCAAAAGTTCATCACCTCTATTCAGTGTCCTTGCAAGTTATACTAATTAAAGAAATTGCTGCAATTATTTAAGTCCTGTAGGTCAGCCTTGAAAAGGCCCACAGTTTATTAAACAAATCAGTTCATATTACTTGTGAGAGGAAATATCACAGTTCCTGAGAATTTTAAGTCTCCAGCTCTCCAACAACATTGCTGATGGTGTCTGGCGCCAGTCGGGTAATGTTATTTACCCCAAGTTTCCTAACCCAACCTTTATCGCCCCTCAAAAACAACCTTGCACCCTTCACCCAGCCACCACATGCCGTTAAAATTTGTGCTACGAAATGTTTACTATATTAAATGTGACGTGCTGCATCCCTAGAGATGGTGAGCTGGGTCCGTGCGCCGCCTGGTATGACAGGAGTAGGGCATGAACTGTTGAAGGTGCCCGGCACCACATTCGGTAGAGAATGATGATTGGGGTCGTATGGCTGACGGCATACTGCAATCTCTGGATCCAGGTCTATTGGAAGAGAGTCTCGATTGATAATTACTTATTACGTAAATTCTGAAGAAAAAAAAAACTGTTTACTAACAGACGAAGTTGTCGGTAACTTCGCTCAAGTTACAGACACTGAAGTTACACTGCTTTTGGGAGGCAGACCCTGTAAAAGCAATACTTAACAAAAGTACACTGACCAATAAAACTGTGCTAGGGCCCAATGCCCAATGATACTCGGTAGAGTATTAATCAATAAAAGTCGCGAATAAAATAATTGACATTTATTGACTGTTATGGTACAGAACAATCTCACTCTGCAATATTAAAATGTGTACCCTTGTTAAGTAAATCCGGCACTCATGGCTTGCTGGTGACCGTTGCTGTGAAGTAATGCTTATGTGAAAGACGTGTGGTTACACACGTGATGTCCAGCAATGTTACCTCAGGAGCAGACCGGATCTCCCCTCGGCTAAATGTATATAAAAAGGTTCCTGTTTTACGTCAATACTGTTGTCATGAACGAATAAGCCTGAGTTGAATTGCTGAGGGTGATAAACACGGTAGCTTACCATCGGCCTGTCAGATCGTATGAGTGCCCAAGTCGAACTGATCTAAGATGGCTGCAACCTCGCCGAGCTCGGCGAGACTGCTGCCAAATGCAAAACATGAAAAAATGTAACTTCAAAAGTAGCATGAATGCACGAATGAACTCTGAACATAATTACGATTACTGGCTACAAACATATTGATGACATACCCATGAACGTCGGACCCCTAGATATGGCCAATAATGTGATGTCATGAGTATGTCATTGCACTTGAAGGAAAATGAAATGGAGCTTTAAATTCCTTATTATCGATGGATGAATACATTTGCACTCTTAAAACTAACATATGTATGCCTGATTAGTGAAATACTGCGAATAACGGTATTGTGTGTTTGTATTTCTCTTCCTGTGATGTCAGATGTATTTCACTTTTGTGGGTGTGGTTTAACCCTGCGATCTGCGGGTTTCGTGCAATTCCTTAAGGAAAAGTGGGCAGCTTCCCTTGTAAACTAAGGTGCAACAATAGGCAAAATCCACTGTTGCGCCTCTCATTAATTACTGGTACCAGGCAGCCGCTCGCCACATTGCACTTGCTTCGGGAATATTATTCCCCACCTCATCTCTCTTGGGGTCATGTAGCTCTCTGGGTTCGGCCACAAGGCCTGCCGACATCACACTTATTAGAAACTTGTAGGGTATTGCGCCGCTGCTTACCCCTGTGATTCCTAAAATGGCTATTGCATCTAACAGTCGTGAGTTCTTGGGAAACATTCTCTCAGGCCACATATCAATTTATTACGAGAATTACCTCTTGTAATAAATTTAAGATATGGTGGCCTTCGGCCTACAGGTTGCAGAGTGGCAAGAAAACTGTGAACACACCGTTCTGGTCGACCTGCACTGATCGTGACCGAAATCTAGTGTCGATTGGTCAGGTGTTGCTGCTGTGGTTGATGCATCCGCAGTTGTACAAACGGGCACAAGGGATACATGGACGTCTGGAACATGTCAAATGACAATACACTATCTTCATAATACGTACTCACTGTGTGGCTACAAGTTGAGCATTATCTGATGTATTCCTATAATGTGGTGGTTCTGATGTGTCTCATTATGGGAGCAGTGCAATGACCGTACGGTATTTTGGCGTGTACCATGCGTCCCATCCTAGGCCATTCCCTCTTTCGTAAGCACTAGCACTCCGATGTCAACAAACCACAACGTGAAAGTGATAGTGAGCAAATAGCCTTCGTTCCGCATGTGTGCGTAATGCATTTGAGTAGTGCACCACTGCATATATAGAGTATATTTTGTGTATATTTTATTTGACTTAAGTAATAATGGTTTTTAAATGCAGTACTTTGTTTATATGCAACATAATAAAAAATATTGTGTGTGAGTGATCAGTTTATTTGATGTTAACGTTGGGTTAATTCACGCAGCTTGCATGACTTTAGTGTGTTTTATTTATATGTGTAATCACTGCTCTAAACCAAGTGTATACTTGATTTAATAAATTTTAGTGTGTATGGTATTGTGTAATTTTATATTATGTTTGTTGTTTATATGTCAAGAGTTCATTCTTGTTGGCACACAAATTATGTACTTATGAATTATGTTTCGCACACAGAAAATAAATACAGTGCGTGCTAATAAATAATATTTACACACACCATGCCAAACAGGGCACTTGTGCATGCAATATTCACCATTTTCACTATTAATTTTTTTTTATTTTTTGCACGCCATTTTTCCTTAGCAGTCTTAAGTTATGTAAACCATGCTGGCATGTTGGAAGCCGACTTAATGTAAAGAACACGCGGCAAACTAACCTTACTTTTAGTATATGTATAGGAAGAGCTTTCATATGTTATTTTTAAGAGTGTTTTACGTAGAGGACGTGTATCAAAACCTGTGTGTAATAAATTAGTTCCCTTAGCCTGTTCATAGAACCCACACAATCTACAAGTACACTAACCTGTTCATAGAACCCACACAATCTACAAGTACACTAACCTCCGAATTGGGGATAGGTTGTTACCACTACACGTAAGTTGTCACATGATTTATTTCATAACTTTTTATATATTTATTCGTTGTTTAATAAAAGGGAAGTATTTTGTATGTCCTCATCCAACCAGTGTGCCATTGCCATCCATAATTTTGTTAATTATCATAAAGTTGTATAAATTAGAGTTTTTTCATGCATGTGCGGGATAGTGGCTAGTGAGTGAGCTCCCCGCCAACGCCAAGTTAGTGATTGTTCTGTACTCACAGAGTGGACATCGGTGTCGGCCTCCCAGGCACATCACCTTTGTGCACTGGTCTTTAGCTTGTAATTGTCATTGATTATCATGAAACCTTAAGTTAATTGTTTGCTTCATCTGGGGAGAGGGCCACTCCGTATTACGGTCCATATGTTACATGACCAGATCATAATTATTCATTGTAACCACATGTAGGCCTCGTGCCGTCTTTTAACTGTGTTAGCACTCTCCTGCTGCAATGGAGATACAAATATGTAAGTGCCTCAGGTGAGGGTTGTTGAGTAAATCGCTGTGTTTAACTGAACCCACACTCGTATTTTTCGCAGACCACTTCATGTTCCATTTCACCTGCTTTCATAATGACAGGCGTAAATGGGCCCATAACGCCCTACGGGTGTGAGTATTGCATCTGGGGGTTGCAAACAGTCCTCACTAGACTAGGCAAAGAGGATTGTTGTTGAATCATCACCATCATCAGTACTTACACGGATCCAGGAGACGGCGGACTTTTGGGGAGCAGCACAACCCACCATCATCTCAACTCATGTTCTCGTTACTGAGGGCTGGCGCCCAGTCCGGTTATTCGAGAAAACTATGCTCCTGTCTACAAAATCTGTCTTTCTAAATGGTCCAGAAAACACCATAGGTCATTCGAATTTCATCTACCAATTGATGAGATCTGCCATTAGCGTATGTGACCTTCATTGGATTTTGTCTTAGTGTTACCGCTTGCTTGGCAATCTAACCACATGAGTGCTCCAGCTACTGCGGGGTGACATTGCAGAAAAATTGTGTTTACCCAGTGGGCTGACATTTGCAGAGATCACATTTATGAAGGCAACTTGTCACAACAACATGCAGACTGCATATGACCTTCAGATGCAGGGAAACTAATGCACAGTTGGGATAGCTTAATCAATATGTAATTAATTTAGATGTCGTAAGCACCAGGCAGGAAGAGAATGTTAATATTCTATAAAAGAATTTAATCAAATATTTTATTGCACTGAGGAGGTGCCACTGAGGCACTATGTGATAATGCACTACAGCTTAGTAAATGTGTTCTGAGCAGCATGTGTATAGGCCAGTGTGTGGTGTGCTGCAGAATGGTGAGTTTGACTGGGACGAGCTGACACAGTCATACATCTACTCGGCAGCTCCACTCGGTGGACTAGTGTGCCTTTTACCGACAGTCCGTCTCAGCGAGGTCTGGGGTCCACGCAGAGTCGTTGGCATCTGTATGTTGATGATGGCTGTTATCGTAGCGCTGGGACCCACTGCTGCCAGGACCAGTGTTTGGCTCTACATCGTTCTCATGTTCCTCCGGGGATGCTCAGGTGTGAGTATTTTACAAGTACACATTGCCTTGCAACATGTTTTCAGTTGTCAGTTCAGGAACTACAGACATGCATGCAAATTGGTACCTAGCTGTTAAGGGTAAGGTGGATTGGTTATCCAACATTAGCCACCAGTTGCCGACAATGTTGCCTACATCTCACCAAGCAGTGGCAAAAAATTTTTGTGTAACTTTAATATGTATAGCCTAGCTGCAAGACAACTTCTCAAAGGAATTGTACATATGTCTTTGTGTGACTAGTGTGGTAACCAAGAGTTGAAGCCATGTATTTATAAACTATGCTAATGGCTGTAAAGCAGTTCAGTGCTGGGACAACACAAAAAAATCACTTTCTGCCTGTCCTTGTATGCATGTATTAGAGTGATGATGCCTGCACATGGGAACGTGAATCTTGACAGCTGAGCGGGCCACTGATTGCAGACAGTTAAAACCACTTAGGGGGTTGACATGCTGCAGGTTCTGAAGCTAGATGAAGTGCTGAGTTCGCGGACTGCCTGACATCAGTTGGGGGCAGGAACTGCTATATGTGCCTGGGGCCATGCTCTATAGAGCAGTGATGAGGTCGTTCAGCCAACAGCACTGTGGGACCTCGAAGTCTGCTGTCGGGTTGACGAGGGATTTATATTATGTGTGTTATTAATTGCTTAGATTTATACTGGCCTTACTAAAGGGCGAGACTGTAGGCCACTTCGCATGCTGCGAAATCACGGAGTTTATTCTGCATTCTGGGTGCAGGCCCCATAGTACAAATATTTACACACTTGAAAATACTTATTTGAATACTGCTTTCGACGCAGTGCCCAACGATACCAAGGAGAGTATAGCAGTCAAAAAAGTCCATGACTCCTGGTGTGGCGGAGAATGACTCAAGGGCATGTCATCACACTTCAAGACTGATATTGCCACTTTGTGTAAGTTCTCTGGTGAATGATTACATTTGCCCTCATATAACTATAAAATACATTGGCCCTTGGGGAATTAGACAGTATAATGGTACTTGTCACTACTCTTTTGATGATGATTCTGTATATCACTCTTTGGGAGCGTTACCAGCTCCCGAATTCTTGGAATAGGTTGCACCTCCTATGAAAAATCGGTAGCCTCCCTAGTAAGTAATGGTATAACACAATGAAAATTACTTACTTTTATTGATTATGACTGAATCCAAATAGGAAGCCCTCAGAAACTTTAAATGAAAACTGAACATAATATTCGCCATTGATTGATACCCCTTGGGGCCACATAGCATTCCTAATTAGGCCAACAGGCCCGTTGAGGTGACAACGAGGAGAGGCATCGGGCGTCGCAGCGCCAGCTTCCCCGGGTGTTCTTACCAATTGCCCTTGTGCCTGGAAGTCGTGGCTTATGCGTGGGCTACAACTCCAGGAAAAGGTTATGGGAAGAATATTTAAAGAGTTCTATGAAAAGTCAGTGGATGGGCACCAGTGCTAGAGAGTATGAGACTAAGTTGGGTATGTGATGGCCGACAGCCCATGTGGCACGTGATATTAATAACAAGACATTTTACATCTATCCATTGCCCTCAGAAACATACACAACAAACTTTATTGTATTTTAAAAATTACTGGCCACGTGGTTGAGCGAACCATTTGCACCGGTCGGCTCTGCTAGCCAAACATTCAATGTTGTCGGTATCGGCCAGTATCCTAATGCTGTCTTGAAAGATTAGGGTTGTCTTTTTGGTCCTCGTGACGTTCAGTCACTTAATTCATATGTCATAAATTTTTGAATAATATTATCACTTGAATACTATGATTGTTTATCTCTTACGTGTGTTTGTTTCCAATCGTTCACCATAGAAGATGCGCTCAGTGCACAGGCCATTATGGCATGTTACATAATTTACACTTTAAAACAAATAAAAATACAAATCTCAATACACACATTACCTTTCAAGTAAATAAATAAGAGATTATTTTCCTCTGTACTGACGTGTTAGGTACATGGGAAAATAATATTAATAAATATACAAACTTGACATATGCACTGGAATAAAATACCCTGTGTGAAAAACGTTAACACTTAAGAACAAAACAATGGCATGTGCCCCGGATCGCATGGGCGATATCAAATCACACACTCACTGACTTTAATAATAACAAATAATAATATTACCCTCAAAATAAACAGAGCATTGAAACACAAACACTGAGAAATAAACACTTCCACATGTGCTAGATCGCACGGGCGATGACATAACGAAGTATACACTGAATTTAATAATACAAATTACATTTACCCTGAATAAAAATAAAATAAAACATAACACTTTACACTGAACTGCACCACACTAAACGTATTTGTGTGCACACTTGGGCTGGTGGCTTTGCCTACAATGCCCTCGCGTGGTACAGATATGGTTGGGTGGCTGTCAGATGGTAGCTGGTGAATGGGCTTAAGGCTGGAGGATGCAGTCCACATCAAATGCCCCCTCCTTTCGAGGCCATTCACTCGATGCCATCAATATCTCTTACTGCAACACCGCTGTGGTTGGCATAGTTGGCCACATGGATGCAGGTTAGAGACTCGCTGTGGCGAAAGTGGGCGTGGCCATTTGTTGTTTAAAGTTGTGCTTGGTGCTCCTCTGCACCCTCAGGCTGTACAGCCGACACGCCGGTTGACATGTGTTCTCTTCGAACGGCGGGGAGGGAAGGAAAGTTCCCCCTCACCTGACTCATCGCTGCTCCTGCTGCTGTTGTTATGCGGGCGGTGAAGGCTCGCACTTGGCATCTCCAATTCTTGATCCAATGCCTACCGCTACTATCCCTATACCCATGCTCGAACGACGTCTCCTCTGCATCACGATGCCCTCAGGTGTGTCCCTCGCCTGGCGATCGAGGCCATCCTCAGATGGCCCGACCGGTTCATCCTCTATAACATCGTGGATATCCGCCGAAGGAAGCTGCAAGATTCCGGAGTACAAGGGGTTTTCTCCACTGCGTTCCATGTTGGTTCCCATGTGGACACAGTGGCATCAGGTGCATCACCCATAGTTGCATGTGGTGTGATATGCAATCCGATTGCTTCAGTGGTGGAATTTACATCGCTGGACGGGGTAGCAGGTACCTCCTCTACCGCAGAATCAGGTGTTGTGGTGCCGGTGCTTGGTAGCCGTACAGTGTGGCGGTGGCGACTTAACCGTACTTTGTAGCAGGTGTTGCCTTGTGAAGACATCACTGAGTGGGGGCCGCTCTATTTCGCAGCGAACCCTGCACAATA
The DNA here is from genome assembly GCA_029891345.1 of Dryococelus australis. Taxonomy (NCBI): domain Eukaryota; kingdom Metazoa; phylum Arthropoda; class Insecta; order Phasmatodea; family Phasmatidae; genus Dryococelus; species Dryococelus australis. The sequence goes on along the minus strand of CM056998.1, from coordinate 387,327 downwards.
ACCTCATTGGCCAGCTGACTGGGGGTGGGTTCTGACATACAAGAGCTGCCCCAATAACAGGCTAGGAGGGGGTGGGGTGTACCCAGTGTCCGCTGGGCTAAACAGCAGTGTCGTCTTTCCCTTGCCTCCTGCATCTCTCTCTGTCTCGTTTCTTTCATCTGCTTCCTCTTCTCGGCGTGCGGCACTTCCCCTCAAGCCACTGGTGAACTCGCCTGGGAGGGGAAGGTCACGGACTTGAAGAATGCGGACCAGTGTTTTCCCTGTCGCCTTGTTGACTCGTGTTCACAGTGTAAACAGAGCTGCCAGGAGGTTTTCTGCCCATGATGCATGGTGGTTTCCCACACGATGCGCAATTGTGTTTTTACAATCTGATTACATCGCTCCATAGGGTTGACCCTGGGATTGTACACGACAGTCATGTGATGTTGTACTCCCCAGCGGGTGCAGAATTCCCTCCAAACACATCCTGTGAACTGTGTCCTATTGTCACTTAGTACAATACGAGGATAACCCCAGTGGGTGAAAAATTCATTCTCGAGTGTCTTTCCAATTCCACGTGCACACACACTTGACATGGGGTATGCCTCTGCCCACCGAAAACACAAATCTGTCACTACGAGAATAAATTGTTTCCCGTTTGGTGTACGTGGGTAGGGACACATCAAATTGAGTACAGCGGCCTCAAATGGTTCACTCGGCTCACATGGCTGTTGTAGCCAGTCGCCTCGTCGGCTCTTGAATTGGTTGGTTACAGGTTACAAATTCTCACACAAAATATCTTGCCTGTAGTGCAATTCCCAGCCAATTGAAATACTTGCTCACGTTGCACCTGGGCTGTGCTGCTCAGGGATGTCCAGACAGGTGGTTGGCAGGGGCATGATGTAATATGGTGTCATGTGCTGCGGCCAGCCAAAACATACGCCACAGGTCATTGTTTATGTTTTGTTCGACTCGACACATCCATCCACAACTCGCCAGTTTTCTACAGTTTACCATGCACACTAGTCTCTCTGCTTACTTGCAATTTCGCAGTCTTGCTGTTCCCTTTGACGCCGTCGGGTGAGACACGAGACGAACAATGATGCAAATAATTACTGGTAATTTGGGCACCAGCGGTGCTTCCGATCACTGCACTATTGAGACTCCGTGGTTATCTGTGATGCTGTGGGTTCTGTGTGTCTGTCTCACCCATGCGTACTTACAAACACGTTGGCAATACTAAACTTTTAATAAAATCACTGAAATAAACAATAGATAAAACATATGTGCCTACGACACTCACTACTGAATAAAATATTTAGTTCACTATAAACTTGTTTTATTGATGTTGTTTATACACATCGTCGTGTCAATGAAGTGGTTATCTAGGTCATGACTAGCCAATTCAGCTTGAGTGCTCCCCAGCCTGTAATTAACCCATCGCACGACTAAATGGATAATCTCCCCGAGGTGCATGCAAGCACAGCTTTCACAAGGGAAGAAGGCCGACAGCTGCTGTGGTGGACTGATGGTTTTTCCCTGGTGTGGAGGGACGTGAACGTAATTGCGAAACGGCATGTAAACATACTACTAAACTCCCACGTCATTCAATAGTGGTCGACTCCTTGCCACCATGCTTTTGCATCTCCTAGGCATTATCCGATGCACGATGGCCAGTCTTCTGGGTCGACACCATACCTACTGAGCCTACTCTCACTAGCCTTCAGGAAAGCCACCGGGTCTTTGCTGTCGGCGCCATCATGTGGCAGTTGCTGAAAATGGGCTAGTGTTGCAAAAAATGCCACAACAGCTGTTGACCAGTATTTCGCAGTTGTAGGCAGCATCCGGTATTCATTGGTCTCTGAATGGGAGCCAGTCGCAACAGTGGGGTTGAGCACGCCGGTGGGTGTGGCAACTCCAGCAGAGGTGTTGGCAGCATTTGTTGTTCATTGCGGAAAAATTCCTTGTTTTCAGTGGCGGTTGCTGGAATTTGCAACTTCAGCATTGCGGCCAGTTTCGGCATTGGTTGTATCTGCGGGTTCATTAAGGGCATGGCTGATTGGCAGCATAGACACTCAATGTGCCATATATAATGCAGCATCGCACGTTCCCTCGGCGAAATACACTTGTCGTCATGGTACAATCTCCAGCACCGGTGGCATGCCAGATTAGCCGTTTCCAGTCCATCACAAGTCTCAACATTGGCACATATTCACAACATCGAGTGGAACTAGGAAGGTGGTGAAAATGAGCTTTTCTGTCCTGCGCACAGACTTGGCATGCATACCGGGGTCAAAAAACTGTTCGCTTGTATTGGCACGAGACACCGAGTACACATGTCGCCAGGCGGTCCCGAGATAGTCTGCGACAAATCTCCTTCAAAAAGTTCCACGTACAGCATATCCACTTGTTTTCGCAGCTGATGAGGTGTCATCACATCACCACAGACACACATCCTCCCCTGAAGGTAGGTTAGTGAGAACAGGTCTTGTTTTGGTGAAGATCTTAAGCATGTGTGGCATAATGATGTAGGTTTGCCATTCGATGTTTTCCAGTCCACATATTCTCGTTATAAATCGCGGCATGGCTGACACGATGTCTCCGTGTTTATGTCTGCATCGGACCCCGTGGTCACTCGGCCCGTAGCAACACACTTCATGGCACGATATGGAAGGGGTGGTTACTGCTGACTCGACGTAGCATGGTAGGAGGACAGCCACTGCCAAGATGGTGGATGTCACCTGACATCACTGCTACAGTTCTATTTCAAAATCACCGACTTGCTTTTCCCAGGGGAGAACTGCAATAATGTGCAAATTGGTATGTGGTTGCTTCTTGATGATGCTTCTTCCATTGCTATTTCGTGAAATTGAGGCCCCAACTTAAATGAATACAGAAAATATTGCTGCCAGTAGCAGGAAATGGTGAGCCAGAGCTCGAAAGAATAGGTAACATGTGGGCACACGCAGATGTAAACAAAGAAACGGGAACAAGCAAATACATGGAAAAATACTCTGTAAATACACTGAATACTAGGAAGCCAAGATTACTTGCACACTGAAGTCCTGACGATCCTGGCGGGATGAAAAAAAAAACAGCCACACAGCTGGACAAGCCATTTATGGGTTACGACTCCAGGGAAAGGTTTATGGGAACAATATTTAAAAAGTTCTGTGAAGATTTCAGGCATGGGCACCAGTGCTAGAGCACGAGACTAGGTTGGGGTCGTGAGGGCCGACGGTCTATTGGCCTTCCTGGTAGCAGTGCCGCTAATAGACGTGGAGAGGACAGCCAGGAGGTTACCCTGCTTACTCCCCAAGATATTGGTGATCTCTGCAGAGCTACATCCAATAGCGCCTGGTCTAGGGTGTCGGGGGGGGGGGGGGTGTCCTCCCCCATATGCCAATACACACGCATAAGTGGGCTTTTGTCGCCACCCTACACAAATAATATTTATATATTCTACTTAGGTTAAGGTTACCATATGCAGCCAAGAGGTGGCTGGATTAAATAATCACGCTGGTTAAACAGTAACGTGGTTTATTGAATTAATTTCCTCTATACAGAGCACTTACATTTACGGATCACCTTTAAAGCTAGGCAAGCTCTTACACTGTATAAACCGGCCTTTGGTCCTACATGATTTTACGGCAGTTAAGTGACCCCAGTTGTGTACAAAAAACCGGGCTGTGCGGTGGCGCAGACTCCGGGCATGCAACAAGACAAACAGTTCTGGTTATAGTACGTTATTAAACAGAAATTAAAGATGATTGGTAAAAACAATGTGAATAGCCCGGAGTCCCACGGAACAGCGGCCATCCCACGTTGAGCCAAATTTCAGACTGACGAGGCTTGCGCGTGAGGCCGTCTCATTGGCTGCAACTGCCACCAATATGTCACGTGACTAGAATTAATATGAAAATGATAAATGAATTGGGATAATTAGCAGTGAGGCTGTTGAGATCGGAACATTAAAAAAATTCTTCTCGAATAAGCAACAACTTGCTTATAAAATATTAACATGAGTTAAAATTCTGTTAACTACTCAACACACATGGTAAACTAACCTCACTTTTTGAGGATTGTATTTAGGCAGTTTATAAGAGTCGTGGCTCTACCCCCCTCAACTAGTATTTTTGTAACACAAATATTAATAGAAATATATCTTACAACTATTCATTGACCTCAGAAACATACACAATAAATTTTATTGTATTTTTAAAAGTATTGGCCATGTGGTTGGGCGCACCACATGCACCTTTGGACTCTGCTAACCGAATATTCAATGTTTCTAGAATCTGCCATTATTCTAATATTGTCTTTAAAGGTTAAGGTTGTCTCTCTGGTCCTCGTGACGTTCAGTAATGTAATTCGTATGTCATACATTTTTGACCAATATTATTACTTGAATACTATGCTTGTTTATCTCTTACGTGTGTTCGTTTCCAAGTGTTCAATATATAGGGCTTGCTCAGCACACAGGCTGTTATGGAACGTGGAAAAATTTACACTTTAAAACAAATACAAATCTCTCTACACACATATGAACCTTCAAGTAAATAAATAAATATGAGACTGTTTGCCTCGGTACTTACGTATTAGGTACATGGGAAAACAATATTAATAATTATACAGAACATGACATATTCACTGGATGAAAAACATAACGTTAAAAGACCAAAACAATGGCACATGTGCCGGATCGCACAGGCGATATCAAAGCACATACTCACTGACTTTAATAATAATAAATAATATTACCCTCAAAATAAACAGAGCACTGAAACATGTACACTGAGAAATAAACACTGGCACGTGCGCTAGATAGCATGGGCGATGACATAATGAAGCACTCACTGAATTTAATAATATGAATGAAATTTACAGTGAATAAAAATAAAATAAAACTAAACCTTTTACACTGAACTGCACCACACTAAATGCATTCATGAGCACACGTGGGCCGGTGCCTTCAGCTACAACGCCCATATATGGCACAGAAATGGTTGAGTGGCTGTCAGATGGCGGCGTCGTGAACGGGCCTAAGGCTGGAAGACGCAGCCCACGTCATATGGGTAAATACAGTTTGAGGCCACCTATTAATTTATTACAAGAGTTACCTCGTGTAATAAATTAAAGTAGGGTGGCTGGTGGACCACACATTGCAGGTTGAAATAAAAGTGTAAACTCTGTTCTTGTCACCCTACACTTACACGATCGAGACCTGATGTCGATTGGTCTAGTGAAGCTGTTGCTGTTGATGTGACTGTTGGTGCAAGTGGGCACAAGGCATTAAGTGGAGGTCTGGTTCATGTCAGGGAGCACTGCTACATGATGCAAACTGCTGATGGTGAACTGAAAACATGCAGTAAGGAAGTGCCTGAGACAGGCACTGAGCATCTTCCGCAGTGCTGCTGGTAATATCACGTCCCTCACCTCCCGAGCAACACGCTACCATACAACCTCGTGTACAGTGTGGTGAAATTCAGGTGTGGCCTGCAGCGTCGACAGTATCATGTGCGTTGGCAGTCACCATGGCAAAGTGTGTCATTTGATTAATCGGTCGAAAATCAATGTAAAATCTCCAAATTCCGCCCTTTTTTGGCGCGAGTGTAGTTGCCGACTTATACTGGTTATCTGAGGACTCTATTACACTGTGGTGTGCACCCAGGACACAAGGGATAACAAATTATACCAGGCAAAATCGATGAGGAAAGACAAAGCCTTTTATTTAACAAAATGACACAATACACTTGTAAAAGTTATGCAGATCTAAATATTTCACAAATAGCACAGAAGAGCAAATTGAATGCTCATTTAATAACGTTACTAACACTTTTTGCCATTAAATATTCGTGTAAAACACAAGGTAGAGCAGCCCTCAATTTACTCATTAGAAAAATATACCTAATATTTTTTTTTTTAATGCTCTTGATAAAATTCACATGTTAAACATTAATGAGTATAGAACAGATGGGCCATAAAATAATTCCCATTATATACAGAGCAACACTGATCATGTTGAATACTGCAATATTAAATATACAACTAAATGGCAAATTGGCACCAAAATGCATTTATGTGCGTATCTCCTGCTTCAGAAAATTACACAAAATACAACAGCATACAATATAGTGTTTCAAAAGCTGCTGTGTATAAATTTCCACTCTTAATAAAGTATCAGATAAAACCACTATACAACAAATATTAATAAAAATGTAATACACACAACAGTGTGGATATTTGGTTCTTCGCCGATGATTGGAATCTTTTCTTCAGTGATATGTATTACTTTACAAGCTCTCAGTTTAGAGCAGCGACGTGGGAAAAAATGCAATCTCTCATTGGCTACAACCAGCTAAAAGCCAACAAAGTTACAGTGATTATTTAGTCTCACTTTTCCAGAATTTCAGTGCAGCACAAACCACTCACAATTATACATTATCTCAGCAATATATTTTTTAAACATATGTGCCAGCTCAAAATTTTCCTCAATTACCAACTTGATTAACACCAATTACTATGATAAAATATAGTAACCACTATAAAGGACTTATAATTGAAGACCTGAATTATGACCTATATTCACTCATGAGGCAGGTATAATCTCAGAGCCCCAAAGACTGCTGCATTTGACTTCTGCCTATCACAAATTGGTGTAATACATTTCTTTTAAAACACTTTATTGGAAAACCGATATTGATGTATACCTCTCGATCGGAGCTCTGACTGAGCGCACAATTATATTGAGAGTTTTCAGAAATCTTGATACTACAATACGTTCCAATATTTACACAAAACTTTGGGCTAGAGCTGCAATTATTGACCCAGGAAATAGCAGGCGACACAAATGCCATATTATAACCATTCATAACTTGAGTAAAACATTTTCTTAGCTCGACATTTAAAATGTCGGAATCAAATCAAGAATAAACTAACACTATAATTTTCTCTGTTATTAAACTGTAGGCCTCACTCAAAACCATATGAATTGAAAATTACCGTGAGTATGGCAGTTAAACAGAAATGGTGCTTAAACATTTCTTGAAACAGACTATCATCAAACACAGCAAAACTTCACTTTATCACTACGCCTGTCGATTAGCATTATTGACTAACCACTTTAAACAAGCTGAAGGTGTGACGACAATCAAATTTTACTAGCACCAACTGGAAATCTACTCTCGCAAAAACCATTATCAAATTATTAATTCCGCTTGCTTGCCGTGACTCACTACTTCCATTGCGTTGTGCATGGTGCCTCGTGTCAAAAATGTTGATAATGAAAATGCACAAATGAGACCCATAATATGAAAATTTCCAACTAGCTTCATTTGGCCCACCACTTTTGAAGTAGCCCGATGGCAGTTTCCATGTTCTCCCTAGGTGCTCACAGTTGAACCACACTGAACCGACAGGAGAGATCGAAGAAGGAGAGGAACTTTTTTTCTAAGCCTACCCTATTTCTAAGTATTAGGTGTTCACCCACAGTAGGATAGGAGTTAAATACATCTCAGGGCCTAAAAGGAAGGGAATTCATGCAAGGAGGTGTGCATTACCGGAAAGAAGGATTGGGCCACCATGGCGAGACTTTAAGGCCATGACTACTTCCCCGAGTGTACCTATAGCTGAAAATATATCTTAGAAGGGGTATGGTAAAACCTCCACAAAAAGGGTAAAACCAATATCGACAGAAAAGACAAACTGTAGGAGCATTAATGAAAATGTTATAGGAAATAACAGTTGTAGAATCAATATTGTTTTAATACGACTGAAGAACTAGTATAGAGGGGGTGGGATTTGTGGGCCCATGCTATGGGGCACATGTGCCCTTGAGGTGGAAACTGATGTTCATGTTACTGCGCAGACTGCCTGCACAACAAATCGACAGTAATATTTTAATGCAGGGCCTCCACCCCCCCTGCTTTTCGTTGAGTGCGTCGAAAACGTGGGCAGCTCAATCATGGCACCGATGGTATGTTCTTACTTCCACATAGACACCAGGATCTCCATGCTGTGGGTGGAAGCGGAGTTCAATATTGCAGGAAGCAACGCACCCCCCCCCCCTTGCCATGATCATTGGGCCACCTCCAGCAGACGTGCTACTGCCATCCTCAAAACTGAGCCACCAAGGTTCCCGATGCCATCGACAATGGCGCTTACGAGCCGGCATCTTGGTCAATGAGCTGGTATTTGAATATTCCCAACCATCCCAGAACCTGGGAATCCCCGATCCGCTACCTGGGGATGCGACAAGTTGCAGAGAGGTGACACATCTGGGCTGTAAATAGTCCCGCCACGCCTGCAGACACACCTCACCTTCATTGTTCCCAAGGGGCGGGTAGATCCGGGAGAGTGAGCGACCACGAGCATGATGTACATCCCACAGTAGCTCAGCTAGTGAAGGAGAAGATTTTTTCTGACGAGCCCCCAAATCCCGCTACACCAGTATGAGAACCTTCACAGTTCTGTGTGCCCTCCGGCATGCATGTTAGCAGCTAAGACGGTTGGAGAATGGGTTGCGTCTCAGGGCAAGCCCTTTACGCCTTAGGTTGGGTTTAATTAACAAAATGGGCGCATGCATCGCATCTGAGCAGGGTTATCTGGTGCTATAGCTGCAATTGTAGCCATGGACACACCCCGAAAGAAGAAGGGTCTAGTTAAGGGCATAGAAAACCAGGCAAAGCGGAGAGGACCTGGAAAAAACTATGCGACAGTCGCGGAGGATAAAAATATTTCCTTTTATTGGATTAGGGCTGGAGAAAGTAGGGTTATTGTTAGTTCGCTAAGATAGACTTTCTGAGGTTAATGAGGGTGATATGAAATGTGTCGATCCGCTGCTGAAATGTATCCAGGGTCGTAGCACGGCCCCGGAGGCGGGGGACAGAACTGCGCCACCCGCCTGCAGAAGCCAGTCATCTCTCTGGAAGCAGAAAAAGTGTTGGTTCCAGGCATAAAAATAGGAGTAATTAGGAAGGGGAAGGGGGTGGTAGTGCGATGTAATGAAATGGCATTACCTACAGTGAAAATTCGCTTGCAACTAGTGTGGTGTTGTGTGTAGTGTTGGCAGTGTTGTGCATGTCCAGTGTAGTGTCGAAGAATTAGGTAAATAATAATGAAGGGTATAAATAAAATAATTGCCAGCCTGGAGGACGCCATATTGGGTATCAGGTAGGTGTATAGGGCCGACGCACAGGCCTACACCAGACCGAAACTCCAGGTTGGATCCCGCAATACTGACACTCGGGTGCACACATAGTGTAGCATAGAAAACAAATTGCAATATAAAGTACAGGGCCATCTCCGAGCCAGAAACTGTACAGAGCCTGCTTGCCTTGTTCTGTGTTCACATAGTGCTTCGTATCATTGTATGTTTTTGTGGGAATTATCACGCGAATTACTAGGGTAATTTAGGGAGGTTATGGCAGCCTGTGAGCCAAAATGCTTTTCGACCGCTTATATTTTTGAGTTTCCTCGGGGTGATAATCCCCGAGGCTGGATATTTTCACATTTTCACATTTGCACTGTGTGCACAATCTGTGTAAAATTTGTGTGCTAATTTTATGAAGTGCTCATCCAGTTTTTCAATTTTTAATTCGCGATGCAGATCTGCAATAGGGCAGTATCGGGGCGCATCTGCTGCTATTCGCACACATTTATTTTGAATTATTTGGAGGTGCCTTGTGTGCATTTTAGCTGCTGTGCCCAGGCGGGCTCAGCATAAGTTATAATTGGGCGTATTAGTATCGTATACAGAAATACAGCCTTGTTTCGGGTTAGGGCACTTTGTGGGTTTAATATAGGATGGAATGTGGATAACCGAGCTTGGGCGCTGGCACATTTTACATCTAAATGCGCCTTCCAACTGAGCTTTTGGTCCATATAGATGCCTAAGTATTTCACCATATCTTTATGGGGAATTTGTTCGTCAAATAGAGTTAATTCGGGGCGATTATTCGCCTGGGGTAACTGTCTGCAAGTAAAGACAATTGCTTCACTTTTGCCAGGATTAATTTTTATCCGCCATTTTGTATAACATTTTTGAAAAGAATTTAGGACATTTTGTAACCTTTTGGTTGCTAGTTCAAGATTGTGGGAGCGACTGAAAATAACTGTCGTCCGCATAGCACCCAAATTGCACTAGTCGGTGATCAGATTTGGGTAGGTTATTTATGTATATATTAAATAATACTGGGCCTAAAATGCTGTCTTGTGGCACTCTGGCACAGATAGTTTTTGCACCAGATTTAGCACCCTCGCATGAAACAGTGGAATTTCTACGCGCCAAATAGCTGCTTATCAATTTGACATAGCAGTCAGGGAGTTTTATATCATACAATTTATATATTAGGCCTGCGTGATATACACGGTCCAAGGTTTTTTTTCGACATCAAGGAATACTGCAACAACATAATCTTTAAAGTTAAAAGCATTTGTAATGTATTCCGTAACTCGTTCAAGCTGTTGTGTCGAGTGTTTCGATCGGAAGCCAAATTGCTCCTCTTGTAGTAAGTTATTACTTTCCAGGTGAGAATTTATTCGCCTTAATATAATATATTCAACTACCTTTGAAAGTGTGTTGAGTAGGCTGATTGGTCTATAATTCTGTGACAGTTTGTCTTTTCCTGGCTTGTGATTATCAATTACATTCAGTTTTTTTCCCCCCATATATTAGGAAAATATTCTAACTTGAGCACTGAAATCACACAGAGTGCTAAATGTTCAAGAGCTAGATCGGGGAGTTTCTTTAATACAATCGCTTGTATACCATCCTCGCCAGGTGCCTTTTTAGGCTTCATATTGCAGATGGCAAGTTTAATTACTGGCAATTGTGAATATTCTGGTTCGTGTTCTGTGGGCTGCCATTGTTTAATATTTAGTTCCTGGAGAGTTTGGGCAGTGAAAATTCTATCACTGGGGTACCTGATTTGGTTGGAAAGTGTTTTCCAGCACATTGGCAAAGGCCTGTGCCTTCGCTTCAGGGATGAAGGCTATACCAGTGGTTGTGGTTAAGGGCGGAACGTTATCAGTTTTGTTTAACAGGCACTTGGTTAGTACCCACAGATTATTCGTGTTTGTATTTAATTTTGCGATTTTCGCATCCCAAACACAAGCCCTCCAAAGAGCTAATTCTTCAGAGATCACTGCCTGCAACTCATTTAAGTGGGCCATGTGCTCTGCCATACCTTTATGAATAGTTTCAGTAAGGACTGAGACTGCTTTGTCAATTAGTGCAGTTGATGTTATAGAAGCTGTGTCTAATTGCGGTAAATTTTCGTCAATATAATTTGTAAATGTGGGACAATTCGCATGGGAATAGTGAAGGAGAAGAAGAGGCATGCAAAGCCTTAAATATCCTAACCCGGAGGGGGTCGAGAGGAGAGCAAGGAAAGGGAGCGAGTTGGCTGAGGAGCTTTCTGTTTAGCTAGAGAAAATCTCTCGTCGGGTCATCGGCGAGAGCGCCACTGACGAAAATTCCCACTCCTAAAAGGTCTGCCCTGGGTTCCACAAACAGTAAATCAAACATGTAGAAAAACAGTCACAGAAGGAAAGAATAGACTTGAAGTAAGACAATAGTTAAATCACAGAAGAGGGTCAGTACACATGTAAAATTACACACATCATCTTGCGACACTTCGACAAATGTCTCTGGGGACAGTAACATTCGGGCGAATCACCCAACAGACCACTGTGGAATCTTCTTGGGCAAGGACTTCCCCGAGTCCATCAGTTCATTCTTTGAGGGGTCAGGGACAGTAACCGGAGAAGTCCAACTATAAGGCTCACCACTCGGCTCTGGAACTCCATCTTCAAGGCTGGCACATGCTCCACTCAGCCCAACTTGGCAGCAAGGAGAGCAAAGGAATGCATGAAACAAAATAACCACTATCAGGAAAGAAAACAAAGGAAAGGATCACCAGGTAGGCCAACAGCAAATATGATAAATGAACCATACAGAACAGTAAACAAAATAAAGATTACAGTCAGTACCTTTACTATGGAAGAAGCATTCATATTTCTTAAAGGTATCAAAATAATAAAGTTGAGTAAAACTGTCAAGCAAGATTAGAATACAAACATTTCCCTTTTTTAGATCTTACCAGAGGACCAAACACATCAAGATAACACGTTTTCTGTAACAAGTCTCAGCGCCACCGGAACTAAAATCTTTTTACTCATACCATTTTTACCCGTAAAATGCACAACTCCTATACCAAGGACATAGGGAATATTTACTCATTTTTTCAAATAATCTACTAACCGAGAGAAAGTCATTGTTCTTCTGAGCTTGATGCAATTTAAAAAAAAAATTGTAGAAACCCTTGTAATATTAACCAAGTGGTTTGGGACGATTTAAGTTCTACTACTTCAAAGTATTCAGGATCAAACATTCGCCAGACAGCATCCACTGCCTAGTTCTCAATGCCCCTGATGTGGTGATCGTTAAACCTAAAATTGGATGGACATAATACCCAGCGACAAAGTTTACCAGCTGTTGTGCTCAATTCAGTGCTTGTTTATCGGTGTACAAGTCACACTCATCATGTTCCACGTAGGACGCAAATTTTTCGAGACCAAAATGCATGCTAACATTTCCTTCTCATAAACGCCCAAATTCCTCTCGCTCTCGCTAAGGAGCCGACTGGCAAAGCGATGGGTGCCAAAGCTACATCCGAATGTTGACTCAGCACATCTTCTAAAGCTATCGAAGAAGCATCAACTTGTACCTCAATTCTTATAACGAAATCAAGTAGGTGGAAAAAAGCGGATAAAACCAACTTATTTTTTAAACTACAAAAGGCCACTTCCTGTTCGGAGCCCCACTCAACTACTACTCCCTTCCATTTTAAGACATTTAACGGGGCTGCATTTTCTGAAAAATGTTTAATAAATCAGGAGGAGTACCCGAGAATACCTAAAAACTTCTAAAATCTTTTAAGGGTCTTGGTGCGTGGGAAGTTAACAATCGTCGCTACTCTATCGGGATCCATCATCACCTGACCTTCACAGAACATGTAACCCAAAACTTTAACCCAATTCGACTCTAAGGGGACCTTTTCGGGGTTAACAATCGAGCCAACCTCTCATTTTTTTCCAGTATGAGACGTAAATGTTCTAAATGGGAATCCAGATCATTACTATATATTATAATATCGTCACACATAGTTGAATGCAAATTTGTATTTAAAATCTGCTAAAACGTGACCAAGAACCCTAGAAAGTGCCTGGCTACCAAAATTCCAGCCCATGGGAATTCTGGTGAACTCGAATTGGTTCCAGGGTGTACTAAAAGTGGTGTATTTTCTACAGGAGGGATCCAATAAACATTGGTGGAAACTGTCAGAGGTCTAACACTGAGAAAACTTTTGCTATACCCAGGTGTTGCAGAGCACAGTCGATCGTCGGAAGGGGAAAGGGATCTTTATGAATTTCATTATTGACTAGAGAGTAATTAACGACTAAACGGTACTTGTCACTGTCTCGTTTGTGGACGAGAAATCTGGGAGTGCAATAGTTGGAGGTGGAAGAAACTATCACTCTTGCCGCCAACAGCTTATCGATAATTTCTCTACACGCCCGTAATTTCGGAAAAGGGCATTTTAAGTGGCAATCCCTGACAGGGATGTCATCGGCAAGGGAGAATCGATACGGTAAGGCATCACACTTCCCTGTGCGAGAGGAGATAACGTCACTGAATTCTTCTCTAATTTTTTTGTCATTCGGCATGAAAATAATTTAAACTGTGATTATCTTTACAAGAAGAAATTATCACTCGACTATTAACACCTACTAAACCCACCCTGATTATTAGGGGGTAAAACCAAATCACATTACCCTTCATCGAAATTGACACTCACCCTCGAACGACCTAAAAACTCGAGACCCAAAATAATATAAAAGATGGGGGAGAACCAATGTTGCACTTTTTATGGCAAACCCCCCCCCCCCCAAAATCAAACCATTCTGTTTTTTTTTTCTTCTTTTTTTTTTTTTTTTTTTTTGGTATTCCCTTGTGTGAATATTTTGGCGAGATATTTTAGCCCCATTTCGGTTCCAGCATCTAATTTAATTTTTTTTCTCATTCTCTTGTTAGGTAAATTTTTTTTCTTTCTATTGCTGCTATTTCATTCAAGTTATTGTTCCTGTGTCACTGTTTTATAAATGTGTTTGTTTTAGCAAACCAGTTATATTAACTGCCTTTTTAATTATGTGATTCACTTCAGCAAAATTATTGTGTGCTTCCTTAAATCGTCGTTTGTAGCAAACAAATTTTAGTTTGTTCTTGCCAGTCAGTATGTCCAGTCGCCTGAAAAGGATAATTGTTTTTGTTTGCTACTTTATACTATTTGTAGTGTCGTGTGCACTTCCTAGAGTGCATTTTCACCGTGCACGTTACTCCGTGCATTCCTCTTTTGTTAAGAGTTATCTGTGGAGTTAGAGAAAGTAAATGACAATGTGAATATATGTAATTCTCGATCAATTATAAGAGTTAATGAATTATCAATGTGTTGTCTCCATTGTTTTATTAATTTTCGGCCACAACACTATTGAGACTACTTGGCTAGTTTATCTTGTCTAAATATTCTACTAGACATTTTATTGAATTATCCTTTCCTTTAGTATGTCTGTTTAAACCTTTTGACATTGCCCAGGGCAAGTTTGGAGTTAAGATTTTCTACGACATCAATAAATAAATCTCATAAGTACATTTTGTATGCTCAAGTCAATTTACATGACATATTGTGCATTATTTCTTTATCTGCTATTTCATATTTCAGGACTTCGTTAATAATTCAATATATTGTGTTTATAAATTTACTTCAACCGAAAAAGTATTCAAATGTGGTGTTTTTAAAGAATTATTATAAGATTTTATATATCGATTGTTAGGGAATGCCCTGAATCGATACTTCCTTGCTACAACCTTGGAGCTTCACTTCTATTCTTATCCTCGTGACCTATGGCGCGATATTACTTTTCTGACCTCTTCAAATTTGTCATGTAGAAACATTTGACCGACCGCTGCGGGTAAGTTATTATATTAGTTTAATGGCCCCCCTCGTCTTTTGAGAAATGTTTCGTAATCCGCAGGGTATTAAATTTGTTATATTTTGTAGTGGTTCACGGTACCCTATCAGTGCTACATAATGAAAGCTTGAAATAGTGCGACTACAGCTTGGGAGTTTTCTCCAGCATCCCAGCCTGTCTTAGCGACATGTTTTAACTGAAGTCTGCCCTGGAACATGCCACCTTCAGCTGAGTTCCAGCTTCCATGCCACATCAGGCCATGACTTTCTCTTGATTTATTTTGCCATGCTGGTCGCCTTTATAAGTTAGCTCCATGTAAGCCAAATTTCACGAATTGGCACCACAAAAACTTTAGTAATCCCACGGGATCCCTGTTGCAATCTTAAAATATATCATTTTGAGGGTATAGTCACAGTATATTTATATACAAAAACTTAACAAGAAATATGTAATTTTTGTTATTTCTTGTAATTTTTTGTTAGTGTGTTGAGGCTTAATTTTTGGTATTGGAAATAAGTGTATCGTGCTCCAATTGGTTTATGTTTAGTTCCGGTAACCTCTCATATAAGAATTTCAAATAATTTTTTCAGTTGTTTGCAAAACACTTATGAATCAACCTAGTAATCATGAAAAGTGACAATATTTTGGCTGTACAGATGTTGGAAACCAGAATTCGCAGGTTCAGCTTTGTTTATTCTATTTTGTGGTAAGTATGCACACTGATCACAACTAGGTCCATGTGTTTTGGTATTTCTTGTATTTGGGGGGGGGGGGAGGATTTGACCTTGAGTTTTACTTAAGCATTCAGCGCTTCCGAGCACCTGAATATTGTAGCATAGCATGTGGTTGTGTACTAGTGTATATACATGCTTTTTGAATGTTGTATGCTTTTCCCTTAAGCGAGGTGTGGGATTTGCATGTGTGGCCCAGAATATCACACGCACATCTCGTGCAGCCATTTTGTTAATATTTTGTGTGTTTGCCTTACATGATAGTGTGTAAGTTTTTTAAAATTGTGTTTGTGTTCCCTTTGGTGGGTTTCATTTGTCCTTTATGTAAGATTTATTTATTATGGCCACTCTCATCCCTGAATATTTAGCAAGGGATGAGATTTTATACGAGTGTGCTATCTGTGGTGTTGACCCCCTGAGAGAAGTTTTATGGCAGACAGAAGTGCCCTGCATGCCGCACTAAATACTGGCACTCATTTAGACCCTGAAATCATTGCTTCCATGAACTGTGAAAATAAATACAAGGTATGTGCTTCCAAGAATACTTCCCTTCAGGAAATCTGGGAGAATATTGATGACCCCAGTCCTGTCAAATATCTTAGGTTTAATAATAGACCCACACATTTAAAAGGTTGTGCTCATAATTTGCTTACCTTTTGTTCTGACCAACTTACTACTGAACAACAGATCCTGTCACCAAAGAATGTTTGTGCCCAGACACAAGCTCTGTTTGAAGCTGTATGCAACCTAGAAGTAACCAAAGCCCAAAAAACTCCCTCTGAAGTCCATGTTGCCACTGTTGAGGAACATCTGTCTACCCTCAGTATCAGTACTGCCACCACCACCATTTCATGTGTCGCACCTGCCCAAAACAATTTAGTTGGGCTTTCCTTCCACTTCCCCAACATGCCCACATGTTTTCCCTACCACCCCCCCCCCCCCCCTTCTTGACATCTGAGGTGGTACCAACTTCACAACCATCATTTGTACCCTCACCATTTGGCAAACTCACCCATCCTTTGGTATGCATGTTGCGAGATTTCCCGTCCACCTCTGGCCTACAAATAACCAAATTTTTAGAATTCTTAAAAGTAATAGTAAAATTGCACCAAAGAAATACTGTCCCTGAAACCCTGCTACTTGATGATATTAATCCTTTCACACAGGGCCCCCTTTGTTAGCGAACTAGATATGCCATTGTACAATGTTTCATCTTTGATCAGTACCACACTGATATTCTCCAGTATTTCATTTCTGCTAGACTGCTCGCCCAATTACAGTTCAGGATGTGTCATAGGCTCCAAGAGTATAACAGAACATTGACAGTGTATGTCAGCAATATCAAAGAGCAGCTGTAATTTAGTGTCTAGTTCTTTCTGAAGGTGAACTGGTCAATAACATATTAGAGGGTTTGGAGGCCTAAGAACGTTCCCGCCTGGTATTCATGGGCAAACCAACCACTTTTGCTGAGTTGGATAGTATTTCCATTCATTTACAAGATATTTGTTATGCAGATCAAAAACATCAGGGTTTTTCTGGACAAACCAGGCACATTAGGAAGTCGGGACCTGCCCCTGATAAGAAATTTAAAACACCTAATCTGGTCGTTAATGTGGTAAATACTAAGAAATCAAGTAGTTATATTGACAAGAAGACTTGTGTTTCTAGGAACTCACACAGTTACACTCATGCGTGTTTCTATTGTAAGTCAGCTAGTCACCTCATTGCCCTAAGCTTTTGGTAAAAAACAAGTCCCACAGGGACGAAAAGTGATCTTTCATTTCCACTATCCTGGCAGTTTTGCCAATTTTCACAGTTCAATGCTTACCTTGTGCAGTCAGTCAACTTTGGCCATAGTTTTCGACATCTTTTTGGTCCTTATTACCCTTCTGAAATAAAAAATCAGTACAGCACATTTTAAGTTAACTTTCACAATGTAGTTGGTGTTCAGAAAAGACCCACCCCTTGCATTGAAGTGAACTTGGTACTGTTGTTAGTTAAGGCGCTGGTAGATTCTGGATCTGCCCACACATTCATTTCTGGTGATCTTTTTCACCAATTAAAGGAATTAAAACTAGTCAAGAATGTTGAGTCATGTGAAGTCAAGTTTCACACCGCTTCTAGTGAAGCATTTATCATTTTGTGTTCTGCTACTTTTAAGTTGAAATTTGGGCATTTTACTTGGACACCTAAATGTTTGGTTTCCGAAAAACTTGGCTAATCCTTTATCTTGAGAGTAGATTTCATGGCATCCACAGGTCTTATGTTAGATACATAGGCACAGAACATTTTCTTAAAATTTTCCCGGTCTGAAATTGTTTATTTGGTTAATAGCCATCAAAGGAAACCTCTCTCGTCTGAGATTAGCACCTGTCAGCCTGGCCTGAGTCCAAACATTGTAACAGGTTACTGTCCGGTTCTCTCATAGATCTCAACAAACACAAACGGACTAGCTCATCGTGAGTTGGAGACTTAGACTACCTAATAATGAAAGTTTGTTAATGCCAGGATTGCCAATATATAAAAGAAGTTAAATGTTTACTGGATATTTATTGTCATCTCGGCAAAACAATTGACACTCGCAGCTACAAACAAACAAAAAGACAAAATTGCAGCCTTTACAAAATAAAGCTTCTCACTTCAAGGGTTACAAAGATGTGAGAGAATCATTACTTTTCTCTCACGACACCCTATTGACTCCTCGCACCGACGGAAAATAAATTTGATAGATATTTGAAATGTTCGAAATACAAAAGAAGGTTAAAGTCGCGAGCACTGGTCGGTGTGAGTCACTTGATCACATGTTGCAGGCTGTCCGACTGACAGCTGACCAACGATCGTGCTGCAACGAACTGTTGTGATGCCAGAGAAAGGTTGTGCTTCCTTATATATTGGTAGAAAGTTTCCTCATTGAAAATATATTGTTTTCGAGCATTCGGTCGCATCAGCCAAAGGTGACCTCTGTTATTTTCCTCGCTTCACCAGTTTCACCATGTTGTGCCTTGCGGTGGTGATGTTTTTAGTTTACTAACCCAGTGAAAAGAAAAGGATGCGATATTGTTGTTGATGATGTCTGTTGTTTACATCTGTTACTACTGATGAAATGAGGAAAGAAAAATAACTAATTTGGAAACACGAAATTATACGAAATACCAATAAGTTGTCATTGCCATGACCTTTCACATATTACATGAATTAATATCCTTGTCTGAAATATAGACAATTTAAATATTTCCTGACTATACAAAATATATATATCTAGTAACGCCAGCTAACAGCCAGCAGCGCTAGAGCCCATGACGGCGCTCACGTTTCACGTGTTCCGCACCTGCGCAAGGAGGCCGATAATTTTGAACTTCCCTACAAATGATAATTTCAGGGTAAAATGTGTTATGTTGTCTTTACAGTGTTCAATATGTTTTTAAATGTTTCGAAGTGCTTGTACTGATTCTAATTGTTTTGTTACGAATATTCAAAGTGCCTGCCGCTCAGAGATTAAGAACACCATCACAAAGAGACATTAAAATAATATTGAAATTCATAACAAAATTATAGAAATTTAAAACAATATCTAATTTAATTTGTGCAGTTTTATTTACAATGTAAAATATTTCACTCGGTGTGCATAACACTTCCGCTTATGTGAACCCCATAGGCAGCCATGATAGGTCTGTGCGATGCTGGTATCTGGAAAGTATGTCGAGGAGAGCTGGCGAGGTAAGACACTGTCACGTGCGCACTACAACTTTTGTTCACTGATGTAGGTTTCCGTTGTCAATGTAGTTTACCAGTTAATCTTTGGTTGCGTACTTTTTTGCCAGACATTTTTCCCAGCATTATGCTTCTGCTTTACTAATTCTTACGCCCTTGTGGAATTTTTAACTTAATCGAGGAGAAGGAGAAAAATGTCGGAGAGGTCACGCGACCCACACATTTCGAATCAGATGCCATCTGCCTATGTTTATGGCATTTCAGTGTAACTTCTGCATAATTGCTACACTCAATCTTAAGAGCTTTATTTTTATGTATGTATTTGAGGGTAATTTTCGTGTTTGAATATTTTACAGCGACATCACGTATAACCTCGTGGCCGATTGAAGCCAAGTCATTGTATATGCCATCATGGCATTTTAAGAGCTTATTTATATAACATCGAATGTGCAATCATTTATTTCAGTGTTTTATGTATTTTTCATTTAGGGTTTAATGTATTTTTCACGTAAATTGATGCTTTCTGTACTTTACCATGTGGTCACAGTAATGTTTGATTTCACCGCCATCAGGCATGTTACAAGCCTGTAACAACGCTAATCATAAAGAGAACAATTTACCAAACACGAATAATATTTTATCTCTATTTAGTTTGCTGTTTCCACACAGAAATATTGCAAATTCACCTGCACCATGTGCTCTATGAACCTCATCCAGCAGCATCCGTTCCACCTCAGCCTGTTTTCACACGTGTGTGTTTATTGTGAATATTCATCTCTTGTCCCATCTTATTTCATGTATCATTCAAGGGTCTATGATATTGTGTAATTAGTTTATGGAACAATTACTCCCGTCCTAGCCGGCTCTGTGTATAGACCGTCACCACACAAACCATGAGCTGGAGGGCGATCCCCGACGAGTTTTCATTAGTGATGCCGAGTAATCACTCGTGTTAATGTGTATTAAGGGTATTCATATATAATTCACTGTTTTCTGTCTTTAGGGAAAAACTGTCAGTCCACTCTAGCGGCTGTCGGCCCTCCTCCGCTTCTAAAGACTGTTCTCTCATGCACCTCAGCGAGATCATCCATTTAGGGCTGCGCTAGATTAATTACGGGCTAGGGAACATCCAAGCAGAATTGGCTAGTCATGACTGAGATAATCATTTCATTGGCAGGTTGATGTGTGTAAACAATATCAATAAAACAAGTCTACAGTGAACTCAATTTTTTTATTCAGTAATGACAGTGTCCTAGCCACATATGTTTTATAAATTATTTATTTCAGTGATTTTATTAAAAGTTTAGTATTGCCAACATGTTTGTAAGTACGCACGGGTGAGACGGACACACAGAATCCACTACATCCCTGAGAACACTGAGTCTCAATAGTGCGGTGATTGTGAAGCACCGCTGGTGCCCAGATTACCAGTAAGTATTTGCATAATTGTTCGTCTGGTGTCTCTCCTGACGGCCTCACCAGTTGCAATGCTACATTACCCCCCTCGGTTTGGGAAAGATTTCGAAGACACCTGTCCCAAATCGAAACCTACATGGATGTAGTGCATCAAGGCTGGACTGCAATTCCATCTCGAAAATTTAACAGTTTACATGTTTATACTTCCATATACAATGTTCAAGTCACAATAAAATACATCTCATTACGTAGTAAATCAATCATAACATGATACAAAGTTATAGTCTACATAACATGTCTCTTTTCAATTAAATACAATAGTACATTCACTTTCGGTTTTTGTTTACATGATCATACACTTCACATACAAAGTTTCCATCAAATTAATAAGAATTTGTTACAAACATTTAGTGCACATCATATATATCTTTCAAAGTCATTACAATGTTACAAACGCTTTCAGTTTTGGTTTAAGTACATGATTCATTAGTTGCTGAATGCTTCAATACTCAATACATAGTTTACACAAAATTCCCTAAAATTATGATCATCATATTTCAGAATATTGTTTGCAGTATTTACTTTTATTTGAAAATCATTTTTTATCAAATTTTATTGTGTTTAGTTTGAACCACACAGATACAATTAATTAAAGTTTCTATTTTCCAGCTAAAGCTGAGGTGGTACCCACTACACATGCCATGTTGCTTCTAGGTTTGCTCAATATTACTTTAATTCCTAGTTTGGATCAGCACACAAAAAAAAAAGGTGATCAAGGCCTGCCCCAAAAACTAAAAAACCACTCCCACATTTAGTTTTAACATCTTAATATCTAGGGCAGTGTTAACCAAAAATGGACTCAGACCTGTCACACCCAAAAACTTACTCTTATTGCTAAGATCCAAACACATTATACACACTGGAGCAACCTTTCCACACTTTATCTCTATATTCTTAAAAATAAGCACACAACACCTAGACATTTATTCTTTGTCAAAAAAGAAAAACTTTTCATGTTAATTATAACCTTTGATTTAACATACACTGTTAAATTTAAATAATTTTCATTTACTTCAAAGCTATCCTATTGCAAAAATGTACATTTTGGACATCATAACGGGAGCAATATCAATAATACCCATTTTACACAAGTTCACATTCAATCATTATACTAAAGCACAAATTCAAACTATGGTTTCTTGGTTTTTAAAATTAATCTGCAATATACTACAACATTTTCAAAAACAACATGTAATACACATCAGCATGCGAGCAACCTTTCTTGAGAATGATCTAAATACATTTACAAAATTAATACAAAAATTAATTCCTAATGTTTTTCCATTATGACACAAAACATACTGTACTTTGATGTAATTAAAAAAAACTCCCTTTCAATCACAATAATATAATAAAACATAGCATTATACTGACGCCGTTGGGTGAGACACGAGACGAACAATGACACAAATACTTACTGATAATTTGGGCGCCAATGGTGCTTCCCAATCACCGCACTATTGAGACTCAGGGATGTTGTGGGTTCTGTGTGTCCGTTTCACCCATGTGTACTTACAAACACGTTGGCAATACTAAACTTTTAATAAAAGCACTGAAATAAACAATAGATAAAACATATGTGGCTAGGACACTGTCACTACTGAATAGAAAATTGAGTTCACTGTAGACTTGTTTTTATTGATGTGTTTATATACATCAATGTGCCAATGAGATGGTTATCTTGGTCATGACTAGCCAATTCCACTTGGGTGCTCCCCAACCGTACATAATATAGCGTATACCTAAATGGATGATCTCACCGAGGTGCGTGAAAGCATAGCCTTCACAAGGGAAGAGGGACGACAGCCGCTAGGGTGGACTGATGGTTTTCCCCTGAAGACAGGACATGGTGAATTACAAATGAATTCCCTTAGTACAAATTAACACGAGTGATTACTCTGCATCACTAACGCAAACTCGTTGGGGCTCACCCTCCAGCACGTGGGTAGTGTGGTGACGGCCTATACACAGAGCTGGCTGGGAAGGGAGTAATTGTTCCATAAACTAATTACACAATATCATAGACCCTTGAATGATACATGAAATAAGATGGGACAAGAGATGAATATTCACAATAAACACACACGTGTGAAAACAGGCTGAGGTGGAACGGATGCTGCTGGATGAGGTTCATAGAGCACATGGTGCAGGTGAATTTGCAATATTTCTGTGTGGAAACAGCAAACTAAATAGAGATAAAATATTATTCGTGTTTGGTAAATTGTTCTCTTTATGATTAGCGTTGTTACAGGCTTGTAACATGCCTGATGGCGGTGAAATCAAACATTACTGTGACCACATGGTAAAGTACAGAAAGCATCAATTTACGTGCAAAATACATTAAACCCTAAATGAAAAATACATAAAACACTGAAATAAATGATTGCACATTCGATGTTATATAAATAAGCTCTTAAAATGCCATGATGGCATATACAATGACTTGGCTTCAATCGGCCACGAGGTTATACGTGATGTCGCTGTAAAATATTCAAACACGAAAATTACCCTCAAATACATACATAAAAATAAAGCTCTTAAGATTGAGTGTAGCAATTATGCAGAAGTTACACTGAAATGCCATAAACATAGGCAGATGGCATCTGATTCGAAATGTGTGGGTCGCGTGACCTCTCCGACATTTTTCTCCTCCTTCTCCTCGATTAAGTTAAAAATTCCACAAGGGCGTAAGAATTAGTAAAGCAGAAGCATAATGCTGGGAAAAATGTCTGGCAAAAAAGTACGCAACCAAAGATTAACTGGTAAACTACATTGACAACGGAAACCTACATCAGTGAACAAAAGTTGTAGTGCGCACGTGACAGTGTCTTACCTCGCCAGCTCTCCTCGACATACTTTCCAGATACCAGCATCGCACAGACCTATCATGGCTGCCTATGGGGTTCACATAAGCGGAAGTGTTATGCACACCGAGTGAAATATTTTACATTGTAAATAAAACTGCACAAATTAAATTAGATATTGTTTTAAATTTCTATAATTTTGTTATGAATTTCAATATTATTTTAATGTCTCTTGTGATGGCGTTCATGCCAGAATATTAAGTGTTCTTAATCTCTGTGCCACAGGCACTTTGAATATTAATAACCAAACAATTAAAATTGGTATAAACACTTTAAAACATTTTAAAAACTGTAAAGACAATATAACACATTTTACCCTGAAATTAACATTTATAGGAAAGTTCAAAATTGTCAGCCTCTTTGTGTACGTGCGGTACACTTGACACGTGAGCGCCGTCATGGGCATACATTATACATAATAATGACAAACTGACATTACTTAATCATATTGGGCTAGCGTACATGGAATCTCAGACTATACTGTGTATCTTCTTTCTCTTCAGCACTCTCATTTTACACTATTTTCTCTTCCTTCTTAACACATTTCCTCACAACATATTTCACAATTTCTGTACATGTAGTCCTCAAGAAACTAGATTTATTTTTTCGTTTGTAAGTCTTCTTTACCCCCCTAATCGTGTCTTTATTTCTCTTTTCTTAAGTTAGTTACTTTTCTGAATAACTCATGAATCATAAACAAGTTTGGCACTTTAACACATTTTGGACTTTGTTCAAAATTGTCATTAGTACATTTATCTAATACACAACCATATTTTTTCCCTATTTAACTCCGCACTTTCAAAATGATACTTTACTACTGTGATTGTGTATCAGCAGTGGCACAAAAAACACAAATATTTGAAATTACCCTCTGTTGGTGAAAGTAACATCTGAACCTAACCTAAATTCTATTCACTGATGGTTTTTTGGGGATTAGCCCCCAAAATTTTCTGTTGTACTACATGCATTTCATTTGCCTCAATTTATAAATTATGGCAGTTATACTCTACAATTTCTATATTTTGACAATCATGCTTTACCGTGTTTATTTTACTTTGGCAATTCGCAACTTTGCTTTGATCAAGGGTGTAATTGAGCTCCTACTTCCCAGTTTGCTAGCCATGCCTTTCTGGTTCTAAAACCTAATGATAAACATAGAATAGTCATTGATTACTGCAAAATTAATATAAAGATTGAGATTGAGTCTGTCCCACTTCCTGACCTTTCGGCCTTTAGTTGGTTTGAGAAAGCAAAATGTTTCACTACAATTTACTTTAATGCAGCTTATTACCAAATTCCATTATCTAATCAATCCAAACCAATAACCAGTCTTTATGTTCCCTGGAATCTGTATCAGTTCATTCGCATGCCTTTCAGTTTGGCCACTGGAGGTCAGGTTCTCACATGGCTTTTGGACGAAATTTTTTTATGGCATAGAATTTAACTATGTTTACAACTATTTAGATGACTTAGCAATTTATTCTGAATCTTTCGAGCAACATCTGGAGCATTTGAAGGAAATTTTATCTCGTTTTCTGTTCACGAAATTTTCTCTTTGGGGCACAAAATTTCCTCACAGGGTGTTTCTATTGATTCCTAGCACACTAGGAGCGTCAGAAAGTTCCCATCGCCTTGGGATGTCAAGGGCATTGCCCGCTTTATTGGGAAGGTGCAATTCTTTGGAAAATTCATACCCAACCTGGCTGAGAAAGCTGCGCCACTCAATCAGCTGCATAAGAAATCAGTTCCATTTGTGTTTTGAGATAATCAACAAAAGGTTTTTGATACCCTCAAAAACAATATCATGAACCCTCCTGTTCTGTGGATGCCAAACTCCTCGAAAGAATTCATTTTGCAGACGGGCGCTTCCAGTTTGTCTGTGGGAACCATCCTTTGCCAGGAAATTGATGGTGCTCTTGTGGCTTTTGGTGCATCCATGACAACTTCGCAAAATTGGCAATTGGGTCATTAGAATTTCATCATTGAAATTGAAAGTACAGCACATTAGGGGTTCGCAAAATGTTGTAGCTGATGCTCTCTCATGCATGTGTGATCACGCTAAAGATGATGATACTGTGAATCTTCCAAATTGTAACCTTTTATCAGATTTTCCCATGATACCCAGGAGTATCAGAAAAGAGATCCTGATCTGAAAGACAGTCACTAAATTGAAATTTGGGCTTGAAATAAAACCATATATTCTGTCCAAAGGTCTTTCGTGCAGTAAATCCTGTGATCATGTGAAACATGTAGTGTTGCCTACTCATCTCAGACCTATGGATTTCGATTATTTTCATTCATCACCTCTTGGTGCATACTTAGGGACATGCAAAACCATTCAGACTGTTCGAAAAAATTTATCTGTAAGGGCATGGATGCTGAAATGTCTGAACGTGTTAATTGCTGTACACCTTGGTCTCCTATTTTCATACATTGCTGAGAAACCTATGCAGAAACTCTTTATTGATTTTGTTGGCCCTTTTCCCAGGAACAAGTTTGGGAATGATATGTCAGTCTATGTTGATGCCTTTTCCAAATTCGTGTAGCTCATTCCAATGAGAAAAGCTGATGCTGCAGCTACTGTTCCTGCCTTGCAGGTTCGTGTTTTTCCAAAATTTCGGCATACCCACTTCAATAGTATCTGATAATGGCTCTCAGTTCACCTCTAATATTTTTAGTGATATGTGTTTTCCTTATGGCATTCTCAATATTACCTTGTCTCTGTACATCCCCCCCTCCCTCCTTGCCACTTAGAGCATTTCAACCGAAACCTCCGTTCGGCCCTTATTGTCTTCCATGTGATGGATAATTCAAATTGTGAGAAAAATCTCTCTTAGTTACAGATGGCCTTTAATTTCACTTAGTCTTCGCGTATTTGCCTATCAACCCTTTTTCTAACCTGTGGCATTTGAATAATGTATTACTGGATGATCCAAACAACATTCGTCAAGTCTGAGCAGCAGCCCTAAAGAATCTTAAACGAGCTCATTTCAGGAGCCTTTTCAAGAATAACAAAAACCAGATTGACAATCCATTTTGTGTCGGTGACTTAGTTTTATGTAAAGCTCACCCTGTCAGTCGCTCAGTTGACAAGAAGATGGCAAAACTTTTTTTCGCTGGACTGGTCCTTACCAGATCCAATGTTTCCTGACGCCAGTCACTGCGAGTTTGGCTGACCCCCATTCTGGAAATTATGTAACAATAGCGAATGTTTCGCATTTGAAGAAGTTTCATTCTCCAACTTCTTTGTAAATTTTTGTGGGTTTCTACATGCTTAGGAGCAGCTGATCCTAGCTGTAGGTTCTTTTGTAAACTTTTGTATATTTTCATGTATGCCTGGCTGGCCCGCCACTAAAGATTCGAGGTCCTAACCCAGCCCTACCTTAGGAATTTTCTTCTGACCTTGACTTGGTTTGACCATGGCCTGATCACCCACTGGTTTGAGTCATTTTAGGGTAATTTATATTTACATGCTATATAAATGTAGAAAAATCCTAGGTACTAAGGTAAGTATTTTGGGCATTCAGTTAAGTTGGTGTTGAATATTAATTGGAGTTTTTTGAATCCTTGGATACGCGA
Source organism: Dryococelus australis (assembly GCA_029891345.1). NCBI lineage: Eukaryota > Metazoa > Arthropoda > Insecta > Phasmatodea > Phasmatidae > Dryococelus > Dryococelus australis. Next base: position 359,957 of record CM056998.1, on the reverse strand, counting down.
GTTTCATGTAAAGTGGTTTTTCCAATACCTTTGGATTAGGTTTTGAACTAATCTTTGTGTAATGGATTTAATGTTCTTTTTTTTGGGGGTGTCCTGTATTCTGTGTGGATTTCTTTTCCACTTTTGACATGATTTGTATGAGTAGCTTAGGAATCAATGTTGTAATTTTTTTTGGGGAAACTTTTGCTTGTATTTAGGGTTGCCTTTTAATTTTGGCTATACTCCCTACAAGTGTACCATCCTGTTTGTTTTAGTGTTGCTTTCCGGTTGATGTACTATGTTTTCCATCGGCTTCATGGTTCTGGCTGTGGCCAACACAGTGTTAGCTGCGATCACAGTCATCCCTTAGGACTCTGGCATTGTTTTTGAGCATGAGGATGATGTACTTTTTTCCGATAGTGCATACTCCGTAGTGCTAAACTTTGACTTGCTTTCTCTGGACGAGTGTAGTGAGCTGGAAGTTATGATCAACACAATTATGTATGTTCGTGAGCATGAAAAAAATAACACCTGATGATGACTAATATTTCGAGCAAAATTTTGATATGGCTATAATTCAATTGAAAAACTGTTTCAGTGCTTACAAAGCAGAAGTGCAAACCTTAACTACCTTCTAGAGCAAAACGAGCTTTAATTGGACATGCAGTATAACCAGGATGATGTGTCTACCAATGTGGCTAACCAGATTATTTTGCTCAAGAATTTAAAGATAGGGTTACCCATAATACGGAGTATATCAAAATGTTAGGCCAACTGTACCTCTATCATTATAACACTCTGTTTCACAATCTTCCTTTCGTTCTTCATGGCACCCTCGATAGCATGACCATCCTAAGTTTCCATATTGGTTTTAATGGAATGCTAATTAGAATAAGTGAGGCCCTTGCCAATGCCAGGTTAGAAATTTTTGACCACCATGCTGTTGAAACAAGTGCTTATGGGAAACTCAGTACCACTTTGTTGAGCACAGACACATTTTAAGGATTTTGTTACATATCCAGCAACTTCTCACTGTCTCATTGTACATGTTAGCCCCAGTTGTTCATGAAAACCTGTACATGTTTTATGGGTTAACTAATGCACAAGCTTTCATGTTTAACTGATCTCTAAATGTTGTAATCAACATCCCGTTAGCTAATAAGGACAGTCGGTTTGAAAAGTATCATCTCATCCCCTTTTTGCTTCCCAAATTGAACAAGCGCCTACTTTTCGAAGTACATGAATATCTAATTGTCAGTTTAGATCGCAAACATTTCGCAACTGTTGAACATCATACCCTCTTTAATTGTAAAACCCATGGCTTTGCCCTCTGTCCTGCAACTTTCCCTTTCTTTGATACCAATGTTAGACAATAGTTAATTTAACCTGTTCTCTGGAAAAGCTTATTTTGAAGCCTGCGACAAATCTGTAGTTAATTTGAAATGCCTGTTCTTACATAAAACTAGTTCACATTGGATGTTTACTTCTAACTGGACTGTTGATGTTATCTTTTTATGTACTTCAACCACTGAAATCTTTTCACCATTCACGTTAGCCTTATCTGGTTCTGGACTAATAAATAATGCATCCCATTGTGACCTCATGGGTTCCTTTTTTAAAACCTTTGGCTCTGTTAATTCTGCTCTTTATTACAACCTGTCTCTACCTATTATCAATGTTCCTAAACTTGTTGCCAAATTGTCTCCAGTTCATGTCCATTCTTTCCCTAACCTCAAAATGAATGAATCCCTATTTTAATAACTAGACTCTCTTTTAGCCTCCCATCCTCAACGTACTGATTTCCATGATGTTATGCATCTCCTTCGCCCCCATTCCCCTCCATGTGTTAACCAAAATTTCATCCCCATCATTGTCTCTTGCATTGCAGTGTGCTGTTCCTTCAACATTATGTTCTTTTGGTTAAAGTCCAAATTTTATGCTAAAGCAAAGCCCTCCCCTCCTGCCCAGCCTGTGGTTGTGCCTGAAGGTTGTGTAAGGATACCATTGCCTGCCACCTTTGCCTCTTTGGAAAGTTAATTTTTGAGTGTGTGTGTGTTGGTGGATCCCATGGTCCCATTTAAGGCAGGGAGCGTGGGCCACCTTTCGAGGTGCCACCCCTTTATTTGTTGGACATTTCATATTTTTTATTCCCTTGTGAGAATATTTACATTTGATATTTTATCAAAACCCCATTTTGGTTCCAGCATCAAATTTTTTTTTTTTACTCATTCTCTTGTTAAGTAAAAGATTGTGGCGAACCACAAATAATTTACATACAAATCTGCCGCCTTTTTTAATGCTTTGCAAAACCAATGTAACAGAGCTTAATTTCTTAAAGCTTGGTTCTTTTGTAGCATTCAAATTAATACCAATATGTTAAATAACATCTGAAAAAATTCTGTGTGCCAATAATCACACTAGGTGAAGGAAAATGTTGGTCTGGCAAGTCGACAACCTATCAAGGCAGAAGGAAAGAGTAACCAACAAATGTACTGTCAGGCAATGCAAATCTTGACTGTTAAAATACATTAAGGTTCACACCGGCGATTCTATTCAGGGAACCATAGCACTCGTTAACTTTCATAACAGGATTTACACTAACAATTCAAAACCAGGAACCATTCCAGTTGTTCAAGATATTAACATTTGAATAACATTAAGTTTTCAAACGAATACAGTTATAGCGGGCAATGCAAACCGGAAAAATTCACACATTCTCATGGCTCACACTAGCAATGCTAGACCAGGAACGTATTGCTCCAAACTGCCATGGTAAATTAAAAATGACAACCTTACATCACTTTAAATGAACTCGCAGCCAGAATTCAAGAACTCGACTTAAATTCTCTGCCAATGTCAGCTGCCGAACCCACCTTCCAACTTGAGGCACCATTCAACAGGGTACGTCCCCATCTGACAACGACTTACATGAAGTGCATCCAAGTAAAGCTGAAGGAGTAGTAGACCGATACAAAATTTTAAAATTGTAGGGGAATCAACTTGAGGTAGGGGAAGGGTTGGCCAATGCGCACGTGCAGGAGGGAGGGTAAGGCAAGGCCATAGAACAAGGAAACAAGATGGGATACCGAGCACGAAAAAACAGAGAAGCGGAGATCGGAGGAACGAAGGGCGCTGTCCACGCACTGCGATCAGCACAAGATAATTTTTTCAATTACTGTTATCTAATTTTAGTCATTGTTCCCGTGTCACTGTTTTATAAATGTGTTTGTTTTAGTAAACCAGTAATATAAAATGCATTTTAACTGTAATTATAATGATGTGATTAATTTCAGAAAATTTATTGTGTGCTTCCTTAAATCATTGTTTGTAAGAAACAAAGTTTAGTTTGTGCGTCAGTATGTCCAGACACCTAAAAAGGATAATTGTTTTTGTTTAATGCTTTATACTATTGAGACTACTTGGCCAGTTTATCTTGTCTAAATATTTTACTAGACATTTTATTGATTAACCATTTGCATTAATAGGTAAGTTATAACCTTTTGACATTGCCGAGGGCAAGATTGAAGTTAAGATTTTCTAATGTCATAGATAAATGTTGTAAGCACTAGTCAATTTGCATTTCATAATGTGCAGTATTTCTTTATCTGCTGTTTCATATTTCAAGACTTCATTATTAATTCAATCTATTGTGTTTATAAATTAATTTCAGCCAAAATGTATTCAAATGTAATGTTTTTAAATCAATTGTAAGATTACTATATATCGATTGTTAGTGGATGCCCTGAATCGATACTTCCTTTCTACGACCCTGGGAGCTTCACTTTGGTTCTTCTCCTACTGCAAATTCTCTTCAGATTTTTCATGTGGAAACATTTGATAGACCACTGTGGGAAGTTATTGTATTAGTTTACTGGTTCCCTCATCTTTTGAATAATGTTTCGTAGCCCGCAGAGTATTAAAACTTGTTATATTCTGTAGTATTTTGCGACACCCCATCAATGCTACATAATGAAAGCTTGAAATAGTGTAATCTCATCTGGTCTTGGTTTGGGAATTTTCTCCCGCATCTCAGCCTGTCTTAGCGATATGCTTTTGACTGAAGTCTACCCTGGAACATGCCACCTTCGGCCGAGTTCCAGCTTCGGCGCTACATCAGCCCATGAATTTCTCTTGATTTATTTTGCATGTGCTTCTGCTTGTACCATTTAGCTTGTGTTTCATGAACCTGTAAGCCCTACACACAATGCCTCATTGTATGTGCAAATTGATTCTACAAAATCAGGGACTGACTCTCTAGGTTTCTGGCAGCAATACACGTATATTTTTTCACACTTGTTTTCAATGTGAGAGGAAATAGTCTGTATAACACAGCTATTAAGATTTTGAAATATCCTACCAGTAGGCGAACAAAGTTCTCCAGGCAACATTTGAAGCACATATCCTTCACATTTCACAACTAGCGATCGAAGAATAACTTCCTGCGAACATAGACCTAAATGTACTAATTTCGATACAGAAATGAAAAACAACAAAATACAAGCGGGGTGCAAGAATGTCAAGGCAGGGACATGGTTGAGGGAAGCTAACAAAAAAGCTCATCTAATTTGACCAAAGGAGGAGTGGCAATTACCGGTACTGCCGGCTCGGGAACAGATGCTGTAGTCCCTTGTTGCATTCGGAGGTGGTCTACAGCTGTTTTTCAGAGGTAAGTAATGGTAGCCGACTCATCGATTTCAAGGTCGCTGTCCTGCATAAATTGAATCAACTCTTATTTACACAGTGCGTATACAAAACTAACGTTGCAGGCCATGGCTCCCTAATACCAATAAGAAAAAATTCACAATTTTAATAAAGACAAGCAGAGTTGTTGCACATTTTATTACCCATTGTGCCGTGCACACATGAGACAAGGGATAATAAATTATACCAGGCAGAATCGACGAGGAAAGTCAAAGCCTTTTATTTAACAAATACACTTTTAAAAATTAGGCAGGTCTAAATATTTCACATATATCACAGAAGAGCAAATGTGAATGTTTGTTTAATACCTGCCTATACTCACACTTTTTGCCATTAAACATTCGTGCAAAACACAAGGGAGAGCAGCCCTCAATTTACTCATTAGAAAAATATACCACATATATTTTAGAAGCTTCTAATAAAACGCTTATGGTACACATTAATTGAATATAGAAAAGACGACCCATAAAATAATTCCCATCATATGTAAAGCAATACTGATCATGTGGAATGCTGTAAATATTAAATATACAACTAAATGGTAAATTGGCACCAAAATGCTTTAATATACGTTTCTCCTGCTTCAGAAAGTTACACAAAATACGACAGCATCCGATACAGTATTTCAAAACCAGTTGTGTAGAAATTTCCACTCATAATAAAATATCAGATAAAATCACTATGTTTTATCATTAATAAAAATGCCATGTCACTTCAATCATACAAAAGCATGGATATATAGCTTTTTGCCCTAAAGGGGAAACTTGTCCTCAGCGATATATTACGTTACAAGTTCTCAGTTTAGAGCTTCAACGTGTGAAAAAATGCAATCTCTCATTGGCTCCAACCAGCTAAGAGCCAACAAATTTACAGCGATTTTTAGTCTCACTTTTCCAGAATTTCAGTGTGGCACAAACCACTCACAATTATACATTATCTCCCCGATATTTTTTTAACATGTGCCATCTCATTTTCCTCAATTACCAACTTGTTTAGCACCAGTGACTTAGTTTAAATATAATAGCCACCATAAAGGATGTAGATTTGAAGGCCGGATTTATGACCTAAATTCACTTATGAGGTTGGCATAATCTCAGAGCCTCAAAGACTGCTGTATTTGACTTCTACCTGTCACAACTTGGTGTTATACATTTCTTTTAAAACACTTTATTACAAAAACAGACATTGATGTATTCTTCTCGATCGGGGCTCCGACCGGGCGCAGAATAATGTTGAGAACTTTCAGAAACTTAATACTACAGTACGTTCTGACATTTTCCCAGAACTTCGGGCTAGAGCTACAGTGTACCCAAGTAAGAGTAGGCGACATAAATTTCCTATCATAGCCACAACTTGAGTAAAACATTTTCTTAGCTTGACAATTAAAATTTCACTGATATGAAAGAAAATTATAGTGTTAAACAGTGGACCTCACTCAAAACCACTTGAACTGAAAATTACCATGAGTTGCGGCAGTAAACCGAAATGGTGCTTAAACATTTCATGAAACAGACTATCATCAAACACAGCAAATATTCACTTTATCACTATGCCTATCGATTGGTGTTATTTATCAACCACTTTAAAGAAGCTGAAGGCTTGACAACGACCATCGAAATTTACTAGCACCAACTGGAAAACTACTCTCGCAAAAACAATTATTAAATTATTAATTCCACTTGGATTTCGTGGCTCATGGATTTCATTGTGTTGTGCATGGTGCCTCGTTTCAAAAATGTTGATAATGAAATGAGACCCATAAAATGAAGTTTTTCAATTAGTGGCATTTGACCCACCACTTTTGAAGTAGCCCGATGGAGGTTTCAATGGTCGCCTTAGGTGCTCACAGCTGAACCACACTGAACCTACAGGAGATATCAAAGGAGAGGAAGAGGCGTGGAAAGCCTTAAATAACCTAACTTGGAAGGGAAAGGAGGAATCGAGGCAGTAGGGGGTCGAGAGGAGAGCTAGGGAAGAGAGCGAGTTGGTCGAGGAGCTTGCCGTTTAGCCAGCGGAAAATAACTGGTCGGGTCGTCAATAACAGCACCACTGTGGCAACACCATCACTAAGGATTTCCTGGATCTGTTGTTTAATAATGCGTGCTTGGTGTGACAAATTGTTCTGCAGGTTGGTACATGGCGGGAGTGACTGTGACTTTCCAAAGGTGTCATTTCCCGATGCTGGATAGTTAGGGGACTGGCCTGCAAAGGGGTGTAAGATGTGTGGGGGGCCTTTGCTCCCCTCGGACACCCGGTGGGGGCTATAATGGCCTCCGGGTCAAAGTAGTCTCCTCCATGCCTGTAATGTACCGGAAGGGAGTTTTGGGCTATACTCCTGGATGGTCTTGGTATGGTCGAGGAACCAGCCTGTAATGGGTGTAAGGTAGTCCATGGAAGCTTGGGGCACCATGTGACAGGGAAGATACCCGGTGGTTTAGTGATGACAGCTGGGAATGACTAAGCCTCCTCAATGTGGCTGGTTGGCAGGAACATCACAGTGTGACAGGCCTTTAAATAGTCATAAGGTGTTCCGACCTCATGTGGGATACCCGGTGGGAGAGTCCAAGACTATGGGATAGGACCTCCCCATGCTGATGTGAAACTGATCACCTCTCTTTGGAGGGAGCATATGGACAGGGTAGTGTCGGAACTACTGCCAAGTCCTTGTATCTGAGTACATATGTAACACAGCTGTGGAAGGGTCAGATATGTGTAATACCATAGCCTCTACTGACTCATGGTGACACACATCTTCGTGGTAACACGGGCATCCCCTGTGCCCCATCTTAGTCACTCGGGTGAAGAAGGGTATCTGCCAGCAGGAAAGGCATATTACGAAAGTTAGTAGTGGCCTGGAATGTTGGTGTGCCGGTCGACTCCTTTATGGTCAGGCCGTTGGGGCCAAATCTGCGTTTTAGTGAAGAACCGAAAATACATGGAAATGGACGAGTGGTCAGGTGGGTGGGAGGCTGTGTGGGCCGGTCTTATCCGGAGGAATTGGCGTGCATGGTCACCAACTGGCCAGACCTCAGGAAACCCACAAGTGCCATGGAAAGGAAGGTGTAGCACAGGGTGGCCTCTGAGCCCGTATCGGTGTTTATCCTGGTACTAGGTCACGGAAGGAAAGGAACATCAAATGGTTAAGGCATACTTACAGGGGAGCTGTGATTCCCCAATTGTAATAAATTATAAAGGTATGCACTGGAAATATAATACTGTAAAAGAGAATACCTGGAAGAGCCATATGGCTAAGAGTGTACCAGTTGCATTTATCAGCTTATGCATGTTGCACATATAGGCCCTTCTTCTGTTAAGGAGCACTCATGTTCTGCCATGGTTGTATGGTGTAAGGCATCATCATGGCAAAAATATACCTACGTTCATTTAACAGTCGCTGATGTGCTGCCGGATGTTCAGGCGGTATCTCATTATCAATTTCCCTTAAGGATTCTTCAGGTAGGTTATTAGACAGATGGCTGTATAAATTATACATTGTGCATCGTTATTTTTACCAAAGTATGCGGCTTGCTGCAGGCTCGACAATGTTGTTTTGCTCAAATAACCACGGTACTCTAAGAATTGCATCCTTCCTGATTCCTAGTGTAATAATAACCATAGTTATTGTTTCAGTGTCACGCACTTGCACTGTGACTGTAGCTTGCCCTAGCACCATGCTACTATGCTGATAAGTTGCGAGCCTAATCATTTGGTTGGTATGTGTGACCCGACTGTTCACTAAATGTTGTTGCGGAAATTTATTTGACGCTGGGATATCTATCAGTGCATGGTAATGTTGCCCTTGATGGTAACAAGTATGCAGATAAATTGTGACTGGCTGCTACTACCCTGATTTATGAGGGCTTGCTGTGGTGTCATATCCGGTGATTGCTGTGGCAGGGGTGGAGTCTCAGGAGCATCTGACCCCTTTACCTCTGCTCCCGTTTCCTTGCTTCTGTTTACTCGTGTCTTCCTGCACACAACTCAGATGTGGGTTGTTTGAGCATTGGCTGTACCAATGGTACACTTCGCTGGGGCAATACAGGCACTGGTATTGGTTGCCTGATATATATCCCAAACATGACCTTGATTTCCTGCACTGTCCATGGTAATATTTTCTTTCCGCCTTTTATTAATCAGATTTTACTGGTTAGTGTGCCCCGATTTTTTCTTGATAATTTTATCTGGGTGTTCGGCGAAATGTTTGGAATTCTGACTGTTTTGATTTTCACGATGTCCATTCCTGCTTCCATTTAGTGGCTCGTAGTGCCATCGTGCAGCACTCAGATCGCGGCACATTTGGAATAGATTGCTCTCAAGAATTACAATGACGAGCATGAGTTCCTCCAGCATACCATTTCATAATGGTATGAACTCGGCATGAAATTCTGGACTTGATGTTTCGGCGACTACCTCCAAAACCTCCCGTTCTGACAGGTGTGGATGGAATCGGCGGACTAGGTGTGTTTTACGCTTAATGAAAGTGGTCAGTGACTCGATTGCTTGCTGTTATTTCAGGGTTGACTTGTTTTTCTTTTGAAGTGATGTAAAAACTTCTCCGAACTGGCACTGGAAGAAATGGAGAAAATCACCCCACTGTAGACCATGATGGTTGAGCGATTGCCACCAATAGCATGCTTCTCCTTGGAGTTGCACTCCAACACAGCTGGCCCACTCCTCGTCGCACACATCGTACCTGGTCAATTGTGCCGTGTAATTATCCAGGAAGGCGGTGGGATCCTCAGTGGGTGTTCCAGCAAACATAGGCAACGTTTAGAACTTGACTGGTGTTTTCGCTGCTGTTGGTCTTGGCGGTGTTGTAGTGGTGTTAGACACAATGGTTTCACATCTTGTTCCGCTCGCTTGTGGCTGATAAGTTATCGGTGTCACTCCAAAACTATTTTGTTGATATGGTGTCATGTGCTGAAGGGAAGAATAAACTGTGGAAACTTGTAGTAAGATTGGTTGAAACAAAGGTGTGGGATAAAGAGCCTGTAATCACAGGTAGTAAGGGGTGGGTGGTAAAAATGTGTGAGGTAATGTGGTTAGGGTAGGATTCTGCGGTGTTGACTGGGCAGGCGGCAATGGTTTCTTTACATTCGCCATGTGCACACTGTGGGTGTGTGTCATTTGCGTGTTGTTTTTGATGGCCACTGTGCAGTTGTGACATACGAGTCATTCTCCCTGTGTGGCTGTCCTCTCGTTCATGTCCCACTCGTGCATCTTAACTCCACAATTGCGACATTGTGTAGTGCTACCCTTGCCTTCTTGACAGTCCACTGTGATGTTGGTGTCCACTTGCTGTTCAAATTCCATCAATAAATCTTACGAATGTGTGTTGCACTGTCGCTGTCGCGAGTTCGGATCCGTTCAGGCACTCATGTTGGTAGGTTGTCTGGCAAGAGGTACAACTAAGTGTAATTGCCCCCTGACTAGTGCACAGTGAGTTACTGCACCAATTCGGCAAGTTGTAATTAAATAAATCTGGTGCTTCATTTTTTGGGCTGGTCTTACGAATGCTATGGCAGTATAGGCTGTCAGCTGGTATTTTGCCACCATGTCTTGCGGAATTGGCCGCAAAAACTTTAAACACAGCGGCGCCAGTGCGCATGTCTGAGTTTTGCCAGCCATTGTTTACTAACAAATCCACATGCGCGGGTGACCAAGCGGTGCGAAGAGCAGCTGCATGGTATTAGAGGTTAAGTAGCAGCTTCCCCTCCATCACAGCGGAACCCTCTGTACACGCCTAAGGAAACAACGACCGGCCGATGGAGTATCCGGGGGGAGAGGGCGCTGCTCACATGATCTCGCGCTGAATTCGATCGATGCTCTGCTCAGCTGGTTTGGTGTGGAGTGTGTGTTGAGGGGGTACTGGTGTGCACCTGTCCCTTCTTGAACTGAACAGATGGTGGGTGGGAGGCTGGCATCACGCCACTGCCTCAATATGGCTGCTCTACTGCACGTACTATCCCTTGCCGAAGCAATGGTGGCTGCCCTGTGTTCTGGTGTGCTTTTCCTGTTGAACCTCATGGTGCATTTCCTGCATCCTAGTAGCACCTGGAAGATATAATGGTGCTGTTGTAGGCTCTGTTGCTGGGCCTCGCTCTTCCCCCATTGTGGGTAAGCAGGAAAAATTGTAGGAATTACTCTGACAGAGATAATTTCGTGGGAAATGTTGCGGCAAAAATGTTGGCGGGTTTTGTGGTTCGTTGGCCGAAGAATATTCATGGAAGAAAATTATGCCACGCAGAAGGGTGACAATTAACACAGTGTGGCTGTACGAAAAGGGGTGAAGGTGAGGTTTAAGTTGCGGTGGAAATTTTGGTTAAAAATTTTGGTGTGTTCTTACCTGACGAGGCGCTAGACCTCGTCCAATGGCAGAATAAATCATAATGATTATGTTGGAGCCGGAGACTCTCATGATCTCTGGGTGATGCGTGCTGATTCACCTAGACGTAATCTTCCTTCATTGATGCATGTTGCCTCTATCATTAAATATTCCTGATGCTCTGATTTAATGTGTATTCCATACAGTTACCTATTATGGCTGGTTATACACCCTTGCAGAACAGAATTAAATACAAGATGCAGTTAATTTATTTGATTAAAATGCATCGGATTGGTTTCTACCTGGTGATCTATTATGGCTGGTCACACACTGTTGATAACTTGTATAATTACCACAGCACACTAATTCATTGCAAAGTAGACATATTTAATTAACACTTGTAAACACGTAACACTTGGGTGGGTATTTTGAGGGCCCATGCCCTGAAAAGCTGTGATGCTACACACATAAATAGTACACCGGAGTTCATTCCACACTTGTATTTAGTACATTGACGCATTGCGCCTCCAGAGGTGCTGGTGGTGTGTTTGTGTCCCGCCTGAGAGCAGGTGGGGAACAAGAACTGATGATGTACCCGCCGCCATGTTTGGTGTATAGAACGAATGTTGATGAGGATCGTACGGTCGACGGCTATGGGTACGGTATCACTATGAAGGAGAGCTGAGTGAATTTGTCTGTTATATTACGTGAAGGTAAAATATTGCCTGTGGGCGAAGCTGTCGGCCACTTCGCATGCCTATATTACCACTGAATTTACCCTGCTTGAGGGAGGCAGGTCCCATAAATGCAAAACATACACTGAAATACACTTGCAAATTTGAAGGATGCTATTAGGGCGCAGTACCTGATGAACTCAGGAGAGTTAAATGCAATCAACATGTCTAATTATGGTACGATTGTTTTATTACCGTAAAGTTACAATGGAATGTTACTGCACTTGTTAATGCATACCTTAGTTAAGCGGACCCGGCACTCTGGACCTGCCAGTGATCGCTACTGCTGAAAAATAATGTATAGGCCTTAGATTGTAATTACATGAAATGTGTTCCTCGCCTGAAGTTCTGGTATGTTATGTCAGGAAGCAAGGTGATGTCCCCTCGGCTAAATAAAAGTACTAAAAGGTTCTTGAATTACGTTAACTATGGATATGAAGAAAAATGCAGCCTATATTGAATTGCCGAGGGGGGGATGCGGAGCTTACCATCTGCCCTGCCGGTTGTCTCGAATGCTGAAATCTGACTAACAACATGGCGTCAGTTTCGCAGCACGTCCGGCGAATCCGGAGCCAAAATGGAAACATGAAAAAAACTTAACTTAATGAATAACATGATAAATGAAAATGATGATGTACATAATTTAGATTGCAAAACTAAAACACAATGGTGAAATACTCGTGAACACCGGAGCCCCAGATATGGCTAAAAATGTGACATCACGAGACTGTCACCAGACTTGAAGGGTGATATGAAATGAAATGATGCGTCAGGTGGCCGATTCTCGATAGATTATTTCATGTACAATCTTATAACTAACATTTTAGAATCGACGTGTGTCGTTATGTAATTAATTTCAGGAATGTGTGTGGATGTGACGACACACGGATTTCGTAACTATGGGCGGAACTACGCCCTATTTTCTGTGGAATGTTATCTACTCTTTATGCTGGAGCGGGCAGTTTCCCTAGTGACATGGTGCAATCACTGTTAATTTTGCTTAAAAATGCTCCTATTAATTAATTTGGGTAAGGAACTGCTCGTCACTTCACACCTCCTGCGGGAATTTGTTTCCATGTCTTTTGAAACCACTTGGAGCCATGTCGCACTCCGGATTCGGTCACGGGGCCCGTCGACATCGCGCACATAGGAAAGTCATGGTAATAAGCGGTGCCACTTACCCCAGTGTTCCCTCCAATGGCTGTTGCATCTAACGGACATGGCTTCACGGGACACGCTCGTTTAGATCACATCTATTTATCACGAGAATTACCTCTTGTGGTGAATGTTAAATATTATGACCCGTGGTCACGAGTTACAGGGCGGCAAGAAAAATGTAATGCAGTTCTTGTCGACCTGCACTGATCGATAACGCGACCTAATGTCGATCGGCCGAGTGTTGCTGTGTGATTGATGCGTCTGCAATGGAACAAAAGGGTAAAGGGATACGTTGACATCAGGAACACGTCAACATTAATTAATACGCCTCTGCTGGAAGCAACTTACATGCTGATGCTGGGCACAACCAGCCGGCAAGGCTACACTGAACAAAAAGGCACGACGCCATAAAATTATTTAAAGTGAAATAATTAGGCTCCCTGGGCAATGAAAACCACAGAGGAGGAGGGTAGGTGTCTCCAGGGACTAGAAAAACTAAAGGTTCCAAAAGATTACATTAAACTATTGCAATGAACATGATTGGCATGCAAACAATGCATGCCCCTGGAGCATGAACAGCTGCAGCCTTGCCCTTGTACATCTGTGATGCTACTGAATGTTCCACCATAGCACCAGACCCTCGCCTGGTGGGGGTAAGCACGCCACGTTGGATCTAGTTTCTGCACACTTGCTTCAAACCCTTGCAAAACATACAACTCTCTGTTTGTGCAAATAAAGCACAATAAATTATTCTACATTTTGCACAACATAAATAAACACTATTGAAAGGTGTGAGTGATGTGAATGGTGAAAAATATGAGAGGTGAAAAATATATATAATAACAAATAACACTAAGAGCAATTTATGCTGCAGAAGGACCTTAGCGTGGATGTCTCTCAAGTTCCCTGACTATGGGTATGTCTGGCTTTTGCCATCAAGCCTTTGTGAAGAGCGCCCTAATTCCATTATGCACTACACTGCCTTACACATGCACTTTACTACACCTCCTGCTTTTCGCACTATAGCAAACATTGCACTACACTGCAGAAGAGTGCTGGTACTTGCGCTGCGCCGAGGTGCATGGCTGGTCAAACTGTCTAGGAGGCGAAGGACGTGAGTACACAAGACTAACGTGCTTACAAATGGCTGAAAACTAGTTTAACTCTCAGGCTATTAGTAGTGAGAGTGGTGGATATGGCTCAGTCAAATAAAAAAGGTTTCCGAAATATTTTCTATTGTAGTTGCTGGACTGCGAGCAGCATGGTGCCGACCTCACCTTCAGACTGCTGGATGAAGACTAAGGAATATGCTGTTGTTTGATCGGGCCTTGCCGTTCGGATGGTGTGGAATTCTTAAACATTAGTAAATCAGTATTTAAAATTCATTATAAAGACTCAATTGTACAATTTACACCCATAGAACATAATTGAAACCTAATTGCACGTCCAGTGTTGCACCTATGTATCTGAGGGGTTCATAAGGTGAACTGCAATTTAATTTATCGTTAATTGTGGGTTTGTGATGTTTAATTACTCCAGTTTGTTTATTGCCTAGGTAAAATGTCTGTTTGCATTAATTTGTTGATTGAATTTTCTTGTGTATTGTGCTTCATTTCATGTTCTTGTGGTGCAATATATAACTTTAATTATTCTACTAATTAAGCAACTACTTCGTTTGATATGTGTTACTCGATTACGAAGTTTTGTGTAATGGCTGCACAAGTTCATCCCGAAACTGTACCTTTAATAAATTAGCCTTTGTGAAATGACCAATGTCCAGTGTTAGATTTAAGGGAGTTTAATTTATCCCATGAAAAACTTTGTTGTGTTCCCTTTGGAGATAAGCCCTGGTGAAACCTTATATGCTAGCGGAAGTATTCTGAATTTTTCTGTCTTCCACAAGCTTCCTGGCCTCGAATGGGTCATGCACAGATTGTATGTTAATGACACGTAACATTCGACCTCCACACTCATGTCGCATGGTCTGCAGGATGCATGAAGCACATGGATTGTACCTGTTGGTTGATGCACACTAGTGGTGAGGTATGGTGTAAAATGGACTATACTCCTGACGACTGTCAAAATGACAGGAAAGTGGTAGGAATTAGCCGTAAGTGTGGGCAAGCCATTTTGGCGTTGTGCCTCAGTAGGTAGAGGCAGGATTTAAGGAACTGTGAAATTTTAAAGGTTATTTTACCTGGGGCGCCAGTCATCGCTGGACAATATCGTGTGAGTCGGTAGAGACGAGGTTTCCTCCAGGGTCGTTCGGCCAATGACCAATGCAATCCTGGACTGCTGCTCTTTATAAATGTGCCATAAAAATATTCCAAGTGTGTAGGGTGCAGTAGGCTGTTCGGGTCTGCTCACACCCCCATGTTACGTAGTACTGTTGCATACAAAAGCTCTCAGAATACTTTTAAATATGAGTTGACAGTTATTTATCGGCTAGTCAGACGCCTACATTAACACACATGATACTTGCACATTAACGAATAAAGAAAAATACATACTAGTGCACTAGGTGAAAAAGTTGTGTGTATTCTAAGAGCCTATTCACTGAAGAGCCCGAAGGCCATTAAATAATGTTCACATGATCAGTTTTCAATGCATAATTACGCTGTTTATTTAACAAATCTCTCAGGTCTAGACTTTACATACAAAATCACACTTCACTGCTTCCAAACCTGCTGGTTAGGTAACGCGAAAACGATGCAAAGACGAAAAAAAAAACGTGCAAGTTTTTAAGTTTCCCCAGACGTTGGAAGTGCTTTGGAAGAGGGGGGGTGGTGTCTCGGGCAGCTAAAGAACAACAGTTCTGGTTATTTAAAGACTATGGAGATTGAATGATTGAAAAACAGTACTTGAATGCTGCTTGAGCATGCAAAACCTGAACCGCAGTAACACGCAATCACACCCCGAGATGCTCATAGCTGACTGACTTGCACGCAGTGGGGGTTCCAGCTGAGTTTGGCGGGCCATCAGGCCATGTGGACCTACTTTCTCAACATTGCAAAATACATATTAACACTATGCATTCCTTACCTTGTGCCGGAACATGTGTAAAAGACTCCTAAAAGTACCATTGAATATAGAACACTGTTTACATTTGTAAGAATGAGGTGACGGTGGCACACGTTGTGAATGGTACATAATGAAACACTGAAAAACAAGCTTTACTCACTCTGAAATGCACTGGGGTTGTTTCCTCGCATAAATTACATTAACACATGGACACTCATGTTTACAAATCACACGCAAAACCCTAAATAAAAATTTTACTGAAATTAAATATCTATTTTATATTCATGCGCTACAGCGGGTGCTCTGACATCACGTGCTAAGCTTTGCATTGCATTGCATCTACGCTTGCATTTCATTGCACTTAACCGCTCCACTTGTCGAGTCAGTCCCAACAGTGCAGCTCTGTGTGCCGCAGGTGTCGAATGGTCTTCGGACAGGACATGTGGAACATGTCAGTCCCTTGATAGAAGGGACCACATCAGTCTATAATTTAAGAAATTTTTAAGTATTAGGTGGTTTGTGAGAGTACAGACATTCTTGCTTTACATGAAATAAATATAATTTGTAACCCACTAGTTAATTCAAAGCCACTGTGCATGAAAATTGATACGATGTTTTGTGAACCTGCAAACACTGCTCATACTTTCACATTTCACATGCACACTGGTGAGGTGTATAACTAACAGCACTACAGCATATTGTGGGGCTCGCTAGATCCTGCAAACCAGGACGACACGAGAGACGCCACGTAACCAAGAAAACCACAACCAGCAAACAAACTTTGAGAACAGTTTAGCACCCAGTATTTCCAGAAAACAGAAATACACACAATGTATGGGAAAATCTTTGTATATTTTCAAAACACGTTACAACACTCATGCAGGTACCAAATTACAAAACACTACCAAATTAGTGACTAGAATGTTACATATTTCTACATTTAAAAACATATATCCATCCGACTAAATAACATATCTTTCGCATTAAAACTCTCAAATGAGTATATTTTGGCTATGCAGAAATTAGCCCTTCAATGCTTCAATAATCCTGGTAAGTCTGAAAAATAACAAATTTGAATATTAAAACAGCCTTTAAAATATTATCATGAGCAGCATGGAAATTTAACTTGACACTCATTGAAATGTGTTTGTACTTTACTCAACATTTGTTCTTTAAAACTCGTAAGATTTATCTCTATTTTACCTTTTATTGTAACCTTTTTAAGTATTCCCTATACTTAAAAATATCTTACATAAAAATGTTACTTTCTTCCAAAACTAGGAAATACGGAATTTTACTTTTTTTTAATTCGCCTACGTAACATTGGTTACATACTGAAACACACCAAGCCAGAGGCAAAAACATTTTTAAACTAACAGCTTTTTCTCAATAGACTTTTAAAGTGCATAATTTCTACTGCCTATTTGGCAAGCAGAAAGTCCATGTCTAAATTTAACTAGTCTTATAGGCCCTACATACATGTTAGGATTTTACTTAACATTTACCGTGTCGTATTCCCAGCAGCCGAGTCTCTAAAGTCCAGTCGGCTGCGGGGTTAATTCATAGTACATTTTGGGCTGGGAAAACACCCCACTACATTAGGGACAGTCATATTTCTAATTCAACCAATGGGGAGCAGTGGCATTTTCCAGGAGGAGTTATTTTACCAGAAATGGAGTCCTCGTGGTGCCATCTATAACACGAATCGCACTCTGTTACACACCCCTACCACTACACTAGTGCAACCATGTTTTCCAGGCTGCTTAGATTAACAGCTGCCTTGCAGCATGACTGTCTGCCGCGGCTCGGGTTCTGATGAACACATGAAAACGTTTATTTTTCCTTATGTACATCACAGTTCCAGTCAAGGTAAATGGTCTGTTTTTATTATGTAGCATAGTAGCACACAACTCTTTTGCATATTCCCAATTCTAGGAAATAAAAACTTTATCGAAATATTGCATCGTGCATTGTAGGTAAGGCCAGCCGGTGGTCAAACTAGCACAAGGGACGTTGGTTGTAGCGTCGCTTGCAGTCGAGTTGGGGGTGTAGTTGGTATTTTCCCACAGTACATGAGACTCACTGTCTCAATATCTTCACAAATGGTGAATGACTCGCTCATCATGAGGAAAGATCAAAATGGGTACATCTGCTGGTCATGGGTTCCTCAGGGATCTCCCATTTCCCCCATACTTGCATGTTGGTGCTGCTTCATCTCACCTTATTTCACCCCATTGGCTCTCAAGACCTCATTGATAAGAGCTGCCCAAATTCCTCAACTCAACTACATGGGGGACATAGTTAGTGTTGCTGAAAAATTTTGTTTCCCTTGCCACCAAATAGCAGAGTTTCACCATGTTGGTGTAAGCAAGCTGATCTGGTGTACGTGTTATCAACACTATACTAGTGATAAGTCTTCCAGCCAGGGTGGCTGCAGGCTGATGGAGGAATGGTGCTTTCATGTAGGTCAGGTGCAGACTGTGGTCACCTGCTTGTTCCGTGCACTGTGTGTGCGCTTGTAAGTGAACTTCACTTAGCTGCAGCGGGCAGGCAAGATAGCCACAATGTTAGTGTGTACACAAGGATACATACACAGATAGGGCCAGCAGCCATCGCCATGTGGGACTGTCACAAGTGCTGAGGGGAAACTGAAACTTCCTGAGTGTCTCTTTGTTTGTTACAGGCTCCTATATCGTCGAGCTTCAGCATCCTGCTCAGCTCGTGGCTGCCGGCCAACGAGAGGTCTCGCTCTGCTGGCATTGCATTCTCTGGTATGCCAGAGACATAGGCTAGTTCCTCAACAGGTCGAAAGCTTTCACATTATATTTCTGTTTGTGCTTAGACAAAGGCTAATGTCGCCAAACATTTTATAATGCACTTCCCTGACAATTTACTTGTTTGGTGTGATGAAACTTAGAATATATTTTTACCAGAACTTTCTGAACATGAACATGGATGAAATTTTAAATTCTTAACATTCTTCATTGTACATTGCCATGACCTATATGTTTTGTGGTACTAATATTATGGAAATACTGCATATTTTGAATTTATAACTTGAGAAGATGTTAAAACAGTGGTTTTTGTAATGTCTACAAAGGCTCATGTGTTGGCGTGTAAAGTATTTGGTTTCAATTGGTACACATATTTTAGTTATTGTTGTGATGGAAGTGTAGAAAAGATATACAGTACTTCTGTGATGTGTTTTATTCGTGCTGTACAGGTTTCTTCACAATAAAATGGTATTAACATGAAATATCGCACAAGGAAGAGAATACCAGAGTTTTAATTTCAGCACCTACAAGTAGCCCATGGGATTTTATAATTAGCTTAACTTGAGCTTATAACACACGTAATTATTATAATATGGTTGAATTGTGTTGGTCATCTTTCATCTACTTGTGTAAAAAATTTTTAGACCAGCCAATTAGAACAAGTTATTTCATAGGAACTACTCTTGTTTAATGAGGAAGGAATATGGAATAATTTTACCAGCAATAATCAGAATTTTTTCTAAAACACTCAGTATGTGAAGGTATGAGAATAGATGCAACATTTCCACATAATCTATTATTACCTAACCATTTCCATTTGTGTATGTTCTCTACAGCATTTCTAAATAAAAAACCAAAACATAAAAAATCGCCATAGTCAACCCACGGATATCAAAAGTTTCATACGAAATAAAATAATTTTCTATTTACATACGTTCTGACTTGTTAGACAAAACTGCTCCTACTCAACCCAGATTGTTGTAGCAGTTACGTGTTATTGGTCTAACCCTAACTGTTTGTGGGTGGCGAGCCAAATGGTTGTTAATGAGCTATCAATCGGAAGGTGTAGCTTTGAATTAAATGCAATGTATGTCTAAAACACAATTATGTTTCACTTTACACAACACGTACAGTCTTTAACTTTACTTAATTAGGGGGAGTTAATTGCTATAATTAACTGCATTATCATCAGCCACGAAATAATTATCTAATAAGTCTCTGCAGTAACTCACTGGAACAATATCACATTGTAAATGATACCGAAGTGTGCTTGCAGAAGTCTCGGATTCGGCAGCCCCAGAACGCCCTCACGTTTCTCTTCAGGTGGCAGCTGTCTGGTAGTAGGTCAGCGATAGGCCTTGCTTCAGTCCTCCATTCACGCTAAATACGCGGCGCCAGATTGTTGTGAATGTCTTGTTTTAATAACATATCGCTGCTTGTGGCCTCGTCCTGAATACTGTCGTGGTTGGGTTGCTTTCAAGCCAAGTGCAGGGAACAGCTTGGTAGATTACTACATCACCCCCTTGCTCGAATTAAGAGCTGGTCCCCAGCTCTGGGACAGAGGTGTGGCGATGAGTTATGGTTGTCCAGCCCTTAGTGTCCTCGTCTGCTTCTTGGCAGCGGGAATAAGATTGGTTTCAGAATCTTCGCTACCGTGGGAAATTAAATGTAGGAGGATAGTCCGAAACAAGGAAATTTGGGGTTAAGGAACTGCCTTACCTTTATTTTTTGCCACTTTAAGGTTATCTGATTATTGTAAGTTTTTCAAATTAGACAGATATGGTAATGTGTCGTCTGATAGTACAGCTGACTGCATCATCATAACTTCGTGGACACAATGGCAACATTTAGAAATACCACTTGATGTGTCTTTGGATCTTGGGCTGGACCATCGAGGAGGAATAAAGGTTATGTGGAAAGGATGCAAAAATTACCACCATGTTGTCCAAGGGGCGCCAGCAACTCAGTAGAGTGCAAAGTTCAGTTCGGGTGTGTGGTCGACGGCCTGAACGGGGTCCTCCTTGATATCCAATGTCTCAATCTTATAGTTGTAGAATTTGTAACAGTTATCCCAAAATCAATATCCAATGCCTCGTCTAGTGGGAATTAGTAGGACTATTCCCATACACCCATGCTCACCCCCGAGATGTTATAGGTTTCCTTATGCCTTGTGGAAAATATTCAAACATGTTACAGGGATGACCGAAGAAAATAAACACAGTCTGACAATTCATGTAACATGAATATTTATTTCTTTAAACATTCAATAAAATCACTTACAAAACTTGCCCTGCTAAAGTGTATTCTTCTTGTGGCGGTTTCTACTACCATATTCTGCTCGCTCGGTCAAGGTATGCCATGATGCTAGCTTCTAACTTAATTTCTCCTTTATGTCGACGTGTCGCCAGTTGGACTGTTTGTTGACAGGTTTGATGTTGGCGCTACGCCTCACAAAGTTATGCGATGCAGCCATATTGGTTAGTGCGTGTCAAGAATGATCATTAATTGTGACCGAAATGTGGATGAAACTAGATAAATCGGCATTGATTTGGGCAAGAAGAACTTGCTGCGGTGTTGGGTCAGGGGAGCATGTTTTGGCCTGGGGTTGAATGGTATCAGACCACTCTACCACACACACACACACATGCACACACAATTTGCACTTAATTAATTTGCACTTAATTAATTTTAACTTTAAAATTAATACTCTATGCAGACTAGTATGCAGAATCACATTTCACTTTCATGTGATTCCTAATTATAGCATTTACAATTTTATACTAGTATATTACCTATGAATATTGCTAACAGTTACTTTATTAAACCTACTTAAAATTACAATTTTTATGTGGAATTGACTCCAGATTTATTTTAAAGACTTAATTATTCCTTATTTACTACTACTGCTTAGTATTATAACTTATTATCTATATCATATAATCCATTTTTGAGTGGTTTTTCACTCTTTGGTGACCCTGTTGGGATGTATTACCCTTTGTGACATTATCGCAGCATATCTTTGTCGCCACGAGACATGTCTGCACTGCTCGTGTGACATATTGTGGGTTTCTTTTCCCCGTTTTTCCTTTTTCTCCGCCATTGAATATCCTACCTTTATTATGCCCTGAAACTGCTTGTCAGTTGCCATTTTGACAGTGGTACAATTGTTTACTTTTGGTTTGTAAATAGTTCCGCGACATAATTTTGAAAATTTCCACGCTTAGGCGGAAAACGAACAACTTCGGAATAAGCCCGATTAATTAATGAGATGGATAGTGACAATGACTTATGCTTAGAGGGCAGTGTGGCAGCTTATGTCTGTGCATCCTCGTAGTAATCGAATCTGCTTGCTTAGCAAGGATGTTGCTACGTTGCAGCTCACATATCTCCATCACCTGCCCGCTGCTGAAGTTCGCCTAATGTGTTTTACCTACATGGCAGTAGTAAGCAATCTTTGTGTGCTAATTAATCCTCGTTTCATCACCTATATGCATTAAATATTGTCGCGTGGGAAGGAGGGGTGTACAATTTTAGTTGGGAGGAGGTGGCTTCCACTTATCACTTGCAATAGTTTTTAACTTTACCACATTTAAAATTTATTAACTTTCAATGTAATTAAGGAAATATTCAGAAACTACTAATGCTTTTGGTGACGCTTGGCTTACAAAGACAGTGGGAAAACCCTAGCCTCCACCAATGTAGCGGTTACTTCTTATTGGCCTAACCCTAACTGTTTTTGGGTGGCAAGCCACATGGTTGTTAATGAGCTGTCAGATGAAAGGTTTAGCTTTGAATTAAAGGCGAAGCTGTGTATAATCTCTTTATATAAAACACACTTGGATTTCGATTTACACAACTCGTACAATCTTTAACTTTACATAATTCAGCCACGAAATAATTATCTAATAAGCCTCTGCAGTAACTCACTGGAACAATATCACTTTGTAAATTATGCCGAAGGCTGCTTGCAGACGTCTCGGAATCGGTAGCCCCGGAACGCCCTCGCATCCATCTTCGAGTGACAGCTGTCTGGCGGTAGGTCAGCGACAGGCCCTGCTTCAGTTCTCCGCGCATGCTAAATACGTGGCGCCGGATTGTTATGAATGTGTTGTTTTGCTAACATCTCGCTGCTCCTGGCCTCGTCCCGAATACTGTCGTGGTTGGGTTGGTTTCAAGCCAAGTGCAGGGAACAGCTTGGTAGGTCACTACATTGTGAATGGCTCATGTACTATTTATGCTGCTTATGTTAATTTGTATCAAGCCTGTTTATTACGCCCGTTCTACAGTGACACAGATATGGATCAAGGAAGTCGAGCATGCAGCACACTCTGTGTTCAATCTACAACGGGCACATGCGTGCATGGATATCGTATGAATACATGTAAGAAAGCTGGGCAACTCCCAACAGTGCTATGTCCGTGAATCCGTGTTGACGATAGGAAAAGAGTATTTGGTTTGTTGAAATTAATTTATATGGCAATTATGGTATACAAAGCAGTAAGTGCATGGATTTGGGATGGCCATTATTATTTTTGTTTTAATAAACATGTATGAATTGTTTGACAGTCGTATTTATGCCATTTTAATAACTATAAAATTATAAAAAATGAAATGTGTTTATAAAAAAACTCATTTATGTAATTTTCAACGGCTGAATATTTTTTACTTCATAAGTTGCAGAACTGTTGTTCCTATGTTTCTTTGTATTGTAAAACAGCTCAAATTGGTTTGTCACATATGTCAACTCGTTCAATTTACATGTTACATGTCCATTTTCTTACACATCCATGTATTGCAGAATTTGCCTTTCCGATCACACTCTCTCATAAGAACAATATTCAATACAGTGGTTAGATTTGTAGATATTGAACACCAGATTTTCTTTCATTTCACAGTTCTAAACTGCTATATGAGGAAATTGACCTGACCCAGAGTTGTTTTCAAATGAAGAAATGACAAGAACTTTAACATGGCCTTAATGTGGAAGAGATGGGAGAAGGCAAATGGTAAAGTGTGGTGAAGTTGAGGCTGTGTTTCACTGTCTCCAGCGAGTGGAAAGGAGTTTGGCTGACAATATTGGTGAAAATTAAGGATGGTGGATGCCAACTTGTCAAGTAACTAGCTCAAATGGATACGAGCTCTCTGTCGTCCCAGGGTTGGAGTCCAACCAACATGGCAAAGTCTCTCCTCATTGATCAAAACATAATGGCAACACACACGATCTGCAGTTGCTTGAGACCCACCAACACTGCTGCATAATGTACAATTAGTTACTCGCAGTAAACTCTGACATGTTAAAAGTAAAACTACCTGGAGTGGGCCAGCTACCACACACACACCTAAATTTCATAAGAGAGAAAAACCTATAAAATTTATTTGGTGAATTCGAGTTCACTGGATGTATGTAAAAGGGTTGGAAACACGATACACTACCACACAAGTAAAAGTAAACTGATAAAAAATGCTTGACACTTTAAGCCTGCCAATGGCCAAGCATGGTCAAAGAGCTGTACGATGCTGAAAGAAACTTTAATTGAAATAAAATATCCATAGTGCAATCACAACTGTTAATTTAGTATATTTAACAGAGCCCTATGTAATATTGTCCATAACTTGTCTTTGAATTTATATTGTTAGGTTAACAGGTGAAACACTAAATTTCTTTGTTTCTTTCATGTTATTGTCTGGCACTGGGAACACTGGGAACATAAGAGATGTGCACTGCATGTTAAAGCACCAGTAGCTGGTCAAAATTGAGGCACCTTAATTATGAATAGAATAATAAACCACTCATTAGATCACACATAACACACATTCTTACCACTTGAACATGTGTTTTGTTGATCATGTTGATCGTGGTGTTGCATTGTTGGGTGTCTCAGGCAGTGTTTTTCCTTTCATGTGGGCCTTTTACTCATGTGCCAGGATTATGTTCAAAGTCAACAGGGAGGAACAATGACAAAAAATGTTCTCTGTCCTGCTTAATCAGTTTCAGCTCAAAATATACAGAAAACAATTTCTCTTTTTCTCATAAGTTTGTCGCCATCATAATGTTGCTGGCTGGCGAAGTGGAGGGCAAGTGACCTTAACATACTGAGGAGTTACCACATGACCTGGCATCCCTGGACTCCCGTTAGTGTAGTCAAGCTAGGGCAGCGAGATGAGTTCTTAGGGCGAATGGTCGGTGTGGCAAATTCCCCTCAGGTGCATTACAATAACAGGCATATTATTGCATACAAGGTACACACACAAGACCCTATAGAACTAGATTACTACACTGTCCAGGCCGTGGAGAATGCCTTTGCCTTTCTGTTGTGACACAGTGCTGCCTAGCAACAGTAAACTATGGGAATGGAAAATACTGAAGCATGGCGTCTTTGCTACAATGGTATTTTACCGACTTCAGCTCATCAGTAAGCATAGCCATGCACCTGATTTCAAAGGAGTTTTATTGTTGACACACCATGAGATGTCAAGAATTATACTATCTACCATGGCAAGAATGAATGTTCCAGTATTTTACCGACTTCAGCTCATCAGTAAGCATAGCCATGCACCTGATTTCAAAGGAGTTTTCTTGTTGACACACCATGAGATGTCAAGAATTATACTATCTACCATGGCAAGAATGAATGTTCCAGTTGCAGTTTGTATTATTCACCGGCTCACTGACACTATGCATTGAAGGTGCCAAGTTCCATTGCATGCTGGTAGACGGCTACACCAGTACTGCTCCACTACCTCCTCATTCTCCAAGCCGGTCGGTGATGTCGGAGCCACGAAGACGCTATGATATCGCCACCCCTTCTCCAGCGACCAACACCTCGCCCACTAACTCACCAACCAATGACAGAGCAGAGGAAGGTGCCAACAGTATAAATAGCAGGCCAGAAGTCTGCTTGTGACCAGTCTTCATTCCTTCAGCACGCTAGCTGCCGAACGAACTGATCAGTCTGCAATGACCAGTCTTCAGTCATTCACCACACTAGCTGCCGGGTACACTGGCCAGCCTGCGACTAAGCCCTCGCTTTGACCAATCTTCATTCCTAGCTCTACTCTTCCTTCTTTCACCGCATTTCTAGTGTCGAAGGAAAACCTACTCCTTGGTCTCCATCACATCCCGTCGCTGGAGACATCCTATCTCAAACCTGCCTAGTCTTCACCACATTTGTGTCGAAGAGAGTCAACCGCCACGCCGTCTACACACTTAAGACACTTTGGCCCCTTCTGGGCAACAATTTCGTAGAGAGTTTGTACACGTTTAAGTGTTTTTACAGCCCTTGTCTACCCCACCATTATTAGTTCAGGACCACACACAGGTGACCCGGGAAAGCTACTCATTCGAGACAGCACGATATTTGCATACCCACACCCACTAGCATCGGCCAACCTTTCTGCATACCACAGTAAGCAGAACGATAGAGCCCACACCCAGGTACACAGTCTCACCAGAAATCTTGTCAGTTCGGTGCTCGCCCTCTCCACCGGGTTTAGGTGCTGGAGGGGCCGTTCCCTGAGTTGGGAAGACTTAATGTGAGGCGTACAGAAACATGCAGGGACTGTTTACAGTGAGGCCTGACTCTTAGTGCTCACTACATTTATGCACCTAGAACTATGATAGGATGTCCGCACAGTCAGCAGACACTACATGTGGTTCTACACCATGTAGAGCTACACATTCCCTGCATTTCGACTCGTGGACGTGAGAGTGTTTTTTGTACTCCCAGTGCCTTACTACCACCAGAGTGGTATTCGTGAGAATTCGAAGAAGGCGCTAATTGCCTCTGGATGCTTACAAGATCTTATCCCCCTTTTTTAAAACTCTCAACAAGCTCTCGCCCAAGAAACAAGCACAAGCATTGCATCTCCTATTGATCCCTGTAACTTCAGAGATCCCAAGGATCTATTTGAGGCGCCGACCCGTCTGAACAAGGAGGTTCACCCTTGGATCGCCGAATACTTCAGCCAGCCTGATCCGCCTTTAGAAGCTCCTACCACTTACATCAGACCAGTACCAACTATAATATACCAACAAGCATGGTCAAATGTCAGGAAAAATCTCCAATTCGCCTGTGGCATCCACACACCTACCTGCTACACACCAGGTTTAGCTGCGTCCGAGGTTATGCATCGCCCAGGTATCCCGTGAAATTTCAACAGTCTGAAACTTAAAATTTCGCAGCCCGAACCCAATTTTGTGCCTTGCCGTAAATCAACCAGGTCTGTTCTTTGCACAGGACATGCACCCATACCTCGTAGATATTAAACAGTAAACCCATAAAACCTGCCATAAGGGGTGTACCTGACCTATTGCCCCGCAAAACCAAACTCTCCTTGACGTAGTGAACTTACGGCCAACCGAGGCGGCACACATCAAGAAGAGAGTAGTAAAAATTTTTCTGGCACCCAATTTGGAGTTTTCACTATTATAATGCTTACTAGGCACGAACAGGTCACCCAGACCCAGAAGAACTGCCTGGACTTAGGAGTCTGTAAAACACCCCATGGTTCTCAAAACCGCAACCGAAATGTCCACAGCCGACATGAGCGAGCCGGAGCTTGACTGCACATGTGTAGCAACAATCAAACACAGCTGCTATTTGAAACCAAGCGGCCCTGACATGGGGAACCATAGGATCCAGTGCACCCATTGCCAACAATGGTATCAATATTCCTGCCCCGGTAGGGCAGACAAACCCCGCTACACTGATGACCTCGAGTACTGGTGTGACGATTGCAGGACATATCAGACAGTATACTGCAATTGGATAACATGCCCAGGGCATGGGACCCATACAGTGAGATGTATCCTGTGTGGCAAAACATATCATCACACTTGTATCGGATTGCCAGAAGAGCGAATCACCAGACCTGGAATGGTGTACCAAATGAGATGTGCCGACGCGCCTTGGATTACAAACCGCAGAATCCCGGACCTACCTCCCACAATAGCATGATTCACTGCTCGTGGGAGCCACAATTGCCAGAGTTTGTGGGAGTACCTCATGAGGACCCACTAATGTTCATGGCCGAATGTGAACGGGAATTTCACAAACATGAAGTGCCCAAGAAGCAATGGGTCTCACAATCACAGGCAAAACTGAAGGGCAAAGCTCTTGACTGGTGGAAAAAATATGGTGGATTCATTTTGGAGTTTAGCAATCTCAGTAGCCGACTCACACAGCATTTTACACACGAAGCTGTACTTGTGCGCCTCGCTACAGGATTTTATAGCCGCAACCAGATGCCAGAATAGAAAGTTGAAATCTTTGTCCACAGGAAGGTAGAAATGTACCGAAGGATTTTTCACTATGGAGATGAGGAAAGTTGCATGCAAATTGTAACCAGCCTCTTGCTAACATATCCTACTCATCCCCAAGCCTATTACGGTGGACCACCTCTAAGTCAGTGCACAGGAAGCTGAGCATAATTTCAGAGTTCAGGCTCTCCTTGATCGCCCGAAACCTCTGAAACTAAGGGAGCCAGACAAACCATCTGAATGCCAGAAACAAACAGCCGCCTTCCCCACCACCAGCTCCAGGCCTCCCGAAATGTTGGTATTGTCCTGCATATCATTTCAACAAAGATTGCCCACAACAGCCCTCACAAAGGCAGGAATGAACGGAATAAGGGGGTGTAAACCATATGCCGCATACCACTTAAAGTTGAGTTTAATCAGAAGAGTACACAGCAGAAGGGAAATGCCACCACCGACTGGTCAACAGGGGCGACCCCGTCAGATAAGAAGGGGAAATCATCCAGCTCCTTGATGAAGAAGCTGAAGTACCCGAAGCCCCACACATAGAAGTTTACGTCTATGGGAAGAACATACTACCAATGCTTGATTGCTTGATTCAGCCACTTCCGGCAATTTCGTCAGGCAAGATATCCTCACTGAAGATCAATGGGCAACACTATGACCCCAAACCAAGACAGTGAGAATGGTAAAACCGAAATGCACTCGAGACTAAATGGAGTTCGTCGTGTCGTCAGACATCCAGAAAGATTTGATACTAGGACACACCCGGCTTCAACAGCGTCAATGCATAATTGACCACGGGAAAGGAAAGTATACCTGGGCGACAACCACCCCATAACTGTGGACTGGGAATGCTCACCCAACCACCCGAAGCCACGAACCCTACACGAAGAGATTAACCACGAGCTTACAGAGACAGTTCCAACAACTGAAGGAAGTCCTCAAG
This sequence comes from Dryococelus australis, assembly GCA_029891345.1. Lineage (NCBI taxonomy): Eukaryota > Metazoa > Arthropoda > Insecta > Phasmatodea > Phasmatidae > Dryococelus > Dryococelus australis. The sequence goes on along the minus strand of CM056998.1, from coordinate 331,060 downwards.
AAGCATGCCGGAGCTTTCAGATCTGGGGAAACACTGCATCAGACCTGCACCATTCAGCATGAGATACAGTTGAACTCATCGGCACTCATATGTAACCAACCATACAAGATTTTAGCTAGTCACCACTGCCTAATAATGGGACAGTTGAAGGGTGCGAAATGCCAGGAACTCTCTGAGCCATCGAACTCACCCTACAACCCTCACAGTGTACCCAAGAAGGTCGGACAGTTGAGGTTCTATGCTAATTACAAGGTCCTAACCAATGTGATGCTACCGATTCTACCACCCATCCTCGACCTAGCACACACTTTGCGAGATATAGGGAAAGCGAAAGTCTTCAGCACATTATATATGTAGTCTGGTTATTTTTTAATAGATGTGCATCCTGACAGCCCAATATCGCCAACCTCATGCACTCGTTGTTGGAAAAGAAGCCTTGCGAGGGTGGACACCGGAACACCGCACTGCTTTTGAGGCCCTCAAAGCCAGCTTCCAACACATTCACCAGCTGCACCGATCACAAGGAGAAGGTCCAGTTGTGCTGCAGACCAACACATGCCAAAATGGTCTTGGTGCTGTGTTATATCAGGAGGACCCGGAGGACAAACCTCTTGTGATAGATTGAACCAGTGCCCTACTCAACACCACCAAATAGAAATATCACATTAACAAATAAGAATGCCTCGCTGTGATTTGGGCTATTCTGAAATACAGGACTACCTGGAGGGAACTCACTTCATACTGAGGACTGACAGCAAAGCGCTCAAGTGATTGAGGGATTCTCACAACAATAAGGCCAAGTTTGGAAGAGTGGCTCTCTTTCTCTCCGAGTTTGATTTCGAAGTCCAACAATGCCCTGGCAATGACAACGACCTCCCAGACACATTACCAGAACAGCCGAACATGGATGAGGAGGCCAAGCCAGAAGAAGATATGGACTGCATCTTACCATCCGAATCTCTGGATAGCAGCCCCGAAGAGCAACACATAATTCTTCAGCTTATGATAAGCCAAAGCCAGATAGAGCAACACCAACAGCAGGACTCCGACGTGAAGGAACTTCTATGGAAATACCCGTAACAGTTTGTGATATGAGAAAACATCGTTTGGGCTCGCATCAATCAGCCGGAAGCTAATTGGAGGATATGGATACTGAAGGACATGCATGTCGATGTCTGCTGCATTCCCACAAACATCCCAATTCTAGAAACCCTGGAACCCGGGAAACCCTCGCCGCAGCTGTACCACAGGCTGTAAACATGAGGACTACCCTTCCAGGAAACATGCATTCAAGCCTAGAAAGCCACATACCCGGTGGATTTAAATAGCTGCCAAATTAATGGGACCTTACCCTCGCAGCATCATCCCCTCTCTATAACTCTCTTTCTCCCTTCTATATACCTCTCTTCATCCCCTGTATATTCCATTTTTCCTCCCCTCTCTATACCACTCTCCCTCGCCTCTCTATACCTCTATTTTCCTCCCATCTATACACCTTTCTTCCCCCCTTTATTCTACTCTTGCTCCTCTCTATATACCTCTCTTCCTCCCGTCTCTATTCCACTCTTCCCCCCTCTCTATACCACTCTTCCACCCATCTCTGATCCCTTCTTCCCCCCCCTTTATATACCACTCCTCTTCCCTCTCAATACCTTCCCCTCTCTTTACCACTCCTTCACTTAACCACACCATCACTTTACCTCTCCCTAACTTTACCTATTCCTCTCTTTACCACTCCCTCTCTTAAACTCTCTCCCTCCCCTCTCCATACCGCTCTTCCTCCCATCTCTAAATCCCTCTTCCTCCCTTTATATACCTCTCTTTTTCTCTATCAATACCTTACCCTCTCTTTACCCCTCCCTCTTTTCCTCTCTTACTCCCCTATCTATACTCTCTTCCTCCCTTCTATATAACTCTCTTCCTCCCCTCTATATACCTCTCTTTCTCCCCTATCTATACCACTCTTCAGCCCCTATCTATACCTCTCTTCATCCACTCTCCTTACTTCTCTTTCTCCCTTATATATATACCTCTCTTCATCCCCTCTATATACCTATTTTCCTGCAATTTCTATATCACTCTTCTTCCCTCGCTATACTCTCTCCCACCCTATGTTTACCTCTCTCTCTCTTTCCCTCTTTGTACCTTCTCTATACTTGTGTTCCTCCTGTCTCTTCACCTCTCCTCCTCCCTCTCTGTACATCTCTCCCTCCCTCTCTGTACATCTCTCCCTCCATCTCTGTACATCTCTCCCTTTCTCTCTATACCTCTCTCCCTCCCTCTGTACTTCTCTCCCTTTCTCTCTATACCTCTCTCCCTCCCTCTCTGTACTTCTCTCCCTTTCTCTCTATACCTCTCTCCTTCCCTCTCTTTACTTCTCTCCCTCATTCTCTTTACTGCTCTTACTTCACTCTATATTCATCTCTTTCCCCCTCTATATAAATCTCTTCCTCCTCTGTATATAAATCTCTTCCTCCTCTGTATATAAATCTCTTCCTTCCTCTCTATGCCTCTCTCCCTCCTCTTTACTGCACTGCCTCCCTCTCTTCAACTTACTCCTTCCCTCTCTTTACCCCTCTTCGTACCCTCTCTCACTCCCTCTCTTTGTCTCCCTTCTGCATACCTCTCTTCCTTCCTCTATTAGCTCTCCCTTTCTTCTCTTTACCACTCTCTCTCCCCTCTATATACCTCTTCTTCCCTATCTATACCTCTCTCCTCTTTACCTCTCTTCCTACCCTCTCTACACTACTCTTCCTTCCCTCTATAATCCTCTCTTCCTCCCTATCTATACCTCTGCCCCCCTCTCTCTATACCACCAATGAGGGTGAAGTGAGATGAGTATGTAGCAGCATTGGAACGCAAGGGCAGGGGAGATGGGAGATCCCCAAGAAGACCTGCTGTCCACAGGCATTGCCCTGCATGATTCTTACATGCAAAAATACCTAGGTGTAAGAAGAGAAGTCTGACAACTATACCTCTATGGCCCCCTGACACAAGAAGGAAATTTATACTTGTTAATAATGGGATATTAAGTATACATTAAGCCTGAATCTCATCTGCCATGTTTAATTTTTCTTTTCCATTTTACAAGGCATAAATTTATTTTGAATTAAATAACTAAATATTTATTACAAACCATCTACACTTCACAAATGCCTTCAAATGAATTCAACAAATTTCATCCACATGTTATCTGATAACTGTGAAACAACAAGAATCCATTTATAATTTAAAAATGATGCTGCACCATTTATGTTATAGTTACATGTCAAAAATTCAGAATGTGTGTTTGTTTTACAGAGTAATGCATATTTCCAGTTAGCTATAATTGTAGTTTTGATATAATCATACCGAAACAACTGAAATAAGCTAGAAATCAGTAAGTCAACATGGTGTGCGAGACCGAGCTTAAAGAGAAGCTCTCCTGTCCAAGTTTTATTCATATCTGCATGATAAACATGTATCGCTTGATATTATTCACCTGCCAAAGTACTTAGTACAGAACTGAGTAAAGAATCCTAGATGGAGTGAAGGGGCTTTTTAACATCTCTCATGTGTTGGCAGACTAGGTGACAGTGAAGTAAAAGAGCAAACAACCTATTAGTCCTGATTTTGGCCCTGATGTGGCAGAGTGTAACTAATGGACACTCGCTCTAAAGCCGCCGGAAGAAGGTTGGCACTTGTGCGACCTGCTGAGAATACTCACGAGTCACAGAAACTTGTAGTGCTACACACTGATCACATATTCCCTGCTGAGTTTGTCTTTGTCCCTGGTCATGTGGGATGGATGGTGACAGTTGGTTATCTTCACACAGTGGAGTGAACCTTCATGGAACCGCCTTCCAGCAGGGAGTAGAGAGACAGTTCCAGTGTTGTTCCAGAGACCACAGTGGTAGGGTCTCAGAACCTGTGGTTGGTGTACAAGAGAGAACGGTACAGCCACAATGTCACTACCTTGTCTGGTCGATTACCGTCTCAGCTGGAGCACAGTCACACCGGTCAAGTGTCTACGAAGTGCTCACAGCAGGCAGTTATGTACAGCAGAGGTGTGTGTGTGTGTGATTGCAGCGACAATAGTGGGTACGCTGCTGTCCATGTTCACGGCGGGCACAATCTTGGACCGGTACGGCTGGCCGACACCTGCCTACCTCTCTGCTGCCACCGCACTGCCATTCGTCGCTGCTTGGTTTTACCTCGTCTACGACACCCCCATGAGCCACCCCAGAATCTCCCACGATGAGAGGAACTACATTGTCTCCACCACCCACAAGGACTATGTTCACGTACGTTACCCTTCCTAGTGTTGTAACTTTCCAGTTGTGTGAAAGATTCTTCTATCTGTAGTGAGCTCAACTGTTTGCTGCACTTTGCCTGGCCTACCGGCACAAGGAGGCTACTTGAGCCAGAGTCCTGTCTAGGACTTTGTTACAAGGCTGTGGAATAGTTTCAAACACAGCATGACCTTGTTGTACTGCATACATAAGTTCCCTTCTTTGTACAGTGTTTGAGTTGAGGAAGGATAAGAGTGCATGGTGATTGGTTATGGCGGTCTGCTGTGGTTGCCGGCAGAAGTGGCTCGAGAGGCAGGTGTACCTTGAGGAACTCGGCAGTTGGCAACGTCTGACGCATCTTCAACATGTTAGAAATCCTGTCGTGTAACTGCTGTTGCAGTGGTGGTTCTGAGGACCAGACAACAGTAAGATAACTTCACAAATTAGAGAATATGTGATGCCTATAGTCAATGTTAGTAATGTAAGTTACTTTAACTAACCAGTTGTAATAAAGTACTTACAAAGAAAATGATGTTAGGTACACACAGCTATTTTTACGTCTGCTTGGTGCTTATTAGCTTTAATTCAGTACAGCATTTCGCTACACTACCAGAGGTTTTTTAGTTTAAATATTATGGAACTCAGATTGATTATGCACTGTTATAATTTTTGTTTCTACATGTGGCTCAGGTAAAGATATTCTTAAGTAAACATATTTATTGAGTTAAATTATGAGTCAAGGTTAATTATTATAAAAAAAAATAAGCTGAGCACACTTGTTAGCACATCTGGAGTGTTCAGATTGTGATAAGGGTTATACTCAAGTAGCCTGCAGATGGAAGGAGTGTGGTGTCTACACGCATACGAACAGAACAGTGTTCCATCATTGCACTCATCACTAGCTTCATTCAGCATACACATTATACTCATATGTATGGCCCAACTGATCTAGTGTGACACTCTACGTGCTGAGCCGTACATCAGCACCCTGATCTAACAATAAAAACTGATCAATTAATGTTGCAAGCACATAGTGTGAGGTTTTAAGCTCAATTTTTTTTACATTGAAACTTGGTTAATATTGTCATTTTACATATTAAATATCAATCACTAAACTATGTATGCAAAAAATGAAAATACTGGGTAGATATAAAAAATTCACTCTTTGTTTACATTTCACATTTGCACATATACTGGTAAATATTATGATTAATTTGCTATGTTTACAACTGATACTATAATATGTCTTGTTTGTTTACATTTAAAAAGGATGGTATAAATTTTATCATAATTTTATTTTGATTCACAGACTTCAATTCTCTGAAAATTTAATAAATAAAATGTGATTAATGCTATTTTATTTGAGGTATTTTCTCTTTGTCAAACTAGTGCCTTGCATAATGTTCATTTTATAGGCCTAAGTGATCATTAATTTTTAACTTAATGTGGCTTGGTTGCTAGTGAGGGACGGAGTATGCTGGATTTGAAAGAAACCCTAATAAATGGCGATTAATTTAAAAAAGAGATTTTTAGAGTTGCTGAGGCACCAGCTCATCTTAGACACGGGTGAGCATGTGGAGACAAAATCTCAGTACAGAAGCAGGTCAACAGCCATGTAGCTGCCTCCTCGCAGCATATATTATGCAGAATAAAGTTCAGATTATGATCAATTAGCACTCTTACACACTTTGCAAGATTGACGCAGTGTGGTTAAACCATTGGATGGGTGAAGGCAATTCTGCGGATGGTGAGATTTTTAGGTTAGGATCTCAATGTTTATTTTGTTACCCGGGCGCCAGGCACTGTCCCAGCAGTGCCACAATACTTGGTAGAGCTGACTCTTCTGATCTCCAGGCTGCAGGCCGTTCACCCAGGATGTAAAACTCCACGTTAATCTGCTATTCCCTTGATATTGAATGTTTACTAATATTGATAATTATTTAATTCCCTATGGTAACCTCTCTAGCGAGTACCATGCTGTACTGATAAGTTAGATGGTATTATCGGGTGGACTATGGGGTTACGTCACTCCAAAACACTGAATTAACTTGTGATACTACACGACGATACATACAGTTCATGCTGAATACACTTGCACTATGAGCGGGTATTATAAGGGTCAGTTCCCTGACAAATCTTGCAGTCAGACCTGAAAAATATGAAGAATCCCTGTTTCGCAAGTATTTCAGTGCCGTTTATTTACTGTTCACCGTTTAGGAACCAATTACATTGATTACCGGGCATCGCTCGCCGGTTAGGCTACACAGTACAAAATACCTGAGGGTAACACAATGAAATGACAGCATTTTAAGTTCCCCTGGGAAATTCAAAACCATGGGGGAGGGGGCAGGCGTCTCCGGCGGCTAATTAAAATGGTTCTGATTACAAGGCATTTCCTGCTATACAATAAAAATACAAAACACTTGCTACAAATGACGTCAAGGTTGAAACAAATGGTATGAAACTACAAATTGCAATAAGACAATCTTTATTGACGATATATAATAGGGGCTACACCAGGACGTAAGTCTACACTCCTCCTCTCAGGAATGTCATATGGCGTTCGCCGTTAAATCCTTTGAGATAGCCCTATTTTCACTTGCACTACCCTTCTCAAGGCTGCACGCATCCACACTTTACTCTTGTTGCACTGAGCACATGGGCACATTCCTCAACATGCACCACACGCACGGAGTACTTCTGGAGGTGTTGGACCTGGTGCATGGCCGGGCAAATGGTCTAGGAGGCAACGGACGCGCGCACATGTCAAGCTGAGCATGTGGGCTCTTGGAGTGGGCCAGGTCCCTACGGTACATAAAGTACAAATTAAAATAATTAAGACGAGGCCCATCTGATCAATGAAGGAGGAATGTCTTACAAGACCTGCCATAGGCCGGGAAGGGGAAAAGCATAATTTAGTGTGTGTGGAAGTTACAGTAATAAAATATCTGGGGCCGCGAGACTGACAGATGAGTGTGAACATGGGGTGTTGGGCCGGGGGGGGGACATAAAAATTAAATAAAAGGTTTCAGTTCGGAGGAATTATTAAAGTAATTCTGACGTAAGCTTGCAATTAAATAAAGTTCAGTGTTCTTGTTGCTATGCAAGTCGGGGAAAATAAAATTACATGGAGAAGCCTGGACAGGCTGGCAAAACATTTGTAAAATCATTAAAAACTACAAGACATATAACACTTATGCAGACACTCCACAGATCAGAATTAAATTAAATTAACAATGTAATATTACTTTAGGATATTTTGAACCTGGGCATGTGGCTAAGTCTGCGCCGGAACTGCCGATACCATTTACAGGACACATTAATACAAATGAGAAAAATAAAAATGAACTTGCCAAAGAAAATACATATGACACAAGCACTCCAAAACTATACGATTATTTTAGAGTATTCCAAGTCTATGATAAGTAAACATACATGAACCAAGTAGCTTTGCACTGTGTAATGAATTGCACATTATTTTAAGGGAGCTCAAAGGAGATAACACTTTGTTTTATATTTTAGGCTCTGTTTTCAGGAGGACAAAATGCTTTCACTTGGTAAACACATAATAACGAGTTTACTCTTGGAGAAGCGGGTCATTTAGGTTGTGGGACTGACGCCGACAGCGACGTCCAGACAGTTTGTCCACCTTCAAGCAAGTTCAACGTATCAGATACCAGACTCTACTGAGTGCTCGCATGCCCCGGTTTAGTTCATGCGGCATGTTCAAACTGAAGTCGAACACAGTGCATCAGTGCAAATGGTTCAACTGTAGTGATGCGTGTGAGAATGCAAGGAAAGTGCTATGTAGGGAAGTGTAGAGTAGCCACGCGGCCATGTGTGCTTTACACGCACTGATTTAGTAAAGTAGAACATGTGTGCTATTTATGTAAAATATGCCGTATTGCAAGGAAAATGTCATGCCAGGACACACAGGCATACAAAACACTATAGCAAACTTATATTACATCCCAGAGGGCTTTACAGTAATGTTTCAGTGTTTTCCTGTTATTTTCATTCCTACTTGTTTTATCCGCATGTCATTCACCAGAGTTCTATATTAGATATTAAAGATATTATGTTTCACTGTTTTATTTCTGCACATACCAATAATGCAAGGTGAGTGCATGTGTTCTGTTTATGTTTTGCAAGTATTAGAAACTAGTGCACGCAGCTTTCCTGCCTGCCAACGCTGGCCGGCACACCACACTCCGGAGTTAGTCATTGTTTCGTGTCTCGAGAGTGTGGATGCGCGGTCCGATGTCTCCGCGTTTCCCATGCACCCGGGCAGCCAGCAACTTTTTGTCTACTTATTTAACTGCAATAGCTTTTTTATTTACCAGAATCTTTTTCATCTGCCACCTGGGACTCTCCACCTCTCACTCTTCCCATGGCTTGCATCGCCTGGGGAAGCACAAGTTGCACATTAATTGTTTATCGGCTTTGCGCCTTTTTGTGCAGTATCACCCCATCGGTGGGTTAAGCCTGACTGTGTACTTTAAAATGTTCTCATAGAAGAACCTTAATAAACCCATTTAATTTGCGTAAACGTGTGTACGTCTTTTATTTGGGTCACCTTCGGGAATTTCTGGGCATGGGCCCCCACCTTCCCGCCAAAGTGTACTTTATTAGCAAGTGTTTCTTAAAGTGTATTTGTCTGCATCTAGTGTCTTATGTTCATCGTTTACAAAGTAATTTGGGGTTTTTGGTCCGCTTTAAGAGTCCACTGTGCAATACATATTTATAAACTGGAATATAACTGAGGAGCATCACGCCAGAAGAATTGCCGCCTTTGGTCATCGGTACACGACCCAGAGATACAACAGGGTCAGTTCTCCAACATAATGGTATTGTCACTGGATAATACCTGGTGCCCTAGGTACAGTATAATTCCTAACTAATTTCTCCTGGCAGTTTATTTTGCCGCTCCTGAAAACCTCAGTTACTCAATGTCGCAGCATGCCACAGCGTCAAATGGCTGTCTGAACGTGTGGCAGTATACTTACTGCTTCTGTTTCACTATTTGACCCTGTGTCACTCCTTTCCACAGCATCAGGACATTTGACTGACCCTTTCGAGCATGGAGGACTTGATTGATGCATATGCTACATGCACAGCCGTGCATGGCTGATGCACGAGCGAAGCAGTATTGGTCTGCCTCCCGAGCAGGACAGTAAGGATGATGTCAAACTGTTTGTAGATAAGTTTCTCTTATCAGGAAATGATTTGTTCTTTGATATGTTAAGGAAGAGGGAGAGCTGCCTTAAGCAAGCCCAGGGACACACACACACTCACACACACTCACACACACTCACACACCTCTCTCTCTCTCTCTCTCTCTCTCTCTCTCTCTCTCTCTCTCCCTCTCTCCCTCTCTCCCTCTCCCCCTCCCCCCCTCCCCTCCCCCCCATCTCGGCAGTCAGTTCGTTAAATTTTATCTACTATCTAATTTAATTTAATTTTTTATTTTACCTGCCCATCTTAAAGACAGAGCGATGGAAGAGAGCCATTGCAAGTCTAGTAAATGTGTGCAGCCCATAGAAGCAGCGTACAAGCACTAGATTAATTAATTTTTGTACAATTTTTCAAGACCTCAAGATAAGGCCTATGGATGCTTGGGATTCCTCGACCATAGAACTGCAAATCGTAAGCCTGTATCAAATGGGAATGATCAACTTAATGTGGGCTCATTCCTGGGATGATGAAATTCGTCCCGCTTCTTACCCAAGGCAGGGGCGAGTTGAGTTGCCCGGCACCGTGCTCAGTAGAACAACAATGTTGTTCATAGGCTGTTGACCTGAGGGAATCTCTGGAGATTCCATTGGCGCTGATGATACTGGTTATTTCGTAGTGTGCACTTACCGACACTGACTTTACTGTAGCAAGTTCTACTGCTACTCAAGTGTAAGGATGTTGGCCCCTTTACACACAATTGATACTCAAACTGATGTTACTCTGCTTAGAGACAGGTCCCATAAGTTTCCTGAAAACACATTTTCACTGAAGTTACACTTTGGCCTTCAGGGTTCCATGCCCACAATTATGATGATGAGGTAAACATAAATGAAAGGCGAGGAATAATCTCAAGCCCTTTTTATTTGCCTTATGAACAGTACAAGAACCACATCGCACTCACAAGTTGAAACAGGTCCGGGACTCTGACTTGCCAGTAGCAGATGCTGCTAAACCATGTCATCCACTATGCAAGTTACGGTTCATTATATTTACATGAAGACTGACTGTCGACCCCCTAGCACTAAAAATTAACAAAAAGGTTCCAGTAAATTAAATGTTATTGATACACTAAAAGTTACAACTTAAAAGTTGATGTGCTGAAGGGACGCACTTTAGAGTGTGATTCCTGTGCAGCTATGGACGCTGATGACTGAAGTCAGACTGCGATAGCGGCGTTGGCCCACTTGGAAGATAGCCGAATCTGCTCTCACAAAGTTTTATGGAGTTTAAAAAAAAAAATTCAAAGCACTCGAATAAATAACATGACTATATAATTCTACTTGCTTATTCTACACATCTTGGCGACATTCCAGTGTTTCTAAAAAATACTAATTAAAAACCACAAAATGACGTCATGGGAATGCCACCACTCTAACAGAATGAAATTTAATAAATGCTAATGATAGACAGTTATCTGATGATGGATGGGACATGTTGACACAATTAAATTTGGTACATAAACACTATTTAAAACCATGCATTGAAAAACAGTACTTTGGTGAAGTGCGAGAAAACTCAGCTTTGTAAGTGGTCCAGTGTATTATTTTCACCAACAATGCACAATGTGTGACCTCACCACACTATGTAGTACACTTCTGCGTACAACATGGGGCTAAGTGTGACTTCAGTTCACACCGACTACGAAGAAAAATGTGTTATAGCTCGCTGCCATACATGCGGCATCCGAACACAATTAGGGTATTTCTATTGACTATATTTTATTGTGTATCAATGGGGGATGCTGTACTACACTTTGGCCAGCAGGCCCACCAATGTCTTGCAGATTTGAGGGTTAAATAATATTGCTACGTGGGCAGCCCACTTGTTCCCTTCGATTGCATCTACTACCTAGCTAATGTCCCCCAGGAATTATCTCTTGGAAGGAATTAGTTCAAATGGCCATTTGTGATATATGTGATTTAGGTCACCGGGAGATGTGACTCGTTGTTCATGAGGGCATGCACCAGTGTACTCTAGGCTGTTCTTATCGCCCCGGCATGCACTAAATGTGATGGTTGACTGTGTGATACAAATGGTCAGACAAATGCTTGTGATCATTGCTGTTCACATCAAATTCCCCCCTCTCTTGTGACCATTTGACTCTGTAGTCTCTCCATGTACTCCGCCACACCATCAGGTGCAGCAGGCTGATGGTGCTCATAGCAGCCAGAGATGTCTTAGGCGGTAAGGCCCATGCCGCTCCTTGCTAACATTGGTAGCTGCTGGACCAGTAGTGAATGGTGAGATGCATCATGCATGTTTAGGGGGGTGGGGGTGTCCACCCTAGCGTATGCATGCCATGTTGACCAGGCGGTGTGTCTGCTTGAATCGACAAGGATGGGTCGACTCTCTCTCCGCCAAAGAGAGCTGAAGCTACTGCTACTGCTGCCTGCTACTACTGCAGCTCTGCTGTGGACACTGGTGCTTTGTGGATGCTGGCGAGGGGGAAGAAGGAGGTAGTCCTGTAAGCCAATTACACTCCCCCTGTCACTTTGTCCAGTGTCCCCAATGCGGATTCTTTTGCTGTTTGTACTTCTAACGGTGTTGCAGCTGTGTTGTCCAGAGAACAGTCCCATGGGGGAACACTCTCCACTCTCCCATAGGTGGCTCTGCCAACCTGCCTTCTGGGCATGGCGTCGTAATGGTGTGCATCGCAATGCTGCAGTCAGTTTCTGCCAGGTCTGCTATAATGCCTACTATGCTTTGTCCTTTCTCCAGCAGTTGTAGCTCACCACTGGACTGCCCTGCTTCCCCCACGTCCCTTATGGGCATCTCGATGCTGAACTTGCAGTTCCTTCGTCGCTTCCCATGGCGATCGCTGATGCTCGCTGCTATTCTTGTGTGCCCTCTTGTATGAGCATCGCAGCGCTGGTTATTGTGGTGCAGGGTGATTTGACTGCTAGGCGGAAATCATCGCGGTGTATGGCCACCCTCTGCCTGCTACTCAGTGGAATGAGATAGGTTGTATAACCCAATGCTTTGATCACTTGATGTGGACCCCTCCAATTCGACCCGAACCTGCGCAGAACTGTTAAGTGCTATTAAATAGTCGGCACTCCTTTACGTATACCAGCTGCTTAGGGGCTAGTCGGCGGGGTGCACAACTGGTTGCGAGGACCCATTGAGCAATGTATTTCTCCTGAGTCACATGAGCGGCCTCAAGTTTAGCTCCCCTTCTTCGCTGCCTTGCTGCGCCATCCTCGGTCTCGCCTGCTCCCTTTACTCGCTGGCTGTCTACTCCTCGGGTGCTGGTAAATCTTGTCGCTGAAAAATGGCTGCTGGTGTTTGCCCAGTGGCTTAACTCACCCATCGCCTTCTGGTGAACAGTGCAGCGGGTAAATGCTCTGCCCTTGTTGCCCACTCGGAGGTGCAACTGGGTCTTAAGATCCTGGTTGTCTCTCTGTGGGGTCTGCCCTTGGATGATATATTTCAGTGGTGTGGTGTGCTACATGCCATTGGGTGCACAAGTCCCTCCAGTGTTGACCAGTGAATTATGACCCATTGTCTGTGAGAATGGTCTTAGAATATCCCCACCGGGGGTAGAACTAGGTTTCCAATGTCCGTGCTACGGTGTGTGCACATGTACTGAAAACTGGCTTTGCTTCTGTCCAACGTGAGAAGTTATCACTGACCATCAAGATGAACCTCTTACCAGTAGAGGTATGAGGGAGTGGGTCATCAGGTCTAATGACATGGTTCCCTGGATTGCTGTTGTATGATCCCGTCGGCCCTCCTTCTTTTGTATTGGTTACAAGGTATGCACTCTCTTATGGGTTTTCGCATGTTGTGTGCCGCCCCTGGCCATTGAAATAACTGGAACTGGTTTATGGCTGTTTGTTCTGCTCCAGGATGACTGGCTAATTCACTTCTGTGGATGTACTGTAGTGCTTGCCTATGCATCGATCTTTATGTACAGTTTCCACTGAGTGTGGGGTTTGTTGCGGCCGGCTCTCGACATGCGTTCTCTGTATGCGACATCATTCGCTGGTTGCTCTGTGAGTTCCACCATTATCCCCTCGGTAAACTCACAATGCTGCTGGCTGTCTGCTATTAATTCCTGTAGTTCGTCGATCTTGAGTTCGACATTTTGCATGGCATAAATGATGTTGCACCTGTCGATGTTGTTGCCTAGTGTGATTGTTGTGTTACCAACAGGAGGTAGAAAGTCATCCCACTTCGCTTCGTAGACTGCTATGGTTGGGCTACGGGCTCGCGATAATTCGTCTACCCAGTTGTTTTTCAGCTCCCGGGATGTGTTACACGTCGAAATTGTACGATTGCAACAGCATTGTCCATCGTGCGAGTTTGCTTCTGGCTTCACACATTGAGTGAAGCCAGAGCAAGCAACTGTTGTCAGTTCTTAACATGTCATGCTGGTACTCTAAATATGCACAGTACCATTTCACTGCCCACACTACCATTTAACATTCCTTTTCATTGGCATCATACCAGGCTTCTATTGGTCGAAATTTCGCACTTGCATACTCGATGATCTACCATTCTTGATTATCCTCTAGCTGAAACAACACGACACCCAGCCCCTTCTCACTGGTATCTGTATGCTGGGGTCATGGTGTGCCAGGATGGTGCACTGCCTAACCTGCTTTTGAATTACTTGAAACAGGCATCATGCTCGGCAGTCCAGACTAATTTTTGCTTGGAGAGAGCATGTCTGTTAAGGGTGCGGTGATAATTGCAAATTCCTTGATGTTTTCTTGGAGCCGGTTGACTAGGCTGAAGAACTTCCTCAACTGCTTGCATGTGCGGGGTGGCTCATAGTTTTCGATTAATGTCAACTGTTCTGGTGTTGGTCTACTGCCATGTTCGCCTACTAAATGTCCGAGGAACTAAATGCATTCTTTGTCAATGTGGCATTTCCTGTTTGCACAGATTAACTCGTTTATTGCCAGCTGCTCCATCACTAATGACAAATGCTTGACATGTTGTTCCCAATTCTCGGACCAGATGATCACATTGTCCAGATAACGCGAGCATGAAGTCGCCCATGTACCCGTCGAGTACTCTGACCATCATGGACTGAAAGGCGGCCGGTGCACATTTAAAACCAAAGGACATGGCACAGAACTGGAAACATCGCCCTTCAGGGGTTGTGAATGCAGTTTCATGATGATCCGCTGGCTTGATTGGTATTTGCTAGTATCCGCTGCGCAAGTCCAGGGACGTCATAATTATTTCTGTCTTCCCAATGTGTGGAGGGTGTCCTTGACACTTATGTATGGTACAGGTGTGCTTTGTGTAATCAGGTTTAGGGGCCGAAAGTCAACACAAAAAACCAAGTGCCGTCCTTAGGCGCTAGTGGTATGGTGCTCTTGTAATTGCTGTTGGTGGGCTCAATGACTCCTTCAGCCAGCATCCCCCTAATTTCAAACCTGATTATTACACATTGATGCGGCTGGTAGCTGTGCAGTCCGGCAAACAATGGATGGTCATGCTCTAGTAGAATTGAATGTGCTGCGATGGTTGTTCTTTTGAGTGGGTCGGCAGCTGCAAAGACATTTCGCCTCTCGTGCAAGATCTTCTGAATCATTTCTCCGTAATTTTCTGGTACCTTGTAGTCAAGTTGGTCTAACTGGACTTCTGGTGCTCAACTTGTGAGATGAGGTCCCAATTCATAAACTGTTCATCTCTCTTTTTGCCCAAAATGAATGCTGCGGGCTACTAACTCCACGATTGTGTTCTGCTCAGTGAGCCAGGATATGCCCAAAATGGCATCTTCCCGCAGGTCATTGGACACTAGGGTCGTGGTAGTGGTCGTCACGTCTCGTATGAGGACAGTGATGGTTGCCTCTCCAATTGTTTGCCCTATGTGATGTTAGGTACTACTTGTTGTGCGGGTGTTATCTTTTGTCTGTTCACGAATTCACCCCTAACGAAGTTGTGCTAGGCTGCTGTGTCTACTAGGGCTAAACATTGTCTGATATTTAAGAGTACTGGAATCCGAATCATTCTGTGTCCTGTTTCCTCAATTTGCTGTAGGATGATTTGTTGCAGTTTGTTTGCTGCCTTCCCGACTTCAGGAGGTGTCAGTGTTACTTTACCGGACTATTTCATCATTTTTTGCTTTCAGTGTTGGGCACTCGGTACGCCAGTGGTGTTGTTGGCCCAATATTTACACGGGTAGGGGGCCATGTTTTTACCTTGATTCACCGTGGGTACCATTCTCTGCTGTACATGCGCCTGCTGGTGGGAATCCGACTTCCCGGCCATGCCCTGTGTCCCTGTGGAATGGAGGTTTTTTCGATACTGTGTTATTATTCCCATGACGTTGGTTGCATGGTCCCGCCCCTTTGTACTGGGTTGTGCCCACGATTTTGGAAAATTTCCCTTCTCTGTGTTTGCTGTTCCCTGCTAGCCTGGTCCAACAATGCCTCCGATCGAATAAACTCCTCAATAGTGCCATATGTTAATGGCACTATTGCTGATCTACTTTCTGCCTTCATGGTGTATGCTACCACTTCCAAAATCTCTGTCTCTTTCATCTCTGAACGAAAGTGTCGGATGAGATGTATTTTCCTCATTGCAAAGGTTGTTGGTGCTTTGTAGGGTCCTTGCACCTCTAGCACTGCCCATCTCTGTGCTTGCAACAACGGAAATGTATTCGCAAATCAGCGCTGAAAAGCTGTGAGAAATTTAGTCCATTGCATGTTGTAGTGCTTTACGGATCTCCACCTTGTTCGTTCATCTCCCAACATCTGCTCTCCCAAGCAGTTCGCTCACTCTTCACTCTCTATGTAACAGCTCAGCTCGTGCAGTGTCTAATGAAACCCTTAGGGTCCTCATTACTACTGGCAGAAAATGTTGGCAGTGTTTGGAATCAGTTAGAGGTCCTAACCATCCCAGTGGCTGTTGTAATTGCCTAGGCTGCTATTGGTGGTGTTGAGTTTGTGTGTGTCTGTTGTGGCCATGCGAAACCAACCATAGTTTGATTCTCTGGTGTGTTTCTCTGGGCGCTCCTACAGGGGCCATGCTAGTGGAATGTGCTAGTGGTTGCTGATAGAATCGCTGTCTGTGACTTGCAGGTGTGGCACATTACTTAATGGTGTGCCATTACATCGCTCACACTAGAATTGCTCTGTGATGCTGAACAAGACGCCCACATCTTGTTTAGTCATGCACTACTTGTGCACCACCCTCCCACACTGATTGCATGATACTGTTTCCACTTGTCTGCCTGTACAGATGTCCTGATGGCATCTGCGTGAGGTAATTGATCTCCTATGAGAAGATCGGTACAGTTATTTGCAGTTGGTGTAACTGCTAGTTTGCATTCGTCGCATAGTACTCTCCCTCGACTGTCAACTGTCGCATGTTCAGCGACTGTGAGGCACTCGGTGTGGTAGTTTCTCTGACAAACTACGCACTCAATTCTCCCATCTCTGAGGTCTATGCAAAACATCCTTTTGCCGCACCGTCATGTGCGGAATTTTGTGAGGTTATGTTTCCTGAAAGTTGAGTGTTTAGAATCTCATTAGCGCACTTGTATGTGTGCGGGTTAACAGGGCCGACATCTCCCCCAAACCGATCGTGGTCTCCTACATGTCGCACACAATTACGCTGGTGTGCCAGCAGTGGTACATATCTAGGCTTGGCCCAGCCATTCATAGTTCGCCCGTTCAAAGTCATATGCGAGTTGCCCCGCAGTTTTCGGCTCGTGGCAGGGGCACCTTGCTTTCCGAAATGGATTGGATTTCTTTACTGAATGCACGCACTGTTGGTATAGTGTGTTCTTCTTCCTGTTGGTTATTCATCAGTTCAACTTCTCTCCCTATTGCCGGCCCGGCCACATGTTGTAGCAGATCTGTAATTGTGGCAGCTGATATTGACGTAACAAGTTGCCAACCTGCCTTTCGGCATGCCCATACAAAGGTGGGTATTTGGGGGGGGGGGGGGGGGGGGAAGTCGTGGACCATTTTTGCTTTCACCTGGAGGAAAAGGGGTACCCACGCATCCCTTGCTAAAAAATGTGGGTGTGGGTTGTATGCTAGTTTTTCCCAGACTGAACAATGGTGATGTTTGAAGCTACTGGCTGTTCTCCCGATGCACTAAACTGGCTTCTCGCCTCAAAATTGAATTTGTAGTTTGTATGTCTGACGTCAATTTAATCAAATTTTAGTTCTAATTTGCCATCCTGCTTGATGGTGTTTGTATGTTAAGACTGGTGTGTTTTGTGGAACACTGACATTAAAACAGTTGTTTTACAGCTTTATAACTTTTACCATGCCCTTTTGACATGTTGCTATAATGTGTATTGTATTGCAATCGACCAGTTAATTCTTGATATCATACGTGCTACACACTCTTCCCTGTAATGTTTTGTGTGGTGATATACATATGACACTGAAATCTGCCCACACTGAAAATTGCATACATTACAGTTCATTACACAAAGTTCCCTTGAGCATGTTTGCACTCTATGCATATTTAAAACATTTAGTTGTAATTTGCAAGCTTTGTTTGTGTTTTTCCACTTGAAAAATGTGGCAAATACTTAATGCTTGTAAATTGTCATTTAATATTATGTAACACTTGTGAAAACAAGACAATACTCAGTTTTTCGAAATGTGCATTAAAAGTATTGTGTTTCTTGTGGCACATATGAAAACAAAACCACTTGACTCTTGAAACTTGTATTAATTATGACTTGTGTGATTCAAACAAAATAATCCTGGTCTCTTGCAAATGTTCCTTAATGATGATGTGTGCTCTGCAACATGTGTGCAAACAAAACAAATATTACACTTGGAAATGTTTATTAATGATGAAGTGTGCTCTGTGGCAGATGTACAAACTAAACAAATATGATACTTGCATAAAACAACTCATCTGTATTTTAATTGCATCACAGGCATTGACATTTCACGTTACTTTTGCTCTTCTAGAATGTTGCATTTCTCATGGCAAAGGCAATATATACTATTACACAATTTACACATTATGAATGTTGGCATTGGTTTCTGTCAATGTTTCTTATGATGCAAGCACATACAAAATACTACAAACAAGTATTTGACAATATTAAAGTTTTTGCCCTTCGCATTTCTGTGTGTATCTTGTATGCATGACGTTAGAGAATGTAATGTGTTCTGATAAAACATTGGGCATTACACTGATTAAATTGATGGGTTATTTTTTACTTTTGACTTGAATGTTTGTTTGCAGAATGTGCAATTTTCCTGTGTTTCTGTATATACACATTATGCTGGAATTCTCGCAGTGTAAAATGGGTATATTATACACTATTAGTGTAATCACCATTTACTGCATCTTGTGGTTTGTTGTTTGGAGAATGGCTCTCTCCTTTATTTGACCTACTCTTTGGGCAAGCCATTTTATGATGTGGGCTCGTTCCGGGGATGATGAAATTTGACCGGCCTCTTACCCAAGGCAAGGGTGAGTTAGGTGGCCCGGCAACATGCTTGGGAGAGCAATGATGTTGGTCATAGGCCGACGGCCAGATGGGATCCCCTTACAATGGTGCTGATGATGCTGGTTATGTTGTCACGTGCACTTACAGATACTGACTGTACTTTAGCAGTTTCTACTGCTACTCCAGTGTAAGGATATTGGCCCCTTTACACACAATTGATATTTAAACTTATGTTACTCTGCATAGAGACAGGTCCCATAAGTTTCCTGAAAACACATTTACACTAAAGTTACACTTCAGCCTTCAGGCAGCCATTCCCACAATTATGACGATGAGGTAAACATAAATGAAAGGCGAGGAATAAACTCTAGCCCTTTTTTTTCCATTTCAATGGTACAAGAATTACATTGAACTCAAAAATTGAAACGGGTCCGGGACTCTCAATCGCCATTAGCTGATGCTGCTAAAATGCGACATGCACCATAATAGATACAGTGTGTTTTATTTAAATGAAGACTAACTGTCGACCACGTGACACTAAATAATAACAAAAAGGTGACATTTGTCTAATGCGCAGGAGGCTGGCAACTTGTGCCAAGGTGTTGGTCAATAAGGATATTGGTTAGGTGAGGAGCAGTGACTATAGTTTTGGAATTTTGGTGGAGATCATTACCCAGGGTGCCAGATATTGTCGGGTTGACAATATTGTGAATTCGGAGAGCAGCTGTTGACCCGTTTCTCTGGGTCATTCAGCCGAAGACCACGGCAAATCCTCACAAGTGCAGTTGTCTCCTCGTAGAATAAAAATTAATACTGACTGAACAACTCCCTAACTTATTGGGTTGTGGGATATCTGGGCTCGTTACACACCCATACGAAGCCCTGTTACTTATGCCAACTTGTGACCATTTCAACCATACTTGCACAGTAAGTTTAACTTTGAGAAAATTGGCGGGAGAAGGCCCATGCCATATATGCCTTCCAGCGACTGGAAATAAACCACACATGGTAACTCGTCACTGTTGCGATTTATTCAGTACATGATTACATTCCCATTGGGAAAAGTTAACATTTGGTGCTGCTTATGAACCTGTCAGCTTCAATAATACTGTGCAAAATACACGTAGTCACATAAAATAATACAAGCCCAATTTAAGCCTACCCATGCTATGCAAGCACTGGGTAGGTGCGAGAGGTTATGGATTCTCGGGCAACTGAAATACGAAGAAGGTTCAGGTATGCTTATTGTTGTGAAATGATTAGAACAAAGTGGTGATGGCTGCCTAAGCATGCGAAACACGAGCCCCGACATGACATGACACACCCCTCACAAAGTCGAACGACTACTGACTTTCTCCACGTGGCATGTTGGCCGACTTGGTGGCCTGGCACCCCGCGCTGCACTACTTCCTTGCACACATCATTTGCAAATTGGACATGTACCATGATTGGCAGTTGTTACATATTGCTCCTAAAATTAACCCTGTAAATATTAGTCAATATAACAAAACATTGCACTGTGTGGATGATGTGGAGATGAAAGACACATGAATGAACATTACAGAAAATTACAAAAAGACACTTCAAAAACACTGAGAGATTTAGGGCTGCGAAGGCAGATGTCTTTATTAGTTGTGTCCCCTTGTGTGCACTTACCTTGCTCTTTTATTGCACAAATTAAATAACAGAAATTTCACAGGATCTATTTTCGGATTCCTGTGCCACACACACGTGGTCGCACTCACTCTGCTCTGCAGCTGCATCGTTCCTTGCCATACTGCTCTGCACTTGCGCTCGTAGAACGTGCGCACACACACACACACACTGCGTTACGGAATCTGGTGCAGTGAGCAAATGGAATAAGGGGAAGGGGTCACGTAGGCACACGTCAAAGGTTCCAGTAAATTAAATGTTATTGATAACACAAAAAGTTACAGTTTAAAAGTTTATATGCCGAAGGGATGTACTTGGAGCACGATTCCCATGCTCGGAAGATGCCCTCATATGCTCTCGGAAAGCTTTATGGTGCTTTTCAAAGAAATTCAAAACATTCTAAATGAACATTACTGGTAAAAAAATAGACTACATAATTCTACTTGTTTATCCTACCCATATTGGTGACAATCCTGTGTCTCTAAAAACACTAATAAAAACAACAAATGACATAATGGGAATGCCACCACACTTACAGAATGAAATGAAATGAATTCTAGTGATACACGGTTATCTGATGGTAAATGGGACATGATGGCACTATTACATTTGAAACATAACCACTACATGAAACTGTGTGTTAAAAAACGGTACTTTGGTAAAGCGTGGGAAAACTCTGGTTTGGAAGTTAAGTGTATTCTTCTCAGCAGCGAGTGACATCACCACACTATGTGGTACTTCTCAGCAACGAGTGACATCACCACACTATGTGGTACTCCTCTGCATGCTATGTGGGGCTAAGTGTGACTTCAGTTCACACTGACAACGAAGAAAAATGTCTTATAGTTCACTGCCATACGCATGGCTTCTGAACACAATGTGGGTAATTCTATTGACTATCTTTTATTGTGTATCAATGCGGGCTGCTGTACTACACTTTGGCCAGCAGGCCTGCCGATGTCTTGCAGATTGGAGGGTTAAATAACACTGGTGCATGGGCAGCCCACTTGTTCCCACCAATTGCTCCTGCACTTGGCAGTCCTGGCTTCGTAGGGAAGCTGTATCAGATGGCTAGTTAATTTCCCCAAGGAGTTACCTCCTGCAAGGAATTAGTTAAAACGGCTATTTGTAAGATGTGCAATTTAGGTCACCGGGAGATGCGACTCGCTTTTCGCTACGGTCTGCACCATCATACTCTTGGCTGTTCTTATTGCCCTGGCAGGCACTAAATGGGATAGTTGATTGTGCAGTATAAACGGCCATGGAACGCTCATGAACCTCGCTGTTAACGTCAATAACGTCAAACTATTGCACTTAATTTTATTGTTGATTGAACAATTCCATTAATTACTGCAAAAGAAATGTCTACAAAATTTTTCTTAAAGGAAGAACAACATCCAATCAGAGGTCCTAGATAGTCTGTGATACCCTGCTAGTCGTGATAGAATTTTGTTTAATTAAACTACTCAGTTTAACTAGGACTTATTTTATGAACAGTTTTCTCCAGAAGAAATGTTATTAACTGGAGTAATTTATTTTTCATATAATGCTGTTTTAAAATTAGTGGATTTGGAGAGAGAGTTACTAAAGTTTTAAACCTCTAAAAATTCCAGTAACTGATTCATACTCTTATTCAATAAGATATTTCATTGAAAATGGTTATTTATAACTGTTCACATGGATCTAATGTTGATTTGTTCAATATTTCTTACTACAGTAATAAATGTCCACTTCTAATCAGTGTACAACTGTATAATTTGTGTAGATTTAAAATTTAATTATTCTTTTAAAGTGGTCAGTCATGTTGAATTTTGCTATGTTAGTCACAGCTTGTTCCACTCCAGGGACAAAAGTAAGTCAAAATTTTCTTTCACTTATCTTTTGAGAGGAATTAAGATTTCTGATACTTAATAATTTTTCAAACTCATGTTTAATGTGGTGTTACCTGATAGTGTCTGATGAGAATTTCAGTCCACATAATTCTTGTGTGTGTCTAGCTGCTCCACAGAGAAATCGATGGTATCTTCTGTATTAGACTCCTCTTCCACAATCACTCATTTTCACTACACAAATAGCAAACACTACAAAATAAAACTAATAATTGTAATGTCTAAATATATTTTAGAAATTTTGGTGCCCAATTTCAAATATTACATCATTATTTCACTGTAAGTCGTCGTAATACTTGCTTGTTTCTACAAAGGTAACAAAAAACAACTTTGCACCTTGACATCAGACAAAACTTTCTTATCTATCTCTCATACAAGCAAAAAACCTTTATGTAAATTACATAAAATTGGTGATCTATACAGCAGGATTAAGTTTAGCTCACTTCACATATTTTGTTTCTGCATAATCACATTTGAATATCACTTGTATGTAAAGAAAACAATACAGACTAATTTAAACATTGCACTTTAGTAACATGCAAGACATGGAATTATGCTGAGTAGTAGTCTGCAGACTTTGTGGGCTGTGTGTGGTGTGACAAGCGGCAGGAACAAGGACTTGTTTGCAGGACACTCCCCTTGCCCCATGGTTCAAGATCATCTTGAGTGGGCCCATCTGGGCGTACATCTCGGTGCAGGTCGCCATGACTTGGACTGGTTACGTGTTCGGCATGCAGCTGCCAACGTACCTTGAGAACATACTTCACTTTAACCTTCAACAGGTATGCTCGTGCCATCCACATGTCTTCACAACATGTCTTCACAACATGTTCACCCTGTTTCATCTTCTCTTTAGTTAAGGTTGCAAGTAAGCTGCTAGGCTACCAAAAATATATAACAGGACAGGAATTCAAGTACTCACACAGCAGTATTTGTCGACAAGCACAAACACGCACACATGCACACACACACACTCACACACAGAGCGAGAGAGAGAGGAAGAGAGTGAGAGATAATGAGAGGGAGAGAGAGAGAATGAGATATATAAATATAATATATAGGAGAATGACACATTTTCCACGCAGTTTTCAAAATATGTCGCCCTTCTTTGCGTGTTGTGCCTGTCAACAAGTACTACTCTGCGAGTAATTGAATTCCTGTCCTTATTTATATTTTTGTTTCATCTTCCTGTGTGTGTACCATGTCCTGATGTCAAGTTGTAGCCCTGGTATCAGGCAGTTTTAACCACTAGTTCTCAAACTGTTCTCCGAGAATCTTTGGTGGTCCAATGCTAGATACTAGGTGGTCCACGAGACTTTCTGAATGTGCTATCAACTACAGTCTACCCTCGATTTTCCGGAGGTAGGTCGACCAGTTTGCTCCTTAACTGGGCCGTATTTTCTTCCTGTAATAAATGTTTGAACCCTTATCGACGTAAATTCAATTATCTTAGTAACATTTTTGTGCTTCAGTGAAGTTATTATAAATGCACTCTAGTTAATCACTCTCATGTGAGAAAGACCCATTATGCAACATTTGATTATAGAAGGGGGAGGGGGAGTTGTTGATAGTTGTGCTAGAAGAAAGAATTTTAAGGGACAATAGCTAGTTGATGTGTTTAGTGCAAGTCTATACAGTTTAAAGTGCCATAAATATCCATGAGATATTAAAAATTATTTACATTTTAAATGTTAATGCAGAGTTTAAATTTAACATCACTGCATCTTGTACATCCTTGATAGTGCTTCATTGCAGTCACTCACTATCTTCTGACTGCATTCATCTCTGGCATTCAGTTAGAAAGTCCCACCCCATGGGTGGCAATTTCGCCTTATATGGCCTTTGCCACTGGCACTTACCTAGGCCCACCATGATGTTGAGCACCATAGAATTTCAAACCCACCACTGTTAGAAGAATATTACCATGAGCCACTGTGTTTGATTGCTGCCTGGTGGCCAGCAACCCACCTGCCTTGATGCTTCAGCCTGAAAGTGAGTGGATCCACCCCATCAATGGAGACTGAGCTGGCAAGACAGATACAGAAGGTGCATCTTTTCCACACATAGCGGTTGTTACCCCCTCCATCCAGCCATCTCATTATGCTTCTTGCTCACCACGCAATCATCCACCCTTGAAATTACGTTGGACAAGCTGAAATTTGGGGCACTTCATCGTGAAGTGGTTCTAGCAGCCTGAACTCTAACGTGCACAGCTCATTCTAGTTTGTTTACTTGTTAGCTGTCTTAACTTATGATTTCCAACATCTACTGCAGATTGGTATTTCTTGCACTGTAGTCTGAGTCTCTAACCATCGCCCCAAATGGCACGTTCACACCGGACGTAGAACTCTAAGGTGTCTCTGGCCCCGAGCACTCACTAGCGCCCTCACTACAACCATCGCGGTAGAAGTGTCTGTAAACCTGTCTCTTATCAATCAGACACTAGTTTTGCACATGACGGAGATGTTTGTTATGCCATTGTCTTCACTTGGAATAAACATATATCTACCTCGCTTACATAGTTTACCAGTCATTCGTTTCTTGTTTCACTACATCCTTCCCATTCAACCCTGTGTGTGTTTCCGCACTTACTCTTCCAGGCACACGCCTGACCAATGAGGCATAAATAGACTAACATACCCTACATAGGACTCTCTCACTTCTTATCAGTGTACTGGTTGCTGGCAAGTAGCACTGCCCTCCTGGTCACCGTTATGGCAAGGGGAGAGAGATTTATTACAGGGTCCTGGGATGTGAGGAGAACAAATACTCGAGGTCATAATGAGGCTTGGACTCTGAGCACGTCACGCTGCTCATCTGAGTACCATCATGGCCTCAGTGGGAATGCTAGGAATCCAAGAGGAAGTTGAGCTCAGTAACAGTTACATTGCTCACTCAACTCTCTCCAAGGAGGAACAAGGAGCCCTCTCCCAGAGTCTACATAGACTAGCACACCATCGGTCGGGAAGCTTACGTCCTAGGTGGTCATGCCACCCAAGCAGGGTACTCTGCTATAACTACCCAGCTAACAGCACTTCCACAGGGGGTAGAAAAACTGTCCCTCACAGAACTTAAAGTAAGCTAGGCCGGAAAAACACAAGAAGCGAAGTATGCGCGAAAACAAGTCGGAACAAGTGTGCAGTACTGGGTTAGTTAGTGAAAGCAAAAGGGAGGGCCGAACCAGTATTAAAAAATAACATGTTCAACTATTAATCTTATAACATATCACACACATTAGTTACTTTGTTTGTAGTGAAACTCTTTTCTGGAAGTTTATGAACTCAGGTTATGAATTATCTTATAAAAATAAATAAAATCTTTACTTTGAAAGGACTTTATTTATTAAAATTCTCTTGTCTTATTTTTTTGAGTAGTTAATAAAGTTTCTACATACCTGATATTCGTAATATCTTCCCCATAATATCAATAGGTTAACAAAATCTCAAATACATATAATTGAACACTTCTATAATATATTTAAGTTTATATTAAATTCTCATTACTATCGGGATCCCAAGCAAGCATTACAAAAAAAATCCTATTTAACAACTAAACAAGAGTTACATATGGCCATCTTGGCGAACAAAAGTTGTGTGAAGGATACCGTAAATAGTTAAGCAAAAACAAAAAAAAATAATATTTTCAAATTACATCTTGAAATTTTTTTGCTATGACCAAATAATACGAACAAATTACGTGAATTTAACAGGGTTCATAACGAATAAGCTGCATGGGGAAGCAGAGTCCAAAAAATGATGTTTCAATGTCTAGGTCTAGGTGTCAGTAAAACTTTTCCATGCTCAGTACATTAATACGAATGGCCTGTTTGAAGAATTCAGTCTTCGCCCGCAGCCGGGACGATGCTGGGATGGCTGAAAATTACATCAGAAGGAGGATGCCACACGTCATTGTGAAACTACTAAACCGAAACACTCAAAGCTCCATGTTTAGGGCAGTAGTCGGTGACCGCTAAGCAAAGAGTTAATACACAAAATAAGTATTTCCCGCAACAACAAACTGGAAGAAACCTAGACAGGAAAAATAACCACAAACTTAAACATACCTTTCATGGTCAAAAGTATTATCTACCACATAATAGTGGAAATCTAGCACGAGGAGGATAGAAATGAAGATGTCCTACATTATTATCAAATCGTGAATAAAGGAAATAGGGCATCTGGAAATCGTCATTGCCAAAAATTGATTAAGGAAGTTGCACATTCAATATATAACATTTTAAATAATTTACTAACATATGACATTTTATCACACTTAAAATTGTAAAAGGGAAAACTTACTTAAAACGGCTTATTACACACAATAGATAATTATTATCTCTCATTACACAGCATTTCTAAAATTTATAATTACACAAAATTAACTTTCAATGATAGTGACAAAATGGTTGGTGACTATGGAAATATTTTACTGAATAAGAAAATGTTCACTGCTCAACAGTTCTTTACCAAAACCAGAAGAATTGAACAGAGCAACAACGAACATACAAAAATAATAATACCTGATTTAATTATACCACTAAACAAAATCACAGATAACAAAAATTAATTTGTTGGACTCGTTTTTGAACAGCTTCAAATTTCAAAATTTCTCAAACAGATTTTTCAGAATTTACTAGAAATTAATAAAACGTTAAATCTTATCAAATTACACAAATATATAGAGAACAATTGCAGTATCTTTAGCTGGATACAAATACAAAAAATTAATTGAACATGTACTTAATGAGGTTAAATACATGTGCATGACAAAATTACAAGACAAAAAAATTGCTGAAACTGAATACTGAAGTTTTCCTGCATAGACAAACTAACGTTATTCCAGAAAGGAATGCACATTATGAAAGTAAGATTGAAAGCGTGTGCCTAACAAGGTGGCACAGTACATCCCATAACACTAACACCATGAAGAGTCACTACCTCTGTGGGTGGACCGCGCCAGCTCCTTCCACCCATTTGCTGCTCAGAACCAATATTTACCTTACTAGCTATGGCCGCATCAATATCTACGTAGTTACACCTGCTAAATATCAAAATATTTAATTATACTTTCTTTTATTTTGACCTCTGTAACTGAGTCCACATATAAAAATAAACTGTTCTAGTTGCTTCCAACATCCACTGACATTAGCTTCTGCCAAGTCGAATTGCTAAGCCACTGTATGGTTTCTGTTTTCTTACATTATTATTTGCCAGTGTATTTATGGAGCGTAGGCATGTAGAAAAGGACAAAAATAGTGATCGCTCGCTCGTAGTGTTTTGTTGCTGGAGAGGGACAGAGGGGCGACCAGAATAAGTCATCAGAGATAGAGAAGAAAGGGAGTAATGATGAAATAGAGGGATAACAGATAGTCTCGCTACATCTTATCATTATTCAAGTATCTCCCGACAGTTTACTACTACTGTCAAGCCTTTCTTTGATTTTTTCTCCAGTATATAATCCACATTCCATAATTTACTAACTGAAAAACTAAGCTTCGATTTGTTGACAGCAGAATAACATGATGCAGTAGCATCTGGCCAAACACATGGAGTTGGTGCCTAATGGTATCAGAGAAAGTATGACTCTACAACCACTGCCAGTTGGGTTTTTGTGTAGTTATTGTTCCATGCACATGGTTGCCCACTGTTTTTCTTATAGTGCCATCCTCCCCCACCATGGTCGGCTGACAGGAAATGGGAGACAAGGAAAAGGGGCAGAGAAGGCTGGCGTGTTAATGATTCATTTTGCCTATTTGGAAGGCAATACAAATACTCAGCAGAAATTTCTAACCATAAACTACTCTATTTTTGTAATGCCTGCTTACGAACAACATTGACTAAAATGTTCACGTTCGAAGACTAGTTTCTATTAAAATATTAATTTTTAAATTAATATTTTAATTTAATTATATTTTATTTTAATATTAATATGTGGTTTATGTAATTAGAATTGAGGGGAACTTAAATTTAAGTTAGCTGTGTTGGTGGTTGTCTCTGGAAGGCACACAGTTGAGTTGATGAAGAAACTGGGATCATGAGTGACTGGTGTGGTTCCACAGAGCAGCTTCATCTCTACACTGCCACACCTGTCGAGCCTCATCAGTAACGTGTGTTGCTGCACACTGTCCCAGTGGCTGCGTTCTAGGAACTATCTCAGCCACCTGGCCTCCTACAGGTTCTTCAACTTCCTGGGTATGTACAACTGCTGGCTGCCATTGTTAGAAAAGGCATCGCCCTCGCTCAGGTCTCGATGGTCAGAGTTACGACTGTGACAAAATGTGCACGTGTGTCATCTTGGTTTCTGGATGAGGTAAGGAAGCTGGTCGCTAGGTACAGTAGAATCCCGATTTTACAAATGTTGATTTTATGAACACCATGATTTTACGAAGTAATTCTTGGAAGCGATAAAAAAACTTATACAAATTTACAAAAAATATATTGAGGCATGATGCCTTGTCTGATCGGATGATAATTACGTCACAGAGGGTTGATCTTGGTTAGTTGCTAAGTCAAGCACAACCTCTGTCAGGGTTCTATGGGTTTTCTCTTTTAGTCCCTATGGGGTACTGGTGCATGTCCAGTGTAGAGGACTGGGCTAGTAAAACCACTCATCCTAGGCATGGATTTCCTTACTAAGTATGGACTAATTTTAAACTTTGGGGGATGGCTGATAACTTCGCCAGAAAGCCAAGTAGAAATTCGAGTGCCAAGCAGCTGGAAAACTTCGGACAGTGTCGTCAGTTTGATTAAGAACGTAATGCCTTTCTACTGTTTATCCACTATGATCTGTAGTAATAACTTAGCACCCAGTCTCAGTAAGGAAATTTCTAGGTATGTCGTGGCAGCCTGCAGTATTAATAATGTACAAAAGCAGTTGTTATATAATATGTTGTTATTACACAAGGAATCCATGTCTGAAATTCTCGGTAGGAATAAGTTGTATGAAGTACAGATTAAAGTTCTGGAGAACACAATTTTCCACCACAAATCATACCCAAGCCCAGCCAAATATTGAGCTGAGGCTGAGGATTACCTACAGTTAATGCTGGACTGGAATGTCATAATGAGGGAAGCAAAAAGTGATGGAATTGTGCGTTTGTGCCTTGACACACGGAATATCAACAAGATCACAATAAAAGATCAGGAATGCCCAGTACAGACACGAGATGTATTATGTTTATATCGGGTAGTAAATTTCTAACGACTCTGGATATTACAAGTGCCTACTGGAAAGTGCCTTTGTACAAGGATTCTCAACAATATACAGCTTCCCTTTTTCGCAATCAGCAATATGTTTTTGAGAATTTAAATGTTTTTGATCCGGAATTGAAGCATGTTATGCCTGAGAACATTCGTGCGCCTAATGGGAATCGGTGTGTGGGAAGCCCAAGTACGAGTGTGCTGATTCCTCGCTTACATGTTTGACATGGCCGCGAGTACAATCAGTAACTACTTTATGGACACCAGATAACCTCCGAGGGGAACATGTTATCACTTAATGTTCTTAGAAGCTCTCTTGAGATTAAAGCGAGAGTTATGGACAGAAGTATTGTAATTAATGAAATAATTTATGAAGGTTAATGAAAAGTCCACTCCCGGAATTAAAGTCTCTTTATGTTTAGTCCTGTTGTAATTTGTTTGTAATGGCATGATTGATTGTTTTAATTCTTTTGTAAATAAATTTTTTGTGTGTATGTTTTGATGGTTTTGCATATTTTTATGATTTGGTTTTTACGATGTTAATCTTGTAGAAGTATTATAAATTATGAAGCAAACTATGAAGGTTAGTGAATAGTATTGCATATTTTTAATTACATTTTAGTATTATAAATCTAAAACACATGACACGCGTAGGAAAGAGCAATGACTCCTAATAAATGGACCGTGGTCGAAAAGCCCAGGCTAATGACGCTGTGCTCCCTAGCGCCTACGTTCGGTAGTAGTTTTAAGTGGTGAAAACACTTTGTCAAACATAAATGCTCTTGGACTGGTATCATTTCGGCGCCCCAGCACGCCGTTACTGAACACGCGGAATTATTTTGAGTTACGTAGATCAGACAGATGCTGGGATATATAGGCTTGTCACCACGCCTTACCAATACTGAAACACACTACTTCAAAGATTGACATGCAAAAACTCTGAACACTTGGTCTGCCCCACATGTTGGTTTCTGAAAAAAATAATGCTGGCACAAATTTAATACTAGCCTCGCAAGCGAGAATAATGTAGGCGGAGTCGTTTTAGTTAAAGCCTGCACGAAGCCCCACACTGGCTAAAGCTGCGAAATGCCATAAGCGTGAAAATATTAAAATGCAAAATAAATACTAGGGGCAGCGAGTCTGCTCCGGAGGGTGGTATGCTCAGAGGTGTATGGATGATCGAAAAAAGTTACAGAATTATAAGTGTGTTGCAGTTACTGATTAGTTACAAAGTAGCTTCACCTCTGAGCTGTGTCGTCGTGACCTACCCTGATGCGCATTGAATCAAGACTAAATACGGTGGTTTGGCATCGGCGACATCTTGTGGCTGACGTCATACCAACTACAAAAATTCTTCGCGGGAAAACATGAAATGGATTATATGGAACACAAAACTGCATGAAATACATATTGATTGACACCTTAACCCTAGCACTTGCATACAAAAATATAACAGGCTGAAAAAATTACGTCTCAGTAATTTTTATAAAAAATATTAAGGCCATTTAATGTTGTGGTCGTTTTTGGAAAAGTGTGACGACATGGTTGCACTTTAAATGAAATAAGAAACACTACGTAGTGACTAAGGTAGTGAGGTTCACAAGGAAGAAGATAAGGAGGGACATGTACAGATGGGAGGCACAAGAGATAGAAGAAGCAGCAGAATATAAGTATCTAGGGATTGTACTGCAGGGAGACCCCAGGTGGAAAAAACAGATAGAGAGGGTGGTTGCAAAGGGAAGAAGGTCTCTGGGTATGCTGGGAAGGGTGCTGAATGGAGTCAGCTGTGAGGTGAAGGAGAAGTCGTATGGCACAATGGTATGGCCAATGTTAGAATATGCTGCAGCAGTATGGGACCCGTATGTGGAGGTGGAGGTGCGAGAACTGGAAAAGGTGCAGAGAAAGGCAGCAAGATGGGTGAAGGGTAGGTGGAGAAGGCAAGGGCAGGATGATGAGGAAGAAGGGATCTATAGGCCATCAGTGATGATGAAAGAAATGGGGTAGGGCTCATTGAAGGACAGGAGGAAAGTTGAACGGCTAGTCTGGATGTACAGGGTGGAGAATGAAGAGGAAACAACAGTGAGAAGCTTCAGAGGGTGTGGAGGAGAACGGAGCGAGGCAGGCAGTCCATGCTTGTGAGGTCTGTGGGGGAGTGGAATGTGTTGAGGGAGGAATTGGTATCTGTGAGAGGGGTTGGTAAATTCAGGAAGGGAGTGGAAAAGGTGATGGTTGGGTGAAGGAGAGTTGAGAGAGGTCGCCACCGGGCGGTAGCCTAATTTTGTGTGAGTGTGTGTGTGTGTGTGTGCACGCGCGTGCATGTGTGTGTGTGTGCACGCGCATGTGCGCATGCATGCACAATGCCCTTTAAAAAATTAAACTTGATGTGAATATGTTTAGAACGTGTAGTGTTCTTATTGTTCCTCATTATATGTATTACACCTCGGTTGTCTACTAGCAAACTGCATTTTACATACCCCCTTACTATCTTTCTATCGGCTGGATGCATCCGTAAGCCAAGTATTATTAATTCAATATTTTATGAATTTAATGGACTATTGATTAATGTGAAATATGTCTCTTATACAAATGCCTCCATATGGCACCATATATATATATATATATATATATATATATATATATATATATATATATATATATCAATGTATAACAGTTGAATACATGAACTTTATTGTTTGTGTACAGACATTTAAGATCCTCTTTACTAACAACATAATGTTGGAATAATTTATTCTTGTGGTAAACCTGAAGTTATTTTATATTAGGACCATTCTGAGATTCCTAATCATGTTTATTTAAAATTATGGTTACCCCAAATTATAAGAGCATTCTTATTGATTTTTTATATATTTTTTTGTGCTGATATGTCAACAGTGATATTGACTATTTATTATGATTCATATACTCATGTCCTACTATGTTATAATAAAAAATAATTTACCAAGAATGAATTCAATAAATACACAAAAGGAGATTTTAGCACACTACCACAATTAGCGTGTTTTTACTCATAATCTAGTTGATTTACCTCTGGACCTACCATTTATTACTATTTGACAAGCAAGTATTTTATCTTGCTCACTTTTTAGGATATTTTCATCCTTTCGTGCCATGCACAATTCCCAGCATTGCTAATGTGTTTCTTATGCCACTTCTATTTATACATGTATATTTTATTTCTCAGTCCTATTATGTTACTGTAGTCACTTTTATGCAATGTTATGTGGTAATTCTATTTCTGAGGGTTGAGTTTTTCTTTTTTCTTTTTTTCTTCCCCTTTTACCGTACAGACACACAACTGGTAGCAGATTGTGTGTTTTCTCTCTACAATATACTACCAACGGCACAGAATTTGTACGCCAGTCAGGTATTTTATTGTTATTCTAGACTTGTTTTCCAAATTTATAAAGCTGTATCCTATTGTACAAGTGAACACTGCCACCTTGCTTCAGAAGGTAAAACTGTTTGTAAATGAAGTAGGAAAACCTGAATGCATTTTATCTGACCATGGGAGTCAGTTCACAAGAAATTTCGGGCAGAATAGTTTGACGGTCACAGATTGTACCTACAACTATTTGTATTCGACATCTCCAGAGTAACCCTGTTGAACGTTAGACGACAACTATTGGGATGTTCAGAGTGTTCTGCCATGATAACTAAAAAAACCATCCCATCATTGAATTCATCATGAACAGAACTGCACATCTTACGACAGGTATTCCTCCTCACGAGGTATTGACTGGTAAGTGTTTGGGTTGTGTGATCAAAGACTTAAGGGGCCTGCCAAAACTTGACGTTGCCACTACGTGTGAGGAGCCCGAGAAGGTGAAGAAAGATTTACTTTAACTTGTAAAACAAAATAATTTTTGTCTGCTGAGAGCCGTCGCAAGTGTTGTTAAAGTCAGCAAAAGAAATACATTTGTTGTGAATGACTTAGTGTTACTCAAAACTAACCCTACAATAAATTATTGTGCTGGGATTACTAAGAAACTGTTCTTGCCATATGAAGGGCCTTTCAAAGTACAAATATAATACGTGACAACTGTTATGTTTTAACCTATCTAGAAGGAAACATGGTTGGTCGTTACACCTAACACATTTAAAAACTTACTTGACCCTAGGTGAAAGCAAGCAGAAGAGTAAGCTATGCAGCTATGATGTAAAATGAACCTAAGGAATTTTGCTTATAACTTGATGGGGCAAACTGCTGAGTTTATGCATAGATGATACTCAGTTACTATGTTAGAGCATTGAGTGCAAGCGGCAGATGTAATTATTCATGTGTATATTGCCATGATCATGTGTATGTATTTGTATTGTGGGTCTATATGTTATGTCAGTGTTTCCTTGCCAAGCTGTTTGTCATGTCTGCTCACTTGCCCGGAAGAATAATAATTACGTTGCAACCGCTAATAAGCTATCATATAGCGAATAGTGATATATAAGCTGTCCTGAAATTCTTAACACTCAGGCTGTTTTTACATGCCACTGTTACATTTTAACATAGAGGGAAGAAAAGGTTACATGTGCTAGCAGTATAACTGAAGCCACAGAGAACCATAGAAGTTATAAGTTGCAATATACGTTAAGGCCTAACCACTGTGCCCTAGAATGATAAGGGGAAGTTTAACACAGAAACACACAATTTAAATTATAAGAAAACACATAGGCACTGCTAATCGTGTGATATGTTGCAGACATTGGTACTCACCAGTTTGATGATAAATCCCTTCTTGAACATGGATAAAAAAAAAAAAAGAATTTTATTTATTTGATAAGGAATAAGGAAGTTGTACTATGGTAAATCTTCTCGGCGTGTTCCCATAGTGACAAACGACATGTTTCTAGCTAATTATGTTTTCTTTGAGTGCATTTGTCATTGTTAAATTGTTAGTGTATTTTGTCTGTTCTTTTTGCTTCTTTCTTATATGTTTGAAAATTTTCATGTTCCCTATTGTTTTGTATATAATGCAATAATTTGAATTTATTTTTCCGCAAATATAGTGCATTGTTAGAAAGATATGTTGTCTGGATTTTCTAAGAGTTGACAGAAAAATTGGAATAATTTTATGCCTCATACCAGCTCTTATCCCCTACAGTGTTGTTAAGTTCTTCTGGTTATGAAAGTTAGAGTCGAATATTAGCTCGACAACATACACACAGTATTTTAAGTTTGTCCCTTGTGACATTGACTAGCGGATGATTAATAGTGGAGTTCAACACGTGATTTTAAACTCTTACATGGCAGTTTTGAAACAGCTGAAAATGCAAGGTACTAACAAATCTACAGCTGCCTAACTAAACCAAGGTGAAACTACATTATCTGTATGGCAGCCATCTCTGCACTGTAGTGATGAGTAGTTCACGAACTACCAGTTCATTTTGAACTGGTCTTCAAAAAGAACTTGATGCATAGTTCACAGCGACATAAAAGAACTAGTATTTTGTGTTATCGGTCAGTCATTCTCTCAGTACCAGTAACTACGCCAGGTGTGCCACTGCGTATGCTCAGATAATCCGTCGTTCGTCGCACCCTGCATCTTTCCCTCCTTCGGCTATTCCACCCACCATGGCTGGCCACATCGCAATGTGCATACTTCTTATCTACCTCCCTCTGTTTATCGGTATCTTTGTTTTTGCTCGTTCAGCACTGCCTCGAACTGAAGGACCGCAGACCTACCTAGTTCAATAGTGACATGAGTTGCAAATCGTTTGGTAACTGCAGGACACACAGCGCGAGATTGTTGGCAGATCTATGGCCATGCAGCAATCTTTCGTTCTTTCTTACTTTCTCTTGCCGACCCCAATAGCATAGTCGGTTGCACGCTGGTCTGCGATGCGAGGGGCTCCGGGCTAGAAACCCAATCAGGGTATGGATGTTTGTGTCGTCCATTTAACTTGTTTCATCCTCATCGGCACTAAAGACCTTGCTGTTACGGTGTCGTAAAACCCTCTCACTCACTTGTACTATAAATACGATGTTGCCAGACATACGGAAATTCCCGTATCTGTAAGAAAATACATCTGACAGCCGCACCAATATGAGTATAGATGTGACAGAAAAATATAGAAAAACGCTCATTAATGTAATGTCAAGTTTTACACACTCGCAATAAAAAAAGTGAAAAACTGCTTTTTCTAGTATTTTCACTAAAATACTTCGGATGTAGCTTTTTGACTATTTGCATTGTATCAAAATTAAGTTTTTTTGTAATTAAAGTTTTATTAAAATGTTTCTAATACTAGTATGAATAAATCCATTGTGTTGGAACCATTTTTGTTGAGTTTGTACACGCTTGACTTGGAAAAATTAACTTTACACCTGGTTGTCTCTCGCAACACAACCTATTATAATATTGTTGAGGTTGTTACTGTCAGTCCCGAATGTAATTTTGTGTTATATTACACAGCATAGGCATGGATAACACAGTATAAAGATATTTTCACTATTAATTTAACTTACTTCAACATAACAAAGTAGTAATTTCATCTACACACAATAAAGCACTAATTCTTTAGCAATTAATTAACAGACATCACTTGTTTGCTTCTCTTTCCATTTCACGCTTGCTTAGATTCTTCTGAGGAAGGGTAATGGAAATGTAAAAGAAGAAACAGAGAAAGAACTATCTAGTTCTCGGACCGAGGTTACACTTGCGCTCTGCAGTTCGCCACTACGTGTGATCATTCGACTGTGACCTATATAGTTCAAAAGAATGGTTCCCAATGAACTGTTCTCAAATGTGACTAGTTCGGAACGACCTAGTTCATTCTAGTGAACTATATTTCCCATCACTCTGCACTGACTTTCAGGAAGCTTCAATGGAATCACCCTGCAGTAAAAACTTCATCCGCCAATCATCGCACAAATACAAAGGAAGGTTTAAATACGAGAACTGCTTTTTGCTCTGATGAATATCTGTCTATGTTCTGTTTTTGTTACAGAAAATGGTATGGAAATATATTGCATTATAAAGAAATGTGAATTTATATATGCCTTTAGTGTTATGCATATGTTGACGTATTTAATAGTTAATGTTTGTGATTGTTGATAGGAAGTGTGATATTAACTTATGTTGCCTATACTGCCATAATGAAATTTTTTTTTTTTGTGGTGAAGTATTAAATAGTGTCTTGTCCATATTAATTGTATAACAAACTTTATGTACCTTAATATGATTTAAGCAGTGTTTGTTGACGTACAATTTCATCCCACGATTTAAATTTTAATCAACAACCAGATGGGGCATCTGTGGTTCTTGCTAGACACCACAGGTCGCATAAAGTTTGTATTTATTCTTAACACTGTGTTTGTTTCGTTTACGTTTCATTTTGTCTTCTCTATTTCCAGATCTCAGACATACATTGACTTTTAAAATTTAAAATTATTTCTGTTATTTTGGTAAACAGAACCATATTAGTTCCTGTGAAACCACATTTTGACCCTCTATTCATATTTATAACCTCACATGTTCCGGTCGAGCTACTAAAATCTGTAACAGTAATTTTACAGTAATTGGTGCTTTACTATGAGAATTTGTGAACTGTAAATTGTGTTTGCCAAGGAAACCTTACTGATCTGGTACTGAGTTGACAGCTCAAAAATATTTCGAACACTCATCTTTTATTAATTAATTTTTTTAGACCTTTCATCAAACACCAGGAGCGCCAATAATTTATTATGAGTCTACCAGCTACTGCGTTTGCTTGAATGAATATGAGACAGCAATGTATCTTTCATCTGTGAGCAACAAATCACTATGAGTTTTATTAGATGCTTCTTACTCATGAAATTATCCTTTCAGTGGTCTTTGTCAAAAGGAAAGATTTAATTCAATAAGTTTTTGATTGCAGAGAACTTAAAAAAAATATTTAAATAATTTGATTTGTTCCACCACCACAATTCTACATTAATAATTTTTCCTCCACAGATCAGTTTGGTAAATGTATACCTGTTGTCAAATGTTGCTCTATTTTGCCCTATTGCAAGTGTTTCAAGTTGTTTCATGCCCATATTGAAGTATCATATCCAGGGTATTGGCTTGTTTTCTATTAAAAGTGATATGATTCTATGTCGTATTCCTGATTTCTTTTTGTTATTATGTCTTCGAAGTGATATTATGTGCTTTATTGAATTGTAGAATTTCTTTGTTAAATCAAGTTTCCTATTTGTTTTGTTTGAATTTTATGATGAATAACAGTTGTGACAGTCTAGTGCAATCATCCATTACTGCGCCGATAGAAATGTCATGACACCAGACGGGGTTACGAGATGGGGTAGCTGCGGTACGGTGGTACACTCTTGCAGGAAGTAGGGCCCGCGCACTTAAAAGTCCATAGACTGACCTAAAATAATAGACGTTGTTACATAGACATTAGGTTTATTCATGCTACGCTTTACATGTCCCCTTAGGAGACAACTTAACACACATGCTGGGCTTAAGCCTGCCAGCATGGCGACACTGAAAAACGGTACGTGGCCAAACATAATTAATTTGAATTTAAAGCATCCGCAGGCGATGCAAGCACTGAGGAAGTGGAGGAGAGGTGTCCCGAGCTGCTATAATGAAACAATTACTAACTACATATACGTGATGTGCTGGCCATGTCGCCGTGCTGGCAAGTGACATCGAACTACTTTCCAGTACAAGTAGCCATATGCTACACTTACCACGCTTACTGCATACTTAAGAGACACAATAATATCGCCTCCAACACAAGCTTAAAAGTAACATTGAACAAATAAGATGAGTGAGATTTAGATGGTAAACACGTGGAATGAACTAAACAGAAAACAACGAAAGACACATTACACTGTGATTAATAAAGAATGGGCGACTTTATTAAACGTCTATCCAAGTCTAATACCTGTGTATTGAATGGTGTTTGCCTTAAAACCTTAATCACCCTTACAAAAATTAAAGTATATTGTAGGGGTTTATATTCCTCCGTGCCATGCAGCTCAAGGCTGCTGTAGCCAAATGCTGCACTGAATGGCTCTCTCACTTACACTACGCTGCACTGCCTGCATGACGTCTCACAGACCCATGCGCACTGGCTGCGCGAGTAGAGTGCGGATGAACTCTGCACAGGAGTAATGAGCGGCGGGCAAACTGTCTTAAGAGAGAGCCAAGCACGCATAAAATGGCCCCCCTAATGAGTGTTTGCATCTGCTCGACATCAGGCACAGCAAAGGCAAGCCCTCCAGCCATGCTGTCTGCTGCTTAGCACGTATGGGTTTCTTTCCAGGCCCCCACGTGTCCGGAACTGTTTACTGCTGTTCTTGTAGTGGTTGTTTGTAGTCCGCAACTAGAGAGGCATAGAGATGCCGCCGTAAGTGCTGCACGCCGCAGTCGGCTGCTCCCACCTTGTAAATGTGCAGGCGGTAGGAGCCGTCTGACTCACTACCCTCGCTATCACGCTCATCACTTATGCCGACACTATCCTTTTCTTCCAACACACGCTGTACTCGGGAGCAACCCGAACGCATCACAATAAAGTGGGATTGACCACGCCGACGTATTCCCTTAGCTGCCTCTAATGCACACACTCTTGTTACGTTTACACCTCTTATGCTACTTCCGAAAATGCTTCGATGTCAGGGGTCTTGTCATCTCTTTCAGAAAGTCTCTCAAAATGTTGGCGCCGATTGCGGTGCTGGGACTTGTAAGATTGTATTGCACTGCACCGTCAGCCACTTCGATGCGAGTCTTCAGATACGCCCCTTTAGGCGCTACTGCGCCGGGCGACTTTGGGATTTCGGCATCTGCTTGAAACAATCTTTCCGGAGGTATGGACGCACCTTCCACCACCTCGCTGTCCCTTTGACACTGGACAGCGCAATCACCATCGTGGGTCACCAGGTTTCCACACACATTTTCTCCATCTTCTCTCATGCTCACACTTCTTGTCGCTTCTGAGCCGACATCCTCAACAGGTTCTACGCCATGCTCAACCTCCTCTTCCTCGTTTTGTCGACCCCAGTAGGATGCTGCAGTATCCAGCATTGATGAAACGTGGGTAGTGGGTGGCGACTCCCTTGGGAGAAGTGCCAATCCACTTTTCTCCTATCTCCTGTCTCTCTACGCATCTTCTCCTCTATGCATTTTTATGTCCCTCCTCTCTACACATTTTCTCATCTTCACTACACTATTTTATGCTTCTCCTCTCCCTACGCTGTTTTGACGAAATTACGGTGATGAACGCATTGCCGGTTGATTAGGATGACAATCCCGCACACGGTGTTGCTGCATTCGCGTGATGACTGATGTGGGGCTCGGACCCATGACCCTGAGCCGACGATGAAGAGGGGAGAATAGGGGAATGAAGTTTCCCCACCCCTCGCACAGAGATGATTGACGTGTTACAAGTGACGAGTGGGCCGAATGTCAACAAACATGTGGTTGTTGATACACATGCTGCTAGACCAAAACAAACAGGCATGAATGCATTACGAATTGAATTATGTACGTTGTGCTTTAAAAGTTATGAAAGCCACAATGTTTGCAATGTTTACAGTTGAACGATACAATATGATGCAATATGATATTTACACTTGCTAGCAAACAACAAAAAAGTTTATTTACAATGTCTATACTATGCTTGGCCTTGGTGGCCCGAACACCTCCTTAAACTTCACACATGAACCCTTACGTGGTGTGGTCGCATGCAGTTGCATGAGAAATG
The DNA here is from genome assembly GCA_029891345.1 of Dryococelus australis. Taxonomy (NCBI): domain Eukaryota; kingdom Metazoa; phylum Arthropoda; class Insecta; order Phasmatodea; family Phasmatidae; genus Dryococelus; species Dryococelus australis. The sequence goes on along the minus strand of CM056998.1, from coordinate 290,721 downwards.
TAATCATGCGAGAAACAGTACGCTCAGATAGTGAATTGCCGCAACAATGCTGCAAATTAAGATATGTAATCGTTTACATGGTTTTCGGTTGCTTTTGTTTGCTGCCTTTTTGCCTTTGCCATTGTATAACTGCATTTGTGAAAGTTGTACATGCTTTGCACAAGAACGATTAATTAGTTTTACAGTTCTGATTATGTCTTCTGTTGGCACTGGTGTGGTATGAGAGACGATTGGTTCACACACGGTGGGTGATGGGTTGAATGTCAGTTCAAAGGTGAGCATTTGGTTAATGAGGACCAAGCACACGGGAATGTCTTCCATGGTTACACGATAAATAACCTGGTTATTTTGCATTCCTCTATCCGCATTGGCCGTACGGGTTGTACATGGCCTGTTACGGCACCCACTGTACCAATGGTACCTTGTTGTAGTACAATACCGGAATGGATGAGGTGGGAGCCATGTTTGTGCCGGCATAATGTAGTCCGCTGCGATTGTGTGCGGTATGGTGTGAGTTGGTTCACTTGAGACGTGTACGACCTCGGCACAACAGCCTATGTAGATCCAGCCGGCTGGCCACATGTTGCTTTGTTTACCACCACAGAAATGGGCTGGGTCGACAGTTGTAGTGTTCTGAACCATGATAACTTGCTACCAGCATTTGCCAAGTGTGATGCAGTTGCCAACACTCGTGCCAGTGCTGATGGCTCATTATTGGTTGACGTGATTTCTAGTTCGTTTACCGAAACTGTTTCGTCAATGTCCTCATGTTTGAGCCATTGTAACACTTCGCATATGTTCCCGGCGTGGTTGTTGTTTGTGCTGGAATTGCAAGTACAATTTTAGAACTTAGTGCCAACTTCATGTTGGTCTACTACATTGTGTGGTGTAGGACGCATGCACTGCAAACATGAGAGTGCATCGGCATTCGATAGTGCCTGGCTAGCCATGGTGTTTTCAAACAAACCCACGTGCACGTGAGAGACCAAATCGTGGCAGTGCAGCACAGCCGATGACGAGTCGTGGTGCAGGGGTCAACGACTGGCGAATGCACAGATGACTTGCGGTGTGGAAGGTCAGCCGGTCGCTGGAGTGCAAAGAGCATGGAAGAGAGGGAGAAATTTCCCGCTCTTGTTTCTCCCCCTTCTCATTTCTCTCAGCTTCTGCGTGGTGTGGCACTGGTAGAGGGGGTCAGCACGTTGTGACTAACCCCTTTTCCTTTGTTCTTCTGCGCTGCGCCAATGCAACGCGTCTGACATTACGTCGCTGCCCAAAGATGGCTAATATTCCTGCTCGTTCACCTTTGTTACCACAATGGCGACACACAATGTTTTGGCATGCTTTTTCAGTCAACCATAGGCGTACTTTTATGGCATCTTGGGGGCGTCTGGAAAGCATTGTGGCACTTTCGTTGAAAATTTGGCCTTCTACGCTGTCAGGGCGGAAAGGAGTATGGAAAACAAAAAGAGGACTAAGGAGGAGATGTCCGCCTAAACTAAACTACAGAAACTTCTAATAGTACCCTCTTGTGTTTCTTCACAGTAAAAAGATATATATATATATATATGAGGTGGCTATCTTTTGCCTAATAATCTATTAAAGCAACTACTGCTTGTAGTTTTACTCATTTTGGGGCTAGTTAAAAATAGTACATATATTTAGCGAACATCTTACAAAAGGGTAATTTTATCAATAATATTTGCAGTATCTTACTTCCAAACTACATTACCATACAGTGTGAACCCTCCCCTAGTGGTGACAGTGCTCCTCTTCAGGGCGCGGGGCTGGCCGATATTCCGATGGCTGATGAAAAATCTTAATATTAAAGATGCTGCTTTTTAAAAACTTTTCGTTGCTGGATCCTGCAACAACACTGATATTGGGTTAAGAAAACTAACAATGCAATATGGGCCATTGTACTTAAGGCCTAATTTTGCTGAGAAGGAATCAACCTTTCTAGATAAATGATGAGTCTTTACAAGGACTAAGTCACAAACCTAGTAAGAAACAGGATCGTATTGCTCGTACTGTGCCCTATGCATATGGCGATAGTATTCCTTGAGATGCTTGGTTGCTTCCTCCCATAATTCATTTCACTCCCCTATATCTACATCAAAATGTAAGAAGAGGATGTAATAATCTGCGACCAAGGAACACTTCTTGTGGCGTCAACCCTGTAGCAGCATTTACACAAGAATTCAAGGCCAACATTATGACATGGATCTTTTTAACCCAATATGTGTGAATATCACGATGAAAGACAAGTAGTGCAGTCTTAATGGTACGATTGTACTGTGATAAGCGGTTGTATGGACCAAACAAACTCCCCAAGAAAAAGCTATATTTTATAACTCGGTGGAAGTAAAGTTTCATGCATTATCAGTAACAGTTTGGCGAGTGAACCAAAATAACAACACACTTGTTCCTGCAAGATCTTATATAAAGTAGTGGCCTTCTGGTCTCTCATGGGGAATAACAAAATAAACTTTAAAAATCCATCAACCAGAACCAATAAATAATTTAAACCCTTCTTAGATCTGGAGAGAGTGCCAAACACATCCATATAGACACTTTCCCAGACAAAACTAGGTGGTGAACTAATAAACTGTCCTTGGGCTCTACTATTAGATGCCTTTACCTGCTGGCTCAAAGTACACTGTTTCACTCAATCTCTCATTTCAGATTGCATTTCTGGCAAAAAAAAATTGTTGTTCAGTACGCTGCAAAGTGCATTTCCACCCCTGATGAGCACGTAAATGAGAGTTATGGAAATGATCAAACACCATTGGCCTTGCTGCCTTGGGTACATAGGTCTTGAAAATGCCCTTACGAGAAGCCTTGCCAATAATCCCCGTCTTCACCATAAAACCCATGAGTTCGCCTAGCTGGATTTTGCACCACAACTCAGTACATACATTGTCTTTTTGCTACCAAACTTTAATGTTCAAATAAGCCGCAGGAATTTGCTTCAGAACATTTACTTGCTCCTGAATTCCTTCATCTCACACAAATTTGTCAGTGTCAAACACTCTAGACAAACTGTCCTCTGCACAAATGTTTTTTTTCTTTGCATGAACTATATAAAATGAAAAACTACTAAGGCATTTGATCCAACAGCCTAATTTACCCAAAGGTTTCTTGGAATTCGAAATCCACGTTAAGGCTTGGTTGTCTGTACACAGCTTAAAACGCACTCTAGAGCGGCTCAAGTCTACTGTAATAGCTTTGTACACATCAGCTTCTCCGCTCTGTAGGCAATTTTTGCATTAACCTGCATTAACCTAGTAATCCATTGAAAATTATTATAACCTAACCATTTAACATAAATTTTGTTACCTTTTGTTTTTAAGACTTTTCCAATCAAATATTCATCGGCGTAGTTAATCTTCATTATTTTGTATTCATAAAAACTGCCTTTTATTTCTTCTCCTTTTTTTAACTTTCAGTTTTTATGTGGGTACGTCATTATTTAAAACCTTAATAATAGTAAATATTTATGTTGTCCAGTTAGAAGTATAACCTTTTTAAAAATATTGTTTAAGTTTGCTGACATGGGCATCATCGCCAACTTTGTATTTCGGTTTACTAAACATATTCACAAAATCTGGTTGTAATAATTATTTTGTAATTTTTCTTAATATTTTCCCCAACTATGCTATATAAAGCCCAGTCTGATTTACTTTTCTCAATGTTTTCTATTCATGCGAGTAATTCTATTTTTATTTTTTGTAAATATTTTTAATGTCTCCTTCAGTCAATGTTCCAAAAGTGTGTGATTGAATGTCATCAAATAGTCGTATTTTACCAGTTTTCTGGCTTCGAAAATAGGCGACAAATTTAATGTTAGATTTCACTTCTCTAAGGTTTATAAGTTGATCACATATTATTATTAATACTTTTTGTTTTACTGAAGTTAAAAGATTCCTTGGCAATACTAAATTAAAATTATTTTCAATGTTATATGTTGATAACCTTCGTTTAAAAGCTTTTTCAACTGAGTAAGTTTTATTGTTTCTTTTATTTCTTTTGTTTACATATACATTAGTAGAAAAGGGGAATATTTCTTTTAATTCCTTTTTGGCTTTTCCATATATTATTTTGCCTTTTGGAAAAGGTAAATTTGCAAAGTTTCTTTTTCTTCATTATTTAATATTGGTATAAGAGCTGTAATTTAATCAGCTTTTCTTTGATAATTCCAATATTTAATTTTTAAATCTCTACCAATAACTCTCAACTGCCGCAATCTCTAATCTTTCAGCTCACTTATTGGAATGAGTGATGTCATTCAAATATAATAAAATATAATCAAATTATAAGGTCGGCGAATAATATTCATGTTGAATTTCATTTAGAATATCTTTGCTGTATTGTGTGATTTAATAATTTAATAATTTTTTAGAGATGGCTTATGAAGATATTTTTCACATCCACATTGTACTTTCTCTTTTTTTTTAACTCATAACGACTTATAGCATATTCACTAGAACATTTTTTGCAGATGTTAAAATGCTTATCTATTTTGCATTTGTGTGATGAAAAAGAAACGATAGATTTATTCACATTGCATACAAGACATACCTTGGTTGAATAATCACCTTGTAGAATTTCAAATGTAATGTGTAATTTAGTATTTTTATATTTTTTGATATATGCATTACAAACATATTTTCGGCATTCACTTAATACTTTCTCTTAATTTAACTCATTAAAACTTCTAGAATATTCATTGTAACATTTTTACAGGTGTTAATGTACTTAATTTTTGTGTGGTTATGTGATGGAAAACTACCTATGTTTAATACATCACCATATTTTTTACAATGCTTACATATTTTATTATTTTCCATTTCATAAGAGAGTGGTGATTCCATTTTTATTTACAAAGAGAGAAATTTATTAAAATGTGTTTATTTTATAAAAATATAAAATAAAAATATAAGAAACCTTTATCAGAAATAGGTAGGATGGAAAACTCAAACCACGTCTCTTAAGATAAAGAAAAAATAATACGTCAGAAATGTAAAAAAATTAGATATAAACCAGATTTATTAATAAATGTATCAGGATGTAAGAGTAACAAGGCATTTCCCTTAATACTGTACTACTTTTTAAAACACATATTCTAGTTTCTCTATATTGAAACCCATTTCTCTAAGCTCATTTTTTTCATGAATATTTTCTAAAATCAATAATTGTAAGTTTTGTAGTTTTCGATGAAATTTAAAAACTAATTCTCTGAAATCGACATACACAGGATGTAAAGTATAGGATGGAGTAGTTTAAACATCGCCACATTAAAAAATATTAGTCAGGCTGCAGGGGAAGAAAAAAACGCAACTCAATGTTTATTTATAAAGAAAGTAATTTATTAAGAAGAATAAAAATGTAACTAATGCTTAAAGTTCATTTTTTTTAATTTTTTATATATATAATGTGAATGCAAGCACAGTGCAATAATTGGACTAAAACTAGTAAATTTCACATTATCAAGCAACTTTTTCAAATTTTTTGGAAGCATCATTTTTCTCTTCAATTCTATTCTCGAAATCAAGGAAATTAAGGCCAAATTCAACTTAACTTAATCCAAATCTGCAATCTAAATCAAGCAAAAATTTTTTCCAAAAATCTTGCTAAGCAGGGTTTTTTTTCAGTCAATTTTAAGCTAAATTCAAGATAGGATCGGTAGATCTTAAATATGATAGTCAGAGCAGATCACTTTTTAATCTAAATTTGATCTAAATCTGCAAGCCAAATCAATCAACCAAAAAAGTATCACAATTTGATGAAATTCTTCAGATAACTCTATATCATTCATAAATTTTCCATTTTTAATTTCGTTTTAAGCCCTTGTATGCTATAAAAACTTGTTACTTATTTATTAGTTTCTAACTACTTTTATAAAAAATATTTTGCCGTATCGAGGTGGAAATATAATTTTATACTTACCTTCTAGAATACAATTAATTTCTTTACCAAAATTAGATTCATAAATTTGAAAATCTGTAGCAGCAAACCATTTATTTTGTTTGAGATCTTGTATATTAGTGAATTCATTAGAATTTTTTAACTTGCTGAGCAGGGATTCCATTTTGATTTATAAAGAGAAATTTATTAAGAGGAACAGGAAAAAATGGTGCTGAAATTTTATAAAAATATGAAGATTTAGCTTATTGATTTGGATTAAAGAAACCCTGCACACAGTGGCTTGGAACATGTTGAAATTTGTTGATTTTGGCCTTAAATTTGCTTGATTTTGAGCTGCAATTTGTAAGATTCTACAGGAAATGAGAAATTTATTAGATTTTGGCTTAAATTTGTTTGAATTTTATCTAATTTGGTGCACTGCGGCATGATCCACATTATATATCTACTGCTAGAGAAGACTCCTATGGGTTTAGCAATATCAACTGTGACCTAGGCACATCTGGGTATCTGACTCATGGAACCATTATGTTGCTTTCGCAGGTAATTTCGCATGTTCCATCGACACATGTGAAGAGGCATTCACTATCTCCTGCTGTGGTAGTGCCCTCTGCAATAAATCTAGTGGAAAACCTTCTCAAGTGGTGTTTTGACAACTGCATGTAGTGCCATCGGAATGAAGGAGGTTTCAAAGACATTGTCTGTAGTGCGACTTGTCACCGGGGTGGAGGGCTTTTAATCCAGCTGGCTGTACATAGTCAAAGGCTCGGGAGTTTTTTGTGGCTGGTTGTCGGCCTTTGCCACTGTCACCTGCAGACAGTGCACACAGCATGTGGTGGTTCAGACTTGTTAGTGTTCCCAGCATAAGTTATGTCATTTGCAATCTTCAGATCGTCCTGGTACAGCTTGATAATTTTATGTTGGTTGGACTATACAGCTAAGTAATTTCTCCCAGTTGTGCCTTAACCTGATATGGGTCCCACACTTGGTAACGAGGCCTACATATAAGATATGCTGCCCGGCAGACAGCACATATAGACATGGGTAGATAGCCTGACCCAGATATAGTGTATGGCGTTGGCCTCTTGAAATTCTTGGCTCACATCTGCTTGATATTTTATCTGGTGCCGGCAAGCTTCAGTACGAATGACATTGCGGCAACATTGTATAAATTCAGGTGTTAGTTCCACAACTTCTGAGTCCAGTTCACTCACTCCATTCTGGCTGCTGAGAAGGTTTTGACCTTGAACAAGCATTGATGTTGCATTGTGGTGGCCGCATTTATGATGCGGTGTATGTAGAACAGAATAGAGGGAACATGCACGTCCCAGCAGGAATGATTTTGTATGTGGAATCTTAGTTGGGTAATGATGTCCTAGTTCAGGAGCTTGGTCATGCTAGTACGTAAGCAGATGATGTGATGGACCACTCTCCAGCATGTACACATGTCCCTCCAGTGACAGCCCATCAACAATTTACCATATTCAGAGAATAACCCCACAGTGGAAGAAGTCATTGCCCAACACTGAAGTCAGCTCACATATACAGTCATGGACGATGGGGTACACCACCATACACCTTGTAACAAGGTTAGTCACAACCACTAGGAAATACTCACTCAATGTGGTTTGGGGATAAGAGCCCATAGTGTTGAAGGCCACTATACAAAGTAGCACCTAATGTTCCATACAATCATCTTCAGTGGTTGTATGGCACTGGCAGTTTTGGCAGTATTGAACATGCCGAAGAATGTCTTGGGTCATGCCTAGCCAACAGGAGATATAAGTGGCCAGAATGCATATATTATAGTGCTTGCAAGAAATCTGATGGGCAAGTCAGAAGACATCAGCTCTTGCAGCAAGTGGCACATACAGCTTCCACACATCCTTTCTTCCAGAAGGGCAGAACTGTAGATAGCCATTCAAGATGTGATAGTTCTTTAACTGGGCTCTCTCGCACTTTTTGAGCTTTAGCATCTTCGAGTATTCTTGCTGAGCATCACATACACAGTTTATTGTGTTACTGACTATAGAGTTCCAGTCATGGCATCAAATGATTAATTATTGATATTGACGGTGTATATCTCCACAGTCGGGTGGCCAGCCACATTGCAAGCTAGGATCCCGACATGTGTGCAGATGGTTCTTCCACTCAGCATTGTTTGTGGCAGTTATATTGCTCCTAGGTTAGGGACAGTTCATCAGCCAATAAGTTCTCCCAGCTTGGCACATGCTCCACATCTGTTTGATGTATCTGGAAGTCGACTAGAGCAGCAGTCTAGCTCAGCAGCTCGGGTTTGACACCAGAGGAGATGACCACTCTATATTCTGTGATGGTGCTCCTCAATATCCATCTCCGTTAATATTTTAGCAATTTCACAGTGTATTTCAGCTTTCACATCTTCACACAAGTGAAGATGAAGGCAGAGCTTATTGGCAATATAGCTCTCCATGTTCTCATGTAAACACTATGTGAAAATTTGTACATGCCTAGGTGTCAGTGAACTTTGCCTCGACTGCTGAGAAAAGTCTGCCAGTGCATGTCGAACTTATCAGCTAAAGCCCACCAAGTTTGCACATTGCCTCATGGATTCTCAGTGACTTGAGTGGTCCATACAATTTCCAGTACCCCATTGTAGAGCAGTTATTCCTCACAGGGGTTAGAAACATAGTGGGCTACCCTGTGGTTCACCTCAGAACACTGGCAGTTGACAGTGACACAAGTAGGTCTTCCAGGTTATGGCTTGTCTCTGTGCAGGCATACAGTCTGCATCAAAATACCACAAACTCATGTACTAAGGCACATTCCCAGTCTTGAAATCACAGCAGTTGGTGTATCACATCACTTTGGAAGCAATCCTGTCATAGTGTGGTACCGAACAACACTGATATTGTGCACTAATCATCCCTAGGGTCAACAGCCAGTGTTTTCACAGTCACACCTGTTCCTGCTGATGTGGTTAATGTCTGGTTCTGCATGTGTTGGCACACAATACTGTACCACCCATATTTATGAATGTGAACCACTTTGTGCCTATTTTTTCTGCTGCAGCACTTGTCAACGATTAAATGCAAACAGGAACTACTAGACTCTATCACAGAAATGCAATACAGGCAATTAGGCGCACCCTGGTGATGTTGAAGTTGGACAAGGTTGTCTGATTAGCAGAGGCTTTGACTTGCATTGTCCATCCCCAGTGTCGCTCTGGTCAAAGGGGAAGTTTGCCAGGAGAGCCACCTTGTGCATACATGCACGCACACAAACACGCCAGTTGCTTGTGATTCCTCTCTCTCTATCTCTCTCCATCTCTCTCTCTCTCTCTCTCTCCATCTCTCTATCTCTCTCTCTATCTCTCTCTCTCTCTCTCTCTCTCTCTCTCTCTCTCTCTCTCTCTCTCTCTCTCTCTCTCTCTCTCTCTCTCTCTCTCTCTCTCTCTCTCTCTCTCTCTCTCTCTCTCTCTCTCTCTCTCTCTCTCTCTCTCTCTCTCTCTCTCTCTCTCTCTCTCTCTCTCTCTCTTCTCTCTCTCTCTCTTCCATGGTGAGTGGGGGGTGACAAGCCTTCTTGCACTTGAAGTTGGCAGTGGGCTACTTTCCTCACTGAAGGGGAACAATGGCATTGGTATTACCATCTTTAACACACACACACACTATTATGCTGGTATCACAATAGCATGACAAATGTGACGATATGGGTGCCATGCGAATGAAATAAATTTCCAGCCAATCAGCATCGAGACTTCTGTGACGTCAACACGACAATAATTGCCCATGCTGCAAGATTTCTGAATAGAAAATATTTCTAACTTATTTGCGTCGCAAGTGCAACAGGTCTGTAAATCTGTCTAACACACCATATTTGTGGTGCCTAATTTTACATGTGTTATTATTTATCGTATTATTAAGCGAAGAACATATTTTTATGCCTAGATTTTATTACAGCCATATTTTCATGATCAAAGTACCAGTGAGCATGGGAAGAATTTTTTCAAGAATAGCAAAATAAGAAATGAAAGGAATCATTATTTACCATCGTAAAAAAGGTTAGTAATTAGTGGCAAAAAACAATGTATAAATAATATTTTTAAATGACTATCGCAACGCGGTAAAAATTAGTGTTCTCATTAACACGTATTTTTTATGCCGTGTTGTGCCATTCGCATTGCATCTGTCATGTTTTTGTGATTCCAGCATTAGACTGTGGCCATGTACAGTTTTGAATTTTATATTCAACTATAAACAAGGGCTCACTTTTTCGTGTATGTGGTAGCTGTAGGTACCAGTGAAAAAGAACCAGGTTGAGCCCAGAGTAGAATAGGTTGTGTGAACTATTGAGGAACTAGTTCATAGAGTATTTATTCACTTGGAAGGAAATGTATAAGTAATCAATTTGTAAGGGAGAGTTCTTGTCGATGTACATGCAAAGTGGGAGTGGTGGCATCACAGTGTAGCTCTCTTCAGCAACGTGAGAGTGCATGCATGTGTGTGCAGCAACGGTGGCGACGGGTGTGGGCATAGCAGTGATGGCCGGGCTGCGCTGTGACTCCATGGCCATCGTGGCCATGCTCGTGGTCTCCATGGCACTGAATGGTGCCTATTTTGGTGGCAGCTTTATGAACAACCTGGACCTGGCACCCAATTTTGCAGGCTCAGTGAGTGCACTGTCGTCCACAGTCACCGGCACCATAAGCATCATCGCTCCCACTATCATCGGTGTCATCACAGACCACCAGGTAACATTCCTATCGCTACCACTTCCCACTGGGGTAGAAACACCAGCAGTATGTAGTAGCAAGCGTGCATGAATAGTATCTTGAGGTTTTTAAATCCAATTGATCATGTGCCAATGTGACAATTGTATGTAGTGTACTGTGTGTGAAAACAACTGTCATTCCAATTACTTGTCTATGTTAATGTTTACAAATGAAACATTTTCGTGGTTGGTTTAGGTTTGTTGCTTGGTCGTTTATGTAGCAGACCTAAGGTCATTTTCACATTACATTTTTAAGGTGATCAATGGAAAATTGTAAAATGTACACAACAGTTTGCGTGCACGTCTGCAATGGTAGGTAAAGTTTGAAACTTGAAGTTTCATATCTGAGGAGTGTAGTATCTGTGGAGCTACTGCTGGCCCACTGTTACCATAGTATACTGCACTGTTCGTTCCTTCCACCCACATTGTGTCATTGAATGGCCGCCACATGTACACACTCAACACTAACATGCTCCTGATAACTCTGTAAATACAGTTGTCGGTAGAGAGTTGTCTGAAACTGTTACAAAGAGAAATAGTTTTCTGATATTGCAGTTCATACTATGTGAGTAAACAAGTACACTAGTGTAAGTATTGCCATTATTACTGAAGTCTGCATACGTCAAGACACATGCAGTAGTACGTCAGGGCTTTGTAAGAGAGCTTGGCTTGAGAAGTGGCAATTTATTTACAAACCAGATATAGCACATGCTAGATACAAAGCAGCATACAGCAGGCTTTAAGTACATCAATCCTCTACCTCAGCTGACGAACAACCTCACTTGGCTGGCACTTCATATTACAGTTACTTACCATAACATATCTGTTTATTTTTCTGTGTTCCCTGTGGGAAGAATATCCCTGCCTGTAAACTTATGCCTGTTCCATGACACCACACCTTGCTGATATAAGGAAAATTCCAACATAGAGTATTTTCAAAATTATTGCATTCAAACAAAAAGGAAATATACTATTTCAGTAGGTTCGTATCTTTCCCAAAACACCTAAACCTTCTTTGCCTGTCAACTGTTCTTTTTGGGGCTATAAATAATAAATGGTGTGATGATGATTTAGTAAAGAAATATGCTGAAACAACGGCTATGTAACATGAGAAGTTTATTGGATCTGCTTGTAGTACTTGTGACTGGAAATTACCTAATTACGTCCTTGTATTAATACATAAAATAAACACAATTATAAAATACAATGCATAATATAAGTAATACAATTATAAAATACAATGCATAATATAAGTAATACAATTATAAAATACAATACAAAGTAAAAATTATAAAATACAGTTAAAGATTATTCACAGTCTTTACACCTCATCCCTTGACTTCAAATGTGTTACTGAATTTCCTCCACCGGTATCCGAGAACACCTTGAGCCGTGAAGATTGTCTGGGATGTACTGCCACATAGTATTGCATAACAATGTGTTAAGGATAGGAGATGGAATAAGATATTAAGTGGGCAGTGCAAAATGCCAGAGATAAAACAGGCATGAGTTAGGGTGGGCCGGTCATATGGAATGTCTACTGTGCCAGGAAATAACATAAGTATATAATCTCCAATCCATTGCACAAGAGCAATGTGACAATGTACACTTTTTCACCCCAAGAAACTAGTATTCAATCATGTGATGATTGCCCTGATTGGCAGATAATTGAAACTACAACTATTTAGAAGGGTCGCAGCAACAAAGAGTGATCAAAGATGTGTGGGGTTAACAGTTATAGTGACCTTGATTAAACAATGTTTAATAGAGACTGTGGAGATCTTAGTCACTTTCCTATTTTTATTTCGTGATGCCAGAATCACGAGGTTGAGTGCCTTAGTGGTAGATTGACAGTCTGCCAGTGTAGAGTACTGGTTGTGTGGCCTGTCTAATGGGGATAAAATCTAAAGCCACTGTCACAGACCTACGAGTTGGCTGACCCTTGGATACACATGTAGATGGAAGATTGGGGTGCTTCTTAGGTAGTGGTGGTGATGGCTGGATACTCTTATCACCCTGTCGTTTGGTGGGCAGATGGTCGCCTCGTCGACCCGGATTATGAATTTCTCTGGATGTGTGTTGCATTGCAGACAACTGTTGATGTGGGGTTGGTACCACACAACCAGGGGTTGTTAATACCAAGGGGTTGTTCTTCAAGCTAAATTAGGGGTGGAAATAACGTGACAGCGGTGATGAGGAGTGAAGCTCCTGGGAGGAAGTACAAAGTGTAACTTTAGATTTAGGTTCACAGTGTGGTCTAGTTTCAAGGGCAGCAGCTGCCTGCTTCAAACTTCTCTGTCTACCACCTTTCTAGGTGTAAGCCATGGAAAGTGAGGGTACAACTGAGACCAATGGAAGTAGAGCTGGTGTTCGTTATTACCTATCATGTATTTCTGAATACCAAATCTTGTAATGAAAGATGGCACCCTGTGTTCCTTTCGTCCAGCCCTGCAGGAGAGCGGTGGACAGAATTTGGAGAGATCAAGTTGATTCCTGACGGGAATATCCAGGTGTAGTATCCACAGAAGGTCAGTTAGTCAGAGGTGGCTCCAGCCCCTTTATGGCGGCAATGCAGGAAACACCCTAAATTACTGATTTGCTTGGTGGAGGAGTTTCTAGTGATTTAGGCTCCACCGAATTCTACCTGTTGGCAGAGCTCGGGTCAGCCTCTTAATATGTGGGTACCTGGCTCTTGTTGCCTTGTTGCGACGCGGCTTCAATTTTAGAGATCTGAACTACATAAGAAATCTATGGTGTGTTACACAAAGAAGTTCAGCACACCGAGAAGTAAGTTTCACGTATTTTATTACGCGAACAATAAAACAGTGGTGGCACTGTGCTATCTCCTATGCTAGAATACTTTGTTATGGAAGTTCCCTTCTCAAGCAGGTGAAGGCAGCCTGGTTAAATAATCTAATTGGGGGAAAGGTGTTAAGAAAATAATATTTAACAACTATTTCCTGACTAACATGGGGGTTCTTAAGGAACAAGCAAGGGTTGGCAATTACCAGAAGGGTAACCTCAATGTTGCCTCACCTTCTGGTGGGTAGGGTCCAATTACTCTGATGAACATCGTATGACAACTGAAGGTTCTAAGCAGCTGGCGAGGTATTTCACTTGTATTTCAAGGCGACTGATCTGATTAAGTAGGAACTAGTTAAGAAGGAAGGGAGTAATTTTTTTTTTATTGGCGAGCCCCCAAATCCTGCTATGCCAGCGTGAGCACCTTCACAGGTTTGTGTGCCCTTTGGCATTCATGTTAGTAGCTAACACAGTCGGAGAATGGGATGCGTCTCAGGGCAAGGCCTATATGCCTTAAGTAGGGTTTAGTTAATAAAATGGGTGCATGCATTGCGGCTGAGCAGGGTTGTCTGGTGCCATAGCCGCAATTGTAGCCATGTTCAAACCCCGAAAGAAGAAGGGCATAGAAAACCAGGCAAAGCGGAGAGAGCCTGGGAAAACTATGCAACAGTCGCAGAGTATAAATGTAATTCCTTTATTGGAAAGTAGGGTAGTTGTTAGGTTAGGTTAGGTTGGATGAGCGAAGCTTTGTAGCACGTGTGTGTAGTGCGATGAGGTTGCAATATAATTCACAGAGCCGACATTAACCAAGAGCCATGCGGCATATATTTTACCTTGTTCTGTGATCAAATAGTGCTTCACTAATTATATGTTTATTGTTTTGTTAGGGAGAGTGATATTTTATTGCAGTAATACAGGTCTCCGGGACTAATACAATTCGGGTGGATGGCTGAGGACCTGCATTTCGAATTTCAGTGAGTTGATGGCTTGGTGGTCTCTAGACCATTGGAGGGATGGTATGTTATATGGATTGGAACGCTGAGGTGAAGATTACTCAGATAGGCACCAGTTCACGATGCGGTGAACACGAGACTGCAGGCGGAGTCGTGCGGCCGATGACTGACGTGACTTACCCCCAATGTTCTGCCGTCTGTGGAGACTCACTCCACTCTGCTGCTGAAGATCTGATATAACAAAAATTCCATCCTGCCTGGACTAGTAGGGGCTGTAGGTCTCCCATAAAATGCTGCTCACTCTCGAGCGATTGTTATGGCCATCCCACGCCTTTGTTACATTTATATTAAAGTACTCCTTATGTGGGAAGAGAAGCATCACAGTAAATAAAAAACTGGAGAATATCATTCATCCACACCTTTGTATTCAACAAATTCTCATATGAGGCACTTCTAATTAAAGTTCTCCATTATGTGGGAGCATGAAAAGGCATGAAGCCTACATGAAAAATTACAGTGAAATTGTGGTCCTGCCATGCACAAAATGGTCCGGGCTTTGGTGCAGATCTCTCCCCGGATTGATGAAAAAAGACTTACCATTCCAGATTAAAATATTGCACTATTGACGCTACATGATTGATGACAAAAACGGTGAAGGCCCGGGAAGCCGCGATAGATGTCTGCACCACGCGAGTACGGTAGACTACTAAAGATGGTCGTGCAGAAGGGCTGCTTTCAGCGCAAAACCTTCACACGCGACCCAATGAAAAAATAATGGTAATATGATTAAATTATACACGAGGTGAATGATGCCATTAAAATGATGCTGATACCCAGGGAATTACATAAAGAACTTGCAAAAAAGACTAGAATAAAACATAAGACATTTAAAACATGATATTCTGACCACATGACTTTGTTGTCCTAGCAGTCCTTAATCATTAACCTAGAATATGACTATATTTGTTGAACACAAGTGGCGCTCACAATGCATGCTCTGACCTACATTTATTTGTGAAAGCACTTTGTTAATGTCTCTTTGTGGACACTACATGAAACACTCAATATTATAAATTGGCAAAAACAACACGCTGTTATACTGTAAATGGACATGTGCGTTGGTGTGCCGTCAAGGTTGGCCATGGTTCAGGCCTGATTGGCCAGTGAAGTTATGTTTGGCATCTTACAAATATAAACATTACTAAAATTTCAATACACACATTATTTACAGACATCTCCTTGTGTGGGATTGCGAAAATTGCACTATGTTCTGTTCTGCACTCTGGCGCAGTTGAGGTGTGCAAACTGGCACACTGTGTCTTTGGTTGACACAAAACATAATGTCAACAAACTATAAAATATAACACATTACCCTCTTATATACTATAACTGCAAATTTTCTGGATGAATGGCAAGTCACTGTGACATGGTGTACTCTAGTGCACAAAACAGAACACAAATATTCCATAAACAAATAAAACTGTCAAAACGTAAAACATAATTACCCTCTTATGTTATTTGTGTACTGGTTGTACAAAAGACTTACCTTGCAGTATGATAATACAAAATACTTCAAAACATATTTAATATAAATTGCCTTTCAAAATAACACATTACACTGCAAATACAATACGAACACAAAAATAAACAGACATCCACGTGGTTGATTCAGCACACACGGGACACATGTTGTCAATATAAACAACTTTAAAAGGGCCGTGATAAAAACACAAAATATGACACTAAAACTGTACTTCACTTCCTGCCTGTGACACTGGCATGTCTACCCGTTGAAGTAGCGATGCTGCGAATGGGCTGTGAAAGGGGTGATGAAAGTGGTACATGTCAGAGACTAGATAATTTCGGGTTGGCATGTGTTGCACAATCTTTTTAGCATTTATCTGCCATTTTAACGAAATGCTTATCTCATTTTTAAAATTTTTAGTTCACTGTGCAGGTTTGTAATAGGGTATTATCTAGTGCATCTGCCATTATTCGCAGGCATTTATTTTGCACAATCTGCAGTCATTTGATGTGAGTTTAAGCTGTGTGTGCCCATGTGGGCCCAGCATATGTAACAACAGACCCTATAATCAAGGTACAAAGCAATACAGCTGTATTTCGGATAATGGCACTTCGTCTATGGGGTACAGGGCTGAGATTCGGCATATTCACTTACCCATTTGGCATCTTCGTATGCTTTCCAGGTATGTTTCTGGTCCATAAGTACACCTAGATATTGAATAACCTCTATGGGGTATGGGTTCGCCGAATTAGGTGATTTGCAGGCAATTTTCAGCTTGAGGTAGTGTTCTGCATGTAAAAACAATCGCCTCCATTTTCCCGATATTAATTTTAATCCTCCATTTTGTGTAGTGTTCTTGAAAGGCTCTTAGGGCAGTGTGCAGCCATCGTGTTGCTACGCCGAGGTCGTGAAGAGCTACTAAATATAACAGTATCATCGACATAGCACCGAATTGCACCAGTTGGTGGTTTGGTTTCGCCAAATCATGTATGTAAATATTAAAGAGAACAGGGCCAAGTATGCTCCCTTGTGGCACTCCAGCATAAATGGTTTTTCTTTCTGAGTTTCTCCTTTGCATTGAATAGAAAAATTATTGCGACTTAAGTAGCTGGCTAGTAATTTTATATAGCAATCGAGGAATTTTAATTTGTATATTAATCCAGCATGAAAAACTCGATAAAAAGCCTTTTTAATGTCTAAAAATAATGAGGCCACTAAGTTTTTCCAGTTAAAGGCATGATTTATATATTCAGTAATTCTCACCAATTGGTGTTTTGTGGAGTGCTTTTGACGAAAGCAGAACTGCTCTTCGGGAAGTATATTATTATTACTGATGTCTTAGGATTATATATTCCGCCACTTTAGAGAGTAACATTACACTCGCTTGCCTTCGGTTACACTTCACTCTTCGCAAACATCGCATGCACCATACGCACTGGCGTACATTTGTAGAGTTAGGATGTTGGCTGCGGTTGAATTGTGAGTGTTCGGCCAGACAAATGGGCTAACGAGTGGGACACAGGCACATGTCAAATGCCCCAACCCACCCCACCCCACCCCTTTTGAGATTGTTTGTAGGCCTGATGCCAGTATTTGCAGCAGCTGCAGGCCCTCAGAGGCTTCCGAGGCCACAAGTTGTACAACTTCCTCCCTTACACTGTACTCAGCCATGCTGATTGCTGGTGTTATGGCGGGCGTTTCACCATGTCGCAGGGTGCCTGGGTGGACCAGCACTGGTGACATTGCTGTGGTGGGTGTACCCAACTGTGTGACCGACAGAGGTGGAATGAGTAGGCTGACCCACTTCCCTTGCTCCCTTTGTCACTACTCGCACTGTCTTCCTTGATCCTCTGCTTGCTCCATTGCCTCCAGGTGTTGTCCAATTGAACAGGGCCCAAGAGGGTCTGACCAGCTGCCGGTGCCCCTTGGTTGCTGACTTCGCTCTTGCTTTGCTTGTATGTGGTGTTTGTACATCCTCACTGGACACCATGTCGACAGCATCGGGGGAGATGCTGTCGACATGGTGTCCAGGGGCTCCAAAATGTTACATTCTGCTAACGTAACTTTCGAAGCTGATACCACAATGCCGAGCATTGTGATGGCAGTAGATGCTTTATCTTTATGCACTATTGGCGCAGCTGCACATTTTAAATTAAATGATATCACCTCGAATTGAAAATGCTGGCCATCTGGGGCCGTGAATGCAGTTTTTGGCCTGCCTTCAAGTTATACCGGCACCTGCCAATATGTGATTTTCAAATCCAAGAATGTCCAAACCTTCACCTGCCCTAACATGCTTAGTGCATCATTCATGCTTATGTATGGTGGGAGTGCGCTGCAGGTTACTTGGGTCAATTGTCATAAATATATGCAGAATCACCAAGTTCCATCTTTTTTTGGAGCTAATGTGATCGCAGAATTGAACTGGCTATCTTTCGGCTCGATCACTCCACAGACAAGCATCTCCTGAATTTCTCTCTTTATGATCCGTGTTTCGTGAGGCAAATAGCCTCACGGGCTGGTATGTACCAGCTTTTCATCTACCAATAGTATTACATGCTCAGCGACGGTTGTGCACTTCAACACATAATTTCTGCCAAATACACCATGATGTTCATCAAGAACACACTGAAATGCAGCCTGGTATTCACTCGAGACCTGGTTGTCAAATTCCCGCAGCTTTACTTCTGGTAGGCTACCCATTGGCCAGCAGTCCAGGTTGTACATAGAGCATCTTTCCATTGCACCAAAATGTATTCTTCTTGCGGCTGGCTCTACGATTGTGTGTTGTTCTGTTAACCAAGGTATCCCCAAAGTAGCTTCCCCACACATTTGTGGTGTAACAATGACAGTCGATTTCGTTTCAATGTCGAGGACTTGGACAGTTACTACTACCTACCCTACGGCCGTACTACAATACTTGTCCGTGGCCAACCAAATCACATGGTCTGTAGGCATCACTTCCTGCTTGTCTACAAAGTGCGGTTGTATGAAGTTGTGTGAGGCTGCAGTATCGATTACAGCATGGCATAACTGGCCGTTAACAGAAATTAAAATGTGGCAACATAGTGCACGACTACTGCTCATTTGCTGTACTAATACTTGCTGTGGGGTTAATTTTATGTATGCTATCCGAATTTTGGCGGGCCCCTTCACCCCTGCAACCGCGGGTTGTTAGGGCATTTATTATGCCAGTGGTATTGTGGGGTTGAGCAGTACTTGCATGGATGTCGTGGTGGGTAGTCCGTATTCCACCCTTGCTGTTGGCTATAACCATTACCTGTTGTGTTCTGGTACTGTGGCTTCTGGCCACCAGACCACATGGCTCCACTCCTCTTCTGATCCTGCTTATACATATTTCCATGTATTTGCCCATGATACAATTTCTCAGGCTGTTGCCCAGTATATACTTTTTCATGCACTTGTATGTTGTTATTGTTACAAGAATGCTGTGAATTTTTTTGCGGTTTGCCAGAATAATACGTGTTTAAACTGTCCTCTCTCTGCTTGTGTCATCCTCTTACTACATTTGCATCACAGCATGGTGATTCATGCATTATCTCCAGAATTATTGCGCATGCATAACATTTTCTAATGTTACGTTTAACAGAAGTATTAAGGCTGCTCTGAATTCAGGTCGAGCCATTTCAGCAATTATTTCCAGTACTCCCCCCTCTGGCAAATTTGAATGAAAGCGTTTAACAATTTGACTCTTATGGGTAATGAAAACAGTTAATAACTCACCCAATTATTGACCTTGCAGAGTCAATCTGCTCTGGGCATGTACAGAGGCAAAACCCCCTCTGAACCTGTACTGGAATGTGCGTCGAAACTCCTCCCACTGAAGTCCATAGTGCTTGACAGATGCCTACAAAGAGTGCACATCTCTGTGGAGTTGCGCTCTGACACAACTGGCCCAGTCATTGCGGCTCATCCTGTACCTGTTAAGGCAAGATACATAGTCTTCCAAGAATGCTGCCAGATCTTCCATTGGCATGCCTGCAAATGTGGATAGTGTTTGGAACTTGGACGGTGTTTTTGCTGTAATTGGTCCCGGTGAGTGTTGAGGTAGGTTGGTCTCCGTGGTTTCGCTTCATGGCACGCTTTCTTGTTGTCTGCAGGATTTTTATCATGTATGGATTGATAAGTAGGAAATCTGGAAAAGTTGGCGGGTAGTTTGGTACAATTGATTGATAAATGGGCATTGGAAACATTTGTGGTAGTGTGCAGGAAAAATTGTGTGGGTGGCTGGTATGTGTGTGGTGTGGTTGTTTGGGTAGGTTCGGGTGGTGGGGGTTTGTGCGGTGTGTGCGGTGCGAGTGCACTGCATCCCTGCTTCCTGCTGCTTTCGCCCCCTACTCTGCTGCCATACCCCTCCTCTGCACTGTGCCGCTCCACCTGTCACGTTGTTAGCGTCCCATGGCACTTTCACTTGTGGAAGAGAGCTGTTTAAATTTACTGCCACATCATTATCCCACTGTCCAAAACCTGATCACGTGGGGTGTCTACGGTTACGTTTGCATTTGGTTTACGCTCTACCTATTTCTTGTTGAAATCACGTGATATGGCAAGCAAAGAAATACGACTGCTGAAAAAGATTTGTGTTCTGTGTCAACGAAGCATTATTGGTAGTATTTTACATCACATTATATACACTGAAGTACCGTGGTACCCAGAACATTGCATAGCAAGATATCACAATCCTTCGGAAGTTCATAATTTGGGAAATGTTCACATTCAGATTTTACTTCTGTGGGAAAATTTTAAAAACATTTTACTATTCAGCATCACTTCACTGCTACTGTCCTTTTCACTCTCGCAGACATCACCAGTGCGGATGTTTGTTAGACTGGTCTAACGATGGCATTAGCAATAGGTCTTACTGACACCTTCTAATTGTCCATGGTACACAATAGGGCACAAACACCCTGGATACCACAGCTCCGGCGAGCTATCAGTCATCCAGCCAGCCATGCTTTGTTTGTAAACAAAGCAGCGTGCATGGTCAACATGGACGAATCGGCACAGAAGCAGGGGGTTGCAGACGAAGGATCGCCATCCCCTCTCATGAAGCGGCTGGCCTGCTTACCCCGTGCAGGGTTGATGACCTGATGCCCAGCTAATGTGCGGCGCACGAAAGGGGTTCAGCTGGCAGTCGGTGGTGGTGATTATTGAGGGGCCATGGGAGGTAGCTTCCACCCCGTCACTTCTCCTCGCGATTTCCCTCTGCTCCTCCAGGCGGCGTGGCTTCTGGCGTGACATCGCTCGTTGATTGTTGACAAGCATTCCAAGTGTCTATGCGGCATCCCATAAGCATCCCGACACTGCCATTGCCCTTGCTGCTATACTGCCATCCTCACACAGTTGCGGGTAGGGACAAAGGCGGGACATTTGCTTTTGAATAAAAACTTGAAAATTTTGGACAATTGGAAAAACTATTTGGCAGGAGAAATTAGCCACAAGGAGAGATGCCAATTTGACGTGGTCAAATTTGGCTTATTGAACAATAGCCCCACTTGGGCCAGCCAATTTAATGCCTGCTGGTGGGATTTAAAAAGGTTAAATGAGGTTTTCAGGGGCGATGGTGGTGAGGTCTAGGAATGGTTATACCTGGTGGCGCCAGATGCCATCAAGGCAACGTCAATGTTGATGCTGCATCTCTTAACATCGGGGTTGCAGGCTGTGCGCCCGGACCAATCTTCTCGCTGTATAAGTGTTGACCTCTGCCCCGTTGATTACTACTCCAGATGAGTGATGTTTGATTAATGATAGCCCGTCGGTCAGCTATGCACCATTGTTGATCTTGGTGGAAAATACACCAAAATCTTACACGCATGTAAGCTGGCTGTCAGGGCCTCCCACATGCCCATACAATGCGAAACAAAACTCAGAATGCTTGCAAATTAAATTACTTATGTAGGCTGAGTGAGCAGGTATTATAAGGGCCGATCCCCTGACATGCATGATGCGACTGCAAATAAATGACATAGCGTCAGTTCACATTCATGTTTATTACGTTAAAACTACATTCCCTTCTATGAGGGCACTTGACACAAAATATTATTGGCTATTCGAACTGGCCATGTGGTGACACTGTAAAAAATGACTCGTGACAATATTTACACGAAAACTGAAGCTCCCCAGGGCAATGATATTCCACCGGGGAGTGGAGGTGGTTTACCGGGAGGGTAGATGAAAAGTTCCAGTTGAGTTAGTCTATTGCCATTAATATCCAGATACAAACATGATGGATGCCTGGTGTATGCGGGAAGACATCGGAGCTCGTCACACACACTCCACCTCTGTTGGTTGCTATGCACTGACTGACTTCCTGCTCAATGCGTGAGCTCGCCTCAGCTTATCCTCGTGCCGAAACGGGACTTCTTTCTGTCATGCCTTGCAATACTTGCCCTTGCAACATGCTTAAGAACTAAATAAACATTTAAAAAGTACAAAAACAATCCTGCCATACAACGCCTTTGTGAATGGAATGAACAAAGCGCTTTATGAATGATGAAAATAAATAATGATACATAACTCTTGCCTGGTAAACAATTAGCACTTCAATAAAACAAACATGTGATTAATCATTTTATTAAAACAACAATGTCTTTAATTAGGCCCTTATACTTTAGTTCAAAATAGTTGGCCTATTTCATCCTCCTCCATGGCATCTCCATGGCAATCACCGGCTGCTCTGCACCAACGTACCCTTGCACTTGTGCTGCGCCTGATCGCTTCAGCTACCAGGTGCACACTCTGCGCTGCACAGTGTGTGCAGCCCTGATGCTGTGGCATTGCAGGCTACGATCTGACAAACGGTGTTTGGGGTAGGGGCACGTGGCACACGTCAATATTATATATATATTTATGTATGTGCGTGTGTGTTGCATGGTGCATTTAGATTTCATGACTTGTTGTGACGAGGACCACATTTCATGTGTTGTCAGCAAACGCTTTCGGCATGGAGGAAGGTGTTCTACGTGTCTGCAGCAGTGTCTGCAGCACCCTACATCATCTTCTTTGCACTCGGCTCTGTGGACAAGCAACCCTGGAACAAGATCCACAGGAAGGAAGATGAAGTCTGCATTGTCAACGTAGAAGCCGTCAACCCTGCTGTCGACATTACTGGGTGATGCTGAGCAACTGCATGGAAAACAAAATTGTTTTTGCTTGCTGTGCTCAAATAGAGCATTATTTCCTAACTAGAAGTATTATTGTACATAACAGTATACACAAACTGTAATTTGGCTGAGTATATAAAAACACACTAGTGCCTTGCCTTCTTCAAATTATTTACTGCAGTGGCATGCTCTTACAGTTCACTACGGCACTTGTGATGTTCTTGCTTTTGTTAGCTGAAATAATGTTCGTAGCAAAAAAAATGATTTATGTTTTTTAAATTTAATGCCTCTCTGCCTGCCCAAGGTAGGTAGCATTTTGTACACAGAGGAGAAAGCAATTTTTCACCTGTCATTGGACAGGTAATAAAAATCACAAGAAATTTGGATAGTAAATTAATTTTTATTTACCAGGCACGATTATATCCAGTTAACATCCAAGACAAGGTGGGTATATAATAGGAGATCGCTCATCTTTCATATAGTTTACAGCACTCTATCTATTAATAAAACGCATTAATTTACTTCCTCGAATCGTCTGTGATTCTGTACCAACAGTGTGCTGTCATGCAACACTACAATTCTAACGTAAGTCAAGCTCTTGTGTTCACTTAGTGACCATTTTCTGCACCACATCCACTAGCAGGATAGCAGAACAGTGTATGCGACACTGGTGTCCTTAGGAACGCAACAATTTCCCCGACCTTCATTTCAGCTGATGCTCCAGCTTTCATCCAACTACACGGACGATACCTGGACAGCCCTGTGGTGCAGATTCCCCAGCAAATACGATCGCTCACCACACTATCAGAATGCAGCACAAATTATTGCAATACCTGGAAATTTCCCATTTAGATACCAGACGACAGGGAAATGTCGACACACTTGTACTTCCCAGTGTGTGCATGACTGTGTGTGCAGTAAAGCAAATATTAAAGTATAATAGAGTAAACTTGCGATTCTACAATCTTTCATGGCTCTCAGAAAGGGGTTATTATTTCAAAAGGGTTGCCATCCAAGAGTCATAGTAACAAGTTATTGACTATTAACATTCTGAATGACTTCAAAGTTGGTCATTATAACAGATGAATTTTTTTACCACTTAATTCATGTGCAAAAAGACTTGAGTTAATATGCTAATTCAGATACCAGGTTATTTGATAACTTGGGGATTGTTCCGTATAGCATATCCGAACCGAAAATGGAATATGCGGTAGAATACCTCATTTGTTTCCCGTGGCTTATCCAGGTAACAAAGTAAACAATTTCTAAATGTTTCCTATCACATATCCAAAAATTTATTTATTCTACCTTTCTCTCATCTCTGTTCAAATACATGTGATTCGCGATGCATTATTTTTTATTTATTTTAAGGAGAATATTTCTTTATTATTAATATTTTTAAACTAACTTTTACTATTTAATATGCAATGTTTTGTATATATACCATCACTAAAATGGTACACTAAAAAGGTGTACATTTAAAAATTAATTTTTAAAATAAATTTATCAATATAATATGCAACATTTCACACATATGCCATCACTGAATGGTGCGTTAAAACCATGTACATTAAAAAACTCAAATTTTTCTATACACGTTACCATATAATAGACAATATATGTGCCATTTTTTTTTTTGTAATTTACTCGAAACTGACAAGCCCAAAGTCCACAAAAACAGCAGCAGATGCAATTGCACCCGTCGCCACCACAACAGGCTGGACTGGACATGACCGATAAGACCGCACTATGCCTTTTCCGGATCGCGAATGAATGTTTTTTTTCTTAATCAATAACAAACAACTACTCATTTGCACTCTTAAAAAACTGCAACAAACAGCTACCCAGATTCACTTGCACCTGTAAATTAAAACAAACTGCATGTCATTAAAATTTTTTTTTTTAAATTGAAACAAACAACATGGCAATCTCACTTTTTTTAAACTGAAACACAGCACAGCAATCAAATTTTTTTAAAACTAAAACAAACAGTAAGTGCTTAAAATTTTTAATTTCAACTTGAATCAAATAGCAACATTTTAAATTTTAATTTTAAATGAAAACAAATAGCAACTCAATTAAACTTTTTTACAATGAAAGAAAACAACATGCTATTCAAACTTTAATTTTAAATTGAGACAGACAACACCATCATTCACACTTTAATTTTAAACTGAGACAAACAACATGACAATCAAACTTTTAATTTGTACTGAAATAAACAGCATGACAATCAAATTTTTAATTTTAAACTGCAATGACAACAGCAACTCGATCTCGCTCATGCCTGTAATTAGATGTGACAATAATAATGACAAAACAATTGATACCTGTCAAAAGTAGAATTGCCTTCGCCACCATCTCCCCTGAACCAATTCTGTTGGTGCATGTCGGTGGCGTGAATCAGCAGAGAGAGTAGTCATTCGCCATACCTATGATTCTTTTTCCAGACTTTTTCTGCCAGGTAACCGACCCAAGATTTTTTCTGTCAGCCGAAGCAGGGACTGCTGTATCGTACTGAACACCAGCTTCGCTCGATATTTTGAGTGTGCACACTCAACATCTCGCCCCTCTCCATCTTTAGCGTATTTCGAGTGTTTGTTTACCATCCCGCTCTTTTCGCTGCACACACATTCCCTCCTGTGATCCACCCGCATCTGACGGTAGCCATGAGTGTCCAAGTTGCTGTAACCATTCCAGCAGTCTGAAATTATCATCGTGCCTGGAGCGATCCACTCGCGAATTATTTTGGTGAGTCGTCGCCTTCCTCTTTTCAACTAGCACCAGTAATAATTTTGTCAGGTTGTGTCTCTGCACTCCCCCGAAAACCCACTGGCCAAGACCTTTGTGTCCATTGCGGTTCTTCTGCTTGCCCAACTTGGACTCCTCAATCTCGACCACTTTTCCTGGCTCACCGATGTGTTTCCTGTACATCAACAACCAGTCTATGCACACTTAGCGGCAGAAACTCGACCAGGCGACGACTGTCTTCCCCGAGCACAAAAGTTTGTTCACTATAGTCTGCTGTAGAGGGTATTTAATAAGTCACCATAGTAAACACAACCCGATTATCATGCTTGGAGACAAGTTTAAATCTCCCACGAAACTGCCCTGCCTCGCTGACACTTTTAAGTTGCATTTAGTTCCGTCCTCCATTCGATGTTGGCACCAGTAAAACCTGCCTGTGTTGTCCACTCGTTTCGCTTCACCTTGCCCGCATTTTTATCTCCGTATCGCCGACTTGAGGATGTCGTGCTCGATGAGTAACGTGTTTAAGTCCGGCGAGGAATGAATAACTTGCCTGGTGTTTAAGATTGTGATTTTACATCCCGCACACACCATCATGCAATTCGCGAGAGAAAATTGTAAAAGTATTGAGAAAAAATTTGCTTGGATACACAATATAACAATCGACACAGAGTTAAGATATGCAATACGGAACTTGACTGGATACACAATATGGATCTAAACTGCAAAGTAAACAATTAGAATTGATACTTTATAGTACACTCAGAATGTTTGTAAGGTTTTCCCATAAGGGCATGCGATACTGAACAATTATCTAAGAAGTTCTGTGGCAGTCTTATGTAACACTGAGGAAGAATCGTAACTTTCCCTTCCACTACTCCCATCCAACATTCTTTTTTTTCTCATGCAAAAATTACTTTGTAACTTTTTCTCCATCCAATCAGCATGCTTGCATATTTGGAGTGTGACGATCTTCCCACTCACACCCCTCTCTTATATTAAAAAAAACTAATCCCTCACCCAATCAGCATGCTTGGTTTATTTTAAAACCATATTTGGAATGTGTCCGTCTTCCCACTCACCTTTCTCCAACTTCCCCTTCTATCAAAGTCACACTTGATGTCAGCGCCGTGCCTTTTTCTCACCCAATCAGCATGCTCGGTTTATTTCAACTCCGTATTTGGTGAGTGACCTCCTTCCCTCTCTCTCCACTCTTTTAAAAAATAGTCCCTCACACAATCACTACTCTTGTCCTTTTTCAACACCATATTTGGAGCGAAACTGTCTTCCCTGCTCACCCTTCTCCAACTTCCTCTTTCATCAATGTCAGACATGATGTCAACATCATCACCATCGCCCCCCCCCCGACACAAGGTTACGAGTTCCGAAATTTTAAACTCGTGAACTTTATTTCTTCTCATTGTGTTGAGAACATCACTACTTTCTGCATCGTTATGTGTGTGTGTTTTATTATATTTATCATCGATCTTGAAGGTAGAAAAAGGATTATGTATGATGTGAAGATCATGATATAGCAACTACATGAAAGTATCCATGTATTATTTCATTAACAGGTACTCAACTTAACTAAGTACTCAATACATTATTTTTTTTTATAAAACTTATTACTCATAATTGTGTGTGTAAAACAAAATCTACAAACTGAAAAATGTATTTCAAGCTGATGCCACCTTTGAGCATTACATTTCACCTCTCCTTGGACACGACTACCATGATGCATCCACGCTAAACGTATTTAAATTCTTTTATCGATGTTGCAATGGCATTTACCGGAAACTATTCGAACCTCCGGCCAAATATTCAATCACCACAGACCAAGTACATGGTTTATGCATGAATCTATTTGATATAAACAGAAATTATGTACCGCTCATGATCCAAACCATCAACAAAACACTACCATTTGATGATTTCAATCAACAAATGTTTCCATTCATTTTGTGTGGGAGAAATGACCAGTGCCATATGCTGGCGATTGTCTATGGTTATTTCCTGGCCTTTGGTCTTCGAACGATGAGCACAAAGAAAAGCAAGGCATCAGAGTGCATATATCTAATGAGATTGGCGTTCGAACATATTCTCAAAGTTAATTTACCCACTTATTTGTTTATGCGAGGCTTTTTTTACGATAATTCGCGAGCACGTCTCTATAGTGGAGGTAATCATAGATCAATTAAAGGGAAATGAACAGTTTATGGAAACAAATTCGAAAGAATTTAAAGTCTAACAATGCATTGCTTGGTACCATAACAGGCCAACTTAAAAAAATAAAACAAAATGTGTATAATAAGTTTTAATTTTTTTGACAAGTGACAAAATTTTGAATATAAAAAAAAAATAGTTTTCAATGATTTGTAGTTTTGCCGACACCCATTTGAGTTGTTTACAACTGTGTCAATAAACAAAAAAAAACAATAATTTACTACTCATGCTGTTTATGCACCCACTGGTAATTTTGAGTTGTTTACAAATGGGTTACATTATTTGAATTATTTGGTTTGCATTAGGTAAGAAGTTTTGGGTTCGAATCTCTCACCCAGTACTCACCAGTGTGTGTTGCGATCGACATTCTTCTTCCCCCACTCCTACTTTCAACAACCAATCACATCACAGTATTTCATTTCCCCTCCTTCCAGTTTGCCCTATATGGCAGAAAAAACTGTAAAAAAAAAACTTTAGTCGACGATGAAAGCTGAATGAAGAAACATCTACCTTCCTCTATCCAGAGTAGAAGGAAAGGAGTAAGTATACAGAGGTAAGTTATCTAATAAATATACCGTATTAAATATAAAAAAATAATTTATAATGCATATATATATAAATATTAATATTTAATAAGGTATATTTATTAGATAACTACATTTTTGTTCATACCGTATGCCTCTTCTACTCTGGAGGGGATATGATTCTTTGTCCAGCTCTCGTCCTCGACTGAAATATTTTTTCCAGATTTCGCACAGATATAGGCCAAACTGAAAGGAGGGAAAGGGAGGTAAAATGAAATGGTGTAATCTAATTGGTTGTTAAATAAAGTGATTGGGAAAATCAACAACCAATCAGAGTATACCATGATCTCGCTTCCATATACACTACCAATTTTAGCCTATATGGTGGAAAAATCTGGGAAAAAAGACTTCAGTTGACGAAAGCTGAATGATGAACCATTTCTCCTCTCTCACAGCAAAACGAATAAGGCAAGGAAAAAAGGAAAGTTATCTAATAAATAAACCATATTAAGTATTAATATTTAATAAATTATATTTATACCTTATTAAATTGTAATATTTAATGAGGTTAGATAACTTACATTTCTGTCCTTACTTTATTCCTTGTTCTGGGAGGAGGAGGGTAGATGTTTCTTCATTCCGCTCTCGTCCTCGACTGAAGTCTTTTTTCCAGATTTCGATGCCATATAGGCCAAACTTAAAGGAAGAGAAGGGAGGAGAAATGAAATGGGGTAATCTGATTGATTGTTGAATAAAGGTGGGGGAGGGGAGAAAAGGTGAAAGCAGCACACACAAGCAAGTTTTTTTTTGGAATCAAACAGATATGTCCATAATTGAAATTTGATACTTGTCCATTTTACATTTTATTGCCCTGAATTTTTTACAAGTTGAATAAAGTTAAGTTGATGAGTTTGATTAGAGTTTATTGTAATTACGATTGCCCCTACCACTTTATTCAACACACACTCAGATTGCTCCACGATCGACATTCCGTTCCCCCTCCTCTTTATTCAACTAATCAGAGTACACCACGATCTCGCTTCCATACACAATACCAAATTTTGGCCTGTATGGATGCGAAATCTGTAAAAGAGACTTAAGTCAGCAATGAGAGCTGAACAGAGAAACATCAACTGCCCTCCTCCTCCCAGAGCAAAAGGAAAGAAGTAAGTTATCTCAACTTATCAAATTAATATACCATGTTAGATATTAATATTTAATAAGGTACCATCACCTGGAAACACTTTGTTGTTCATGGGGTAATTTTGTGCCTAATTGCCATTTTGGTAGGAATGGAAGTACTGCACTCTATAGCTATCACTAGAACAATCGTGATTAATAGAATCAATCGCAGATGGTGAGCTATTTTTAAAGAGTGGTGCATCAATGAGTCATCATATATCTTTCACATGTCTTGGGTAAAAACAGCTGACATTATATGTGGCACATTTCTGAAATTTTCTTTATTTACTTGTGTTTGCATACAACACAAATATAATTGATGTGTATCGCGTATGTAGAATGTCTTTATCATATACATTGTTCTTTGTAATTAACTATTGATTTGAGTGATATTTGAGTGATAATTACTTTTGTTTTTAAAAATGTGTTTATTGAAAGGATGCAATAAGCCTAACTTTGTGCCACCATACTTTAGTCTTCAGATTATTGAATGAGAATGCCCAGAATACACAAAAGAGTACCAGGGAGTACAAAATATGCTGATCACTCAGAAACTGTAGAAAAGTGTTTAAATGCAGTTATTTCTGGTAGAAAAACTCAGCAGCAAGCATCACAGGAATGTGGGATACATCGAAATACCATCGCTAACAAACTGAAGTTGAAACATGAAAAACCACCAGGTAATTAGGTGAAATAAATAATCATGGGAAAGACTTATCTCCTAAAGAATATAAAAGATTATAGTTTAAAGTGGATAGTATCAATTTTCCAAAAAATATTATATACATTGGTTCTGCTTTTGTGTTCCAGGTCGACAACCAGTTCTGAGTGAAGCTGAAGAAAGGTCATTTTCTAATTTCTGTAGTGTAGTGGCAGAGTGGGGATTTCCTCTGGATCGACTGGACTTGCGCTGTGCTGTGAAAGCATATCTTGATCATGATGGTTGTTATGTTGAGAGATTTCAGAATAATCTTCCGGAGAAGATTGGGCAAAATCATTTCTTGACAGGCAGTCAGATGTTGTGAAGGTAAGACTAGCTTCAAATATTAAAAGGAGCCATGCTGCAGTGTCAAAGACAGCTGTAACAGAATATTTTATCCAATTTTTTTTTGAAGAAATTGATCAAGTGTTTCCAGAAAATATCTGGAACTGTGATGAGACATGTTTGATCACTCAAACCAGATAAAAAAAATGGTCATTGTGAAGAGGACTTGTATGTATCCTGAATGAATCGTGAACTCTTCCGAAGCAAATATAGCTGCTGTGTTTTGTGGTAATGCTGGTGTTTTACTTTCTCCATACATTGTTTACAAGGCAGAGAGATTATATAATACCTGGACATTGGGAGGGCCACCAGGTGCTCATTACAATCGGACAGCTACAGGTTGGTTTGATGTTGCAATGTTCGAAGACTGGTTTGAAAACATTTTTATCCCTACAGTACGAAGAGGACAAAAAATTCTCATAGGAGATAATTTATTTAGCCACATTTCTTTGTCATTGCAATGTGTCACGAAAACCAGATTTCTCTTATTTCCTTGCCTCCTAATTCAACACACATTCTACAGCCTCTAGACATTTTCATTTTTTGAACCCATGAAGAAGCACTTGAGGAAAATTATGTATAAGTGGAAAGTGTCATCTGATGGCAAGAGTTCCACATCTCTGGAAAAATCAAAGTTTCCTCAGCTGTTAAGAAAGCTAATGTCAAATATTAGCATGAAAACAACTGAGAATTTGCAAGCTGGCTTCCGTGCAGCTCGTATATTTCCATCTGACAAACAAAGTGTGCTAGACACATTACATTTTGATGATGCAGATCGGTCAAGGCACTCAGTGTCTCCAGTTATCATTGATAATTTTAAATGAATGAGATTTACAGACGAACCTGTGGAAAAAAAATTAGGAATAAGATGTTGAATGTTGCAGCAGGCAAGGTGTAACACCAGAAGATTTTGCAGGTGGGAAATTCACTCAAGAAAGAAATTTCTGCTGCTGATGTGCACAGTAATGACAAATTGTCAAACTTTCTACCAAGAAAACAAGACAATGAGAAATGCATTAAACAACTGGTAGCGTGAGGTGTGCAGCGTATGTCAGCATGTTCACCACGCCTGTTTGACAGCACTTCAATCAACACAGCAGTATCGTCTGATATTAGCGACACCGAGTGCCACGTGCTACAAGTGTTAGGATCAGTGCTCCAATGTATATTGTAGTTGTGTTTTGTTTTTCATGGCCATTCTTCTTTTCTTTAGTGCAGTGTTTTTTTAATGTAATTTGGTACGTATTCATAAGGTAAGTTCATGCTGTGTTCTACGTAGTGCACCTTGTGCACCCAGCGGAAGTGCCTCATGTGTATTTCACCTGTATCTATTTTCAATCACTAGTGCAACGTAGTAAGCATAGGGATACACCCACATGCGTTTGTTTACGTTCATGTATGTTTATATTTCAAGGTTATAATGTTTGTTATTATTTGAAAGTGCCATGTCATAATTATGTTTGTGTCTTCGCCGTGCACTAAAGTGTCACAGCTGTGGAGGTATGTGTAGTATTATGGGTAATTATTTTAGGTTCTGTAATTTTCTTTGTGTGATTGCCAGCCGGAATGCCACATGGTGACATTCCATAAATAAAGTGTGTTGTTATTGTCACGTGGTCGAGTGGACCCCGTGCTATTTAAATTTTTCCTGTAGACGTTTTGTCACACAGAGTATTTCAGGGTTTGTGTATGTGAGTTACAATGGCAACTGCCAAATGTGTTTCACTATTAATAATTATGCATCCTTTAGCATAGCATGCCAAAGTTTGCCACAATATTTATGTCAATGTTTTACAAGTGGTAATAAATATGTAGTGTTTTGTCTGCCTGCTAGGGGCACTACTGAGTGTAGACAGAGTAACTGGCTTCGCCAGTGTTATGATCTGGTTCATTGGCGACTAGCCATCACACCTGTCAACATGGCTAGCATGTGGCTAGCTAACCTAAAAATGTGAGTACTTAGAATATGTGTGTTTGTTGTTGTATTGTCAGTGTATCATGTCTTATTAGGATTTTAATTATTATGTGTCTAACCAGTTTGAAGTGGGAAGGCTCTTGTGGGACTCCAGCCCCGAAAACAATCACAAACAAAAGTGAGGTTATGAAAAACGTGGCAACACTGCCACTGGTAAATATTTATTTTTCTATTTAGTTGTTACCAAGGAATTCTTGCAAGGGTTGTTATCTCTCACCTACTCATATGCTTCATTATCATACATTTAATTTGTCAAATAAATGTCATACTTGTCAACAAGTAACGTGACTTGTTGCAGGCACCCGGCCATTCGGCGGGCTCCGCGCCAAAAGATTTCAGTATAGTCGCCAGGATCTAGCGGAGTGGACGCACATAAAATCCTCCCCGGAAATTCAACTTTCTTACAATAATCATGTAGTTTACCAATAGTTTTAACGTACGTAACTAGAACCTTTTCTTTTTGTTGTCCGGGGAGTGAACCACTCTGCACCCGGTTATCTTGCATATGGCTAGGACATAAGTTTACTGTAATCCATGTAGGCCTAGTGCCACCTTTTACAGTATTAGTGTTCACCCACTTCAATGGTGAGCCCCGAATATATGCCCGCTAAGTTAAAGGTGTAAATAAATAAGAGTCGTAAAGCATTCCGCCTTTTACTTACTCGACCGCCTCACGGTCACTTAATCGACATACGACATAACCTTTTAAGGTGTAAGGTGGCCTATAACAGCCCTGGGAGTGAGTATGAGCATATGGAGGTAGCACCGATAATCTTCACTAACCCAGGGTCTTCTGGTATTACAAGGATGGATTCCATGCTCTACAGTTCTACAATATTTCTAGTTAAGACATCGGACATCGAGGGGGCCACTTAAGGCAGTCGGCCGCACTGCCCCATCAGTAATCGTACTCTCCACTGAGATTGCTGGCACCCACCCAGAATCATGATGGTAATATTTTTCATCCCAGTTCACATAACCTGTCTCCTCGGTGGTCCAACCTAAAAACCACCGAGACATCAAATGGCTTCCCCAACTTGTGTGGCTATTTTAAAAAGACCAATGAGTATGAATTTCCTTTCAGCCAGAAAATCCTATAACCTTCCGGACAAAACTTCAAAATTTGCATCCTGAAACTTGTATCATTGTCCATGCCTTTGTGTGGCACGTGTACGTACATTTATTAGGTCCGTTGAGCTTCGGCTCCCTCTTTTTCGATACTGGCGAATTACCCACGAAGAAATTCAGCTATTTGGAACAACTCATCATGGAAAACAGTGAAGGCAAGAGGAAAAATTGATTGAAGAGAAGTTTTGGTGCCAAATGACCATTGGCTTAGTGGGAATGAGGAAGCCTGCCATCTTGCATCGAGGAGGCACGTGTGATGTCAGTGACACTACCATCTTGGACTGATTCCATAGCTGAGGGGAATGAAGCACCTGCTACCGCCCCCCCCTTCACCGATGCTGCACCGAGCCAGAAGGATGACACCTCCTGCGATGCACACGTGGGTGACAGTCACGAGCTGTGTGACCACGTGGTCCTGTGAAACATAACACAGCGACGTCAAGATGGACTTCTTCGGACAACCACGCTGTGCCCCCAAACAGGAATGGTAAGGTTAGCAAATCACCAATGAACAGAACTCTTCTTTGTGCAACAAATGCTTGCGCATAGCGAAGATCCATTTTCATTAAATTCTATCCAGGGCAAAACATGTGTATGGCATGAGCCGACCACGGCATGCCAACTACAGCGAGATATCGAAAATGTAAACAGTTATCTATCAGAATGCTTTGGCAAAAATAGTGCAGGAAAACTTGGCAACATTGG
Source organism: Dryococelus australis (assembly GCA_029891345.1). Taxonomy (NCBI): domain Eukaryota; kingdom Metazoa; phylum Arthropoda; class Insecta; order Phasmatodea; family Phasmatidae; genus Dryococelus; species Dryococelus australis. The sequence continues at coordinate 256,116 of CM056998.1, read as the reverse complement.
TGATTCCCGTCTGCGACCATCTACAATCCGCAAACCAGGGCTTTGTCACTCCGGCCTGTACAACAGCAGTTTGTATGTGCACAAATATGCAAGGAAAAGAAAAACCAGAACTGTCATACTCGATGCGCGTGCTGAGGAAATGCGCCAATGGAAGCGTATGCGACGGAGCAGAGATTTACACCATGGCGTGTGGACAGGGCTTCCTTGCGTACCATCAAGATTGTCTGACAGCAGAATAAATAGCTACCTGGCAGAAACCTAACTTCATCTACAGTGCATATTACCAGTGTGCATCTGTGTGGCAGGATCTAATGAGAAGTCTACATGTCAAGACAGAACAACCTCGTGTACTGCAGGAAGCCTCCACTCCACGGCCAGAAATTAGTACTGTTGTACAGGAAATCTTCCACAGTCCATAACCAAAGATCTGTGCACCACCTGCCAGTACAGCTACTACAAAAATGACCACCTATGTACTACCCACCAGAAGATATGCTGCTGGTAACTTTTACCCAGCACACAATAGAATGGCCGGTCATCTGTCCTCATGCCAAAACAACGTTCCAGTCAACCACGTAAGCAGGAGTAATTAGCGAAGACCCGCTAGGTTTCTTGTGGGATTGTGAGGACTGCTTGCTGCTACAGCATGGACCAGGCGGATTGGCCCAACTGCGTGGGATAGTGCTTGTTAGGTGATGCCAATTTTTGGTGGCGTAGTGTGGAACACTATGGAATCATGTGGGAGGAGTTCCACAGTTCCTTCACATGTCAATTTGTGAAGACATTTACATCACTTTGTGCAAGAAGCAAAACTATCTTAGAAGAGCAGTACGAGGAAAGCTGATACAAGTTCGCAACGCAGAAAATCAGCCTCATCAAAACCTACCATCCATCATTGACCCTACGAGACATACAAGTTTGCAACGCAGAAAATCAGCCTCATCAAAACCTACCACCCATCATTGACCCTACGAGACATACTGGAAGTGATCGCCTGCACTGCAAGGGCCGAGTACCGAACAACACTTGCCCCCATGATACATACCTCCAAGAAAGATTTCATGCAAACAGCTATGTTGCTAGCCTCCAACGTACAGGCCCAACCACCACGACACCGAGAAACCAATCAAGCACAACGGGAGATGGAGGCGAGGCCGAGAGAGAACAGGCTGAGTGAGACAGCGGCGAGAAACTCTGCCCTTATAAACACCACCCACCTAACACAGACCACAGGCAATGTGGAACGTAAGGCACATTATCAATGGCCTGGGGGCAGACAACCCCTCCTGTCCCTGCCGGTGGTATTATGAAACACACTGGGACAATGACTGCCCCACTTGGGAACAGTACGGGAACACCGGGGAACAGAGGCTGCCAGCCCAGGTAAACGGGCAGATGGGGTAGAGCAGCCTGATGCCACTTACCCCGAAATCAGACCCGTTACAAATCAAATAGACTCAACGAATATGGAAGAAAGCCTGCCAGTGTACACCCGCAGCGAAATAACAACTGAATGCAACAACATCAACGTGATGGATGAAAATATCACCTTGCCTGCACTGCAGGAGGTAATCATCAGGGAACAGACAGCCTGCCCGACAGCTTGCAAATGGAAAGAGGCTTGCGCTCAGAACACGGTAAGCAAGTGGCATGTTGTTGACAACTGTTTAGAAACATGCACAGATGAAAGCAGTGAAAAGTGGCGCATTTATGTGCCTGTTGCCACACAAGATGCTGTATTACACAATGCACACGAGTGATATTGCGAAACATCCCGGGGTAGCGCAAACAAAGCACAACATTTTGAAGTACTTTCATTGGCCAGGGTAGGCACCGAATGTAAGGGCTTTTGTAGGTACATGCATTCCACGTAGTTGCTTTAAATGTCATAGGCAAAACAGCATCCAACAATAGCAGCCCATGAGCCGAAAGAACCGTTCAAAACCGTAGCCATTGTCCTCATGGGGGCCCGTACCTCAGGATGCCGAACGGCAAGCGCTTTATTCTGTTGGCTACATACTATTTTCAAGGTGGACTGGGGCTTTCCCCCCTGTCCAGTGCACGTGTGAGGACAATTGCAAAAACACTACAGCATGAATTCTTTTCCCGCTGGGGATTCCCACACGTGTTGCTGAGTAACAATGGAACCCAGTTCACCGGGAAAGCATGGCGGGATTTATGCACATGCTGGTGTTTAAGGCACCACACAACTGCAATTTATCACCCACATGCAAATTCAATGGAATGCAGAAACCAAGATCTGTGTTTGCCGCTGGGCGCTCCACATCAAAGGACAAGAAAAACAGCCCAGTGGTTTCCAACAAAAGGAAAACCCCAGCTGCTGGCCTACAACATAAGCACCAATGTGCCACAGAGGAGAACATGAAAGAAAAAATCTCCACTACCACGTGCAATTCTTCAGTGTAGACATAAATAATTACGAACAGTAAGCCCCACCCAAAAATTATTATTAAGCATCTGACTCAACTCTCTTACCTTGTTCTCCAATCAGGTACACTGGTGTGTGTTTGTCATATCCCCCCCCCCCCCCCAAAAAAAAAACACACTACAACACTCATCAATAAATAAGATAAAAACATGATTGTACATTTACTGGGATAAACAGTGGGTATTAGTTAAGTTCTTTTTGTAATAAATAAATATAATACTTTACTCTGGTTTGGGTTTATATTATACTGCCCCTTTTATTTTATCCCACACACACAATGATAAGTGTTTAACAAGGTAAATTATGCAATAACTAAACAAAAGAAATACGTATATGTATTATGAGTATTAAATATTACAGAGATTTCAAATTGGTTACAGTTAAGAGCCCCTTATTTATGTTATCATTTTTTTTATTCATTACTTCATGTCTATCATATCAGCAAAAATATAACCAAGGGTGCACTCAAAATTTAACATTTAAATTACAGCTTCTTCGTTTTCTTATTATTATTATTATTATTGTAGTACCAACAAAAATTTAAAAACTTGTAAATAGAAAATTCTTATGGTTGTCCACATAATTTCATTCTAAGATCCTTTAACAAAGTAATACATGGAAGATTCATTTTAAAATGTTGTTTTTAAGGATAGTGCATAATTTTCTTAAACATTGTGCAGCTAGTTGTAGGCAGCCACTGTCGTGGCATCATGCAGTAATCAAAAAAGATAAATGTTGAAATCGTAATAAAGTTCTGGCCAAATAAAGATGAAAATGCAGTGGTCAGGCATTGACAAACCACTTATCGCTTAAATCATAGTGTAGGCCGCAGTCCCATCACTTGAAAAGCATGACAGCCCGAGGTCTTATCACCAAAATGGCTAGGTCGAGTAGCCGGGGAACAGTACTGAACAAAATTACAAGGGAAACAATAAATTAGCACCGATTAAACAACAAACATTTACCACATTTGCCAGGAAAATCAGAACTTTTATACAAAAATTAACGTTATTACGAGTTACAGTTGTTATGACATGAACTATATTATCTACTATGGTTCAGAAATAATACAAAGTGTAGAGTAACATTTAAAAAAGACAAAATACTGTGTACACACACAGCGGTAAAGTAAATAATTTGAACAGATTGCCAATACGAATATAACAACAGTATTCGTTATATGTTACAGGTGCTGTGCTCTGAAGTGAGATGCGGCAGATAAAGATATACATAATATAGTATATTATTGCTTTACTACTTGGCAAACAAGAGTGTAATAAAAACAATATCTTTATCACCAGAGATTATAGTTATAAGTGACAATAACGTGAATATTTGTTTTTGCTTTGCATAATTAAATTAAAAATTATCTTTTAACACATTAACATAAATGTGGTGTTCCGGCTGAAAATACAGATGATCATAAAGAATAAAATGAAACGGGCTTTGCAAAAACATGTATTGCTAGAAAAGCAATATAAAAATTAGATTAAGAGAGATCATGCCATAGCATGGCTTAACACTCCTCTCCTCAAAACAGAACTACTCCTGCGATGGTAAACAATAACATTACTCAAAGTTACTCAAATGAACTAACACCAAACAAAAATTACTATATACTTATCCAAGAGATTGAGTAGGGCGGGAATGCCGAGTTACAACAGTTCTCTCAGGTAACTCATTAAAGGTGCTAGGTGGCTAAGGAGAGCGGTGTGCTCTGCGACAAAAATGGAATAAAAACCATACACACAGACCAAGACACAAAGATGACACTGGGAACAACTACCAAAGTGATATTTAAGGTAACTTCAGGAGAGTTTTGATACTTGTAATGGTGGAGCTTGAGAATACCCTGAAAATAGTAGAAGACTATTGCAGATCTCGGAGAAACTCAATAATTTAACTAAAATTCTACCAATTTGAAGCTAAATTCAAACAAATATATAATTCCTGATCAAATCTTTCAAAGCACAACTCAAAATCAATCATATTTGGGGTCAAAATCAAAATCAATTTTCAACTTGTGTTCACTGTGTGTGGTTCTATAAAGACCCATTTCCAAGCTAAATCATCATATTTTTGATCAAATTTCAAGAATTTTCATAATTTTCTTGTGATGTTATCTGTAAATATTTGCCTTTTTGACCTAGATTTAGCCTCATTCATCCTGAAAATGGACCACTGATCAAAGAGTGAATAAAGTATGTTTTTAGAAAAAAAGTGTGCTTGATTGAGAACACAGATTTGGGTCAAATTATGTGGTTTTTGAGCGTGAAATTGAAGAGATGAATCATGTTTGAAGAAGAGATTGAAAAATTGATGCTTGAAAGTGAGAAATTTGCATGAATTATGGTTAAACTATTGAGTTGCACCAATATATGCAATAGTTTTCTACTGATTTATAAAAAATGTATACACATACACAAGAGAAAGAAACAAATTTCACTCAGATTTTAAAAAAATTATTTTTTTATTCAATAAAACAACTTATCCAAATATTTAAAAAATTGTATTAAAATATCGAAATCGTTTACATTATCGATTTAAGAAAATTAAAAATTAATTATCCTCAGTGATATTTTCTTTCAAATAACCATAAGTTAAATTTTGTTGGCTAATTAAAACAACATTGCAAATTGTGTTAGCCTCAGCAGCATTTTTAAAATCTACACAAATTTTTTAAATTTGTTTTATAATTAACTACTGCTGTGATTATATATAGGCAGTCAATAACATACAATAGTCTTTGTCCCCAAAATGAATAATAATTGATATCACCATGATAGTGTGTAGTTGGCTTATAATAAAGTTAGTTATTTCTGTATATAGTATCTAATTTTGTTCTAGAATTTCTAAAATCATTAAAAGCAAGAAACATTTTAAGACAATGATCATTTTCAATATCTAGATTCCAATTTTCTTTTGGAAAAATTTCATTTCTACCATTTTTAACAAAAATTTTTTTACATTACAATGATAAACATTGAAGCATGCACATATTGCTCAGCGGTTTTTTTTTATTAGTTTGGAAACCCACAATTACAAAATCAGGCATGTCGAATTGCAAATTATTAAACTGATCTTTTTAATCAAAATTAAAATCACTTGCCCCAGTAGGTACTTGTTTTTCTAAAAATTGCCAATTGTTAAAACGAATATGAATTTGAGGATTTTTATATATTTTTTCTTTAATTGCAATTAATGTGTTAGATTCGTATTCAACAATCCACAAAACTTCTAATTTTTCAATAAGAATTTTACCTGGTTCAGCATAAGTTTTATCAACTGAACCATCTGCTTTTTTAGTTTCATAAACAAATAAACAATTATCAGATGAATTTCTAATTAAAGTGATTTTATAACCATCTTTCCGGTAAACTTCATTATTATCACGAATAAAGCCAAACAAATATCTTAATGGATACATTATTTATTTATTTTGATCACTACACAGATTTTACTCTAAATTTATCATCAAAACCAGTACACTCTAAAGAATAGTGTTCACGTGGTGATCTTAGCAAAATATTCATCATTGTCGAAGTTATTCCTGGATTATCAATAGCCTCAATAATATGTCCATGTTTTTAAATTTCTACTCTAGAAAACTGAAATGGAAAAAACTACGAAAAATTAGATTATACTGATGTTTGTTCAAAACATCAATATATTCTAATTTTTCGTATTTTGCCTCATCTCCAGTTTTGTCTCTTTTTAGGTGATATTCTTCCAAAACATAATCATCGTTTGCAAAAGAAACGCCATCTCCTATGGGAATATCAAACTTGATTCTATTATTGTAAATTGTAAATATTCAAATTCCCCCTCGTTTGATAAGTTGGGGGAAAGGTTTGTCTCTCAAAACTGTCAATGCTTTTATAACTCATTTGAGCGAGCGAGAGAGAGAGAGAGAGAGTGTGTGTGTGTGTGTGTGTGTATATATATATATATATATATATTATATATATGTATATATATGTATATATATGTATATATATGTATATATATGTATGTATATATATATGTATATATATATATGTATATATATATATGTATATATATATATATGTATATATATATATATATATATATATATATATGTATATATATATATGTATATATATATATGTATATATATATATATGTATATATATATATATATATATATATATATATATGTATATATATATATATATATATATATATATATATATATATAATATGAAGGATTCAGAGGGAGTTCGAGTGAAATTGCTCATCGAGAAGTATTAAAAAAAAAAAAAAAAAAAAAAGGTAGAATATGAAGGGGGAAAAAAAAAAACAAGAAAAAATATCTACTATTCGTGAAGTACAATATATTGGCAAAAAAAAGTAGAACAAGTGAAGAAAATAAAAATTTAGGTGATTGTTCCGTATTGCATATCTAAATCACTCAAAAACCACTGTATTACGTATCCAATGATAAAAAAAAGTTGAGACCAAAAACCGTCAATTACGTATCCAACCACGACCGGGGAAAAGCCCAAATAAAATACAAAGTTTCCCCCTGCGTATCCAGCGCACCTTGAAAAAGCTGAATTTAATTTTACCAAAAGTTTCCCTTTGCGTATCCAGGTAACAAAACATGCAGGACCGAAAAGGACGACATTGCGTATCCAAGCAGGCAGGAGAGAAATTGGTGCCGCACCCCACTTGTTTGTATGGACCTACACCCAATTATTTCCTATAGCATACCCAAACTGTAAACGGAATATAAGGTAAGGGACCCCATTTGTTTCCCGTGGCATATCCAGGTGCCAAAATTAACTATTGTGAAAAGTTTCCTATCGCGTATCGAAAAAAAATTTTTCCCCACCTTTTTCTCATTCCTGTTTAAATACACGTGATTCGTGATTTTAAAAAGAATATTTAATAATTATTAATGTTTTTAAATTAATTTTAACCCTTTATTATATAAAGATTCACACTATGCAATAACGTTAAAGGGTACTGTAAAAGAATGTACAGTTAAAAATTCACCTTTTTATAAATTTAACCATTTAGATTTTTAAGTTTTATATATATGTATCACTTTTTTTTTAAATAAATTATATCAACACTCGAAACTGGCAGGTACAAAGTCCGCAAAAGCAACAGTGTATGAAATTGCATCCGCTACCGGCCGCATCTGTCATGACACACGCGACTGCGCTATGGCTTTTTGGGATCGCAAATGAATGTAATTTTTTTTAAAAATCAATTTACCTCAATAATTGAAACTGGCAGATCCAAGTTTTGCAGAAACAACAGATACAAGTACAACCGTCGTCGCCAGGCGGACCCACTCTACTATTTTGGGCTTTTTTTCCAGATTACGAATGAATGTTCACACAAACAGTACGCCAATCACACTTTTTTTTTTTACTGAAACAAACGGCATGCCAATCAAACTTTTTTTTAAACCAAAACAAACAGATACACTGTCTCACTCGCACCTGTAAATTAAATCATACAGCAACTCAATTAAACATTAATTTAAACTTGAATGCAACACCTACTGAACTAAGTATTAATTTTATTTTGAATCAGCAACTCAATTAAACATTAATGTAAACTTGAAACAAACAGCAAGTCAATCACACTTTAATTTTATACTGCAATGGCAACAGCAACTCAATTGACATTTTTAAAACTGCAAATGCAACAGCAACTCAATTTTGCTCGTGCCTGCAAATTAAAAACAACAGTAACAGACACCTGTCGAAATTGGGATAGCCTTCGCCATCTCCTCTATGCGGATTACGTTGGTGCATGTCGGCGGCGTGAATCAGCAAGCGTGCAGTCGTTTCCCGTACTGATGATTCTTTTTCCAGACGTACTTGGCCAGGTAGCCGACCCAAGATTTTTTTTCGTCGGCCAAAGCAGGGAATGCTGTATCGCACAGAACACCAACTTCGCTCAATGTTTTGAGTGTGCACTCTCAACATCTCGCCTCTCTTCATCTTTAGCATGTTTCAAAAGTTTACCATTCCGCTCTTTTCACTGCACACAAATTCCCTCCTGTGATCCACCCGCATGTGACGGTAGCCACGAATGTCCAAGTTGCTGTAACAGTACCAGCAGTCTGAAATTATCGTTGTGCCTGGAGCGATCCACTCGCGAATGATTTTGGTCAGGGTCGTGTTCCTTTTTTCCATAGGCACCAGAAAGAATTTTGTCAGATCGTCCCGCTGCACTCCACCAAAAACCAACTGGCCGTGAACTTTACGTCCTTTGCGGTTCTTGCATTTGCCCAGCTTCGACTCGTCAATCTCGATCACTTTAGCAGGCATACCGATGCGTTTCCTGTACATCAACACCCAGTCTATGCACACTTGGCGGCAGGAACTCGACCAGGCGGCGACTGTTTTTCCCGGGCACAAAAGTTTGTTCACTATAGTCTGCTGTCGAGGGTATTTGATCAGGCACCAGAGTAAACACAACTCGACTATCTTGCCCGGAGACAAGTTTGAATCGACCACGAAACTGCCCTGTCTCGCCAACACTTTAAAGTTTCATTTGGTACCGTCCTCCAGTCGCCGTCGGCACCAGTAAAACAAGCCCCTGTTTTCACCAATTTTGCTTCGCCTTCCTCACATTGATTGAGAACACAGATTTGGGTCAAATTATCTGGTTTTTGAGCGTGAAATTGAAGAGATGAATCACGTTTCAAGAAGAGGTTGAAAAATTGATGCTTGAAAGTGAGAAATTTGCGTGATTTTAGTTAAATTTTTGAGTTGCGCCAATATCTGCAATAGTCTACTGAAAATCAACACCCTTGAGCTGAGGAGTTAAAATGCTATCTAACTCTTTAATGAAAGAATAATTTGGAGAGAAATTTGGAAGGTTTCCAAAATGTAGGAAAGAGTGTTGGTTGAAAGCTTGGGAACATCAAACGTTGGTAAGCACAAATTTAAATGGATAGCAGAGCTCACTGATCCAAAACTTTTAAAGAAAGGACTAACAATATGACAGCCAGGTAGTGGAGAAAAGTGGTGTTTATTAAAGTTTGTAGCAGGACAGGTAAATGTTCCGTAGATTCTCACCAACACTTCCACTTGTAGATGACAGGCACCAGGTATTTTAAATGAAATACCAACTAGCTAGCATGGAGCAGACTCTTCTCCTCTTCGGGTCATGTGCCGACGACCTATGGGCGTTGTCCTCCTGGTGCTCCGACCATCGTGATTAATACAAAAACAGTTATGTTACTGAAACCTTGCGCAGTGAGATCTTGGGGTGGCTCACACTCTAATAATTAGTTTTACATAGATAAAAACACTGAAAGGTAATAAAAATCATTGATTCATAACCCTTAATGATTGGCGGGAAAGGTGGGGGGGCCCATGTCCCTGTGGCCGGTAGGCAACCTGAATGAAAACGCACACCATTTTATGTTGAATCATTGCGTTTTAATAACAGCTCCTTCAAGAAGCAAACTTATACACAGTGCTGGGGTTAACCCGCCGGCAGGATGACACTGTACAAACTGCCCGAAAGTGACAAAGAACTTAAGTGAAAACTTAAGCCTCGCCGGGCGATGTTATTCCACGGGAAGGGAGGAGTGGAGAATCTTGGGCAGCTGCTAAGTAAACGAAGGTTCCGGTAAATTAATGTCTATTGCTGTGAAATGATTAGTGAACAATGATGAAGTGCTGCCCAAGTGTGTGAAACGCGACCCCGTCGATCAGTACATCCAATTCCTCGACACACCACGGTATCACTAACTGTCCCACGCAGCATGTCAGCCGAGATTTGGCAGGCAGGCCACCAGCCGACTATTTTCTTACACCCTTGAACTCCAGAAAACAAATCTATGTAAAAAAAAAAAAAAAAAAAACCCTTGGCAAGGGAATCCATTAATACACATATTACACTGTATGAAACGAAATGTGGATTAAACACGTGAAAATGATAATCAATGAAAAAGACAAAACACTGTAATTGGCCCGCAGAGGCATCAAAATATTATAGGGCTCCTTGATTGGCCGTTTCATGAACAGGCATCCGTGAGCGTTTCTTAATTAAGCTTGAGATTACACTTCGGCCCAAATTTGCAGGGTCTACTTTTAAGACACATGCACGCGGGCGCACGTGGCTTGCTAAAAACTTGCACTTTCCTGCTTATGTCACGAGCGCTCTCTTCGGCCCCTGCGGCCGCACGCATAACTGAGGTCTTTGCGGTTCGACCACTTTGGTGCACTCTCCAATCGGTGCACACGAGCTCTCGCTCTTCTTGTTCAATGGTATGACTCGACGGCCCATACCCATATGATATGTCGATGTCGGCACCTCCGTGTCGGGTGACTCCGGACCTCCTGTGTCCTCTGCCGGTATACTTTCTTGAGGTACTGCGTCACCTCCCGTCGATTGACAGTCACCAGGGTGCTTGTCAGCGCCATAATGGGGCTCCTGGTGGTCCTTGCTTCTCGCCGATTGTTCCATCTCCTCCCGCTCTATATCCAGCTTGGGAATTCCTTCTCCCCTCATCACTGTCTCGCCACCGTCCCTCTCAGATGCAGCGACCTGCTCTGAATGTAAATATTTTTGGTGAAGTTCGTTTTCCATACAATAAGTGTTATTTTACACTGCAAAACAGAGTTGATGTGGTGGTTTTCTAGGTGACGTACATTTCAAACATTCTAATAACCATTTCAAAATATGTTACTACCAGTAAACATTGACTTACTGTTTGTAATTCCTATTTGCAACTCCTGAATGTTCTGTTGCAATCCATACTACACGTTTTTCTGTCAACGATACAAAATAATTCCTTGACTCATTAAATAAATACGACAATTCAACTTACTGAAACTAGTAAACTGTATATCCAAAATAAACGGAGCCGCTTCGTGACAAAAGAAAATGGTGAACCAAGCCTTACACGTATCAATTGATGTTACATGTCACGCATGGAATAAATATATAGATATGCACAACACGTGATATTCGATACTTTCGAAACATCCCAGTATCAAAGTTTTGAATGTCCCATCTCTAGTTTTTAGGTTTGCATTTCCATTTCCTTACATTATGTATCCATACAAACATTTTGTTTGTGAACATCATGTTCAAATTTTGCAAGTTTTAGAACATTTATTGATTTCTGTGAGCGTGTCCTTTTTCTATTAAGTTTAACTAAATAAATACGAACTTAAAAAATATACTTTTTCGTGCATAATTGAACAAAATTGTGGAAATTTTGTTTTTTTCATGCCAATTGGCATTTTTCGTGGTTTACCCTTGATTTTGTGCGAATTCGTGAAAATTTCTACTTACAGAGAAAGAACAATGCAAACTAAAATTGACTCTTTTTTTAATCCACAGGTTTAAAATTAAAACAGTATGCTATTTGCCACAAAGTCCATGTTGGAAACAGTATAAAGATTTGCATTCACATATTATACATTTTTTAAATATCAGTGAAGATATGATTTGTACTGTTCTCCGAGTAGTATAATTTATATGTACAAGTAAAAAAAATCTGCAGAATTCTTACTGTTATTAGCTAATTCTTGAGATGTGATGTTGAAATATTTTTTTAGTTTGAATGGATTTTTTTTTATTTCGCTAGTACAAACACTGTTATTACGTGACAAAATGATGGTCCCTTCAGGTTTGTATTAATGAGGTTCGACTGTACTTTGTTGTTAATGATCAGAGCATGTAATTTTCGGTGATACTACAGAAATTATTGTTCAATTAATGCCGATTAAATCAAATTTTGAGTTAGGCAAAAACTGACTTTTTTTAGCATTACTAACATAGGAATTTGGTTAGGACTACAAAAAATGCTTGTTGGACACTGACTTCAGTTCAAACGGGTTCGATAGATCAAGTTTCGACTGTAATAACCCTATTTCATTGTCTATAGCCGATATACCGATACCAAGTATAGGTATCGGAACAACTCTACAAATTTTCTGTCAGAAATGTTTTGTAGGGTAGAAATTAAGTCTGAATTTATTATGTATGTGTGTATTTGTAACTTAATACTTACAGGAATACTACAAAAATTCAGTGCGGCCTATACTTGAAATATTAATTATCATACATTTTTTCATCAAAAACCTATGGTGCACCCTATACATGCCAAAATACGGCCCCTTCCCAAGGCATGCTCTCCATGACACGTCAAAGTACTGTATTTACCCAGAAGGAAGACGACAGTGTATATAAGACGACCACTTCGTGAAAAAATTTTTTTCAGGCAAAAATATTTAAACCTGAATTCAAGACTACCTATGTGAAGTGCTGGAAAAATTATTTTGGTTAAAAGTATTTTTGCACGAATTTATGACAAACCCTTTAAGAAGAAATGCTATTATATGAATAATATGAAGTACAGTATTTTTCTTACTCTGTAAAACTTTTGTGGGTGTTATACACATATTTGTGACTTGAGCCATTTTGCTTCCCAGCAAAGTGCTTCCTCTATATAGCTGGATGACATCAGATATGGGGACCCTTGTCAAAGTTGACAGGTACAACCTCAGCACTACAAAAACATGTAGAACTGTTCTAGCAGTGTCACACATATATGGTATTCGTGCATAGGTTTTGAATTGAATACTAGCCCGAATTGTAGAGGACCCCTTATTTTTTCTATTCCTTTTCTGTCGAAAAACCTCATCTTCCTTTCGGGTAAATACGGTATTTGAAGGCTCCCCAAGCCTCTTGTACACGTACTGTGTACGAGAATACACTAGAGTTCAAGTTGTTCGTCTGGGTTTCTATTCCCAAGTCACCTACACCTAACATGCTACAAGATACCCCATCTCTTAGCTTACCCATTCGACATGGGAAGAACCCATTGCTTAGCTAACCTGGGAATGGCGTGGGACCCCTCAGGTGACTCCGTAGATAAGTGATTTGTTACTGGTGTATACATTCCCTGTGTTATCAGGTTGGCATATGAGGTTTTAATCCTCACATCACCAACCATAACTGGTACAGTGCTCCTCTAACATTTCAGGTACGAGAATTCCCCTTGTATCGGGTGGCTTAAAAGTTGGGATTTTTAAATCCCACGTGCTTTAACCTTAACAGATGTGTCAAGTTGTGCGCGACCCTAGAAAAAGAATTGGAACATTTTTTATTAAATTTCCAGCCATTGCACAAGGAAGCAGAAAGTATTGCTACAACATGTATTGGAATTGAAATGCAGATTCCAAGAATTGCATGGAGACAAACACATTGTTCTAGCTTTGAGACGGCCAGTCCTGAAGAGTAGTTTAGAGTTTCAGTTTTCCTTCCGTTCATTGACTATTTCATTAGCCAGCTTAAGGACAGATTTTTAAATCATAAAAGAATTCTGAATCCACATCAACTTTGCTGAATAAAAACATTGCGCAAAAATCATAAGAAGATGATTTACGAACTGCCTTTAATGCTATACTAAACCAGTGGCCCCATGGTGTTGGTGCATCACCAGATTATTTCTTCAACGAACTTAAAATGTGAAGAAGAAATTTCCTTGATGAGAAAGACTTTCACCTAGTGCCCGATTTTATTTCAGCTCTGAATATGTGCAATTACATTACTTTTTCCTGTACTCACTAGGTGGTGAAACTTTTCTGCACAATACCAGTTATTACAGCAATGCCAGAACGTTCGTTTTCAACCTTGTGATATCTGAAGACGTACCTGAGGAGCAAAATGGGAGCAGATCAACTGATGTTTATACATAAAGAAATGGAAATAAAAGCATGTGAAGTACTGAATGAGATGTATAAGAAGCCTCTGCATCTACGCCTAGTTTTGTAGGCCAAACTGTCACTGTGTTTATGCTATCAGTTATGTAAGTATTTTTCAGTACATAAGTTTTAATTTTTACTAGTTTCTTCACTTCAAATCCCACCAATTGTGATAAAGCCAAAACTAAAGTGTTATATGATTACAAGTACACCATGCTATAAAATCACTGTATTTTTTAATCAATATAAAGTGTACCAACTAGTAATATGGTATAACTAACTGGGTGCAAGTATACAATCCATTTAACTAACTATGCTAGTACATAGATAGCATGGCGGCCTTGATACTTTTAAATACCAGTTACAATCTACCGCTGCAGAAATAAAAGCATACGACAGATTAGTTTATGGTATAATTTTAAAAATAACAACTATTACGAAAATAAATATTCATATAATTGTTGTGCTTTTATTGTAGCATGAAACCATATTTATTAATCATTATATAAATTGCACTTAGATACTTTGATCACACTTAGAACTGAGAACACAATGACAACACTACAATGATAGGATACGGTTTGAAAGCAATTGACCCATCACTACTACTTTCCTTACAAGACATTACAGGAGCAGTTGGCAACACTTCACTTCAGTGGACACACACTAATATACCTTATAACAAACAACATTTAATGTATATATCAGAACATACATAGCCGACTAACAACATAAAAGGTAGGGAACTAGAGGCAACGTCGGAAACTAAAAAATACCAGCCGTTGTGTATTTCAATGGTTTAAAAAAATAATACAGAAATGCCAACTGCACACTCACACATAATTGAGAGAATTTAATTTATAGTTCACTGCCAACAAACAATTATCATTACAGTAGTGACAAAGAATATAATGAGAGCCTGATGATTCTGGGAGTAGAAATACCAGAGCCTGATTGTGGAATACAGTATATGAAACTGATCTACAGCAGACTAACAACCATGTCCACTTTCTTAATCTGCTGTTGTCTCCACCGCCACCGTACTTGTGAAACAGTCCATGAGACCACGAGGAATGCAAACATGATACTTACTTGGTACCAATGTTCCTACGAGCATGTGGATTACCAGAGTGGCTAGCAATAGCCTTATAACAAATTCCCTTACAATTCACAAACTTATCTATGTACAGTAGAACATAGTTAAGTAGGCTAAATAGCAACTGGAGCATATCCATAATAAAGGAAAACCCAGTTTAACCAGGGAATTGAATAATAATAATAATAATAATAATAATTAAAAAAAAACACTTGCAGAAAATTTTCTTTATATTAAATCATTATGTACATCCATACAGCAAGACCTCTCAGTCAGCGTACTTTTGTATTTTAATGCAACTTTCTTAGCCGTACGCCTTACAGCACTTTGACAGCCCAATCGGTAGGGATGAGAGCTTACACTCTCTCAAAGCAAGCCTACCACGGATTAATGCCTACGTTGGCAAGATCCGAAGCCCAAACCTGGCACGCATGCACATCCTCGCCCGCCCTCCCTCAAGATTGCGAGAACCTTGCGCTCAGAAAACCAAGCGTGAGGTACGACCAGGGTTCTATCCATACCTCTGGTGCCTCTCCAGGGCAGAATTGGAGCAGATTGCCGCTCACTGCCTGGCCTTTCAACGAGAGAGGGGATCTCTCCAGACCTTCTACAGCATGCGGAGTGTAACGTCGCAGCCGACACAATTTGCGACTGGATATCACAGCTCGGTTTACTCACTTGGTATAAACATAAGATTCAAAGGGTGCCATATTGAAATTAGAAAAAGAATAGAATTCAAGTCTTGTAGTCGTTACTCAATTTTATTTTTGAATTCCACAAAAAACTTCACCATCTTAAAATATTGCAGAAGCACGAACAATAGATCAACTAGACGAAACTAAAACCAAACAGCGCCGCAGTAGCTTATAAATTGTTGTCACTTCAAAAATCAAAAGCTCGCATTGCGAAGCTACGAGCACACTGTGCCTCCCTTCAATGCATGTCCTCAACTGTTAGTGGCAGATGGCACTTGATGCTCACATCAACACGTGCCTCCCACTCCTCATACCAAATATGGGCAAGCATGGCACAAAATCCTTCCAATGGCCATATCGGACTACATAGCGGCTAACTATATTGATCTTCTAAAGCAAGAAATGCTTACGAACGTAGTAAAAAGCTTCTATCTCCTAATACTGATGAAACCTGATCTGAGACTTTAGAAAAACAAATGCATTATTATGATTGTGCACACCAATTAAATTAATAACTCTATTTTTAATTCTAGCACAAAATATCATATTTACCCGGAAGGAAGACAACCCTGAATCAAAGACGACCCCTTCCTAAAAAATATTTTTGAAGGAAAAAAATATTTAAACCTGAATTCAAGACTACCCCTGTGAAGAGCTGAAAAATGATTTAGGTTGAATTATTTTTGCATGAATTTATGACAAACCCTTTAAGAAAAAATGCTATTATATGAATAATATGATGTACAGTATTTGATTTAGTTTTGAAGAAAAACTAATCACAATGAAATAGGTGTGTCTAACCTGGCTGTATGGTAGCAGCATTTTTCTTACACTGCAAAACTTTTGTGGGTGTTGTTTACATATTTGTGACTTGAGCCATTTTGCTTCCCAGCAAAGTGCTTCCTCTTTACTGGCCCAGTGACATCAGATAGAGGGACCCTTGTCAAAGTTGACAGGTACAGTCTCAGCACTACAAAAATAAGTACAACCATAGGACACATGGTATTTAAGCATTAAAAGCCCTTGTCGAAATCACCTAGGTTTTGAATTGAAGACAATGCCCAAATTATTGATGAAAGCTCAACTCATTTTTTCTATTCCTTTTCTGTCAAAAAAACCTAGTCTTCCTTTCGGGTAAATATGGTACATTTTTATTTATTAAAATGTAGGGCTGATCGGTTAACCAAATTTTCGGTTTGGATATATATATATATATAAACTAACAAGTCGGATTTTTCTTGCACCGAAGTTAAAACTAACAAATTACGTAAACCCTCGTTTTACCGGACCTCCATTCAGCAGATTTCCATTTTAACGGACAAAATCTGAAGTGAAATTATTTTCACCACCGTGTCATTACTACATGCAGTGTGGGGACCTACATGGTTACTGTTCTTTAGTGTGTATGGGTAAGTTAGTTGACAAAATGACGCGTTGGGCCCGGAACCTATATGGTTATTGTTCTTTGATGTGTATACACCTAAGTTGACAGAACGACACATCCGGCCCGGGACATACATGGTCATTGTTCCTTGGTGAACAGCAAACACGTTAGTACAGCTGTACACTGCAAAGGGAGTGAGAGTTATTTTTAGACTGATGCATCGGTTGTAGAGTATGGTGACGCCTTGCATGTTATTTTTTGCAGAAATATCTTCTGCCACAGAACAAAAAAGAAAGCATGTGAATTTGACAGATGAACAGAACTAGTGTCGGATATTCGTAAAGCAAAAGATAAACTGAAGAATTATGTGTTGAAAAATGATGTCAAACCAAAAGGAAAAACCGAGTGATTGATAACAGAAAATATGAACATATTTAAAGAGTCCTCTACTTGTGGCCGTTTTATGTGTAGAGCTGATGTCACTCCAACTCATACAAAAACTAGCTCAGTAAGAAAATCACTCCAACCCCTTTACAGTGTTTCTCAACACCACAGCTTTCCCCTCCAGCCTCCTTGTAAGTTTATCCTGCATGCATCTGTAATCATCGCAGTGAAACAGCGGCCCGACCACCAGCTAGCCAGACGTGTTGTTCCAAATAATTTAACTGTTGTGTCGCCTGTCATACTCTGAGCAAGGGGATGGGGCCATTCCCAGATAATCATCTATGCTTGAGGAAGGGGGGGGGGGGGGGGGGACATGGCAACGGGCAGAGGTTGGGAGTAGATGGGGCGGGACGGCCTAGCAACATTGAAATGGCTTTGACAGGTTACGGGCAGGAAACAGGAAAAAAAACTATAGCGTGCATGTTTTTTGTCTTTAAATATGTGTTCAAAATGGCAAATTTGGGGAATTAGGGTTTAGGAATTTAGGGTGGATGGTTTTGAACGGCTTGTAACAGCGCTAAATGTGACAAAGGTGGAAACTACAAGCTTGTGGAATTTCGATGTTATTTTGTTTGCCACCCCATCAATAAATAAAATTAAATAACTTTCTCCCAAGCATTTTCACGTAACCACGTTGTCTTGCGAATAGCTGATCTTATTTCTTTCTAGCCGATATCATTCTTCTCGTTATTTCTTCGCTCCCTGCAATTAACATTCCATTTCAAATAACTGATCACTTTTTTATTTTTTTTTAATTTTAAATACAACATACAAACTCTATTTTAAAATTTCGTTATGTTGATCCCTGATTTTCCATTTTTCACGTGCATGTATTGTGCAGCATTTCAAAGACAGCAAATACCGACATTTCCACCACAACACGGGAAATAAAATATAAACAAACAACAGCAGACGATTTTACGGACATATTTGAGGATTTAGAGTGCTACTTCACCTCGGTAAATTACAACCCTAAATTCCCAAATATTTAGGGCCAAAAATGGTTACATGGTCGATTTAGTAACCTACATAATGGTTTTATAGCAATTTCGGATATGGCTCATGTCATTGACTAAGTGTTCCACTCAAATATACGTTGTATACATTCCACTCTAACAAGCAGATTTACATGATTTTGGTACTTTGCCATTTACTGGATTTATTCCTCCCCACAATTAGTACGTTGAACCGAGGGTTTACTTAACAATTTACATAATAATGACACTTCCACTTATACTATGGTATGTAGCATATCTGTAGTATTATATTTACAATATTACTAGTTACATGTTGCAGAGTTAAAATCATCGTAAACAGTTCCGCGGGATAAAGAGGTAATGGTTACCCAATAAAGGAATACTGTTTTATCTTTTATTGTGTCTGATTTTATTTCAATTTTTTAAACGTAGTTATATATTCAAATTACGTACACAGACATTCATAACATAAATTACTTTAACTATAATTGCATATAAATGAAGCATGTGAACAGTTCCCTCAAATATATTTAGCAAATAAATATGATGCTACGGAGCCAGTGGTGTCAAACTTGCTCATGCAGTTTTTCCTTTCCAGTGAAAGGGTATGTTCTGTTCATTGCACAGACACAATACTGTACAGGATCGTTTTTTCTTATGTTTCTCCGCTTGCTGACCGCTTTGTCATTTTCTTCAGCAACACCAATCAATTAAGACTATGTTTTTTTAACAGCCTGATTATAAACCAGCCACGGCTTCACTATTATGTGAGGCCGTGTTTCATTGCCTCCAAGAGTGCAGTTAAAAGAATAATAAAGAACATTTCTATAGTTTTTGCATTTTTTTAGAGAGGTCTACAGCTTGCATTGCTAGAGGCATATATTTGTTTAAGTTCTTTCAGCTAAATTTCCGCTAAATTTGGCGGAATTTAAAACATTTAGAAGAGAAATATTCATTAAATCGGATTTTACAAGTAGAAATTCAAAAACTGTTGTAAATTTTGTAATCTTTATTGCACTCATAAAAATGTGTAGCTATGACCAACCCGAACCGAGAACATACATTTTTAACCAAAAACCGAACCGAACTAAAAATGTGAGAATCGATCAGCCCTACTAAAATGTTTATTTGTAAGTTTCAGCTCTCTCTCATTGACATACAAGGATTCTAAAGCCCTAACCCTCATGTTTTTATTATTAGTTCCTCTAAACCAGTCTCTTATCCGGAGGTCCAAGTTAGAGAGGGCCAACCTGATAAAGATCTACTGTAGCCTGTTACCTTCCAACAACCAACATACACTGCAAAATATGGAAATATTTAATGTAATTTCCCAAAACCTACAGATATCACTTATAGGTAGCATCTACACAGTCTTCCTTTAGGAATGAGTTTATATGCAACAAAGAATACTTATAAAACACTGATATATATATATATATATATATGCAATAAAAACATGATACAAAGATGGAATAATAATAATGATTCCACTTGGTTACTTCCCTCCGGCAAAGTGACATGCAGAATGATCTTCAACCACCAACTTCTAGCTACGTCAGCATTTCCCCATGATAGCACAATGAGAATTCTACTCCTGTTTTTAACACTAGCTGTAGAGCAGCAAACTGTATGTGGCTTGCTTCTGTGTACTCGCAAAACTGACCTACCTTTAATATAAATATTTAAAGTAAAATTTCAACAACTTTCTAGCATCAATTATCTGTCAGTAAGTCAACCAACACATGGTTGCTACAATTTGGGATGGCTGCAATCACCACTACACCCCCCTTTTTTTTTTTCAAAAATTTATTCTGTATTGTTGAATTTTTAAAGCGAAAACTACACAATCTTGAGAAAAGAAATGGCGAGACAGCATTATATATACTGAAGGTATACAGGAAGGACTTGCTGTATAAAAGACTGTGCCCCCTTCTCAATGCTCCACATATAGCACCACAACTTTCAAGAACTTTGACACGTGCTGCTTATATGAATATACCAAACACGACGATGACTCATCCTAATGTGTTACTATTACACCAGGAACCACAAGGATTGTTCACGTGCAGGAACAGGTATTTTCCTGATGTACCAGACCAAACTTCCTCATACTACTTGTAGTATCTACGTATCCCGAGGAAGGGTAGAGCCTCAACCACTAGGTACACCTCCATCAGGAGCAGGACAGCCACCCCAGGTTGTATTGCTGACCAGAGCATCGAGGGTGCTGGCAGGGGTATTTCCCTGAGACTGGAGGCATGACTGTTGCTGGAACTCACACCAACATTAGTAGGAAGATGGCCCACACAACCTACTGCTCTAGGTTTATAAGTCAAGGAGCAGAACCATAGGAGCACAAGGTTCGCACCGTCAATTGCTGTTGGGCTTTACACTTAGTAGGGATATCGTTGATTGTTTGCACAGATGGAACTTAAGTGTCAATACAGCCTCTATGCCATTTGGGCTAAGGCATGGTACTTGAAGGGAGGAGATCTTTACTGCTAAGCGGGTGGGCACTAACCAACCATCCACACTTGATGGAGCAACCTCATGGGAATGTGCTCAGTCTGCCTTTCACATGGAGAGGCAGTCCTCTTCAGCCAGCACCCCAGTGTACTTCCTCTCGCACACCAGATGTGGCACAGAGCCACATCCTGCAGTACGTGCCTTGGTCACTGGGAGTGACACCAGGTTGGGCATAGCCAACTAGTTCTTTGGAAGCAGTGCAGCCGCCGTCTGGAGCCAGAGATACCTCGCCTCTCTGTACGGCACCTCAACTAGCACCACACAAGCGACTGCTGGACCCAGCCAGCCTACCTCCACACCGGAACCCAGGAGAGTGGTGAGTGCCCTGGTAAATCAGCCCTGCAGGGTGGCCACTCAATTTCTGTTTCAAAATTCCCTGACTTTTCCAGGTTTTCCACACAAACTTTGTTTTTTTCCCTGATCAATAACTTTGGCTTTATTGTTCCTTACAACAAAATTTATCATATAAATAATTGGTACGATTATTGTATAATGCAATGAGAACAGTAAAAGTGTTACCTTCAAGCAGCAGCCATAAGAATAGAATTCTAGTCAGTAATCTGCTTTTCACCAAATAATACAGTAATGCTGTTTGGTGAACAAAACACCCTCAAGTGAAAAACTCGCGTACACAATGTTAGGTTTAACAATGATATGGTCTAAACGAGTCTGCAATACAGTTTTATCTCAAATAAATTGTAAGCTTCAAACATTTCTTATTTGTAACATATCTAACGTATCACTGCATTTCTTGAGAAAACTGCATAAAAATGTGATTTTACATTGAAATTTGCATTTATGAAGCTAAAAATATAGTGCGAAAACATTTTGAAACACAGATTTGGGCATGAGAATTTTATATAAACTCATTAACACATATATTATGACTGCTACCAAATAATACAAAAATGGATAAATGAACACGTGTACAATTTTTTTTTAATATTGTGAATATCTACTGGATACATGCAGAGTTTATTTATATTTTCCAACACGACTGGTTAAAAAAAAATTAAGTTGTTCAACTCCATATCAAAACACAAAGATGAATGTTAACAACTACACAAAGAAATACACTACAGAGACGGTAATAGTTTAATCACATTCATACCAATGATAAATACTAAAATTAAGTCTAACAGTTGAAAATAATTGAAAACTTTTCATACAAGTTTCTTTGTTAAAAAACAATTTCCATAATTTAAAATATAAAATTCACATGTCAAAGGTTTCCTTAAAAAATTTTCCCTGATTTTTTTCTGACCAACAGAATTCCCTGACTTTTCCAGGTTTTCCAGAAGAGTGGCCACCCTGCCTTGCCTCAAAAGGCTAAGGTGGTAGTAAGAAATATTGTAGTACTGCCCACGGAGGACTTTGTACCAAGCCGCCAGCCTACTCGGCCAGTGCTAGTCTCTAGTAGAAAGCAGACTCAATCACAGTAATTGAGTACCCAAGCACGCCTGACCTTGCAATCATTAAAAGTAACTTTTAACCAGTCTACGCGACACGCGTCAACTTTGTGTGCTTGTGAATTAACTACTGACAAACTGGTTTACGATTCCGTTGCACTACAGTTGAACTTGGCTAAAGACACTTCTCAATAAAGCGGGCACAATCTAAAGTCCTGCCATGTTTCTCTTTCTACCCGTTGGTTACGCATCTTTCGGCATACCTATAAAAATAAACACTGCCATGTGACTTTCAGTTAGCGTTTACATTCAGATGGCTCATATGTCCACTGCATACTCATTAAAAATGAAAACGTAATATGCTTAAATACGGCAATCAAAACTAAACTTGTACACATTAATAACTTCATAGTTAAAATTGCAAGTAGGCCTGCTAGGCTACCAAAATACCTATATAAAAGGACAGGAATTCAAGTACTCAGATCACAGTGTAGTACTAGTGAACAGGCACACACAAAGGACGACACATTTTCCATGCGGTTGCACGATCGTGACGTTTTGCTGGCTAAGTCAGCTTCATCAGACGTTGAGTTGTAGGACACTGCAGTATGGTGAAAGGGCGCTGTTAGTGATAAACCTAACGGCCAAGTGGCGAACTAGGGTGGAGTGGGAAAATTGAAAAATTACCGGTATAGCTGATGAGTGGTTAGGAGATGATTATCTTATGTTAAGGCCTGGTGGCTGCCTAGATTTTGTTATAAATTGGTGAGTTAATTCCCAGTGTCAGAGTTCTGAGCTATTTATTGCTTGAAGGTGGTACAGCTCTCACAACTCTGGTACTGTAGCAGGAATCAGAATCTTTGTTGTGTGATGTTGCATGTGCTGCAACTGGTTTGTCCTGTAGGTTATTGATGTTGCCAGCTATGGCTTGTTTGGTATCTGCTCTGTGGCCATTCATTCTCTACCTGAGTGGATCTATTATCCATTGCAGTGTTGGCACTGTAGCTGACAAATCAGAAATTTGTGTTGCACAGTTGTAGTTGTCTTGGATGGGGTATGTACGGATGGTGAGTCTGCTGTTGAAAGAAATTGATGGTTGGTGGATGGCACAAGAGTCACAGCATGCACTATTGCAGGGGTGGAAACCTTTAGAGTAGATAGTTTGGTTGGTATCTATGGTGGGCTGCAGCTTTGAACAAACTGAGACTCAAGATGCAGTGGAGACAACGTAAATAGGCGTACTGAGGCCACACAAAGACTGCGGCAATACAACCATCGTAGGCTCGACTAAGTGCAGAACACAGTACCTACATTTAACAAACACAATGCAATTTACAATAACAAACACAATACATGGACTAAACAACACTGAGTAGACTAGAAAGTACCTTACAAACACTTACAAAACTACTGACATTGCACAATTTGCAACAGTAAAAAATTCATCAGAAATAAGATAGCCTGAAACTAAATGTATAAAAATCTGGGAAGGTGAAGAAAGGGTGGTGGTGATTATGATGAGGAGGGGGGATTGAACAGCAAAGTAAGTATAAAGAAGAGATACAGAGGAGAAAGAGAACATGTAGTGAGGGGTGCCAACAAAGTGGCTAGGGAGACGTTCACGTTGTCTTGCTCTTGCTAGTCTTGAAGGAGACCTGCAGGACGCGGTTGGCTAGACTGTAGCCATTAAGGGACAGAACAGCCACCACTGCCTCATCGTAGTTTGTCATCGTGACGAAGCCGAAGCCCTTGCACTTGGCAGTGTGCGGGTCACGCACCACCTTGACACTTTGCACTGCGCCAAATGGCCCAAACAGCTGCCACAGAGCGCTGTCCTCCATCTCTGGCGCGAGGTTGTACACAAAGATGCACCAGCCAGTGCCGGTGGCAGCTCCCACGGGAGATCCCACCAGATCCTCCGCCAAGGGAGAGTATCTACACATACATACACCTGTGGCTTCACTGCTTGCCATGCCCACACTACACCTACATGTTCTGATGTGTTTCCAAATGACACTTTACTTCAACTTAGTGCCCAGATTATAAAAATTCTGAATAAAACTCTACTGCCCAATTAAGGGCATTTATATCATGTTTTTCAATCAGAACGTAAAAAGTAAACACTATTTGACATCATAATCTTTGTTTTTAATACACAGGCAATGCATACTTGTGAATTGGAATTTGGTGGGCAGTATTGCTTTCTATCACATATGCAATAATAGGATTAATAGATTTGGGTACATTTCAGGTTTTGTCAGTTTTCATATTATTGCACGCCTGATGAAAAGTCAATACTTTCAAGTGATATCCTTCTCGTTCTATGGATTAAAAGAGAGTCTGAATTTGGAAAGGTGTACAAATAACATAAAACATGTGGTGACTAAATTGGTTTACTTTTCCAATAACGTTTTGTTTTAACACAAAAATGTGTGGACAAGTCATAAACTTGATGGATGACATCTTCAATAATAATAATACACGATGGCTACTCATTAGTGCAACCACATCCCTGGCAGTTTGTCTACTGAGTCACAATACTGCCACAGCCACCTACAAGATTGTTGTTATCAGCTGGGCCGGGACAGACGTACCAATAATAATTTATTATTTGCCCGATGAGCCACCGAGACAGTGCAAGACGTCCGGGGCGAGTACAGCAGTGTGCCACGGGATGCTTCCATATGCAAGATGCCTAGATCCCACTGCTCTTCACTACGCTGCATGCACAGAGGATCTAGGCAATGGGCTTGCACCTGCTACCCCCTCTCCAGACACCCTATGCTAGTGAGGGAAGGGATGGTCGAGGAGTATATAAGGAGATGCATCCTGGCAGAAGATCCTCTCCAGCGCAGCCGAAGGAAGAACCAGCGGCGTTGACAGCTCCACACTTAGACACTTCAGCCCCATACGGACAACTTGAGAGCAGAGCTCATCCTGACGTTTAACATTACGCTACACACATCAGCAACTGCCTCTCCTAATAACTTTGCACAGGATGCCTTCCTCTGTTTAAGATACAGCGTTTTACCTTCCGTTAGATCAATAACACCGATCTTACCGGATCTCTTGACTTTCAGTCCAAGCTCCTTCCTTGTGTCATATCAGAGCTGGAGGACTCGGCAGGAGACTGGGTTTTACTTTTCCAAACTCAGACCCACAATACATCAGCACATCCTTGTAAGGCCACCCATCCTCTGCCCCGGAAGTGAATGGTAGAGCAACGACACTAGGATACCGTCCCCTGGAAGTTGGCTTGCCCGCTCAAAGTCACCCCCCTACCTCACCGCTCACTTCGTGGTGCCGAGGAGGGGATCTTCTCGGAGTCTGGGGAGACCAGTGACCACTCGCCACACCAGTATTGGAAGCCCACCCGTTCCTTGCACCCCGTGGGAGGAAAGGTTTAGCCACAACACAAGGTACACTCCCTGTGGGAGTGCCGCCCAGGGTGCTGAACTATCACTGCTCACTGGTGGTTCTGAGAGGATTGTATTCTGGTACAGGGAAACCTACCCCTGCAGGCCAACACCGTGCGGTTCCCGCAACCATCACCCCGCAGCCCACGCCGTCTCTACCTGGTAGAGGAGTCGAGAGTAAGGCGGTGTTGGTGGCAGTAATTTGCACCTACACATGAACACACATGTCCTGAAGCCCAGATTTTTGTGCCTAATGTCTTTCACCCGTAGGGGTGGCCTAATGGATTTGTATTGCTTAGTCCATGTGAGCAAGCTGCATTACTGAGACGCCTCATAGTACCAGCACCTATCGTCACGCCCGTGGACTTGTTCAGCCACCCACCAAGATCGTGGAAGGATACCACCCTATAATGCAGGAGGCACTGTTCGGCGTAAGGACCACGAGCATACCAGAAACACAGTCAAGTACCACAACAGCACAAACCACTCCTCAGTCGAGTGCTATCCCTGTAGAGAAACAGAGACAGTACCGGCATGTACCAAACCACCTCACCGCCCTATCGCACCACAACCTAAACCTACAGCATGCCGTATAAAGATTGTCGAGCCCAACTTTCTACCGAGTCGCCGACCACCAGGCCCGTGTTGTACACTGGGCGGGCCTCCATACCAAGACCTGAATAAACCGCCTTGAGACGAGACTGCCCTAGCATCGATTAAGTCACCCAAGGCAGGGACAGTCAGTCAGCCGGGACTGTCATGAGCCACCAACCTTCACACACTCCTTTTTATGATCTCAGCGTTAACATGACTGAAAAATTAATTTTTTTTTCAAGTGTGTGAGTTTACTGCTGTGCTGTATATAGTCGTTAGTATTTCACGAGACGTGAAATACGAAACTCTGCATTATCAAGCAGCAGGAAGATAAATAGAGCATTGCACTTATTGCATTAACTAACATTTACCTGATTGATTATTAGAATGGGTGGGATCAGATTCCGATTTCAAGTTGTGGTTGACCAAAAAAAGTGTCAATAAATTCAGCAATTTGTTAATGGTCACGAGTATTACTTATGAACAGTGTAAAAAACAAGTGTTTAAAATCATGGTCGTAGAAGAATATGGTAGTGTTTACAATCACGGTCCTAGAAGATTATGGTAGGGTTTACTATACTTCAATTGGAAGTTTCAATCTCAGTTCATGAAACTTGGATGTTGTAGCTTTTATATTTAAAGTGACAAGATAACCGGAGTCATATTGAGACTGCATGAAATGCCAAAATTTATGATGAAACTGCAGAAAATGTCAAAATCCATGAATTCATAAGAAAACACCCAAATTCACGAAATCACTACGAATTTTTGCGATTGCAAAAACTTCACATCTCACATTATTGATGATTAACATGACTATGATTGCATACTGTTGATGCCATCCTCGCTCTGTACGCCACTCGAGGGGCAGCCCGATAGTCTCGCTGCTGCATGGACCACACAATGTTGTGAATTGTGCGTGTGTGATGTAGTATGCCACGTGCGTGAACGAACTAGGGATCCATTCATTGCATACAAAAATCAGCTCGCCAAGAGCAACAGGCGACTAGCTAGTTTCTTTTTGTATGTTAGTGTGACCCCCTTAAAGCAGAGCCTAATGCATGCCCTAGGAAGTGTTATCTCCTCCTTGCGTCCTTGCCTTTATTTATATTTTAATGTTGAAGGCTCATCCATGTGGTGCACATGTGTTTACACAGACACAAACCGAGATGCTTTAAATTATTATGTTATTTTTCTAAGTGCTATGTTGTGTGTTATTTTGTTTTAAGATGCTGGTAATTGATTTCACATTTTAAAGAGAATAAACATTCAAAGACGCTTGCAGTTCCGACAACCATACTGTCAAGTTCACGGACCAAATTTCCAGCAGCTCTCATATTAATTTTCACTTTAATAATTTTTGATGTATGAAAAGGGTTTATATATATGTTATGTTTTTGTTAAATTTTATTACAGTGTTTTATGTCTTCTGCTTGCCTGTCCTGGCATTGAAACATAATATGCAAATCTCAGACGCTTAGCAACAATAACGAGACACTTTCCTGAAGAGTTCTGAACATTCAAATCCATGTAAAATAATCCACTGAGATTATTTTACTGCTCTTAGTGATCCTATGTATGAAGTGTTTTGTATTTTGTTTTTGTCCTGTCTAAACATTTCCCTAAGTCTGGTCTACTGGGTCTTCGAGGCAGGGGCAGATACAGAGTTGGAGGGGGGGGGGGGGCATAGGGACCATAGCCCCTCCCGAGACTGCTCTAAAAAAAATAAATGCCAAGTAAAAATTGAAAAATAGTACCTACTTTAAATTCACACTTTACCCAGTGCTTTAGACTGTATTTGGTTACACTTAACATCTGTTAAACACCCTTCTCCTTATGATCTTCATCAATATTATTTACAACAATCCTTCAAGAATATCACTAACAGCGATTAGTCATTTTGAAAGTGTGGGTAGCTGCATGTGTTTATGTTTCCATTGTCCAATCTTTCAGCTAGATATTTAGAAGCATTTCTACAGTCTTTAAACTTAAGACTTCTGATGCTAAGTATTATTTGAAAACAAAATACATCAAATGAACGCATGGAGCAAGAAATTACGTCACTTGCAAAAAAATACAATTTGTTTATTTTTGCAAAAAGATTCCGCATCAACAGTATCTGAGATTTATTTACTTCGGGAATTCAAACTATGGGAAGCCAAATTGAGAAGAGACCAAAAGACGAAGTTAATACCAGACATAGTGCTTGAAATATAGATGACTGTGGCACTGATATATTTCCTACAATTTGTGTGCTATTGTAAATTGTGTGTACTATTCCGGACAGTGTTGCTACAGCCGAATGCTCTTTTTCTGCTCTCTGACGAGTCAAAACTTGGGTTAGATCAAGAATGACTGAGGAGCGGTTGAATAGTCTTTGCGTTACATGTACATAGACACTTGAAAACTGACCCTGAAAAAGTTATAGATAGACTTGCTAAAGAGAAAGTTTGGCACCTTGAATTTGTAACGTAACTGAATTATTTTGCCACATGTTTCATAAGTCAATTAAAATATTGTAACACGTAGAATAGTAATTTTTACAATATGTTTTATTTTTATAATTTATGGCCCCTCCTGAACATCAAGCCTGGATCCATCCCTGCTTCGAGGACGGACGTGCGCCACTGCGTGCAGCGTGCCAAGGAAGCATCATCAAGTTTGTGTTAATCATTTAGAGTGTCAATAGTATAAAGTATGTAATTATCCTGAAACCTCTTTTTCTAGCTTTTGCTCTCCGGTGTGCCGACCCTCCTCTCTGTCGACTCGCGACCCTGGAGTGTTTAACCACATAATTCCATCTTGACAAGTCATTTTTAACAGCACAGGCCCCTGGCAGGCCTCATGTGCCAGGCCCACTTCAGACACGGGGAGATAGTATGTTACCACGTGTAATCTTTCTGGTAGTATATTTCTTAGTTGCAAACCACGTGTTTTATTTTAACGTAAAGAACTTTTACCTCGGGAACTGGCCAAGTGTAACCACGTGGTCAGTGTCTTAAAGTATTGCCATAACTTTCTTAATCATTTTGTAAGACAAGTGCTGTGAGGGGATGCCACCACAGGCTGTCGACCTGTAACGACCCTGAGAGAAGAAGATCCTTGTTCATATCTGAGTAATTGAAAAGCTGGCATCCTGGGAAAACTACTATCTGAATCCGCATCCATTGCTGATCTGGAGCATCATTAAGGTAATCTGGCATTGTAGGCCTCTTGCAAACCCCAAGCCACATCACTGTACTAACAAATATGGTGCTAATTAACTATTTCATATTCCAAGTTCCACTTAGTTGATAAGAAGCTGTGCAGCATAAAGAGAAAAACTTGCTAAAACATATAGGTTTGTTTCTTTGTGGTGAATTCCTCAAAAATTAATCTATCAAATCCTCACCCATAATAAAGAAGGGGCTCCTGTCACGCGTCAACGTGAAATGCGTAGATAAGAAGGTTTGGTGTAAACGTGAAATATTTACTTAGTTGAACTTAAGAGAATTCAGTCTGATGCATGCTACACTACTGCGCAGCGAGCATGCGCACTCTACTTTACGACTTCCCCCCCATCATCATGCGCTGATAGAAATACGGGGCAAGTCACACGCCGGCATACAATCTCATGGCTACAGGGTTGATCCATTCATTCGGACAACTACATGAAATTGTATTCGCCACCTCCGAAGTCTAAGATTGTTTTACCAACCGAGCCACCGACACGGCAGGCAGAGAGAGAGAGAGAGAGGATAGTTAACAGGGATGCCGTAAGAGAGCAGCACCCCTGCAGCCGATGTTGTCACTGTCGCCCAAGCTTCGTGGAGGGGTGGTAAATATGTCAACAGCCTTCAGAGAGGAAGATAATAAATGCATGGCGCAGCCCACGGCCCTGTAATAACCAACCTCTGTTATGTGAGGCTAGCAACCCCCCCACCCCCATGGCAGCCAACAAGCTGCAATTTTGAGTATATAAGGAGAAGCGACAATGCTCTGAGGGAGTCACATCGGCCCGTCTGCGAGAGACTCCCTCTCCAGCCTGCCTCAAGAAGGCTCTCCAACAGCCTGAATGAGGCTCCTACCACCAACCAGAAGCCCCAACTCCAACCTCACAGCCGTGGAGAAAACCCACTGTGAATCTCCAAGGTATCACAATGGCTCTACCCCTGAATTCTCAATACTCGAGTCACTCCTCTAAACTCCGCGGTAGCAGGCCGTATATATAGTATCTTCCAGATAACCACCTCTCATTACTCACTGTTAATTGCGATTAGGAATTTTGGAGTTAATTGGTTTTTTAGATTTTATTTACGCAGGTTTGCCATCACCCACATTGTGAATTAGAAATAATGTTATAATTCCTTAGAATTTATTATACAGAACCAAGCATCCCCTTGTATTCATATAGACGTAATAAATACACTGCAGCAAACTGAACTTTATTGTGAGGTAATTATTTCACTTCCCTTTCAATTCTTTGGGAAAGTGTAAATTGGTCATTTATAAATAGTAGTAGTTCATTAGTTAACAAGCGACCTCTACGAATCAGTCACCAGTGAGCCGAACCTCTTAGGATTCCTGCAGCCTGAAGAAGGCTTTAGTATGAACAAGACCGGGAACTCCTGAGGAATGTCTGGTGCACCCGCACCTGCCCGAGATGCACTCCTATCTAGCCAGTCTTTTGTCACGCTTATTACCTCTGTGTGTCTGTACAAGACGACACCCAGAAGGGCTTGGGCGCAGCTGCTAGGTTACGAGCACGCCATCCTAATTAATATTTATAATTACGAGCAAATTAAAATATAGTACCGTATTTTGGCTTATATAGGTCGCACCTGAAGTTTTTGATGGAAAATTAGGGATAGTTAATATTTCAAGTATAGGCCGCAGTGAATTTTTGTATTCCTGTAAATATTGTCAAGTCACAATTCCATACAAACATAAATTCCGACTAAATTTCTCCCCTACAAAAGATTTGTATTGTCGCATTGTTTACAAATATACGTTGTGCGATTACTATTCCACAGATGGTAATGTTACTACATGTTTACATTTTACATGTGTGAGATGGTTATTTTGTTTATAAATGCGAGTAAACAAATAATGACACGAGTAAAAAAGATTTTTTTCTTCCCCCTCTTCTTCCTCCCCTCCCTTCCTTTAAGTCAAGCATTAAAATGTACTGTATGTTGACAAATTTCTTAACATGTTTTAGGGAAAAAATTATTTAATGCCAATATCTCGTATATAAGCCGCACCCCACTTTTTGTAGTAATTATTTTTGTCAAAATATGCGGCCTATACACGCTGAAATACGGTATTTTGTTTCTGAATATTATTAAATCATTGAGTGAGCAAATGCCTATGAAAGGAGGTGGGCGTACATCCAGATTAGATGTCCAGTCCGATGGGCACTTCAACACGAGTTAATTCAGCCCGCCATTGTTACACCTGCCAAGAACCACAGTGAACCTACACCATCCCACCCTTAGGCAATAGTGAGAGTAGTAGGGATTTGTTGGCAGTGGCAGACCTAGACCACGTCAGCTATTTGACACTCCCAGAACCCAAACCAGTAGCAAAGCCTTGACACAGCTGTACCCTGCTAATAAAACACCGCCTACCACTTGCTAAATACGTACCGCCACAGGGAAAGTATTTAATATAGCCATTCCCCCAAAACCTGCGTACACATACAAGGCAGTGACTGCAGCAACCAATTTTGTCCCAGTACGTAAACCTACAAACACCCCGGTAACGTAAGGGAAGCTGAATAGGCGCTACCCAGGATAGTAATTGGTTCATTCCATCTCCTATTATCATTCACATTAATTTTATTTTATTAATGACAGCTGACGTCGCGACTCTTGACAGCCTTTACGGTTAGTAAGATCAAGCTCCCTGGGATGGAGACCTTTATGATCTGGTTTGATTCCCCTCCATCTTCTCTCAGCCCTTCATCTAGCCAGTGCCCTCTAGATCCCCAAAGTGGGCAGATCCTCGACCCGCCCGGTGAACCACCATCCACACATTATACCACAGAAGGGTAATAAAGTCGCACTCCGGAAGAAATCAGCACTCGCATCCGCCTTGATTAGCCCCCCCCCCCCAACCTGTTTAGGACAATAGGCAGGAGTACTGCAACTTGCAGTCAGTGTGGCTTACGTTACGTACCCCAAAATAGGTGCGTGAGAAGCGGAGAAGAGAGAGCATGTCAAGTCTAATGTTTTTTTATACTTAGTGAATTGCAACAAAATTTAATTCATCAATTGCTTGGATAAAAATGTTACCTGGCCGAGTTTCTTTTTGCTGCAACTGAAACGTAATATCTCTTGTTGAACAATATATGATCTGAATTTATTCAAAAGGCATAGTGTTTGCACTTATGTGCAAGTATGAATAAGAACGACTAATCAAATTGCATCAAGGCCACGTCCCATAGCACGACTTACCTATCAGAGTCCACGAATCAGACTGATGTGCCATTTTAGTGCAGTAGAGATAACGCTGGCCGCTACTCCAGCGCGGCAAGTTCAAACAGACAGTACAGTGTCTTTGTACTCTTAAAGCACACTAATATTTACAAAATTTACAACTGCCCAACACAAAGTTTTACTGTGTGATAACATAAGATATTGAAAACTCTTGTGATAATTGCATAATATTTTGGTGAATGCTGAGACATAAACTTTATTTAAATGTAGCTAAATAGTGAGTGACAGTGCAAAGAGGATTTTCATTAAGTGAGTGTACTGACGAGAAGACAGTGACAACGGTTGCAACAGTAATGCAACTTCAATCTACAAAGATAAAAATTGTCTAAGAATCTATTTCCTATGTTCATTTTTAAGAGTGAACAAGTAACATTTATTGATAAAGATTTCACTGATTGTTTGCATAAAAATACTCAAAGTGGATAGATATGCATGGACTTTGACACTCGGTCAGAAAGAAAATTTTTTGAAGTTTATTACAGCCTGTACTCAGTTCTGCCACCTGTGGCAAATGTTGCAGTGCCTCGGTGCCTGTCCTTATTGCAGTGTATCTTCACAACACAGAGCGATGTGGGAGTGCTGCTTCTAGCTGATATTACCTTTGGAATTCTTTGGTCGCTATGATGGACTGTTTGAATGATACAAGGCTTAAAAAAAACGGGTTTATGTTCACAATCAGATTTAATATTTATAATAAATTGAATTTACATGATGTAACTATTCCTGCCTAGAAGAATATACGTAAATTGAAGACAGTGGCCTCCAGCAATTTATCAACAAATGACATGAAAAACAAAATGATGGATGGACTGCAGATGATACAATGAGCAATGCTGAGTGTGCAAGGGAAGGGGGGTTTGTGAAGGAGAGGAGGTTGAGGGGGTAAGGAAGGTGGTAGAGGAAGCAGAGTAGGAGAAGGGGAGAGGGTGAGGAGGCAATAATAAGACGTGATTGATGGAGGGGGAGGGGGTACAGTCTTCTCTTGGACGTGGTGCTGGGTGTGACACCCAGAAATAAAAGTTTTTCAATATATTTTTTGTAATTTTTTATAAATTTTACAATTCTTTAGATTTTTTTTGTATTTTCAAGGTCACCAACATCAAACATGGTAGACAAGATGGCCACCGACTGACCAGAATGACAGAACATGAACAGCTCCATGCTCCAATGCCAAAATGTCGCTGTCCGAGATGTCCCAGTTTCATTCTACCAGGCTTATATTGCAGAGAAATAGAACAACATTCATTATTTACTAGGCGAACTTGGAGCAATGAAGTACAGAAAATTTACTGACAGTACCTATTCGTATTCTTCCAGGCAGGAATGGATACATCATGTAAATTCCAATGATTACAGATATAACAGTTTTTCGTAAGCCTTATATAACATTCTTTCTGCCATTGTCAACTTGACTGGATGCTTGCCAGCCAGTGATATACATGCAGGTAGGTGGATGGTGACATTTTTCAAAGGTTGATTTCAAAGCAATCGAATAACAGCAAACAGCATATACCTGCTTTTATAAAAAAAGTTTTCAAATAAAAAATATTTATGTTGCAATTAAAACAAAAATTACATGTCAATTTACGTAAGTTGCAGGTATTGACCTAATCACCATTCGGTACAGGATGATAGCAGACAAAATCGATAAAGGAGTGCCACCTAGGCGTTGAAATAGGAATCCAATATGTAAAGTGCCAACAGCACCATGTAGTATACTTTAAAAACCTAAACAAATATGGCTAGCACATGGTGACTAAATAGGTGGCCAAATCTATAATTAATACACCTGCATCACATAGGTAGTGTAAAACTAAACATATGAAATAAACACGGTGAGTAAATTTTCTGTGTTTCCTTGCTCCAAGTTTGCCTGCCTCGTAAAATAATAACTGTTCTGCTTTTTCTCTTAAAATATTAACCCACTTGCAAATTGCCAATTTAAATTCGTTTTACTAAACATTGAATTGAAAGCATCTACTAATTGATATATTCACAGAAACTATTTAACTAAAATAAAATACTAACCTATCAAATCGCCACCCATAATACATGTAAGATTAAATGCAAAAATATCCGATTTATTGTAATAATTTTTGCTTGCAAAATCTTTGTTGTCCGACGTATTTGGCTCCACCTTTATTAAGTGTTAGGTAAATGCTTGTGGAAAATTAAATTATTTATTTTGCTTTCCATTTTTTAATGCATATTAAGAAAGTGGGAAAATTACTACGTATGTAAAATATTTACTTTTGTAATAATTTCACAGTTTCACTGACAGATAAACAAATAAAGTGATGAGGTTCATGGTAATGTTAATGTACATCTGGTGGAAGAATACACACAATGCGTACAAGTAGAACTTAAGCAGGGCTTTCAAAAGTGCTCAGTTTACCATGAACAATCATAAATAAACCCCAACATATTTTTTAAAAACTAATTTTATTCAATAATGTATAACATGAGAAAAAACAGTTGAAAAAATGCATATACACAGAAACAGTAAAGCTCTGTTAAAACATTTCTGAAAGGAACCTAAAAAATAATGCTTATTAACCAGGAAAACTTATTAAAAGGGTCAAATGACATGTACAGATAGACAACGTGCACAATTATTCAACTTATTAAGCAAGACAACTTCCTAAGTGCGAACTTCAGTATTCACCGCTCCATGCCCGCACTGGTGACCCAGGAATGGTAGCAGGCCTGATAGCCCCACCACTTGACTTACAGTAAGACATAATAGTACTGTACTTCAGATTGATTCATAGTTCTCTTCCTACACGCTCACATGAATTTTACCTAAAACAGACACTCGCAACTGATTGTACAGACCACTGAATTAGTGAGTCTTTCAGAAAAGCAGAAGGGACTGGATAAGAAATTACCACATTACTATGTATAGAGGCAGTCCTCTA
Organism: Dryococelus australis; assembly: GCA_029891345.1. NCBI lineage: Eukaryota > Metazoa > Arthropoda > Insecta > Phasmatodea > Phasmatidae > Dryococelus > Dryococelus australis. The sequence goes on along the minus strand of CM056998.1, from coordinate 220,015 downwards.
CTTTCGAGCATTCAACTCTCGTACAATTCACACTTTCGTACATTGGTTTCTTACACCATAAATTTGACTTTCGCATGTTTGCTTCGCACTTTCGTAAATAACCAAAAAACATATAGCGCACATACCATTATCACAACAAACGTAATTGTGTAAACAGCAAAGATATATGAATAATTTATATTCTGTATTTGTCTTCGCAAATAATATTGTGGCAAAGTTGACTTATACATAGAGACCTCTGGTGTCGATATATGTAACAATGTTTACGATATAACTGAACAAGATGAAAAAAAATGTACATAACAAACATGTACACATGATAATAAAAGTAGGTACAGTATTCTTTATGGCTTGGTTCATACGTCAGAGCAGTTGACGACTGTAATGATCTGTGCCATAAAGAATACCTATAGTGGGACAAGGAACAAAATAACTCGCACAGACCCCAGTGTCAGCAGGCCGTCACGTGACAGCACTCCAGATAGTAGAGCGGATTAGATAATAAGTAGCTAGGGGCACTGTGGGATCAGTCCGGCACGGTTGTTGGGCGGCCCGAGTTACAAGGCCCGAGTTACAAGGCACGACTTACCTCCATGGCATCTACGTTGCGTATAAAGTTCGATAGACCACTGCAGGGACGTGCGGTTTTGAACCCCCACAAGACCTTGCAGGGTATGAGAATGCCTAAAGGTACATAAAATTTGCAATTACAATACATGCGAAACTTTCTGTTTTCAGCTAAATATTTGCAAAATTTTACGAAAGTTCACGAACGAGAAAATATATCTGAAATAACAATCTTTTTGAACAACTGCCTCTGTTTACGTTTCCTTGCAGTTTTATCACTACCGATATAGTTTCTCACATAAAATATAAGAAATTATGTTAGTAAACAGTATGTTTTAGTGGCAAAATACAGATCCATGTATGTATTTTGCTCCTGCATTCGTTAATAAACTCCGGTGGCAGGAGGCAGCAGTCGCCGCCCTGCCTACCCATTCCCCTTCTTGGCCGAAATGCCTGCCTCCGTATTCAATTCTCTCTCTTTTAGGCGTAAGGGGCTCAGCCCTGAGATGCAATCAGAGCCCGACCCTACCTTCGGATTTACACTTAAAATTTAGAATAAGGTAGTTTAGAAAAAAAAAATCTTTTCACTATTTCTTCCTTTCCTCCCCCTTCAAAGCTCATACACAGGCGGTGAAAACTCTGTTAAATACGTGGTGCACATTCAAGACAACTTGTTATATTATTGCACGAGTGAAAAGTTATTCATTTGTTCTTATTTTATTTAACTTCCTTAGAAACTACATTAAAACATTAAAATGTACTGTATTTTGACAAATTTCTAAACGTGTTTTGGGGGTAATATTTTTTTTTTAATGCCAATATCTCGTAAATAAACTGTACCCCACTTTTTGTAGTTCTTTTTTTTTTTGTAAAAATGTGCGACCTGTATATGCCAAAATCTATTTAAATTGTTGATGTAGCAATCAAAATAATTTTAGTGAAAATGCACTAATAAAATGTCAACACTTAACACAAGGATAGCATGGGGAAAATTTTTTTTAAATGCTATTTTCCAAGTTTTTTTATATATGCTACAAAATGCTAAAGATCACACAATAAATGCTATAAAAATGCCAAAAACCACAAAATAAATGCTATAAAATGTGTTCATAAATGCTCTTTTAACGTACCTCTAAGTATACCATATATTACTGTGGAACGTTAAAACACATTTCTTGTACGCCACCACAATCACAACAAAAGATGGTAGCTATACAACCGCACAACACACAGGATTATTATTTTGAAGTGAGAGTAATGCCCCTTAAATTTTATTTGGCAAAAATACTATTATACTTTGTTAAATATCTACGTTCACTTAGAAATAACAAAGTGATTAAAAGTGGCTAACTAGCGTACGTGATTTTTGACTACAACATTTCCAAAACAACATTATAAATTGTAACTCAATAACAATGTGTATCTAAGGCGGTCAGAACTGGTGCTTGAAATCAGTTTTAGCGTATTTGAAAAATGTGTATTTTGACAGAACTATTACACGTGCCTCCAGTAGGATTGCCTATGGAAAGAAAGCTCATTCCAAACGGTGACGTGATAATACATCCAAGACATCATGCACATTGGAAAAATTATTTTCATACCCTCCAGAATAGCTAATAAACTGCTTATTCAGACTGTTGTATCTCACAATATGTGAATTGGATACATGGGAAGCTATGACAGAGGAATGCATTGGACTTTGCTACAGAGGCACGTCCGATAAAATTATAGGGTCACCCCTTAAATTACTGAAATTTTACGATCACGACGAAACCACTGTGCAAAAGTTCAGGGGCATACGTGTAGAGGCGATAACGTTTAACCTATCCCAGTCAGCATATATAGGTTTAATGGAATAAAACACCCAGTCAGCATCTATAGGTTTAATGGAATAAAACACCCAGTCAGCATCTATAGGTTTAATGGAAAAAACAATGGTACAATGTTAATATTTCGTAATCAGCAACATCATATTATGTACTATCAAATACATTCCATACACCTGAAATGAAAGCTCCGTCACCAAGGCCTTCTCTTTCTAAAGGTCATGGGCGTAGAAACTGAGTTGCTGCGTTAAAAAGAAACTCCTTTCAAAGACGAACCCTTACTATGTAAACATACTTTCCACGCCCTTATTACAAATACAAGTACGGGAGATCATATACCATGTTGCAGCGCATTTCATTGAACGAAAAAAGTTGTTTAAATTCACGTACATCATTGAAGCAGCAAATGCCGCAACAGTAAATTCAGAATCAACGGTCAAATATGGCAGAGGGTAAACAACAAAACTAGTCAGTTTTGAATACCTAAATGCAAGAAATGGCAAAAAGAAATTAATTGAAGTAGAACATTGTAAGTGTGGTGCTGTGCAGAAAAAAATACACAAGTTTTACAATGTGAGGAAAACGTTCCAAGTTTTACAGTGTATGTCCATGTTTCTATTAGTTGTGGCAAAATATTTTATGAGCGGCGTGAATCTGTTTGTATAAAATTTGATATTTTGGTTTAGGGTTTTACTATTTTAGTGTGTTCATAAGCCCTAGAGTACCATTTCTACACTTTTGCTTTTTTAGCTTCCTCATAGATTGGGTTTGAACAAATCACTGGTTAGTTACATAAATTTGGAGGTGCATATACACTTTTACGCTCATCTCAAAGACGTTTCTATAATGGTTTGTGGCACAAACAGCGAATCAGAACACTAACATTTAACGTAGTTTGTTCAGTCTTCTATTACCACTATAAGAATAGGAAAAAGTGTTTAAGATATGCTGGATACGTTCAATAAAATTAACATGTTTCAAAATCTAGGTAGGTGTAAGTGATAAACACATCATGAAATAAAATGTGTGAGTTTCACTTTTTCTCGTCTAATATGGACTCAAACGCCGCGAAGCGGTTTACCACCTCTCCAGCCATTCAGAGGTAGGAAAAGGCCACCACTGCACAGAAGGCAAACGGAGAAGGTTCTTTTGTTACTTGTCCATTTATACCTACATTCATTTTGATACGCACACGTTCATTAAGTACACTTTTTTATAGTAAATCGAGCTTGATGTACATATGCAGTTGTATGTAGTCTGGAGTGTTACTACTATGTGGCGGTTCTATGTATTTATTCCGTTCCTGTTTAGAACTTCCATTGTCTCGTTATGGTGTTTAGTTTCCTTTGAGGTTAACTGCCTAACCTTTTTTTTTTTGTAACTTATCTAGTAGTACACTTACGTATTTATTTTCACTCTGCAATTAATAACAAAAGTAAAAACAAAAGTTGTAATGAAGACTTAGTGTGTAAGAAACCAAGAAAACATGTTATAAATAGCCCACAAACATAATCCCTATCTAAACTGACTTGGATATATAACGGATGCTAAAAATAGACTAAACTAAAGAAATTACAGCACAATCGGAAAATGGTGAATCATTTACAGCTATAGGACAATCTTTCAACTCGAGCCGACCCACTGTAATGTCAAATGTTTATGTGAGTAAAATGTATCTTTTCAATCGTTTTAACTGTTAGCTGTATATTTACACACTTAAATAACTTGAATGCATAATCATGTTTCTTAGTGTGTAAAATATATTGTTTTGAATATGTAGTTTTTTTGTTTAGTTAAGTTTTTTTTTTGCCATCTAGGAACATAGGCAAAGGTGCCTATCCCCCTGCGCAAATCCCCCCTAAAAGTTTCAGCACCCCCCCCCCCGAAAACTTTTGACCTATGAGGTTTAAGATATTCTGGTGTGTCTGGGAAGTATGGACGAGCCCACAGTCATATTGGAACGTAGATGACTAGTTTAAGCTTACAGAATTTTATCATTAGCATAATAATATTATTTAGAAGTTTTGTAATTGACAATAGTTTGAATAAAACAATAAAACAGGCTGTCAAGAGGCACAAAAGGAACTAAAAACCACGCAAATATTGTATATAGAAAATTGTATTTAACAAATGTATTGCTAACAGGTTACAAAAGTACATATTTAATAATTTTATTATTAAAACTAGTACAATAAAAATATGCAAAACGATGGACAGTGTAGTTTAAATTATGTTAGGAAGTAGGAACAGTATCTTTGTACAAAGCAAAAATATAAATTTACATTTTTCATCACCTAATTTAAATGTCTGGTACAAAAGCAGCTTATGTCTTCATACACTTGTAGTTGCAAATTCGTTAATGATGTCTTCATTTTGTATGTGGCTCAGTACATAGTTTTCACAGGAAACAATCAACAAATTTGACAGCACAGAGTCTCCCATGCTGTTCCGAAGCTGATTTTTCACTATTTTCAAACAGCTCATCGTTCTCTCTGCAGAGCAGCTGGTTACTGCAATAGATAACCATATTTGATTCATCACTGTCAGATTAGGTAGAGCTGAAAGGTTAAGGACACACCTGTATGGTTTAGTGAATCCTCTCATTATCCATTGGTCCATTGTTCGATTCAGGCGAATGTAACATGTCTTATATGTCAATCTGCATGAGTGACTTTGTACACATTGTAAAATGTCTCCAATTCTGAAGCAATTAGGTCATTGTCCAGATTGTAATACTCACACAGCTCTTTTATCATATCAGGGTTGAAACCTTTTCCAATCTCTAACTGATGTGTGATTTTCATAATTACTCCATGAGAAAAATGAGAGATTTGTTTAACCATGGCAAGCGAGCTGTCCGAGAAACGATCATTCAGTTGAGACAATAATGAGTCTAAGACTACATAATAAACCTCAGTTTTCATTTTCTTCAAACCATTGTTAATTGTTTTGTCTATAGAAAGTTCGTCCATGAAGCGTTTCCGTTTTTGGTTTCGCTGAGTTGGGACTTGCAAGATGTTGTGCTGATCAAGTTTGTCCCACACTTTTTCACTTCTTAGTGTCTCCAGTTTTTCCCTCGTCTCTGAGATAATGGCTGGTATCATGCCATAATCAACTGATTTGTTTGTGAGCAAATGGTGATTGGAAAAAGGACCTTAAATAAGGTTGAAGCAATGTGCATGGCACATATTTTCGTAATCCGACACACTCTTGATCAGTCCTTTCGCAGATACTTTAGTGTCATTGTCAGATTTCTTGTAAAGACAGATTTCTTCAAGGGTCTGTTTAATGGTTTCGTAACATGTTAGAAAAGTTTTGAGACCATCACTCTTACTCGACCATCTTATAGTCTCATTTTGTTTTGTGCTAAGCCCTTTTTCAAAGTGTCGACAAACATGTGGTGGCGTTGATGCCCTGACATGAAAACATAAATCTCTTAGAGGAAGAACATGTTTCGCATTTGAGAGCAAACATCAGTAGACTTTTCTACCACCAACGCAAACCTGTAAGAACAATCATACATAAAATGCTCTAGGACACATTCTAAGCACAACAGATTTTAATCCATTGTACCGACCTATCATGTTCCTTGCTCCGTACATGCTTTGCCCCACCATGCCATTAGGGTCGATTCCTACGGATTTTAGTATGTCCATTAATTCATTGGCTAGGTTTTCCCCTGTAGTGTCGCCACTTGTGAACACTTTGATCAACCGTTCTTCTGGATTTTTGGCAGATCCTTGCTCATCTAGATGCTCAACATACCGGAGCAAAACCGCTGTGCATTCTTTTTTGCTTATTTCTTGTGTTGAATCCAGGATGACTGAATAGGTATTACTGAAATTTATATTGTTGACTATTTTTGAGACTACCATGTTACTCATAACATTAATCAAGTCAAATAAATTTTGATAACTGATAAAGTTTGACCCCAATTTTCCCTTTTGTTTTCCGATATTTTCTATTTTTTCAAGGTACTCTCTGGTATCGGGATTATACTTATCTAGCTGTAAAAACAGTTTCACCAATTTTCCTTCTGAAACGTCCTTTTTTCTGAATGCCATAATTTCTTTACTTAGGTACCTACAGCAATCAATTACTACAGACAACACTTCTCTGTTGTGACGAACGAGTTGGTCAGATTCTTCAGAAAGTGAGGAATCTATTCTTTTCTGCGATATCCACTGGATTCTAGCAACTTGGGAAGATAAACGCTGTTGTGACTGTTCATGCTGTTCTATGTGATGGTCACCTCGATGCTCAGTCCAACCCCTGCAGCCAGTTGTACCCCATACAGTTCTTTTTCCTGGCAGAGCAAATACAGTACAATGGAGGCAAAAAACTGCATCCTTCATAGGACTATAAACTAGCCAGTCTCTTTTACAACTAGTCCCATCAGGTTTTCCAAGCTGAATTAAATTTTTTTCCACCTGTTGAAGGAAAACTCATCGAAGACAAATCTTGATTTTCTAGTCGAAGACCCAAATTAATTTCCTCCGTCGATAATTTGATGTTGGAAATCGATGCAGGTCTTCTACATCATGAACACTATGTAACGGGTCTGGATAATCAAGTTCAATGTTTTCTAGACTCAGATCTCAGCCCGAATGGTTACTGACATCTAAATTGACATTTGACAGCAATGATAATTTAGGTTTCAAGTTTGATGTCACAAACAAAGGAGGAGCTTTACCTTGTGTTTCGTCTTCATCATCACCCTCTGCCTCCACAATATCAAAAGTTGGATTTATATCTTGGGACTATTATGGGGGTTTCGCGATTGAAGTCAATGGTACGTCTGCGTCCTCAGTTGTAGGGTCATCTTCAGCAACACCATTGGTTATGGTTGATCTGGGAAAGAATATATATATATATAAAAAATAACCCCCCCTTCTCTGAAGTTATTTTTCTGTTTGGTTTATTTCATTATTTTTAATGTTTGCTGTATTAGTGAAAGAACTTCTTGACATATTTAGCAATTCTCTCAACCCCTAAAATGTTATTTTCGGAGGTGGAGAAAAAGGTGCAAAAATTTTTTCCAGTTGTAAACACCAATAAGGTAGTTTCAAGTGGCCAAACTCATTTTCTACAATTTTGGTGTTTTTAATATACTTGTATTACATCAAAAAAGCAGCGACACAAAGGTAAAAAAATCCAACAAATAAATTTTTCCGAAAAATATTCATGGAGTTATGGAAATTTTAATTTCAAGATAGTCTCATACAACTCTTAAAAATATTCACAACTAAGGCCATGATCTATTGAAAAATTAGGCTACATAGTACATAGTAAAAACAATTTGTAACAACACAGCCAGAAAAATTTTAAAATTAAAATATTGGTTATTCTTTGTATTAAAAAAATAATAATAATTCTCCTAAGAGACCCATAAATAGAAGACCATGGCCTTTACATGTTCCACTAAGGTTCAAACAACAACATTAAAATTGATATATTTAATGTTTTTGTAATTTCACCTCCTTCCACCCCTCCCAACCAGTCGCAAGATTGAGATGGCCACCATAACAACAGAGGTATCATGAAGCAGCTAACTGCATTTACTTCTACTGTAACTTATCTAACATTTTGGCAGTTTTTACTATGGGTAAGTCACCAAAATAGTAACATCGTAACTTTGGCACGCGCTTATACGAAAATAGAATATAAAAATATTTCATTTGCAGGAAACAACTCTTAATTTAATGTCCACCTGACCAGTAGATTTTTAAATACGACTGTCTGAAAAAGTAATTTTTTAGCCACTTTGAGGTGCTTTAAAATCATGTTTATAATAAACGTGATATCTTGATACTACCATTCCTTAGTAGTCTGAAATGTGAATTTTTTGTAGATAAGAACAAGTTTAACGTACACATGAAAGTTAAAGTTGTGAAGTGTTACGTGAAACGTGAAGTCATCATAATCCCGGCCATATAGTTGCTTGTAAATTCTATTGTCGCCACTGGCCTGTGCAACCGGACAGTAACTATGCAACTACTAAACGTGGGGGAAAAAAAAAAAAAAAAATTATATTTTACATAAATTACCTGGAATTTAAACTATGATGTTAACTGGAACTGGGGTCAGCAGAAGATTCAGGATCAGTGCACTTCCACCACTGCCTGTCGCCTGTCTTCACTTAAACCTGGTCACAAGGTACTAATGAGAAATGCATTTCACCTTTACAGGTCTTTGTATGTGACGCGTGTTGCTCTCCTGTACTATATGTACGACGACTACGACTTAGCTAACTCAAGTATTTCTACTTCACCCGAGAGAGAGTCAAACCCGCCAACTTATTACGAGTGTCTTGGATCGCCACAACCCTGGACAGTGATTCCAAACACGTAGAAAATAATATTGCACAAGACAGCGAGAAAGGCCCCCCTCCCACCTCGCCCCCCACCCTGAGAGCCTACAAGCTGTTAACCGCCTCGGAGCAAAACCGGATGTCGCCGATTGTGCACGAAGCCAAGCGGCCAGACAGAGGGTAGCTACCCCCCTCCCACCCAGTCAAACAACACAAGTGGGACACCATGAGGCGATGTCACCACACCTTCCACCGCGGGCCCAACACTGCACCTGTCCTTTGGACTTTAAAGTCAGTGCACGACTGGGCTCCCGAGTAGTCATTTCCTTACCCAGTAGCTCACTGTTTCACTTCGTGTGCTGGGGCCATCTACTGCTCAACAGTCTTCAGTAGCCACCAGAGGCTGCTACCATTGCAGTCGCCAGAATCTCTTCTGCAGCCTGCAGTTACCATGGGGCTTCATTGTCGACAACCACTACCAGCTACCAGCTCTTCTGCACCACGCCACACTTTCCACTGATGCTCCTACTGGATCAGCAGCCGTCTCTACTTTCTGGTAGAGGCAACTACACCCACTGCTATTAGAGTAATGGTTCACTTTTATTATATTTGTCTCTTCTAGACACCCCTTGATATAGTTAGCTGCGACTGAGTTGTTTTCTAGCCGTCAATGCCACTAGTCTTCTTGGGTAGCTAGAAGCAGGTCGCCTACACCTGTAAAGCGTAGATTACTTCCATACTCAAATTCGTTGGGTTAAGAGATAGCACGCGTCACTGTATTTATTGTTATTAATAAATACAGATTTGTTCCTTCACCAATGGTATTTGTTCTAGAAGTATTTCCCTTGACCACTACGAATAATACTTACTGTGCGCTGTCAATCGGGACCAGGTTTGGATACACTAGTACGAAATAAGAGTAGGACTGCAGATCCCCTTCAGGAATCCGTATGTCTAATACACACACCATTCGACGGCCACCAGTTATAGACCTCTGGGGATAGAACGGTAGAGCCTCAACCACTAGTAACTCATCCAACAGGGGAGAGATAATGATTCCCCCCATGTGGGCACCTCTGAACATAGGTAACCTTGATGTGCGCTCCTATCTTCGAGATAGTGGTTAAGGCGCTGACTACCCTCCAGAGTTTAGCAAGTAATCCTACCGCGGTGTGTTTGTTGCTACTCTAGCCCGGTGGGTCATGGTAGGTCCTGTGGGGAGCCGCTTAGTGGGAGGATACCATTTGAGGGGAGGGGAATCAAGCCCCAAAGAGAGTCAACAAACTGCGATTGTTTCCCGTCCTGGGAGATAGATAAATCTTCCTCACCACAAGAGCTGCCAAAATGCGAGACGCCAGCTGTCCCTGGGGTATGTATTGAGGTACGGCTTAATCAATGGTGGTGATAGGGGTGAATGATCCTGCCAGAGGGGTTGGCGTGATGATATGCAGTGGGCGCATAGGCCAGTGCGCATGTACGTAATTCACGGCTGAAGTAACTGTGAGAGGTTTTGGAGTGACGTTCAGTGGTAGTCAAACCCTGATTACTTTCCTGGAAGCTAAGTAAATTACACACGAGTTCTGGACCTCCTTTTCCTGGTCTAGCTTGGGTAGCGGTTGAATTACTACTGGCAGGAGGATCTCCGGCTGGGGTCAGCTGATTGGTTCCAGAGCAGATCACAGCTGACAAATACCCAAGTAGGCGTCTAACTCAGACTTGTGGTCAAGGGGAATGAATGGGGAGATAGGTCGAGGTGGGAAGTTGGGATCCGCCGATGGGAATGGGCCCTCCCTTGTAATTTCTACATTTACCTTTAAAGCACGTCGTTCTCTGCGTTGATTACGGCATGGGATACCACCCTCCCTACTGTTCATCTGACCAGTCTTCTGACCTTTCCGCAGACATGCAGTCCTGGGGGTGTGTGTTATTCAGTGACACCCAAGGCACTGACATATAGATATGCAGTCTGGTATTAGGACACCACAGAGGGAAGCGAGGGAACATCAGAATACCCAGGAAAAGTGGCATGACTTTTCATACTTAAAAACTTTATGCAAGCTCCGTCTACTGTGGGGTTCGGCACGCCTCACTGCTATTCCTTAGCGGGGTTATATTGCATGTGATAAGTTTCACTGACAGAATATTAATAAAAATAAATGAGCAAGGAACTAATATTAAAATTACTGTAGTCAACAATTTCAGTTTGTGTAATATTTATTATTACGATTTTGGAAATGGGAAATCCCAGTTGAATTATACAGGTCAGCTAAGAATGAATTATTGACGTAAATTAATTCAGGCGAAAGCGAGTCTGGTAAAAGAATATAGTAAAATTATTCTAACTTCAAGTTGTACGTTAATGTACGTGGTTTACAGCGTATCATCTCCAGGAGAAATTGTCCAGAACGGAAAAACATTGCGGCTACCTGCTACCGTGGAGTCAAAGTAATCTGACTGGGGTAAAAGGGTTGCAGGGTATGGGACGTCTGGTTACCTCTGGAGTCTTCCGGTGCAGGAAGAGCTTTCTTCAAGCTGCTGGAGGTTGAAGCCTTTCAAGCTGTTGGAGAGGTTGGAGCCGTTCGCAAGCTGTAGGAGAGGAGAGAGGTCTTGGTCAGACCCTGGGAGTAGTCGCTGACCTATGCGGCCGGCGAGCCCGGCGTCTCTGGCGAGAGGCGTGCTCGTGCCTCTTTATATAGTAGAAAATCCCTGGATCAACGATCTTCCGGGAGGAAGGGGGGAGGGGGAGTGTAGCCTTTCATTGTAGGGGCAGCGACGAGCGCAGCATATTTTTCTTATCTCCCTGCACTGAGGCAACGACAAATTTACCACCTCGGGCCGAGGCTGGCAGGTGTGACAACACGGGGCAGTTCAGATGCTGCAAATCCTGTGGTGCCGGTAGAACTTCCTTCTCAGCTATTTTGGGATAGTGGTGCATCGGGTAAAACCATCTTGACTAAAGGGGGTGGGCGACCGCATGTCGGAATCTGGGCGAGCAGTATAATTCATAATTAATTGCATTATTATTTTTATGTCCTAGGCTCTCTCCAATGTGCGGAGTCAATTCTATCGGCAGGTGAAAAGTACTCTGCCACTGTTTGTGACTTGCCCTGAGCTCTTGCTTGCTCATCGATGGGGCGAAGTCACCCGTTGAGCGCAGTCGCACTGCGCAGTAATGTGGCATATGTCAACCAACCATATTTATCATATTAACATAAGGGTTCTACTTTCATACATTTCAACTTTCATACGCAAAATTAGGAACACATTATGTCCAAAAGTAAAGGACTGCATGTACATACATTTCACTTATTTACATATTATGTATACACATTCTTTCTTTCTACTAATTATTTAAAAAATTTGATTTTTACATTTCTCAAATGTTTGCAGATCATGGATTAGTGGCCAACAGTCTCATGTGATGTATACCCAATTCTTCAATTCACTTTACAAATAAGTTCATTCCGTTCTTCGAGAAATATGTAACGAGTGTTCTTGACATCTTCTGCCTTCTTCAAACCACTTGTCGCAGGAAATTGTTGGACAAACGTGTGGGAGCGGATGAATCATCATCCTCATCAGATACTTCACAACACTGTCACCATGGTCATTATCCACAATGCTGTCTTCATGATCGTCTTCACCTCTTCTTCTTTCCTCACTATCAAGTTCACTTTTCTTTATAGGAGTTGCATGGTCTTCATCACTTTTAGAGCCAACGATTGTTATTATTTAGTTATTCGATTTCATAAAAAAGTATTGCAAGTGTACATTTCACACAGACACACTACTACATGCCATAGGTCGCTCATTCCGTCATTAGCATTAACTGTCCCATCATAATTGTCTGTGGAATCAGTACCCATCAATGTAGAAAGAGGTATTGACGACATCATTTACTTGCTACCAGTAACAAAACCTAATGGATCTTGATATGTTGCTTCAATGTATCACCTAGCATAAACTGCTTGGGGCCATTGTTGTAATGCTTCATCATACAAATTCTCTGCTTATCTGTGAACATATTATGTATTACATTAACAGGATGGAACAATGTCAACACATGCTGTTTCGCAGCACTCTAAAAAACACTATATTTGTAGGCCTTGATCTTTAGGGATGGGCAGATACCGATTAACCGGCAGATACCACGATCATCAGCATTGAAACATTATTTTCCGATTATTATTCACCGATTAGCAGCACTAATTTATTTAACACAATGTTAAATAACCTGGCATGCTACATCTCATAAAGAATTAATTTACCACATCAATCAATCAGATATTCTGTCCGAAACCCAATATACATTCAGAACAATTGTCGTTCAATGATTTGTTCCCGTTGTTTCCATTTTACCATATTTCCTGTTGGTACATTCGCCTAAGATTGTGTGCATCATTTGTTTCTGGACACTACGTGAATACAAAACAATGCAGTTAATCGACAACTGGTGCTATCACCTCATATCAGTTGCAAATATATCAGCTGTCATTTTAACCAAGGGATTGAACATGGGTCGGCCGACAAAGGAATACTAAGCTACAATATTAATAAAAATAAGATTTTTGCTCAATTTCAAGTGAATATTTTATATTAAATTGATTTAATAAGTTCTTTTTAATGGCATCTTTAGGCTATCTGTTTAAACAAACATACATCTTGAGTTTATGTATGGTCATCGAGTGAACTGTCTGGAATATTTTTAACTACTAAGAATTGAATGAGATGGGTTATTCAAACAATAACTCTTCTCATGTCGCCAAGCATTGCAGCACTTTCTATGTAACTTTTGGGCAATTGTTGAAAGTATGCATGTAGTCATACATGACATATTCAATTTCACATTGACGCACGATGGCCTTAAGCTGAGAGGTCACCACGGTCAATTACAGTTTTGTTCGTGTCACCAGTAACATGATATTATGACCTCAGTTAGTTGTGGTGATGGACCAGAGCACAGCCTGTGTAGAGAGGACGCTTAGTCTGTATACTAGGCATGAAGTCAAGTGCTAGTTTTACGGTCCGGCGAATTGGTGGGCACACTGCCACAAGTTTACCTGATTGGACGGCGGCACAGGATGGCTGCTGTCCCAGTTGCAGTGGCTGTGGCTCGCTGCTGCTGTTGTTGACGGAGTTGGTCCAGGCCCGGGCAGGGCTAGTGGTCCTCCGAACCAGGGATAGGTGATGAAGGGTATTTCCTCGCCCCTGAGGATAGTGACTACTATCGGGTGAAGATACCCGGCAATCTTGACGAGCACTGATGGGCGGCGTTGAGCTATACTCCGTGTGGATAGGTTGCAAAGTGCCGGTGGAGCTGGGTTAACACTCAGGTTAAATTTGGAGGGGTTAGCTGCCCTTATCTTCCGTTGAGCACCACACTTCCGAGTGTACGACATAAGGAAGTACAACTATCAACCTCGCTAGAGCGAAGCAGGCAATTATGGTCCCTAGCTTAGTGTACTTCCAAAAGCTGCCGTCGTACAGGCAGAGTCATACCTGGTGCTCCGTCCGGCCCAGTTCAGAGCGGTGAACGGCGTATAGGTTGGTCTGGCTGACTAGCTGCCTTGTGGATGTCTTTCAAGTGGTGGTGGCTCTACCTTACTGTACATGTGGTGCACAATATGGGTGGTCTTCTAATAGATGTGTGTGGTTGACGTATGTGCATCCCAGTGAATGGAGCCCGCAGTCATACACTAGGGTTCGTACTTTGGTTGAGCGCAGTCCCCGGCTTCACTCTGGTAAAGTGGCATCTATGTAGGATTAATACAGTACACTAACAAATGAGCACTCAGAAATAAATGTGAACACGTATATATTTTAAGGAGAATATACACTGTGACCCTAACTACTTCTTAAACTATCTCTAAGTTGAACGGAAGTTAAACTACATGAAACCAGATGAAGGAAACCCGGTCCTAATTGAATAAGGCGATCTGGCTAGGTAGCTATGAAAGTAACTGGCCCTAACTAACTCTAACCATTGTCCAGAAGGGACTGTTGAGGACCACTACCAGAAGGATAGTGGCGTTGAGATTGCCGTTACCAGCAAGTAGGACAAAAGGGTCGACATCTTCAGGAGCTGGTGGCGCAGACCCTCTGGAAGGTGTTGACGCAGTCGCTGGAGACCTTCTGGTAGATTGCAAGGACCTAGTGGCCAGTAGAGAAGTAGAGAACTATAGCACCAGGAGTGATAGAGCAAGTTGCTGGAGTTGGCTTCCTCTGGCCCAGTTCAAAGCAGTGGAAGAAGCAAGACGTACTGATGTCTTCAGGTGGCGTACTGACTTATAATCTCCTTGTCCATGGGCCCTCTGGGGGTCGGGTGTAAAAATAGGGGGAGGGGGGTGAAGCACCCCCCCCCCCCGAGTTGTATGCTACCATTGTCTGCTGGCGCAGCGAGCATCATCCCTTGGTACTGGTGGTGCCATCCCTTGGCATGCCATAGAAACACGTGATCTTGGACGGCAGGCTCTTCCAATAGTACAGTCTCACTTCGGGGTGGTTGACATGACATCCGACTTACAGTGAACAGTACAAACTGGATGGAAGTGTTTGTAATAAAGCTCCTCGTTGCAAGGGCATATCCTGTAGGCATGAGACCAGCCTCCAGTACGGTTGTAACCCTGCCTTGTTGAAGTGAAGGCACATTCACATGAGGCAAAGTCGAGTGTGTAGTATAGTCAGGAATTGTGTCATGCATCAACATCATATATGGTTTGCATCATCTTCAAGCATATCTGAATTTTTACACTTTACTCCTGCCGAGAGACTCCTGCTGAGATATTTATCTATTCTTTTAGATTATTGTCTGCCAGCATCGAAACCCTCACACAGAACCACAATATCTTCTACCATAAATATTAAATGTAAAAATATGAAAGCAGCCTGAGACAACCCACGAGCACAGTTCGTGCAAGTATTAGATACGAAGATTGGAAAACATGCAGATCCCAAAAAATTCACATATTTCGTAAATATAACAGATGGGAACACTCTGAGAATTCCCATTTACTATGCTTGCAATAGCTGGAACTGCGATACCATAATCAACATCTTGCAGAAGTCATGCAACCTTGACCTTTGTTCACATCTCGGATGACATTTACCGCTCACAAGAAATTAAAAAACACATACATATACATAATATATATATAAACTACTACTTTTATAAATAAAAAATTTAGAAGCCAAGGTCTGATGAGTCTTCCACCACATGTACAATTAACATTGCTACGAGACTCATTACTTTATTTGTGCGTCGGTCAAGTGAAAATGGAATTATTAGAAAAGTGAAATATTTTACAAACTTGGTAATTAATTATATTTCACTGCCAAGAATCTTCTAATTTTGAAACAGAAATAACTAAATTAAAGCATGTTGTGTAAATTTGTATATAGTATTTTATTGTGAACTTAAAACAGACTTGTATTTGAATAAACAGATTTCCCACCATGGAAGACAGTGTTTGGTGTTGCCTTTATTGGCAACATTGCTTCAAGTCGCAAAAGCCAGTTGTTTTCACGATCGCGCCTAGGTAGTATCTTGGAATTGTATCGTGATACAGAACCTTAGTTTTCTCGGGTCCTCCAGAACTCTCGTTTTCTTTGTGGTAATTAAACATGGTCAATGACAGGCTGGATTACACGAAGTGCTGCATCAGTGCCTTTATTGGTCTACTAATGGTTGTCTCGTTTTTGAAAAGTAAAGGTTCACATGAGATGCACACAAAATGGGCAGTGATATTGTTATTCGCATTAAATGGTATATCAGCAAGTTACTTGTGTCCTGGGAAACTGCATGAAGAACTAACAAGAATCAGGATGCTGAAAGAATAATGAAAGAATTTAACTAAGTGAGGTTATGTGATCTTGATCAAGTGTGCTCCTGCACCATTATTTTCTTGTGAAGTCATCATAACACAACATTTATTCATGCCTAACAAATAAACACATAGGCACCCTCTAATAAGAGAAAGAAAAAACATAGTCTGGGTTTATTTTTAAGTCTATAATGTCAAATGAATGTGATTTGGTAACAAAGGTGCAGTCCAACTGTGGAGTTTAAAGTTCATTTTGGAAGGTTGAAAAATGGCTTTTGCTAAACCAGCAACATAGAAAAGTGCCTTTTTTTGCTCAATGTGCAAAGAGTCCACAACAATTAAAGACAAATTTGACGAGAATATCTCCGATCTTGAGATTTGTAGCTGCAAAACAGAAACAGTCTTGCCCCATGACTACTCTTCTCAATGTGACAAATTTGACAAAATACATTTTGAATTTGATGCTATCAAAGCCATGCTTAATATCAGTATTGATACTTTAGCTGTTGGTACACTAAACACCAAGGGTACAGTCAATCATTCTGCACTGAAGATGCTCGCTATAGAACTGCCGAAATTCAATGGTGACATTACGCAGTGGCAAGCCTTTCATGATTTATTCCTGATGCTTGTTCGCAGCAACAGAAGTTTGCATAAAGTTGAAAATTCCTGTATTTGAAGTCGTCATTGCAAGGTGAGGCCAGCCCTTTGGTAAGTATGTTGCCTGTGACAGATGCCAATTATGAAGTAGCAAGATATTTGATTGTTCAGTAATATAATCGGTCACGATTAATTGCTTATCATTTAGAATCAATTTTCAACATTCCTTAGATAGTTCAGATTGCATCCAATCCATAAAGGGACTACTAAATTTAGTTACTGAAAACATAGGAGCCTTAAAGGTTATCAGCCTTCCGACATCAGTGAGATGCAATATTGTTGGATTTGTTGGTACATAAATTGGACTGTCAACTAAGAAAACAACGGGAACTCACTCGGATACATGATAAATAGCCAATGTATGCTAAGTTTATGTCCTTTTTGGAAAAGCATTCACAAGTAGGCATAACTGAATCAGGTAAAGTTAATGCAAAACCAGTTGGAGGTGGCTCCTTTGGTTCGGGCAAAATGAGGTCAAATCGAGTCTCTCCAATTCTAAATTTGTTTTGAATACGTTGAAATCTGAAGTCTATGACTGTGTGCATTGCAATGGGAAGCACTCAATCACTAAATGTGAACCCTTCCTACAGCTGCCCAGCTTTACATGTCGCACTTGTAAGAAAAACCATCATACACTTATGCATCTTGCTTCATCGGCATCTAATGAACCTGGGGAGAGTGGAAGTGGTTTATAAGATGGTAATGATAATGCGAAAGGTCTGGTTATTGCACAGCAGCGCAAATAGTCATCCACAGTGCTATTATTCACTGCAGTGTTGAAAGTTTTAGACAGTTTAAGTCAGTCACATTCCGTTAGAGCCCTCATTGATTCAGACTCACAGGCATAGTTCATTACACTGGAATATCTTCAAAAGTTGCAACTATCGAACCTTGTACTGGCAGATCCCAATAACGACAAACCTCAACAGGTCGACATGCTTCTTGGTGCCGAAGTATTTCCTGAAACTCTCTGACATGGGAGCATTTGAGGTTCACCTGGAGAGCAAAGGTAAACCAGAGGCAAGCCTGTGAACCCTTACATCAAACCTTTTTAGTTTCTTCCCTTGAACCTGTGGATGATTTAATAAAAAAATTCTGTAAAGTTGAATAAGTGCCATGTCATCTCACAGTTAGGCTAAGGCCAAACGTGCATGATTTCACGCTGCGTGGCAGCGTGAAATCACGCCAGAAATATGGACCGCAGCAATTGTAATGAGACCGGCCAGAGACAACGTGAATTCCCGCAGACAAAAGGTGCGGGAGGCACGTCTTCAAAGTCGGCCGCCCAAGAACGCACCATGTTCCATTTCTTGGGGGGAATTCACGTGTGTGTGTGTGTCGTCGTTGCCTGGCCACACGCGTAGGAAAACATGCAGCACAAGTATTCAGCCTATATTGTAAGGTAATATGTAGAACAATTATTCTGTGGTGGGTGTTACCATATATAAAAAATGGAATTAGATAGTGAAGTGATAATTGTGGAGGTGCAAGGTTACAAACAAACAAACTGTTCAGCTTTATAATAGTAGTTTTGTATGACAGTACTTTAGTACATAAAAATGTGTTGATGTACTAGAATGTATTTCTATACATGTAGTACACAACAAGAATCACATACAAAGGAAATAATTAGCGGTTATTGACATATGTTGTCCACTGTACGTATTGAATGATTATAAACTCGAAACTCACTGCTAATTCAACTAGGTATAACTATATTTGCAAGATAGTTATGAACAAAACAGTCAACCAGTCTATTTTCAGACTACAGCCCACAATTATTCAGGTATGTTTACACAACAATTTTGCCACGGCACAGATCCGTGAGCAGAACAGAAGTGATCTGCTAACGTATCTCAGATAGTTCTTCCATTGTTGCTTCCTGTGATTCCGTATGCAGGAATGCTTTCCAGCATGCATGACAGAGTCTCATCAAAATTATACCCAGCCGTGTTTTCGTACGTACTTATGAAGTACACAACATGCTTGAATGATAGTATCTGCCACATCCACACTAACATCAATGGGACAATGGAAAATTCACCATTTATTTGTTAAAATGCCAAATGCACATTCCACATAATGCCGTGCTTGTGATAGTATGCAGGTGAAATTTGTTTCTGCAGAAGTCAGGATTCTTGCAGGATAAGGACTCCAAAAGTTTTCACAGTTGCATTCAATACCTTCGAATCTCCTTCGTGACCAAACACACCCACAATTATGTTTGTGAAACAGTAATTGCTGTCTGCTACAGCTATTAGTACAACAGGAAATACTTATTGCAATTAATATATACACTGCCTGAATTCCACGTATTAATAATTCGTACATGCTTACTGTCGATAGCCTCCACATAATGAGGGAAGTTCACACTCCTCTCATATTGACCACTGATTCACATGAAGTCTTCTGTGGTCGGTGGTTTCATGTATGTGTATTTGAATGTCTTCCAAATAGCTGTGCATGTGTCTTGAATAATGCCAGCAATCGTGGAACATCTGAGAAGAAATGCAGAATGTAGAGAACGGAAGGAATTTCCAGTCCCCAGATACCAACAGCAGAATGCCACTAGCATTATGAACCATTAAATACACTTGAAAAACGTTGTATCATTTTGCCATATTATCTATAAATATATATTACTGTTTTAGGGATAGTAGTACAAAATATATGAAAGAGTATGCAGGACAGTTACGTCTGAAAACCCTACAGAGAAAAAGTGGAGAGTCCGCTAAATTGATGAGGCCCTATGTATTTTTGTATGTATGAGTTAATATAGGATGGAAACAGTATTTTCTCTGATGTCGGACACCGTCGCCTATGAATAACTAATGCTGTACACAAGGCAACAACTGCATTCATATTTAATGATATTCTGTTCATAATTAACAAGCCGCCCTTCTATGATGTTGCCAGTACACACTACAAGGTGCACATGGTCGCAGATCTTCGCAGCATGAAACATGCATGTGGGGCCTGGGTCACAGTTCCACACTGCGTCAAAACACGCATCACCCTAAGCCTGAAAACATGCACGTGTGGCACAGTTAATTGGGGCGACTATTTTTGGCGTGATTTCAAGCTGAATGCAGCGTGAAATGACGCACGTGTGGCCTTAGCCTTAGAACCAAAGAAGATACAAAGGATGAAAAATTTTTCAATCAAACAGTTTCACGTGAAAGGGATGGAAAGTATTGTGTAGCTTTGCCCTTTAAAGGGGAGAGTCCAAATTTGGGAGACTCTTAGTTGGGTACCTCTCGTTGATTCCAGTCATTAGAGCGCAAGCTGACACAAAATTCAGTATCATGCAGTCTTACAGGATTATCTCAATCAAGGTCACATGGAATTAATTGGAGAGCTTCCACCCACAAGTACTAATAGTTATTTTATTCCACACCACTGTGTCACTCATCCTGATAGCGCAAGCTCCAAGCTGAGGGTAGTATTTGATGCTTTGGCAAAGACAAGTAAAGGTCGGTCTCTCAGTGATCACTTACTCACTGGCCCAAAGCTCCTGCCTGATGTAATGACAGTCCTGTTTTGTTTTAGTTTTCATTTGGTATCACTCACTGCAGATGTGCGACAAATCTATAGTCAAATACTCTTGCAACCTTATGGTTGCCACTGTCAAAAGATAGTCTGGAGGTTCTCCCCTGATTAGCCACTGTCTGAATATCAGTTGAACACTGTGACCTTTGGTCTTTCATTATCTCCATATAAGGCCATTAGGGTCATTACTCACCAGTTAGCACTGGATGAAAAGGAAAACTTTCCAATGGAAGCTCAAAAATCATGCAGGATGTCTACATGAACGACATCTTAACAGGGACAAACTCTGTTGAAGAAACCACCTGTCTGCAGCATGAACTTACTGGTACAGTAGTCCCTCGCCAACTGCGGTATCCTGAGACGCGGTTTCAGTTATGCACAGATTTGTTTTTGTAGACCTTTTCTCAACAGCGGTACAAGGTTCTATTATACACGGTTTGCAGTCCATGGAAAACTAGCAGTTACTGTTGTTAGTGGTCGCACATTTCTCAAGCTGCCATCATAGACTTGACATTTGTTGTCCCATGCAGCATGAAGCAATAAATTCAAATTACTTCATAGCAGAAGGGGACTGGGGTATTTTGGGGTGGGGAGTTGCAGGCCGGTTCAGTGTGAATGCTTTGTCCTAGTCACATACCGCCGCCTATGCCTTACCCTCCTCGTTTTTTTAAATTTCCGTCATCCCTCAACAGTGGCACATTACAAAACCAGTTTCTTAATCAGTGTATGTATAATAACTTAAAATTTAATTCAAAGTCATTTTTTTAATGATGTGTTTTAAGTTTATATGCACCCATGCCTATGTAAGATGGTAATTTTTTATGGTGAGCAATTTTTTTTTTCTTGCAAAGTCAATTTTATGTGTAAAGTGAATAAAGGTAGGTGTGTGCAAATAAAATGTATTCTTATATTACCATATTTTGGCCAGTAAGGCAGTGTGCATGTATAGACAGTGTCAGAAGTTTTTGATGAAAAAATCAGGGTAATTAATATTTCAAGTACACAGCACAAAATTTTTGTACTCCCGTAAACATTGTCGGGCCCCATCATGCCAGTGCAGATCAGAATGTTTTACCAATACCAGGCCACTGTTACGAAGTGAACTGGCCCTGTAACAACGGCAGTGGCGGCGGTCAGGCTGCCCGCCCGCCAGAGTAATCTGGGGCGGCCCTGACACGAGCATCACCACCTACTTCACAGCACAGCCAGAGGATCTAGGCCCGAGCAATAGCAGCAAGCCGCCATGCCCGGCCATGCTGCAGAGGATCTAGGTGCTCACCCATCTACCTACACGCTGCAATGTTTTCGCTGCTAGCCCCAGCACACGAGTGATTTAATTTTGAATATGTATCATTGTATCTATTATAATAAAGTGCTGCATTTTGCTTTAAACATTAGGCATCTCCAACAGTGTGTTTGGTTACGGTTTTGGGCATAATATATCCAAATTTTCTAGCAATTAAACGCTAAATAGTCGGCCGACTTGACATATAGCTCTTTTTCCATAAAAGCTCATATTCTTCTACCACTGTTTTTTCAACCGCGGTGTTTTAAAAAAATGCGTTCCCCACGGTTGGCGAGGGATAACTGTATTGTAAATTCTGAGGGCTTTACACTTCACAAATGGGCTTGTAATAACGCTGTTGTAACAAGCCAGATTCTCTTACCAGATCAGTTGTGTTTTTCTCGTTAATTTTCTACTCCGGAAAATGACACAATCAAGGTATTAGGGCTATTGTGGAACTATAATGTAGATTACTTTTCATATTTTTTCCAATTTGTTCCATGTATGGCTTGCACAAAGAGATCAGTATTGTCCATTTCAGCTAGAATATTTTATCCTTTGGATTTGATCACCCTAGCTGTGTTGTTTGCTAAGCAGCTCATTCAGCAGCTCTGGTCATTGCAGCTGGATTGGTATAACACCCCTCTTGATCAAGCAGAATTGCGTGTACTTTCAAAGGCGGCAGTTCCACGTTGTGTAACCCGCTCAGGAGCAAGGAAGTTTGAACTGCATGTTAAGGATCAGATGGTAGTGTCTTTAGTCTGTGCAAAATTTAAGGTAGTACCTCTGAAGGCACTCGCCTTACCAAGACTAGAACTGTGTGCAGCGTAGTTACTTGCCAAATTAATGAAAATTTTTAGTGAGATTTAAGACCCTCCTTCTCCTGGAACTGGAATTGTTGGCTTGGTCTGATTCCGTGGTTTTAACATGGATTCATTTAGAATCAGTGGCGAAGAGTCGCTTCCATTATATAATGTGGAACTAAATAAAATATTTTATTTTAATATAATCTGGAAAATGTAACCATAGCTACAAAAACCACCATGGTATAATGATATTTTTTTGGCATGAAGTCAGCGACAGCCTTTGACATGTCGTACAAAATTAAATAAATAGCGAGCAGCACGCCCAGACCTGCCTGTACCCATACAAAGTCACTCGATCGACTGGAAGCTGCTACCATAGCAGCATCCAGCAGTAACTGCGTATGTGTGTGTGTACCCTCCGGCTCCAATGGGCTGGACGGACTGGTGCCTCACTCTAGGAAGTAGAAAAGGAACTAGAACTCCGCCCGTGGAGACGGAGGAAGCGGCTTCGCATGCAGCATCCAGTATTGCAAAAACGAGTTATAAACAGCGGGCCAGGAGAATATACAGAAGTGACCATTTGTTGTTTGTTTAACAGTATTGAATTAATATCCTGTGGTTTTATACCGTGCTATTTCTTAGTTTCGTTAAGTTAAACAGTATTGTTTTACTAAACCGTAAACTTTTCTTGTGTTAATGTGTGAGCAATGCTTTGGTAGTGTGCCGAGTGCCGGGTTATATCACAGGCGGGATGCTGCTGTGAAAATGCTTCCACGCAAGGAAAACGGAGAGTAGCGATATTTCACGTTCTGGATTTTCAGGTAACTCTGTATCTTCGATCTCAGAGGACTCGTGTGTTAGTAATTGTAACCGTATTATAGAAAAACTAAAAAACACTCTCATTTTGTGCTCTTAGTTTTGACCAAAAAAAATTAAATAATGCTCACTGGCACACCTACTCCTCCGCTAGCTCTAGACACTAAAACAAAGGCATTCATGCGGCATTTCCGTTCACGCAATTACGAAGGCATTTCTTGGTCATGTGGCTGCAAGAAAATGATGAAACTTTTTTGTTTGTTGGCCTTGCTTACTTTTCTCAAAAGAAAAATCGGGGTGGAACGCTTCCGGTTTTTTTTTGTGATTTAAATAATCTACAGAGAGCAGAAAAGCTGCACAGGTTGTCTCACAGCCACATTGTGTGTTTAAAAGAGCTGACACAGTTCGGTAAAACATGCACTGAATTAGCAGTCAGTATCGGCTAAGCATCGAGATGCACAACGAGAAAGTACGAAAAAACAGACGGATCGTGAGCCATCTAATTAGGGCGACTTGCTTTTTGGCAAAACAAGAACTAGCTTTTCGCAGTCATGATAAGTCTACTTCATCGCTTAACAAAGGGAATTATACCGAATTCCTTAGTGAATTACCTGAGTATGACAATGAACTTAAAATCCACCTTGAAAAATCAACAGGATTCACAAGTTTATCCAGTGACATCCAGACAGATATTCTGTTTTCCTTGTCTGACTTACCGCTATGTGAAATAAATAAATATCAGAATCAAGTTTTGTGGCACTGATTTTGGACGAGACAACCGACATAGTAGTTAAATCACAGTCATCATCTATACTACATTATGTTACAAGAGATGGGAATGTAGAGGAAAGATTTTTAAAATTCATTGATGTCAGCGATGATAGGACAGCTAATGGTCTTTATCCACATGCTATACAAATCTTTGACGACTTTAAATGTGTTGATAAGTTAGTAGCGCAGACTTACAATGGAGCTGCAGTGATGGCTGGAGAGCATGGTGGACTGCAGATAAAATTAGAGCAGTCTGCAATCAAGCTATTTTTGTGCACTGTTACAACCAAAAGTTAAATCTGGTTCTTTCGTAGTCTGTAAGTTACATCAAACAATGCAAAATTTTCTTCATCTCACTAACAGCATTTGGCAGTTTTTTTTTTTTTGGAAAATTGACAAAGAGGATGTAGGCTTTAGATGCAGAGGTGCAAAAAAGATTTCCCACACTTGCTCCAACTAGTTGGAATTACAGTAGTAAGCTAGTGGAAACTGTGTGCGAACACTATTGGAGAACTCCTAAGAGATATGGTAGAATATGCTGACAAGTGGGATTACAAAACACTCTATTCTGCCCGTAGTCTTTTATTACATTTAAAAGACTTTGACTTTAATTTCTTTCTTGTCATATTTTCATACATTTTCTCTCATTCAGATTCTATTTTCCAAATTCTCCAAACGAAAATCAGTGACATCAATTTCTGTTTGAAGACTATTTAAAACTTCAAAAGCTTTCAGAACAATCTGAGAAACGATTTTGAACGAGTGTGGGAAAAAGTTTGTTCCAGTTGTAAATGTGTTTCTCCTACAGCAAAATGCACTAGCGTATATTCGTCAGCAGGCGAAGATAGGAAGGTTGTTTGCAAAAGACTATTTTAATCAAATTGTTCATACCATTATTGTACAGGTAACACAGAGGTTTGCTGAAGTGCCTAAGTTAAAATTTTGAAACTTGTTGGATAGCACACTTTCTTCAGCATGCACAGAATTTACCAAAAGAAGCTTTTGCATCTCTAAAGGAAAGCTACGGAAATTTTTTTAAATCTGTCGAGCTTAAGAAGCGAGCTGTACGTGACATGCACAAAAGTACTGTTTCAGATTTTCATATCTATTTAACAGCATCGGAACTAGTTCACGTATTTCCAGAAATACAGAAACTTTCCAAGTTCATCATGACACTACCAGCTACGAGTGCCTCAGTTGAGAGATCATTCTCAGCTTTAAAGCGGATAAAGAACTACCTGCATAACAGCCAGCGACAGGAATGATTGCTCTTGCACTGCTTAGCATTGAAAAAAAATTGTTACAGAAATTGTGTCATAGGCCATCCTTCAATGATGATGTGATCGACATCTTTGCGGCTAGAAACAAAAAAATTGACCTGACACACAAAATTTAAGGTAATAATTGATACTTACTTTTTTATTAGTTCCTTGTTTCATTGTAAAGTGCTTTACCATGTGTTGTGTGTTAATGTAGTGTGTACCGGTGCCGGATACAGGACCACATTTTTTAGTAGCTTGTACAGACTGGCTATTCACGGTCAGTGCTCTAAATGACAGTACAGATGGATACAGTTATAAACAGGTGAACGTGACATTTTTGTTTCATATATAACATTCCCACTTGTCAACTGAAATGCTTACACAAGTAATTCAAAATCTGGTCCGTTCTGTATGTAGTTATTAATAAACGTGCGCAGTAACTCTATCTGTAAATAATAAGCAGCAAAAAAATAGGCTGCTAGCCTAATCAGTAAAAAATATAAACGAGACAGGAACACAAGTACTGACTGGTTATTGGTAGAACAAGAGATGTTTGTTTTCCTGTCTCGTAGATATGTTGTAATTAATTGCCTAGCAACATATTTTCACACCTATAGTTGTTTACGATAAATGTTATTACGCAGCAGTTTTGTGTCCGTCCTCTGTGTATCTTTATACTCTTGCTTCTCCCAGCACACAGCACAACGTGTCTTGTAAGTTTCTGCGACTTCAACAATTTACAGACGCCATTAATGCTACGTTTCTTTCTAACATCTAAGCATGCAACATGCAACACGGGACTGGAACGAGTCCAGTAACCTAAATAAGACCATGTGCTACTTGTGCGTAGACAAATGTGGCTTCAAAAAGTTACGTATCACGCCGAAAAACTTACGCCAAAAAACCAAAGAACACTAGTGTTCCATTCCCACCTCGTTTATATATTGTAATTAGTAACTTAAATTATTATGGTAAATTTAACATTAATTTTTTTAATTGAATAAGTTGATCAATGATCATAATAATGTAGAACATAGCTGACATGGTGTCGGATATAGCATTGATAATGGGTGAAGGGTAGGTGGAGAAGGCAGGGGCAAGATGGTGAGGAAGAAGGGAAATATAGGCCATCAGTGATGATGAAAGAAATGGGGTGGAGCTCATTGAAGGACAGGAGGAAAGGGAGGGCCATACTGCAAGCTAAGTAAGGGGGTATTTAGAGGAAGAGGAAACAATAGTGAGAAGCTTCAGAGGGTGTGGAGGAGAACGGAGCAGGGTAGGCCGTCCATGCTTGTGAGGTCTGTGGGGGAGTGGAATGTGTTGAGGGAGGAATTGGTATCTGTGAGAGGGGTTGGTAAATTCAGGAAGGGAGTGGAAAAGGTGATGGTTGGGTGAAGGAGAGGTGAGAGAGTTCGCCACCGGGCGGAAGCCTAATTGCACGCGCGTGTGTGTGTGTATGTATGTATGTTATATTGTCATTAGATGTAATGGCATAGCTACATGCAGGTTACTTGGGGTCATTTTGTAACAAAATTTGTGATAATTCGGGTGTAAAAAAAATATTAAAAAAAAAGTGAGGTCTATTCTTATAAAATTTACGTACAAATTATTACTTTTTTGTGTTAAGACAATGTAGCGATTCTTCAATATCAATATTCTGTTGCTTTAAAAAAATTATTTTCAAAATTCCTGTAAAACCACCGACAGCATGGCCTTAATGTTAGTATTGCAATCATTTGTAATGGCAAGATATAGTTATAACTGAAAGTAAACATTTCTTCAAATTATAGTATAGTATGTGTTTAGTCATGGACTGTTTACTGCCTGTACAGCATCTCTGAAAATTGTGTCATTTTGTAAAATTGTTATCATATAAAATTTTGAATAGGCCTATATGTTTGTTATATACCTACCTAATTTTATTTACATTTTACTTTGTGCAAGCATTTGCAGTTATATATAATAATATCGATATATTTATGGAGTGTGATGACAGTAAAAATGTTACTCGGTTTTAGTATCATAATTATTTTGACCATTTGTAAAACACAGCTATCAGTAAAATTAAAAATTTGTGAATTTAAGTGTTTAAATGATACAGTGAATGAAACAAAACAAGTAAAATAAAGTATTGATTTGATATCATCAGCTTGCCACTTTTAGGACATAATTCTACATGTACTGTTTTTCAGCTGTTCAACCTATGAAGAAATTACCCCCCCTCCCCCAAAATTCTGCCTACACCACTGCCGGCCACCACTATGATGCACTTTTAATAGAGATCCCTTGGGTTAAAGAATCTGTTAGGGAGCATTCAGAACCAGTCTTTGTTAAATTCTTCACTAAAATATTCTTCATCTTTTAAAAAAATATTAATATTACTACTACTCGCGGTATATTCAATGTGTAGACAGTAAAACTGCTTAAATAGCACCATTTTGCACCTTGAAATCCAAGTTTTCCCAGGGGAGGGCCCCTAGACCCCCCTCCCCTTCAATTAAGGGGATCGGTGTTCCATTATGAAATTCCCACTTTGAACCCCCCCAAACACAAATCCTGGCTCCACCTCTGAAATGTACCACCTTGAACACACAAAAATTGTGTAGTTTCCCTTGATACAAATGTTAAGTTTCGCCACTGTTCAGAATGCCAGAAATGAAAAACCTTTGTGCGAAATTGGGTCTCTGAGATCCAGTCCCTGGTACAGACGACTTGCTGGGACCATGTGCGATCGGACGAGAATCCTGCTGACTGTGCATCCTGTGGATTAATGCCATGTGAACTCATTGATCACCACTTATGGTGGCAAGGGCTACCTTGGCTGACTCAGCATTCAACATTGAAGAGGAACAGCTACAATGGTGAACATGGCTTAAACTTGGAAGTGGTGGAGTCTGAAAGACAGCAGCACGTATTTTCTGTGACACTAAAGGAAGTGGACAACTTTCCTCAGTTGCACAGGATTGTAGCGCATTGTTTTCGGTTTGTGCACGATTGTCAGTCAAGTCCTCGATGTGCAGGATCACTTACCACAGTAGAATTGCAGCATGCCCTTCTCTATATGATAAAAATTGTTCACGCCTCCAACTTCACAAGAGAAATTCAGATTCTGCAGACAGGGAAAACACTTACTGATAAGTTATATGGATCAAATCCATTTGTTGATAATGGAAATTTGCAAGAGGGAGGGCACCTGCAACATTCAGGACAAAGTTACGATCTAAACCATCCACTGTTACTGCCAGCCAAGCATCATTTCACATTATTGCTGATTGACTATGTGCATAAAAACATATCCATGCAGGTCCTCTTTTCATTTAATCAGTACTCAGACGAAGTACTGGATACTGGGTGCTCGTCGTACCATCCGTCACTGACAGGCAGTGTAAGTGTTTCCACAATTCATCTCAGTCTTGTGCTCCTGCCATGGGTGAATTACCTAGTTGCAGAGTTCAACAGACTAGGACCTTTCTTCCATCGGTGTGGATTATGCGGCCCCATTCCTTGTTACCATGGGAAGGCTAAGAGGTGCTAAATAATTTAAGTCATACCTCTGTCTGTTTGTGTGAATGAGCACCAAGGCGCTACACTTACAATTAGTGACAGGACTGTCTACAGAACACTTTCTGGCAATGCTGAAGAGAATGGTTGGTCATCGAGGTGCCTGTGCTCATGTTTATTATGACCAAAGAACAAATTTAGCTGGAGCAAAGGCAGCTCTTGGAGAACTGTACAGTTTTATGAACTTGCCTGCCTTCTGTCAACATGTCAGCTAAGCTAGCTGTCGAAGGCATCCAATGACACATGAACCCTCCAGCAGCACCTTCCTTTGGTGGATTATGGGAAGCAGGCATGAAGTCGGTGAAGAAGCACATGACCCATGCTGTTGGAAGCCAAATTCTGACTTATGAAGAGCTGAATATAGTAATTGTTCCTACTCCACGACTGAACCGGTGGCAACTGATCACGCAAATCTATCGGACATATTGGAAACATTGGAGTCGGGATTACCTGCATACGCTGCACTAAAGATCCAAGTGGACAGACCCCTCAGTCTCTGTCAGTGTTGGTTCTCTTGTGCTGATCAAGGAAGATCAAACACCACCACTGAAGTGGAAGTTGGGGCGAGTGACCCCAGGACCAGATGGTATTGTCAAGAGTGGCCTCTGTCAAGACAGGGCAAGGCATTCTCCAGTGTCCAACTCTTCCCTCCCAATAAAAAAAACTTAGTTTTGGTGGGGGAGGATGTGTGCACTAAAAACAGACTTGTATTTGAATGAACAGATTTCCCACCATGGAAGACAGTGTTTGGTGTTGCCTTTATTGACAACGTTGCTTCAAGTTGCAACAGCGAGTTGTTTCCATGATGGCGGCCGGGTAGTATCTTAGCATTGTATCGTAATAAAGAACTTTAGTTTTCTCGGGTCCTCCGGAACTCTTGTTTTCGTTGTGGTAATTAAACAAGGCAATTAAAATTTATATCTTCACTATATCACGTACACTGATTTCCCCATACACTTACGCCTGTCGCGAGTTACGCTACATGCGGGCACGGTGCTTATTCACTATTAGACAACAACAGGTGTCGAATAGGTTCATACAGGATATCAGTTTAGTTAAAATATGGGTGTCTATTCAAATAAGTTATGTGATACAAATCCTCTGATTTCCCTGCAGAAAGTTACTGAAAATGAACTTTACGCTTGGTGATACAAGTCACTCGATGTTCAAATAATTTTTGGTGACAAGGGGAGGTCATGTATATACTTCTGAGTATGTAATTTTATTCACAAAGATGTTGTTCATTGAGTCAAATTAATATTTTATGCCAGATACAAGATTAAACACCAACTTTAAGGGAAAAAACTCTCTTTAATCACAACAAAAACATCTTGCAAATAATAGTTTCTCATTAAAATGTACTATGTAACATTTTCAGGAGAAACTATTTGCTTTGAAATACCAGTGATGATAGGTGCAATTGTTTTGAGTGATGGATAATATTCTGTGTAAGTAGTTGTGTTAGTGAACAAATCTTTAGCTACAGTGACTTGTACGTCGCGTACTTAAATCAGATTCGCAACAAGATGGCCAACATGACCAGGTTGTGTTGTTCGTGCTCGTGTGATGTAAATAATTCAAGTATGTACGTGGAAACCATAACCTTCAAGTAGTTTTGTCTTTTGTTGGTCCTCCGGTTTGTGAATCAAATCACATATATCATTTCGGTCCATTTGGGGCCGAATTGTACCAGTGTTGATCTAATTTTTCGTGTCGTAAATTTGCGTCGGTAATGCACGAACAAGTAAAATAATGTGTGTTTACAAGTGTAACATCAGGAAGTTGCAAGTAATAGTGTTTGTTGGCAATGAAAACAATACCCTCGGAAAAAATTTAAGTGCAGCTGACTATCGGCGCCGTTGAATACGAGAGGCCCGTTCTGCCCCCCACTCAACTAGCCACAGACGATCGGAGCACCGAGACCGTTGATGCCTCCTACTACCCGACACCTGGTGTAACTCCCGCAGTCGAGGTCGAGACTCCTCTCTCTCGCACTGCCTCGCCAGAGGACCTGGACGCCGAGACCGTCGAAGCCTCCAACTACCCGGCCCTACAGCGAGATGCACCACCCGTAGCCGAGGTGGAGCGCAGTGATCCGCAACTCCCTTATGCTGCCACAGCAGGCACCGAGATCATCGATGCATCCCACTACCCTTCAACTGGAGCAACACCCGCAGTGGAGGTCTAGAGTTCTCTCTCTACCACTTCCTCGTCGCAGGACCTGGACATCGAGACCATCAATGCCTCGAACGACCCGGCCCCACGACAGGATGTGTCCACAGGAAAGGTGGAGAGAGAGGTCTCCTGCCGAAACTCCTTTGTCCTGTGCAATGGAGAAACGTCCTGCCCTACGGGTAGGAACCCGTGCAGACGTGGTGACGGACAATCACATGTCGCTCCACCGCACTGCCTTAACATCCCTTGTAGCTGTGCCCTTTCTATCAGTTCCGGCATAAGCAGACACCACGACACCATATTCTGAACCACGACGCCAGATGTCACCTCGTGCCACCAAGGCAGACTCAAGACTTGACTGGTACCGAGAATCACAGAGGCGACTTACGTCAAGGTACACGTTGGCGTACCCAATGCACGCTGCACATCATCTCAGAGGAAGGCCAACTAAACCAAAGCTCTACAAACGTAAGTAAGAGCAGTGCTCGACGAAGTTTAATCGCACTCGTAGTTGTAAACCACTACGAATAACATTACAGGACTCGTTATAGAACTGTATCAAATAGTGACATTTAATATAGCAGACCAGCCAAAGACAGTGAGATAGGCAGAGACACTCACATTTATGATAGATTAAATATTGTGTATCCAGTAAAGTGCCTACCCAGATGTCATCAAGCGGGGGAAGTGTAGAAAATGGTGAGGTAAATGAAACAGACAGTTATTTAGACACTTGACTAAGTGCAAACTGAACTTGTAAATACAGCAGTCATTACGCTGTATGTAATTAAAGCCAGTGAAAACAGACGTTTTACACCTAACCCATGACGAGGTTCTGTAAAATAAGTGGCCGACAGCCCACATAAAAGGTAGTATTACTTAGAGATGCTCACCACAGTGCGGGTAAAAACTACCAACAGTGTAGCACGTATAATCGCTCACCACAGTTCCAGTGATAGTCGAAGACAGAGACTTCGACGAATACATGTTACACTTGGCATACTGATGCGTGACCAGTGAAATTAATAGTCACGAAGGTCAAGGATTCTGTCCGCTAGACCAAAAGTGGGGTGGTTGAGTTAGATAGGCGACGAGAGGCGAGGAGTGTTGGTTATTGCTCACTTACTCCTGCTTCTTGGGTGCTGTGGTTGTGATGGGTTTTGTCCAGACGTAGCGAGCTTGGCCCATACCAAAATAGCAATTCCACAAGTAAGATTTATTGGTCCAGAAGTGGATGTTGTTCCAACCGAATCTAACTTCTGTACCGGTCAACAGTCCTCTTACCATGGGATGGCATGATGTGTGAATGAATATACACGGAGATACGAATAATACCACAACCAGAGCAGTCAATACCTACTTGTGCCTGAGCTGGGCGGCACGGTTCCGTTCCGCCTGCCTTTCCGGTGTAGGTTGAGGAAGTGCACTCAACTGTCTGGCGGCAAGAAGCGCTGCATGTCACTCCCTACGCCTGTGGCTGTGCCTTTGGCTGAAAGGCATCAAGTCTCCGCTCACAGGTTACTGGGTACACCTTGACGTGAACAATTAAACACAAGTTAGAGTGTAAGTCAGATTTTGCTTTGCTGACCAGGCTCTGTAAAGTCTCCAATGATCCCCACGCTATGCGGACTAATCAGAGATGGAGAGCTGTATGGGTCACCAATGCCGCAACTGGATGTGCATCCACACAGGAGTGGACGGCAGATCTCAAGCCACGGTATATCACAGCACTGGCAGGAATGCTGTGGGATAAGGCAATAACTTGAGACTGTCACCCCTCTCTGGGTGAACGTGTTACTATAGTGGTCGTGGCTCCTCTGTTCCTCTCCACTGGCACTGGAAGCAATGCTGTGGTAGTTTGGAAAGCAACAAATGGCTGTCTAATGGGTGTGTGAAAATATGATGGACCCCTGAAGGGCGCCCGTGGCTGAAGTTAATTCGGTAGTTATAAATTCCCCAGTCCTCGTCAAAGGAGTACATAGAAACCTTTATCTAGCAGGCAAACAGACAGATACTATAAGAAATAAAAGTTGAGAGGTAGGAAACAACAGTATGTTTATTGAAGTCTCAATAAACATGCGACGCTTGCTACCTCCTACCAACATTTGAGTGCTGAAGGTTACTACGTTGGCCAAGTGTAGGCGACCTGGTTCTATTGGAGAATGGGAAAGAAATAGCCCAATGAGAAAATATATAATACTACTAAACTGTGTAATAAAGATGTCTTGAGGAGACAAAGTAAATTTAACGAGTTGGTAAGCGTGTTCACTGGTTGTCGGGTAGACTGGTCGTCGATGATGAAGTATTCACAGGGGGCGCACTCAATGCTTTGAAGATCTCTGGCGGTCCCAGTACAGGCAGCAGTGCTGTGGGAAAACACAATAGATGGAACAAGAATGACTGCTCATGCCCTGCAGCGTCCAGCCTTATATAGTGGAAGCTTGTAGGCTGCCAGCACGAGGTGCAGGGGAGGCCTAACGTCCTCCTGCCCTGGTTGGCATGGGAATACTCTGGTCAGTGATTCTGCTGCGTGCCTCGTTGGAGGTGTTCAGCCTTGCCCGAGGTCTAGGCAGTTTGTAGGCTCCGAGCACCGGGTAGCGGGAGGGGGGGCATGCCTGCTTGGTTGCGTATCCTCCAAATGAAAGGAATTTTCTCATAAGTTCCTGCTGTCTGTAAGGTAGGCAATGTGTCCTCACATCTGTAGTGGTTGAAGAGGTACTCTTGGCAATGAGTCATAATCGTATTAGATTAGTTGTATAAGCGGCATGCGTCAATTCATGCCCCCTCCGTTGCGATGAAGACTCATCATGAAAAAGGTAGCGGAGAAAGGCACAGGTCCCCTCTCTGGAAGGTCTAGAAGGTCTGCGTAGACGTGATGAGCCAAATAGCACGAAAAAAAAAAAAAAACTGTACACAGGTAGGCAGAACCCTTTAAGTTTCGGTGCTTGATCGCTGTAGCGGCGCAAGTTCTGTGTGCTGTGGTAGCTCTGCCGATGAAGCGAAACATGTGGAGTGGTGGTGGCCGGCTGGTGACCTTGATTCTCTCTCTCTCTTTCAGGTGGCGTCCTTCTCTGCCCCTCGCTATGGTGATTGGGCTTTGCTTATGCAGCGAGAGTGTGTATTCCCCCTGTGTTGCAAAGATTACGGAGTTAGGAAGCCGCGTGTGTCGGGTGTCCCACCGGCCTACATTTTGTATGTGTGCCATTAACAAAAACCAGCATAGCGCTGGTGGATATTACAATAGGATCGTACATAAAAACCTGAAAGACAAATTACGTGAAACAATGGCAAAACGAGGGGATTAAAAATGATATTCAAAAAGTATGGATAAGTCTTACTCGCGGAAGGTGGGGAAACGACACTAGTATCCTGGAGCTTGCTGCAGTGAGTTAAGAAAGAAAAAGGAAAATCTTTCCAGGGAACCTTTGTGTCTGTCAGCAAGCCAAATAGTTACGTGTGACTTGCGAGGTGGTCAACCACAGGCCCTTCAACACCTGTGTTAACCGGCCAAACGAATACCTGGGCGACGATAGACGAATTACATTGCATTGGGAGTATCCAACAGAACGGCAAGCAACCACCATCCTCAATGCACAAGAAATCCAACACGACCTCACTGAAACCCAATTCTAACTATTGAAGGAGGTACTCGAACATGCTGATGCCTTTGGAACTGGAAGGAACCTACTCCGAACCCGAACAGTGAACATGAGATTTTGCTGAACACCTCTACTCCAATCTATAACCAACCTTATAAGGTCTCTGCCAGGTAGCACCAGTTGACTATAAAGCAATTAGAGGAGATGAAACTGCAAGCTATTGTCGAACCTTCTAACTCCCCATACAACTCACATGTGGTGTTAGTACCAAAGAATGGTCAATTGCGTTTCTGTATCAATTATAAGGCATTGAATGACCCCACCTTTCCTACCTCTCCGCCAGCTCTCGACCTCGCACACACCCTATGTGACATAAAGGGGAGCCTGGATTTTCAGTACGCTTGATATGCAATCAGGATATTGGCAAATCGCAGTCCATCCTGATAGCCAGCCCTACATTGCATTTAAGTCACCAGAAGGAGAAACACTCCAATTCAGGGTCATATCCTTTGGCCTCAAGAATGCTCCAGCCACATTTCAATGACTGATGTCTTCAGAAGTCTTGACAGGGTTCATTGGAGAGTTTAGTTTCCCCTATCTGGATGACATCATAGTATACTCGAACACATGGAATGAACATCTTACCCATCTGAAGTGGGTGTTAGAACGGCTAAACCTGCATGAACTTTCCGCAAAACTCTCAAAGAGCCAGTTTGAGAAGACATCCATAGAGTATTTGGGCCACATTGTGTCCATGGAGGGTAATTACCCTAAGGAATAATCTCTCATGGCCATATAAAAAGCTGAGAGATCCCACACGGAAAAGCAGCTCAGATGCTTTTTAGGTCTCTGCAACTGGCTCTAGGATTTCGTCCCGAACATTGCCGAGTTGATGGCACCCCTCCACCCCTTACAAGAGAAAGATGCACAATGGCGATGGACAACGGAGCACCACACAGCCTCAGGGTAAGGGACCCCTCAATCTGCAAAAGGACGGTTGGCAGAATGGATTAGGTGCAGTGTTATACCCGGAGGATTCGGACAGCAGACCCCCGGTAATCGCATATGCCAGTACTATGCTGAATTCAACAGAGCAGATATACCACATCAATGAACAAGAATGTCTGGCCATAATCTGGACAATCAGGTAGTTTTGATACCATCTGGAGGGAACTCACTTCATCCTCAGAATGGATAGCCGAGCGCTCAAGTGGCTACGGTAGTCCCGGAATAACAAGGCCAAACTAGGACGCTGGTATCTTCTCTCAAAATTTGGTTTTGAGGTTCAGCATTGCCCTGGCAAGGAGAATGATCTGCCTGAAACCTTGTCTAGACAATCCAGCATACTCGAGGATGCTAAACTGGATGAGGATATGGACAACATCCTAACACCCGAACCCCCAAAGCGTCAAGCTTCAGCCTGAGGAACAGCTACGACTTCTTCAGTTACAGTTGAGCTGCCGCCAAATCGAACGTCAACAGCAACTGGACCCTGAGATAAAGGATCTTCTGAAGAAATACATGCAAAGGTACGAATTAAGCAACCACATTGTATGGTCTCGTAGGGAACACACAGTTCAGCACCGGATTGGCTAAGAAGTGGGAAAGACCTACAAAGTGATAGGACGACAGGAGAATGTCTAATGGAGAGAAGATTGTTCGGGGAGAATACAGAAAGCCACCCGAGACCAGATGCGCCCTTATTCAAACTCCGCCCCCGACACCTGTTCAGGACACCCAGGCATCAATGCACTCCGACATGTTGGAGGACGAAGAGGAAGTCACCAAAACAAAATACTCTGCATATGTAAATTTGGCAATCAGTTTTGTATATTATTTCACATGAAGATCCCCTAATATAGTGAACACAGGAAGTGTTCCCTTCATAGTCATTATAAAAAATGTTCTGTCATATTTACGATTTACATTTGTAACATTTTACTGTTAAAGATTTATTCTGTGACATGCGTTTATCTTATATTTTCCTGTTCATTAACAAATATTTTATAACAACCCAAATGTGTATTATCAAAGCACCAAAGTTTAAATCATCAATTACCCTACATTTTGATTTTTGAAAAGAAATAGGTTTTGAGATTAGATGTTTTGCAGCTGCCATTAATCTTGTTTATTGCAGAACCAATGCATATATTTAAATAATACAGCATTTTTGTTATAAGCCTATTACTTGACTGCTAACAGCAATAAAACTTGTAAAGATACTTGCACATGCTTACTGTTTTCCGAGTTCACTATTGAGTATTTATATAAATATAATTTATTTTTTTTTGACTTTGAACTTACATGGTTTGGTGTATGAGTCTAGTTAATTTTTGAAGAATAAAATGGAACAAGTTAAAATTTGCTTTTAATTGTGGTCCACTTTACCAATACCATTGTTTCGAGTATTATAGTAACCTAAATCCAACTTAAATGTAAGCAAAAAGCTTTTTCATTCATTGGCAGCATATCAGTGAATCAGAATTACAGAATCGGCACATTGGCGATTCGGCACATCAGTACAATTTTGTGAATCGGCATACCTTAAGTTTTTATTCCTACTCATTTAAAGATGTTCATAAAAAATTTTATTCCATAGGTATTAGAGCTGGACCATTCCTGATCATGAAAACATTTACGAATACCATTTCCCCAGTGTCAAATCATATCAATGATAAATAGATCCCAGCGTTGATATGTTATAGAATAACTCGTTTAGAAATGTGATAAAAACCATTACACAAAATTTATTTTCACTTAAGCATTTACCGAAAGACGACATGTATGTATATATATGCAGCTGAAGAAATAGGCACATAAGCATAAACGTTATGTTGCCTTGGTTTCGCATTATCACCACTTTTATTGACATAACACATGGCCCTGTATTACGAGCACATACTTATTTTTTGGTTAATTCCAGGGAAATTATAATGTTTCATTTCTGTGATAACATTCAAAAGTATACAATTTCAATACACCGATGAAAGCTAGAGACAGCTACAAGGTGGAAACGAGTATCACATGTGGGAGTTGGGCTGACGTACGCACCACAGCTGATACTTCTTTTTGGAAGACCTTCATACTTTCTTAGTAAGTAGTGAAAGTTGAGCCTCTCTTGCTCTGAGGCCCTAATGCCACCACCATCCAGCAAGATTATTATCTGGCCTGACATTGACAAGGGTCTTTGGAGGAGGAAAGTGAAGAGGCCAAATGTTGTTAGCCATCCACTGAAATTACTGTGTGGAGTTAGCTTCAAATTGGACTGGATATATGGAGTATGGCAGTATTTTATAAAGTTTGTAGGTATCTAAATGTGTAATGATTAATTTATTGCATATTTTAATATTTCAGTACAGTACAAGATTCGTATCGTATATGTTTTGACGAGTGCCACTGCCATGTATTTTACTATGACACCAGCTAACAGCCAGCGGCGCTAGAGCCCATGGCTGCGCTCACCACATACATGTCAAGTGTCTTGCATGTGCACAAAGAGGCTAATATTTTGAACTTTCACATAAATAATATTTTTCAGTGTAAAATATGTTTTGTCTTTGTATTTGCAGGGTTTAATATGTCTTAAAATGATTTGAAGTGTTTGTTGTTATTTTAAAATTGTTTGGTTATGAAATTCAAAGTGCCTACGGCACCGAGATTAAGAACACTGATATTCTGGCATGAACGCCGTCATAAAGAGACACTGAAATAATATGAAAAATTCATAGGAAAATTATAAAATAAAATAAAAAAATTTAATTTGTGCCATTTTATTTCTATAATAAAATTTTCCTTGGAATGCATAGCACTTCTGCTTATGTGAACCACATAGGCAACCATTGTAGGTCTGTGCGATGCTTGCCTCTGGACAGTCTGTCGAGGAGAGCTGGCGAGGTAAGACACTGTCACGTACGCACTACAACCTTTTGTTCACTGATGTAGATTTCAATCGCACTTTTAGTATACTCAACCTTTGCTTGCGTACGTTTTACCAGACATTTCCCCAGCATTATGCTTCCGCTTTACTAATTTATTTCGCCCTTGTGGCATTTGTAACTTGATCAAGGAGGAGGAGGAGAAAGATGTCGGAGAGGTCACGCGACTCGCGCAACTTGAATCAGGCGCCATCCACCTATGTTGTGGCGTTTCATTGTAATTCCTGCATTATTAGTATGTGCAATTTTAAGGACTTTGTTTTCATGTATGTATTTGAGGGTATTTTCCATGTTTGAATATTTTACGGAACATCATGTATGACCACATGGCTGACCGATGCCAAGTATTTGTATATGCCATCATTGTGTTTTGAGAGCTTATTTATGTAGTATTGTATGCGCAATATTTTATTCAGGGTTCTATGTTCCATTTTGTCAGGGTTCCGTGTAATTTCACGTAAATTGATGCTTTTGTACTTTACCACGCAGTCATATAAATGTTTGATATTTCTGCCATAAGGCATGTTACAAGCCTGTAATCACGTAAATCATAAAGAGAATAATATTTTGTCTGAATTTAATTTGCAGTTTCCACAAAGAAATATTGCAATTTCACCTGCACCACGTGGTCCGCTATGAACTTCATCCAGTAGCATCCGCACCATCTAAACTTGTTTTCATGTGTGTGTGTTCACTGTGAATACTCATCTCGTGTCCCATCTTGTTTCATGTATCTTTTGAGGGTTTATGTAATTTTGTAATTTGTGTACGGTGCAATTATTCCCATCCATGCTGGCTCTGTGTACAGGCCATCACCACACTACCCATGTGCTGGAGGGCAAGCCCCGACGAGTTTGCATTAGTGATGCCGAGTAATCACACATGTTAATATTTTCATCAAGGGATCATTTGTAATTCACTGTCCTGTCGTCATTGAAAAACAGTCAGTCCACCCCAGCGGCTGTCGGCCCTCTTCCTATGTGAAGGCTGTACTTTCACGCACCTCGGTGAATTCATCCATCTAGGCATGAACAAGATTAATTACAGGCTGGGGAGCACCCAAATGGAATTGGCTAGTCATGACAAAGATAGTCATAATTTAATTGACACGATGTGTACGCATAGTAACAATAAAAACAAATCTACAATGAACTTACCCCTTTTATTCAGTAGTGACAGTGTCCTAGCCATATGTATTTTATTAAGTGTTCATTTCAACGTGATGTTTAATAAAAGTTTAGTATTGCTTACGTGTTTGTAAGTACACACGGGTGAGACAGACACACAGAACCCACAGCATCCCTGAGAACACCGAGTCTCAATAAAGCGGTGATCGGGAAGCACCGCTGGCACCCATATTACCAGTAAGTATTTGTGTCATCATTCGTTTCGTGTCTCACCCGACGGCGTCAATTACAACGATTACAACTCATCAGACTAGTATTCCTACTACACTAGAGAGAACGACTAACCCAGCCAACCTAGTACAAAGCCGTATTGGATAGCCACAAACCTGGACGGCGATTCCAAACATGCGGAAACAAAAGGTTGTGCAAGCCAGCGAACATGCCGCCCTCCCCACCCTGTGCGGAGAGCCAACAATTAGTCAGCCACCTCGGAGCACAGCCAAGCGCCATCGAATATGCATGAAGCGAAAAGCCAGACAGAAGGTAGCTACCCCCACCCCGGCCTCTCGTGAGACCGACGTCAAGAGGCGACGTCACACCTCCCCGGCGCCGCACCTGTCTTTCGAACTACAATATAAGGCCATGCACAACCGGGCTTGCGAGTGATTCTTTCTTTGTTCCGATGCTCGCTCCACCACTTTGTGTGCTGGGGCCTTCGACGAGTCAATAATCTTCAGCAGCCACTAGATGCTGCTTCCATTGCCGTCACCGGAAGCTTTCCTGCAACCTGCAGTTAACAGAGGCTTCATTGCCGACAGCCTACTTCATCTACCAGAAGCTCTTCGACTTCTAACAAACCACACAACCTCCACTACTAGATACTCCTAGAACAGCAGCCGCCCCTACTTGATGGTAGGGACAACTACACTCCCTCCTATTAGAGCAGTGGATCACCTTTTCTTAACAGTCTCTTCAAGATACCCCTAAATATAGTTCGCTGCGACTGAGTTATTTTAATAGCCATCTACGCCACTTGATTTTTTGTCTAGTCTAGAACCAGGTTACCTACACCTGTCCAGCGAAGGATATTTCCATACCCACCGTCTGCTTGGTTAGGAGGGAGCACGTGTCACTGTGTTAATTACATTCTTAATAAATGCAGATTTGTTCCTTCACCAGGGGTATTCATTCTAGAGGGTTTTCACCTTGACTACTAGGAACCATACTTGTGCACTGTCAATAGAGACAGGGTTTTTTAGTATAATTGTACGATCTAAAGTAGGACTGTGTATCACCATCAGGAAACCACATGTCTAAAACACACACCATTCAACGGCCACCCGTTCTACACCTCAGAGGATAGAACGGTAGAGCCACCACCACTAGCAACTCATCCAACCACGGAGAGACAGTAGTACTCTTGAGTTGTATCCCTACCGGAGCACCTAGGTGCTGGCGGGGGTATTTGCTCGGGGGTTACGGCCTGGCCCTGGTTACGACCTATACCCAGTAGTGGCAGGAAATTGGCCTATACGGCTCAACGCTTCTAGTTCGCCCGCCAGTGGCAGGGAGCTTTCTGGAGCACTGAACTCATGCCAGCAGCCACTGCTGGAAGTACACTGAAGAAGGGATATGTCTCATGTCCACGGTGCACAGCATCTATTGTTCAGTGGTAGTACAACCTCTATGCCTTTTCGAGAAAGGCACGGCTCAAGGATGGCGGAGCAAAGGACAGCTTATATCGCCACCAAGCCGCTGTGTGTATTAACCCCGCCTACACCCAGTAGGCAAGATGAACGGGACAGTAAAGCACTTGCTCGACTGTTAAAGAGGCCTTCCTCTCCGGTATATGTCTATATCTACTTTCTAGCACACGTGCATATTCCAAAGGAATACCACCCTGTCGTACAAGGGTTGCTACAAGGTACAGAGGTAAGGCATGGCGTAGCGAACCCCAGGTTCTGGAGTCCGGAGGCAGCAGCTTGGAACCAGCGGTACCGTGTTGGCCAAAATGGTATCACCGTTTCGCAGCCCACTGACACCGGCTACACCACCTTCGTCCGAAGCACTCCTGTGGAAGTCAGGTACAACCGAATCGACCCGCCAACCAATTCAACAGGTAACCATCCCCCTAGTGGGAAACATCAAACCCAAGTAGCTTCAGGCAAGACTATTACCGCTATCGTAGCAAACAATTTCGTCCCGAGTCGCCAACCAACGCATCCAGCGATAGTGGCTAGCACTAAACAGAAGCTAGACCAATAAGTAACCGTTTCCCCAACGTGTTTGGTCTCATGCAAACAAAACCACATTGACCGTGCTATCAGTTTGTAGTCCGGCACGCATCAATTTTATTCGATTGCTCAGTGTCTAGTAGGCATAAATTTTTTTGGCAGTAGCATTACAAATGAGTTGAATAAACTTTAAAATTGTAGCCTACTATAAATTAATATGTATTTATATTTTTTAATACTTTGACTTCGATTTTTCTTCGAAATTCCTTCACTTGATGTAAGCTTCGCTTCGACTTCACTTCACATTTAAAAAGGGACCTTCGTACATGCCTACCAGTGACACAGTTTTACCACACGCTTCACACATCTTGTTTGAATCCCACATGGTTGATTGAAACTCCATGCCGCAGTTGTTCACGGTCAAGGATTTTTGCAGAACCACGTGCACGAGTAGCTCCGAGGACCGAATTCTGTCATCTAGCATAAGGGGGGGGGGGGGGGGGTGGGGGTGTGTGTTTAGTGCGCGTCTGAATCAGACCACGTGCGCTAGGCAGTAAGCAGGCAGTAGCGTCTTGGGAAACTTCAGCTCTTCGGACAAAGGGGGGTCATTTCGCACACAAGATGGCAGCTGTTTTACTGTTCCCGCACAATTTTCCTGTACATTGGTGGTTTTCCCGAACACTATTTTCTTCCCACAGCACTTTTAGTGCGATGCACGTTTTTAACCTACACAAATTGCGGTGCTGTATAATGAGCGGAAAATGTCCATTGCACTGCACTTTTTGATGGAAATTTCCCACACAAATTGGGCACCATATAATATGGTGTGGTCACTGGTGAGGGGCAAGAGGCACCAGATTTCCGATAAACCCTGGCTCATGGTTGAAAAGTTTAGAAAATAATTAAAAAGTTCCGGAGGGGACAAGCTCATCTAGGCACAGGTCAGGACGTGGACAGCCATGTGGCGATCAACTCACAAGTAGGTGCACGTTTTACTAAAGAGTGAAAAATTTCAGTTTACAGTCAATGCACTTGTACACGTGGTTACCTGAAGTGGATCAGGTCGTGAATGTACTAACATACAAAATGATTAACAGAATTAGAGCTATCAAATGAATATATTGGTAAAAGCAACGGTACACTCGTTAAACAACATTATCAACTTTAATCTGAAGCGGTCATCGTATTGTGCGTGTCATAGGCCGAAGCGGCAAAAGTATTCTTAAGCACATGGTACAGAATTGTGGAGTTCAAATTCTCCAGGGCCGCAAGTCTGATGGAGATGAGAGTATGAGCGGGGAAGAGCAAACAAGAGAAAAAGTCTGGTACTTACTCAAACTAAAGCAGCTACATGATCGAACAAAGGTCGAAGGCTCCTGCGATGCAGCAAGCGTGCACTCCCTAAACACGCAGGAACCATACTAAAGATTGTAGCTAAGACACATGGCTACCTTGCCAGAGATTTTCCACCAACACCGAGAGTACTCAAAAATACATAAGAGACACTAGAACTAATTACAGATGATTTCCAACATGTCATATTTGTTAATTAGAATCCCAGAGTTTTTCTATGTAATTTCTGTCAGAAAAAGATAGTTAACAAAACAAGCCAGAATGGGCCGGCAAGGCATGTGAAGGCATTAATTTAATTAACAAGACATTTAAGGATTACATGGTCACTTTAAAATAGCCAAATTAAAATATGAAAATAATTTAATAAACGTGAAAGAATTTTCCTTTGGGCAAGTGGCATGGCAGAAGTCGAAACTGCCAAGATATTTCACTTGATATTGTACTACAATTCAAAATAATAACACTGCCCCTTTAAAACAAATTATGACATTAACACTGAAAAATTATGCAATGAATTATAAGTG
The DNA here is from genome assembly GCA_029891345.1 of Dryococelus australis. Lineage (NCBI taxonomy): Eukaryota > Metazoa > Arthropoda > Insecta > Phasmatodea > Phasmatidae > Dryococelus > Dryococelus australis. Next base: position 175,835 of record CM056998.1, on the reverse strand, counting down.
TCTTTATCTCGTGTTCTGTATCGAAAGGAAACCCACGTGGCTTCACACTCGCAGGCTCGTTACGCATCAGTTAAGGCGAGCAAAAGGTAGATTAACACTTTCCCTTGTGATTCTTAGACTCTGCTTTAAGGGACCCAGCTCAGAATTGCACTGCACTCGCATAACACTGAATTTACTATTGGAAACAAGGGGTCAGGCAGGTCATGACCCGTACACGAAGTGCATGGATGTGTGCACCAGTTATCTGCCTCCTGAGCAGGACCGTGAGGGCTACATCAAATATTTATTTTTCAGTTATATGATGAACTTCAAAAATATTAGGTGATGAACAAAAAAAATTATAATTAAAGAACTTTGATATGAAACATGATGCAGAACTTTAACAATGCATTTGTAATTTGTGTTTAATATGTGCCATGTATGTAAACCTATGTTTCAGCTTTGCCAACACATAATTTTTTGAAAAATTATGACTGTGAGCTAATTTATGACAGTGGGGCGTCAATAATTTGGATGTTAAAAATTCGGACCGTCGATAATCCGGATTTGATTGTATTGTACATAAAATAAGATAGTGTGTACATGCAATACTGTACATACAGTACAATATTTTTCCTGCAATCAAAACATAAAAACTTCACTACATTAATGGTTTTATTCATACACACCACTTCTGTAAGCAAACAAAGTGAATTATGATTGATTTTAGTAATTTTTTTTACGTTGAAGACGTCTACCGACCCTTTTATTGGTTCATTAAAAAAATCCTGACAATTTAATAATCTGGAAGGGGTCCGGTCCCAATAAATCTGGGTTATCGACGCTCCACTGTATTAAGTAATGAGAGAGCTGACACAGTATTCCCTTTTGATTTCAGTTACATTGAAAGTTTTTATGCTATAGTATTCAACTTCAAACCCTCTTATTAAAATTTTTTCTAATATCGTTGACCGCGAGTATGAAAACAATTTCGTAAGCTCCAAGAAACGAGGACTCCTGTGTTAATGCCTGCTACGCTGGTTGCTGCAATCTAATAAACAGGAACCTGAATTCTGTTGCTGGGGATTGCCACATACTGATATTCTTGATAGAGCAGTAGTGCTCTCAGACTTGACGCATGTTTGACGTGACTGCGTACTCTACTGTTCAACTTCGCCTCATCAAGCGCTGAGAGCGATTCGAGGCAAATCACACACCAGCAGGCCATTAATTCTAAGGCTACAGGGTTGGTTCCACGCATTGGACAACTACAGAAACAGGAATAATTAAAAATTATTTTATGAGATTGTGCTGCCCACCAAGAAATTGGCATTAGGTCGCCACCCCCGAAATCGGAAGCTTGTTTTAACCGCCGAGCCATGGATACAACAGAGAAGGATAAGACAGTTAACAGACACTACAGGAAAGCAGCACCCCTGTGGCCTGTGTTATCATCACCCCTGAGCCTCGAGAGGAGCCAATACAATATGTCAAAAGCCTCCAGTCAGGGCAGTGGCGCAGCCCACTGCCCTGAAACAATCAACCCCTGCGATTGAAGGCCAGAAACCCCTGCACCCCTGTGACAACCATCAAGCTGCAATTTTGGGTATATAAGGAGAAGCAAAAACGCTCTCGCCAGTCAACGTCGGCACGTCTGACCTGTATAAGGTCAGAAGGTTCTCCTGGTCTGTAGAAGGCCCTCCAAGCTTGCAAAGGATCTTCTCTCCAATGCAAGTAGCAGGAAAACGGCTCCTCCAGAAGTTCCAACGTCAACCCTGCAGTTTGCGGAGAAAACCCCTCGTCAAAATCCGAAGGTATCATGACTCCCCTGCACCATTACCCCAAGTCAATCCTTGCACTCCATGGTATCAGGCTGTAACGTCGTCCCTTCTGGACAATACCACCACTCATTATTTCGCTGTACATTACGAATAGCATTTTGGAGTGTCTCTTGGTTTTGGAATACTAAGGTTAGCCTTCACATGAAAACATAACGTAAAATAATTGGTTAATTTATCTTAGCTATTTTTATACGGAGCCGCATATCCACTTTGTTTTCACGAAGCAGCAATAAATACGCTTTGCTGAACTTAACCTTTGGTGAGGTTGTTACTAATTCTCTCTTACGAATTTTGATAATTTTGAAGCATGCCAACATGCTGCGCAATGCGCTTGCGCTCTCTACAGGCGACTTCACCCCATCACGAGCCGAAGAGAGCTCGGGGCAAGTCATAAACAGTAGCAAAGTAATTTCACGTGTCAACCAAAGGAACTCCACGTGTTGGACAGCCTCTGACCTAAAGATGATTAACATAATTAATTATGAAATGTAGGGCCCACCCAGAACCAGACATGTAATCGCCACCCTCGTAAATAAATAAAATATTTTTGACAAACCACTACCCTATATTTAGGTGTGGAAGAAGTTCCAGGGACCACCCAAGATGATAGCAGCACCTCTGCTGCCCTGTGACGTCACATCCCGCCAGCCTTAGGACAAGGTGTTTAAATTTGTCGTCGCCTCCACGCAGGGAGATAAAAAATGAGCTGTGCTGCTGCAACACTGATAAACCTACCCTTGGCTGGAAAGCTACTCTAACCTGTACATCCAGAAGATCGCTGACAACTGGGTTTTTCACTATATAATGAAGTTCGAGAGCATCTGCAGGCAGAGATGCTGGGCTCATCGGCCACGTAGGTCAGTGAGCACTCCCTGGTCTGTGAAAGCCCTCTCCCTCCTCTCCTCAGCCTGCAACATGGCTTCAACCTTTCCAACAACCTGCAACATGGCTTCAACAACTTCTGCAGACTGAAAATACTGCACAATCCCTGCAGCTTGAAAAAGGCTCGCCCACAACTCTACCAGCCAACCGCAAGGACGGCTCGACTCAAAGGTAACCCAACGTCCTGTACCCCACAACCCTTTACCACAGTCAAATTCCGACTCCGCGGTAGCAGATCGTCGCGACCTTTACCCTTATGGACAAACCCCCGTAACTGACGAAACGCTGTAAAGGGCGTAAATTAAGTTAATTTAAAATTTAGCTATTTTCCATAATTATTATTATTATTACCAGGTTCACCTTCGCCTGTTCATTTACGTAACTTATTTTATAAATTATTTAGACAGTTTATTATATAACAGGGGTTTTCCCACTTTCTTAGTAACGTAATAAATATGACGTAAAATTCTAATTATTTTTCGTATCAACATTTTAATTAGTTCTTGGTTCATTATTATTTTGAATATTTTTATGTTAGTAAATTTTGCAACAGGTGCAATAGAAAAACCTCGCTGAGGAATAGTCGTGAGGTGTGCCGAACTCCACAGTAGACGGAGCCTGCAGAAAGCTTAGAGCCTGCATAAGACAAGGCGCAGCTCCTGGATTTCTGGTGCTCCCTCTCCTACCCTAGGTGGCTTCTAAATACCGGACTGCAAATCTATACATCAGGGCCTTGGGTGTGACTGACCAAGACACACCCCTAAGGCCTGTCGTCTGTGGTAAGGTGAGAAGGCTGGTTCAGTGCAGAGCAAGAAGGGTGGACTTAAGTGCCAGGCTTGGCGCAGAGAACGCGAGCTTTGCAAAGATCGTTAAGCACCCCAGTCAACGTTGAAGTAACAAGCGAGATCACTCCCCCCCCCCCCCACCAGGGGACCAAGATTTGGTACCTAGGTCAATCTCACCGTTCATCCCCCCTCAATCATTGGTCACCCTTAAATGCTTATTTAGGTGCTTGTTGGCAGGACTATAATACAGAACTGACATGTCCTATCTGAAAGAAGACTTCACCGCCCCACCCAAGGTAGTCTTGCTGAAGGACGAACAGAATTCGTGTTTGATCAAGTTGGCTTCGGGGAAGACGGTCCTGGTTCAACTCCCACCGAAGGTCATCCCCAAGCCTCACATAGTTTCCTCCCCTACAAACTACATTCCCGCATGTTGGCATACACGGCTACTGCGAATAGCCCCAATCTCGCTATCCAGATCAACCACCCCCACTGACACGATCATTTAGAATCCCCCTCACCACTCATATACCCAGGGACAACTGGCATCCCACCTCTTGGCAATCTTAGCAGTGAGGAAGACTGAACTCCCGGGAAGGGAAACTATCTCGATCACCTCACTCTGGGGTTTAATTCCCTTCTCTTCTGACGGCATCCTCCCACAGAATCTACCACAACCCACCAGGCCAGTATTATCTCTCGTACGCCGCGGTAGGATCACTTGAGGAACTCGGGAGGGTAGTCAGCACCTTAATCACTATCCCTCGAGATAGGAGCACGTGTCAATTGGCGCTCAACGTGGGACCAGAAGCTCCATACAGTACGGCCTTGGGAGCTAGGACCGAGCCAGTCCCTCTCCCCCTCTCTGAGATGCCCATATTGGTGTTGTTGACTACACGTCAATGGGCGTTCAAAGTAGGGCCATTAGCTTCCAAGTAGCTCAGACGTGGGAGCTTGGACCTAGCCAATCCCCCCCCCCCCCTTCCGCGACTCCATGCAGAGGATCCCACGCACGACTCCGGGGAGTCAATCTAACTCAGTGGCACCCTCTAACAACCATGTCAGTGCATTTGCAGAAACAAATGCTGCCAGAGTACCATTACACTTGTCTCCGATAGCACAACGCGCCACGCTACACAGACAGCCTGAAATACAGATGTAGGCAGGAAGATGCACGGGTCTGTCAATGGCCCAAATGTGAAGGGCAGGGACGATATATCGTCCACTGCGTGTTATGCAATCGTGAATTTCACCACTTCTGCATAGGCTGGGTGGACGAACGTGTCCAGAACCCAGGCCAAGTGTATCAGTGTGAGGTCTGTAGCAGAGAACAGACCTATAAACCGCACAACCCGACCCACCGGAATAGCCCGGTCATCCCAGGCCTACCATGTGAACTCACCCTGCCTGAGTTTCACGGAAGCCTCATGAAGACCCCCAAAAATTTATTGTTCAATGCGAATGGGAACTGAGGGAAACACCTCATTCCCCGTAAGCAGTGGGCGAGTTGAGCGTGCCACCAACTTAGCGGTCACGCCAGAAGATGGTGGGACAAGTACTGGGAGTTTGTTTAGGGATGGCCTCAGTTCAAGTCCCAGCTTGTTTCTCATTTTACAGGAGATGAAATTCTCTCGGATCTCATAACGGACTTGCACTCTCACATGCAGCACAGCGACGACGAAATACAACTGTTCATGAGACTAAAGGAACACCTTCACAAATGAGTTTACCCCGAACAAACCGAAAGGCAGCGCATCACGTGCATAACCCGCACCCTCCTGCCCTCGCTACGTAACCTCAATACCACAGATGGCCGAGGAGCTGGCCGAAAGTGCGGGAGTTGAAAATGAATGAAGGGAAGAACCATGTCGCACGTGCCCAAGGACGCCAGCCCCGCCCCCTTCTCCAGACAGCCCACAGGGCGAGACATGACGACCTTGTCGAACCCCGCAGCCCCCTTGTCAAGCTGCTGACACTGCCTGGGTTGACACTTCAACTGCAATTCCCAAAGGCGGCAACCCCAGGCAACACGCAGTCTCCTCCCTGCCCAGCAAATGCGCAGTCTTGCCGCACATGTTCTCCTCCACAGAAACGAAAATGCGGAAGCAAACCGAAACATGCCAAATGGGAGGCCACTTAACCTCCACCAAATGTCCGTATGTCCCAGTCCACGTACACCTTCAAACACAGGACAGTCAAGATCCCAGCCTGAATGGGAACCAAACGGACGGAGCCTGCTGCGAGACACCCCGGACACCCCAGAGGCGGACGAAGCATCCCCCTCCCACTCACGACAGTAGGTCGTCATCACCAGGCTCGGGAAAGGCAGTCACTCACTCCCCCTCCCCCATCCTATTGCACGTACCCAAGGGAGAACTACCAGAGGTGGTTCTCCCCTGCGAGACCCTGTTATACGCCTAGTTCTAGTACCAGTTCTCAGTTCAAACACCGCCGGACTCCACCATGTGTCCAACCTGAGCAATTGTGGCGCGAGCCAACCTATCGCTCGTCACCAATAAGTCAACCTGCTGGGAATACGCCAGTGGAGGTACGTGATCCTTCAATCACCCGAGAGCACGGCGGATAGGCCGCAAACCCCTCTCATTGCACCTCTTTCCACACCCCTGGCTATTAATTGCCAGGAAACCCACAAGACGTCACCCACACGCAGTAAACGAATCTCACCGGCCTTCTGTCCCGCAGCAGAAGCAGCGCTCACCCCGGACGACTGCCTGAAAGTGGCTGCATACCCGCTCCCGCCATGATCGGTCCCGGCAACCCCACCCCCAGACACAGTGGAAACCCTCCAGGATAGAGATATTAGATCACGTGCCCTGTTGATTTACCCATCCTATCCCTTTCCCAGCAAGAATAGAGAGAGTAGACGAACGAAGGAAGGAAACCTGCCACAGCCCTCATCACTAACGGTGAACACCGGCCAACATGGTGACCGACATCGGTGACCTACAAAGAGACGCAACACCCGGATTGATCAGTTTGTAAATGCAATTTACTGTACACCCGTGAGCGCTACGGCCACCCAAGTAGACTCTCCACTGCCTAGAGTGGGCAGTATAAGTGAGTACCATGCACTGGTCGCCCACGCAGCTGCCAGAAGAGTCACACCTGAAGCACATGCCAATAACAGCCCGACCACTGTTACTGAAGCAGACGCCACCAGTACCTAGGACGCTGATCCCATGGAGCCGCCTACGACAGGGTCCACCTCATGAGTGACCCCACTACGTGCGAGATGCGTGTTCTACATGCCTAGACACTACTGAGACACGCCATGGAGGGTGCCTATCACATATCGTTGGCCTGCCGCTTCCGCTGCAGCGCACCATAAGCGAGGATGCCTGCTGAAACGATGCATAACCAAGCCCCAATGATCAGCACCGCTAGCAACTGAGTGAGTACCTGGCAGATGCCAGCAGTAGAACTATCACGCCCCCTCACCTGAGACCTTTTAGTTAACCACATAGTAGGGAGTGATAGTGATAGAAATGCCAGAACCTAAAGTAAACGAGAGTGCAAGAGCTCATTACCTAGTTTAGTAGGGAAGGATGGTGTCAATGAAACACTCCATACCAAAATCCTAACCTGTTAAGAGTAGGCAGTACGACGAAAGTACCTGCACCCCCAACAAGAGTAAATTTTTGTGTAATTATGTAACTTGTTTTTCCTATGGTTGAGAATTGAAAAATCGCATTGGTAGGAACCGAGGTCCCACACATTAATAAGTGCCAGAAATAATGTAGACTACCTCCTATCAATAGGCACCAGTAAAGTGAAAATAACAAAATTTATTTTTGTACTAAAAGAACTTAATTCCTTGTTTACCAGAAAAGTTTTGTTAGTTCCTGGTTCATTATTCTATTTAATATTTTTATGTTAGTAAATCTTGCGACAGGTGCAATAGAAAAACCCCGTTGAGAAACAGTCATTAAGTTTGCCAAACTCCACAGGAGACATAGCTCGCAGAAATTTTAGAGTCTGCGTAAGACAAGCCGCAGCTCCTGGATTTCCGGTGCTCCCTTGCCTACCCTCGATGGCGTACTAATACCGGACTGCAAATCTTTATGTCATGGCCTTGCTTGGTGTCTAGCCAATTTGGCTCACAGAATTCCTGTACAATTCCCGTACAGTAATGAAAAATTCCTGTACATCTGCAGCTTCCAAGTATGTACTCTTAATGAGGCTCACAGAAATTGGAAAAGAAAATTTGTACAAAAGAATACATTAAAAATAACATGCATTTCAACAAAATTATAATCAAACAAAAAAATTCAATTTTTGTCTTGCTAAAATAAAATTCACTCTAGGTTAACTGCAGTCTTGAATTTCACCTGCGACATGAAAATAAAGTCCAATAACACCACACAGAACATATCACCTACATAATCTTTCAAAAATAATTGCTTAACTATAAACCAAAAAATATCTTACTGCTTCAAAAATTACTATTTGTAGCTACAAACTCAATAGTACTCTAATTTCAGCAAACTCAATAAAAGTATACTTTATAAAACTCAATGAAAACAGACGTTACTACAAAGTGTTACAGAATAAATATTATTATTTCCACAGCTCATTCACTCTTTCGTTGATCATGTAACAGCCCGTTCCGCATCCTCCAGCAACTTGCGTTTCTTTGCCTCTAGATCTCGGAGTTCAGCAGCAGCACACTTTTTGGCCTCAGTTAGTTTCAAAGCTTCTGCTTTAGCTTGTTTTTGCTCTTTAAGTGCTACACTATACCTCGATTGGGCATTCCTCACCGAATGAAGTAATTGTTTTGGTATTTCAATCTTCATCAGTCCACCCTCACTGGTGACAGTGAAAAATAGGACACTGTGCAATAAGGGACTGTTCCATCAAATTTTCCATCAAAATTTCTTTATTTACAAAAAACCCTCTTTCTACATTCGCATTACCATGAGATACAATCAGAAGAAATTTCACTACTTTCACAAGATTCTCGTATTCTTTTTTCCCATTTATAAGCTCCAACCAGAAAGTGTCTACTCGAGTCTCTGATCCTGAATACAACTTCATCAGTTCAGTCACATATGGATGTGAGCAGAGAGCCTTATACTCTCTGCCAGTCCTTTCTACAGTGCTAGCAGAGAGCAGATTGGCTTTGAGAATAATGTCTAAAGTAGATGTAAGTTGTTTCTCAGTGCCATCCTTGGAAGATATGTAATATGGGTTCAAACATGTAAGTGCTTTGGTCAGTGGATATTTCTGAGGAGACCTCTGCATGAGTTTAGCCACAAAATATTGCAGGGCAGTTCGACAATCTTTGCGAAAGCATAGTATATCCTTCTCAGAGACCTCACAGAGCTGATCGAGTACCATATCTAAGGTCTACATGCTTAAAATCCTTGAGAGCTATAAAAGATTTGCTACCATTCTCCTTTAGAACATCTGTTTTATGAAGTGCAGTTCTCTCAATACTTTCTTTCTTCACAATTTTAGACATTGCAGTCTTTACTATAAGAGTCAAACTGTCAAAAGAAATGGTACCATTGGAGCATCCGTCTGAAACTCTATTACAAATGGCTCTACACCATTAGTCATTCCCTCAAAAAAAGCAATCTTAGCTGAAAGAAGTTTATCTTTCAGTGCCCTTGATACTATTGAAAAACTGTTGCAAGATGGCTACTTAGCAGTGCCTTCAACTGACTGTACATATTTTTCCACATGAGGTAAAATTTCCTTAACTCTCCTTGCAACCCTCCCGTTCTCTATCCAGCGGTTAGAGCACATCCCAAGATAAAACACATTAGACCCAGAGGCTTCTGCGTAGTCACTTCTTTGTCTCTTGGAGCCTCCTTAAACAAACTGTACAGATCTCTGAAAAATTCCACTATCTCCCAACAAGTCTTCTTAAACCCAGTCTTAAAAGCATTATGAACTGTGTGCAATCCACAATTCCCAATATCAAGAAACTGCGGAGAATCTGGAGCTGATCAAATATCTTCCTTTAACAGTCTTAATACTTCGAAGTTGACATTCGGGCCATCCATTGATAACTGAATGATCTTCATCAGGTCAAGGTCTTCTAATCCCTTTTTGCAAAGCTCTGAGGAGATCTTCACCAGAGGTATGATGCAAGAACACTGATGTTACATATCTGGCACTAACTTTGTTAAGTTTTGAGTCCCAGAACAATTACACACAAATCCACCTGTTGACTCTGTGCCACCTTGTTCATGCTCTCATCAAAGCTCAAGACAAAATAGTCACAATCTTTCAACTCAACTTTTAATATACCATGGGAATACGGAGAAAGACCATAGACTATTACACAAGAAATCTTGTCTTTCTGAAGATGCATATTATTGGCAATATGGTCATCATGAAACATTCAACGGAACACACACACACTACTAACAGCTCCTCTCGGAGAGTCGTGGTTCATTACTGTCTGAATGCACCACAAAGTTACCAGACACGTCACTTCATCTTTCTGAGTGTAACTCTTTATGCTGCGGACGACAGGTGAGTGTACTGGAGGGTTTACTGGTGACACTACACAGACACTAGAAACACCAGAGCTTGATGAAGAGAGTTTTGACACTGAAGAAGTTGCACTTGCTGCAGGGACTTCGACAGTGGAACGAACCTGTGAAGTAGTCCACATGTGAAGAGATGCTGACTTCTCAGAGCTACTGACTTTTTGCTTGTGCTTGCTACCATTAGAGTGGCTGACAATGGCTGTTCTTCCCATAGTTTCAATGGAGAATATAGTCTTGCAGACTGCACACTGGGCAGAGTGATGATTATTCTGGACTTCTTGCACCAAAGGAAATGCAGCCTTCCAACCTGGTTGAAATGAAATTTTCTCACGAATACGCTTTGTCATTGTGATGTGGAAGAACACAAATCTACAAAAAATATCCAAAAACTAGAGTTGGAATTACATATATTTAACACTTAAGATTTCCTCATTATTTAAAATACAGTTCACTCCTATACATAGATGGATAACGCTTAAGAGAAACATATAAATTTAATCAGTATGTACCACTGTTTGCAAATATTAGCATATTGTACATAAAATATACTTATGGTCAGCCTTTTCCACTACAAACATCTAATGCTGTCAGTGACATTCGTATGTGATGGTTTTATTTTAATAATTATTAAGGAAATACCGGTAGAATAAATTTTATTTAATCAAGTGCACATGTTTGTGAAATCCAAAGCTGTCGCTGTAATACAAATAGTGTTTTATTAATAATATATTAAAAAATTTTAGTGGGGGGAGTAAATGTTAATCCTTCTGTGCTGCATATACTTGTACAAATGCATGTTGTTTCAAGTTCTCATACTAGGCTACATTTCATACAGTCACGCAAGACATAACGTGGCACTAGTTCTTCAATTGTGGTGAATAATCAGGAGTTAGCAAGTATTTCAATTTCTGAATTGAACAAAGTACTGACACTGCATACTAAGGCCGTGTTCGGACTGATAATTTTGTCATTTAGTAATTTGGGATTACTTTAGTTTCAGCTCAGATTCTATCGGCAATAACTTGTTAAGCATTCGTAAGTCATGTAATGCATAAAGAAACAGTTATTATACAATCGCCGAAATATACAATGTTGGAACTTAAATTGTGTAAAATTCTGATAATTTATTAATGCTGCAATAATTATATTCGTGTTATATAACAAAACAACAAGCATCACAAACTGCCACTTTATGTAGGCGCACCAGTCGGCCGTAGGCGGCAAAAGGAAAAAACACACGCACATGCACGTGCACACCCCTACACGTCTGTCGGCAGCTGGCCGCACATAACAAAGGCTGTCACCACCCCTCTTCTGTTTTCAAGAATACAAACACCTGCAGTCTTGCTGCCCTTTCCTGCCTCGTTTAACTTTATTTGGTTTATAAATTACGTGAAAAAATGATATGTACAGAAGTTCGTGTCTTCAAAAATATTTTTGTGTAGTGCTTCGGTTTTCTTCTTTTTTACATAAGAAACTAAACAATATGAGTGGAAGTACGCAAAAGTACAAAAAAAAAAAAAAATAAATAAAAAATCATAAACAATTAATAATGTGGATAAAAATGAGACACGAGCATACAGTATGTTGCTTTCTGCTTAGTAGAGAATAAAGTTAGTGAAAGGACATAGGTTTAAAGAAAATCACTGCGCTAAATATATTAACCTAAAAGACACTTAATTTGAGTGGTTTTGGGCTGAATAACATAACTTTGTAACGTCTGGACAGATATTGAACGTTTGTAACGGTATCAGAGGAAGGATGACTCAACTACCACTGCCCATAGGGATAGTGTGTGTACTGAAATGGGGGAAGAGGGAAATGTTTGACACCTGCCTAGTGGTGGTATAAGGAAGGAGAGAGAAGGCTAGCATGCATGGGAACAACAATATTTTTCAGTATCTGTTCGCAAGACAGGGCAAACTTGAAGTGGAAATTTACTTAAGTGTTACGGTATTTTATGGACCACGAAACGCATGTCTATGATTATTTGTTTTACCTACAGACCTTTAGTCTACATTGTATAATTTTTTTCCCCCAGTAGTTCAGTATTGTGCTACTTTAGATGAAGTAAATTTTATTTTAAAAATGGTCTCCATTTCTTTTTGTGTTATATGTTTAGAATGGCATTTATGAAACTTTTCATGTCCAAAAATTTAAGTTATTCCAATATCAGATTTTCGAAACTGGGAATGGCGAAAACTGGTGTTTTTAAAGTCGTATAGCCTGTGCAGCACATATTTATCATTATTAATACACCATAATATCACAGTCGCCGCTGGAAGCTACAGAGGAAAGTTGCAGACAAGACTGCACTGTACACCAGTTTCAGTGGCTTGTGCATAGAGGCGGTGTGGCGTGTGATGCACGTGTCTAGAGCACCATTATCGCTCCCATGAACCTTGGACTCGCGACACGCAAAATTCACAACTTGCATGACACACCTTTAAGAGGTATGGCGCACGAAAGCATTATTTGCCAAATTTTTGTCATAAGTTGTTTTGAAGAGAATTAAGCAAAATTTTCAGCTCAACAAGACATAAACAACTATTTTGAACACCTTACTTTGTTAAATATTAACTGCCATAATTATCCTTGGAGCACTGATGGAAGATAAGAAGTAGGATATTCGTTCTTATAGTCCATCAATGTTCCGAGATAATATTTGCAGTGAATTTCTAATATTGTAAGAAGGTTTACAAAATTGTTATTTAAGTTTTGTAGTGCCAAAAATTTGGAAAATCCTCTGAAAAACAACCTGTGACAAAATCTAGGTAAATATAAGGCTTTCGTGTATCATTCCCATTAACCACAGACGCACCGGCTAATTTTTTACATTAAATTTTGTTTATTATGTTTTACATCCCACAAAAAATTTTTGTGAGTGTGCCAGTGCTTACCTTGCCGCCTAAAGCCACCCCAATATGTCTGCATGCACAAACGCCTCAAATTTTCTCCGACTCATGTATCACCATCGCCTTAAAAAAAAAAAAAAAAAAAAAAAAAAAAAAAAAAAAAAAAACAAACCCATGAAGCATGTTGGTAAATACTGATTATATAAATATTTAACATGTGCAATGCCAACACTGTTTTCAGAGGAAAAGACCTGTCCCAACTAAAAAACTAATAAAAAAAGTTTTAAAATTCCAAATAATGTCAGTTAATTCGAAGTAGAAAATTTCGCCTCCAGGCATTTCGAATTATCGAGGTTTTATGTAAATGTTTAAGCATTTATACTTCAGAAATATTAATTATATGAATATCATGTAGCACAAGCCCCTGGTAAACAAATATTATCGCCTGTTTACCATGTGTTAACAGATTACGAACGTAGCTAAATATTATGATATAGGCCTTAAAAAACACATTCCATTCAAATAAAAGCTTAATCACAAATTATACTGCAAACATTGAAAAAACACATATTAAATATTACTTACCACACGGACGCACTTCAATAGTCACTGTACCGTACGTTTTATGAAACGCTGTTGCATGCCGACTGGCCTGACAGCCCGTGGCAAGCGGCCACAGTTGAGAATGGGTGAGTCCATTCGTCCGACCCACACACACGTATTTTGCTGTGCGTTATCAGTAGTGAGCGACAGGTGCAGTCAAGTCTGCAGTAAAACATCAGTTGATTAACTAATCACAAGAATCACGAGCGAGGCTGCTTCACCACCAAGCTTCAGCTTTCATGACAACATTATAGAATTTTGGTGAGGAGGGAGGGAGGGAAACGCAAGTTGAAAATGCGTAGTATGAATTCCCGGACATCTGACTAAAATCCCGTGCAATTCCTGTAATTTTCCCGGGCAGTGGAATTTCTGCACAATTATCATTTTTCCTAGTTTTCCTGGTTAGTAGACACCCTAACCTGCCTTGGGTGTGACTGACCAAGACACACCCCTAAGGACTGTCGTCCGCGCAAAGGTGAGAAGGCTGGTTCAATGCACAGCAAGAAGGGTGGACTTAAGTGCCAGGCTTGGCGCAGAGAACGCCGAGCTTTGCAAAGATCATTAAGTGAGATCACCTACCCCCATCCCACCTGGGGACCACGAGTTGGTACCTAGGCCGATCTCACCGTTCATCCCCCCTCGATTATTGGTCACCCTTAAATGCTTATTTAGGTGCTTGTTGGCCGGACTATGATCCAGAACTGACATGTCCTATCCGACAGAAGACTTCACCGCCGGCAGTAAGCATTGCCCCACCCAAGGTAGTCTCGCCGAAGGACGAGCAGAATTTGTGTTTGATCAAGTTGGCTTCGGGGAAGATGGTCCTGGTTCAACTCCGCCGAAGGTCATCCCCAAGCCCCACGTAGTTTCCTCCCCTACAAACTACATTCCCACATGTTGGCATACGCGGCCACTGCGAATAGCCCCAATCTCGCCATCCAGATCAACCACCCCCACCAACACGATCATTTAGAATCCCCCTCACCTCTCATATACCCAGGGACAACTGGCATCCCACCTCTTGGCAATTTTAGCAGTGAGAAAGATTGAACTCCCGGGAAGGGAAACTATCTTGATCGCCTCACACTGGGGTTTAATTCCCTTCTCTTCTGACGGCATCCTCCCACAGAATCTACCACGACCCACCAGGCCAGTATAATCTCTTGTACACTACGGTAGGATCACTTGAGGAACACGGGAGGGTAGTCAGCGCCTTAACCACTATCCTCGAGATAGGAGCGCACGTCAATTTCGTTGTGCTTAATAACTTGCAATTTGTGGCTAATTTCTAAACTAGTGACCTCTGCGGACCAAGCACGAGTGGGCTGACCCACTTAGGATTCCTGGAGCCGGCACAAGGTGTTAGTCTAAATAAGACAGGGAACTCCTGAGGCATGTCTGGTACACCCGGGTGTGCCCTCTGAAATGCTCTACACTTAGTAGGTCATATATCATGCTCGTTACCTTGGCTGTGCTTCCACAAGACATACCCAGGAGGGTTAGAGTGCAGACTTCTAATCACGAGCGCACCTTGATGAACATTAGTGTTTTGAAGAGCCCATTAGAAGAATTTATTGGTTTAGCAAATTTACATTCAGTGATGAAATGCATAGGAAAGCAGGTGGACACAATAGCACGATCAGACAATTAGCCCGACGGGGACTACAACAAGAGCTAGCTCAGTCATACAAGACAATAAAACCTCTGTCGAACCCCCTGGTGATCCTACACAACTTCCTCCTCAACTCACGGTGAGACCTGTTAAGCAGATTAAGGAGATCCCTGCAATCGACGAAAATTGTCACTCTTACTTGGACACACTGTTAGGAATTTGTTGACTGTGGCCGGACTTGGAGCATGTAAGTTATTTAATTCCTCCAGTGCCTGGGCTAGTAGTGGAACCAACACCATCACTGGAACTTATAAGAAAACTCAAACTACCACTTGCCAGATTCGCAGCACAGCGGGGAAAGTCATTAACATACCGTATTTACTGGCATAATTATAGCCCTGGCACAATTCACGCACCCGAATTTTATGGTGCCGAATTGAGGAAAAAAATTTTCCTTTCATGTTTCACGCAGCATACTTTTCTCAACAAGGCATGTAATGCTAATGGGCCCACGCAACGCGCACTTTGTTTGACCACACCAGGTCACTCACACATCAATGTCACTGGTCCTGTTATCGATTTCTGGCTGCCACGCCTGCGCTGCAAACATGTAAACAAAATCAGCCACTGAGTTTATTTGTATGCGGGTGGTGTTTTTAATGCAAAGGCAATAGTTAACATTTATATAAATTTTTGTTTAGTACGAATGCATAATGGGTAAATATACCAGTCAAACTGCTGCATTTAAACTTAAGGTAATTGCTTATGCAGAGGAACACTGCAATAAAGCGGGCCACAAATTCACTGTTTCTGAGTTTAACGTGCATATCATGTGAAATGTAACGACAGCAGTGGTGGACGCCGCCCCGCCAGCGTAATCTTGTAGCGACCGACCGAACTGACCGACAGCTGCCCCGCCTGAGGATCTAGGGTGAGCGACAGCTGCAAGCTCGCCGCGCTCGGCTGTGCTGTACAGGATCTAGGCGCTTGCCCAGCTACGTACACACAGCAATGTTTTCAGTGCTGACACCAGCACACAAGTGATTTAATTTTGAATATATAAATAAAATTGCTGTTTTTCCAAAAAACGTATCCCCCGCGGTTGGCAATGGATTACTTACAGTAGACCCCATTTTAATATTTACATGCACGTGCCTAAGCAATTCCTTGCATTATTCACGCACCCTAATTTTTTTCACTAAAAACCTGTAAAAAAAGGTGCGAAAATCATGCCAGTAAATACCATACGGTAATCATCCCCCTTAAACCGGTACGTAACAAGGTAGTTACCTCAACAGCTGATTTTGTCCCGACATGCAAACCAATCAGGCCCACCCCTTACAAGCACCCTGGTAGCATCTGTAAGTCGACTAGGTCATTACCCAGCCTCATAATAATTATACCCCCATCTCATTAATCTTTCACATCTCCATTATCGTATTTTCTTATTACTATAATTTTCACAATTAATGACATCTGGCGTCACATTTCTTGACGGCCTTTACAGTACGCAAGGTCACGCTCCCTGGGAGGGAGATGTTCATGATTAAGCTCACCCTGGGATTTGATTCCCCTCCAACCACTCTCAGCCCTTCTACCAGATGGTGCCACATTAGTCAGCCATGTGCACAAACATCCGCTTGACGTCCAATGCCCTGACTTCACATCTGTGGGAGGGTTTCCCCCACTCCAGTCATGTTGCTATATTACACCTCGCCAAGCCTGGAGACACCCTACTTCGCCAACCTGGGACGACTCCGCTGGACAATGCCCGAGAAGCCACCTCCTCCATCACAGCGAGAACAGCCACTTTGAAATGGTTTCATTTCATTTATTTAGATTTTTTTAAAATCACAAATTCAACTGTCTGAGACTTGCAGAGTAGTCACAGTGAGTAATTTCATAGTTATAATTGTATCACTTTCTCATGGTTGTGATTTGGTAAATATTTGAAGTTTAATCATTTTTTTGTTCTTATTAGTTGTTTGTGACTTGCCTAACAGCTCGGGCACCACAATAATACTAATAAAAATTATTAACAAATACATGAAATATATTTACACTTTGCAGGTTAATTCAATTCAAGGAAAATATTTTACTAACACACATATATTTTGCACCACGGGCCTGCGCCTCTATTGTGGGTGCTGACAAAAATAATTTAATTTTACTAGACTTTTCCGTACACCGCTGGTCTCGCAACTCCAGGAGTCAATGGACAGAAACCTGCTTTGAAGTAAGAAACAAGTCACAACTCAAACCCTCCTTCTGGATGCCAGTCTCTCTACAGGATGCCATGTTCCAGGGTCATTTCTTTATTTCCCTCTTCTTCTTTGTTTCTGCGAGAAGTTTCGCGCATACCCAACACACTCCCCATAATGGAGGACAAGCGAGAAAGTTTCTCATTAAATGACATGTAAATATTAATTGATACTTTTTCTTGTGATTAGCTATTACCATATTTTGACACGTAAAGTATTATGCACACAATTATATGACTTGCAAGGGTGAATAATGCACTCCTCTAACAGCAGTAAGTAGTCCTCTTTTAAGTTTGTGAGTCAACAACGTGATTCCTGCAAATAATTCCAATTATTATCAGCGCATAGTTATGTGAACTAAAGGAGAGATATTGCTGTTTTGTAAAAATGGGAATTATTATAAAATTGTGCAAATAAACGTAATTTCTCCATATTTTGTATGATTGCATGTTACTTCATGGTTCCCGAATATTTATAGGCCCTAGTAATTAGGCATACTTCTCCAAGCCATTGTTATTTTGAGCAATTCCGCATCCTGCTTGGACTTATGCTTTTTCTTCTTTGGTGAGTGCACTCTGAACACTCGAACTCTGCCAGCAGGAGGGTCCATAGAGTACCAGGCCACTGACACACACACAGAACATTACAACTCATAAAATAAGCAGAGGGGGTAAGGAGGACGTACCTGGGGCGGCCGGTGGGGTGGTGTATAGGGCCCATTCTCCGGGCCGGCGGCACAACATACGTCGTGGGCAGCATCCCTGCCACCCTGCTGCCGGGGTTGTTGGCCAGCTTCACAGTGATTGGCTCCGTCCAGCCTGCTGGCACGCTGCCATTCAAACCCTCTATAGCTCGCTCTGCCTCGCGCCGCTGGTCGAACCTCACAAAGCCCACACCTTTCGACAGCCCTGCCACACACAACATGATTGTCAGCGCTCTCTCTCTCTCTGTCTTACACTTACAACCAGCCAGTTTGCAACCAACCACACACTACCATGTCCTTCCACTGCTCCGTGTGCATTACCACTATTGTACACTATGCTACTACTTGTCCACTCAACACCGTGCAGCTGACATACAGTGAAACCTCTTTACAAACTTCAATCGACATTAATTTTTATGGTCTGTAATAATGAGCTTTGTATAACAGGTGTATTGCCATAATTATAAAAAACAAAAACTCTAAAAAAATTAATGATTATCATCACCAGTATGACTTATTTTTATCAGTGAACATGTCATTATATTGTAATAAAATTAGCAAAATTTTTATTAAGCTGATGCGTGATGCTCGTTTGATAGATATATATGTACGTACACGTACACACACTCTCTCACACTCTCTCTCACTCACTCACACTCTCTCACTCACACACACACACACACTCTCTCTCACTGTCTCACTCACTCTCTCACTCACTCACTCTCTCTCTCTCTCTAGCTGTACCCTCGCCCGCTTCGCTGGGCATTGATTTATTTTGAAAATTCTTGGTAAAATAATACTGTTATGGGAAAAATGGATTCTTATAGTATATTAGCTAGTTAAATTCTCTAAAAAAAATTTCTTGGCGTTTTTCATTTACATTCAATTATTTTGCCTTAATTGCAAGTTAAAGCAGCCTGTCATCGCTTCGCTCAGGTTTTATGGAGTCAATATATTTCTTATTACTGAGCCACTGTGGTCCCACTTCGAATCGCTCTACCCACTGGTCCACAATGGCTCCGCTTGAGATTGCTTGTGCCCCTGAGCCACTGCAACCCCAATTGGGATCACTATAGCCACTGGGCCACTACGGGATCGCTCTAGCCACTGGGTCACTGCCACTCCACTTGAGATTGCTATAGCCACTGGGCCATTACGGCCCTACTTGGGATCGCTCTACCCACTCTGGGCTACTGTGACTCTACTTGACACTGCTCTACCCACTGGGCTTCTGTGGCCCCACTTGATATATGCCTATAATAGCAGTATGGAAGAATGTAGCTTTCTAACAGTGAAATAATTATAATAATCAGCCCTGTAGTTTTGGTAGAGCATGTTTAGAAAGCAGCAAAGTAGCTAATTTTTATTTTCACAAATTTTAAAATATCTAAACAATTTTTTTTTTTAAATTAAACATAGCCTATGTTCACCAGGGAAAATGTAGCTTTCTAATAATGAAAGAATTATAAGAATCGAAATAGTAGTTCCAGCAATTACCTCTAACACCGCTTTATGTATATAATATACAGTAATAGTAAATATACAGAATGGGGCTTAATTCAACTGACAAACTTTGTGAGGTGATTCCTCATGCAAAAATCAAGTGGCAAATATATAGGACACTTGGTATCTAAAGTAAATATTAAGGGCGAAATTAGTACCCAAAAATCGAGATTTTGGAATGAATTTTTTCTAAATATCGGAAACCACGTGAGATGAGAGTACAATTGGCCGTATGTTGTTTTCTGTTATCGGGATCCTCAACCTAAGAGCAAATGCACAATAATAACACTTCCCGTTACGAAAATAACAGGGGTCGCCACCCTCATATTGTGGCAACTTCGTTAGAGTCGGGAATTATGAACGTTTCATGCTGCTGATTTATTCAGCAGTATGACCTACGAAACAAAAATAGTCCTCTTGTTGCAACTGCCTAGGACACACAGTTTTCGTTTAAAATGTACACAAAGATTTTGCTAGATTCTGCTGCAGTGATATAGCACCTGGTATGCAGACAATTCTACCTACATGCGTGTATGGCCACAGCACAGCCAATGGTGGCGGACAAGGTTAACAACTACTATCAACAATGAGTACCATACATTAATAATCATACACAACTGTTTGATTATGGAGACAGTCAGTGCGTAATTCCATACAGGACGTAAAGATATCGGCATTGCCTACGTACCTGGAACTGCATCACTGCTGCTGTGTACTGTGCAGGCTTTTGAATGTTGAATTATTTGGTGCAGCAGCATAGGGCGGCAATGCTGTTACAAGCATCACATTTAAGTAGTATCAGGTAACACATTGCATTTGACAAGAAAAGCTGTGGCATTACATAGGTTTTATTGCAGAAACATGTATCACAAACACTTTTAAAGAAAAGGTTTATTGGTACGGCCACCATGTTCGACGCACAGTTCACATCGCCGCACCAACAATTGTCAGACACGTTTGAAAACACGCTCATTGTCCTGAATAATCCGCAATTTCATACACCAGGCTGCGCACGTAACCTCAGAAGAAATAGTCCTATGGATTCATATTTGGGGATCGTGGAGGCCAGGGAACAGAACACCCACTATCTATCAATCATCCAGGGAATACAAGATTCAAGCGATAGCGCGCATGTCATGAACTGTGGGCTGGGGCGCAGTCATGCTGGACCCACATGGCACCTCGTGTTAGTAATGGGACCTCTTCGAGTAATGTCGGCAGAGCATCCCACAGAAATTCAGCATACACATTGCCAGTGAGACAATATGCTAACAGGTAGGGACCAACCAACATATTATGTTGATGTGCGCAACGCTGCTCTACTTAGTCTGATTGACTTATGGAGGATCTGACTGGTCGTAGCGGAGCAGGTTCCTCCGTCCGACATGGGTTTCTGAGAGCGCTGATCACCCTCCAGAGCCATAATTGCAACCCTTCGGCGAGGTATTCTCCGCTCGCAATATTTGTTTCTGCCTGGCGGGGAATGGTTTGCCCATGTTGGGGTGGTTTGATGGGTGCCGCCTAGTGCAATGAGCTGTATCGGAGTGGAGAGGTATCAAACTCCAAGGTGAATCTGATTGCAAACGTCTCCCGCCAAGTGAGTGCAACTTTACTCACCGAGAAGGCTGCCAATAAATGGGATGCCAGCTGTCCCAAGTTGCTTAGGAATTATTAGGGGCCATGGATGATAGAGAAGTTACAGTGCAGGGGGAACATGATCCAACCGGTAGTTCTAACTCAGATCTACTTTCACTACCTGGTTGTCCCAAAGAATTCGTCTCATGGGTCTACAGTTGGGAATACAAATTAAATGGTTTGGGAACTATTAGGGTTTTAGGGTTTTGAAGGGTATGATAATCTTTATTACCTTCCCTGCCGCTGTACGGACTGTGCACATATTATGTGGTCGCGTGTCCTTTACTGGGTTAGGGGTTGGCACTATTACAGTGGGTGAGGGTTTAGCCAGGTGGTAATAACTCATGTGAAGCTTTGCTTCAAATTCGACACGCGTGTCAACTCGTCTATTTCAAGAAATTGTGTGTGTACTCCATTTTCCTGCCAAACAGTGTCTCCTGTCAGCCCGAAGAACTTAATTCCTGTCCCCATTTATGGTGCTATAAACTGTGAAAATATACCTTAACATATCTTGCAATTACTACGTGAGGTATCTTTGAACTGCTTTAAATTAATAATACTCGTAACATGGACGGCTATGAACAACGCTCCACATTTAGTGAATTGGGCCGAGCGAGTAGGTACTGAACACTGTGGTGAAAAATAAACTTCTCGTAAATTGCGACTGCAATAGAGCCCAAGCTATTAAAATTGAATTTGACAGTTACTTCCCTGCGCACACGTTTGTATGAAAGTACGCATGTAAAAAGATGTAAAAAGACTACTTTGCTGTTGAATCTTTGTCCCATTCATCTGGCCCGGCCGTCTTGTTTACTGGTTCATGCGTCCATAGCTCAGTCCAGGTAGAGGAACATCATCACATTGTAGTTTTATTTTAATTGTATTTGTCTCGTTAAGATTTTTATATTCACGCGCTTTGATGGCCCATCTGCCTTTTACTGGGTGCTGTCTGAATGTTATCAATCAATTTTAGTGAACTTTTTAAAGTAAATTTTATAAAGTTTTCAGTTTTAGAGTCGCACCCTTTGATGGGCCGCTTTGGGTCACGGTGCACTCGTCTATGTTAGTTTTGGTATTCCTTTATTTTAAAGTCACTCGTAGCAGGCTCAAGGAATTGTGTAATTTTATCGGCGCTTAAATAATTTTTAACGTATACTACAATTTTAATACGCTCGGGTTGTACCTTGATCTCAATGAAAGTAAGTAACGGCTTTGTCGCTTAAATTGTGACACTTTTCCTACGTGTCATTGCTGAGAGTTATTTGTTTACTCACCATTTAACTGTATTTGATATTTTCGTGTCATTGTGGACGCAGTAGTGAGAATTTTCAGTATTACCTTTTTAATGTTCAGTCTAGTTATGCAAGCTTACGTAAACATTTTTTGCTGGCCACTGCCTTTTCATTATTTGTAACCGTTACAATGTTTATGGTCACCATACGAGATGTTATTCTAAATGAATTAATAAACTAGGACAAAACAAAATTTTGGTATGCTTTTTGTAATTTTGTATGTAATCACTGCCTTGTGAAGGACCAATAATCCGAACCTACCCCCCATCTTCCCATCTCTTCTTTCTTTCCGTTCACCCCCCCCCTCCTTTTATCATTACTTTTTCTCCTTCCCATTTTCCCACTTTTTTTAACACAAGGGGGCCATTTTTGTTTCGCAGATCATACTGCTCAAAAAACCAGCATCAAACACTCATAACTCATGATGGTAACGAAGTTACCAGCAATAAGAGAGTGGTCACCCCTGTTATTTTTGTAATGGGGAGTATTATTATTGTGAATTTGCTCTTAGGTTGAAGATCCCGATAACATAAAACAACATACCACCAACTGTACTTTCACCTCACCTGGTTTCCGATATGTCACAAAAATATATTCCAAAATCCCCATTACCGGGGACTTATTTTGCCCTTAATATTTAGTTTGTGTCCTATTTATATGCCATTTGATTTTGCATAAAGAACTACCTCAAAGTTTGTCTGTCGAATTCAGCCCCACGTGTGTGCATGTGTGTATATATATCCATCCACAACTTTGCCTCATCTGTACATACCATAACATCATCCCAGGTGGAGTTTGAACTCTGCAATGACATTCTCATTCTGCGAGTACCTACCCAAGTACGCCCCTACTTGCGGGGCACTCATGGACGCATCAGCTAAGATCGTTCACCTTTATGTCAGACCTCACCCTGACCACTCACGTGTGATTGAGGCTAGCCAAGCTGCTGAGTTAAGCGCCTAAGCTCGTGCAACTACAGCAACCCAGCATTACAGAGCTGCATAGTTCCACAGTGGACTAAGGGATTGTGCTAGAGAACAAAACTTCACCCAGGAGGAGGAGCTCGCCACCTGCACCCCCATGGGAAAACGCCAGTTGTTCTCCAGCTCCAGCAGCTTGCTCCAACATGTCGTGTGCTGGGGCTCTCTACTGATACCAACATCTTCATGACCTACCAGCAGCTCTCCAACACCTTCACCAACAATCCCCGAAGAAGTCTTTGAGCCCCTTGAACTGCCAACATAATTCTGGTAATGGCAACCATACTACCCTTATGGTAGTGTTAAAACCCCACAACCCTTTTGGTAGTGGCCCCCAAAGTCCCTTCTGGACAACGGCATGAGATAGTAACAGTTGTTATAATAGCTACCAAGCAGCATCTGCTATTGTTCAGGTCAGACACAGGTCCCTTTCACCTGGTTTATGTAGTTTACTTACGGTTAGTTCCTCATTAGGAGGTAGTATGGGCCACCATGTTTATTTCTTATGGATTAAATACATTTTCTCTCAAATGTCTGAGTCCTCATTTCTATGGTTACTGATTTTGCCCTCTAGATGTTAGCCCACCAAGGTAAAGCAGGAGACCACGTCTTTGACAAACCGATTACCGAACCTAGTGCAGGACTGCGGGCTACCTTAACCGGGCACAAGTACATTGTAAACACACCCAGTCGAGGGCTACCTGTACTGTGCACCTGGTGTGCAATAAGGTAGAGCCACAACCACTAGTAACACAATTCACAAGCCGGCTAGTCGGCAAGGTAAACCTTTACACTGTCCGCACTGAACTGTCGCCAGAGGGAGTGCTAGACTGGTTCTGGAGGTCTCCCCACCTTTGGACCCACACCCAACTTCGTTGTCTGATGCTTAGAGTAAACCCACTGTTCTAACCGACTGGAGTAAACAGGTACAGCTCTGGGTTAGCTCGGCCTTCGCTTTGGTTCTACACCTAGCTAAGGACCATCTTCAACTGCTTCCCCTTGAAAAGGCTGACTGTTGTACCTGCCTGTTAATGCTTTACACTCATAGGAATAGTACGAAGTGGAAAGATAAGAATGCAACAGATCCCTCTGATCCCAACGGGAGCTGTAACCCAGCCCAAACTGCAGTTTGCAACATAACTTCCAGGAACAAGTTCTCCTCATTTCAGCCCCTGATCAAGATCACCGAATGACTGCACCTGATCATCACGTTTCACTAGGAATTGCTAAGTGCCGCCGGACCATTAGCCCTCTATGGGCTCACCTCAGCACCGCCAATCACAGCATCCGGGTCAGCAACCACTTCCAGCTTAGGTCAACCCATGGCTGTGGGCCACCCAGTACGCCAGACAGCCTAGTCCACATCTCACTTTGTGCCACGCCACATGCTCTATCTTGTATACTGGCCGGGGCCCGGTCAGACAATTAAATCATCAGTGTCTATGACAGACACGTCAAAACTTTGCAAGATCATGACGTCGCAGTCAGCCACCCGACATCACGTGTGAAAGCTTTCAGATAACATCACATTCCTTATCTCACTCTAAGGGGAAAGAAGATAACTATTTATTAACGAGGTTTCACTGAATATGAACTTGTCCCAGCCACCACAGTTCCTCACTCTACCATCAGTAGACAAAAATTAAGTTTATTTCCCTTGACACTATTTACACACATATGTAACAAGAGGCAAATACAGATTAAGTGAAATAAGTACTTTGAACATACTCTATTGCCACATTATGTTGTAACAGAAAATCAAGACTGAGACATGAAAAACGAGCCAAGAGTGGCTGTAGTTTTGGTTTTCTGTGACAACATATTGTAGCAATGGAGTGTGTTCAAAATATTTCTTTTAATCATTCACCCCCAGTGAAGACCCTTTCAAATAACTCAGGCAAATACAGGGCGTTACTGCAAGCACTCCAGTTATTGTTTAGGTATGTAAAGTTATGGGCAGACAAGTTATTGTTTAGGTATGTAAAGTTATGGGCAGACAAGTTATTTTCTTTAACATTGTACATCAAATAACCTGGCCCACACCACATTTATGTACATAATACTGTAACTGCATATAAATGACTGCTTATTTTGGCAACATACACCAAAAAATAAAGCCACATTTTTCTGTAATGCCTTGCATCTTCAGCACGTAATAATCCAAGCAATTTCACATATGTAGGGATGGGAATTTTTCGTAGTAGCAAAATTAATGATATAAAATGTGAAATAGTGATTTTCATGCTACAAAATGCCAAAACAAGCAAATTTACACGAATACGCAAAAACTGAGTTTGAAGCCATAAATTCAAAACCAACTACTTCCACCACTTATTTACATATCACCTAAATTTCCTATAAATTTAATACAGCGACACAAGTTTCGTCTTATCTGCATGTTTTCCCAACACCGGGTCGCTGATAAGCTGTGAACCGGCCCCATTAGGATGGCAGTGGCAGTGGCTGCCACCTACCAGAGTAATCTTGCAGTGACCTGGCCAACAACAGTGCGAGCGAGCCAAAGAGGCGTAGCCTCCCACACCCCAATTACCTCACCCATACCAGCCAGTCAAACAGAAGCCCCGGGAGGGCCCAAAAATCCCCAGCATTTCCTCTTCTCTTAAGCAGGGCTTTCAAAAGTGCTCATTTTACCATGAATAGCCTCTAAATGTTTTTGAAAGCCAAAGAAATCGTCATTCCAAGTTAGTTTTATTAAGTTATCAAAGTATGTAATAAGAGTTGCCATGGAATTGTAAACATATGTGTTCAAAGCACAGAAATATGTACAATTATTTTCTTCTACTTTTTAAAGTACGACAGGTTCAGGAAACTTACATACCTTCAGAAGTGGACTTCTAAAGGATTATGTGTCAGCCTGTGGGGAGAACATTAAATTAAAAGTGCAAGCTGACATAAATGATCAACCCATTGTCATGCAGCAAAGGTAGACCCTCAAGGTAGATGGTCAAACTGGACACCGTACTGTATCAAGTAGATGCAGCTGGTACGCCTCAGGTTATAGTTTATGCTCGTACCAGGCTAAACAAAACAGAGGGCAGGTATCACATAAACGAACAGGACTGCCTTGCCAGGATCTGGGCAGTACACAAGAACAGATATCACCTAGACAGCAAGCGCTTCATGCTCCGCACAGATAGCAAAGCCCTCCAACGGCAGCGCAAATCCCGCAAACACCAAAACCAAGCTTGGGCGGTGGGAAATGTTCCTGACGGAATTTGGTTTTGAGATAAAACACTGCTCGGGCAAAAGCCATGACTTACCCGATGCACTGTCTCGCCAGCCGGAGCTCGGTGGGGAACCGAAAACCAACTAAGAGTGGGAGAAGATGACCACTCCTACAACTCCTGCCCAAAACTCCAAGACCATATCCGACTATTACAGTTGCAGCTCGGAAAGGAACAGATAACGTTCCACCAACAACACCCGGATATCCAGCCCCTCCTCCAAGAACAACCCCAATGGTACAGACTCAGGGTCATAGTCTGGTTTTGCACTGGCCAACCAGAAGCCACTTGGAAGGTCTGGGTACCCCACCAACCTAATGGAAGACCACTGCCGACACCACCACAACCACCCACATGCTGGACACCCCAGAACGGAGGAGACACGAGACCTTGGGGAAAGGTACACGTAGGATGGGATAAGCAGCAACGTCTGCCAGTACATTGCCAACTGTGAGGTGTGCTGTCACGGAAAGGCGTATCCTGTACTTCCACCAACAGCAAAACCCAAATATCCAACCACAGCGTGGATGAATCTGACAATTCACGTGATGGGACCTTATCCTCGTAGTACAAAGAAGAACAAATACATATTTGTTGGTAGTGACTGACTACGAACAAATACATATTTGTTGGTGGTCCCCGACCAGTATTCTCGCTGGGTAGAAGCAGAATATTCTCCGAAAATTAGAAATGGAGATATTCCTTCGCTAGAGGTACTTAAGTCTCACCAATAATGGCACCTCGTTCACAAGCCAGCAATGGAGGAAGGCTTGCCAGAACTGGGGAAGGGATATCCAGACAATCTCCCTTTACCATTCACAAGCAAACCTCACTGAGCGGAGGAACCAGGAGTTGAAAAAGGGCCTCAGACTCAGTGTGGTAAACGACCACGTGCATTGGGATAAACGTATACTCTCGATCCTTTTCAGCCTCCATCAAAGATCAAATGAAGCCATCAACTTCAGCCCTAGCCATCTCATCCTCAGGCGAACTCTCCATCGATCCGGGGACTGGCAATGGGAGAAACATACACCCAGATGCAGACAGACATCCAGAGATATCCACCTGGCCGCCCTAGCCAGGACAACGAGGGCCCAAAAGACCATAGTGCAGTACATAGAACGCACGTATCTCCACCCTCCCACAGGAGTGCGCACCATCGACATGGGCGAGTACTCCTACGCAGTCACTCACTAAGTAAAATGAAAGATGAGTTCAGCGCCAGCCTAGCTGAAAAGTGTGAAGACCCACACCACGTCGTGGGGAAACAAGACAATGAACTGGGCGGAGGACATCCGATGGGGCATCAAGAAGGTGACTATAGGGCAGATTTGTTCGTGTCCCAGCGGAGTCCAGGACCACGGAATTGAAAGCCTAGACCAACAACGTGGAAGAAAAGTAAGCGAGGGAGGGCGACCCTCCTTCGCATATTGCACCAGAGGCAGAGCCCCTCATGACAAGGGTGCCCAAACTTCAGGCAGATGCCAGAGTGAGAAGCTACCAACCTCCACTCTTCAGAGATTTTACACCACAAGTGCATAGAGGAGGCAGGGCTGTTCAGATATTGTCCTCAACGTCCAGATCGTATATCCGGAAGACGTCAATCTGATGCAGCTGGAAAAGCATTACAGGATTGGAGGTTTCTTGGCGAAGTCCTCTAGACAGAGGACCCAGACAGAGATCTCTACGTCCTAGCCCCATATCGGAGAAAGATGAAACACACAATGGCGTCGAGGTGAAGGACACCCAAGAGCATCCAACTCGGGCCAACACTTAGACCATGCCAACTCAGGAATGCAGGGTCACAAACCCACCAGAGGAGGGAGGAGCACAACCAGAACCGCTGCCACGTCTGACGGCCACTTGGGTCTCGACGTAGGACGATGCAGAAATCAATTCTTGGACACAGCCTCCTGCTCGGGAGGATGTGCTCTGCGGCCATGTCGAGGAGGAAGAACACCACAAAAACTACTCCCTCAGATGGCACGCTCGAACACGTCAGAAGACATCAAGGTGAACAACTCTTGGACACCATCAACTTGCACAGAAGGATGAGTCCAGCCGCCAAGCAGAAGTAGGAGGGACACAATAAGAACCACCAATCCTGATGGCCAACCAGGACCCGATGCCGAATAACGTAGAAGCCAAAACCAGAGTCAAGTGTCCTGTTTGCACCGTCGAGGCAGAGGTGCCTTAAGAGCATCTGCCTCCGGCCATCACCCAGACTGCTATAGCTCAAGAGAGCTCAGTTGAACACCAGATTGAGATGTTGGACAGTGCCTAGGTCACAGGCAACTCCCCTCCTGTTCCAGAGGATGTGCAACACTCATCCATCTAGGGAGAGGCCACCCTTTGATGGCCACCTCAAGACAACCACTCTAGAAGGAAGGGGCTTCAGTTCATTACTTCTGACCGCCACTCCAGAAGGAGGGGGCTACAGTTCGTTACCTCTGACGGACACCCAAGACAGCCACTTTAGGAGAAGGGGGCTACAATTCATTACCTCTGAGAGCCACCTCAAGAAAGCCACTCCAGGTGGAGGGGGCTTCAGTTCTTTCCCTCTGAAGACCACGTCAAGACAGCCACTCCGGGAGGAAGGGGGTTGCAGTCCATTACCTATGAGGGCCACCTCAAGACAGCCACTCCAGGAAGAGGGGTGACAGTTCATTACCTTTGAGGGCCTCGTCAAGATAGCCACTCTAGGAGGAGGGGCTACAGTTCATTACGCCTGAGGGCCTCGTCAAGACAGCCACTCCAGTAGGAGGTGGTTATAGTTCATTATGTCTGAGGGCCACCTCAAAACAGTCACTCCAGGAGGCCACCTTAAGACAGCCACTCTAGGAAGAGGGGCGACAGTACGTCCCCTGGTACCTGGTAGCCCTGGGCTGACTACTGCCAAGGATGAAACTGAAGAACCAAACAGTTAGGCTACCAAAGAAATGCCTGCCGCTGCACCTCTCAACCTGCTTGCTTTACAGGGCTCTACTCCAAGGATGTGATCTTTAGGAAGCCAAGTTGTCCCAGGAAGGTAATGATTTAAACCCACCAGTAAACATCATACATTAGTGTTAACAGAACTGGGAAAAGACAGTTACACACCCGTTAACAAGCGGTTATTAAATTCAGTGAATAAAGTGATAGAAAACACTATAAACTGTCATAAACCATTGAACCCATTAACCAGTATAATTAAAGGACAGACTGTGTAATGACCACAAGACGTCACATTTCAGATGGTACTTGTGCAGTATAGAAATGAAAAAGGAACCAGTGAGTGAACTTCTCAAAGTAAGAATAAATAAAGGCCCGTGCCTGATAAAACAGACTTTTGCCAGAAAGAATTAATATTGTTGTGAATGTTATTGAACAGTCTTATTGTTTGAATTTAAATTCCAAGATCTTATGTTGCAAATATCATTAGTATAATTTTCAGGTTTATTTTAGTATATATTACTTTAATTACTTTTTAAGTGTTTTATCATTAATAAAAGCCTACACGTGTTTTTAATATTCTGTAGGTGACTCATGCATAATTTAATAGGTTTATTTGTGGAAGGGGGTGAGGTTGAGGAGAAGGGGGGCAATTTGACATGCGACATATTTTCTGATATTACTCCAAGCCTGATCTGAACGTGCCTGCATTTCATTAAAAAACAGGGTTAGACACGTACCTACAGGATAAGCCCTTGCAATAAGGAGAGCTATTACAGACACATCCATCCAATGTTTAGTGTTCACTCTACACTTTTAAATCAGACATCATGGAAATCTCCACGAAGTAAGATTGTACTATCGGCCCAGCACTCGAGCCCACCACCCAAGGTCACGTAGTTCTACAGAGCTCCAAGGATGGCATCACAAGTATAAAGGCAGACGTGTGCCGCCTCAGCATAAAATCACAGCAGCAGACGATGCTAGCAGACAGCTTGCGAGGCGGACCTCATTAAGCCCCGCCTCCCACACCTCAAAGGGCCCGCAGACAAGGAGTACATAAGTCCTGTACTGCCCACAGATCCTCAGATAACCTTGTTCTTTCTACACCGTGCTATACTGTGCCGGAAGGAACCGACTCATCACTTCTTCCACTACACGTAACAGTGCCGGAACAAGCCACCAGGTCCTCAGTGACTGCAAGAATGCCTTCCAGACCTTCTGGTAACTCTTCAGCAACAGATCCCAAAAACATCATCAACCTTCTTGCCTTACCTGCTGGTAACAGCACTACCACCCCTGGAAGTGGTCGTCAACAATCTTTTCTGGACAATCAGTCAGATTAGTTACGGCCAGTTAACCATTAAATACCTATAAAGTGTGTTGTTCAACAAGTAGCGATACTGTTCATTGTCTATCGCTGTGCCGTGTGAGCTGATGTTTAACTCTTTAAATTGTCAGCCTGTCACAGAAACCTGCGTGAGACATCCATTTGCGTTCATTGAAGTGCACAGTGCACTCTGACCCATCTCAGGCCACATCCAAAATGGCAGATTTTGTTGACAAAATGATCACCTGACCCGATTTTGTATACAAAAATGGTGATGTATTTGGTAATTTCATATTTTCTATCTAGCGGCGGATGTTAGGAAAAATACAAAATTAACACATGCGCGACTGTTTTCTAAAACAAATAATTGTTCATAAAATACCTGAGGCATGTCTTAAAAAGCAAGTAACTGTTGTGCTTTGTTTATATATTTTGCAACAAGTTTTTTTAAAATTGTTATTGCATAACTTATAATTTTCTTATTTATTAACGTATGCAAAGCATTCCAGTGATGATTGTAGAAATATTACGTCTGTTTATGCATTAAATGCTCTCTCATATTCCTGATTCTGAGATTGGAGGGTACCAGGGAATCAGCAATGCTTTTCAAAAGACCTCGAATTACTTTGCTTGGTCTAGCCTCAAGAAAGAGACAAATGAGTATGTACAATCTTGTGATGCCTCTCAGCAGTGGTGTGCGAGTTTTTTTTTACAGGGCAAGCAATATATATATATATATATATATATATATATATATATATATATATATATATATATATATATATATATATATATATATTTACACTTATTCCTTATTCTTGCTAGTGCCGGGCTGTGGTTCCATTTCTACTAACAAACGCAATTCCAACTTTGCTTACCCTCCACATGTATTTACAGTTTTATAATACCTAACATTAGTTATAAAAATGGAAACAAAATTAATGTAATAATAATTAAACTGGATATTATTTAGAGAGCATACTAAAAATGATAAGAAAACACCTGTTTTCGCGAACACTACCATGCACTTTCCAAGGACAAATGTAGGATTGAAGGATGCAAACAGAACGATTGCTTACCCTGCTGAAGGAACGCAGAACTCGAGCATGTGGCGTGTTGTTGCTTGCAAGTTCAATTCATCGCTAATTGCTTCCATTTGTGGAAATAAATACAAGATAGCATTACTATGTGTATACTGTAGAGTACGGGAGTTACGAAAAACGAAAACTCTGTTTCTCAAATTGGAAACGGGAAACTCAGAATTAAACGTGTTTAAAGTTAAGGCGAAAACTACATTTGCAATATGTATAGGATAAGCATTGCTTACCTTGCATCTACGAATAAACGCCATTGCCTGTCAGAGATATTAGCAAGGTCAACAAGCAAATGTTGGACAGGCTGTGGTTCAGATATACCTGAGGACCCTTGGTAAATTGTTCATCTTGATGTCATTGGACCGCTAGTGCATTCCAAGAAGGGAATGCTTATATTACGATTCCCATGGACACCTTTACTAAGATTGTAATCCTCCTTCCCCTTTCGAATATGAAGGCTACCACCATTGTCAAGGTGCTTGGTGAGCAGGTTTGGAAGATCTTTAGTGCTCCGGCAGAGATCCTTACGGACAACGCTAAATACTTTACATCAACAGTGTTCAGAGATATATGTTTCAAGTGGGCAGTGAAGCATTTCACTTCCAACCCATACTTCCCTAAGGGAAATCAAGTAGAAAAGTTCAATAAGAACTTGAAGGCTGACACATGATGCTTTTTGAGTTATTAATTTTAACAGACTTCAGCTCCATCCCCCAGGTATTTTGCATGGAGGTTGAAGGTTAAAATTATTACGTTAAAAGTGAGATTGTAGCAGTAGATATATAATGTGGGTTCTGGCACACCTCTGTTTTTCATAGAAAATCACACAATTTAAGGTCAAAAATCAAGATTTTTTGCTTCAAAATCATGGTTTGAAATTTAAGAACTTACACATTCTAATAAACAAGCAAATTTACCACTTTTTCCAAAGATGGCATGCAGGCTCTTTGCTACCTTAAAAAACATTACATTTTAAACTAAAAACAAGCAAATTTTCACATTTTATTTTTTATAAATGTCAATTTTGCAAGCAAGTAATCTAAATCAAGAAAATTAAGCAAGATTCACATGAAATATTATCTTATTATTCTTAACATTTTATATTCAAAGCTATACTAATTTTTTAAAAACTTGTTCTATTTGCTCTAGATTTTCACCAATTTCTCGAAGGTCACACTTATCGTCAATATTTCCTAAAATGGTTGATTGTAAGTTTTGTAAATTTGAAATTTGTAAACTATATTTATAAGATTTTCAGATGCATTATCTAATCTATAGGAAGGGATTTTTGACTTGCTATCATCTTTTAAAATGTTTGTCAAACTGCAAAGCAACACAGGCATGTTTTATTTATAAGGAAAAGAAATTTATTTATAATTATGAAAATTATATTTTATTTGATCAAAAATCGTAAAAGTTTTAAATGTAACCACTCAACTATAAGTCTAAATTATTGTATTACAATATTGAACCAATTTGTTGGTTCTCCCATTTATTAAAATAAAAAATCTATATATTTTCAGTAATTCTCTCTTTCAAGTAATCATACGTTAAATTCCGTTGGCTAATCGAAATAACATTACAAATTGTATGTGCTTCAACAGTTTTATTAAAATCAACACAAATTTTTATGTTTGTTTTATCTTTAACTATAGTTGTTTTTCTATATGAACGATCAATAACATGCAATGAATGACCTTCGTCCCCAAAATGAATAAAAATTGGTTTTACCGTACAAGTTCACAGTAAGTTTATAATAAAGTTCATTATTTCTATAGTCTGAATCTAGTTTGGTTTTTGAATTTCTAAAATCATTATAAGCAAGAAACTGTTTACTGCAAAGACCCTTTTCAAAATCTAGATTCCCATTTTCCTTTGGAAAAATCTCATTTCGTTTTTAACATAAATATTTTGTACATTACAATGAGCAAACATAGCAAGCGTGCTTTTTATAATCAGCACAATTTTTTCTATAATCTTGAAATCCTACAGTTACAAAATCCGGCATATTAAATTGTAAATTATTAAACTGATCTTTTATATCAAAGTTAGAAACAGTTGTTCCAGTAGGAACTTATTTTTCTAAAAATTGCCAATTATTAAAACTAATAGGAATTATAGGCTCTTTGTATATTTTTTCTTTAATTGCAATGGCTGTGTTAGCTTCGTATTCAACAATAGGCCATATAATTTCTAATTTTTCAATTTCATTCTACCTGGATCAGCAAAAGTTGTAGGAGGTGTGACAGCTGTGTCCTCATATACATATAAACAATTGTTATCAGATGAATTACGGAAAAAAGTGATTAAATCACCACCTTTCCAGTAAATTTCAGCATTAGCTCTGATAAAGCCAAACAAATATCTCAGCAGATACATTATTTCATTTGTTTTATGACTATGAACAGATTTTACTTGATATTTACTATAAACACCAGTGCTTTCTAAATAATTTTGTTTACCTGGCGACCTTAATAAAGCATTCATTTTTGTTGAAGTTATTCCGGGGTTATCAACAGCCTCAATAATATTTCCATGTTTTGATATTTATACTCTAGAAAACTGGAATGTAAAAAAGTCAGAACAAACATCAATATTGTCTTCTTTTTTATATTTTACCTCATTATCAACTTTAATCCTTTTTAGTAATTTAAATCGTTCAAAAACATAAGCGTCATTTAGAAAAGAAAAGCCATTTCCTATAGGAATATCAAACTCAATTCTATTATTGTAAACATTTAAATTCCCCTTAGTTTGATCAGTTGGGGGAAAAGTTTGCCTCTCAAAACTCTCAATACTTTTATACCTCATTTATAAGTAAAAAAAAATTATATATATATACATATATATAAAAATGGAAGAATCAAACAAGTTTCTAGAGTTAAATTACTCATCGAAAACAATAAAAGATATTAAAATTGAGAAGAAAAAGAATATGAAAAAATTAGAAGATAGATAAACCATTAATCGACGAATTACGAAATATTGGTAAAACAGTAGAACAAGTAAATGAAGAAAACAAAAATTTAATAAACACACTTGTTCCTGTTGCAGTAAAAAATCTAGATTATCCGCCAACACCAGAAGAAACATTATTTGAAAGAGAATTATTTGCAGAACAAGAATCTCCTAATTTGGAAGCGCAAATGGGAACTGTACCATTTACCACAGATAGCAGGTGTTTCTACTATAAATCTCGGAATAGAAATTGGAAAAGAATTACTGTTATTAATGAAAAATATATTTACGTGGAGTTGGAGCAAATTTTTGCATTGGTGATACAAAAGTAATGTTAAATATAGATACACTATTTGTTAAGGATAAAGAATATAATTTAACTTGAGGACTTAGTAATTTTTAACAAAAAAAACACAATCAGATCTTGAGGGTAAATGACCTTGAAAATTATACAGAAATTGTTTTCTTAACCAATGCTGTATTTCAAAATTATATTCCTAATGAGAAAAGGAATAATCCAAGTTTACGTATTGGCTGGAAGTGGAATAATATAATATAATTAGTTCCAATTTATAATAACTATATATAACCTCAATCAGCACCAAGCACAGACGTGTTTAAGAATTGTACATCTGATTTTAAATCTGGTAGTGAAGGTGGGGGGGGGGGGGGGGGGGGGAAGAAAAAAGTTTGGATGGATGATGTTAGAAAATTAATTGATAGATAGTTATTCATGATGAAGAAAATGCTGGAAATGAAAATGAAAAGTAAACACAATGAATATGTTGAACAATACATTTTCTGATTTTGTTGTTAATAATCCGAAAGTAATTCCATATCTAATAAGAGTTTTAAATATAATTCCACACTCATTTTGAAATTCTGAACATCATGGCAAAGGTATAATAAATTGGGCATTAAACAATTTAAATTTGCCCAAAATGCATTTGCCTGGTTATAATTATTGAGGTCCATTTACAAAATTAAACGAAAGATTAGAAAGAGGAGACTCAGGAAAAAATAAATTAGATGAAGCTTGTAAATATCATGATATTGCTTATAGAGATCATAAAGATTTAGAATCTAGACAGGATGCTGATAAAATTTTACAAAAAGAGGCTAAAGAAATCATGTTAGATAAAAATATTCCAATTGGAGAAAAAACTGCT
The DNA here is from genome assembly GCA_029891345.1 of Dryococelus australis. NCBI lineage: Eukaryota > Metazoa > Arthropoda > Insecta > Phasmatodea > Phasmatidae > Dryococelus > Dryococelus australis. The sequence continues at coordinate 139,656 of CM056998.1, read as the reverse complement.
TCTGCTGCTGTTGCCTCAACAAAAAGAAAATTAGGTTGGGAATTAAAATGTTTTATATATATATATATATTTTTTTTACTTATAAATGAAGATAAGAAATATAACTTTCCATATACCCATTGATCAATTAAGAGATTTGGGTATAGAAATTTTTTTAACAAAAGATCAACTTCAGGGAAAAAATAAAAAATTGAAAGAAGGAAAAGGCTTCTCACTAGCTTTGTCATTACCAATACTCAAAAAGATACTCAAAGAAAAAACCGGAAGTGATTTACACCATGGAGGAATTATTCCCCTCATAGTTGCTGCTTTAAGTGGTCTTGGAGCTTTAGTACGAGCAGCTAATGCAATTTAAGGTATTGTTGATCAAGTTACTAAAATTAAAAAAAAAATTAGAAGAACAAAACAAATCATAATTTAGCAATGTAAAACAAGGCTGGAAAGGGCTAGACGCCGTCGGGTGAGACACGAGATGAACGATGACACAAATGCTTACTGGCAATATGGGCACCAGCAGTGCTTCCCAATCACCGCACTATTGAGACTCAGGGTTCTCAGGGATGTTGTGGGTTCTGTGTGTCCGTCTCACCCGTGCGTACTTACAAACACGTAGGCAATACTAAACTTTTACTAAACATCACTTGAAATAAACACTTAATAAAATACATGTGGCTAGAACACTGTAACTACTGAAGAAAAGAGGTAAGTTCACTGTGAGACTTGTTTTTATTGTTACTATGCATACACATCAACGTGCCAATGAAATTATGATAATCTCGGTCATGACTAGCCAATTCCGCTTGGGTGCTCCCCAGCCCGCAATTACTATAGCGCATGCTTAGATGGAAGATCTCACCGAGGTGCGTGAAAGCACAGTCTTCACAAGGGAAGAGGGCCGACAGCCGCTAGGGTGGACTGACGGTTTTTCCCTGAAGACAGGACATGGTGAATTACAAAAGAAACCCTTGACACATTAACATGTGTGATTACTCTGCATCACTAATGCAAACTCGTCGGGGCTCGCCCTCCAGCATGTGGGTAGTGAGGTGACGACCTATACACAGAGCCGGTTAGGATGGGAATAATTGCACCGTATACTAATTATAAAATTTCATAAACCCTCAAAGATACATAAAGCAAAATGGGACAAAAGCTGAGTATTCACAATAAACACACACATTTGTGAAAACAAGTTTAGATGGCGCGGATGCCGCTGGATGAAGTTCGTAGCAGACCACGTGGTGCATGTGAAATTGCAATATTTCTGCGTAGAAATAGCAAATTAAAGTCAGACAAAATATTATTCTTGTTGAGAAAATTATTTTCTTTATGACTGAAGTGGTTACAGGCTTGTAACATGCCTGATGGCGGTGAAATCAAACATTAACATGACCGCATGGTCAAGTACAAAAAGCATCAATTTACGTGAAATTACATGGAACACTAACAAAAATTTAACATAGAACCATTAATAAAATATTGCACATAAGATGTTACATAAATAAGCTTGCAAAATGCAATGATAGCGTATACAAATACTTGGCGTCTATTAGCCACGTGGTTATATGTGATATTGGCGTAAAATATTCAAACAAGGAAAATAACGTCAAATATATACATAAAAACAAAGCTCTTAAAATTGCGTGTAGCAATAATGCAGAAGTTACAATGAAATGCCATAAACATCGGCAGATGGCGCCTGATTCAAGTTGCGCGGGTCGTGTGACCTCTCTGACATATTTCTACTCCTCCTAGATTAAGTTAAAAATACCACAAGGGCAAAATAAATTAGTAAGGCGGAAGCATAATGCTCGGGAAATGTTTGGCAAAAACGTACACACGCAAAGGTTAACAGGTAAACTAAATTGATTATTGAAACCTAAATCAGTGAACAAAGGTTGTAGTGTGTACGTGACAGTATCTTACCTCGCCAGCTCTCCTTGACAGACTGTCCAGAGACAAGCTTCGCACGGATCTACCATGGCCGCCTACGGTGTTCACATAAGTGGAAGTGCTATGCAAGCTGAGTAAAATCTTTTATTATTGAAAATAAAATGGCACAAATTAAATTAAATACTGTTTCAAATTTTTATAATTTTCTTATGAATTTTCATATTAATTTAGTCTCTCTTTATGACTGCGTTCATGCTAGAATATCAGTGTTAATCTCGGTGCCGCAGGCACTTTGAATTTTATAACCAAACAATTGAAAAATAGTAACAAACACTTGAAACACATTTTTTACTGAAAAATTATATTTATATGAAAGTTCAAAATTATTATGGGACACGTGGTGAGTGCCGTCATGGGCTCTAGCACTGCTGGCTGTTAGCCGGCATCAGGCTTAGTTGCAAAAAAGAGGGGAAGACCAAAAAAATTTTAAATATATATTCTCTAATATCGATATTGAAAAATATATAAAAATATAAAATATTAAAAATTTAATGTTTATATGATTGATGAACTACCAAATAAAATGCACAATAATGAATGTGCTGTGGTGTATTTCGACATTTCAACAAATCCTGGTACTCATTCGGTTTGTTTTTTAAAGAAAATAATAATGCTTACTATTTTGATTCATTTGGAGGCAATATTCCTACTAATTTAATTAATTACTTTAAAAAATAGAAATGTTTATTACAATGATGATCCAATTCAGAATTTTAATTTAGTTATATGTGGGGACATCTTATGTTTAATTGTTTTACATCCTTTTTCGAAAGATTTTAAGTTTAACGACATAATTTCTTTGTTATTAAATAACAGATATATTTGGAAAATCATCAATCAAATCTTTAAATGAAGACATTGACAATATTACTGAACATTTAAAAACATATGTATATTCAAAATACAATTCAAGTGTTTCTACTTTACAAAGCAAACTAAGCACTTGTTATGATTTTACAAAATCTTATATTTCTTTTCTAGGACGTAGAATTGTTAATATAGGTGAACCTGTAGATAATAAAGATGCTGTCAATAAAAGATCTTTTGAAATACATACCGCAGATTATGCATTAAAAAGGATGTAGATTCGAAATATAAAACTATTGTTTCTGATTATGCTCTAAAATAAGATACAAATTTACAATTCAGCACCACTATTGATGATTGTATAAAACGAATAAATAATGTGAAACAGGCACTAAAATATTTAGATAAACATATAGCAGATCATGCATTAAAAACCGATGTCAAATAAAAATACAACACTAGTGTTTCTGATTTAAAATCATATGTAGAATCAAAATACAATATTATTGTTTCTGCTTTACGAGATCAAATAAGTAAAGTTTTTGTTTATACAACAGACTATGTTTCTATTCAAAATCGTAGAATTAATAACATGACTGATCCTGTAGATGGCAAAGATGCTGTCAATAAAAGATATTTTGATAAAGAAATGGCTTATAAGTTGCAAAATTTAAACACAACAGTTTTGAATTACTACGATACACTTGTTAACTAAAAAGTTGAAAAAACCAAAGAAGCTGTTGATAAAGAATTAGATGATAAATTACAAAATTTAAGCCAAGCAGTATAGACTTATTGTGATAAACTTGTTGATTTGAAAGTTGAAAAAATCAAAGAAGATTCTAATAAAGAATTAAATGTTAAATTACGAAATTTAAACCAATCTCATATATTTTATTTACATGAAGAGTGGAATAAAATAACTAATGTTTTTCACTTAGATAATGATAAAATTTTCTTTACAAATCAGCAGAGCTTGCCGTCGGTTAGGATTACATCCGTTAGGAGCTAGCCGCTATGTACCCTGCTAACTTACACCTGCCTGTCTTCATTCATGATCGCAGTTAACCCCTATCCTAGTCTTTTTAAAGGTTACCATTCTGTCACTGTATCTTGATAACATAAATCCGTGTTTTCACCATATTTTGGTTTCATTATGTTATAATGAAAATCATACATCAATTCTTTTGATATGTCTAAAATTGACATACCCACATAGACTTATTAAATGTCACATTAGTTTTATTCATATGTATAGCTGCAAGATTCTCATTAAATATAGTACTTCTTTTGAAATTTGGTTCTGCTACTAATTTTTCACATTTTTCTGCATCTGATATTAGTTTTATATCAACTCTGTTTCTTATATTTTCCATTGTTTTACCAAAAACAGAATAATTATTCACCAGTTTGTAAAAATCTTTTTCAAAGTAATTTTTAGCATTGATCCTCATCTCATCTCATCTCAGAGAGAGAGGGGGGAGAGAGAGAAGGGGGAGAGAGAGAGGGGGAGGGAGAGAGAGGGGATGTGGGAGGGAGGGAGGGGGAGGGAGATGGAGAGGGGGGATAATGAGGGGGAGAGGGAGGGGAGAGAGATAGCCATGTGTGTACGTGCATGCATGCATGCACGCACGCACACACACTCACTCTCTCTTTTACTTTTATGATTATTTTTTTTGTGCTGAAACTAATCTAGATAAATCTTTTATCCAACAATAATGTAAATTTGTATAATTTTTTAAATAAAGTAAATATATATGCTTATCCCTTTTATTCTTTGTGAGTTTTAGTGGATATACGGTGGATTTATCTTCAATAGAGTATACGTTTATAGATGTATCAATTTGATTTTCTATTTTTTATATATCATCAATTTTAATAGGATATTCATAATTATCTAATATTTTGTCAATATTAAGCCCAACATTCTTATATTTAGATACTCTGTCCGAATTTTTGTCTGCTGGAAATAATGCAGATTTTACTGCCCAAAGAAAACATTTTTGACCTTCATTCTTCACATTAATACATGCTTTCTTATTCTTGGTAAATTCTGGTAGTTCTATATATGTTGCCCAATTTTATGGATTATACGTATTTATTGCTAATTGTATTCCAATTATTCTCCTAAAGTCTACAGCGAACCTCTTCTTTGAAATTCAGAAAATTGTATAATTATTTCTTGTATTATGAATTTATAAATCCTTTTAATATCTCCTTCATTCAATATTGTATAATTGAGTGATTGAAATGTAAATAATTCTACCTGATTATTTTGTTGCTTACGACAATTGATATATAATTTAATGCTGGTATTCAATCCTCTAAACGTTCTAAGATGATTGTGTATTTTCTCAAATACCCAATTTTTTTTACTGATGTCAAAAAATGAATAGGGTGTAGTAAATTAAAGGTATTTTCAAAGTTATTTGTTGATATCCTACTTTTAAAAGCTTTATTAACTAAGTAATTTTTATTGGTTTCTCTATTTATTTTGTTAATGAATACATTAGTAGAATAAGGGAATATTTATTTTAATTATTTCCTATCTTCTTTGTATAATTCATTGATGTTATATGATAAGAGTAAATTCGTAAAATTATTCTTTGTTATCCATTCAGATAGCCTCATACATTTATCTATAGGTTTTTCAAATACATTAGTAGAATAAGGGAATATTTATTTTAATTATTTTCTATCTTCTTTGTATAATTCATTGATGTTATATGATAAGAGTAAATTCGTAAAATTATTCTTTGTTATCCATTCAGATAGCCTCAGACATTTATCTATAGGTTTTTCAAATACATTATTAGAAAATGGGAATATTTCTTTTAATTCCTTTTTCTCTTGTTTATATATATTTTTGACTTTAGAAAAGGGTAAATTGCTAACATTCTTTTTTCTTTAATAGTTTAATAGTCTTGGTACAATAAATGAAATTAAATCAGTTTTCCTTATATTATAATAATATGGAATTTGTAATGTTTTACCAAAACCTCTCAACTTGCAAACTGTCATTTCGCTCAAAGCCCTAGTTATCTTAGAAGCCTCCATATTTGTTTATTTAAAGGGAAAACATTTTTAATTACAAAATGAAAAAATAAGAATAATAAATATAGTGGAATAGCCTCGAAAAGTTGTTAAAATTATTGGGGAATCATATTTAACTTCTTGTTAAGATGAAAATTTTTAAGATATTCACTAAAACCGTTTTTTTTTGCATATATTTGCGTGTTTATCCTTATAAGTTTTATTACAAGAAAATAATTTTATAGATTTATTTTCATTACACACTACACATGTCTTAGTTGAACAATCATGTTGAATTTCATTTTTATCATGAGATTTACTGTTTTTATGGTTTTTAAAAGATAGTTTAGAAACAAATTTTCCACATTTGTATAGTACTTTTCTTTTTTTTAACTCATATTGATTTTTGTCATAATCAGTACAACATTTTTTACAACTGTTAATATGCTTATCTTTTGTGTATTTATGCATGTGAAAACTTTCAATGTTTAATACTTCGCCACATTTTTTACATTGCTTAGATATGGTATTAGTTTCCATTGTATTAAGAAAATTAATTTATTGAGAGAATGAAAAAATGTTTCTCTTTAATAATTTTTTTCTTTGTAAATAACACAAAAATGGAATCACTTCTCAAGAAGTTAAACAATTCGTTTGAATACATTAAACTACAGGATCTAATCTACATATTGGTAAAGTGTATGAAGTCACAGATTTTCAAATTCATGAATCTAAGTTTGGTAAAAAAAATTACTTGCATTCTAGATTGTGTATAAAATTACATTACCTGATCAATATGTACAGCTTTTTGAAAAAAAAATGCTTTAAAATTAATAAATGATAAACAAGATTTTATTATATATATATATATATGCTTAAAAGAAATGAAAAATGGATAATCTGTACATGATATTGGATTCCCTTAAAATATTTAAATTATATTAATTTGTATCTTTTTATTTGATTTTTAGCTTAATCTGCTTGATTTAGATTGCTAGCTTGCAAAATTGACGTTTCTAAAAAAATATAAATAATTTGCTTGATTTTGGGGTACATTTGCTTTTTCTTTTCTCTTTTCTTTCTTTCTTTCAATGCATAAATTCTGAAATTTCAAACCATGATTTTCGAGCAAAAACCTTAATTTTGACCTCAAATTGTGTGATTTTTGATGAAAAATAGAGGTGAGCCAGAACCCGCATTATATATCTACTTGCACCATCTGCCTTGCAACTTTTATTATTCATCGGTCCACCATAATTATGCTAGGACAAGCAAGTTCATTTACTCCCCGTTAGATCGCACTAGTAGCAATATCACTTGTCTTTTGTTTCGCATCCCTTTCCAGCCGGCTGGTGAAGCCACATAGCGAAGTCAGGCTTCATATCCCCGTTCAGCGACTACTCCTCGCCCTAGTGTACCAGCCAAAGAGAGATGGGCAGCAGCCCATGGCGAGGAGTATAAAAGGAAAGACAGCCCACGTCTCCATGCCTGTTTTTGTTTCTAGCATACGTTGCTTGGATCCAATCAAATTGGCATAGTCTTTGCCAGCACTCATTGCTCGGAACTGATCTCCGCCATAAGCCTAGCTTATTGTTGTCGTTGAGTCCAGCACACGCTGCTCAGGCCGACATTTGTCGTCACGCCAGTTTTGTATTGTTGCCGTCGTTCCAACACATCCCTTGCCGACGGTACACAGCAGCGCTTGCGGTAGGTTAGGATTACATTAGTTAGGAGCTATCCGCTATGTACCCTGCTAACCTACACCTGTCTGTCTTCACTCATGATCGCAGTAGACCTAATCCTAGTCTTTTTAAAAGTTACCATCCTGTCACTCCAACACTTAGTTTCCCAAGCATTGTTTCTACAACACGTACACATCTTAGCAAGAAGGTTCACCTGGAATTTCGACGCACCGATTTTGAGTCTGACACCTCTGCCTGCCAACCTAACTGATAGCTTTCAAGGGTTGATGCTCATGATGCTAGCACCACGTTTTTATTTTCTCTAAAATAAAACGTGCGTGAACTTTTACTTGAGTCCACTTCCTTATAGACAAGCAACTTGTACTTACCCTTGCCACGTACCTGCAGGTATTCCCAGGAAGCTTGCTCAACATACACACACGTATTTTGGATCACAGAACATACATCAGTACTGGCCATCTCTTTCCAACAATCCTGGATTGTGGGGAACGGACGAGCCGTCAAAAGGTACAGTGTCAGTAAAACTGCATAAACTGCATTTGGCGATTACTTCTCCCCCAAGCGCACTCCAACCAGGACCTCTAATCCCCAAATTGGTAGACTGTTACCAGGTCACGCACCCTTGCGGTTAAAAACCTAACTTCACACAAGCAAGTACCTGCACCTGCAAAGCAGTTTGGTGGGGTAATTTCCAACTTCCTGATGCCTTTCGTCAAAAGGGGAGATCTTAAAGAGAAAGTAAGATACGCACTCTTTGCATCGAGCCGAGAGCACGAATATCAGCCCTCAGTAGTCAAACAGATAGATAGCCTTCAGCTCAGAGAGCAGGCGCAAGCTCTTCCTTCGACTGCAAGAGCCAAGAGAAGTTCCAGTGCACAGTCATCTGTTCTTGCCACCTGTACGCTCTGGACCAGCATCTTACCCCGACTACATTATAGAGTACTTGAAGAAGCCTGAACTCTGCCACCCACACCAGCCATAGCTCACTTGACACCAACAGTTCTACTGCCGACCTCCATTTACAGACCACAGGAAACACCTATCACTCCACCAACGCCACAAATGTCTGCACCACGCAAAGCTCCAGCAGTTTTGAAACATCGCCCAAGTGACCTTCCATCTGCCACACCTGCCAAATGTAGAGTAGCAATTATTAGCCAAGATTTAGTGCCTACCCGAGTAGCCACACAGCCAGTTCTTTATAATGGTAAGACCCCGGTTCCATGTCAGAACTGAACCCCCTTTTAGCAGAAATACTGGCTATCTCTTCGAACAAGAGACCACTGTTCTCCCAGGCATTTGATTATATCCAGCCCGTCTCGTGTCAAGGCTATCTCACAATTTTTTTACAATTGTGACCATTCATTATGGGACTAAGATCTTGAGTTTGTGAATGTAGGTTTCAATAGTGCAGTTCACGGTTTGAACAGGGTGCTGCCTTCCTTGCCTGGTCATCCCCTCTGCCAATCTCTTCTCAACCTTTGGAGTCTTCCACTGTTCCCATCCTCACACATGAACACTGAGCATGAGCAGGCTGTTAACTTCCGTCTGGATCAGTCTAGGACACCATCAAAGTTTTCTGTTGGAGATACAGTGTTGTGCAGAAATTTCAGTTTAGCTGATCTTTCAAACGATATAAGCAGTACCTTCATTCAGAAATTTGTGGGTACTTTTCGGAGACACAAATTTCTGGGACCTAATACTGTACAACTGGAATTCTTGCACTCTGGAAGTATCTTTCGAAAATTCCACGTAGTTTATCTTAAACCATATTAGAACCTAATTGGATTGTTCTTTGCCATATTAGTTTATATTTGTCACATTATGTGTTTGTTTTTAGTTCAGTGCTTTGTTTCTTTTCCCTTTTGGTTTTGGTTATTTCCCTGATTTATTGTACTCTGATACTGTTTTTTTTCCCGTCTTCCGCCCCAGCCGACCCTAGTGACTGGAAGAGCCTTGGTGGCGTTTGTGGACTGTGGATTTTATCACTTCATTGGACTGGCAAGCTTCTGGCTGCCTTCGCTGCTGTGTACCCTCCCCCACGCTGCATCTCGAGAAGAACACTACCTGGTGTTGGGTCTTGACCTGGTTGGCCGCCGTTTTGCAATCATCCTTGGGGATGATTGTTACTTTGATCAACATGTGACTGCAAGAGATGAAGAAGTGTAATGTTTGTGTGTCATGTTATTTGTCAATAAATACTGTACTGTAAACGATTCTGAAATTATTCTTCTCTTCCATTTTCAACTTTCTTCTGTGGATGTTTTCTTCAATGTGTTTTGGTAGTGTGATATTGTCTGTGTATGAGTGGGGTAGCCAGAGAGGGACATCTTGGTGAACTTATTCAAGACAAGAACTATAGTAAAACCCCTCCACTATGATCCAATCCCGAAGACCTGTAAAAAGTTTGGGTCGAAAAGTCAAAAATTAAATTTGAGGCACGTCTAAAAATATATACAGTAATCCCTGGTATCTTGAACCGCGGTTTCAGTTATGTGCGGATTTGTTTTGTAGACGTTTCCTCCAACGGCGGTACTAGTTTCTATTATCCACGATTTTCAGTCTATGGAAAACTAGCCTTTACTGATGTTATTGCTCATGCTTCTCAAGCTATAGGCTGTTCACTTTTGACGACCTGGTTACTTTTTCCTTTCAACCATTTTTTACCCTTTAAACATCTTTTTAAATCAATATTTCCATGTAAGTAATAAACACATTGTGTATATTCCACCACACTCGGAAGTTAAAGTCTAAGGCTAAATAAAAGTATACTTATTGACTATTATTCCAAATGAGGGGGCTTTCAAAAGTGCTCACTTGACCATGAATGGCCTTTACCATCATAAACTTTGACATTGGTTGTCCCAAGCAGCGTGAAGCAGTAAATTACTTCATGCCAGAATGGGACGCTGGTGAATTGTCCGTGGAAGCGCGGAAGGGGGGGGGGGGGTGTTGCAGGCCGGGTCAGTAAGGATTCTTTGTCCTAGTCACATGCCGTCGCCTCTGCCTTACCCTCCCTGTCTTTTTTCACTTCCATTATCCCTCTTTTTTTCCTGCAAAAACAGCAGCACATTACACAGACTAGTTGCTTAATCAGTGTATGTATGATAATTTTGAATTTAATTAAATGCCCTTTTTTTTAATGATTATTTTTAAGTTTATGTGCACCTATGACTACGTAATATGCTAATATGCTATTTTTTTATGGTGGGCAATTGTTTTTTTTCTTGTCAAGTCAATTTTATGTGTAAAGTGAATAAAGATACGTGTGTGCAAATAAAATGTGTTCTTATGTTACCGGTACCATATTGTGGCGAGTGAGGCTGTGTGCTAATTTTATTTTGTTCCAAGGAGCCCACTTTTTAGCTAAGCTACAGGGCTATGGAACAAGTCAAGATAACAAATACATACAATAAAAAGCACATACCTTAAAATTACATAACACCTGCACATAGTATTTTGTGTGGTCACATAATAAAAATGGAAACACAACAATAATTAATTATATTAATCACAAATTAATAACACATTTTTAAAATAACATATCTGTGGGTAAACATACAATTACGTATACACATGTACAAAAAATAGACATTTCTTATGATGCATACTAGCTAAAGATTAGTAGAAATTCATTAATTTCCAGTAAACATTACCGTGCCTCATCGTGCCAAAGCAGAGGCCAACACGCCGCCTACATTTCGTATAAATTCAACACATTGACATGAATCACATCTATCAGCATGTTTTCCCAATGCCGGGCCGCTGTTAGGAAGTGAACTGACCCTGTAACAACGGCAGTGGCGGCGGGCAGGCGGCCGCCGCCCACCAGAGTAATCTTGTAGCAACCGACCGACAGCTGCCCAGCCTAAGGATCTAGGGCCGCGCTTCAGCAGATAACCGCCAAGCTCACGCCCGGCCACACTGCAGAGGATCTAGGCGCATGCCGGGCTATGTACGCGGCCCATGGCCAGACCAAAGCGAGAGCACGGCGCGCACACATGTATTGCACAACACCACCTAAACTTTTTGATCGCTACGTGCCTCATAGCAATGTATGACCCACGAGACCTGAATAATACATCTTTTAACAATAACTTTATAATTTAATAATAAATAGTCTAATCTTTTCACACACTTTCAATGGCCTTCTTTTTTACGACAAGCGGTGGTCCAATATACCTTTCTTGGGTATCAAATTAATCAGGAGACATCCAGCTTTAAAATATACATATTTATATTATATTTAATTTAAAAAGTGGATTTTTATGCACTAGAGGCAATTGAATATACTCCATGCCAAAAATGGCAAGTTTGGGGGCATAGGTGGTTCGGGGTGGGTCAAAATCGGCCCTAAATCTTCCAAATTTTTTTATTACGACCCCCCCCCGCTCTATTTCGATCCTATTCTCGGGAACCGTGAGGGGTCGTAATAGAGAGGTTCTACTGTATAATCAATAGTGTTATTCGCTGGTTCACAAGTGATTAGGGTACTAGGAGGTGAGTCAGTAATTATCTGGTTTAATATAGTTTGTTGCAATAAGGCACACCTCTCACATTCTTCCAGTATCACCGTGTTGTTTGAGCATTGAGAAATAAATAAATTAAAATAAGGTTGTCAACAGGGGTTGCGTAAGAGCAGTCCTGGGCAGGGTGAATTCTACAGTCATTCCCACGGACCTACTGTTCACAAGGGCAAACCCAAGTAACTGAACCTTGTGCCCGGTATTGGCAGTGGGTGCACTGGAATCTCAGGAATTAGGTCCAATGTCAGGCCCTGCCAGGGATTCAGCACACTACACGGCCAGATAAAGATGTGAAGTTGGTTAGAATTAACTGCGCACTGAATGGATTTGCAACACTGAATTAATAAAGCAATAATAATAAAAATAGTGTAGGATCTAAAAGTAAAATGATGGTAAGTGGCACACAAGAAATTAAGTTTGGTACATAATATTTTATTACGTTTAAAACAATGAGTTAGCAGAGACCCCGCTAAATAATTACATGCTATAAGCTAAGTAAGGAATGATTTTAAATACTGAGTTAAAATCAACACGTGAAGGCGAGCCTGGGAAAAATTAATCAAATAAAATAATTAATTTCCTACGAGAATTCCTAACTAAGTAACCAAATTAAAGTGTATGCTATTTACAGCGTGATCGTTACAAAGGGCTCTATCCAGGGGGACATAAATTGCGCAACGACCTGTTACCGTGGAGTCAAAGGAAGTTGACTGTGGTAAGGGTAAGTAGGTACAGGTGTGGGATTTACCAGACGTGGAGAGCTGTCCCTTGGCGGTCGGCTGAAGGAAGCGTTGTCCAAGCTGTGGCTGTGGCTGGAGTGCTGGCGGCCTTCTGCAAGGTGCCCGCTGGAGGTAGTGGTTCAAGCCTGGCCTTGGACTGCCGTGGTGAAGGAGGCTGAACCCTGGGCGCACTGCAGAGGAGAGGAGAGTCTTCCGCAGACTGTAGGAGAGCTCGCGAACCTTACAGCCAGTGAGCTCTGACATCTCTGCTGGACCACCAGGCTGTACTTCTATTTATACGAAAATCGCTCTGTGTCAGCAATTCTCCCCTGGTAGAGGCGGTGACATTTTCATGCACCCTGGACTGAGGCAGACAGGCTGTGACGTCAGAATGTCACAGGGGTCCTGTTATCTTGAGGGTTGTTTGGAACTTCTTGGCCAGGCAGGGTAGCGTAGTAGATTTTAAATAAATAATATTATTTCATTGTCGGGGTTGCTCTGGCACGTTCCTTCTTGATTGGATGTGGAAGAATATGAATTCAGATGTGAAGTTCAATTACTTAGTTGACTCATTAAAGCCTGGCGTAATTTCAATATATTATTTTCAAGTCTCAACTGCCAATGACTTTGAATTCCACCCTGCGCTTGGCGTACTCAGATGGGGCAAACTTTGCTGTCGAGTGTGAATCTCAGAAGCGCAGAAGGCTCGCATGCATCAAATGAAAGAGACTCGTGGCACAACACTGTACTTTTAACTGCAGCTAGATAGAACCTCTAGTAGGGTTTTCTATTCGTCTCTTTCTCACTCTCTAGCCGGCTGATGACATCGTGCCAGGTGCTATACTTTTCACCACCTCCTCTCGCTCTCAGGACGTAAACCAATCAGCACAGAGCCAGCAGCCTGGCATGCCCACTGCACATCTCAAGTACCAGGAACTGACCAGCTTACTGATGGCAGTCTTCAGTCACCCATCGCACTAGCAGCCAAAATTTTTTCTAGCTTATTCCTCTGCTCTTAACTTCCTTTCTTCACTGCCATCTTAGTGCCAGAAGCCTGGGACATCCTGCCACACCTGCTTAGTCACCAGAGCACCGTGCCAGCTATCTGCCGTTACATCATCTACCCACACTAAACAATACGGCCCCCTTGCTGGGCAACAATAGTTAGGGAGTCTGCTTAGTTGTTTTCACAACGCTAAGCTACCCTGTCTCTTGTTAGATCAGAATCTGGTCGCCTCTACCCGCTTGTGCATAGATCAGCTTCATGGCACACATGTTTGCAGAAGTAGGAGGTACATAGTACGTCATCACGAGTTATTTCCCGTCAAAAGGAAATAAAACATGTGTTTAACTGGAACCCTGAGTACCACACTTCCTGTAGACTTAGCACCCTTTCTATCTGACTTCACTAAGTAAGGGGAAAGTGGGTGATCCTGGGAATCTACTCAGACGAGCCAGTACACAAATTTTACCAACCCACACTCACCTAGTCTGGCCCCAATTCTATCCACATAAGTAGAATGGCGAAGCCTGCAAAGGTACTCTGATTCTAGACCAGCTTGTTGACTGTGCTTACTTCTTTTCCACTGCACTTTTAGTGATGGAAAACGGGCGTTAACTAAGTTGGGAAGACTCTGCTGGGACAACACCCACATAGTGACCTCTGACAGCGAGGCCCGACTTTCAGCACACACCGCGCCTCCGCACCAGGTGCTGAAATAGGGTGTCCACCCAGTTGACATCCCACAAGTGGATTGACACTATATAATGTCACACGGATCTCTACCTCCACGACCAACACACTGCCACCACCCAACACCAGTACCTACAACGGCCCCACGTGCTATCATTGTGCCCACTGCTAGCTTCCTGCAACAATCACGAGTGTTGCCCAGGTATACATACGTATTCACCCGAATATAAGACTAGATTTCGTTCCATTTCATTTTCAAAAATTAAGGGGTTGTATAAATAAATAAATAAATAAATATAAAAAAAAAGGGGGGTTTAATATTTACGCATAGGTAACAGTGACCTGAAAATCTCGCTAACGCGAAAAATAACACGAATTTTCATCTAAAACACAAAACAACATGATTTTTCGCACCTGGAGTTACAATTCAAGAAATTAACATAACTAAGTAATATTATCACGAATTCATATTTTTCATAAACCACAAACCTGCTTCTTGGACTCATTTGATGTGCTATTGTGGATTTAGAAGCAAAAACGAGAGTCAAATGGTTGTTTTCGTGGATAATTATTCACAGTACATGCGAATGATTATGTTTACTATTCGTCACGTCTGTTTACGCCATAAATGTAATGAGCACAAATGGCAAGTAACTTTAAGTGAACACTTCAATGCGCAGTGCTCTGAAAGTTTATTTGGCCACAACAAAATCAAGTAACTTTGTGAAATGTAGACGTCTACCGCTCATCATGATATTTATGACGGGCCAGTCAAACTCCTACAGCCGAATATTTGGCGCGATACATTTTGTTTACAGAAATGCATAGTTTCATTTTGGCAAAACTACTCCTTTCTTAATCACGTTTTTTTGAACAACTGAGGCTTTAACAAAAGCAAACATATATGGCCTGTCAGTAAGTATTTGTAGCAAAATTGAATTTTTCCCATCAGCAAAGGACAAATGTAGAGGGTTGTCTCATTCGCATGTCTTATATTCACAGTCGTCTTATATTCGGGTGAATACGGTACCTGCAAACCTTGAGTGTTCAAAAATCTTGAGGTTTTCTAGAGATAGATACACATATTACCCTAATAAAGTGGGGGGTTTGGGGGTCCCGCCCCAGGAAAATTTTGAATTTCTAGGTGCAAAATTGTGCTATTTAAGTAATTTTCGAATCTAAAACTATAATATACAGCTGGTAAAAATATACATTCTTTTTTTAGTTTTTAGCTTAAAATTTATTTTCATTTGGAGGGGAGGAGTATATCCCGATACCCTACTCCCCTTCACACTCACACAAACACTTTTCCACATAACCATACACATTCATAAAAGTTGTAAATATTTATACTGTCTGAAAAACTGTTTAGTTGCACATAAACCAGAATTTTATTTCACCCTAGACCTGTACAAAAGAAACAGAATTTGTTTACTACTGTCAGTTACATGTTACCAAACAATTCCAATCAACTTTTAGTTATGCAATAAAAGTTGCCATTTAAAAGTTGACATAAAAGTTGCCGATTTGGCCTTTCTCAAAAAATTTGAATCAAATTCTTGCTCGTAAACATAGCCGACGCTTCAGACTTCAGTTTGATAAAATTTTCTAAAACTGCGTCTGTCATTGATGATCTGAACTGCGTCCTATTTGTCTTAACTTGAGAAAATATTCTTTCGCACTCAGCATTCTTTTGTGGAATAGAAAGAATTGCAAGCATTGCTCGAGAAAGTCTGTAATACTTCAAAGAACCATCTACATTTTTAATCTGCCCAACTATTGATCACTTAGTGTCTAATCTTGAGTGTTTTGACAGTTCTTCTGTAATGACTTCGATTTGAAAACAGCAAAACTGAGCTCCAGTGTGTCTATCTCTGAATCTAAATCCAGTTCTTTATCATTAAACAAGATACTGGGAAATTTTTCCATAAAAAACCTCAAACTTGAAAAAGAAGCAGCACTAACTGAATTAATATCTGCCACTTCAGCATGTGACAACAAATCACTTTTCAAGGGAAATTTGTAAAACATATAATCACATGCTGATGTATAGTATTTCCTGACACAGGAAAAAAAAAACATCTCTATGTTTTTGATGGAGCTTTTCCAACGACCTGCAAGCTGCACTGCCAACCACCAAATCCATATCAGATTTCTGATAATTTTTGTTGTGGTAGTCAACATCTAAAAAACAGGATGATTTAACTGTTGAGGCAATG
Organism: Dryococelus australis; assembly: GCA_029891345.1. NCBI lineage: Eukaryota > Metazoa > Arthropoda > Insecta > Phasmatodea > Phasmatidae > Dryococelus > Dryococelus australis. The sequence continues at coordinate 123,003 of CM056998.1, read as the reverse complement.
ACAAACCTAGAAATTAAATTTCTGAATAAATCCAGCAACACAGACTTTAGAACATGAATATGAGGTTCAGCAGATTGCAAAAGAATGTTTGTTTTTTCAAACACAGGAATAACATTCTGAAGAAACAAACAGAATGTTTTGTTCAGATCACACAACAGGAACATGAAAATCTTTTCTTCTCCGAATAAAAATTATTTTTCACATTTCCTGACAGGTTTCTTTGTATTTTTCTCATCTGAGTTGAGTTTTTTCACATCCTTTGCCTTTGATTTCTTCACATTGCTGACAACAAATTCTAACGGTCGCTTCTTTGATGATGTAGCTTATCATTTGTCTGTACATCACGACCAGTTTCATGTACACCTACATCAGATTCAGAATTCTGGAAGCCAGACTGAGTATCTTTCAATTTGGGAAAGTGACAGATCTGTAGGAGCCCAGTTCTCTCGCTAGTGTGTGCAGATTTAGTTTCTTCCATGAAAAAACTTGTCAAGGGCTGCCATTGTTCAATAACATACCTAAACACTTACCCAATGACAATCAGCACATTGTAGCATCATGTGGCGGCACTACACCGCCTAAGGTCAGGCGAAGTATGAATGGTAGCTGGGCACGTTTGTTTTATAAACACGTCCCACTTCGCCCGGCTATATAGAGACCCCATAGGGCAGTGCCCACCCCCCCAAGAAGGCGAAGAGACCACGACTTGTATTGAGTGTGTGATTGAGGCTGAAGGCGAAGGCACCAACCTACCACTGGCCAGAGGGGTTCCGAGGCCAACCGTCCAGAAGTTAAGGGTGAGCATAATCGTGTAGCGGTAGGAACCAATGCTGGTATTGAGTCATCGTCCCCATTCCCCATTGTAGTAAATTCTATCGGCAAGGATAGGAAATAGCTGCGCCATTAATGTTAGTGATAGGACATAGTATAATCAGTATAATAACTTCATCCTGTTATTCAGTGTAAAGTAAATGTACTGTGAATTATAAGCAATTGTTGATTCATTAAAATATATATTTTTAAAATCTCTCTTACTTATTCAGCTACCATTGAGTTAAATCCCCAAGCACCCCTCTTGCCTACTCTTAAGGTGAACTTGATTAACTGTGATAGTACTAATAAGTGCATTCTATAGAACTGGAGGAGGTGCACATGTTGCACTGGCGGAAGCGCTGGACTTTCCCTCTCTGCACGCCAAACGAGTTGATAAAAATTAATATTTTATCTTACATTATTGTAGCTGCAAACTTGAGTTTTTTGTATGAGAAAGCCACCTTCCCCCCATCTATTAAAGACGTCCCCGCCCACCCAAGCTAGCAGCTGCTTCATTCCATGCAACAAGCAAACTTTTTCCTAGGTCAGTTACCACGTATCCGACGCAGCACTTGTATGGCAACCTTGCCGCCTTACTGTTCTCGTCCACCCAGTCCCCCCTTCATAGTGCTTCACTCCGTCACCAAGCCTACTTCAACTCAGCCACGCCGCGTATCCTACTTACAATAAAGGGCCGGCGTTACCACACACTTTTAGATACGGGCTGCTCATGCAGTTGCGTGGCCAGTACTTTTTTGTCCACTCAACCCCTTCCGCCCTTAAAAGAACTTATCACCTTAGTTGAGGCCACGTCAATCTTATCGCCACCCCAATTTGAAACTACTATAACATTACACATTCAGGGCAACACTTATCCCCAGAAATTCCTAGTCGTTGACAACCTTAAGCAGGACATTATTTTAGGTGTCGACTTCATTAGAAAGTATGATATTATTCCAGTACTCAAGTATAACCTTCTGTTTATACATGCTCATGACAAAAATTAAATAACTGAGATTCCATTAGTATCCACTAACACAGAAATCACTGATTTTCCATCCTTAGAGCAATTGTGCAATAATCTTGAAGCTTAACTTCAACCCCCTTTCCCCCTACTATTAATGAAACTCTTTCCCCTCGTCAGAAGCAAGCCATTAAAGCTAGTATGGACCAATATCATGACAATTTTGCTACTTCTATTCTTGATTTCACTAAAGCCAAAGATTTTGAAATTAAATTAGAGTTAGACACTGACAAGACTATTTCCACATGCCCCTATCATACTAGCTCCAAAGCAAAGGATGAACTTTTGCTTCAAATCAAATACATGGTCCGTGCCAGAATAATCCGGGAGGCTTTAATTTTTAACAGATTTTCACAAACTCAATCAACATTTAATTAGAGTCCAATACCCCCTTCCACGTACTGAGGACACCTTAAACGCTCTGCAACATTCACCTTTCATTACTAGCACGGATTTATTTTCTGGATTTTATAGCATACCTGTTCACCCCCAGGATTGTCTTAAATTGGTGTTTAGCATTGACGGGGTTGGTTTATTTGAATATTGTACAATGCCAATGGGGTTGTCCACTTCACCCCAATACTTTCAGATGCTCATAAACCAGCTTTTAGGCCCCCTCGGATGGACTGCAGCAATTGTTTACATTGACGATATTTTTATATTGGGCAGTAAATTCTAAGACTATATCGCCAATATTCGTAAAGTTTACCAAAGATAACGCCTTTTCAATGTCAAGGTTAACACCAATAAATGTTCATTCACCCAGCAAACTGTTGAGGTGCTTGGCAATATCATCACTTCCCAAGGCATGTCCACCAAATCCGACAAGGTTGCTGCTATTGAACCGATGGCTCCCCCTACTAATGTGAATTGAACCGATGGCTCCCCCTACTAATGTGAAACAACTTCGTTCTTTTCTTGGGATGACCTCTTACCTGCGTGGATATATTCTAAATTATGCCTCTATCGCCCAGCCTTTGATCGATTTCACTAAACACACCACTTCTTTCAATGGGGCACAGAGCAACAGAATTCCTTTTTGAATTTTGAAATGAGCCATTCTTCAGGCGCCAATTTTACAAAAATTTCACGAAGGCCACAAAATTGACAAATGTGACTCCAGTAACACAGCTGTAGGAGGGGCGCTCATGCAGATTGATCCACACACTAAAAAACGTACTTGTGTTCTCACTTTCGCCAGTATATGTATGGGCGTAAGTTTACCATTGAAACGGACCATGCGAGATTGAGATATTTACATGCTATGACAGATCACAACGCTGGTATCCAGAAGATGGCTATAGCCTTGAGTGAGTTTGATTTTCAAATGAATATTGTCAAAGGGAAGCTCAACACATTACCTGATGCATTAAGTAGGTTGCCAACTGCACTCCAGGTCACTACCCAGGCTGTAACTGAACACGGCACACTGTACAACGTAAAGCTACACAAAACGTCAATGTCAGTTTCTTTTTACAGCTTTTGCTCAGGTTATTTTCCAAGACACATGCAAGGCAGGTGAAATTGCTGCAAATGTTGCTAAATATTTTAGAACACATTATGAGGAATTCAAACATTATTTTATCACACCTGCTTCACCAGTGGAGAAAGATAGGCTTGCTAACGCTATACAAGTTGAGGACATTTACCCACTACCTTTAATTATGAAAATTGTTTCAGCACTTTACCATGTTAACATTGACGTCATCAGGAAAAAATTCACTAACGCACTCACATCAACATGTATTGATCCTGTCCTCAAATGTACAATCGTTGTTGTCCGCTACGCAAATGTACAATCGTTGTTGTCCGCTACGCCTATATTATACACTTTCTCCTGTATACACGCATGAGCAGGAATATATTCATATTCATGATGGTTCAAATTTCTATTTATGCTCCATCACTGTTTCTGAATCCCCCAATATTTCAAAACTCAAGCAAGCATTACTAGTACACTCAGATCAGGCTGACATACAATATCGGAGATTAAGCCATCATTATGGCATGGCTAGCAACGGGGAAATATTTTTGAGGTTAACACACCCCAGGGCCCGTCTAAGTTGATGCTAGTTCCAAGGTTAAATGTCCCAGAAGTCATTCAGGCCCATCATGATGCCATATTCGGGGGAGGACACTTTGGGGTTCTTAAAACACTACGAAAAATCAAACATTCTTATTTTTGGTATTCTATGGCTGACAATGTCCAATCATGCAGAGAATGTCAAAAAATTAAAGCAATTACACCTCAACCCATGGGCCAACTCACACCTTTCCTACCTCGATCCCTCTTCAAAACTTGGGCTCTGGATCAGAGGTGGCTGGTGACTTTTGAAACTGGGAGGGCTGTGGCGATCCTAACTCAGATCATTACAAATAGTATTTTCTAAATAGGCACAGTGATAAGTACTTGTTTGAAGAAAAATTTGTCATCGCTCGATTTGTAATGGTCAACACACTGTGGCCAATGGTTCAGAGCCAATCGCTAGCACAGGTATTTGTTTATTTTAAGTTTGTGTAGATTATATGCCTTCCAACTAGTACCTACGTGGTGTGGCACATCACACGAGATGACAGATAAGATGATAATAATACTAGTTGTACCATACTAATGGTGATGATGACTTAAATACACTAAAACAAATATTTTTAAAAATCAATACTAATTTACATACAGCACATCCAAATGCCGGTTAAATTTAAATTAGAGGATGAAAGTGGCATATCTTAATTAATATATTTGTAAACAAAATACATTCTTCAACTAGTACGCACTATCTACTGGCAATAAATATTCACCTTACCAATCATTGAAAATTTTATACCTTTTTTTTATATGTTGTAAACGGGTTTAATGTCTTTTAACTTGTCTCCCAAATGATCAAATCTTTTACCCCATTGACAGTCCAAGCAAGACCATTAGGCTTCACTATCAAAAAAATAAAACAAAACAATGCATTTCTAACTTCACAACCCGCATAGCCAGTCCATGAAATTGTATGTACTTACATTGAATTTTCAGGTATACGAACCAATGCATTTACCCCCTTGGCTTTGTTGTTTTGTTATATGTAACTATGGCCTTGCTGCTCCCAAATTCTTAAGCTTTAGTTTATTCTCGTAATTAAAATTCGTTTTCGTAATAAGGTTTAAAATGTTACTTGCAGAATTATCCATTATTTACAAGTTTACAAAAAACAACATTAACAACAATTTAACAGTGCTTCTGACTGATGCTCATGGCTCATCATTAGCAACAAACTTATTCAGAATATTACACACTATATTTGAAGATCTCATGAGTTTGAACAATATTTATAAATAAAAACTATTCGAAATAAATACAAGCATTGTTATGAAATGTGTTTTAACAACTGCAAAAGAGCGAGTGTGAAAGTATGCCTACACAACATGTAGTGTATAACTGTAGAACACATTCTGTTAAACAGTGGAATTCGAAGTTCCAGTATTGGTAGCCTTGTGACGCTGGATCACAGAGCAACATACACATTTTACACCTCAAGGTTCCGTAATTGTCAGTGGCCGAAATCCCACTTAAGTAGCTTGCATTGCAAATGGACACTCACCAAAGTGACAGTAATTGCTACCATAAGTACATCACGTACAGACACTCACCACAGTGCCAGTGATTAAGTTGAAGACAGAGACTTTGACGTAACAATGACATTTTTAACTTTTTCTATTTTTATAATTCTTAACCACTTAAATCTGACCTGATGTGTAGATAAACCTCTAAATGTTACTATACATTTTACAGTGTACTTTTGAAGATCACCTACATGAAGAATGTTGTCGTGTAAGAGTGTATTTTCCACACCTGTTGTAGTTTACATTCCTTGAGAACTTACCTGAACACTTCCAACGAAGATACACAGCGAACACATTAGCTATTAGACCTACAAGATAAAATGGACTCCCATAAGGGATAACTAGGTTAGTTTTATTTTCATCATTTAAATCTGACCTGATGTGTAGGCACACAACTATAAATCACTATACATTTTGAAAGGGTCCTATGTGAAGAGAATTTACCAAGAAGAATTCTTTTAAATGACCTTAAGTATTCAAAACTTAGATTACTCATGTGTTTTTACAGTGTATGTACATGTTTACAATACGTTGTACACCAACTCAGTACCAAACCAAAGACTCTGAACCTCAGAGCTCCCAAAACCAGGTGCAAGATATTTTTAATTTTTAACTTAAATTTTATTCAGTGTTTATGTATGTTGTATTACGTGACCAACGTGCGCACAATTTGCTGCGTTGTTCATGCATGTAGTGGACTCTCTTTGTATTCATTTAGCATGTCAACCCAAGTGTTAAAGGACCTGTGGTTATCCACCTAGCACCCTGTCACACGTAACTATTTAGCTTGCTGACAGATACAAAGGTTATCCGGAAAGATTTTCCTTTTCTTTCTTAACTCACTGCAGCAAGCTCCAGGATAGTAGTAATGTTTCCCCACCTTCTGCGAGTAAGGCTTGTACATATTATTATTATTCTAACTTTAATCCCATTGTTTTGACGTGCCACTCTTTTTAATAATTTTTCTTTCAGGTTTTATGTACAATTCCCTTGTAATACCCACCATCGATATGCTGGGTTTTGTCAATTGCACGTGTAAAAAATTGTAGGCCGGTGAGACACCCAACACACACGGTTCCTAACCCAGTAAGCTTGGCTACACAGGGGGAATACACATTTCTCCTTAACAGCGAAGCCGCATCACCAAGACAAGGGGCAGAGAAGGACACCCGGCAGAGAGGAGAAGAGAGAGAGGAAGAGAGAAAACCAAGGTTGGCGGCCGGCCGCCACCACTCCAAGTCTCACACATTTCGCTTTGCCGGCCGGATGACCAGTACGCATAGAACACATGCCACTACAGCGGTCAAGCCACCCAAGCTTAAGAGTCCCGCCTACCTGACTGAAATGATTTTTTTTAATGATATCTGCTTCACTACTTCTACCGACATCTACCCAGACCTTCTAGACCTTTCAGAGAGGAAGCCTACACCTTTCTCTACTACCTGTTCCACGATGAGTCTTCATCGCAATGGAAGATGGGCGAATTAACACATACCACACAACCTACTAATTAACCACGATTACGACTCATTGTAAAATGTTCCTGCTTCCACTGCTACAGGATACAGGAAATTTTCTACATGAATTCCTGGCCACCCAATCAACCAGGCAACAGGAACTTATGAGCGGATTTTCTTCACCTGATGGTTACGCAACCTGCTCCCCCCCTCCAAGATGTGCTCCCCACCACCCAACAGGCATCCTACAATCTTCACCTATATAAGTTCGGACACTGCCAGGCTCGGGCAGTCATTCTTTCGCAAACTCTCTCGTGACATCCCAGAGCACTAATTCAGTGCTGGGACTTCTGGGAACCTCGAAAGCTTCAAGTAAGCCCTAAGTGGCTACTTACCATGCATCAATATTTATTGAATACGTACATGCATAGTTAACTTCACTTTTGTCCCTTCCAGACACCTATTACTTAGTTCAGTTTAACTTTAACTAACTTTGTATTCGTCTAGAACCAGCTATTCCCCTTTGAACCTAGAACCAGGTCGTCTACACCTGGAACTGCAGTTACCTTCAGCTCTCCACAGTTTGGTAGGAGGTAGCACGGGTCACGTGTTTATTGAATCTCCAATAAACACCCATTGTTCACTACCCTTCTTTTCATTTACAGGGTACTTGTCTGTGTTGACCGTCAGGGACAGAGTACGACGTGCACCGCCAACAGGAACTAAGAGATTGACATCCACATTAGACGGCTACCTGTTTCTTCCCAAACCCTGAGCACAAAGTCAGTGATGCCTCAACCACTAGAAACACCTTCGTACAGGGAGGGGCTACAAGCTCAGGTTATCTCTCACTTTGAGCACCAAGTTAGTGCTGAAGTGACCTTAGCCTGGGGTTTGCCGCCCAACCTGGTGCGAACGCACAACCAGTAGACACTTGGTGGCCCACACGGCTACACGTCCCTGATCAGCCCGCATACACGGGGGATCAGTGGGGACTTCTATCGAGCTCATGCCGGCAAATCACTATTGGGTTACACTGTAATTACCATTCCTGTCTAAGTGCTTGCGTACGCTGTCAGACCGTTGTGCTCTATGCCTTACAAGGTAAGTAGTAGCAAGAGGCGTAGAGAATAATACCAAACTCACACTGTTATCAAACCATGGATAGTATTACCACATTCTACGCAGGACAGGCAGGCGGAATGGGACATCACCACCCAACCCAACTTAGACGCCAAGCAGTAGCGCCTGCTTCGGTAACAGTAATCTTTTTGTCGCCTTGCTTTCGCATTCGCCCATCGTGCCACCCACTGATAAGAGAATTGCTAAACCGTACGGAGACAATATATACGGCTGGACAAACCCGAACTTCTGGAGCCGTAACGCCTAAGACTGGAATTGCCACTCTGGAGTAGACTGAGCTTGCCACCATTGGGTGAAACCCGCACCAACCACAACAACCAAAATAACATCATAAGTAAGCGATAGCCAACACTTCTCGCCTTGTACTGTATAACCACAGTAAACCATCCCAATTTTGGTTTAGCAGAAAAAACCTAGACATACGTGTCAGTCAGACTTAACAAGGCATGCGTGAAGTGAAAGAAATCGCAAATAATCATGAGGATTTCACATAAATGCATGCGGGCATGAGCAATATCCAAAAATAGTGAGTCTCAGGCCTAAATTGTGAGAGTTGGCAGGTATGGGTTGACGCATGCCGCTTATACCAGTTACCATAAACGATTACGACTCATCTTACTACAACCCTAGTGTACACTTTTACACACATGAGATTTAAACCCTGCGCCATTCCGTACACGGAAGTACCAGTCTGCCACAATCCTGGAGGGTGGCCGAACAGGGGGATACGAGGGGTTGCAAAAGACAGCAGTGCGCCACCTTCCCCCCCCCCCCTCAGCACTGAGAGCCATCAAGCCATCAGCCACCTCAGGCCATGCAAGAGTGCCACCGATGATACACGAAGGCAGAGAGATGACCAGAGGGTGCTACCCCCACACTGGCATTGCACCTGAGGGATGTCACATGCCCTACCCCGCGGCTGACGCGACACACGCTGCCTCGCTAAATAAGGCAGTGTGCGGTGGCCCTCGCCAGTTGTTCCTGCAGTCTTCTCTGAGCACCTCGGTGCTGGAGTCTAGACTACAACGAGCCTTTCAACAGCCCTTCCAAAGGCTGTCGCCAACGACTTAACAGTCTTCAGCAGCCACCAGAGGCTGCCACCATTGACGTCGCAGTTAGAGCTCTGCAGTCCCGCTACCAGACACTCCAGCAACACCAATGGCTACCAGAAGCTTTCCGTACATAATTCATTCCACACGTAATTCTTTCTTTGTCTCTTACAGACACCCCCTATATAGAGTTAGGTGTGTATTTAAATAATCTTCGACAGTCTATCACTTAACTTCCCCACTTAATTTAGGACCAGGTCACCAACACCTGGATTCCGTAGGATTACTTCCAACCACAAGTCTGCCTGGCAGGAGAGTACGTGTCACCATGTTTAATATGTCTTTAATAAACACGGCTTTGTTTCTCTTACCCTCGAGTCTCATTCATAGGGTAATCTTTCACCAATTACTGGGAGAACCTTGAATTGAGCACCGCCGGCCGGCGTCGGGAAAATATTCTTATTTCCGCAATTAACTACAACTGGAGACTCCGCCTGGTGGCTCCAAGTTGAAAACACACCCATTAGACGGCCACCTATTCTATTCCTACCACGTATACAGGTACTGGAGGAATAGAATAGACGAGCCACAACCACTAGCAACACTTCTCAATTAGGGAGAGATGGTGCATCTGAGTTGTACCCCCTACCGAAGCACATGGGTCTGGCGGATAATTAGGTGCTACGGCATGGTCTTAGTTGGGAAACTCACACCCAGTGATAGTCTTGGCAACCCACATGGCTCCAATGCTTCTGATCAGCTCGTAACAGTGGGGGATCTTCTGAAGCACCAGAGCTCATGTTAGCAAGACTGTCGCCAAGCAAAACTAAGTTAGGGATACCCGCGTCCATGGTGCTTATTTCGAGTTTTCCATAATTACACCACTCTATGCCATTCAAAGTGAGGCACGGCGCCAGGAGAGAGGAGCAAAGAGTTGCGCGCTTTGCTGCCAGACAGCTGGCTGGTCTAACCCCAATTACAGCTAGCCGATGAGCCGAACGAAATTGTGCCGCCATACTTCGTTCATCGACACCACCTACGACGACTGCCGTCAACCCAGGTATTTTCCCGTCAGCACCACTACGTACACCCCGACTGCTATATCCAGCCGTAATTAAGCTTAAATCAAATCCGCATGCACAACCGCCCTAAGTGCATCCAAAGCCACACGACTGTGATCCAGCCTTAACTATCAGATACGCGTCAGGGTTTACAAGCCAAGGCAGGCAACCTCATGCGAAAAATCACTTTGCTAGGGCCGGACTTTGTGGCCTGCTGAAAAGCTACCAGACCCGTCCTGTACACCAGGCGTGCACCCATATCCCACAAGGACTAGACTCAACACCTGTTTTAGCACCCAACATAAACCAGTATAACTTAGCGCATTAGTCTCAAGTTCGACCAGATATAAAATACTCTTTCTTGTCACTACTATCTTGTAAACTATAGTCCATTCCCGATTGGAAGCAACTTATGAAAATCAACCTTTGAAAAACACTCTAGGCATAACTAAAGACCTGAAAAAGTAGGTGTTATTTTTCTTCAAAAATTTGTGTCATTTTTTTGGGGGGGGGGGGGGGGGTGAAGAAAAAGTGTAAGTTTTGTCAAAAATAGCTGTTATTTTCTTGCTACAAAAACGCAGGTTTCTGCATGAAAATTGCTCCAATTTTTAATCTGCTCTTTATAAAGACATACATAATTTGAGATATTTCACTATATTTATAAAACCTGAAATTGGCAATGTTATTCCTATTGATAAGCGGTGTTTTCTATTTATTGTTATTTCTGTGAAAATATTCCTAACTCCCAGAGAAATATACAATTATGGTTTTAATACAGATAACGGTTTATCAACAGACAACATTGAAAACAAGTTCAGATTTTACTTAAGATTTTGTATTCTACCTATAACCTGAACAACAAACGGTCGCAATGCACTGGCAAGGGCATACTGTTTCATGAAAAGAATAATGTAAACAATTTATACACATCTATAAAAGCACTGTTTAAAAATTATAAAAAGTGCCTTGTACAAACAGCAAAGAAAAATTAGAGAAATCTGCCTATACGTTTTTAAACTATCAAAACTTTCAATAACAGAATTTTTCGTTAGGCCCACTGACAAAATTTTCATTTCTTCAAAAGTCTCATTTTTTACCGCGTATATTTACACAGAATGTGTATGATGAAAATACAGTTTACTGGACGAATACAAGTTTACAATACATGATAAATTTATTTACAAATATATTCAACATAAGTGAATGCATGTAAACACATTTTTCAATGCCGCACGCTCGCTTAGTAAAAAAATTAAGAATTGTTGGTTAAAACGTGACGATGATACAATAGGAATGTAAACAACGCGTGAATTCCATAGATAACATGGTGCTTGGTGGACGTGAACACTACAATGGTGTGTTTTCCTAATGAACAAACTTTTGCAGGGCTGCAAGCAGAATGTTCATTCAAAGTGATGCATTATCAATTGCACTCATGTTATCTATGGTCATAAATACACATTATGGGAAGTAAACATGTTTTCATTTAAGGCGATAAATCAAAGAAATCTACTTGCCAACTTATGGATGCATTCATATTAGAATATCCCAAAAACACATAAAATACGTCTTGAGAATTAACTATGTGACGTAAAACAATAATAATTCGCGAAAATACTACAGGATTTTGTACAATTCGTGAATTACAGCTGAAATCCTCAAAAAATCACAATTTTTCATTTTTTATGTCAAAATTGTTAATTTTTCAGGTCTCTAGGCATAACATGTCACCTGTTTTTTTCAATAACCTGTATTCCACAAATATATAACACTGTGGTTAACTTTAGAGTACTGTATTATTGAATAAATGAACCTTTACATTAATATCTTCTATAACTTGTAATATTTATTTCTTTTTTAAATATGAATAACAACAGTGAGTGCAGCGACGTGTTGGCAACGACTGGTAAGAAATAGTTCACAGTTAAAATATTATTTTAACCTTGATTTTTAGTATACTATTTGTAAATTATACGGTGCCTACCGAAATATTTAAATATTTAAGTAGCACCGATGGCAACATAACACATTTTTACAGTTTAAAATAACAGCGGAAAATATTGTGAGTAGACTGTAATGGTACGGTACTGTTTTATCGAGCGAAAAAGTAATTGAAAAACTGTCTGCTGGCGAAGTTTGTCGCCCTCTTTCTCTTTCTTTGTCTCTTTCTCACTCAGGAAATTTCACTTCGCTAGTAAGCATTCAAATTGTACACATTTTCAATTGTAGCATATTTCATACTCATTACAGCACAATAATGATTTCTGAATTTGTAAGTTACAACTGAATAGAGATTTTAATGTTTGAATACGTATTTAGCATATTTAGATATGATGCAATCACAGCCAAGTCGCATCGAGCAGGTTATGAATGCAACATAATGAATCTATATGCTAACAAAGCTAATTCCTCTATCGATAATGAAATGAAAAGTAGCTAAGTAAATTAATTATATTTTCTCACAGTAAATTCGCTACATTTGCAGTTTTTCCAGGTCTCGGCGACGAGAGAGCACAACATACCGTATTTTGGAGTGTATAGGCTATACCAGAAGTTTTTTTTATTAAAAATTAGGAATAATTAATATTTCAAGTATAGGCCACACTGAATTTTTGTATTCTTGTAAATATTGTTCAGTCACAATTCCGTACAAACATACTAAATTCTAACTTAATTTCTCCCCTACAAAACATTTGTGACTGAAAATTTGTGTTAAGTTGCGATGTTTATGAATATACATCGCACAATTACTATTCCACAGATAGTAACGTGACCTGAGAAAGCAAAATCACGACAACGTGTTACACAAAATTGTGTCATCAATGTGCACTGTAGAGACACAACGGGCATCCAAACTTCGTAAGATATCTTTCTCTTATACAGTAGAGAAATTATTTTCTCATGTACGACATCTATGGACGAGCTCCAATGTGTTTACATTTTACACGTGCGGGATGAAGGTTATTTTGTTTATGAACACTAGTGAAAAAATACTGCACAAGAATTCTGCCACCCCCCCCCCCCCCCCCAAATCAAGCCTCGTCCTTTCTTCCTTCCTGCCTTTGAAAATTAAAACATCAAAACATACTGTATGCTGACAAATTTCTAGACATGTTTTGGGAATTTAAAAAAAAAATTAAAAAAAAATTAAAAAAAAATGTTTTGCCAATATATCGTAAATAAGCAATGCCTCACTTTCTGAAGTATTTTTTTTTGTAAAAATGTGCAGCCTATACACACCAGAATATGGTATCGGTAATTATAAACAAACCCATTCCGAACGAAAAACAAAGACAACGTGCTGGTATGTTACGAATCGTTTTATCCAAACCCATATGTAAAAAAAACATATTAGGTCTCAGAAAAATCGTTAAAACACTTGGAGTGAATTAATCATTAATCGTGCACTAGCTTATTTTTACTTGAATGTTTAGGTCATGCATATTGAAAATCGCGTCACCCATCAACCAGCAATCAATACTTCAAGCTGACTCCACAAAGCATAATTTACTCGTTCGACTAATTGATACTACGGGACTTTGGTCCGTTACTGGCACAATGCGCTAGAACACGGTTACGAATCAAGTTATGGCACCATGTGCACAGAAAAGATTACAAAATGTGACCACACACCAAATACATGCAGCCAGCATCTTTAGTTACAGATTTTGATGCTAGAGGCGTAAACTTTTTTCATACTTCATAAAGCAGCGCTGTTTGTATTGTATACAACAATGGCGCCATGATTGTTTACATTCCTTTTAGCCATTACAATTCTGTTTGTGTTAACCATCCGAATTAAATATAAATTGTTTTCTGCGGGACACAAACCGACTTCGGATTACATATTAACTATATTTCGTACAAAACGAATTACATAGCATTAAATTGCCTAGTATATTTTCAGGAACTACAAAATTGCTTTGTATTAATGGAAACTTCATATTAACAGGGTTTGTACTAACGAGATTCTACTTTAATCATAAAATAACATGTGTAACTGAATGTAAATATTAGTTGAGAGTGAATCTATAAAACGCAAGGAGTATGTTGCAAATTCCAAGGTATGTTTAGCCTAATTTTTATATTTATGATGCTAAAACTACTTTAAAAAATAACCCCACTTATAAAGTAAAATAACAACGAATTTTGCTCAACAATAAATCCCAAAATTGCATGTGTCTACTAATTGATGATTTAGGCTTGGGTGCTTTCCTACATATTTGCGTTGGTAAGAATATAGGTATTTGGTTATGACTAAGAAGGTTCAAAATTAATGCCAGTCAATGAATTAATTTTAACATGAAAATTTTGCAAATGAAGTCTAAATACAACAGAACCTTTTTATAGAGAATCTTAAGGCAACATTTTCTACATTCACTAGGGAAAACTACTTGTCTTAAAATAATATAGAAAAATAACAGACCAAATTTACATATGTACAGTACCTATTAATAACCAGGGGAAATCAGTTTTAACTGAAATACATAGGGTTGATCGGTTCTCACATTTTAGTTCGGTTCAATTCGGTTTTTAGTTAAAAATGTCGGTTCTCGGTTCGGGTCGACAAAATTTACAAGTTTTCGAATTTCGACATCTAAAAATCTGATTTATAAAACAGTATTATATATTTTGCTGTCTGCTAAAAGGACTATTTCTATGCTAAATGTTTTAAATTCCGCCAAATTTAGTGGAAAGTCAATTGAAAGAACTTAAACAAATAATTATATGCCGTAAGCAATGCAAGCGGTTAAAGGTGGGTTTACGATTAATGACTGAAGGATTAACAATTGTACTTAATGACTCAATAAGCACACAGAAAATTAATAAGAAAATTTGCATTTTATGATTGAATTAGCAATTCTTAAGTCTAGCCAATCAAAATCGCAGGAGATGTAAGCAACCGAAATAACTTGGAAAAATTGACAATTTACATATATTTAATCATTTGTGGTTACTACTTGTGTTATCGTTTTAAAAACTCGTGAAATCTTATAGAAGGGGATGCCGATACCAACATTGTGCATTTACATCAATACATCTGAAAAAGTTAATTAAAGCGAATTCAATAAGCTCTTCCACGAACGAAAGCATGACAATGGACTGTTCTTTAAATGAGGAGGACACTGTCTCTCAATAAAAATAATTACTTTCATACGATTTCAGAATACGACATAACCTAAATACAAGTTGTAAATACAATCTCCTGCCAATAACAACTGTCGCTGTGCTCTGATTGGCTACTTCGTCTCGACTTGTAACTCCAGATAAAAAATTTAATGATATCTTAAGTCACACCAAGAAAGCACACGACCCGTCACAACCCCTACACGACAGTCATAAACTAATACCTTGAACACATTAATTCATATCTTAAGCACAGAGCGAACTTATTCTGTTAGACAATCGTAAACCCACCTTAAGACCTCCCTAAAAAAAATGCCCGCCTGAAACAAAAACAAAAGAAATGTTCTTTATTATTCTTTTAACTACACTGTTGCAGGCAATGAAACACGGCCTCACACAATAGCGAGGCCATGGCTGGTTTATCATCAGGCTGTTAAAAAACGTAGTGGTTAACCTAAATTAATTGGTGTTGCAGAAGAAAATGACAAAGCAGAAAGCAAACAGAGAAACATAACAAGAAAAAACGATCCTGTATGGTATTGTGTCCGTGCAATGAACAAAACTTGAATCAGTACCTGTTCACTGGAAAGGGAAAACTGCATGAGCAAGTGTGGCAGCAGTGGCTCTATAGCATCTAATTTATTTGCTAAATATTTTTGAGAGAACTGTTTACATGCTTCGTTAATATGAAATTATAATTAAAGTAATTTATGTTACTAACGTCTGTGTACACATTATGAATATGTACCGTATTAACTCGTATGTAGTGCGCACCATGATTTTTGCAACAAGTTCCAGGGAGAAAATTTTTTTAAAATTAAAATTGCAACAAAAATTTGTGACACCCTGTTAGATTAATGTGTGCAAAATACTTTAATTAAATAACTTGGGTGCACAAAGGCCAAATTTAAAAAAAATTCCGGAAACCTCATGCTCCTAGTAATCAACATTTCCAGCTTCATTTTTTTCCTCCTTTCTCTTTTAGCAGTAACCAGCTTTTTTTTTGCAGTGCTAGAATGTCACACTACATGGGGTTTTAATTTGTCGCAGCCTCCACGCACGGCAATAAGAAACTCGCAGCACGCCTGCACCCCCGATGAATACACCTCCTTGTTGGAAGGCTATGTTACCCCCCACACCCTGAAGAACTGATGACCAGAGAAAATTTAGTATGAATACATCCCCGGCTGCTTGCACCAGAGAGTGGCGCCGGGCTCGGCGGCAAAGAGGACGCGAGCCCAACCCCCAGTCTGCTGAAGACTCTTCTCAGTCCGCAAGGGCTCATCCTCTTCAGTCTGCAAGGACTTACCTTCCTCCAGTCTACAAGGGCTCTGCTACTCTCACCCCAGTCCACGGAGGACTCTCCTACACCCAGCTTGTAAAAGGCTCTCCTTCAAGTCCGATCAAGAGCTCCTCTACTTCCTACCCCCAACTCTCCTTTTTTGATCAACACCTTAAACCTGCGTCAAGAACCTCTCTCTCTCTGAACCTGCACGTCGCTGAGGACCTGCATGGGAGACATCCAACAGCTACATGTATGGAGCTATAGTTTACTTACCTCAGTCTCGCCTTCGCCTGGCCCCTTTATTTATGTGATTCTCAAATCATAGTTTTCTCCATTGTTTGTAAAACAATTTAGTTTAATTGTGAAATCTGTATTAGTGATAATAACTGCGTTTACTTCCCAGGGACCAAACCCCACAATAAACAACCATGTAACATTGAATTCTTTGTGTACCATTACTAGTAGTTAGATGACCCTTGCTCCCTATCTGTGTGTGTTAATCCTATTAAATACATGTACCATAAGAAAGTTGGTGTTCCTAGCAAGCAAAGAGGTAGGGAACGTTGTGCCGTTGCTCGAGCTAACGCCCAATCTACGTCCAAGGACGAACCGCCAGTTAGGTGTCCAGATCAAACACCACGAGCCATTTCTCCTTTTATCCCTTTGGATATTTCGTCCCCGCTACACCACTTACTTGGTGGCAATTGGCTCGGGTCCCGACATCTGAATATGAGGTTCAGGAAAATTACTACGTTATGAGAACGAGACTATTCCCCATGACAACCTTGCTAACCAACGTCAGAAAACCTTTAGTAATGTGAAATTAGAATCCGGACGGCATATCTGAGAGAAACATTCTGCGGGCACAGTACACCCAAAATATTGCGAAATTTAGCTGGCAACAGGAAAGGTGATCCGGGTTTGACTCCTTGCTTAACCTGACTCCCATGCCCGTATGACACGTCCCTCGGTAGATTTTGTTCCAGCCCGTCAACCCACTCGCACCAACTAGTCTCATCTGCCAGGTCATGGCACCCCCATCATCACATTAGACTAAACTTCTAATTATTTAATCCATTTGGGACAACTGGCGACCCTAATAGTGAGGAGGATCACGCTCCCCGGGCGGGAAGCCACCTCTATCCGACTCACTCTGGGGTTTGACTCCCCTCCAGCCCATAGTAAACCTGCCTCCAAGCAGCAGAATGATGGATCAAAACCCCTAAAGCCTCCTAGGCCCAACTGAAGGTCTAGTATTTGCCGTGGTAGACTAAGCGGGGCTTGGTAAGGCGGTCAACGTTACCATGCTACCTTCCAGGATAGTCACCCCCCAAAACACACCTGTCAACTTAAATTAGCACTATTGAGAAAAGAAAAGCAAAGTTATAACAATTTTGTGAGACTAAAAGCCACATTATGTTGACACATTCCCTCTCGCCAGCTACTACGGTCGATGGTTCGATCGACCGATACCCTGCCCTGAGCGGCTGCTGCGGGACGGTGGCTGACTAGGGGGGTGCCTTGGGCACCCGGATTCTGTTGGTACTGCGAGCGCTGATTCCCTCATAGTGAATGTGGTGGCTCCTTCGGCTGTGATACTTTGTACCTGTAATGCCTGGTGGGTCAAGGTCTGCCCACGTTGGGGTTCACGGTAAGGAACCGCTTATTGAAATGCGGAATCGCGATCCTACGCCTTGGAATGGGTGGTGGGATTACCACCTTAATTACCTACCCAGCGGCAGTGCATACGGTACAGGTTGTAGTACTTGGCTTACCTACGGTCTGGGTTGGAGTCGGGCGGTTTACTAACTGAGTTACACGGGAGTGCACATAGGTAGCTGAATTCCTCTTAACTTGGCCATGGCCAGCGAATTCCTACCAGGAGTCTAGCTCTGATTCATTCGAGACAAGTACTGTCGGTGAGATTGGCCGCGGTGTAGGTGGAGTGGCCTCTGGTGCAGTTGTCTGGGGAGTGCTCTCCTTAAGGGGGTCAGTCACCAGAGGAATAGCCAGTCATTCTGCTTCATGTTGCAATGCATACCGAGCCTTACGTCTTAGTCTACTAGGAAGGCTGCCACCTTGTCTGGTTACCTGAAATTTAATTTAAGCAATTACAAGTGTCACAATTAACGAGTCTAGACTAATTATACTTAATTGTGTGTCAATTCGAGAATTTTTTCAGTCACTCGGAGGCATTACTGGATGACCACGGTCAGAGGTGGTGTGAGTCCACGGAAGGCGTGGGAGTTCCCATTTGCTTGAGTATGTCTTTGCAGACTAGAGATAATGTGAGGGACCCTCCGACTCTGGGAAACTCGGTACGCTCACAGATGTCTGACAGAGTAGATTTTAGAGTGTTCAGCCGAATTATGCAACAAGTAAACCCTTAATTTTACGTGAATGGGGAACAATGAAATAATTATGCATGCAAGGAATTACGGTTTCAAATAAAGCGTATTTATTTTACGCAAATAGAAAATCTGTGGGAAACCGATTAGTACACACTGCTTAAATTTTCTAATCTTTCCCTCGTCAGTTACGTTAAAACCAGGTGAAGGCAAACCTGAGAATTACCAAACCAATTCCTAGGTCGAAATTTACAGTGAGGGCTTCTGAGGGAGGACCTACGACGTTGCTACTGCCTGCTACCGTGGAGTCAGGGATAACTGGGGTAGAAGGTGCAGGGTGCGGTCATAGAGGTTACCTCGGGCGAGCTGCAGGAGCCGGTGTAGGTTGCTGGAGCTGGAGAGAGAGCCTTCTTCAAGCTGTTGAAGAGAAGGAATCCTTCCAGACCCCAAGAGAGCTCGCTGACAGTGCAGCCGGCGAGCCGACACTCTAGCAAGGGCGGTTTGAAGCTTCCTTATATAGTACCCACTTCGACTTCATGGCTCTCCAAGGGATGCGGGGGTTGCAAGCCTCTCGATACAGGGGTTGGTTATCTCTGGTAGCGGGCGGCATAGCTATTTTCTTATCGTCCACGATTGAGGCTAATGACAGTTTTACGTCCTCTGCCCGAAGCTCAGCATCTCTGACATCACTGGGTGTAGAGGTGCTGCGATCTTGTGTGTGGCTTTCCAACTTCTTTATCTAAGTTGGAGGGTCAGCTGCTCAGTGGGTAAAACAATCTTGGGTAGAGGGGGTGGCGACCACATGTTGGAATTTTAATAATTATTCTTCCAATTATAATAGGGACCGTGGTTGTCCAGGCTCGTGGAATCAACTCTCTCGGTACGTGAAGTTAGTGCACCACTGTTGTGACATGCCCCAAGCTCTCTGTCGCTCGTTGATGGGGCAAAGTTGCCTGTAGAGCACGCAGGCGTGCTGCGCAGCAGTGTGGCACGAGTCAATGTTTGTGTTGTCTTCTACTGCTCCGTGACCCTCCTCTTAAGCTGCCTTCCCACTGGTGTGTGTGTATGGGCACAAGGTTTCTTGAACAGGAGGGAGGGGAAATGCTACTTTACCCTCCCTCTCCTTCCAACACCTTCTGTTGATGAAACAAAACCAGCTTCCCTGCTGCTGCTTCTTCCTTTCTTCCATGGCCCACTTCAATGTCCAGTATTATTACAGACTGGGGGCGAAAAGGAGGGGGGGGGGGGGGAAGTTTGGATAATCATGTCACAGCACGTTGGAGCTTGGGACAAAAAAAGGAATTAAAGTCAGAGTATTTAAAAATAAATATTATTAATTTATAGCGGGCAGAAGTTTTCAAGTTTATTCAACTTATTTGTACTGTTACTGCCCAAAAATATGTATACCTACTAGACACTGAGCAATGGAATAAAACATATCCTAATCTTGTACTGCTGGAAAACTGAAATATTAAAATCTGCAAGAAAGTAATCATTATAAATTTATATAACTACAAACGTTATAAAAACTACCATACTCCAGTCCAATTTGAAGCTAACTCCACACAGCAATTTCAATGGGTGGCTAACAACATTTGGCCTCTTCACTTTCCTCCTCCAAAGACCCTTGTCAATGTCAGGCCAGATAATAATCTTGCTGGATGGTGGTGGCATTAGGGCCTCAGAGCAAGAGAGGCTCAACTTTCACTACTTACAAAGAAAGTATGAAGTTCTTCCAAAAAGACTTATCAGCCAGGTACACATCCATTAAACAAGGATTTTCCACAGCCTGCTGTTTACAGGCATCCCAACTGTGACATCACCTGACATCATGCTCTACTAACAAAAGGGAGAGACTGAGAGAGGGAGAAAGAATAAGACAGAGGAACAGGCTTGGCTGTAAAAATAATCACTTCCTCCCTTTTTACCACTCCCAAAGACCTTCATCAATGTCAAGCTGGTAGATTGTTATATCAGCAAAGATGGAGCTTGGGATAAAAACTACAAACTTTGAAAAACAGTGGAAGTTGAGCATCTTTTCCACTGAGGATTTCATTTCCTGACATGCTTTCTTACACTGGAAAACTTTCAAAGTTCATAAAGGCACAGCTCTACAACCACTCGGACAGGAATGTAAATTATTCACAATTTTTGCATAAGATATTTTAAATTTGAATGTGAATACCGTAATTCGTAAATTTGGAATTCGCAATTAATCAAATTTTTCAAATATCCACACACCCCTATTAATGATACTGGCTGCTGGTTTTGATACTAGTTTCGGTGTAAAAAAAAAAATTGTGAAAATCTTCAACCTTTTACCCGAAGATTTTTTAAATAGAAGATGAAGTATAACATACAAAAGTCTTCGATTTGAATTTTGAAAATGTGAAGCTTCGCACATTACTACTAATCATTGTCTATATTCGCCACTTCCTGCTTTCCCCAAGAGAATGCAGCCTGCACTGCTAAGGGAGGAGCTAACGTCCAAACAGACCTGACTAGCTGAAGGGAACCAAAGGACCCACAGCCGGCCAACCATATACCCCGGTGCGCAACCCCAAAACATCAGTTGTATACTCAGCAACTCTCATTCCACCACCTTGTGTGCTGAAGTTCTCTGCCTACCACTTTCCTCATGAGAGATCAACCAGTCTTCCTGACACACAACCAACAATACCTACTTAGCCTTTTCTACTCTTGTTTAGTATTACCCAAGATCCCCTTCAACTGGTTTACCATAGCTTACTTCTGCCAGTTTCAGTTCAATTGATACCTACGAGATAGTACGGGCCACAGTGCCTATTCCTTAGGGGAATAAACACATATTCTTACATAACCCCGTGTGCTTATTCGAGGGCAATTGTGACTTCCATACTCATAGATGTCAAACCCACCAAGGAGAAGCAGGAGACTGCATCTTGAAACCACTTTACAGAAACTAGTGTAGCACTACCCTTAACCAGGTGCATGTACGTCACAAAACATTACCCAGTAGACAGCCACCCATACCGTGGACCAGGTATGCAAAGATACCAGTGGCGCACATATGGTAGAGCCCCGACCACTAAGGAACATATGCGACGAACCAGCTAGACAACCAGATCAGCTAATCCATACCATCCACTGCGTTGAACAGGACTGATTCTGGTTGGTCTAACCACTTATGGTTACACTTTTTGCAAGGGAACTCGTTGCCTGCTGCTCCTCTGTGTGGTCAAACATAGTACCTTCACTCATCGAAGTGGTGCAAGGCGGATAGCTAAGAGGGCAGCTACAGCCTCTAAACCTAGTCAGTTGCTCTGCAACCCACTGTCGTCTTCCCCCAGCAGCCTCTCCCACAAGACCAAGCTCACGCCACCTGACAACTGGTCACACCTCACCTCCCTGTTCTCTCTAGCCACCCGAGAAGATCGCCGGGCAGCCTCACCAGCTCATAGTACACCTACGACTGGGCCTTCCACTGCCACCGGGTACTTCCGGCCTGCGAGCTCCAGCAGCACAATGCCCCAGAACAGAGTCCCAGTTCCAACCAGCAGATGTGGAGCCACCATCTACCCTGGGTGAAGCCCACTGCAGGTAAAAAGAGTGCCTTTATTCAGACCGTCAGTGCATAGAGCCATCACCACCACATCTGACTTTGAGCCATGTCGAAGGGTTATATGCCCCACTCTATACCACAGCAGGGTTGCCAACAATTCAAACTCCCCTTCAGTGAGTTTAGCCAGTGTGTGTATCAGGCACCAAAGAAACCTATATCTGACTGTGACGTTGCCGCCATTTTAACCAGACGGCATGCATCAATCTTAAAATTATATTTTTAATAAAGTTTGTTAAAGAAACTTGATACTTTTTCTAAATTAGTTCTATTTACTGTCTTAATTTAAATTTTGTTACTCAACAGTGTATAAAATATGCTTTTAGGAAGTTATTTCCATTTTATCGCTGTTCGCCATATAATCTCGTCCATTTTATCGCTGTTCGCCATATAATCTCGCCTCTCTGTATTACATATTAAGAGTATTTCATATTAAATGAACAGTTTAACATTATTAAAGCCATTTCATTTCACGGGCATAAGAGCAACCCGCCCCACCTCCTCACCCCATTTTTTATTTCTGAAAGTCTACGACTGTGTTTGCCCCAATTTTCATTATAATTTCTACTATTATCAATTCTGAAATTTCTCATTTTGAGTGCAAATTTTTAACTTATTTGTCAGCCGTTTGTATGGAACACGTACCACAGTTTGGGTGTATTTTATTGTTCTGCGGCAAAGATACTCACTCGTAGAGAGTGCTGCTGTACCTGTGAAGTTGTCGCAGAGGATGCGGGGTGTGATGATCTTGCCGAATGGGCTGAAGAGGTCCTCTAGCTCCAGTTGTGTCAAGGAGCGCGGCAGACCGCTCACATACAGATTAGCACCCTTGATGGCCTCACTGCTGGGCCTTGCATGCGACACCTGCAGGCAGACAATTCCACTGCAACAATCCTGCCAACTTCAACCCACCACGTGGACATGGACACTGCAGTGCCAAGCATCTACCAAATAGCACCCACATCTTGATCTGTGTGAAACAAACTGATCTCTATTGCTGCTAGTGCTAAATGAAATATTATTACCCTGTGGTACAGTGAGTATTATGTTCAGGTACAGTTATAAGATTCCCACATCTAACAATACTGCAGTAAAACCAGTTCAAGACAACACCATTTAAGACGTTTTTCCGTCTAATAAATACACATATTATGGAACAAAAATTTACTTACCCTTCACCATTTTAATATATTTCCTGTGTAAATCATTTTCCTGCCTAACAAGTTAGTAAAGAAATAACTCTTTATTGTTTTAGACTTTTTTCGTTAGTGTGAACAAGCAGTAATGGTTTTAACGGTAAATGAGAAGTACATTACAAAAGTTATTCAAGATAATGTACAATAACCAATGCTGCCATTTCTTCTTATCTGTTTGCAAGATTCATATAGCCTCTGGTGTTCCATAGAGCCAGATTAAAAATGATGCCATTTTGATTGCTGTGAAACTAAACTATACATGGTTTTGATTACGAAATAAATAAAAGTCTTGCTAATGACCGACTACAGATGTTCGACATTTAGAAATACTGCAAGTCAACATCAACTTCATGTTATTTATGCAGCTCCACTTCTACACCTTACAAAAAGAAATTTGGATGTACTATTTTTTATTAAAAAAATAAGCACCACGAGACGAAACAGTGAATCTCTACTTTCGAAAAAAAAAAAAAATGTAATTTCACTTGTTTTGTTTATATGATATAAAACTGCTTAGGTTCTAGTTTTATTTTTTAATTTCAACTGGAAATTATGCATACTGTACGATACATCAATAAAACCTAAAAGAATTGTGTGTTTGTATAATACCAAATGAGACAGTTTACCAAATCCGGGCTCGTCTACAACGGCATCAAGACAAAGGGATTACCCACTTTAGTAATACTGAATGGCATTATTTATTACAGTTTTGTTTGTATAATCAAATACAGTGTACTGTAAAAATATGTACCGCATTAATCAGAAATGTTGATTTTCTGTATTGTTTATAAAATAAAACAAAAATTAAATATAGTATTTGCTTATGCGTGCCAACCAAGGTTATTTTGACCGCTCACTCATTTTTCATAATCTTTTGACAGCTCTTTTTTTAATAAACTCTTAATATGTAATATGCAAGTTATATTGCATGGTATGGAATAATGTTTTTCTTTGATATTCAAATATAATTAAGTATTTTGAAATATAACTTAAATTGATGTCACAATTATACGACAACCCCATGTCTGGAAAAACAGTACTAACACTGCAGTAGCCTACAAAACCAAAAAATCACAGTGCGGGTGGTACATGTGTGCACATGGTAAATGGGTGTTCATGGAAATGGTATCATTTTACAGTACATGAATTTTCAGGACATTCAGAGTCCACTGTAAATATCTGGTAAACAAACTCGCAACTTGGAAGGTTAATTTTTCACATCTTCAAACAAAAACTAGCTGAAGAACTTTTATTGTAGCATTTCAAGGAAGGTGTGTTCAAAAGAAAGTCTACGATGACTTGAGTTACTCTTGCAACTCAGTGACCAGCCCTTACCTGTGAACCATCCGCAGCAAAGGGAGCAAAGTATGGTAAACTGTGTGTTGTATGTTTACAGGAACAGAGATGGGACATTTGTTTATAGAGCAGTTCAAGTCATACCACACACTTGAGAATTGGACAGTTCAGTGCCACACTTCAATCATTTTCAATCATATTTTGTACAGACATGAAGATTTGTATACTTATATAGTTTTGAAAGATAACTGTAAAACTAAGCTGAAAAGATCACTTTTGACATTTTGCATTCGCCAATTGTGAAGACTGGATGAAAATAACTTTTCTTGCTTAGTATGTCTACTTGAAGGCATAACATAGCTGCAGAAAGTTATTAGTAATGCATAATTAATTATTAAAAATAATAAATGCTAAATATTTAAGTTTATTTCTCAACTTGCTTCAAAATGCAAGTAAAAATACAATTAACCAGAAAGTTATTCAACTTCAAACACTAATTTGCAAAAATTCAGTTTTGTTTTTATTGAAGGATTAGTCCTGTGTTGCAAATGGACTAATGAATGGGCAAACTAACAACTTAAATAAGTACAATGTAACTCTTTCAAACTCTCAAGGGACAATAATATGTAATGAAATGCAGGAAAGTGTGAAATTAACAAGCATTACACACAACCAAAAAACATACAAACTAATGGAAACTGTAGCACGAGGAGACAGAGGTTATTTCACAATGTAGTCCATGGTAAAAGTACCTTTATCGTCTTATTCTGCAGCCTGAGCCCATTGAGTGAGTTGATGGCCTTCTGCGCATCGTCGGATCGCTGGTAGTTGACAAACCCGTAGCCGAGACTCTGGCCTGGAACACACACTCATGTGAGTTCTGCTGTATACTAGCACACAGTTGCCAACAGATCTCTCTACACTAACCAAGCATTGCTCCAAACAACTACCGTACATTGTAACTTAGCGGCCCCTGCCTACTTGGGACACAAGGTTCTCCACTTGCACGTATGTCCTCGTGCTACATGTACCTACGGGAATGCGTGGTTTCAATGCACAGCCCTCGAGTACTTTTATTTACCTGGCCTGTGTATTTTGAAAAAGATATTTTTAGTTATGTTATAAAGTGCTAAGAAACAGTGTTTCTAGCATGTGTAGTATTTTTAGCTATAATGTGGCTGATGTCTTAAACAGACACTGTCTGAAGTCTGATTATGTTGGACACACACTTGAGTGTAACACAGTTCAAGCCCAGGTAGGTCGACCCCTCAAGTTAAAGCAAATTAATAGATAAACAATAGCTAGTTTTACTTTTCTATGTGCTATTTACATTTTTTTTTTTAATTGCTTAACCCAACTTTTAATTTAAGTCCTGCCATTGATACACTTTATCCAAAACCACATTTCACACTAAAATAGTCATTCAGTGTACATGACTATAGTAGATGGCAAGACGGTAGTAACATTAAAAAGAGTGGAATGTGTCTCCTTACTGGTGGCTCTGCAGAGAGAAAACATGACAGCAGCACTAAGAGGTGCCAACGCTATGAGATCATCGCCTCATCGCAGACCTCGGCATCCTCTCCCAAATACGTCACAGCCTTTTTGATTTCAATTAAGCTTACTTAAGGCTCTGCATTAATGTCCCGCTTCCTATTCTACTGACAACAGGATCGATGAGTGCTTGAAAATATGTTCGTTGGGGTCATGGAGAAATTTCGTAGACATAGGATATTAAGAAATGTCTGTGACTGTCAACTGCCTATTAAGTCTTTTTAAGTGCTGGAGCTTCTAAAGACTTACTGTTCTACGTGAAAACCATTTAGATGGTGAGTCTTAGAGGAGATTTATTTTGTGTTAATAATTATCAGAGCATTAGAATCACTGCAGTTTTAGTGTATGATATAATGAGGAATTCGTGCTAATGTTATGAGACATGCAGTTTTAGTGCACTGTAAAATTCTATTTAGTTGCATGTTTGAAATTATATGTTTGACAATTAGAGTTCTGAATTACTGTGATATGTACAACACATTTTGTTGGCTGCTGCCCCATTTCTATACCCTACATTGCTGTTTGTTGTTAGCTCATCCATGACTCACCCCTCGTCGTTTTTAATAAGTATTGTCACATTCAACTGCCGGATATTTTGTCAGGATTACGTTGGAATGGTTATTCAGCTAAACAAGTATTAATTCATTTTTATTTGTTGTAAAAGTTAATATTTTGTTGAAACGAGAAAGACATTGATGCAGGCCCTAAAAGGCTGCTTTTTCTCTAGCATAATTAAAAAAGCATTTTGCTTTCAGCAAAAGAAAACTTTTCTATTTTATTAAAGATCATTAAAGTAGTTGGTTCTCAGCGAGCCATTGTTGGCTGGAAACTTGATCAAATGTTTATGTTTATGTTTATAATCATGGCTATTGATTGTAGTCGTTGCTTCCACATTTAAGCCAGTATTGTACTGTGCCATTAAGGGGGCCGTCTAGTCATTGCATGTATTTGAATTATGTTAATAGTCTAGTCAAAAGTTGTTAGGCCAAATCTAAAAAATATTGAATTAAGACCAGAATTGTTTCCGATATCAAGTGTATGTTTTTAATCAATTCCCTCGCTAGTAATGTGATTTTATGAGTGCAAGGTTTGGTTTCAATTAGGTAAATTTTGTGTATTCAAGGTCTGAAATGTTACCTTTTAGTGACATGCTTCCTGCCAGTGAGTAAAAGGTATTGCCGAAGTATTGATTAAGCGGTGCACACATAGTTTTGCCTTGCATGAAAGGAGTGAAAGCTTTTTATAAAGTACTGCCTATTTTGGCTCTTATTTTTTCATGAGTAAAACATTTTATCTTGAGCCTTTTTTGTATTTGTCACCATACTGTAGCGTAATATGGTGGCGCTACACCACTTTAGATCGTGCCGGATATAGCTGTGGCCGGACACTGTGATGTCACAATCTTGCCCAACTTGGCCCAGCTATAAAAGCGACCCCGCACAACGCTGCTCCCTCTCTTCCCTAGACGGCACCATGTCGTGAAGCTTTATACTAGTGAGTGAGATTGCAGGCTGATGAGGAAGCAGACGACTTAGGCCCAGTGAGCTCTGACGCCTACCAGAATATCAAATATATCGGGCGAGCATAAACGTGTTTGCAGTAGGGAACTATTCCTGTTACGAGCCATCATCCCCATTCCCCTTGCAAAGTTACTGCGGCAAGGTTAGGGCATAGCTGCAGATATTGAGAATCCAGTTAATCATTGATTGAGTATAATTTATAATGTAACTGTAAACTAATAGTTGAGCTGTATTGTAACGGTAAGCCCTTGTGGCATACAGTAATTGTATCCTTATTGTCAGCAGTGTAATACGTAATTCTATTGTTGTCCTGTAAAGTAAATATATTGTGTCTTGTTATTCAGAATTGTTGTTACAGTAAAGATATATATTTTATTAAATGATATTACTTATTTAGCCACCATCTCGACTACCCCCCTCCCCCCCAATATACACCCCTTGCCACCTATTGCAGTATATCAGAGTTAACGTTGGATCAAGTATAGAGAACTTGGATTCCAGAGAGATTAAGAGTAATTAGTATTCAGGAGGAAGGAGAGTGTTACACTGGTGGAGCCGCAGTTTAATTCCCGCCTTTCTGCTGCCAAGCTTCACCTGTTCCCAGGCCATTTCATTATCATATCATTAACCGTTTTAATTAATATTTTCAGCCGTGCAATACTATTGCAAGTACACCGCCTTCCCCCGTCTATTACAGACAGTCCCACCCACCCACGCTATCGTTGTTTCACTCCCACCGTTGGCCAGCGTAGCGTAGGTCAGTTACCACGCCCGCGCCTCAGTACTTCTGTAGCAGCCTTGCCAAGCCGCCGTTCCTGCCACACATTCCCCTTTAAAATGCTTCTTTAATGTAGTTAGTGTATTTTAATTGTAACGCTTTTCATTCATGCAAAACATACTGTTCAATTGTTTGCTTAAACCACTCCAGTGAGTTGTGTGCTGTCGGAGTGCATATTACCTCTTCTTTCCTGTAGTTTGATTTAAACTTAATTTACACAACCTCTGCTTCGTCTTCAGCCTTCACGGGCATAACCTACCAAACTGCCCACTCACAGCTGTCACAACTAGAGTTCTTTCCCAAGTTTTATTAGGCATTTTCCCCTATTTTCGTTTCCTGCCTCAGTGAGGAGGCATCCAGAATGGCTCACTATACTGATTATTAAGGTATCGCAACACGCTATGTACCATATGGCAATGGCCGCCGAATGTCACAGAGGGGAAGTATGATGCCCCATGATGAGAAAACGAAAGAGGAAACCAGCACGATGGCGCACGAGCCACCAACGAGTGCAGACACTCCATTTCCCATAGTGTTAAATAATTAAGGTGTCTTATGTTATTAAAGTTAGATTATAAAGTTTAATTAAGTTTTAAAATATATATACCTAGGTAATTAGAACTCAAATAATATTAAGTAAGTTATTCACACCTGTATTCCCATTGCCCAGTATCAACGGTACAACAGGTCGTAAGTTGGTATTATCTCCACGGGAATGTTGTGTGAAGTGCTATTCAGTAGGATGGTGACATAGTAATATATAAGAATGTTCTATTTTTCATACAGTTTTGGATTACCTATATTACGTTTATCAGCAATCATAATAATTTTTATGAATTTTAGAATATTTTACGGCCTGTTCATTACTTACAGGATTCACGGGGTCCTATTTGTATACCTCCTTTATTGATTTCACTCCCATAATTGCGCTTGTGTTGACGTCCTTTCAATAACTGTTTAAGTATACTGAGTAACTACTCAGATTTTCTTTTTCATTGTGCTTTTCACTGATAGTACCTTAAGAATATGTCATGATTTAATGCACTTGGAAATGTAAAGAAATTTGCACATGCCGCTTAGACGTTTAAGGACAATTTGGGTAGTATTTACACACACACACACACATGTGCACGCACACACACACAGATATATGGCTGTCAGGTGTATTGCTCCCGTTCCAAAACTTTATCATGAAGTACATGCATGTTACGTAAGTTAAGATAATACTATAAGGTATTACATTATGCCATCTACTGTCAGTCATTGATTTTATTTAATTCTGCCAACAAATCAAGGATAATGCAGTAGCATACTGTTAATATATATTAAATAGAGGGAGCTGTCTAGGTAATTTTCTAAGCATTCCTAAGATAGAATATAAAATTACGCCCTGTGTAAACGGCGCAGTGTAGGACGAGAAACCTGCACCATATAGCTATATCTTATTTTCTCCTCCACTACTTAAGTAAGAATTCATGGCCGCACTTTTAGAGATGTAAGATTTCCTTTGATATGTGATGGCGGTAATATTGTTTCATCAGGTAATGAAGGGGAAATGAAACATAGTTGTGCAGTTATAGCGCATATACTGCAGTACTTAGTGCATGTAAAAGTGAACTATGACCCCACACACAAGTGTTGCGTCAGAGCGCATTCCGGCTTCCCGGACGTGGCACGCCGTTCACCCTCCTTTCGCTGCCTGCGCGCCACATCACCAACTCCCTTGTAACACTTGATAAAATGCTGCATCTTGCATTGACACACAGAAGTGAGTGCACGAGGCATCTCCTACCCATATCAGCACAAATCATTGTCCTGCAACAGCTCGCTTCACCGCATTTCTCACATTTTGCTGACTTATATTCCCTTCTTCAGTTCTAAGCACTCTCCCTTTACATCCTTGTAGTTATTAATTACCAATGGTTTTATATATTCATTATAAATGTCAGATTACTTAATATTTTCCCAGGTACCTTCAATTACGTGATAATACCTCTGTGTGTGTCTGTCATAATTTAGCTTCCACATGTGAAGTTCATACTGTTTAATGTTAATTTCCTTGCTACAGGCAATACTAATACACGGTTTTAATACACTGCCAGGTTTTATAAATAATCTGTGTTGCTGTTAGCATATATTTCCACAGCAAATTTCACAGAAACAACATAAAGGTATACACAGTGATGTGCCATTATATATTATATTGGTATATTATGATTATAAGTTCAGGAGTGCATAATATAAGTTTAGCTAACTCTCCAGCCCTCTAATTCAACTCAATGACACGCTACCAGCGAGTACACCATGAACAAGGATGGAAGGAACACTGACCGGTAATGGATCGCTGCGGCTAACCGTTTTAGCCCCAGTCGACTGGCTACTTACCCTCAAGGTCATTCCCTTTTGAAACCCCTTTGCGAGCCTTGGACGGAAGAGGTTCCCGCTAGGCAATTCCCCCCCTTTTTCCCTGCTGACTGTAATAAAGCTTCAGGTAGAGGGGACTTAAACCTTTTTACAGTGGGGTTCCTACGTGCGACACAATAATGTCCCTTTGGCAGTGTACACGAGTGCACTGACCATTTCTGACCTAAGTGAGGGTAAGCCATTAGTGCAGTTTTCCTTGTTCCATATTAGAGTGTAAGACACAAGTTGTTTTCTCCTGCCTGTATAATTTATATCTCCATGTGCCCCACCATTGTTAGTTTCATAGCCCACATTTACTTTATATTCACTTATTTATAATGTTCAGAATTTACTATCGATTATTACCACATTTCCATGTCACATGATAGTTTGTTTCTCTATTGACGTGCACACAGAGGGTAGTTTATTGGTACAATATAATAGATTTGATACGCGTTTGACACTTCCATACTGTTTGCGGTCAATTTTAATATTTTTAATTCAAATACTTTTAGTATGTCATTTCAACTTATTTTGCTACTATAATAAAAACTCATTAGTTTTCATTTTGTTGACATGTTCGAAATGCGCGGCCCATCATGACTGCAGAAGGGCAACTTATTTTGTTTGCATTCAGAATAATTCACGACTTTCATATTTGGCAAATGCTCTGTATATTCCACTTCGTTATTTAATACATCACAGAATGTTTTCTAACACTGTACATCTAAGTTTCAGAGCCCCGCATGGCTAACCTAACACCAAACTACTACCTGAATGTCCCATGACACCCTGTGAGTGCTCAGCTGTCTGTGTCCTGTCACAGCGCCAAGAGTCACGCAGCGCAGGACAGCGGGGACGTGCTGACTACGCCCGGACTCAAGCCGCCTGCCGCAGCGAGCAGTAGTACCGACGTGCATTCTACACCACCCTACTGCCTTCCAGCCCGATCGCAGCCTACTGTTCCACTGCTTGTGCTCTGCGGAGGGAATCCCAGATGCGCCAATTTCACTGCTCACTTATCGCCGCCACACACAGGGCGGCAATACTCTTCTCGCTGCTGGCTCAGGTTGCCTGCACTTCCTGTGGGCGGGGCCACTCTTAGCAGGCCTCATGCGTTGCCGAGTCAATGAGCAGCGTGGGGCGCGCCGTTTGTGGGGAGAGGGGTGCAATCTCCGCCCACACTGCTGCCACAGCCACCATAGTTTTTTTTAAATTTTTTGTTCCCACAGCTGCAGTTTTCCCGCCCGCGACTTATCACATGGGCTGGCCATCGATATGTCACTGAGAAGTTTGACGTCACCAACAAACTGTCATTCCCCAGCCGCTCACACTGTAATTACAGCTTTCTTCCTGCTCCAAACTGCAGACTAGTTTCTAAGCTTTAACAGTACAGTTGTCGCAGAGCAGACAGTTAACACTTCATTTCTCCCTACGCTGTCTATAAGTAATGCCCATCATTCACTCTTCACCTCTGATGGGCAGTTACATATTTTTGCCTTTTTTAAGTTATTATAAATGCTTGTTTTATGTCACACAACCAGCAGTTAGGTCAATTGTCACCACACCAATATTTCATTTTCTCTCCCCCCCGCCCCCTTCTCACGAATGGAGTATTTTTATATTGTCTTTAACGTGTTGCAAACCTGGCAATGTGGTCCATGCAGTTATAAATACATTTAATTCCGCCTGGCAATTTCAGTATGGGGACACAGACTATTAGTTACATTACAGGGCCAACCTCAATTTACCAGTGATTAATAGTTCTGATCAGAGATTGTTTTAATCATGCTATTGGTAATATTCTTTTCAGGGCACAAGCCCCGAGAAGAGTATTTTCTTTAACTACTTGTTTTCCTTGTATATTATGCCTGTTTATTATGTAAATACATTCTACAATTTTGCTATGTATATAATTGCCCTCACGTATTAGCACTGCTAATCTATCACACATTGTTTTGGTAGTATTTGATTTATTCATTGTGTTCCCTATATTTAAATGTAAATTTTAATGCACACTATTAGCTTCCTTTTATTTTTCATAATGCCTAGGCTACATTAAGGCATTTTTATTTTGTTCATATCTTAGAGTACCCCACCCTAGATCTCAAGGACAATGTTCAAAAATGAATTTTGATATTATTGCCAAGCCTTAATCTGAGCTCACTTAACGTCCCATGTGTTTATTTCTAATCGCAATTAAATGCCCGATATATTCTGTTCCCCATATGTTAATTACATTCTACTTGTGTATGTACCATATTCTATTTTTATTCACCGACTTTCAGGTGGAATTCTGCGAGGCCAAATGAGCCTCCACGACGTCGACGAGGAGTTATATGATAATATAAAATTATAGAGAGATTCCACTCTGCCTAAGTTTGACCATGATAAACAAGCTCAGTTCCCCAGTTATACCTGTAAGACTTGTTCAGAACTTTCAATCCCCTCTATACGTTGTCGTGTGTATCTCAGTCATAGCTGATTATAAGGGCCTTTATATAAGCATTATTTTGCCCTGCAGACTTTGCTATACAGGAAAGGACATAAGTTAGATCACTACACCGCCGGGCGTTTTAACTAATATCATTATGATAATGCTTAGGCCTAAGGTCTTAACTATTGCAACATGTCAACTTATCTATATTTCGCATCAGATGCGCTTCTATGAGTATCTAACTTTGTGTTATTGCAGTTCACACTGCCTTTACCCTTTTATAGGCATTCCAGTTAGTTGAGATGTTTTGATAAGAATTGGGGTTCCCTCTATGATTTTTGCATTTTCTTCCCCTCAGCACCACTTAATTATTTCTCATTTGAGAGTTGATATCGATTATAGTTCAGACTGTTTTTCCATTTGTCCAAGGGCCTCCATGTGTGTGAGCTGTTTTATGGGTCGACATAAGAATTGAACTATGATTTTATTATTTTCACCATTCAGTGAAGTAAATGTTTAGATTGTTGCCTTTAGTTGGGACTATTATCAATTTATTATCAGTGACCAATGTTCCCTCCCTCATATTTGTTTTTGAGAGATCAGCTAGGTTGTCTCCTGGCCTTATGCATAATACTGCAGTAATTACACTCCAGCCTGCACTAGTGGCTCGTACGAAACCTCATTTACATGCATAATTGCTCCAGAGGTATGAAGATGACTATATATGTGTATTTGCAGTTTTAACTGCTTTTGCATATTTCACGGACGTAAGTATGTATAATAAGTTTTATGATTTGACATGAGATTGTACCATGCATTATTCACTCACTTAGGTAAATCAGTGAAGTATGGCCATTCAATAGAGCTCATGTTAACTTATCAGTGGCCAAGGGACACTAGAGGTGTATATATCATTCAGAATTGAGATAGCATGCCTCCTGGCATGTGGTGTTTACGAATAATTGACAAGGCTCTAGCAGTTTTGCATAGAAGTTGTTTCAGACTTTGCACTTTTATCCTGCTCTAGGAGCAGTGACAATGTTATACAATACTTTTCATGAAGGGATTAGTATTTGACAAGTCAATAATATCTACTCCTACGTGACATTAAGATTAATTATTTTACTCCCTCTCACAGGGTAGTAGTACTATGTTCTTTACAGTGATTGGAATGTTACATTTGTCTGTTTTACTGCTCTAATTATTTTCAAGCATTTTTCTTGTAACTGCTGGTCCATGTCGACAGTCATGGTGTGTATAGTATTATGCCCTGCCTTGTGAGCAGTGCGTTTTCTTTAGCTGCACTTATCTTTTATTCAGTCACTACAGTGACCTGTGTTCTATAGTCTATAAGATACCTTACTGGAGTACTCCACTTTTAGTAACTTTCCCCATCTCTGCAGAGGTTTGTGTTGTTTGTATGTACAGAGTTCAATAAACAAATTTTTTGTACCCAGAATCCACTAGCATGTAAGCATATTGTGAATATGCTGTAAGGTAGATTATATTATTCATTTCCATGTGACCTATGGGCATTATGTGCAACATTGTGAATGATGCATCCAAAAGTGGTAAGCCCAATTAACCTCTCACACTACGCAATTATGTGAAAGACACTAATAACGAAGTGCTTGTACCTACAGACTTTCAGGTAAAGCAAGTGCGATGAACTAACTTTCAAACAGTGCTTTACAATATTTTACGTATGTGGACAAACTTTCTTTACTAAGTGAATACTCTCCTTACGAACGTACAAAAGTGCTACGGTGAGAAACAAACATTTCACGCAGGGTTACCACTATCACACTGTGGACTTTTACCAACAGCATTTGTGCCTATATATTTATCTTTTGTTACGAGTTTTTAAAATCTTCTATTGTAATTTACCATGTATAAGCTCCTAAGTTATATCTAAGTTAAATAACCGAGTTTTATCTTACATGGATAGACGCTACGTACAGTAATTTACAAGGTGTATCTACTTTTCCATGTCATTTTATTTGTGTAACTCAGTCTAAGGTATGTGTTTTACTTATCTGTCATCAGTAAAAGTCATTAAGCCATTAGTCATATAAGCTTTCACATATACAAGTAATTGCTGCACTCGTGCACGCTTGTTGTCGCCAATATCACATTCCTTTCTCAACTGTTGAGCATGCGCTGCACGCTGCCAACTGTGTAGTGTCACTTTTCTTTTACGTGCCCCGAGCGCTACCAACTGTGTAATGTGAGTTCTCTTTTATGCACCACACGCGCTGTCACCTGTATATTATGTGTTTTCTTTAACACACCATGCGCGCTACAAACCTTACTACCAACGGTTTTGTTGTTGTCTTTCTCAAACCATTTCTGTATTCATGCCATCCTTCAGGCGATCATCGCATATAGTTTATACTTTTATTCTGTACCTTCAGCCAGCTGGCCGTGCCTACTCACTTTTCTTTATATCTTTGTATCTCTGACGTCACGTGTTCACTAAAAAGGTGCCTATTCCAATCTTCCACCTCCTGGTGCCCACAGCCTAGCCATTGGGGGAACATTTTTTTCATGTACATATTAAATGTGGCCGTGGACAATCCCCCCCCCCCCCCCCCTTTTACACGGCACTTACAAAATGATCAGTACTTATAATTTTATTCTGGCTAGCCAATTTTCATGTATCACTGTAATATACTTTACGTTTACTCTGCCTTGCCTTTTGCCCCATATAATGATTTAATAACTTAACTTCTCTATATTGTCTCACTTCGACTTCTTTGTTAAAAACAATATTTTTTTTTATGGTGGCTCCTACTTGTAATTGCTCCCTCGATTGCTCTCAGTCCTCCGGGTATGCCACCCTGCGCTCTTAGGCCAACCCTATGCTGATGTACCCACCTGATGTTTGTGCCTCTCTCACTCACATCCTTATCATCTTCTGCACCCTTGGTCCATTCCACAGCCAGGACAACTGCTTATTCAGCAGGGTGGGGGGGGGGGGAGTGTAGCATCATATGGAGGTGCTACACCACTTTAGATCGTGCCGGATATAGCTGTGGCCGGACACTGTGATGTTACAATCTTGCCCTACTTGGCCCAGCTATAAAAGCGACCCCACACGACGCTGCCCCCTCTCTCCCCTAGATGGTACTGCGAGGTGAAGCTTTATACTAGTGAGTGAGATTGCAGGCTTAAGAGGAAGCAGACAACTTGGACCCAGTGAGCTTTGACGCCTACCAGAACTTCAAATATATCAGGTGAGCATAAACGTGTTTGCGGTAGGGAACTATTCCTGTTACAAGCCATCGTCCCCATTCCCCTTGCAAAGTTACTGTGGCAAGGTTAGAGCATAGCTGAGGATATTGAGTGGATTCTCAATATCCGCAGCTATGCTCTAACCTTGCCACAGTAACCATTGATTGAGTATAATTTATAATGTAACTGTAAACTCATTGTTGAGCTGTATTGCAACATTTAAAAACATTTCACAACTCAAATAAGGAATATAACATTTCAAAATAATGTATATAATTGATTGCAATCTAATACAAATGCAAGGTAACTAAAACTTTCAAACACCATGAAAATAAAAATAATAAGGCACTGAACGCAAACCAAATATTTAACGTCCCATGCACACTCGATCAGCTGTGAGTACGTGGAGAGATTATCGATCGGCAGTGTGTTCACAGGTGGCGAGATGGACAGGGAAACCGGCAGGAGTGAAACGATGTACCCCTTCAAGCCACTACATGTTGGAGACACCTTGCACAAGTCACAAACATCTTTCTTGTAACGTAATTAATTATATTTCACTGCAAAAAAAACTTATAATTTTGAGACAGAAATAAATTTTTTATGTGATTAAAATTTATTCTTCATGGTCTTCAATAGATCACTCAAAAAACACATCCTCTGATTTTCCTGTGCACTTACACCGTCGCGAGTTATACTGCACTCACTCAGACATGGTGCTAACATTATTAGATGGCAAAAGATGTCGATTAGGCCCAACACAGGATATCAGTTTGTTCAAAAGATGCGTGTCTATTGAAATAAATTAATATAAAACCTCTAATTTCCCCGCAGGAAGTTATAGAAAATGAACTTTATGCTTAGTAATACAAGTCGCTCAATATTCAAACAATTTTTGGTAACAATTAGAGGTTAAGTAGGTGTATGCTTCTGAGCATATAATTTGATTCACTAAAATGCTATCCACTGAGTTTAATTAACATTTTGTTTTAAAATTATACTGATTTTACACCAGACACAATTAAACACCAACTTTACAAGAAAAAACTACTTTTAATCACAAAAGAAAACATGTTTGCAAATAATAATTCTGCGTTAAAATGCATTGCATAACATTTTCAGGCAAAACTATTTGCTTTGAAATACTAGTGATGACAGGTGCAACTACTTTGAGCAATAGATAATCTTAAAATTTGTACGATCACCGGCAAGCACGTGCGGTTGAGAGAGAGGATGCTAGACAACTGATAAGTCCCTCGCAGGCATGTAAGGGGAGGAAGAAGGGTGCACGGCTGAGAGACAGAAAGAGGACATAGAGTTGCCACGCTGGCTGCTAGGTAACTGCTTCCCTTCTCATCAGGCGTGTAAGGGAGGGAGCAAACTAGACTAGCACCACACTATAGAGCAGTGATACATTACGTATTTCACATCCCGTTACTAAACGTTTGCATAAACAACCAGCTTAACTATCACTGCGGTGATAAAAGTTCTTTGTGAAGGAGTTTTGCTGGGACCACTGAAAATTAACTGTGGATACGGTTTATTGATACATACTTTTCAGTACACCGAGAGTCCACTGTATTCCAAATTCTGCAGTTACACTTCTTCCAGAAATTAATTCGAAAATTTGTAGGAGTTACTATACCTACTCTGCTAGACAGAGGTGCAGAAGTTGTATAAGTGATGTTTACAGTACTGGTAATATAGGTTACCGTATTTACCCTGTACCAAGATTAAAAATAGTTGTAGTCTA
Organism: Dryococelus australis; assembly: GCA_029891345.1. Taxonomy (NCBI): domain Eukaryota; kingdom Metazoa; phylum Arthropoda; class Insecta; order Phasmatodea; family Phasmatidae; genus Dryococelus; species Dryococelus australis. The sequence goes on along the minus strand of CM056998.1, from coordinate 84,318 downwards.
CTTTGATTTTAAATCACCAGCCGATCATAAAGTTTGAAAACCAAATTATGGCTGTTTTGATAGTAAATGGCACATTACAACTTAATTTCATGATGAAATTTGGAATTGCATTGAATTTCAGAGGACACCAGAATTTATGCGTATCGAACATTTCTGAATCAACTGAGTTCAGTTTTCAGTTAGGCTTTTTATATAAATTCACTATTCTTAGTTAGGCTTTTTATTTAAATTCACTAATTATAAATAATTGTTCAGAAATTAATAAACACCAATAGATAAATCAATAATTAAAGAAAATCAATTAATGAACAGGCCAGTGTGTGTGTGTGTATATATATATAAACATACTTATATATACATAGATGGGAATAACTATTAAAGAAATATGGAAAAGGTGGAGAAAGAGAGAAGAAAAGGGAAAGAAGAGAAGGAGATGATGAAGACTGGTGAGTATGAAGGGAAGATTAAAAGAGGTGATGGACAGAAGAGAGGAAGAGAGGTATGAAAAAGAGAATGAACAGAAGGAGAAACGGGATACAAGAAATAGGAGGGTGAATAGGGAGGAGGAGAGACTGAGGAGGAAAATTAGAAAGTAGAATGAGAAAGGAAAATAGGAGGATGTGGAAGAGGCAGAAGAGAAAAAAGAGAAAGAAGAGGAGTAGTAAAGGGAGAGGAGAGGAGCAGGCAGAGTAAAGGGGGAGAAGAGGAAGGGGTGAAGTTAACGAGGTGAAGAGATTGAGGAAGAGTTAACGAGGAGAAGAGAATGAGGAAGAGTTAAGGGGGAGAAGAGAATGACGAGGAGTTAAGAGAGAAAATAAAAGGAGGAGTAAAGAGGGAGAAGTGGATACGGAGATTAAGGGAGGAAATATGAGATGAGGATGTTAAGAAAGGAAAGAGGACGAGGTTAAAAGGGGAATGAGGGGGGGTAAGGGCGGAAGAGGGGAAGTCATGTGGGAGAGGGGGATTCAAGGGAAGAAGAGGGGGAGTTAAGTGCGGAAGGGGAGTTAAGGGTGGAAAGGATGCAAGGAGGGAAAGTAGGCATAGGGAAAAAAGGAAGCATGGGGACATGGGAAGAAAAGAGGAGGCATGAGGAAAGAGGAGGATGTACGAAGAGGAACATCAGAGGTGTGAAGTTAATGGGGGAAGAGGGTAATTGTAGTGGCAAGGTTGGTAATGATGGTGTCAGTGTAGGTTTTGACTGGTGGAGATACTGGAGACAAGGGCAGTACGTCTACCTGTGACTTTGTCGCGCACCAGCTTGCAGCTGGCAACCTCGCCCATAGTTGAGAAGAGGGAACGAATATCCTCCTGTGTCATTGTCTGGGGCAGGTAGTTCACTATCAGATTGGTTCTGCCCTCAGTCTGCGAAGCGCAGTTCTGCGCAGCAGGAGCGGTGCCGTTCTGCATGTTGACACTGCCGTCTCTAAACCTGCAAAACCACCACACACTATCCCTTACTACAGCCAACACCAAGTGTGTGTGGACTCACTCCTAATGGGCAGGAATTAGTTCATTCCTGTGCTACCAGTACCTACACACATTTCAGGAGCATGTGCTAGTGCCACTTAATATGAACATACCCCATTATCTAAACAAAATTATGCTCCGTAGTCTTTGGACAGCATATATAACAAAAACTACAACCAGTAAGAGCAAGAAGTCCTGCTAAAATTGTGCACTTCAGCATCCTAAGAGTGGCGCCCAGTTCCTGCTTCCAGCTCCAGCGTGTCCTCCACAGTCACGTGTACACACACACCCTGACGTATTCCTGCCAACTGTGTAGGCAAGAGTCCGAAATAAATTCATATACAGGATGAGTCTGAAAGACATCCACAAATGCCGGCAGGTGATTCCTTAGAAAAATATAAGACGAAAATGTAAGAACCACGTTGTCTGAAACTGATTATTAAGGGAGCTGTGCGTCCCCAAAAGATGTATTGTGAAATGCCTTAAGTTGAATATTTTAGAAAATACTTGCGACTAAGTGACTAATCGGCGAACAATGTTTTGTATAGTGGAGATTGTTCAGTTCGAGAAACGTGGTTGGTAATAGCATCCCCTTACATTGGGAAAATGGGGGTTGTAACACTATGTTTGCATGATGTAACACAGATAGCGCCCGCTGATCACCCCTAGTGAAAAGATAGAGGGTTAAAACAAATGTTTGCAAATCTTTGCACTATCATGTTGTGCATACTATATGAGAGTATGCTTTTTTTTAAAGAAAAAAAAAAAAAAAAATTAATGTTCTGGCTATCAAAGGAACCTTGGTAAAAATGATATACAAATAATACAGAAACGCATGTCCACATACGTTAGTGTTGAGAAATAATTCTATGTTAGGATAAGTAATCCTTGTGACACCTAGTCCCACAGTAATAAAACGTAGAAAAGGGTAACTTAGTTGTTGATACACGTTTTTACACATAAATTAGGGAATAATAAAATCTATGTTTCCATTACGAAAGCCATGCCATTCCCGTACTTAGCGATATATCGCATAAGAAATACAAATTAGATAAGTGGTTATATATGCAAAGTAACATACTTTAATATAAGTTATTCAAGTAAATGAAGTATTTTTGAACAGTTGAGAGTCTAATAATGCTTATTTTTTGATGTTATTCACATGAAATGTGTAATTATGTTTTTTTTTTTCAGCAACACATAAATAATTCCTATGTATAAATTCTCAAAAGATAAATAATTATCTAATGTATCTTAAGAAATTTTGTAACAGGCAGAGACTGTAATGTTTTCAAATTTTAAAGTAATAAATTTTGTTGCAATGTCAACCATTTTAATCTTTGACGAGACCTTAAAGAGTATCAAGCCACACTAGGTAAGCAGGACATGAAGCAGGCTGCCGTGTTAGCGCCCACAAACTCGCTTGTGTCAGCTGCGCATCCGCGAGGAAGCATGTCCAGTAAAAGAACAGTTCAGGGTCATGACCAGTAACATTGAATGCAAAGGGTGTTTCCCAGTATAGAGAATACACACCAAAGTTGAGATCATTAAGTCAACTGTACTATCAGACGACACACTACCATATCTGTCTTATTTGAATAACTTACAATAATCAAATAACCCGCAAGTGGCAAGTAAGAAGGCAAGGCAGTTCCTTAACCCAAAACTTCCTTAATGCGGACTATCCTCCATTTAATTTCCCACTGTAGCGAAGATTCTAAAGCCAATCTTATTCCCGCTGCCAAGAAGCAGACGAGGATACTAAGGGGCTGGACAACCATAACTCATCGCCAAACCTCTGTCCCAGAACTGGGGACCAACGCTTAATTCGAGCAAGGGGGTGATGTAGTGATCTACCAAGCTGTTCCCTGCGCTTGGCTTGAAACCAACCCAACGTTGACAGTATTCAGGACGAGGCCGAAAGCAGCGAGATGTTATTAAAACAAGACATTCGTAACAATCTGGCACAGCATGTTTAGCGCGCACGGAGGACTGAAGCAAGGCCTGTCGCTGACCTACTACCAGACAGCTGCCACCCGAAGACGGACGCGAAGGCGTTCCGGAGCTGCCGAATCCAAGACTTCTGCAAGCTGCCTTCGGCATTATTAACAAGGCGATATTGTTCCAGCGAGTTACTGCAGAGGCTTTATTAGACACTGATATTGTGCCTGATAAAGATAAAGTTAATAACAGCAATCGACTCCCCCAAATTAATAAAGATTGTACAAGTTGTGTCAATTGTATTTTGAGTGTGTTTTATAAAGACACTAAACACAACACCCCATTTAATTCAAAGCTCCACCTTCCATTTGATAGCTCATTAACAGTCATCTGGCTCACCACCCAAAAACAGTTAGGGTTAGGCCAATAAGGCATAACCGCTACAATGTGGAACATTCCTTCCGTAATTTTAATATGTTAACACAGTTACTGATGTTCTGTTGAACATTTCAATATGCCCAAGCCAATTGTTTACGTCAAACAGTAGGCATTCTGAGCTGCCATGAATAACCTCAATTTAGGTAATTAAAATAGGATTCTGCATTACATGTGTAAATGCAATTGCATGAAATATGATTTAATGAGGTAATTTTTGTTAGTATTTTGGTGACATAAGTTCACATTGCTGTAGTCATTCTCATTTTATAGGCTACAAGTGATTTTCTCATAAGAAATGTTAGGCCAAACATTTGTCATAAAGGCCCTATAAAAGCTAAATTCATATGGAAGGTTTTTCGCAAAACTTGCATGTAGTTATAAATACCACTTCAGAATGAAATTTAAGGCCAAGCTCTAGTTCCGTCCACTAGTGATGGGAAAGAAGGCAAGGACATAAAGTTCCTCATGTTCTCAACAGATAGCAGCACTGGTGGAATTTGCTGTGTTTCATGTTGAAGGAAGGAGCGCGGTGAGGGTGACTCAAGGAGTCCAGCTGAATGGTGGTGTGAGGGAACAAGAAAGTTTTCCCCAGCGGGGTGCCAAAACTGGATTCGGCTAGGAGGGTCGTGAAAGAAGTCTGGAGGGTGGGACAGGTGGTTCGAAATGTTTGCCTCCTTGTTCCTTTTCTGTACCAAAATTTTACATCCGAAACTCTCTAAAAGTCGCATACCATTTTACGTCATGATGGTGGCTGTTTTACGTAGCAGTGGAATGTATCAAGAGTACTGTGAAGGGGGACATTATGGTAATGAATACTGAACAAGGGCTAATAGAAATGAGTGTAAGAGTAGGTCATGTAAAAGACGAAAAGTCATTTCTGTGATCGTATATTTGTTACGACTTCTCTTTCACCCATTCTTTAAATACTTACACATGAAAGCAGTACATAGTCCAATAGCATTTTCATAACATTTGTTACATGAAGGTAAACATTTAATTACATGCAAACATATTTATACACTAACAGGTGCTTATATTAACAGAGAAATATTAACAGAAATACATTTCAGTCCACAAGACATGCGATTAAGCGTTATAATTAAACTAAATGAAATGCTGTTTATTTCAGAATTATTGAATATTTTTTGTTTTCTTTTTCTCTTCTTACATATTGTTATGTATGTATTCATAGGTTGATGCATGAAGTCCTATGAAAACTGGAGGTACGTCACAATGCCAAGTGCTTTTGTGTCTGTAAGAACCAAGTAGAGTCGACATAGATTGATGTATAAAGTCCTGAGGAAACTGGAGGTATGTCACAACGCCGAGTGCTTTTTTGTCTGTAAGAACCCAGGGGAGTCGACATAGTTTGATCCATGAAGTCATGTGGATACTGGAGGTACGTCACAACGCCGAGTGAAACAAGAGTCGGCATAAGTTGATGCATGAAATCCTGTTGAAATTGGAGGAACATCACAATACCGAGTGCTTTGTGTCCAAGAACCAAGAGTCGACATAGGTTGATGCACACAAAGTCTTGTAGATACTGGAGGAACCTCACAACGCCGAGTGCATTTGTGTCTAAGAACCATGACGAGTCGAAATAGGTTGATGCATAAAATCCTGTAGATACTAGGTACGTCACAATGCCGAGTACATTTATGTCTCTAAAACACAAAGTCGACAAACATTGATGCATGAAATCCTGTGGAAACCGGAGGTACGTCACAATGCCGAGTGATTGTGTATCTGTAAGAAACAAGAGTCGACAAAGCTTGATGAAGTCCTGTGGAAAATGGAGGTACATCACAATGCCGAGTACTTTTTTGTTTGTAAGAAGCATGGGGAATCCATATAGTATGATTCTTGAAGTCCTGTGGAAACTGGTGGTACGTCACGATGCAGAGTGCTTTTGTCTCTCTAAAACACAAGACTCAATAATAGTTGATACATGAAGTCCTGTGGAAACGGAAACTGGAAGTACGTTTAAACTCCGAGTGCCTTTGTGTCTGTAAGAACCAAGAGGACACGTCATAGGTTGATGCATAAAGTCCTGTGGTTACTGGAGGTACGTCACACCACCGACTGCATTTGTCTCTCTAAAACCCAAGAGTCGACAATAGTTGATGCATGAAGTCCTGTGGAAACTGGAAGTACGTCACGATGCAGAGTGCTTTTGTCTCTCTAAAACACAAGACTCAATAATAGTTGATACATGAAGTCCTGTGGAAACGGAAACTGGAAGTACGTCTAAACGCCGAGTGCCTTTGTGTCTGTAAGAACCAAGAGTCGACAAAGTTTGATGCATAAAGTCCTGTGGAAACTGGAGGTATGTCACAACGCCGAGTGCTTTTTTTGTCTGTAAGAACCCAGGGGAGTCGACATAGTTTGATCCATGAAGTCATGTACGTCACAACGCCGAGTGAAACAAGAGTCGGCATAGGTTGATGCATGAAATCCTGTTGAAACTGGCAGAGCGTCACAACACCTAGTACTTTTGTGTCTGTAAGAACCAAGAGTCGACAAAGTTTGATGCATGAAGTTCTGTGGAAACTGGAGGTACGTCACAACGCCTAGTGCTTTTGTGTATGTAAGAACCAAGTCAAGGAATATACCTTCCGGCACCAGTAGCTTGGTGGAAAGAGTAAGTACCAAGCTGACAAGCTGGCCCAGAGAGGAAGAGTACTTAGAGTCGGGGCTCTACTGTTCCGTACACCGGGATGCACGGCAAGGGTGTCCGTCCAACATGCATGTGTGTACTCTACCTACGTGTTTGGCAATTGGAGCACGATTCCCGGTCATCTGCTGTCCCTCCGATGGGACTGATGTGTCCCATGGGAAAGGTATAATGACTACAGAAAAGATACCCTTAACTGGATAAAAACTTGTTTATTCCAATGAAGGAAATAAACAATTTTGGTGTTGCACTACATCTGACGCGATCGGGTGAGACCTGACACAAACGAATACACTTTTACTTACTGCAAGTGGGCGCCAGAGGTGCTTCCCAAACATCGCATTCGAGACTCGTGGTTCTCAGGGATGCGGTGAGTTCTGTGTGTTTGTCGCACCCAAGCGTCTTTACAAAACACTGTTCTTTACTAAACATTTAACACTGAAAGGGCGGGAGTTTGCTGGTTGAAGCTAAATAAACAAACATAGATTTGTCACTGGGGTTGCATTTATTGATTTCCAAGTACATACTGTGCCAGAATATGAATTAATGATTAATCTCGGACGTGACAAGCTAATTCCGTTGGGTGATTCCCCCAGCTCGAAATTAATCTAGCACACTCCTAGATGGATGACTTCTCCGTGATGTTGGAAAAAACAGACTCCAAAAGGAAAGGGGTCTAGAGCCGCTAGGGTGGACTGTAGATTTTTCCTGGAGGCAGGGCACGGAGAATTACAAATGAACACTAACAAGTATGATTGCTGACGTCGCTAATGCATACTCGTCGAGACGTACCTCCCAACCACGTGCTCTGTGTGTGGTGACAGTCTATACACCAAGCAGGCTAGGATAAAAATAATGTCACCGTACAAAAATTACAGAAATAATGATGAGAGAACATGGAACACTATATGAACAGGCACAATAAACACGCAGATGCATGAAAGCATTTTTACATTACGCGGATGCCGCTGGATGAAGTTCTTAGCGGGCCACGTGGTGCACATGAAATTGTAATATTTTAAGCATAATTCCTTGAAAGCCTACTGGACAAAATTACTGCACTCTTCAGAAAATTATTCTGATTGCATTTCAAACATTCAAGTCTTGCTAGCTCATCTAATGGTGGAAATATCCACGTGTGAGGTTGACCGCATGGTCACTGACAAAACATCAATTATGACAAAATGACAAGAACCCTTTTAATGAAACAATACATATTACCCTGAGAAAATGACGGCGCACAAGAAATTACAAACAAGAACCCTTTAAGCATGATGATGGTGCAAACACGGACTTGGCGTAGTTAACCACGCGGTCGCAAATGATGTGGCCGTAAAAATTCAATATAACAAAACCCTAAAATAAACACATACAAATTTAACCTTAATATTGATCATGGCAATGAAGCAGAAATTACAATACAAAGCCTTTAACATAGGTGGATGGCGCCTGATTCAAAGTTGCGTTGGCCGCGTAGCTTCTCTGACATCTTTCCTCCTTCCCTCAATTTAAGTTCAAAAAGCCACAAGGGCTGCAAAAGATTTAAGCGGAAGCATAATGCTGGGGATGTCTGGTAAAACGTGCCCAAAGCAAAGGTTAACCGGTAAACTAAAGTAAACTATGTAAATCTAACTCTGTGCAAAAATATGAAGTGCGTACGTGACAGCATCTTACCTCACCAGCTCTCCTCAGAAGACTGTCCAGAGGCAGGGGTCGCGCAGACCTACCGTGGCTGCCTACAGGGTTCACACAAGCGAAAGTGCTATGCATGAGTGAAAATTATGTTACGTGAAAATAAATGGCACTTAAATTATTTTCAATACAAAATTATTAAAGCAATTTTTAATCAGAAATATTATTATCAAGAAATTGTCTTTTGAAGGCTTTCACGCCTGAATATCAGTGTCCAGCTCATCCACGCAGCACACACTTTAAATTTCAAAAGCCAACATGGCGCATTATTATGAAACAACATTTTTACACATTTTTCCTGAAAGAAAGACATGTTACACTGACACAAATTCAACCTTGCAAAATACAATACATAGAACTGAAATATTTTCCTGTTGGGAAAGTCCGTTATCGTGGCAGACTGAGCGCACGTGCTATCCACGTCAGTGAAGGCGGCAAGTGCCGTCATGGCCTATCTGTTGCTGGCCGTTAGCTGGCATCACATCCTACCAGGCGAAGATTACAGAAGCTGACCTATGTTTGACAGGCAAAGACAACCTATTCCTAGATTAATGAGGGAAGTGTCCAAGTGCGAGGACTCATAAAACAATAGGAGTCTTCGGCACCAGGAGTGCAGTGAAGACTAAGGTAGAGGAATGATCTTTGGCACCAAGAGCGCAGTGAAGACCAGGAGATGAGCAGATAATTCCTTTGGCACCAGGCAGTATGGTGAACGAACAGAAAGACTGGGCTTACAGGGGTCTCGCCCTGCTATTTTTACTCTGGCTGGTGCACCCTAAAAAATCACAGAATATCCCTGGAAACATGGGAAAATCATTAAAAAAAATATAGAAAATTCTACCAAAAAACTGGAACCTGAAAATACCTACAACTAGCCATAGTTCTTAAAAAAAAAAAATTGGTTTTAAATTATTTAAAAAACTAAGATTCGAAAGAAACTTAATATTTACAAAACATTAAAATTCTATTATTCTAACAAAACCATGAATTTTGCAAAATTATAACCATGAAAAAAAATTATCTTAGCATTTCCATCACCTAATAGGCATTACAAAAACATATATTAATGCAACCTTTGAATATCTGCAGACTAGTCACGAATTTTGTATGCTATACACAAGTTCCTGTTCCCGACAATTTGTTGCAAAACTATAGGAGTTGCAGAAGCTACATTTGTTTCCCTCCATTATTAGTATACCTTTACAAGGAAAGATAGGTATTTATTATTATTATTATTACTCTGGTAAAATGGCCTTCAGAAATGTGCAACCAGAATGTGATTTCGACATCATACAATTTAACATCAATCCAGGAAGTGTTGAATATTTGTAATAATTAATTTAAAATTCAAGGCAAACACAGACAACAGTGCCTTACCCAAGATTTACACAAAATTTCTCGTGCCATACATCTGTATGTAGCCAAGTATGCTACGGAGGTTGGCGAAAGATATGCTTATGTGATAACCTTCCAGCCTTTGTGTGAGTGTCTTGACTAAGAGTATGTATATGCAAGTGTTTGTGAGTGAGATGTGTGAGCATGTACTTAACAGAAAATTTTGAAACTATTCACCAAAATATACCCGACTCATCTACTTATAACACACAGTAAGGATAGCTTACTATCGTAGTTGATTCCTTAGCTTTTCAAGATGGTAATTATTGGTGATATGATATTTCTCACTAACTGTTCAGCACAGTTGCAACTTGAAAAATAATACTTTTACATCATATTTATACAATTACTCAAACAGTTAATGTCAAATTTGCTATAAACAGAAAGTAGTGATGCTATAGCCAGGTCACATAAAACTATGTGATTCAGTTGTATCAAGCACCTTCAAAATGGCTTTTTATAAATATTTATGACAAGTGTGCCACATTTTCCCAAACATCTATTTAAACCAAAATTGATACACTAATAATACCTAAAGCTAACATTAATTATGCTACAACATATCTTTATATAGACTATTTTGTAAGATAGTGTGGCCTGAAATAATAAACTACATCATTCCGGATGCTTAACCGATTCCCACCAACTTTGACATATAAATACTTTCCATGGTAGGTCACCTAACATGATAAGAGATGTAAATTAAATTAGTCTGCAGAAGTAACTACTGAGTGCATTAATTGCATCCTGCATGATAAATCCTGTGTTATGTTGGGGCCATGGTGGTGTAGCGGCTAGAGTGATCACCTCCCACCTAGACGAACCCAAGTTCGATTCTTGGCGAAGTCACTCCTGGATTTCCATAATTGGAAATTGTGCTGGACGATGCCACTAATCAGTGAGTTTTCTCAGGGATATCCCATTTCCCCCGCCCTTGCATTCCGGCGCTGTTCCATACTCGTATCGCTTCACCCTTATCTGTGTTCAAATCCACTATTTCAACAGCCGCCAAACTCTCTCCACTCTACTTAGTTATATCCAATAACTTGTCATCTCAATATATTTTTTTGGCTTGGATTAACGTTAAAGTGGTTCCAGTGTTTAACTTAAGCTGTATCCCATCGTAATTTGGGATGCTAAATTCTCACAATGCGATGTAAATTAGATTTTGCATCGCGAATTGCGATGTTCAGCACATGACGATTAAGGTTGGCGTATTGTTTGAATAAAACTAAGTTAACTGATCCCACGCATAGATATACGCAGGAACTGAGCTTTCCCACAGCTACACTGCTTTGACATGCGCCGAGCGAAGGGAAAGTAACATTATCGGCACTTCTCATCAGTCATGTCAGACCGGCTGTCTGTCGGCTGTCAACTGCAAACAGAGAAACAGTAAACAGTGGTTGAAAGTGGCATTAAGTGATGCAGTTTGGACTTGTCAAGTGAGCAATTTCTGAACTAAGCTGTTTAGAGAAGTGCTGGAACGCGGTAAGAATGTGCAGTATTTATGTTCAGGCCGCTGTTTGAGAGGGCACAAATACGTAATGCAATGCTGTGAAGTTAACTGAAAAATTATTTTTTCCTCTTAAGTTTCTGTTTACACCTTCGCATGTCTGCTGGTAGACCTATGCAGGAGGGGAGATTAGGAAGTGGAAAGGAGGGAATTGTTGAGTGCGTGGAGAGTAGTTTTTAACTTGGTTTCCATTTGGGTGAATTAGCTCCCACAGGTAGGCCTTCTTTATTGTGGCTGACCCATCTGCCATTTTTTCAGGTGTTGAGCACAAGCAACTGTGCTGTCATCTGTTGGCCAGTGCAGGTGGCTTGCTTTGGAAGTCATGTCCTCATTAAATAACTTGTGTTTCATGTGTAAATTTCATATATACAAACAAATTTCCAGAAATTTATATTTTCCACAAACTCTATATATTTCTTTAATGTAACATTTTCCTGTTTGCAGCAATTCTGCTAGCTAATAATTTTGATTTGGTGTATATTCAAGGAGCTTTTCTAACTGCTCGCCATTTTGTTGTGTGTTCCCTCTCAATTTCAGCAATGTAGTAACTAACCAAAAAAAAGTGTTATTTATTATGCCCAATCCATCTGTTTGGTAGTTGCCTATTGAGTTCACATCTGACACCCAAGTGGAAATGGGGTGGTGCCCCATCCGGATGAAAAATTAAACCTTGTTTATCCTGTTCCAGTTGTGGAAGAAGCCATGTGTGTAACATTTGCAGGTACGAAATCCCCGTGATAGTGTTCTCATCGAAAAAGAAAGAGCCATTCACCTTTTCATGGCTGATGGCACAAAAAACATTCAGCTTGGGGGAGTCGCGCACATGCTCCACATAACCTTTAGGATTTTCCAGACCCAGATCCTGACATTGTGTTTGTGTACTTTGCCCAACAGGTGGAAAGTGGCTTTCATCACTGAACACCAACAATGCCGAGAAACCATCAGTTTCCATTTCGATATGCATGTAATCACAGAACGACAGTTGCTTGGCTTTGTCGTCTGATTTCATGGCCTGCAACAATTGCAGACAGCATGAATAGTTACAGCAAATGTTTCCGTAAAATCTTCCACACAGTTGGTTGCAGAATGTCCAATTCTCTGCTGGCTATTGCAATGGATTTCTGTGGACTTTGCACAAAACTCTATCTCACACACTCCACAGTTACCTCACTTACTGATGGACTGCCGGTTGGCTTTCGCTTACAGATGCATCCTCTTGCTTTAAAGACAGTGTACCACTTACGGATACTGGGCTCACTGGGCGCATCTTAACCAAACTTCCTTTTAAAGTTATGTTGCACTGTGATAGACCTACAGATGTGAAAATCCAGCACACAGAAAGCCTTCCTGTCTTCGTTGGCAGCCAATTTTCCTCCTATCGCCCTAGCGGCAAAATCAATAACTACGCAACAGTTGTACCAACCAATAACACTTTCTGAGTTTCTCCCTTTCCATTGAAACAACTTTCATGTCTCCGAGTTTCCAATTAAACGTGAGTTGTGTATTTTTGTAATCGGAAAGATCATTTGTAATGACACTGTATTTATGTTAATGTGATATATTGTCATCCTGGTGCACGCAATACTGTGATTAATTTATAAATAGCCTCGTTGCATGTACAAACTGCAACTATTAAATCTCGCCTGTTTGATGAGCTGACACCACTTTCAATTACAAAGTACTTCATTATTTTAAATGAAAATGTGTTGTCTGGCATTTTCCTCAAATATAATAATTCAAAGTTTCACATATAAGCTGTATGTCCAAACTCCTACTTCATAATAACCAAATTGACATCTTATTAAGGCTGTTACACCAAATTCAACCATGAATATTTTAATTTTAAGATGGTGAACCAGAGGTCCGCGGTCACAGGATTGAGTAACTAATGGAGTATGTTATTTGAAAACCCTGAAAGATGTCAAAACATTTAAATTTCAAATAAGAATTAACATGAAGTTGTAATAGAAAGTAAGTTTTTCTCGTTCCTGATTTTGAGAAGTGAGAGTTCTTAACGTACACTTTTTAGTTTAGTGGAGCTCTAGAATAATTTCCATACTTATTTTTACGTGAGGTGAACTATCTTTAACAGGAATAATTTATCTACATAATTTCTAGAAAACCAAGCAGCAATAATTCTTTATTTGATTTTATTAATTTTGTTTAATAAGTATTGTAAGGATGGTTGTATCTTGAACACATACTTGCAAGAAAGCTGAGATTGTTTCCTCATAAATTAACTTCAAATATAAAGGTAATCAGCACACTCAATTCATTTTCACCAGATTTGCTTAGATTTAAAGATGCATATAATTTCTGAGTATAATAAAAGGTGTTGTTTGGAATTGTATTTATCTTTCAGTAATGTTTGGAGTGTAATGTGTATTGCAGCGATAACCTAGCATTGCTACACCACCTAAGGCAGTGCGGGGTATAGCTGGTGGCCGAGTGCAGTGGTGTTGCAAACGTGCCCTACTTGGTCCAGATATAAAACGAACCCTGCATGGTACTGCCCACTCCCCCCCCCCCCCCAGGCGGCACCACCTATTGAAGCAGTTAACCAGTGAGTGAAATTGCAAACCGAAGATGAAGGAAGCAGAGGACCCCAGGCCACAGAGGGGCTCTGAGGCCTGCCAGTACTACGAGAGTGGGTGAGCATAAACGCGTATGCGGTAGGGAGCCATTCTGGTACAGAGTCATCGTTCCTTTCCCCCTTCATGATAATTACTGCAAGGTTAGGGCATAGCTGCATATGTTGCGAATCCTGAATAACTATTGTTTCAGTAAATTATTAACGTAATTGAAATCTCCTTGTTCTATAACGTAATTGTATTCCTATTGTTGTTTTAATGTAAATGTATTGTGTTCTCTTTCTTAGAGTTTGTTATAGTAAAGCTATGTAATTTTATAAATGATCCATCTTATTTAGCCACCATTACAAGCACTCCCTGTGACACCCCTTACCACTCTTGCAGTAATATAGTGTTTGAGGTTGCATCGAATATAGAGAGTTTGGATACCAGAGATAATTAGTACACTGGAGGAAGGGAAGTGTTACACTGGTGGAGCGGTGGTTTAATTTCCATCTCTCTGCTGCCAAGCTTCACCTGTTCCCAGACCATTTCATCATCGCGTCATTAATCATTCTAATCAATATTATTCAGACGTGCAATACCGTCGATAGTAGGCCGTCTTCCCTCGTCTATACAGCCCTGCCTACCAACGCTAATGGTTGTCCTACTCCCACAGTATGCCAGCATGGTGTAGGTCAGTACCGCGCACGCGACTCAGCGCTTACGTAGCAGCCTTGCCAAGCTGCCTTTCTTGCCCACCCATTCCCCCTCAGAATGCTATATTTATGTAATTAGAGTATTTTAGTTGTAACGTTTATCATGCATGCAGAACATACTATTCACTTGTTTGCTTGAACCACTCCAGTGTGTTGTGAGCTGTTGGAGTGTGTTTTCCTCTTCTTTCCAGTGGCGTGTTTAATTTTAAGTACACAAAAGTGCGCTGCATCAATTACATGCACATACATGTTCAACCCCCCCCCCCCCCCTCCCCCAGGTTACACAGTTCATGGTAATGCAGAGCCAGAAGGCATCTAAAGTCTCACAATTCCTTAAAACAGTTTTGCTTGACACAAAAGATTTTGAAAACACCTTAGATGAGACACGCAGTGCGTCCTTCAAAACACTACAGAAACACCTCACCTAATACTAGTGAAATTCAAAATGACATGCTAGACACATCATTATCTAGCACCAAACATACCTACCCTCCTGAAACACTGCCCCCCCCCCCCCCCAAATCCATTCCTCAATCACCATCACAATTGCCTGCACCCCTCACTAAATTCTTTGGATTTCCCCTTTACGAGGAAATTAGCATTGCTCCTTTTCCTTCACGTTCATTTCCACCCCTACCCGCCACCCCTACATATGTTAATACCATACCTGATTAACCACAACCTGTCAATACCCAACAACCCCCCTTCCTTTAATGTCATTTTCACACAACTGGAGAAACCTTCATCCTTTTCCGGGAAACAAGGCAAAAATAATCAAGAGTTTTTACACGCCTTTGAAGTGGGTGCCAACATTAATGGATAGGTGGACGCTGACAAGTGTAAATGCATTCGTTTTTCCCTCCATAATATGGCCAAGCACACATTAGAAAATATAACACATTGTCGGGCCCAGCCTATCACGTGGCTTGAACTTAAGGCAAGTTTGGTAAATGTTTTTACCAGTGCCGCTGAAACTGAGCGTGTAAAATATTTAATTTACACAAAGAAACAAGCCGCCGGCGAGGACATGCTCCACCACATTCAGACACTATAATATTATACGGCGCAGTATAACCACCACATGACAGACGCTGACTTCATGAACGTCATCTGGAAAAGTATTCTCCCATCTATTGTCTATAATCTCATTGGCCTTCCGAATGACACGCTCAAAAAAATGTGCAAAAATATTCGCAGAGTTGAGGTAGGCATTTTCAAATATTAACAAAATGTTACCCAAACCCCGCACACCCAGATTCCGCACGTCTTGAGGCAGAGATTTCTAAACTCAAACAGGAGATAGCACAACTTTCGCTCCACCAACATGACTCGCCCACCCCACATCAGTTCACGCAGCGCCAGAATCGCTCACGCTATAGCTTTCCAAAACCCCGCACTGGTTACAATCCCTCCTACCCCAGTCGCCCACAGTACTACCACTACCAACCCGCACCCAATTCCTCCACCCAACCCCCTTCACAACACGGGATATAGTCAATTTCATCAAATTCCACACTCTTTCAGAAATTATCGCTGCTGTGTAAATCACACGCACCATTTTCCTCAGAACCACGCCAACACCATCCAATTTTCCCACAATACCGCCAACACACCACAACCCAGTCACGTCCATTCCATAGACCTCAAAACCCCCGTTATCAGTCAAAAAACTTCCCCACGAGGGGGTAAGACATGCCACCCCCTATGACGAAAGTGCCCATGTTTGGACCGCATGTAATACTATTTTCAGCAAAGTGGTACCCAATTGGTCATACACGGGAATTGCGCGGTTCAATTCCACAGGGAAAAAATTCCAGCCAAGTTCCCTTTTGCCACCTATCATTCCACCCAGCCATATTGGTGATAGTAGCCCAATGCAATACCACCATTCTCAGACACATTTTGCACAACACCATGGATCAACATTTTTTTGCCAGATTGAATAAAGTTCACGTTCCGCAATCACTCTGTCAACAATTATCCATGCCGCCACCTGCAAAGCGGTCACACAAAGCACCGACACATCAACCATCGCGTCCCAAGCCCGCCTGCAGCGACGCACGCCAGCACAGCATCCCCCTGCGCTATCCAGGTAGCACTATGCACGCCAGAACGCAGCATTGTCACATTGCAGCGAATCCTTACCACTCAGCCTGCAGTTTATGGTCCCCGTAGCCTCGCTAGCGATACTTGTGCACTTTGCCTATACATCGGGCATCAGTCGTCAGTGCCCCCCTATTTCCCGATCAGAATTTTTCTTTTTCAACGGACGTTGGTGACCGTTTTCGCCGGTTTAAGAATAAATTCCAGCTGACACCACATACCATCTTTCTGACCCACTACACCCCCACTCCTCCTGTGGCACGCGCTGACTGTTTTTGAAACAAGGACGCCGGTGGCCGCAATGATGAGCGTTTGTTGGGAAACATGCTGAGCGGTGCCACACCTAGAATTGGAACAGGGAAACCAGCACACGCTACTCCCCTTTCATAATGTCAGTCGAATGTTATTAGCGCTGCTACACCTCGCATACTTGTCACTATTAAGGGCAAACAATACTATGCACTAGTCAACACAGGATGTTCATGTAGCTGTGTGACCAGCACCATTTTATCAGATCAGCCCCTTTCTCCTCTCAAGGCAAATATTACACTAGTGGCGGCTATGTCCATTTTGCCCCCTCCTAAGTTTGAAACCACCATCCACTTAAATATTCACGGTCGTACTACATAAATTTTTAGTTCTTGACAATCTCCAGCAAGATATAATTTTGGATGTGGATTTTCTTAAGAAATACAATGTCATCCCTATTTTGAAGGACAATACGCTCGTTATTCATGACCACGATGAGAATAAATTCACCAAAATTCCCATTGTCTCAGGTAGCACAGACACATCTGACTACTCGTCCATTACCTAATGTTGTAATGCTCTCGAGGTCTTTGAAATTCAACCCCCTCAGGGTCCTTCAGTTAACGATAAACTTTCTCTTGCCTAGAAATGAGCCATTCAAGATATTATAGACCACTATAAGGACTGTTTTCCAAATTCTGTACTAAAGCTTACCGAGGCACGGGACTTTGAAATTAAGCTTGTAGCATTGCAGTTAGACATATATAATTGGTATATTCGGGAAGTTCTCCAACTGTCTATATTTCAGACAAGGATAGAAATTCATGTAATATTTAAAAGGTCGTGGCAATGACAACTTATTTGTATTTCATATATTTTCGTTTTTCCAAATTTGTGATTTTTCTTTCCCCATTTCATCAGTAGTAACAGACGTCAACAACAGATGTAGGACGATAGCGCATCTTTTCCTTTTCATTGGGTTAGTAAACTAAAACATCAGTGCCCACAAGGCACAACATGGTGGAACGAGGAAAATAACAGAGGTCACCTTTGGCTGACGTGACCGACTGCTCGAAAACAATATGTTTTCAATGAGGGAACTTTCTACCAATAAATAAGGAAGCACAACCTTTCTCGGGTATCATAACATTTTGTCGCAGCACAATTGTTTGTTAGCTGTCAGTCGGGCAGCCTGCAACATGTGATCACGTGACTCGCACCGACCAGCACCCGCTACTTTAACCTTCTTTTGTATTTAGGACATTTCAATTCAAATATCTATTAAATTAAATTTCCGTTGGTGCGAGGAGTCAATAGGGCACCAGGAGAGAAACGTAACGAGACTCTCTCATCTTCATAACTTTCAAAGTGAGAAGTTTTGTTTTATAAAGGCTGCCATTCTGTCTTGGTTTTTTTTTTGTTTGTCAGCTGCAAGTGTCAATTGTTTGTTTTGCCAAGACGACAATAAATCTCCAAACATTAACTTCTTTTATTGATTGGCAATCCTAGCATCAACAAACTTTCATTATTATGTAGTCAAAAGTCTCCAACTCATGCTAAGCTAGTCCATTGGTGTTTACTGCGAACAACAACAAGAAAACAGAACAGTAACCTGATACAAGCTGGACTTTGACACAGACAAACCCATTGCTACTAGTCCCTACCGAAACAGTCCCAAGGTACGTGACAGCCTTTTAATTCATATAAAAGATATGGTTAATGCTAGCATTATACAAGAAGCTGATTCCCCATATTCTACCTCTAGCCTTGTAATTTCCAAAAAGAGTGGCGGCCTTCGAATTTTGACTGATTTTTGGAAGCTCAATCAACATCTTGCTAAGGTGCAATATCCACTACCTCGTACTGAGGAATTTTAAATGCTTTGCAACATTCCCATTTCATCACTAGCCTTGACTTATTTTCTGGCTTCTATAGCAACACTGTTTGATCTCAGGATCATCACAAATTGGCGTTTAGCATAGATGGGGTTGGATTATTCGAGTATCGAAGAATGCCAATGGGCCTCAGCATCAGCCCTCAATATTTTCAAATGTTTATTGACAAACTTTTAGGCCCCCTAAGATGAACTGCAGCGATCACCTACGTTGACAATAATTTTTATATTGGGTAGTACCTTTAAGGAACATGTCAATATTCATAAGGTCTTCCAAATATTGCGCCAGTTCAATGTTAAGGTCAATACCCAAAAGTGTTCGTTTGCACAACAAACGATTAAGGTTTTAGGCCACATCATCACCCCAAGGCATGTTCACACCCCGACAAGGTAGCTGCAATTGAGAATATGGCCTCCCCCTTACTAATCTTAAACAACTTCGCACCTTTCTGGGGATGACTTCTTACCTGCAAAGATATAATCTGCATTATACGTCCCTTGCACAGCCATTGATTGATTTGACCAAGCATACTAGCCCGTTTAGATGGGAAAAGGAGCACCAAAATTCCTTTTTAGAATTGAAATGATCCATTCTTCAGGCACCATTACTGCAAAAGTTTAACGAGGGCCATGAAATCATTCTCGTATGCGACGCCAGCAACAATGGAATACGTGGAGCGCTCATCCAACTTGACCCACACTCTAAACAGAGAAATATTGTAGCATTTGCATCCAAGAAATTTTCCATTCGAGAGGGGAGATGGAGCACAACCGAGAGAGACCTATCAGCCATTAAATATTTATGTACACATTTTCGTCAATATTTATATGGGCGTAAATTTACGATTGAGACCGACCATGCCAGTCTACGGTACCTCCGTTCCATGGTGGGCCATAATGCCCACATCCAAAGATGGTGATCACCTTAAGTGAATTTGAATTTCAAATTAATATTGTTAAGGGCAAATTGAACACACTTCCCGATGCACTCAGCCGCATCCACACAGCCCCACAGGTCGCCACTCAAACTGTCACTGTCCACAACAGCCCCTACATCATCAAAGATGACATGATGACTTGTACTTCACTTTTTAAGGCATTTGCCAAAGCCATTTATCAAAACCCTGACAAGGCATATGAAATTAGTGCTACTGTGGATAAATATATTCGGCATCACTGGGATGATGTCAAACATCATTTTCTCTCAGAGCGCAACCTAAGTGAGAGAGACAGAATCGCCACTGCTGTAGCTAAGGAGGACATTTTTCCAATTCATTTGATAATCAAAATTACTACTACCCTTTACCAAGTGAACGTTCAAGTCATTCGACAACGGCATGCTCCTACACTCGCCACAACATGCATCGACCCAGTCTTCAAAAGTACTATACTTATCATCCTTTTTAATGATATTATCCATTTTCACCCCGTTTATACGCATGTTCGAGAGTATATTCAGATTGATAATGAGTCAGTGTTCCATTTATGTACAGTCACTGTTCCTACTTCTCCCTTCAGAGGCGAATACGATAACAACCCCCATATTTGTAAACTCAAACAGGCCTTATTACACCCTGACCAAGCCGACACAAAATATTGTAGGTTGAGTCGTCGTTATGGTATAGTCAACAATGGCGAAATATTTTTAAGGTCCGTTCACCCCAGGGGACGTCCACGTTAACACTTGTCCCTCAATTGTACGCCCCCGAAGTCATCCAGGCCCATCACGATGCCATATTTGGGAGAGGTAATTTTGGTGTGCTCAAAAAGTTGCAGAAAATTAAACAAACTTACTTTTGGGACTCATGGCTGTTGACCTTAAAAAGTACGTTCAATCCTGCCCTGAATCCCAAAAGATTAAAACAATCACCTCCCAACCCATGGGCCAGTTAACCCCAATCGTTCCGCAGCCACTTTTGAAAACTTGGGCTCTGGATGCCAAAGGGCTTTTGCCTGCCACCGCCCATCACAATAAGTACACTTTAGTAATGACTGAATACACCACCCGTTATGTCTGTGCTAAGCCAGTCCTGTCTATTGATGCAGCCACCTGTGCTGAGTTTATAAAGGAAGTAGTCTTGCAGTTTGGTTGCCCAGAGTAGATACTTACAGATCATGAGAACCGTTTTCAAAATGAGAAGATTAGCAACCTCCTTAAGTCACTTGGCATCAGAAAGCTCACTACCTCTGCATACAACCCCCATTGTAATGGTTTGGTCTAAAACAATAATTGATCCATTGGGGAACAACTTTCAGCCTGTGCGAATGCAGACCAATTAAACTGGGATCTGTACATTACAATCATTCAGTTCAATCACAATACCAGTGTTAATATTTCGACTACGTTTACGCCCTTCTATTTGCTTTATGGGGTTGAAGCCGTCCTCCCCGCCCAGGTAGTAACCACAAAGTTTTCCGAGCAGGGGCATAATTGGTGCGAGAAACTTTTAGCCATTCATGAAACTGCCAGAAACAACTTACTTCAGGCTCAGAGCCTTCAGAAATCTCACTTTGATAAAACACACCGCAAAAACACACGACATGGTAAAGACTACGTTTAGTTGCATAACTGTAGGAGACATAAGGCCCTAACCAATCGCTTTCGCAGGCCGTACCGTGTCACGGATGTGTTAGGTGAATCCACTGTTTGCGTACAGACAAACAAATATTTTGTATCTTCTGTGCCAGTGTCTACCAATTATAAAAAATGTGTTACAGTTTATCTTATTCCATCATACGACACAAGCTAACCTGTGGGTACTAAGCTGTCAGTGTCCTGACATCGCGGCAAGGGACATGCAGCGCACGGCAACTGGGGCGTGCTGACCAAGTCTCACATCAGCATGTATGACGCAACAAGTAGCGGCCGCAGCGTGCCTTCTATGTTGCGTCCCTGCCTCTTCGCAAGTCGTCGTCCTACTGCCCCATGGCCAGCACACCACACGGTAGAGGGGATACCAGGTTTGCCAACTATACTCCTCGCCTCTCGCCACCACACACAGCGCAGCAATGCTCTTCTCGCTGCTGGCGAACGTTGGCTGCACCTCCTATGGGTGGAGTCACCCTGCACGGGCCTCTGCCATTGCCGGAGCAATGGGCGACGCGGGACATGCCGCTTCCAGGGGGAGGGGCGCTATCTCCACCCACATGGCCGTAGCAACCTCGTGTTTTTGTCTCTTGTTTCAGCAGCTGGACTCTTCATGCAACCTACCTCTTGTACCCATGCTGGGTTGTATTACATCACGGTGCAGCATGACGTAGTGTATGAAACAAGCATTCCGCTGGTATATAAAATCCAGCTACAGTTTCCGTCCCCACCTGATGCGCTGGACCAATTCTTCCACATTGCCTGTGCCGATCACAACACAATGTGTACAGATGGCAAAATTTTGTACAACTACATGCAGGGGATTGAAGCGGGAGTCCTGAGAGACTATGACACAGATGTCATTACCCCTTTCCATGCAAAGCACGGCATCCAAGTCAGAGGAGATGTGGGGAGTTGGTGCTGTAATTTTCTGGCAAATAAGTACCTCCAAGCTCTCCTACAAAACAACTTGAGACTTGACCAGCAGATCTGAGAACTCACAGCCAATGTTCACAGTACACACAAGGCATTGAATGTATCTTTTAGTATTGTTAATGATATTACCCACAAAGTTGAAACTAAAATTAAATCCCTGTCTAAAGTTATCAACAGCATTTCCACTGTAATAAATTCCCAACAAACTGCACTTAGCACGGTTTGTTCATTAGAAACACAAGTCCACTTGCTTGTGTTGAGTATCTTACACCTTATCAACAACTCACACTAGAACATTCTGTCGAATCATTCATCCATTCATGCCAATGCCACAAACTGCCACTTGCAGCAGTGAACAGAACCCAACTCACTCACAATTTCACTGCATTGCAAAAACAGCTGAACAAAATAAACCTTACGTTCAGTATCACCACTAAGGAACTATTTAAGTATTATTCTCTCAAATTCACAGTGTGTTCATTTTCTGAGCAGCAGCTAGTGATTAAATTACAAGTGCCCCTAATTAACATACATTCTCAATGGGATATTTATCATGTCAAGTCTGTCCCATATCACTTCAACAATCATTCCTACACGCTTCAACCGCCATCTCCGCTCATCGCAACTGACCACAAAACAGAAACTGTTAAGGTGATTTCACCCTCCACCCACCCCTCCCAGGATGTTATATTCATCCCTCCAGATTCTCTTGTCAGCAACAAAGCCAAATAAATGTATGACCGCTGCCATTTTGTTGACTGATGTCAGTTCCCTGTTCACATCATGCAAGTACCTTTGTATGCCTTCCATCCCTTTTACTGTCACTAATATTTTCCCCCACCAGTTTGTTTTAACCAACCCCCCTTTCAACACCATGATCAGTTATACGAACTCATCGCTCAACATTATCATCCCCACCCACCCCTTAGGAGCTGTAGAGCTCAATGTCCCGTGTGGTTGCCAGGTTACCACACCCGCCGGCATCATTATTCACTCCTCCGCATATCTGTGTGATGTGCGGGCTCCTGTCATCATCCTCCATCAGACGGTCATTCCCGTACCCTGGCTCTCCGAGCAGTCCTTCCACCTTCCCAACTATCTCTATCGGAGGGGATTCATTTCTACAACATTTCAGCTGCTCTGAATACTGACTGGCATGTCAATCATACCACATTTCCTATTGTACAAGATGATGTTCCCCGCCCTACAAGTGGTACTTTTGCTCCCCTACGACCCTGCTCATTTTGATTACTTCACCCTCGCCTCACTGTTTTGCCTGCTATGCATTGTCACAGCTTGTTACATCAAGTTGATGAAAATATCTACCCTCCTTATGCACCTTAATGTACCCCACTGAGTTGCCTTGCACAGCTTGGTAAACGCCCACCAGTATGCTCCACTATGTCGCCGTGTTTATTTCTATTAGCTGCTACCTGCCTTATGATTTGTTTTTACTGCTGTTATAGTAATATTATTACTGCAATCAACCTTTTTACTGTCCTTTTGCATGTTATCCCAGCTGTCTTATGCAACATTATTTTAACTATACTTTCACATACTTGCAACTTAGACGTACAGATCTGGACTTGTCAATTTTTATGAGTCATTTAGCAGGCCTTATGGCAGACTTATTTACCTTGCCTATGTATTTTTATGCTACAATAATACCATTCCCTTATATCTTGTTGTATTCTATCGCTTCACATTCAGCCCTGTGTGTGTACTGTTTCTATTTTTTTTTATTAAACGACTTTCAGGTAGATTTCCCATGAGGCCTAAGGATCCTCCACAACGTCAATGGACTATTAAGAAATATTGCAAATTCCCTTCAGGCTAATTTTTTTAAAACGTTCCTATATCATCGACTGTCTCAGTTATCCCCCAGTTGTGCCTGCATTATTAAAATATGTTCAGTACATTTACTCCCCTCAATATGTCGTTTGTGTGTGTGTTAGTCAATTGCTTACATTTGACCTATACTGCCCTGTTAATTTCGCTACAATTCAGGTCACTTTGAAGTTGAGATATTATGCCTCTTGGCATTATAGATAATTAAATTGTAATTGAGCTTAGGCCTACACTTTTGCATGTTGTATTACTCCAGTTGGTCTATATCTTTGCAAAAGATGCATTTCCAGGGCTTGTGTTTTTGCAGTTCTCACTGCTCTTGCCATTTTACATGGAAGCCAGTATAGTTGGAATGTTTTTGATAAGGATATATGTTTTTATTACCCTACAAAGATGTTGACTATTAGTCCTCACGTAGGGATGTTGTCAAGTTCATATACCAGCAACCAAAGTTCTCTACTTACATATATTTGTATTTGAGAGAGTCAGTTCGTAGGCCTCCAGGCATTACAGGTGATATTGCAGTAAGTCAGCTTAGACCTACACTTTTCACTTATACGAAACTTCACTACACGTATAACTGCACCAGATGCATTAATGGCGTATTGCAGTTCAAACAGCTTTTGCACTTATCCACGGATTTAAGTATGTGTAATATGTTTTATTGTACAAGATGAGATTGGACTATGATTTTATTACTTTCACCATTCAATAAGGAAAATGAGTAGAGTATTGCCTTTACAATAAGGCTCATATCAATTTATTATCAGTGGCCAAGGGTCTCTATTTACGTATATATAATTGAGAATTGAGATAGCATGCCTCCTGGAGTATGTGTGTTTCAGGTACCTTTCTTTAGACTTACGGGTCTTTATTACTATTTTCTTAAGTATACCTCACAGTTTCAGTAACTGTAATATTAATTCTATTGTCAATGCTTCAGCAGTTTTGCACAAAATTAGCATTCCGGATTTGCAATTTTATTCCTGCTCTGGGAACAGTAGCTATTTTATACAGTACTTTTAATAAATGGATCTATTTTACAGGTCATGTGTATCTGCTCCTAATGAACAGTTAGGTTCAATTGTTTTTACTCCCTATTAAGGGGCAGTCCTATGTTGTTCTTTGCAGTGGTGGAGGCCTTCTGCTCTCCAGTACCCATGTATTACAGTAATTGCCCTGATGTTCCCTTGCCTGTTCATGTATCTGCTGTTGGTGAGAGATAATTTCTTTGTGCGGCACTGGCGAGTTTTCTCACGGTTCTCCGGGTGCACGCAGTTCGCGTCCCTGTACCATCTCCGGGGAGGGGGGGGGGGGGTTTCGGTTGCAGTGTTTACTTGGTTCTGCAAACAAAACAAAACTCCTGGGATCAATTCTGTCCATCTGGTGTGATCTGCCCCTAGCCGGACACGTAACTGGATTTTTACGTCTTGCTTAGGACGTTCACTCGGGTTTGCCTTGGGGTGGTAGGCCGGGGTGGTACGGTGTTCGGTCTCCCATATGGTGCAAAAATCTCTCCACTTCCTCCCCACAAACTGGGTGCTGTTGCCAGTCAGTAAATATTCAAGGTAACCCCATCTGGGAAAAAACTCTGTTTGCATTATATGCGTAACAGCGTGTGCATGAACATTGCTGACCGGAAATACCTCCGTCCACCTTGTAAACAAATCAGTGGCAAACAATGAGAAAACGCTTCGCACTTTTGGTTCGTGGGCACGGACCCATGATGTCAAGCGCTACAGTTTTGAATGGCTCCATTGGCAGCCTTGGTTGTTGTAGAGCATCGCCGTCTGTTCTCTGCAGCTTCCGGGTGTTACATGTGACGCAACTCTATACATGTTTCCGCACATCCCCTTGTATTCCAGGCCAATGGAAGAACTTCTGGACGTTCCTACGTGTCTGTTCGGATCTCCGGTGACCGTGCTCTAGACTGTCGTGGCCGTATGTCAACACAAGATCACATGTTTCTTTTGGAACATACGTCCGCCATTTTGTGCAATTCCCGGGGGTTTTACTTGGAGTTCCCGGTCCACTACTCTCCAGTACTCTGAATATCGCGCAGTGCAGTGTTACCGCCGTTGTACAGCATCCGGAGAATTTTCTTGTGCAGTGTGTACCTCCCTTAATACATTGCGGACATTTAGCGACACAAGTTCTCCGGATGGTGTGGCAACAATATTTTGCAAAACAAAAGTTGGTGGTTCTGTTACTGGCGTGGCACGGCAAGGTGGCAGTGCCTCCTCCCATTCAGCGTCATCCATTACCGTTACGTTTGAACAAGAGTTCCTGGACAGGGCATCTGTGAGTTTGTTTTTTTCTCTCGCCACGTGTCCTACTCGGAATACAAAAATTATGTGTGGCCTATACTTGAAATATTAAGTATCCCTAATTTTTCATCAAAAACGTCTGGTACAGTCTATACATGCTAAAATACGGTATATTGACCTGCAATATGGGTTTTTGGGAGCAAGCCCAGATGGCATTGTAGCAAATGAAAATGCTATTGTTGAGGTAAAATGTGCACCTTTTGCAATACTACTTGGACTTGAAGAAACTTTCTTAGAGCACTGTAAAAGTAGAAGCTTAGTTTTGACGAAGACACATCCGTACTTCTATCAAGTGCAAGTTATCCTAAATATTTGTAAGTGTGATTTATGTTACTTTGTTGTGATGACTGATACAAAAGTAGCTCGCATATAGAGGAAATTAGGCAATTCAAACTTCTGGGAAACAGTAATGCTGCCCACGCCTACACAATTTTAAAGACATTGTTTGCTACCTGAGATTGTTGCTCCAAACCTGATCT
This sequence comes from Dryococelus australis, assembly GCA_029891345.1. Classification (NCBI taxonomy): domain Eukaryota; kingdom Metazoa; phylum Arthropoda; class Insecta; order Phasmatodea; family Phasmatidae; genus Dryococelus; species Dryococelus australis. The sequence goes on along the minus strand of CM056998.1, from coordinate 57,480 downwards.
TGGGTAAAGATATTAGAGAGCTGGCATATATTTTGGCAGCTCAAAAAAGGTTAGCAGAGTGTCAGTTAATTAAAGGTAAAAATTAAAATATCAGAAAGAGCTAACGCAAACAGCGTATAATACTTCCTAAGTTTGATGTTTTGCAATGGTTTTTAGTTAAGTCACTAAGATGTCCCAATAGCTTGTATTATGTGATACTGGTACAGAATGTTTCTGAACTCCTTATATTAACTTATTCAATTGGACTGAAAGTTGCATAAAAGTCATAGAAACCTAACCTCTCAGCAGAGAGAAAAAAACTAATTAGCAAGAACACATTTCAAGTTAGTCCAGTAACATTTTTTTTAGACTTGATATACATACTGCCAATACAATGACAGACTAAAGTTAAAGATCTTCTAGAATATAATATTACTTACATGTATACATATGACCTCTCTGTACAGTGTGGGCTATACATTTATCCTTTCTGCAAAGTGTGGATTATACATATACCCTTTCTGCAACTTTCGAATCAATTGATTTTCACTATACGATTTGCAAAGTAAAAAGAAGAGAAAGTTTTTTAACAAGGAAATAGTAGTGTTTTGTTTGTATATTTTATTTGTTAATTATTTAATGCAAGCATGTAAAAATGATCTTTTTGGAAGTGACAGTAAGTTGTTTGTACATATTGCAAAGTATTTTATCTACTATTACTTCTATGTTAATCAGCTTTTTGACGACTTTTATATTTATATATCATGTAAAAATTTGTGACTTTAAATATGTATAGTAAAGGGTATTATTTGTTGCTATTTTGGAATTGTGATCATTATAAGCTAGCAGCTTCAAGAGCCTGAGATATATATATATATATAAAGCTAGGGCAAACAACACACTCCGACTTCTGCATCAAGCATTAGAATATCGACACAGGGTAAAGTGTGATAGACAGCGGAGTGATATTCCAAATGTATGTATTTTCAAAAGGACATAAGATGGGCCTAGTTTTGTAAAAATGTGACTTCTTATTAACATGCCCATTATCATGCCAATTAATAAAGCAATAATAACAAAGGTTTCACACACACTATCATATTGGTTTGCTCAGAATCAACAGTTATGTAAGGAGTAGTTATTCTATATCTGCAGTTAACCTCGTTGGCAACATTATTTGTTGATTGTTGATAGCATAATGCACTGTATGTTTCCAATGTTGACCCTATAAACATACGTATGATAAATATTTTGACTGTTCAAAAGAGACTTCGTGTTCCAATACATAAATATTATTTTTGCCTTTGTTCTCATTTACTGGTACATTGTCTAGGTATAAATATATTATAGATTGAGTTATAAAAATCGAAGCCAGGTAAATTAGACTGTATAAATAGGGAATGTATGTACTGTACATAATTATGTGGTTGTATCTCACATGATCACTACATAACAACCCAATCTTATAAAGATTTCATTACTTTTACTTGAAATCAACTTAGCGCTGACAGAGAGATTGAAAATACTATGGCGTAGTATGCACAGAGAGAAATATTATGTTATTATAAACCATTTATAAATGGTTTATGAAATTTTTCGGTGGAAAGTCGAAAGTCACCACACCTGGGCTAAATCAAACCTTTCTAATACGTAGATTATATAACTATGACTCATCACTTCGCCTCCATTTGGTATAACTACTATTCTAAACATGTAAGAATAAAATAATAATTTTCTGACCCTTACTGACATTTTAATGTATGTAGAGAACAAAAAAGGTTGGAAAATCTATAAATAAAGTATGTAACTATTATTAAAAAATTAATTTTCATGTGTAAACATATGCTTAAAAAGAACGGTATCAAGTGAAGGATATCTACAATCACTTCTCCCCATTTTCAATAATATATTATAAAATGATTTTAATAATCCCGTGCTCCCAGGCCGGACCGCAGTGTATAGTACATTCCCAATTGGAAACAAATTATAAAAATCAATCTTTGAAAAAACACTCTAGGCATAACATGTCAACCTGTTTTTTCAATAACCTGTATTCCACAAATATATAACACTGTGGTTAAATTTAGAGTACTGTATTTTTGAGTAAATGAAACTTTACATTAATATATTCTATAACTTGTAATATTTATTTATTTTTAAATATGAATTAACAGCGAGAGCAGCGACGTGTTGGCAACTGCTGTTAAGAAATAGTTCACAGTTAAGCTATTATTTTAACCTAGTTTTTTAATATACTAGTTGTAAATTTAACTGTGCCTATTTAAATATTTAGGTAGCCCCGATGGCAACATATCTCATTTTTACAGTTTAAAATAACAGCGGAAAATATTGTGAGTAGGCTGTAATGGTACGGTGTTGTTTTATCGAATGAGAGCAACATTGAAGCAACTGTCTGCTGAGCGAGGCTTGTAGCTCGTTCTCGCTCTCTTTGTCTCTTTCACACTCAGGAAGTTTCAATTCGCTAGTTTTTTTTTTTTTTGTTTTATTGCATCCGTAAGATCTTTTTTCAAGACATAGCTGTACAAAGATATTCGACAAGTCAAATTACAGAATACAAAGTTTATACACTGGACATAGTAAACACACACATATATATGTCAGACTACACGTACACGCATCACATCTTTTCCTCATAATTTGGCCAATCCTCCTCCAACATGCTGTAGGGCATTGTCGTTTTGCTGAAACAGAAGAAAATAGAAACGAGAAAAATTGGAATAAGAAATGTATACAAAGATATGTTATATGTTAAGCAATAATTTCTTAATTTTTGAAATCTAGATATTCATCTACACTATAAAATGTTAGTTTTGAAAAAAATTCTTTCAGCTGTTTTTTAAGGAGTTTTTGGTTCGAGAAGCAAATTTCTTGATGGCGTTCTGGTAACTTATTGAAATTATTCTAATGTCATACTTATGAAACGACTCATTTTTCTGAAATAAATTCTCCTGTTTTTGGACTAAAAACATGTACTCACATGCAAATGTTAAAATCTCTGAGCTCTTGAAAAGAGATCTACATGAGTCTGACTTTCTTTTGCCATTGATTATTCTTACATCTCTCTTTTGCACGTGAAACACTTTTTTGCTGTCAGTGGAATTACACCAAAAAGTTATACCATAACACATGATGGAATGAAAATATGCAAAATATACCATTTTTTTTCTATATTTTTGTTCAAGACCTCTGCAACACTCCACAGGGTGAAACATGCTGAACTTAGTTTAGGTAAAATATACGAGATTTCCAGTTAAGTAAATTGTCTACTTTTAAGCCGAGAAACTTAATCACTGCAGTTTCATTAATTTTGTCTCTGTTACTGCTAACATATGAATTAATGTTTTTCTGTTCTTTGTGAGGAAAATCATAAGATATGTTTTTTCTACGTATGATTTAATTTGTTTGCAGTAAACCATGCATTTAGATCTGTAAATTTTGTCTGTTTTTTGTGTAAGATCATTTACTGAGTCTCCAGAGTTTAAGATGCTAGTATCATCTGCAAATAAAATTGGAGTAGTTTCTCGGTTTAAGGCACATGGAAGGTCATTTATATAAACTAGGAAGAATAGGGGGCCTAATATTTGTCACTGTGAGACCCAATGCTTGATTTTTCCTGGTTCATAGTAGAATGAAGTAGTTTTTCCTTTGATCCGCACTTGCGCGATACTATTGTACATGTTTTCAATTGTAGCATATTTCATACTTAGTACAGCAAAATACAGATTTTTTTGAATTTGTAATTTACAACTGAAAAGAGATTTTAATGTTTGAATAATTATTTTAATATATTTAGATATGATGGCGGGGCAGAAACAAAGTGAAGTTGGCAGATGTGGCGAGCTATGACATGGCGTGGTGCTGCTTTACAGAACAAAGCATAATTATACTTATTCCGAAAAATACTTCAAATTACATCACGTTTGTAGACATTGTGTTTTTTAAACCTACCTAAGCAAGTTACCAGGTTGTGATAAATGTGTGTTTCCACGGCAGTAATAAATATACTGTTACGGTGTGTGTTGTTAACCGCTGCGTATGAAATAGCGAGGCGTGGTGATCGTTATGCTGGATCTGTGTGTGTGAGTGATTTCAATTATTTGATGTGAACTATTTATACGTTTTAAATGTGAACTGTTTTTGTGACGAAGTTATTTATTTACATCCACGTCTGTTTATTTATCACAACGTTGTATATTTGCCCTGGGTGTTTGAAACACAGTTGTGTAACGTGATTTACCACCAATCCCAACAAAATAACCAAGCCCAGCCACAATAAACTTCAATAAACCTAATACACAGTAAGTAGCAATATGTATAAATATGAGCGGAATAAAAGTTATGGTAGGATTATTTGTGTGCATGTTCACAGCTATATTTTAAGTTTGTATGACAAAAAATGAGCAACACGAGTTGCGTACTTGATTTTAATGTTGCTTTTTTGTTGGACTGGCTATTCCTTAGTTATTCGAACTGAGGCTGTCCTTTTAAAGAAATAACCCAACACATATCAATAACAAAAAGTTAAATAATACAGTTCATTTTGCCGCAGTTGTAACAGTGTTTAATAGTCGCTGCACTATATTAACATGCATTACATGTAACGTGCTATGTCGTGGAAAACAAATATGTTAATGTAACGTAACCGTAAGAACTATAGTTAATTCTGGCATTTTTAAAATGTCATAAAACTGATCTAAATGATGTTATAGGCCTAAACTGTGAATATTCATACAAAATGGTTTTCGAAATAGAACTAAGAATTCTTTGAAAAGCTGTAAATAGTAAACAACACATTTTACAGATATAAAAGTAGAAGTCAATTTCAATGTTTATTTTTAGGTGTAGCAAAAGTATACGACCACATGTACACATACAATGGCATGTAAACATTGATTTTGACAAGATGCTACACGGCAGTCACATGGCAATGTTTGTTTAGATTTGGCGGAAGGATACGAAACAGGCCTGCAAGTAGATATTTAGCAGGGCTCCGAGAAAGTTGCTCCAATGGTGAATGGACTATAGTCAATTGTTGCTGATAGTGCACAGGTTCCAAGAAGGACTATTGTGAAAGTCAAGTTACGTTGATAATGTTCGTCTCAAGTAGGCCTACACAGCACATCATCCAGAAAATATCACACAGTTACATAAAAACTGTGTGTATCACAGTGGAATTATTTGCATCCTAAACACTTATAAGAGTATATAATCACTTTGGTTTCCAAAATGTACCACCCCACGAGTTTATAGCATAATAATATGTTTTACGTTTTATGTATAGATACGGGACGCACACAACAATTGTGCTTCGACATTTTGTTTGGACAGACACTTCTCTAAATTTAAGGAAATAATTAAACGGAACTTATGCTAAATATTTATAACCAGTCATGAATTTATGCAATCGCTTGTGTTTGGATCTGTTGCACTTGTCTGGTTATTCACGGTTCGTTTTCCATCCGTGTTTCAGGAAAAGTTAGGATAAATTATTTATGTACTTCTTTCCTTTTTTTTTTTAACATTAAAACCATGAAGTAATAGGGAGTACTGATGTGGGTTTTCTTCCAAATATCTATTATTTTAATATGCAGTCAAAGTCTGCAAATGTAATCGAAATAAGCGGTGCCGAGGAGGGGAACTTCTTCGGGTTTGTGGAGACCAGCGACCTTGGGACACTCACCTCAACAATATTGGAAGGTCACTAGTTCCTTGCACCCAGGTGGGAGGAACGGTAGAGCCACAAAACTAGGTACGCTCCTGGTGGGATTGGCTTGCCGGCTGGGATGAACTCATCTCATCGCACAATTTGTGGTACTGAGCGGGGTTTACACTCCGGTGCAGGGGAAACTAACCCCATTGGGACAACACCCACCATGCAGTTCTTGCAACCAACACTTTGCAGCTCGAGACTCCCGCATCTCCGGTGGGGAAGTCGAAAGTGAAGTGGTGTTGCCGGTAGCAATTGGGACCTACACGCGCACGCTAGCATGACAATCTAACTCCTGCAGGCCCAATCTTAGTTTAGAGCCAGGCGCCTTACACCCATAGGGGTGGTGTTCAGAAGAAGGTTAAGGTTATCTCTAAGGATCCACAAGGCTTAGCATCCTTCCCGGCGGGCTACTGAGTCCAAGTGAAAAAGCTGCTTTGCTGCGACAGCTCACAATACCAGTACCAACCATAACTTATACAGCATTGTTCGAGCCACCCACCGGTGTAGCGGAAGGATACTATCCAGTGGTGCAGAAGATCCTGTTCTGCGAGGATTTACTTACACTCCGACTATATCTAGCGGCTCCATGCCCATAGTAAACACTAGGACCTCACATGCACACTCCACGTTCCGGTAAAATGCAACCAGGGCCGAAGGAATAACACTATGAAAATCACCCACAGGCCAGATACACCCCTCATGCTAGCTTGAACTCTGTCCCACACCATAAACCTGCACCACGCAGAGTAATACTGCCAGAGCCGGACTTTGTACCAAGCCGGCTGCCTACTAAGCAAGTGCTGTACTCTGGTCGGGCACCGGTGCCAAGTGGAAACGACTAGTCACCCGAAGACGCGACTTGCCTAGTGTCTAACAAGTCGCCCAGGGATGCGGGCAGCCGATCAGCTGGGTCTGTCACGCGTCTGTCTATTATAATTTTTTGATGTTAATGTTTTTTGACGCTATGATAATGCGATGGTTAAGAACCCTCCCCCCCCCCCTAACCACATATGGCATCGACCGGGTAATCTAAATTATTTTTTATTTCTACAAGTCCTATTCTTTTCCCAACTATTCACAATATTAAAACTTACACTATTGCAGCTAAATGGTTGATAAAAAATTGAAGGCTCCCGCGACGTGACGTGTGTACTCCATTGGCCCACTCAATCAAGACTAAAGATGGTGGCTGAGACTCCTGGCTACCTCGCCAGTATCTTCTTCTGCCACCACCGAGAGAAATTTTAATATAAGTCTATTGAAAATTAAAGTACACAAGAAATTACTGGAAAATACATAAGAAACACTAGAACTTACAGAAGATTCTCAACAAGTCATATATGTTGAGGCCGTCAGGTGAGAAACGAGATAATTACGATACACTTTTTACCTGGTAGATGGGCGCTAGTGGTGTTTCCTACACACCGCACTTTGAGACTCTGGGATCTCAGGGATGCTGTGGGTTCTGTGCGTTCGTCTCACCCGTGTGTACTTAAAAAACACTTTGCTATACTAAACACTGGACTTCAAAACAGTTGGAGGAAGCTGGGTTCTGACACTACAAAGACACACTTAAAGTTTTACACTGGTAAGATTGGTTTTATTAGTGCAATTTACACCGTACCAAAATGGATCAAATGGTTAACTGCTGTGACGTGACTAGCCAGCTCCAGTGGATGATTCCCCCAGCACATTACTTAACTTGCACACTCCTAGATTGGTGATCCTCCGCGCGGTGTCTCAATAACACAGCCTCTACAAGGCAAGGGGCCTACACCCACTATGATAGACTATAGGTTTTGCCTAAAGACAGGACACTGAGTATGAACATGAACACTAACACGTGTGCTTATATTTGCTGCTAACGCCTATTCGTCGGGACTCGTCTCCGAACCATGTGTTGTGTGGCGACGGTCAATTCACATAACAGGTTAAAACAAAATATAGTAAAACCGTACAAAATTACATTAATAACACTTGATGAACATGGGGCAAGATATGAACAAGCAGCATAAACACACTGTAGCGGACTGAACCGCACTTAGCTAACGCCAGTGCATGAACCCTGCGTTACACAAAGCGGGAAAGCAGGACACAAGGGATTCTCATTAAATATATATATATACACACACACACATATCTGTTAATTGACTAATTATTGTCCCTACGATGTATCACCAAAACAGTTTCACCTTAAATGATGCCGAAGGATGCATCCCCCGACATATTGCAACCGCGGCCTATGGCACACCCCTCTCGTTGCCCTTCTCAAGGTCGGCCACTCACTGACATCCAGACAGCGCCCTCACGCTTCTAGCAGACATCTGGCTTCGCAATGAGCCTCACGCTGCGCTATATTCTTGTTCATTTGGGGTTTTGCCAACTGTTTATAATTCCCGCTTGACGCAATCCCTCGTGTCCTGCTTTCCCGCTTTGTGTAATGCAGTATTCACGCACGAGCGTTAACTAAGGGCGGGTTCAGCTCGCTATAACACACATATGTGAAAGTAGTCTTAGATGGCACGGATGCCGCTCGATGAAGTTCTTAGCGGACCATGTGTGCAGATATAAAACGCATTATTTTATGCTAAATTTTGCTACGAATCGTCAGTCAAAATGGTGAAAGTATACAGAAAAATGTTCCTTTCAATAAACAAGCATACAAAAGCTCGTAGCGTGCCAGGTGGCGGGAAAATACAAACATGTGAATGGACAGCGTGGTCATACATACAAAGCATCAAAGAACAAAAATACATGAATCTTGAATGAAAATAATACATATTACCTGGAGATCAATTAAGGCACACAAGTTAGAACAAGAATTAACCCTCTAAACGTGGTGATGGTGCAGATATGGACTTGGTGGTAGCTAACCATGTGGCCGTAAAACACTTAAACATGACAAAACCCTGAAAATAATTACACACAAATATTACCCATAACATTGCTTGCCACAATTATGCAGAAATTACAATGAGAAGCCCTAAACGTGGGTGGATGGCGCCTGATACAGTAGTTGCAGGGGCTGCGTGGCCTCTCCAACCTCTCCGACATCATTTCCTCTCATCTCATTTAAGTTCAAAAAGCGGCAGGGGCTGCAAAATAATTACGTTAAGCAGATAGCATTATGCTGGGGATGTCTGGCAAAGCGTACACAAGCAAAGGTTAACCGGAATACTTAAATGAACTATGGAAATCTACGTCAGTGCAAAAGTATGAAGTGCGTACGTGACAGCGTCTTACCTCGCCAGCTTTCCTAGCATGACTGCCCAGAGGAAGGGGTCGAGCGGACCTACCATGGCTGCCTACGGGGTTCACACAAGCGAAAGTGCTATGCACGCCAAGTAAAAATATTATATTCAAAACAAAATGGCACAAAAAGCTTTTAAGACAAAATTACGGAGGCAATTCGAATCTGGAAATTCTGTTGCTAATTGATTGTATTTTGAAGGTGGTCACACGTGAATATCATTGTCCTGTTCTTTCGGTGCCCCACACACTTTGAATGTGAATATTACAATACTACACGAAACTCTGAAAATAACATATTACACTTTGCAAACATATTTTGACCCTGAAAAAGAAATACATATCACACTGAAATCAAGTATCCCATTTTGGGAAAGTCCATGCAGCAGTACTGCACACGTGTTTACCACGTGTTATGTTAGAGACGAGCGGCGTTATGGGCTTGCTGTAGCCGGCTATTAGCCGGCAACAGTGTTAAGTTGAGTCTTTATATGTAATTTGTGTCAGAAGGAGATAATTAACAAAACAAGCCGGAATGGGCTGGCAAAGCACGTGAAGGCAATACATTAAATTAACATGACATTTAAGATTTACGTAAACACTTTAAAATAGGTAAATTAAGTTATGAAAATAATTTAATATACGTGAAAGACTTTATCTTTGGGCAATTGACATGGCAGAAACCGGAACTGCCAGGATATTTTACGTAAGATTGTAATACAATTTCAAATAATAAAACTGCCCTTTTAAAACAAACAAAATATGACATTAACAATGAAAAATTATGCAAAGATCTTTGAGTGTCTTTAGTTTGTGTTCTGTACCAAAATGAAAGCCATGTGGCTTCACACTCGCAGGATGTTTACACCTCACTTAAGGCGAGCAAATGGAAGATAACACTTTTCCTTGTGATTCTAAGACTCTGCTTTATGGGGCACAATTGGAATTGTGCTGCACACGTATAGCACTGAGTTTACTCTTGGACACAAGGAGTCAGGCATAACGATGACAGTGACCGTACACGAGGCACAAGGCCTTGCATGCCTGGTGCACAAGCGGAGCAGCAGTAATCTGCCTCCCAAGCAAGACCGTGAGGGTAACGTCAAGTTTTAATACCTCAAGAGGAAAAGTAAATAAGTAATAAATTTAATATTTTTTATATGCAACTAATAAAACAGCCTATTACACATTATCTCCTCCACCTTGAGAGAAAATATATGCTAAACTTGTAATTTTTACCTATATTTATGTAATTTTTACATTGTGTTGTAGCCCCAAAGCAAATAACTGATTTACAATATCTGTAAAATGTGTGTTTTCCAGCAGTTATTAATTATTGTGTTATGATTAATGGTTTTTGAGATAAGGAATTTTGTAAACCTTTACATTCAGTAAAATATTATAAAATATAATTTTTCAACAACATGTAAAAAAACAACCTTTCCAACATAAAAATTATTTGAAATTTGTTTTCAGCTACTCTTGAGTAACGGTATCTGTGTTTAAAATATAAAAACAATCTTACACAGCTGATTAACCACAACTTCTGTAGAATGACGCAATCAAAATTGCATAATAAAATATGAACACCGTAATAAATCATTCAAATGGTATTGGCTTAGGTACTCATAGATGGTTTTTAATACCATTCCTAGTCTTTTGAGTATCAATCTATGATTCCTTAAGAATTGTGGGAAATTAAACACATGCTGCAACAGACAATTTACACAAACATCCCTGCAGGCAACACATTCCTTTCAAATTATAGGAGGTACAACTTTTCCCCAATCTCAAAATGCCCTCAAGACCTGTGAAATTTCCACAAACTGGGTTCATGTATCTTGTTCACCATGGTAACTTATAGAATATAACCCAGTCCTCTCATTGGAACATGGACCAGCATTGTCAATCATACTATTTACTGTACCATTTCAGTAATTGTAGTGTGTACCAACAGACTGACAAGCCGCAACACTGAAAACTTGCAATGTATCAGAGGAGTAGAAAGCAAGATGGAATGGAATATCTTTGCAGTTTAAAATCACAGTTGCCAAGTAACTCCCAAACTAAACATAAATTAAGTAACTCCACTTCACTGTTATTTAAGCGACACTATTGGTTCATTGGTTCTGTAGCAAAAGCCAAAGGACACATAGGGAAAGAGCTATCAAATTAATCCTCACATCAGTCATCACAATTCAGTGTCACCACCATACTTAATGGCAATAAAAGAGTATATAGTTCATAATTACATTCAACTTATTGCCAGATTATTATAACTGCGGTTTTGATGTAAAATAAAATTTTTCCGCAACTGAAACTGCAAAGTGGTTGGAGAAGAATGACTGACTCACCATGATCTAGGAGCTACCGGTGGTGAGCCACTGTGTATGGTCGCTGTGAAGAGGCAGCTTCTTCCAGTGTGGGAGTATACTGTATCTACACATTATGTGAAACACCAACACATATGCTCCATCACCGACACTGCATTGCCACCTGGAAACACACACAAGTTACAACAGGCTGGCAGGCAGTATCTGCGTAACAAATTCCCTCACACTTATCTGCTAAAATTAAAATTGATGTACAAAGATGGCACAAGAAAAAATATGAGCCAGAGGTGCAATACTAGCTATCCCTGATACATTTTATTTGCAAAATCTCAAGTCGCCCCTAAAATCCCATGTTCCACTATGCTAATGCTTGCTGAATCACAACTGAAAAAAATTCCAACAAAAGAAATGTGTAAAATAATATATTAAGTAACATTTGCACATAAAGTACCAATATCAGCCCCATTCTGAAAAGGACATCTCGGAGGTAAATATTTTGGTATCAAAATTCACATGTTTATTTTCATCATACATATTATGACAACTTTATGTATCCATTTATCACATACCAACTTACATAGTTTATTTTATGTTTCACTCCACCAGTATTTAATGTGTGTGATGCAAATTGAGGTGCACTGTACCACCGTGGAGAACAACCGTTTGAGAAGAATACATTTCATCAATGGTAGTGCATCCATTTGACCGCGCCATGCTGTGCCACCCTTTCTCTGGGACACATTGAGATGTATCCACATGTGCAAGGGATGGTGGAAAAAATTGCTCGAAAATCATGCTTACGCAAATATCCATACAAACTTTGGACACTGTCGGCACATGCCACACATTCCCACTGTTTATGTCAGTCTGCTTTGGTGGTCAGTTCAATCTGTTGTGACAGAAATGAATGATGAAGCACTTATTCTGCAGGTGCAAAAATACAAATTTCTTTACGACTTGTCTGATCCAGCATACCATGACGAGCTAGTGCGGGAAAATGCCTGGGAAGAAATGTGTGTCAAAATGGATGTAAATAATGGTATGTAAATCTTGTATGTTTATGAAGATAACATTTTTCGCGTACAGTGTGACGCCCTCAGGTGAAACATGAGACGAACGATGACACCAGTGGTGCTTCCCAATCACCGGACTGTTGAGACTCAGGGTTCTCAGAGATGCTGTGGGTTCTGTGTGTCCGTCACACCCGAGCGTACTTACGATACACATTTGCAATACTAAACTTCAATAATAAACACTTTCACACTTGAAAAACACACGTGGTAAGGACACTGTCACTACAAAATAAAAGAATGAGTCACTGTGAGACTTGTTTTATTTATACCATGCATACAAATCAACATGCCATGAAATTTAATGATGCACTCGGTCGTGTCTAGCACACGCCTAGATGAATGATCTCACTGTGGTGTATGAAAACACAATCTTAACAAGGGAAGAGAGTCGACAGCTGCTAGGGTGGACTGACAATTTTTCCCTGACGACAGGACACTGCAAATTACAAAATGAAACACTAATGATACATTAACACATGTGTTTACTTGGCATTACTAACACAAACTCATCTGGGCTCGCCCTCCAGCACGTGGGTAGTGTGGTGACGGCCTATACACATAGACGGCTAGGACGGAAGTAATGTCACTGTACACAAAATTACACAAATTACATAAATACACTTAGAAGATGATGGGGCACGAGATGAGTATTCACAATGCGTGAAAACAAGCTTAGACGGAGCGGATGCCGCTGGATAAAGTTTGTAGCGGACCACATGGTGTAGGTGAAATTGCAATATTTCGCTGTGGAAACGGCAAATTAATTTCTGACAAATTATTATTCTTGTTGAGAAAATTATTCTCTTTACGATTGAAGTAGTTACAGACTTGTAGCATGCCTGATGGCTGCAAAAGCAAACAAAGTAACAGCATGATCAAACACAAAAACATCCATTTACGTGAAAATTACATAGAACCCTGACAAAATTTAACATAGAACCCTGAATAAAATATTGCACACGTGATACTACATAAATAAGCTCTCACAACGCAATGATGGCACAGACATAGACTTGGCTGCGGTTAACCACGTGATTATATGTAATGTTGCCGTAAAATATTCAAATATGAAAAATACCCTCAAATGCATATATAGAATTAAAACCCTTAAAATTGCACGCAGCAATAATACAGAAATTACAATGAAACACCTTTAGAAGAAGCGGATGGCGCCTGATTCAAGTTTCGCGGGTCGCACAACCTCTCCGACATATTTCTCCTCTTCCTCGATTAAGTTGAAAATGCCACAAGGGCGAAATAAATTAGTTAAGCGGAAGCATAATGCCGGGGAAATGTCTGGCAAAACGTACGCAAGCAAAGGTTAACCGGTATACTAAAAATGCTATTGAAATCTACATCAGTGCTCAAAAGTTGTAGTGCGTACGTGACAGTCTTACCTCGCAGCTATCCTTGACAGACTGCCCAGAGGCAAGCGTCGCACGGACCTACCATGGCTGCCTACAGGGTTCACATAAGCGGAAGTGCTATGCGCGCAGAGTAAAATATTTCATTATTGAAAATAAAAGTGGCACAAATAATTTGATAATTTTTTTTACATTTTAGAATTTTCTTGATAATTTTCTGTATTATTCGAGTGTCTCTTTATGATGGCGTTCACACAGGAATATTAGCATTCTTAATCTCCGTGCAGCACGCACTTTGAATTTCATTACCAAACATTTTCAAAATAACAACAAACACTTTAAAATATTTTAAGACATTTCTAACCATTAAAAAAAAAAATACAAGACATATTTTACAGTGCAAAATAATATTTATGTGAAAGTTCAAAATATTGGCCTCTTTGCGCATGTGCAGGTATACGCGACAAGTGCGTGGTGAGTGCCATCATGGACTCTAGCGCCGCTGGCTGTTAACCGGCGTCAAGAGTTTCAGTATAGGTATGTGTGTGTATGAGGCCAAAGTATAAAATAATTTCCGTAATGCCAATATATTTTCTCAAGAAATATTAGTTTTTTAAGACTTTTGAATGGTTTTTACAATGTTCTGCACTAGCAAAGAGGTGTAACTACACAGACTAGCATTATTATCTGTTAACATAATATAATAGTAGTTTTTCATGCTTGCCCAATTTCTTAAATAGTTGTCATTCTTTCACTGCGGCTGACAATAACTGTGGTTCCACATTCAGCTAACTTATTAGGTACATAAATGAAAAATTCTGTCAACATATAATCAGCAACAAGAAACACTCTATTGTCCAGTCTGCCTAAACTTTTATAAAATAACACTTAATTTTTTTCTATGCCAAAGTACTTCCTTTGCTACTCTACCACCCTGGAAAAAGAACTGAAATATCTTGAAAACTTATCCCGAGCCAACAGACTTCATCGACCAGTACATCTTTAGATTTAGTAGTGCACAATCACAAACACTTGTCGATAGGGCATGCACATCTCCCCCATTGCGCGCAACAGCGCAACGCGGTTCGGTGCGGCGTGCCGTAGTGTATATCAAGCTTAATTTGTAATGTTAATGATATTTTCTCATACTTGTAAAGGTTAAATTGACAGTTTATTTGGCATGTCGTTTTAATTTTATATGAAAGCTTTATTTTTTCTTTGCAATTGTAGTTATGGTATACTGGGTGTTTTGACTTGCAGCTTACACATTTAAGGTTTGACGCCGTCGGGTGAGATACGAGACGAACGATGACACAAATACTTACTGGTAATATGGGCGCCAGCAGTACTTCCCAATGTCTCAACCGCACGTACTTATAAACACGTAAGCAATACTACAATTTTTACTAAACATCACTTTGAAATAAGTACTTAATAAAATACATGTGACTAGGGCACTGCCACTACTGAATAAAAAAGGTAAGTTCACTGTACGCTTGTTATTATTATTATTATTGCTCGTACAGATCAACATGCCAATGAATTTATGAGACTCTCGGTCATGACTAGCCAATTCCGCTTGGGTGCTCCCCAGCCCGCAATTAATCTAGCGCACGCCTAGATGGATGACCTCACCAAGGTACGTAAAAGCACAGCCTACACAAGGGAAGAGGGCTGACAGACAGCCGCTAGGGTCGACAGGCAGTTTTTCCCTGAAGACAGGACACTGTGAATTACAAAATGAAACACTTAATGATACATTAGCACGTGTAATTACTTGGCATCACTAACGCAAACTCATCGGGGCTTGCCCTCCAGCACATGGGTAGTGTGGTGATGGCCTATATTTGCGTTGTTTCCTCCGAACTTCGCACTGTGGTAACTGATATGTGTTTTTCACCGTGTGTTCCCACCTGATACAACACGGCCCCAATGCCTTCTTGACTGGCATCTGTTTGTACGACAATGGGTAACTCTGGATTGAACCTAGATAACGGATTACAGTTCTTAAATGCAAATTTATTGTCTTTAAATGCTTGATCAGCTTGAGGTGTCCAAGCAAATTTACATTCCTTACACAACAAAGCAGTTAATGGTGCAGTTATTACGGAAAAGTTTGGGACAAATTCCCTTAACCAATTAATTAAGCCAAAAAATTTCCCGACTTGTTTACATGATCTCAGGGTGGGTTTGTTTTGAATTTCCTGTATGTCTTGTTGTTCTGGTTCGTGTCCATCCCCTGTTACATAGTGTCCTAGAAACTCCATTCTACTCATACCCAACTTACGCTTTCCCACTTTGCACATAAGTTTGTTACGTTCGACCCGATCAAACACAAGGCTCGAAATGTGCAAGTTCTCTTCCCAGCTGTTAGACCAAATAAGTACATCATCCAAATACGCCATCACGAAGTCTCCAATGAAACCATCCAATACATTAACCATTAAGTTCTGAAACGTTGCAGGGGCACACTTTAAACCAAATGACATGGCTACAAACTGAAATCTACCTCCATCTGGGGTAGTAACTGCTGTTTTCTTTCTGTCCTGCGGGCGGATAGGCACTTGCCAATATCCGGACTTTAAATCAAGTGGCGTAAATACTGAAGCTGGTCCTAATGTTGACAAAGTGTCTCATGTTTATGACTGGTGGCGGCATGTTTACTGTTACCTTATTGGGGGGGGGGGGGGGGGGGGGGGGGCAAAATCAACACGGAATCGCTATTCGCCTTCTTTCTTTGGAGCAAGGGTAATAACTGAATTATAGACACTTCGTGTAGGTTCAATAACATTATCATTGAGCATACCTGCTGGTTGATGACAGGGGGAAAGAAAATACCTGGGTCTCGTGGCTTGGAGTACACCGAGTCCTCGTGTGTTGTGATGATCGTGTGCTCCATGACATCGGTGCGCTGTAGCTTCCCCTCAGTGTGGGGAAGCTGCACAAAGGAACATGCAAATATTTTTTCACTGGCCAGGGATTCAGGGAGATGTCCGGAAACATGTACAGAGCTGTATCACGTGTAACACCCGTAAGCCGCGGAGAGCAGATGGCGAAGCTCCACAACAGCCAAGGCTGCCAACAGAGCCTTTCAAAACAGTAGCTATCAACATCATGGGCCTGTACCAGCGTACAAAGACTGGTAAAAGATTTCTTGTTGTTGCCACAGATTTGTTTACCCGTTGGACCAAGGCATTTCCCATTAGCAATGTTCGTGCGCACACGGTCGCACAGGTAATGCAGAACGAGTTTTTTCCAGGGTGGGGACACCCCAAGTATTTGTTGACAGACAATGGTACATAATTCGTAAGGCAAAAGTGGAGAGAGTACTGTAGCAGGTTGGGAATAGAACACCATACTACCCCAGCATACCATCCCAGGGCTAACCCAACTGACAGACGTAACCAAGACGTAAAAATCCAATAACGTGTCCGGTTAGGCGAAGATCACACTAGGTGGGCCAAATTGATCCTGGAGGTAATGTTTTACCTACGGAATAGAGTGAATGCAACAACCGGGAAAACACCCGCCAATATGGTACAAGGTCGCGAACTCCATGCCCTAGGAGCACCCCGCGAAAACCCGCCCAGACCACCTGAACAAATTGTCGAACACCAGGCACAAATACATGAGGACCAGGGCGAACCAGCTCGGCTATTGTAATGTGTGGGTACCTGATAGCAAGAGGCCGCCACCCGAACTTGTACCCGAGATGTACGTGTATGTAAGAGAAAACCCGCTATTGACAGGGGCGAAAAAGTAATGTGCTGGACTGGCACCTAGATGGACAGGGCCAGTGAGAGTAGTGGAAAAGATGGGAAATTCCACGTATCTAGTGAAGTTGGAACCAAGACATGTCACGAAATGGCACCGTGACACTTGCGTATTGCCCGACCGCCTGGAGGGAAGAAAGGCAAGGAGACTGTTACTCCCAGTACCGAAGCGAGCTTGGAGAATTTCACCAGGCAGTTTACGGGGAAATGTCAACACGTACACTGAGGGAGACAACACTAACACGGGAACACCCAGCCAAAGTAATGAATTGTCATTTAAGGGTTTTGCAATGACAGAACACTCAACACCTAGTAGTGAGGAGGTGGAATCAAGTAGTAGCGCAACACCATTTCTGGGTATTTCTGTTAATACCTGTAACGACACAACGAATCAGAGTGAATTTAAAGGGTTTCCAAGTGTACACGAAGAAAGTGGTAACATAAGTGCACACGTAAATGTCAACACAACCAGTGCCAGTGAGTTGAGTTTTAAAGGTTTTCCCCAAGGCACAAGTGAATCCGGTTGTAACAGAAGTGTAAATGTAAATTTTGATACCACATGTGAAGGCGAGACACCTTTCAGAGGCTTTCCAGTTCCCGCAGGGGAGTGCCTAGTAGGGCAAGAGAGTTTGAAAGGGTTTGGGGAAACTAGTAGGGCAGTGAGTGTGACGTCAAGTGTCAACAAAGCGTAACACAGCACTTGTAAGAGGCTAGTCGAGTCACCACCACGTACCCACATTGTTGTTCCTGCCTACACCCCCACCCCCTGCAAACGCCAAAGAAACCGACAACCTCCAATGCCATATTTTCTTTGCCCTCAATCGGCAACCAGCCACGCAGAGCCCGCCACAGCAATTTTGCATTTTTCGCACCATCTTGGATTTCGAGGGAGGGGTCGTTTGACGCCGGCTAACAGTCAGCAGTACTAGAGCCCATGATAGAGCTCACCACGCACGTATCACGTGTCCTGCACGTGCGTAAAGAGGCCTATAATTTTGAACTTTCACAAAAATGTTGTTTTCAGTGTAATATGATATTTTATATTTGTATTTGCAGGGTTTGATATGTCTTAAAATGTTTTAAAGTGTTTGCTACTATTTTAAAATTGTTTGGTTATGAAATTCAAAGATCCCGCGGCACCGAGATTAAGAACACTGATATTCCGGCATAAATGCCAGCATAACGAGACACTGAAATAATATGAAAAATTCATAAGAAAATTATAAAAATGTAAAACAGTATTTAATTTAATTTGTGCCATTTTATTTCAATAATAAATATTTTACTCTGCGTGCATAGCAATTCCACTTATGTGAACCCTGTAGACTGCCATGGTAGATCTGTGTGACACTTGCCTCTGGACAGTCTGTCGAGGAGAGCTGGCGAGGTAAGACACTGTCACGTACGCACTACAACTTTTTGTTCACTGATGTAGGTTTCAATAGTCAATTTAGTTTACCGGTCAACCTTTGCTTGAGTACATTTTTGCCAGACATTTCCCGAGCATTATGCTTCCGCCTTACTAATTTATTTTGCCCTTGTGGCATTTTTAACTTAATTGTGGAGAAGTAGAAATATGTCGGAGAGGTCACGTAACCCATGCAACTTGAATCAGGCACCATCAGCCTATGTTTATGGCATTTCATTGCAATTTATGTATTATTGATACGCGCAATTTTAAGGGCTTTGTTTTTATGTATGTATTTGAGGGTATTTTTCTTGTTTGAATATTTTACAGCAACATCACGTATAACCACGTGGCTGACTGACGCCAAGTATTTGTATATGCCATCATTGCGTTTTGAGAGCTTATTTATGTAACATTGTATGTGCAATATTTTATTCAGTGTTCTGTGTTAAATTTTTGTCAGGGTTCTGTGTAACTTCAAGGAAAAATGATACTTTTTGTACTTGACCACGCAGTCATGTAAATGTTTGGTTTTACAGACATCAGGCATGTTATAAGCCTGTAATCACATAAATTGTAAATAAAATAATTTTCTCAACAAGAATATTATTTTCTCTGAATTTAATTTGCAGTTTACACAAATAAATATTGCAATTCCACCTGCACCACGTGGTCCACTACAAACTTCATTCAGCAGCATCCGCACCATCTAAACTTGTTTTCACACATGTGTGTGTTTATTGTGAACACTCAGCTCGTGTCCCATCTTGTTTCATGTATCTTTTATGGTGCAATTATTCCCATCCTAGCCAGCTCAGTGTATAAGCAGTCACCACACTAACAACGTGCTGCAGGCAGAGCCCCGAGTTTGCATTAGTGATGGCGAGTAATCACACGTGTTAATGTATCATCAGAGTTTCATTTTTTAACTTACAGTGTCCTATCTTCAGGGAAAAATCATCAGTCCACCCTAGAGGCTGTCGACTATCTTCCCTTGTGAGGATTGTGTTTTGATAACACCTCGGTGAGATCATCCATCTAGGCATGCGCTAGATTAATTGCAGGCTGGGGAGTACCCAAGCGCAGTTAGCTAGACACGACTGAGTGTATAATTTATATGGCACGTTGATTTGTACGCACAGTATCAATAAAAACAAGTTTACAATGAACTTACCTCTTTCATTTGTAGTGACAGTGTCCTAGCCACATAAGTTTTTCAAGTGATGAATATGTTTAGTAAAAGTTTAGTATTGCCAACGTGTTTGTAAGTACGCACGGTTGAGAGGGACACACAGAACCCACAACATCTCTGAGAATCCTGAGTCTCAATAGAGCGGTGATTGGGAAGCACCGCTGGTGCCCATATTACCGGTAAGTATTTGTCATAGTTCATCTCGTCTCACCCGACGGCATCAACATATAGAGAAATTTCACTTTAGTTTATAAAATCAGGTTTGAAATTAAATAAATTTTCAGAATTTTACATATGTTAGTCTCCGTATCTATGCTGGGATTATCCCTTTTCTTTTTCAAACCAAAATAATATAACAATATTGGAGATACAAAAATAAACAAGTAAATATTTTATTTAATATCTGGAGGGCGCAAGAAAAATAAAGTAAAATCCAAATTAAATATTATGTTTTCAAAAGAAAACATTTTGAAAGTAAACAGAAAAAATTACGACATAACAACACGTAATTTTGCTATAAATTGCCCTTCCAGATTTATCTTCAACTTTACATATCTGATAAAATTTAGATACATCTACAAGGATGTTAAATGACTCATCACTTCATCCCTATAGATTACATCTTAAACATTTTTTGACAACATAACCATCAGGAAGCATAAAATCAAAAATTGCATTTCATTTTATTATTTAAAATAAAGTGTGAATAAAATTACATCTCTCAACATATCTAATACACAATTAACTAACAGAAGAGAATAGCAGTGCCTTAATTCAGTTCAAACAAGAACATAATCTCCTTTTAGCAAGAACCCATTAAATGACACCAAAGAGGAATTTATTAATTTCACGAGTTCAGTAGGTACCACGTGCCGTACCATGATACACTAGGAGTATACCTCAATGCAATGGCCATAACAAGTGTTGGTGGCCTTTCTCACAACGATCATCTATTTTCCAACAAACCTTCACATCCACATCACTTCTCCAAACTCATTAACACTGATCACAAGAAATGCCGTGGTGAATTTCCAGGAGCACTTTGCCGACATTGCAGGTGCTGTTGACACACTCACAAATGTTCTGTTGACAGTTAATTTCACATAGTTAGTCCAATAATAACACTCGTATAAAATATACTGATACAGTTTCGAACGAATGTAAACATAGACATTCTTCTCCAACTTAAAACACTTAAATGTTCGTTGAACATTCAGTTCGTGTTCACATCACTTTCCATTTAGTTCAGTTCATATGTACATTACAATTCACTTTCAGCTCGTAGGCACTTGGATGGGGCTCAGGTAATTATCATATTACGCTTCGCAATTAAAGTATACAAGAGGTAAATTTAGACTACGTGATTCCTATTTTTGCACGTTTGTCCTACATTCGACCAAACTCTAATAGTGCAAATTCTGATGACCCTACCAACAGTATGTGAGATGATTGGTTACAAAGGAAATGAATCCTAGCTACCTAATGTAGCTACTGGGTATGAGATAGCCAACTTGAAGATTGCATTCATCCTTTGGTACATATTTTATAAGTCCTTATTCAATTTAGTGAGAATTATTAAATCTTGTCAGGACTAATAAACACTTATTCAACAGTTCTAAACAAAAATTAAACTTGGATGGCATGAATTTAAAGAATTCATAAGTAGATTAGTACTGAAGCTAATTTCTGAAGTTCGTCTTACACTTCATTCTGTTGGTGTTGGCATTGTCTGGCGAAGCACTCAAATAACTATCTAGTTTATCACTGGCCTCTTCTTAAATTGCTCTCAAATATTTAGCCAAGTATAAAACTCTCCTCAGGTTAACTTCCTGACTAAACTTAGGATGACGGACATGTTAAATATTCTCGTTGGCTTGAGCTCTATTATTACGTTGGTCCACTGGGCATGGTGTCTGTAAGGAGAGCCACCACTTAAAACAAGACTTACACCCACATATCATGATGACGGAAGACGTATTACATTGTTAGTTCAAAATGATTAGGGAAATCTCCATGCAACTAGCAATGCATACTATCTTTCTTATCACCAAGGAGAAAAGGTGTGACAGCAAATAAAATCTTTCATACCCAGAGCATTTTAACCTAGGTCAGTGTTGAAAGCTATAATAAAATGTAAGTAAACAGCATTTTTGAATAATTATACCTTACAATATTAAAGTAATCATTTGTAAATATTTACTATATCAGTGTAAACATTTTAAGCTATAAATAAACTAGACAAGAATCAAAACAAACAAGATAAGCAGTATTAAAATAAACATTGAACAAATAAGTAAGCAACAAACTTGTATATATCTGTAGGGACGGTACCCTAACAACACTGACAGCAAGGTGCACAATCTTGTTCTGTAAATGTATTTTAATTAGGGTAAAATATGTTGACTTGCTAATGTGTTTCATATTGTCTTGTTTTTATTAATTCATTCATTCAAATTTTTCAAAGGGATATCTATGAGTGATTACGTTGTAGTGATAATTATGTCTTCTTGCTTTAGTTATTCATAAATTTTTTTATAGGATATCCCAGAGAGCACTGCTCTATTCAGGGACTGTACATACATGCCTGTCTGCGGCTTTATATTGATTTCTTCACACAATACATTACAATATTTTCACCTATAATACTTTACACATTTTACGTTAACAGTAACAAAGTTTAAATCACTAATTGTGAGATAAAATAAAGTATTACTTTGCATTAACTATCTATACAATATTCACAAGAGAAAGCACTTTAATGAAGCTTAACACTAATACCACATAACACATAAGGTGATATTTTACTTCACAAGATAAGCAAATGTTGGCCTACTACATTGCACTTTACCCTTAACATAACTACATGCACTTAACTTACTTCTAACACTACCACAGTGCTCCTGTCTTCAAACAAATTATAAATATACTTAGTCTTTGATAAATGTATCTTACTGAGATCTGGATTCAAATATTTAGTAATACATACTTGAATATGAAATGCAAGATTAAAATTTGCATCAATGTCAAATGTCTGCATCATAATTTACCCACAGATACTTTTTAACTACTTTTTTTAACACACCTGACACCTGTATTTCTCTAATATTAGTAGGTAAACTATTATATAGCTTTGTAACATTAACCATAATACTATTTGTGCCATATTTAGTTGTTTTAACAGTGTTCATGTGGATGTTTTTAATACACTTGACACCTGTATTTCTATAATATTAGTAGGTAAACTATTATATAGCTTTGTAACATTAACCATAATACTATTTGTGCCATATTTAGTTGTTTTAACAGTGTTCATGTGGATGTTTTTAATTTGTTTTGTACCTATGGATGTCTTGATTATTATAAATAGGGACATTACATTGTATTTGTTTGTTGATAGCTTGATATGTATAGATCATCCTTGCTAATTGTATCTGCATTTTTAGTGGTCGGATCTTGCGTTCTTGAAAAAGTGTATGGGATGGGAGAAGGTGAGGAAAACCATATTATATTTTTATTGCCCGTTTTTGTAGGATTTCTAATTCTTTTATCACCCCTTTTGGTCCTTGTCCCCATACTATGCACATGTACTGGAGGTGTGAATGTATTAGGGCATAGTATAGGTTTTCGCAGATACATGACATTATTTTTTTAACCAGTATAGGATACCAGTTACTGGGGCAATTTTAGATTTGATATGATTGATGTGAGAAGATCAGGTTAGGTTATTATCAATTTGTAAGCCCAAATAGTTTGCCA
Source organism: Dryococelus australis (assembly GCA_029891345.1). Lineage (NCBI taxonomy): Eukaryota > Metazoa > Arthropoda > Insecta > Phasmatodea > Phasmatidae > Dryococelus > Dryococelus australis. Next base: position 33,622 of record CM056998.1, on the reverse strand, counting down.
CATTTAGTCTTCTAATTGGTGAATTGTTTACAATTAATTTGAAAGTGTCTGGGATATTGGGTGTAGCTTTTGTGATAACCATATAGCAAGTTTTTCCAATGTTTATAGTTCATTTACTATTACCAAACCAATAGTAAATTATATTTAAATCATACTACATGTCTCCCATTAACAAATTACCATTACTGCCTTTATAAAATAATCCATAAAAATTCCTAGGTCATTGATATACACCAAAAATAATAGCGGTCCTAGGACTGAACCTTGGGGCATCCCATAAGTCACTTCTAGCTATTTACTATAATTCTCATTTAAAAAACATACTGTTTTTGGTTATGTAAATAATTAAAGAAACACTTGTGCGCCACTCCTCTTGAATCCAGCCTCTTCTAGTTTCTGTAATAGTAAGCCGTGATGTACAGTATAGAAAGCTTTTTTTAGATCTATCAAGATTGCCCCTCCAATCATCCCTTCATCTAATACACTTTCCAATTTTGTTATGTCCATAGTGCATTTGTGGTGGATGATTTTTCCATAAACCCTGACGCAGTTGGGTGAGACACGAGACGAACGATGATACAAATACTTACTGGTAATTTGGGCGCCAGCAATGCTTCTCAATCACCGCACTATTGAGACTCAGGGTTCTCAGGGATGTTGTGAGTTCTGTGTGTCCGTCTCACCCGTGCGTACTTACAAACATGTTGGCAATACTAAACTCTTTACTAAACATCACTGGAAATAAACAATTGATAAAACATATGTGGCTAGGACACTGTCACTACGGAATAAAAAAAAATTGAGTTCACGGTAGACTTGTTTTTATTGATATTGTTCATACACATCAATGTGCCAATGAAATGATTAGCTCGGTCATGACTAGCCAACTTTGCTTGGGTGCTCCCCAGCCCATAATTAATCTAGTGCACGCCTAAATGGATGATCTCACCGGGGTGCGTGAAAGAACAGCCTTCACAAGGGAAGGGGGCCTACAGCCGCTAGGGTGGAATGACGGTTTTTCCCTGAGGACAGGACACAAACTACAAATGAAAACCCTTAATACACATTAACACACGTGAAAACTCGGCATCACTAACACAAACTTGTCGCGGCTCACCCTCCAGGACGTGGTTAGTGTGGTGACGGCCTATACACACAGCCGGCTAGGATGGAAAATAATTGCACCGCATACTAATTACACAATTACAAAGGCGGCAAACTAAATTCAGATAAAATATTATTCATGTTGAGCAAGTGACTCTCTTTATGATTAGCATTGTTACAGGCTTGTAACATGCCTGATAGCAGTGAAATCAAACATTACTGTGACCGCGTGGTCAAGTACAAAAAGCATCAATTTACATGAAAAATACATTGAACCCTGAATAAAACGGACATATAATCCTGAAATAAATGATTGCACATATGTTATATAAATAAACTCTTAAAACGCAATGATGGTATATGCAAAGACTCGGCTTCAGTCGGCCACGTGGTTATATGCGATGTTGCCGTAAAATATTCAAACACGAAAATTACCCTCAAATACACATATAAAAATAAAGCTCTTAAAATTGCGTGTAGCGATTATGCAGAAGTTATACTGAAATGCCATAAACATAGGCAGATGGCGTCCGATTCAAAATGCGCAGGTCGCGTGACCTCTCCGACATCTTTCTTCTCCTTCTCCTCGATTAAGTTAAAAATGCCACAAGGACATAAGAATTAGTAAAGTGGAAGCATAATGCTGGGGAAAATATCTGGCAAAACGTACGCAAGCAAAGATTAACTGGTAAACTACACTGACTATGGAAACCTAAATCAGCGAACACAAATTGTAGTGCGCACATGACAGTCTCTTACCTCACCAGCTCTCCTCGACACACTGTCCAGATACAAGCATCGCATGGACCTACCATGGCCGCCTACGGGGTTCACATAAGCAGAAGTGCTATGCACGCTGAGTGAAATATTTTATCGAAAATAAAATGGCACAAATAAAATAAAATATTGTTTTATATTTCTATAACTTTCTTATGAATTTCAATATTATTTTAATGTCTCTTTGTGACAGCGTTCATGCCGGAGTATTAAGTGTTCTTAATCTCGGTGCAGCGGGCACTTTGAATATTCATAACCAAACAATTAAAATTCATATAAACACTTTAAAACACTGTAAAGATATATTAAACACTGTCAAGACAATATAACACATTTTACACTGAAAGTATCATTTATATGAAAGTTCAAAATTATCGGCCTCTTCGCGCACGTGCGGGACACGTGACACGTGGGCGCCGTCGTGGGCTCTAGCGCCGCTGGCTGTTAGCCGGCGTCAAGTATTCTGATAAGGGAAGAAATATTGCTTTTTGTTCAAAAATTGTGTTAACCAAAAAATTTGACACATTTTTTCAAAGATTTTAGAAATAATAGGCAGGATTGAAATAGGCCTATAGTTACATGGCTCAGTTCTAGACCCCTCCTTGTATACAGGTATTACCTTAGCAAGTTTACATTTATCTGTAAATTCCCCCATAGAGAATGAATGATTAATCAATTGCATAATAGCCGGACTAAGGGTACCATTTAATTTCTTTAGTATAATATTTGTGATTCCATCACTTGTTTTATTTATTATTATTGTTTTTAAGGCCAGTTATATATTTTTCCACTTCAAGCGTAGTAACTGGAGTAAGATCTATTGAGTTTTTGCCCTCGTGGTAATTTGTTTACTTTACCAAAAACCATAGAAAATGTTGTAATACATTTATAACACCATGTATCAAAACTTTCTGTTTTCACAAAGTGTCTGATATTTCCGCCATTACTTGTCCGAATAGTTTCAACAAGTACACGACTAGTATGCAAATGTATATATGTATTTAACAAGTATACACTGAGAATTCAGAAACAGACTTAAAAAGCGTGCACTGAGAATTCAGAAAACCTACATTTCTGGGGATGCCAGGGCCGCAATTTGGTCGGACTGGGGTCACAGTTTCATTGGGTGCTACTCAGATTTTGTAGCGTCGGTGTTGTCATGCCGTGATCGTCAAAGTATTGTGATTTCAGCTCAACATGACGAGGCGATTACATGTCCAAATAGTTTCGACATGTACACGACTAGTAACATTGCTACTAGTATGCAAATGTACATACTTAACAAGTATATACATAGAAGTCAGAAACAGCCTAAGGCCTAGTCCACAATAGCTGGTCCACAGTTGAATGGTCCGTGGTCTACAATAATGATGTCCGAAGCTAAGCTTTTCAACACTTGCACTAGAGTGCACCCTAATCAGTGCGTCAATAAATTGTATGCTATTACTGATAAATATTGATCTTTCTAGCTTTTTTTATTTTGCTATTGAGTTATGCCAATGAGTTAAGTTTTGATTTTGATTTAATTTAACTTCATTTGGATATAGTCTTTTTTGCTCTACTCAGTGAATTTTTGTATTTTTAATTATTAAAGTTTTGATTTCATGGTTACAAGATTGAAGGTTATTGCTATGAACAAATAGTGAGTTTTAATAATAATAACTAACACACCCACAATTTACTTTTACCATTTGCGCGCGATAAAATTTAAACAAAAACAATTTTGAAAACGTCCGCGGATGAAAATTGAAATTGGCGAATAATCTTAGGACATGGGACCTTGGGACATCTGGTGTGCGAACTGTAATGTCAGAGGGTCACGTGCACCAATGAGCAGTTGGGCATCCACGGACTATGGTCCGTGGACCAGTTATTGTGGACTAGGCCTTAACTGGTCCATGGACGCCTAACTGCTAATTGGTGAACGTGAACCTCTGAAATCATAGCTCGCTGTCCTAAAGTCCCAAGTCCCAAGATCATTCACCAACTTCAACTTTCGTACACCGTGTTAAAAAATGGTTTTTGTTTACTTTTTGTTGTGTGCAAAGGATAAAAGTAAATTGTGGGTGTATTGTTATTAAAAACTCGCTAATTATTCAAAGCAATAACCTTCAATCTCGTAACCGAAAAACGAAACTTATACAAGTAAAAATACAAAACTTGACTGAAAAAAAAAAAACTACAATATCCAAGTGAAGCAAAATCAAAAGAACTCATTCGCATAACTCAAATTAGAAAACAAAATAAAATAAGCTAGAAAGATCAATATTTTGAAGTAATCACATACACTTTATTGACGCGCCGTTGAGGATGCACTCTACTTTCAGTGTCTGAAAGCTTATCTTCGGACGTCGGTATTGTAGACAAGCACATTGCGACATGTCCGCGGACCATTCAACTGCTGACGTACTATTGTGGACTAGGCCTACGGTTGACTGTATAAACAATAGTAATAATTACTATTATTACAATATCGGACTGATGTTACTGGCTAACGATTTTCCAGATAGGTGACGTGTGCAACAAGTCCAGTCGACACGTACACGTAGAACTGCCGGGTGCGTCATAAACATAAAACGGCGCCACAGGAAGCTACTAACAGCAACACACTAGCGAACCGAATACTCCAGAAACACTTCATTTGCCTGGAACCGGCTAACTTACCACACAAAGATGTTAGTGCTATTTAGTCGAAATCCATTCCCCCGCTGCGCTTACCACGTAATTCCGAATACAAGCACTAATAATTACGTTAACAAAACCGCGCAATTATTTTACTTCGGCATTCTGATGTATACTACAGACAAACAGAATGAAGACAATATGGTGGACAGGGTTGCCATGCCAGCAAGAAAATGATACGGCAGGGCTGCCAGATATCTGAGCATTAGGTCTTCCAGCTGACCAACACCTTGCGCGGGGGTTGATTCGCAATCCACGGAATGTCACATACACATAGTGTCATTCCCGACTGGAACAGACTTATGACCCTTTGAGAAAACACCCTAACCATTAGCTGCATATATAGCTAGTAAACAAAGTGTAGGGTTCTGCTGCGGGTGCTGTGTCCACACCAGACACCCAACTCTTTTTTTTTTTACTACTATACATGCAGCTAATGGCTAGGGTGTTTTTTCAAAGGTTCATAAGTCTGTTCCAGTCGTGAATGGACTACACATACACTCGCAATTAGGCTACCACCCGGTGGCGAGTTCTTTCACATCTCCTTTTCCCACCCAACTCCTCTTCCACTCCCTTCCTGAACTTACCAACCCCCCTCTCAGATAATTCATCCCTCAGCACATTCTCCTCCCTCACAGACCTCACAAGCATGGACTGCCTTCTCCACCCCGTTCTCCTCCTCATCTTCTGAAGCTTCTCACTGTTGTTTCCTCTTCATCTAAACACCCCCTTACTTAGCTTGCAGTGTAGCCCTCCATATCCTCCCTCTTCATTCACCATCCTGTACATCTTGACTAATCGTTCAACTTTCTTCCTGTCCTTCAATGAGCTCCACACCATTTCTTTCATTATTACTGATGGCCTATAATTTCCTTCTTCCTCATCATCGTGCCCCTACTTTCTCCACCTACCCTTCACCCATCTTGCTACCCTTCTTTGCACCTTTCCCAGCTCTTGCACTACAACATCCACATACAGTTCCTATACTGTGTAGCATATTCTAACATTGGCAGTACCATTGTGTCATACGCCTTCTCCTTCGCCTCACAGCTGACTCCCTTCAGCACCCTTCCCAGCATTTCCCCAGCCCTTCTTCCCTTTGCAACCACACTCTTTACATGTTTTTTTTTTTCATCTGAGGACTCCCTGGAGCACAATCCCTAGATACTTACATTCTGCTGTTTTTTCTATCTCTTTTCCCTAGCATCTGTACTTAACCATGCTTATCACCTTCTTACTTGTAAACCTCGCTACCTTAGTTTATCTACATTAATCTTAATTTTATTTTCCCTGGTCCACAACCATATCATGTCAATGTCCGCCTGCAAATCCCCCCCCCCTAAAAAACAAGGGCCAACAAAACCCTTCTGCATACACAACACAACTGTCTGCAAACAATCTTATTTTTTCCCTAATCTCCAAACCCATGTCATTAATCATCATGGTAAATAACAAAGGACCCATCACGCTTCCCTGTGGTACCCCTGACATAACCTCCCTTTTCTCCAATATTGCCTCAAATTTCACCCGCTGACTTCGCCCTTTGAGGAAGTCCCCTATCCATTCCACTACTCTCCTGTCCAGTATCAGTTCCTCCACTTTCCTCATCAATGTCCCATGGGGCAAATTATCAATTGCCTTCTCAAAATCTATACAGCAGGCATCCACCTGCTCCCCCTCATCAGTTACCTGTGCCAGATCATCTAATTGCCCTGCCAGCTGAGTCTCACGTGAGTATACCTTCCTGAAACCATGCTGCGACTCCTCCAACCAATTCTTCTTGTTCATAACTCTCACCACATACTGAACTGAACCACCACCCTCTCCATTACTTTTTTCATACTCGATGTGAGACTCATTGGTCTGTTGTTACCAGGCCTCCCTATATCCTCTCCCTGCTTGTGTACAGGTACCACCATAGCATCCTTCCAACCTTGTGGTAACTTCTTATACTAGTAATCTGCTTTACTCTCCTACTTTGCTACCCTCCATCACCACCCCTGCATCATCACCCCTCCTGCATCGTTCTCAATGCTATCATCTCCATTTCTCTCCACTTCTGTTTCCTTGCTTCTCGCTGATTGCTATTTCAACCATTGCTGCAAATTCTGTGACGTCCGTAAACACTACACTTGCGTCGGGCACATGGGATAAGGTGTCTGCCAGTTAATTCTCCTTCCTGGGGACGTGCTCTACAGTGAAGTAGTATGAATGTAGGAGCAACACTCACCAGGTGAGCTTACTGTGTGCCGCCTTCAATGTGTGCAGCCAAACAAGGAATCTGTTGTCTGTTCGTAGTGTGAAATGTTTATATCCAAAGTAGGACAGGTATTTTTAAACTGTCCACACTATTGGCAACATTTCCCGCTCATTCATGTCATATCTGCGGACTACCTGTCCCAATTTCGTGATGGCGAAATCAATTACTTGTTCTGTGCCATTCTCCATGCCTTGATACAGGACGGCACCAAGCCCCTCTTGGTTGGCATCCGTCTGTAAGTAGAGGTGTTTGGAATAAATTTTCTTCCAAGTCTCCCCGCACAAACTGCTTCTGGGGCGAAAGTAGATCCTTGAGGAGGGCAGTCACTATTGTGAACTCTTGAATCTGAAAAACTTGTGGAGTTGTTTGCAAGTGCATGGAGCCGGATGATTTTCTATTAAATTTAACTGCTCTGGGTTAGGGATGTTTCAGTTCTCATCTATGATGTCCCCAAAAATTCCAACTTGCTTTTACCCAAATGGCATTTATTTGTGGCGCAGGTGAGTCCATTTATTGCGAGCCTTTCAAGTACCATGGAGACGTGCTGTATATGCTCCTCCCAAAAGATCGACAAAATAATAATATCATCCAGATATGCTAGCATGAAGTCTCAGATAAGCCCGTCTAGAACTCAGACCATCGTTGACTGAAAGGGGTTGGGTGCTCCTTTCATACCAAAATGCATCGCGAAAAGTGGAATCTCTAGCCTTCAGGTGTTGTAAACATGGTTTTCTCCCTGTCTTCTGGTTTGATGAGAATTTGGCAAAATATCCTCTTCTGAGTTCTAGCAATGCCATTACTGTTGCTTTCCGAGCATGGCAAGCACATCTTTAACACTGATGTATGGTGGCAGATCGTTACAGGTTAACTGGTTTATTGGACGGATGTCAATGCAAAAACGCCAACTCCCATCTTTCTTAGGCACCAAGGTAATAGCAGAGTTATATTTACAGCACGTCGACTTGATAACCCAGTCTGCTTTTATTTTGGTTTGGTGTGGCATGTAACTCCGCAGTCCTCCATAAATTGGACCATCTTGTGACAGCAGGATATCATGTTTGGCTACTGTTGTTCTTCGGAGCACATCCATTTGACGTGTGCCACATGCTCCTACCCCTAAGACCATTTGTCCGGCCGTAGTCTACAACTTCACTGCAGCGGGGCTGCGTAGCATAGAGTGTGCACCCGGTCGCTGGAGAAATCAGGTGCAGAGCAAGTGCAAGGGCATGCCAGTGCAGAGCAGCTTGTGTTTGCCATGAAGAAACCACGAAGGATGAAATTGGCTGATCATCTGAACTAAGAGTATAAAGGCCTAATTAAAGACATTGTTGTTGTGTTTTAATTAAATTATTTATTCCTTGTTTTGTTTTATTTGAGTGTTAAATGTTACAGTGCAAGAGTTATGTGTCATTCATTATTTCATCCTTCACGAGGTGTTTTGTCCATTCCATTCATGAGAATTTTGTATTGCAGCATTGTTTTTGTGCTTTTTGAATGTTAATTTAGTTATTTAGCATGTTGCGAAGGCAGGAACTGCAAGTCATCACAGAAAGTAGTCCCGTTTTGGCGCGAAGGTAAACTGAGGCGAGCCTGCATGTCGAACGGGAAGTCAGTCAGTGCGTAACAACCAACGGAGGTGGAGAGCGTGTCGTGAACTCCGGTATTTTCCCATGCACCAGGCGGAATTCAATATTTTGCATCTGGACATTAACTATAATAGACTTAATGTAATTCTGGAACCTTTTTTTGCTTTAGCTGCCTGGTAATCCACCGCCTCTCCCCATGGGAATAACGTCGCCCTGGGGAGCTTTATTTTGCGGTAACCATTTTATTAGTTCTATCGTATGGCCAGTTATAACAGCCAGCAGTGTTCATATAAAGTACCCTTATAGAAGGGATTGTAATTCAACATAATAAATACAACAGTGAAATGAGCGGTAGTTAGTTAATTTACGTCGCATCATGCATGTAATGGGATGGGCTCTTACAATACCCGCTCACACAACATACACTTCATTTAATCTGCAAATATTCATGAGTTTAATTTCGCATTGTATAGGTATGTGGGAGGCCCCGACAGTCCATGTATACGCATGTAATAGTTAGGTATTTTTCCCACCTAGATCAACAATGGTGTATAGCTGACCGATGCGCTATCGTTTAGCAAACATCATTCATCTGGAGTAGTAAGCAATGGAGCCGAGGTTAACACTTCAATGGCGAGGAAATTGGTCTAGTCGTACGGCTCGCAAACCCGAGGTTAAGAGATGCAAATTCAATGTTGATGTTGTCTTGACGGCGTCTGGCACCAACCGGATATAATCATTCCAAGACCTCACCATCACTGCCCCTGAAAACCTTATTTAAACCCAGGCCCAGAGCAGATTGACTCTGAGGGGCCAAAAGTTGGGTGAGTCATTAACTGCTTTCATTAAACGTAATAGTCTGCTTGTTAAACATTTACACCCAAATTTACCAAAGCGGGAAGTACTAAAAGTAATCTCTGAAATGACTTGACCTGACTTCAGAGCAGCTTTCATGCCTTTGTTGAACAGAACATTAGAATATTTATTGCATGCCGCAATAATTCTGGAGAGAACGCATGAATCATCATGCCGTGATGCAAATGAAGTAAGAGGGTGACACCAGCAGAGAGAGGACAGTGTCAACACGTATCATTCTGGCAGATCACAAAATTTTTCACAGCCTTCCCGTATAAAAAATAATTGATAAGTGCATGAAAAGTTATATAGTGGGTAACATCATGAGAAATTGTGTCGTGGGCAGATGTATGGAAATATATATAAGTAAGATCGGAAGAGGAGTGGAGCCACAGATCCGGTGGCCAGAAGCCACAGACTAGAATACAACACATAATGGTAATCGCTAACAGCAAGGGTGGAATCCGGACTACCCACCTCGACATCCGTGTAGTTACTGCCCAACCCCACAATACCACTGGCATAATAAATGCCTGAATAACCCACACACGAGCCAAATCAAAGAAGCGGCTGTATGTAAGCAACAGGGAAATGGGTTTCTGGGGTGAAGGGGCTGGATGAATCTGACACCCCGCCTGCTAAAATTCGGATCACAAACACAAAATAAACCCCGCAACAAGTATTGGCACAGCAAATGAGCAGTAGTCATGTACCATTTATTCGCATTTTAGTTTCTGACAACGGCGAGTTATGCCACTCCTTAATCGACACTGCAGCATCTCACAACTTCATACGACCACACTTTGTAGACGATCAGTATGTGACACCTACAGACCACGTGATTCGGTTGGCCATGAACGAGCATTGTAGTACATCCATAGGACAGGCAGTAATGACTGTCCAAGTCCGTGACATTGAAACGAAAACAGCGGTCATTGTTACACCAGAAATACGCAAGGAAACTATTTTGGGGATACCTTGGTTAACAGAACAACACACAATCGTGGAACCAGCCGCAAGAATACATTTTGGCACGAAAGAAAGACACACTGTGTACAATCTGGACCGCTGTCCGATGGGTAGTCTACCCGAAGTCAAGTTAGGCGAATTTGACAAACAGGTCCTGAACAAGTACCAGGCCACAATTCAGCATGTCCTTGACTAATACCGCGATGTGATTGGTGGAAACGATGCATTGACATGCACAACAGTCTCTGAGCATACAAAACCATTAGTAGATGAAATTCCGGTACACACCAGCCCGCGAAGCTATTTGCAGCACTAAATGCAGATAATAAAGAGGTAAATCCAGGAGATGCTTGACGATGGAGTGATCGAGCAGACACATAGTCGGTTTAATTCCCCGATCACACTATCTCCAAAAAAGATGGGACTTGATGATTCTGTGTAGCTTTCCCACCATTAAACCAGGTAACATGCAGCACACTTACGCTGTATATAAGCGTGAAAGATGCACTAAGCACATTAGGGCAGGTGAAAGTTTGGACATCCTTGGATTTGAAGTGCGGGTATTGGTAAGTGCCTGTGAAACTTAAAGACAGGCCGAAAACTGCATTAATGGCCCCAGATGGCTGGCGGTTTCAAATCTGTGCGATGTCTTTTTGTTTAAAATGTGCACCTTTGACATTCCAGGCAATGATAGTACATGTGCTGGATGGTATTATTGGAGATTATACACTGGCATATCTCGATTATGTAATTATTTGGTCAAACAGCTGGGAGGAACACATGCATCCCTTAGCAGTAGTCCAGGAGAGGCTCGCGATCAATGGCTCCATGTGCTAGATTGAGAACTGCCATGTGGGTAAAACCAGCATTGATTTCTTAGGTTACGTAGTCGATCAGGAGGGAAACCAGCCGAATTCGGAACACTTAAGGCTCATCGAAAACTACCTGCAGCCTAAAACATGCAAACAGCTATGGAAGTTTTTCGGAGAAATAAATTGGTCGCGAGAGCACATCCCAAGGTTCGCAACAATCACTGCACCCTTAACAGAGCAGTTGTCACCGCAGAAACTGTTTCAGTGGACAAGCAAGATGGAGAAATCTTTCGCAGACATCAAGCATTAATTCAGATCATGTCCGACAATAGCACATTATGACACGGGCAAACATTTGTATCTTCAAACTGATGTGAGCCAAAAAGGAATCAGTGCAGTATTGTACCAGGTTAGCAACAGTGGGGAGAAACACATTATCCACTTAGCGAGCGTGAAACTGGGGCAGGCTGAGAGATGTTATGATGTCAATGAGAGGGAATGCCTGGGAGTCATTTAGGCGGTTAAGAAATACATTGCACCTCGGGTACCAGAGGTTCACACTACAGACCGACAACCGGTGCCTTGTGCAATTGCAAAGTATGCAAGAAGCAAGGAATAAATTGACACACTGGACATTACACTGGCAGGTCTATGATTTAACCCAATGCCAACAATGGGGTAATTCTCCGGGATGAAGCAGGATGAGAGGACATTTTACCTCCAAATTCGGGCGACCCAGTATCAGAGTTATACATACAATAAATCACAGTGCCAACAATGAGGGTCTGATTATCGACTTGTACAGGGAAGTCGCTGAGGCGCAAAGAAATTTCCAATTCACACAGGAAAAGACCAGACAATGTGAACAAGTAGTGGAGGAATGGCGCATTGCAGACAGCAGGTTGGAGACCCGTTCGGTTCAACAGCCGGGGAAATGGAGGGTGTATGTTCCCACATGTGCGAGGGATCAAGTCTTCGCCTATTCGCACTGTGGCAGTATGGCTGGACATCCAGGCATTGAACAGATGGTCAGGAACATACACGACCATTTTTTTTGGCCAGGATTAAGCAGGACACGAGGAGATTTGAACCACAATGCCAGGAGTTTAACTTGTACAAGACACATCATGCAGACGGGAGGCAGCAATAGTGACCACGCAGCCTCGTAAATCATTTGAGATGGTATGCTTGTACTCGATGGGTCCATACACAATGACAAGAAGGGGTAAACGATTTCTAGTCGTGGTTACTGATAATTTTTCGCGATGGACAGAGGAGTACCCCACTAGTGGAGTGAGCGTAAGGAATGTGGCAAGAGTTCTGGAGGGGCAATTTTTCCTGTGCTGGGGATTACGGCATGACTTGTTAACAGATAACGGTACACAGTCTTTTGCCCGTAAGTGGGGAGAGCTATGTACCAGATGGGCCATTAATCACGTCACAACGGCAGTGTATCACCCGAGGGCCAACCCGGCAGACAGAAGGAACCAAGAAATAACAGCTCAACTACGGCTATGTGTAGGCGAACACCATGCCACCTCGGTGGACCACATTCCTGCCATTCTCTACACACTCAGGAGAAGAGTACATGCGGAAACTGGAAGTTCACCCATCGAAGTATTGTTAGGCCACAATCCACATCTACCAGGGGAGGTAAAATGTCCGCATTGAGAGGACAGCAGCGAAATACCGAGCACCAACACACAGCGACGACAACAACAGAGATGCTTCCGCAAAGTGAGGTAAAAGCAAAATAGTTAAGCAGCAAGATGGCTACTAGTCACAAATCGACCACTGCCGAAAGTGTATAAAAGGACAGATGGTGTATGTATGGGAGCATCCCCCCCCCCCCAGGTCCATGGCAAAGTAAGACTTTTGTGCAGTGTCAGCAGCATGATGGATTGGGTCGCATAAAGTGCTTAAAATGCATGGGCCAACCACATATGTAGTCCGCACGGAAGGAGGAAGGTGAGGGTACATTGGGACGACATCCGGCTAACCATGGGTGCCATCGACAATGAAGTCGGTCCTGGTGTGTCCTGACCCCACGACAGCACAGGCTGTGCTTAGCTCAGGGAGAAGTGAGATGAGACACAAGATGTGGCAGCACTTTAGGGGGGATATCCAGAAGAGGACCCACCCATGTGGATTGGGTCGCATAAAGTGCTTAAAATGCATGGGCCAACCACATATGTAGTCCGCACGGAAGGAGGAAGGTGAGGGTACATTGGGACGACATCCGGCTAACCATGGGTGCCATCGACAATGAAGTCGGTCCTGGTGTGTCCTGACCCCACGACAGCACATGCTGTGCTTAGCTCAGGGAGAAGTGAGATGAGACACAAGATGTGGCAGCACTTTAGGGGGGATATCCAGAAGAGGACCCACCCATGTACATCAACAAAAATTCACCACCAGAGTTGAGGCAGGACGGAAAATCCGTCGAGGAGATCCAGGAGGATAGGAGTGGTTCAGAATGTGTATCAGCACTTCAAAGAAATGCATGGGAGGAGGAGGAAAGTGTGCAGGAGTTACCCGATGTTGATATGCCCCTTAGGGAACCTGTAATGCTTCCAAAAATGCAAGCACAAGAGCAGGAGGAGCATGACGAGCATGTGCAAGTGCAAGTGGAGGGAATGCAAGCAGAGCAAGAGGAGCATGGTCAAGCAAGCAACAATGAGGAGCATGTAGATGATCAGGTCGAACTAAAGCAAGGTATTAATGCAAGTGCAAGTGTGTTTGAAAGGTCTGACCAGCCAGGTCGCACCCAGAGACGACGGGACCAGCAAGACAGCGAGGAAGGTGACAGTGAGGGCAGCGAGTCAGGGAGCATGCTCTACCTTCGGCAGTCCCGTCGGTGGGAACACTTGCCACCACCGTGTCAACAATGCAAGCAGCTGGATTTGCCTGGCAAGAAGAGGCAACCACCAGCAATACATCGCACAATGTGGTCACGCAGATTGCCTTGCATCTGCAGCTGCTGCCAGTAACATCGAATGACCTACAAACAATCTCAAAAGAGTGGTGGGGGGTATTTCACGTGTGCCACATTATCCTACCCCTAAGACAGTTTTTCTGGCCATAGCCTGTAATGTCGCCGCAGTGGGGCTGCACGCTCTGCGCAGTGTAGAGCATGCGCCCGGTCGCTGGAGCGATCAGGCGCAGAGCAAGTGCAAGGGCATGCCGGTGCAGAGCAGCCGGTGGTTGCCATGGAGATACCATGAAGAAGGAGGAAATAGACCGATCATTTGGACTAATAGTATGAAGGCATAATTAAAGACATTCTTATTGTGTTTTGATTAAAGTATTTATTATTGTTTTGTTTTATTTGAGTGTTAATTGTTACAGTGCAATAGTTATATGTCATCATTTATTTCATTGCTCGCATAGTGTGTTGTCCATTCAATTCATGAGCATTTGGTACTGAAGTGTTGTTTTTGTGCTTTTTGAATGTTCATTGAGTTATTTGGCAAATTTTAAGGGTAGGAACTGCAAGTCACGACAGAATGTAGTCCTGTTTCGGCGCAAGGGTAAGCTGAGGCGATCCCGCTCATCGAGGGGGAAGTGAGTCAGCGCGTAGCAACCTACGGAGGTTGAGTGCATGTCGTTAAGTCCGGCAATTTCCCGTTCGCGCCAGGCGGCCTTCAATATTTTGCTTCTGGACATTAACTACGATAGACTTAATGTAATACTGGAACCTTTCTTAACCTTAGCCACCTAGTAAGTCATTTCCTCTCCCCGTGGGAATATTATCGTCTTGGGAACTTTATTTTGCAGTAACCATTGTTTGTCGCAAGACGTTTTATCAGTTATACCGCATGGCCGGTTATAATAGCCAGCAGTGTATATGCAAAGTTCCCTCTTAGAAGGGAATGTAATTCAATATAATAAATACGACTTTGAACTGAGCGGTAAATACTTTATTTATGTCGCATCAAGCATGTCAGGGGATGGGCCCTCTCAATACCTGCTCACTCAACTTATGTATGTTATTTAATCTGCAAGTGTTTATGAGTTTTGTTTCGCATTGCATAGGCGCGTGGGAGGCCCTGACAGCCCCCGTATGCATGTGTAATAGTTAGGTATTTTTCCTGCCAAGATCAACAATGGGGCATAGTCGACCAACGGACTATCATTTAGCAAACTTCATTCATCTGGAGCAGTAATCAACAGGGCCGAGGTCAACACTTCAACGATGAGAAGATTGGTGTGGATGTACGGCCCCATACCCCGAGGTTAAGAGATGAAACATCAACATTAACGTCGCCTTGATGGCGTCTGGCGCCAATCGGATATAATCATTCCTATACCTCACCATCACCAGCCCTGAAAACCTCATTTAACCCTTTTCCAATGTCTCAGCAGGTGCCAGGAACGCAAATAACCGTACTACTGGATATGTATTATATTTTTCCTGTTGGAAAGTTAGTATGGGCTTAACCTCGACCGTAGAAGACAGGTCTGGACACTCACATATCTAAAAATGTTCGCAAATTTACCCTCTTATTGACAGATTTAGTTCATGGAGTAGCCACAGAGCACCGCAAGCAAACTGGTGTTGTTAGCATTGCTGGTATAGGGATAAAACCATAGAGATACAAATGCCCTTTTCCCATTAAAAAAAAAATTGCAATTCCCCTTCCTTTGCTAGCCATGTCAACAGCATTATTTTGTTTCACTCAAGAAAACACACTACAGCGGTACCTACAATCATCTATGCTTAGAGAAAGCAAATTAAAAAACATTATTTACAGATTAGAGCTGTAATGAACCACATGTATTCGTTACTAAAGATAAGGTAGACCGATCTTGCTGGCTGGGCACAACCAATTTCTGTGTCCCAACATTCAACTGCTTTTCTGTCAACACATCTAGCGAAAATACCATGGTTAGGATTTTAGGTTAGATAACTGATCTGTAAAGAAATGTTTTGAAATGAATGTATACTTCCTCCTACATATTTGTAATGCAGTTGGTAAAAGTATTTTCTTCATATAATAGTGCTTGTCATTTAAAAATTAAGATGTAAACAAACACTTTTATCACTGTTGATCATATGACTGACAATTGTTTAGGATTGGGGTAGTTCAATGTTGGGTACATGCGCAGAAGACTAATAAGCGGTCTCCCTCACCCTAAGTCTATGATTTCTACCAACCACATCACGTTACTCGCATCATTTCGTTACAGTCTTTAATTGCTCTGACGCACCCACACAGACTTTGCACCAGCACGATACGAAACATTTCGGCTTGCCATATACAGAATGTGCAGCGTTAGCTTGCTACTATACTCGAACTTAAAATGTGATAATTGAATAAAAACGATATTAGCATTTTCTGTACGATTTCGGTGTATTGTTTGTTTGCGAATAGTAGTTTAATTGAATTTTAGTGAATGGTGCAAAAATTCATTTCACATGATGTAAATAAGCAGTAATAATAATTACAGCACTTGTAAATGTCTATATTTCTAAGATTTTTTTTTTGTGAAATTGAAATCATGGAAAGTAAACTTCGTCAAGCCACGAATGTTTTGATATCGATTCATTCCTAGCATTTCGACAGTTAATACTAGATAGTGGGAATGTTACAGACAATGCATTAACTGTCTGAAAATAATTTATCACGTTAATACTTCTTAAACGATTATATTTTTAGTATACTGTTCATTCATGTAGGTCACGTGTTTGCTTTTGGAGTTTCATTTCAATTTTACATGGTTTTGTGAAGCTCGGTATGGGATTTTATTCTTATAGGCTAAAAGCTGAAAAGAAAAAAGTTAATCTAATCTCTTTTAAAGTAGCTTTATTCTAATATGATTGCATGTATGTAATATAATTGATATTTTTAATCATTGGTAAATTTATAAAACATTTTGCAATTGTGTGTTTTTTAGAAACTAGAGATTCGAGTCGATGCATAGTAGTAACTATTCTCGGTAGTAACGAAAGTAACAAGTAATGAATACTCAGTAACCAGTACTAGGATCAGAAATAATGAACTCATAAAGGTACCATAGACTAAAGATGAGGTAGTCTGATCTCGCTGGCTACGCTCAACAAAATTCCATGTCCCAACATTGAACTGCTTTTCTGCCTACACGTCTAGCAAAAATGAGCTTTTGAGATGTTTTTATAGTTCCGCTAATCAATTTGTAATGCTTTTTGATTAAATTAATACTTGTAAATATATTTTGTTCGCATAAATGTGTTTGTCATTAAAAAATTAGAACACGTCCATCACTGATGACTGTGACTTTGACAGTTGTGTTCCTTCTCAGTAGGTCAATGTTGGGTACATGCGAAGAAGACGACTAAGTGGTCTACCTCATCTTTAGTCTATGATGGGTACATATTTCATCGTTAATTTTACACCAATACTACCGACAAGCTATATAGTAAACATAGTGAGGGCAACTATGTGATTAGATTCTCTTAGTGGTAAATTTTTTTTATTGTCCTACCATTTTCATTTCAGTCAAAACATTGTCAACTGATACTTATTGTCAAGTTGTTACAGTGAATGAGAAGTGATAAGTTTTTGAAATTTAATATAATGTTACGCGTGTTTCATTAACAGCTGCGTGTAAAGTGGCGTTGCTGTGCGTGTGTGTGATTTCAAATACTTGTTTTGCATTATTTATACATTTTAATTCTGAACTGTTTTTATGACGAAGTTAATTATTTACATCCACGTCTGTTTATGTATCACAACGTTGTACCTTTGCCCTAGGTGTTTGAAACACAGTCATGTAACATGATTTGCAACATTCCCGACGAAATACTAAGATGAGCCCGATGAATTTCAATAAACCTAATAAACAGTAAGTAGTAATACATAGAAATATGAGCGGAATAAAAGTTACCATAGACTTATTTGTGTGCATGTTCACCGATATCTTTTAAGTTTGCTTGACAACAAATAAGCAACACAAGTTGCATGCTTGAATTTAATGTGACTTTTTTGTTTGACTGGTTGTTCCTTTGTTCTAATATTTATTTCAATGGAGGCCATCGTTTTAAAGAAATAACCCAACAAATATCAATAATTAAAGAATAAATACTACAGTTCTTTACATCGCAGTTGTAATAGTGTTCAACAGTCGCGGCAAAATATTGATGTGCATTACATGTCGTGGAAAATAAATATGTTAATTCAAAATAACCATAGGAACTATTGTCAATGCAGGAATTTTTAAAAGGTCATAAAGCTGAAATAAATATTGTTAGAGACCTAAAACTGTGAATATTCGCATGGAATGGTTTTTGAAATAGGCCTATGACAATTTTTTGTCAGGGAGATTGTGGATCATAATGACTGGAAAATATGTACTTCATAAAAATATTTACACATGGAAACACATGAATTGCCAAAAAGACATTACCGAAACAATGATAGTGGGGAGGGTAATGAAGATCATGGAAACCGTGGGGTAAAATAATACAAAATATGTACATTTTCATTAAAAACTTTTACATATCAATTAGACTACAGTGGATTTATATCATTTTCCTGAATTATTTTCCAAAAAAGCCCCTCTGCTTCACATTACCTAGACAATATGTTTACATTTACCGGAACCTGCTTTCCATGAGCACCCATAAAATATAATTTCCACATCTGTCTAAATACATGAAAATAAAGATTTTCATAACGAGGTCAATCCACCAACTTTATGGTTTGATACTAGACTGCTATAGTGTATACATTATTTGCATTGCAGTTTCGAGCCCAAACATCACAGCCCATTGCAGCTTTAATATGTCCAAGCACACAATTAAATGTATACATAAATTGCTTACATGCTCCCATGCATTGGCTTATACACTGCAATCTCAAACTTGCAGGCTAGTTTGATACTAACACAACTCTTTGTAAAAATAACATTCACAACACTACACTATTCAAACTTTCCAGCGGTTTGTTTTATTCCATCTTTAACCTTGCAAAGCAAAATCTGCGAATTACACTTTATTTCTGGCCAGCGAGTGCTTGAAAATGTCCAATTGTATTTTATCTGTCTATTATTTTGGGTACATATGTGTGATATACCATACTGTTACACCTTATCATGGACCATTGTTTCGACTGAAATGAAAATGGCGCACAGAGGTACAAGTGGCCTTACTCTTGAAACGATTCCACCACTCTAAGTTTACTATATTGCTCGTTGACTACTACAGATGAAATATTCCGACAACACCAAGTTAATATCTTCTTATGTTATAACAAATGTGACCAACTTAACATTGTCGCCACTCTTGCAAGAAGAAATTGCACTCGTTTGTTTATGCTTGTTGTGTCCGTGATGCAACCAAATTAGAAATTATTTCTTGAAGACAATCCACCACATTCGAGATTTCTGTTGTGTTGACATTGACACTTAGCCTGGGCTAGAATGTAGGGGATAGATGTTATGTGAACAGTCAATGCAAAATTTGAAGTTCTCTGGTGGGCGTCAGTGCTCAATAAGTAGTAGACCACCAAATTGTTGGGATCCTCGGGGTGTTCGGCCAACTGTCTGTTGGCTTTCCCCCAGAGGCCCGCATCTTGCAGGTTATGTGCCGATGAACTTACAGAAGTATATCTATGAATTCCTTGACTAGCAAAGGCTGTCGTCCTTCCTTGTACGCCATCTCACTCCCGAGGGACTTTTCTGGCTTCCCCCGTGTTATTTACGAATTATATTACCTTTGAAACTTATGAGTTATTCGGTCGAGACACGACTGTGAGTGAATAAGACATCAGAGAATACTCTTCATACATTATTTATCCAACTCTCAATCCTCACACGGGGCAAGTACATTTGTTATTCGTCGTTGAAGTGGGCGACCACTGAAAATGCAAAATAGCATGAGGTTTACATGATTTTAGGTGCGAAAGTTAAAGCCCCGGCCATGAACAAATGGACCGGGGCACAAGACAGCATTCGCTCGGGGCGAGCAAAAACAAAGTTCCGATATACTAAATTTTCTGACAAATAGAATTACATGATAAGTGGTTGATAAATGGTGAAGGCCCGGAGCAGTGAGGACACGTGGCTGTCTCGCTACATGCCCAAGAAACTACTGTAATGGCAGCGTGTGCGAGGCCCTTAGATTGGTCGCTGCTGCTGCCGAATGTCGTGTGACTTACATGACTCTCATATTTATGAAAAATATGCAGTTGAATAATATGGTACAAGTTTACATTAAATGATAAGAGCATTCAATAGTAATAAAATTCACCTCTCACAAAAACAATTCATCAGGCACTTGGCCACTGTGGTGTAGGGTAGCCATATCAGCAACTTAACCTAAAATGGCCCTCTTTTGTACTGGTAGGCGAATGGCAAACGCAAATGTTTCCAAATTACAACTTATTATACTACTACACTTAATTTTGAGGCCAGAGCAATCTGGCATGTGCAATTACGCATAAAAGGTACTTAAAACATTTTTAGTATAAAACTTGTGGCTTTTCGCCACATTGTTAGTCATGTTCCCATATCTATGGTGGATAATACCTATGGACTGGTGAGGTGGCCTCTGTTGTGATGCAGCCAACACGTGGTCGTAGAACAAATAAGCATCAAAAGTAAATAAAGCTATCTTAACCTGACATGACTTTGGGACGGTTATTGCCTGGGTACTATAATATCTAAGATAGCACTTCTGATATTGCTTATTTTCGCCACAAGTATGGGCGTCAATTACTGTGTAAAAATTAGTTTCAAATTAAAGAAGTAAACGTTAAAACTGTTCACTTTGTCAAATGTGCTAATTTGAACAGTTGCTCCAGCTAGCTTCTTATTTCTACCAAAGCTGTCACACATTTGATAATTAATATTCTTATTCATAAATATCTCAGATCATCTGCGATTTAATATAAAATTGTATTTTATCAAAAAAATAATTATATTGGAATTCGGAATGACCATGAAATATTATAAACAAAAGTTTTGAATTAAATACTCTTGTAAGCACGTCGTTGTGGCTCTCGGGTGTGCGGGCGTCGAGTTTCGTCATCGAACCGCCGCAGAATAATCCCTGTTGTACAGCAGCTCACTAGTTGACTCAGGAATCCTCGATGAGATGGGACTTCCCCCGTCACGAATCTCTTCTTTACAGTCTGGCATATAGTTAAATATTATGCAGAGTCTTCTTCCAAATATATCTGAAAGCTAAATTATTTTGCAAATTTCACGTATTTATTATCAACTTCTTGTGAAATAATACGTTTTGTTAATTCGTGATAGTGATTAATTATAATCTTCCTTTAAAAAATAATTAGTTTTTATACAACGAAACATCACTTCAATATTCTTGCAGAACTTTCCTTTGACGAACGTTTTTACTTTTGTTCTAGATTTTATTCCAAACAAACTTCTTTTTATTTTTAAACAGTCATGTAATTCGTCCCTAAAAACCAGTGTTCATTAATCTTTTTCCGAAAAGACCTGTGATCAAGGTGTATGTTCAATCATAGACAAAGGCCACGGTTATACGGGAATTAGAACTACGTGACTTCAAACAGGTTCAGTTATTGAAGAGGCTACATTACCTTCGAACGAGTTGCTATCGCAGTCGTTTCTCGTTCAAAGTGAACAGTTTTTATAAGTAGTTTCGAACGACTTCTTTTTTATTTCCATGCTCCTATTGGGTGCTTCGAAGTAAACAATCTGTGTAAAAAATATATATTTGGCAGAAATTTTTGCATTTGTTGAATTAACTTTAGTTTAAGGTTGAATATACTAGTGCCCACCCATTATGCCATTGTAGGCTTCATAAAAATTAAAGAGATCAATTATGATAAATATTTGAGGCCATTATAATTAAATATAATACACTTAAAGTTGCAGGTTTGTTGAGGTTATAATTTCCTTAGTTTTCATTCTGGTTTGGGTATGTAACAGCATAAAAACGTTCTGTTTTTAAACTTGTTCAGATATGGCTGCCGAATGTATTTAGCTTAATGTGTTTAAGAACTCTCATGTAACCACGGCCAAATACATTAACAAAACATTAAATCATAAATTAACATATTGAAAAAGAAAGAAAATATAAAAATTAAATCATACTTTGAAACAGGGTAAAAAAAATCCAATTTTTACACAATAATCTGCACAAGATTTCACTTGGGTCTGAATTTAGTTCAAGTTAAATATTCAAAATTGTAACAACTGTGATTATATGAAGCACTTATACCTCTTTTTAAAATACTAAATATGCTCTAATTCCCTAAATGAATTTTTAAATAGAGAAGTATTTCAAAAACTACTTATTATGTAGTCTGTTGCATAATTTTTAAAAAAATATTTCACACAAAAACAAAATAAAAGACATTCTTTTATATATAGCCTGTGTACAGCTTTAACAAAGTCTTTCAATACTTTGCGTTATTAATTTCTTAATTCTCAGTAAAATATAATTCGTCTCTCATTTGAGATGACTTTACAGAGTGTCTCTCTTTTCAGTGCCTTTCTTCTGACCTTACACTATAGTCCGTGGTGAGGCAACTGTCTATCTCATTTATCAGAACTTAATTAACATTAAACACTTCACAGTTTTTTGTTCACTTATGTCCTTGTGTGTACAGCGACATAATAAAGTAATCATTACACATAAATATCATTCCAAATCCACCCAGTAATAATTAAGTGTATGAATAAATGGGTAATCAATGAATTTCCGAGTTACAAAATAGATATTATTAGAATGAAATTATTATTTAATAATTTTCATTATTTTAATGAGGAGATTATTATTACACTTTGATTATGCAAATTCATCCTATTCAATATAACAACATTTGCTCTCATTTTAGCAAATTTTGAACAAAACAAATATAATGTTTAAAAAAAATTCAATTCATACACAAGAAGACTCTCAACCCACTAAACAAGTAATTTCAGAAGACCTTATTCAAAAAAACATCAGTGTTTCATAACTTAGAATTGCTCTAGCAAGACAGAAGTGTCATCTTTCTCTTCATTTCCTAATCATTTCAAAACTCAAGATTTGTACTTCTTGCTTTCTGAGGTTTTTACCTGGTGGTTCACTAATATCACATTACTTTGGTTGTCCTGCCACCTTGTTTGCTGTAAAATTCCCATTATTGAGATATTGCCATTTTTCTCGAACAAAGTCTGTCAGGCTATCTTGTCCTATATATTCAGAATATTAGGTTGTATATTAGGCTACCATAAGGATAGGAATTGCATCATTACAATAGGCTGTTCATGATAAAGTGAGCATATTTTAAGGCCCTCCCAACAGGCATTAACCAATAATAAATATATCTTATTGCAGCTCCATGCATTAAATTTTGAACGTAAGTAAATATATACACCGTGATTATTGGTCACATTGCAATGTTTATATTAGAAAGCAACAGGAAGACAGAAATTTAGAAGTGCCTTAAAAAGTGCCCCCTTTTTCCATCAACAGCCTATAGGCCACCATACATATATATGAGTTGGAAAAATTAAACATACACTGCTGCTAAATCCAATATAAAATTATCAACTCATTGCAAAATATTGATGTTAATGTGGCACACATTCAGGGTACAGTAAAATCTCTATGGACATAGAACAAACTCAAATTCATAACATGGTGGCATTCCTCTTCACCTAATAATTCATTACACATTATATATATATATATATATATATATAGTCCCAAACAACAATTAATACTATAAAAAATTTCACATTTTACGACAGTGATTCTTCAATTTTGAGGCCGTGTGGTTCGACCATTGGATGGGCCAAGGGAACTGTACTGGCGGTGATATTTCAGGTTAGGATCTCGCTGTTTACTTGATTACCCGGGCACCAGACACTGTGCCAGCAGTGTCAAAACTTGTTCACCCAGGACGTAAAAATCCACATCGATCTGCTGTTACACTTTTCGATTGACTGTTGTTAACCCTGATAATAATGTAATTCCCTTCGGTAACCTCTCTGGCAGGTACCACTCCACACTGATATTTTACCGGTATCACCGGGTGGACTATCGGCTGTCCCCACACCCAAACACTGAATCAATTTGCAATACTACTCGATGATACATACTGTTAATATTAAATACACTGACACTAGGAGAGCGGGTATTATAAGGGCCCGTGCCCTGACAAACGTTGCTGTCAGACCTGAAGAATACGCCGAAGTCCTAGTGCGCAAGTATCTTAGTGCCATTTATTAACGTTCCACTTTTTGGAACTCGCCCGCCGGTAAGGCTACACAGTACAAAGACCCGAGGTTCACACGATGGATTGCGGTGTTATATGTTTCCCTGGGCAATGCAAACCACAGGGGTAGAGGGCAGGCATCTCCGGTGGCTAATTAAAAACAGTTTCAGTTACATTGCTGCGCTATTGCAGTGATGTGAACAGTCTAGAGTTGAATTTCGCTGAATGCGCACGAACACACCCTTGCCCTTTGCGAGTCTCAGATGATACTAAGTGGCCGGCTTGGTGCCTTGATGGCCCGGGTGGGGGTTAGCGCCAAGCTGGAACTACTTCTTGGGAACCTTACAAAACATAATGATTACACACGAACCCTTGCTGATAGAATGAAGCTGAAATATAACAAATTATGCTTGCATAAATTGCCGCTTAATAAAAATATACAACACTTGCTATGGATGATGTAAAGGTGAAACAAATGGGGTGAAATTACAAAATGCAATAAATCACTCTTAATTGATAATGCAATGCTAGGGGCTGTACCAGGGCGTAAGTCTACATTACCTCTCTTAGGAAAGTCCTAGGGCAGTGGCAGTTAAGCCCTTTTAAGTGACCCTATTTTACCTTGCACTCCCTTGCCCAATGCTTCATGTATCCACACTTTACCCCTGTTGCACTGAGCACACGGGTGCATTCCTTAACATGCACCACATGCACGGAGCACAGCTGGATGTCTTGGAGTTGGTGCATGGTCCAGCAAATGGTCTAAGAGGCGACGGAAGCGAGCACACCTCAATGTCTATATCTCTAAACTCAAATTTCTTATTTGAAAGCTAACACATACTTAACTTCTTTCCCAAACTTCTTTAAACGGGCATCACAGGCTGATGATATTCCCTTAAAGCCATTATGTTATGATGTGTGCCCCCTCTCAGGAACAATGTGGGTCGCCCTGCCTCTTACCCAAGGCAGGGGCGATGTGATGTGTTGCGCGGTGCCAGCTCGATTGAACAAATGCTGGGTTCGTGGGCCGACGGCCATTGCGTTGCGGTGTTTGTCGCACACTTGCCGGCACTGATGTTAAAATAGTGGTTTCTACCACTATACAAGTGTAAGAGTAAAGGCCCCCTTACACAGCCATTGGAAAACACTGACTCTACTCTGCCTATGGAGGACAGGACACATAATACTCAACACAAAGCTCTGAGGTTAAACTTCGGCCTTAAGAATGCCATGCCCTAATTGCCTAAGTTAAAAGCAATAAAAGGTGGGAATTAATCACACACACTTTTATTACATCTAACTGAATACAACTGAACTTGTACTTTACAAAACGCTATTATGCAGGCTCGGCACTGCAGCTTTCGAAACATCCATACTACACACTTAAGTCCCTATGGTATAATTAGCTGTTGTCGGCCCCTCGGTATTAGAATAAAAGAAAAGAGGTTCCAGCAATTACAATATTGATAAATGAATGATTAATGCCCAAAGTTTGCTATACCGAGGGGACACACTGAAGAGCAGCGTGCTGGCTGATGGCACAGGTCAGACTCTGAACGACACTCAGTTTCGCGCAGGCGAAATCTAAGGCTGCATTTAGATTCCTGCTAGCTCATTATGCTTTTTGCCCTTACTCTTACACATAGGTTATATAGAACTTCTATATGCCCTCTTAGTTCCCATTAATTACAAGCACATATTGGCGACAGTCCCATGGCTCTAAATGCTAAATTAACAGGTTTTGTGATGAAGTCACGGTAATGCAGCTATGCTTACGAATATTTTAGATAAACATGAATATGCAGGATGAACACTGTTTGAAAAATGCGATATAATGATGATTTAAAACCCTGTACATTTTTTACCTTAAAAACTCTGCCCAAATCTGGTACTGGCGAAAGT